>OY288281.1:80095705-81388514 GCA_958450335.1 Hibiscus tridactylites
CCGATACGCCCTCAACGGTCAACTTCTCATGGTCAAACTACAAAGACCGTATCGATACCCTTAGGACATGTACCGATACGCCAAAATCTCGCCAATTTCTCAATTTGCAGAGAGGTTTTGGCGTATCGATACAACCCCATGCGGAGCGGTTTAAACATACAACGAAACAACAATCACCAAGATGAGCATATATAGAGGAAACTAACATACAAGCATGCTTAACAAACCAACAAAAGAGTTAAAGGCCATACAACCATGCTCCAACATAGTATCATCATCCAAACATACTAGAAACATTAACAAGCCAAACTAAGGAGTTTGAATATCAACTCCATACAAAAGTCTAATACTCTCATTGTCTAAGCATTATTACAAAACATGAACCATACTTTGATCTACCCGAGAACTCCGAGAATCTCATCCTTTGCCCACTTGCCTCCCAAACCACTAATGATCTGCATTATAGAAAAGAAGAGAGCATAAGCTTAACGCTTAGCGAGCGGAGCTCTAAACACACATCAACAATGCAGTTTTGAAAACATAAATCTTAGTTGAAAAGCAAACCATTTAAGAAGTACGAAATGAGACACAATCATCACAATTACATGGTATACACATGCATAACCAAAACACGGTGGGACTACACATTACCATTCGACTAGTAGTTTTCCGATGGGACTACACATCACCGTACTCTTCTACTAGTCACTACCGGTGGGACAACACATCACCATAGTAACGACAACCATCACGTGAGGTTCGACACCAACAACGACTACACAACTACATCAAACGGAGGTAAAGACAATCCACAATTCACACAATATCACAACAATTGTTCATACTCCAACACTTAACGATCAAGGTAAAATTAGTAACTTATACTTGGGTTTAGGTTAGCCCTCAAGGCTCCACCCAAACCCCCTAGGAACCCATTTCGAAATCATTTAATACTCCAAAACATTTCCACTCACTGATGAAACCCAAACGGGTGCCGAAACACCGATCTCAAGCCTCCAAATTTCTCAGAATCGAGCTCGAAGCTTCTCCAACGGTTTCCCTTGATTCTAATCAATCAAAAACAACAATTACTCAACATTTCAGCCACAAAATCACTGTCACAATCAAAACACAATCTCAAGACCCTTTTCTTACATTTCCAAACCATGAACTATCCAAACTTCTTCATTTTCGTACCCACACACAACCCAGTAGAAATCTATCAATTTCAACACTCAAAACATCGTTGATCACCTTCAAAACAACCCTCAAGCATTAACAAAACATCAGCCCAACTCTCCTACACCAAACTACCCCAAAACCCAAGTTTTCACCCCTTTTAAATCACCCACAAAACCCATTTCGGGATTCTTGATAAAACCCCACCATTTTTACATATAATACACATTAGGGCAAGATTAAAACATAAACAAACTTTGCAAATCAAGAGCTAAACGAAAAACCCTTAAAGCTTCCTCATTTTCTTTTAAAACTTAAAAACTTCAACAATGGTGTTTATGTAAAACTAGAACCATGGAAATGTTTGGAATAAGGAGGAGAAGTCAAAAATGTAATTATCTTGAAGAGAGCCCTTGAAATGATGGAGAAATTTGATGAGATAGTGTTTAGGGGTTAATGGGAGGGTTTGACGTGAAAATGCTAGAGGTAGGAGATGAAGAGAACAATTCAAAAGCCCTTTTTTCACTTATCCTTTTCCCTTATTTTAAAATTTACTGAAATGCCCTTAATGAACCACAAATCTCTTTTAATTAAAACCAGAGCCTAATTTAATTTAAAACGAGCCCACGACTCGAACTCGATTTACCCACGTAACATCCGACCCCTAAACCCGGGGCGTTACAACTCTCCCCCACTTAAGGAATTTCGTCCCCGAAATTACCTGATGGAAAGAGGTACGGAAACTGTTTTTCCATGTCCTCCTTTCTCTCCAAAGTAGCATCTTCCACACCTCAGTGTCTCCACAAAACCTTGACTAACTCGATAGACCTTCCACGCAACACTTTCTTGTCCGAAGCAAGAATCTCAATCGGCTCTTCGTCATATGACAAATCGGGGTTCAACTCAATCTCTTCTACCGACATTACGTGAGACGGGTCCGATCTATACTTTCAGAGCATCGAGACGTGGAACACATCATGAATCTTCTCTAGTTCGGTCGGGAGTCTCAACTTATACGCAACGGGACCGATCCTCTCAACTACCTCCTAAGGTCAAATGAATCTTGGACTCAACTTACCCTTCTTACCAAACCTCATCACCTTTTTCCACGGTGATACTTTCAAAAACACCTTCTCGCCCACGACATACTCTATCTATTTTCTCTTTAAATCAGCATACAACTTCTGTCGGTCAGAAGCTGCCTTCAAGCGATCACATATCAACTTTACCTTCTCGGTAGTGCCCTTAAGCAAACCAGGCATTGGTATAAGCTTCTGTCCAGCCTCGGCCCAACAAATCGGAGTTCTACACTTTCTTCCGTACAAAGCTTCATACGGTGCCATCTGAATACTAGTCTGATAACTGTTGTTGTATGCAAACTCTACTAACGGTAGATGTTTCTCCCAAGACCCCTGAAAATCGATGATACAACACCTCAACATGTTCTCCAAAACCTGAATCACTCTCTCGGACTGACCATCTGACTGTGGATGATACGAAGTACTGAAGTTCAACCAAGTACCCAAGGCACGATGCAAACACTCCCAAATCTAGTTGTAAACCTCAGATCTCGTTCTGACACAATCGATTTTGGTACCCCATGCAGTCTCACTTTCTCACAGATGTACAGATCTTCCAACTTATCTAAGGTGTAGGTAGTATGGACGGGTATGAAGTGAGCACACTTAGTAAATCTATCGACTATCACCCACACTGAGTTCTTCTTCGAAGGAGTCAACGGTAAACCCGACACAAAGTCCATGGTGATACGTTCCCACTTCCATTCCGGAATCTTCAACGGCTGTAACAAACCTGAAGAAAACTGATGCTCGGCTTTGACTCGCTGACAAACAATACACTTACTCACAAACTCGGCCACATCCTTCTTCAACCTATCCCAGTAATACTCTTCTTTTAAATCGCGGTACATCTTCGTACTACCTGGATGTATAGCAAAAGGATTGTTATGTGCTTTATTCAAGATAACACGTCTCAACTCAGAATCTTCCGGAACAACTATCATATCCTTATAACATAGGATCCCATTCTCACCAAAACGAAAACTTGTGGGTCTATCCTCGGCTATATCTTGCACGTGAGGTACCAACGACTCATCTTGTAACTATTTCTCTCGGATCAACTGAGCCAACGACGGTTTGACTTGCAACTCAGCCATCAAACCACCATCCCGTGACACACTCAATCTCGCAAACATAGCTCACAACTCGACTGCCACTTTTCTGCTCAAAGCATCAGCCACTACATTTGCCTTACCCGGATGGTACTCTATCGTGAGGTCGTAATCCTTAAGAAGTTCTATCCACCTATATTGTCTAAGATTCAACTCTTTCTGGGACATCAAGTACTTCAAACTCTTGTTGTCGGTATAAACGGTGCACTTCTAACCATAAATGTAACCATCTTAGCCCGGCCTAGACGCTTGACCCGAACTACGAAGATTACACGGGAAAAACCAAAGTCAACCCAAAAGTCAACCGTAATTAACGACCTTTTCCCTTTTATCTTTTCTAAATGCACATTAAGCCTATGTGATTTCCCAAAATCATAGGAGAGAAAGGCACAGCGATCGGAATTCAATTAGGGATTTAAATGTAAGAATTACACTTTTAGGGATCAAAATGTAAACTTTGCAAAATTGCGAGGACTTTGCAGATTTTAAACTTACCAATATGTAATTAATCATTTTTCATACATCTCTGTCAAATATAAGCTTAAATGGACATTCCAAGCTCAATCAATTACAACCACAATTAGCAAGGACTAAAATGTAAGATATGAGAACTTGAAACAATTCAAAAATACAAACCAACGGTCAACCGTTTCAAAACGCTGACCCTGGTATCGAAACGGAGTTGATCGTTTTGGTACTCGGGTGCATTCCGAGACCAGTATCGAAACATGCTTCTCTAGTAGCTAAAGTGTTCCGAAACACTATTACCCGTTCCGAAACACTATGGCCATTTCAGGCCCTTGTTTCAAAATAGATAAGGGTGTTTCGATACACCCTGCCCTGCAACCATACAATTTTCTTGTTTTTCACATCTTTACACATTCAAACATACCCCAAATCATACCATCTCACACCAACAACAAGAATGAACATCAAAGAGCATTATTATGAAGCTTAAGCTAGAGCATGGCATCAATCAAGTGATCATTGAGTCTATAGGCATGCTTCCTAGTCACATGAACCATTCAAAAGCCTCAAACCTCAAACCAAACCATATATGCCATTTAAAAACTTTAAAAGCCATATCAAACTTGCCACAAACATAGGGAGTTCAAAACACATCTCCCAAAAACAACCTTAGAGCCCCATTGCCAAATATCAATACTAAAGTATGTAAAAACATCACCATACATGAGCTTTTCACTTCCTTGGATGTCCTTAGCCTTCTCGCTGCCCAAACTCGTCTCAATTATCTGCATTGTTGGTAAAAGAGAGCGTAAGCATATTTGCTTAGTCAGGCAAGCTCTAAAGAAAACCAACACAACAATGCATCATTCAAAACTCTTTCCCAAAAGCCATTTTCAACAACATGCTCTTTCTATCTCATGCTTGAAAACCATTTCAAAGCAAATCTCCATTTGAAAACACATGTACCTCTATTCTATCTCATGCATTTAAACCAATGCAAATCTTATGACAAAGCCATACACATGCTTGCGAAAACTAAAGCATTTCATATACAAATCTCATATGCATTTCTCATAGCATAAATCATCTCAACATTCGGTACATGTGAATCAAATACATATTCATATATTGGCATTTCATATTACATCTTTACTCGGATATGTGGATTAGCTTGACTCGAGGTCAAGTCCTACCCCGGTGGAATCTCTCATCACCGGACTCTCACGGCGGTATCTCTCATTGCCATAAAGCTTGGGTATTTCACCAAGTCCTACCCCGATGGTATCTCTCATCATCGAATTCTCACTTTGGATCGGGATGGCACTACCCCCATTGCCCGACTCCAAAGAGCACGTACGGATTTTTAGATTATAGTGCACTCTCATCCTATTAATCGATCAATTATATCTGGTAACTATCTCATCTTCTATGCCAATATATTATGTCAAAAACATCATCTCACCTAGTGTTTTTATGCAACATTTCTCAAATCTTTAACATCTCATTTCAAAACCACAACTCATGATTTGCATTAAATCAAAATCTCAAAACTCTTTAATACAACATGCTATCTCATGAAATCTCTACAAAGCATCATCTCATGCTTCAAATCATGCATAAAACAGTAGGAATTTGGCTATCTCAAAACAAGAGCATGTAAAAGCATTTATGGGCATCAACCACGTATTTGAGAGCAAATCTAGCCATACTTACTTCCGGACTTAGGATGGTGTTTCAAACCAATCTTAAATCCCTAAACCTTGTTTCTTTGTCCCTCAAGGACTTCTAAAACCATTCGCACTCACCGATTACGTTTCGCTTGCTTGCCGAAACAATATCTAAGCTCTCGGCACTTCCGGATCAACACCAAAAGCGTCCGAAGATGTCTCCCATATTTATTACACATAAGAGCAGAGGATTAATGCATCATCGTGCATTGAAATCACCAGGTATCTAAACAAACTCGCTGCTCTACACAAAAGCACCATTTCGGCTGCCCAAAACAACCGAAATCATCTCAAAACTCTTCCAAAACAAAGCCCAGCCAAGATCTATCACTTATAATCATTTCTAAACCTCGATCAACACCAAAAATCACCATGAACCTGTCCTTATATCTCCAGCAACAACAGAACACCAAAACCACCCCAAAAACCACCAATCTAGCATGTAAAACTTAGGAATCCAAATCTATTAAGGATTTGTTTGATAAAACCTCATTTATAACATCAATTACCATCCAAAATACATTAGAAATCAACCTCAAAACAGAGTCTAACCAAGAATCACGAAAATCATCAAGATCTCTCCAAGAATCTTGAGCTTTAACACAATTTCATGTTTCTAACATTAAAGCAACTCAAAAATCATTAACAAAGGATTGATAACTTGGGAATTTCAGTAAAAAACTGATCATTATAGGAGAAGGACGAAACTTACCTCTAATGGCTGATTTCTCTTCAATTTGGGCAAGATTTCTTGAAAATCCAAAGTGAAAACAAGAGGTTTTGATGAGGTAAAGATTAGGAACCCTTAGGAGAATGAAATATCAGCAAAAGAAATGAAAATCAGAGGTTAATTGATGAAGGAAGTATGTTTGGCTGAGTGGAAGTTGAGAGAAAAAGAAATGAGAGAAAACTAACGTAATGTAGTTATGAAAAGTCAAAATAGATTTTCCTTTTTAATTCTCCTTTATTCCCTTAATTAAAACATTATTAAAAACTCTCAAATTAAAGAGAAATCTGATAAAAACATTTTGGTAAAATTAGCTCCTTAAAGATTCAAAGTTTCAATCCTTTACAAAACAGTCACTAGTCAACTTTTGCAAAAACTGTGATTTGGTCACTACACCGAAATGTAGTATTTCTAAATCATATTTTGTAAAATTGTTTCCACCATAATTATTTATATAATAAATTAGGATTTTTAGATATTTTTCCATATTTTTAAAATATCCCGAACTAGGTGTTCCCTAAATCTCCCTTAAAGATTCGAACTGTTCCCGACTAGCCCGATTCAAACTCTAAAACATCTAGGCCCAAAATCAGTGCGTTACAATAAAGGTGATGTCTCCAAATCTTCATTGCAAACACTATTGTGGCTAACTCTATGTCGTGAGTGGGGTAGTTCTTCTCGTGAACTTTCAACTGTCTCGAAGCATAAGCTACGACCTTACCTTCTTGCATAAGCACACAACCTAAACCTACATGTGATGCATCACTGTAAATCACAAACTCTTTTCCTGGTTCATGCTGAATCAAAATAGAAGCTTCGGTCAACGCTTTCTTCAACTTCTCAAATGTTTATTGTCTTGCCTCTAACCACTCATACGGGACATTCTTCTGAAGCAACTTAGTCAAAGGAGCAGCTATCTTTGAAAATCCCTCGACAAATCTTTGATAGTATCCCGCCAAGCCTAGGAAGCTATGGATTTCCGTCACTGACTTCGGTTTCTTCCAACTCACTATGGCTTCTATCTTCTTGTGATACACACTAATCTCATTAGCTGAGATCACATGGCCTAGGAAGACTACCTCTCTAATCTAAAACTCACATTTACCTAACTTGGCATACAACTGATTCTCAAGTAAAGTCTGAAGTACTAGCTGCAAATGCCCATCATGTTCCTCCTCGGTCCTAGAGTACACTAAGATGTCATCTATGAACACTACCACAAACATGTCCAAAAACTCGTGAAACACACGGTTCATCATGTCCATAAATGCAGCTGGAGCATTAGTCAACCTGAAAGGCATCACCAAGAAATCATAGTGCCCATAACGTGTACGGAAGGCTGTCTTCGGTATGTCCACATCTTTCACATTCAACTAATAGTAACCGGATCTCAAATCAATCTTTGAAAACATTGAAGCACCTCTCAACTGATCAAGCAAGTCATCTATCCTAGGTAAATGGTACTTGTTCTTCATCGTTACCTTGTTCAACTGCCTATAATCTATACACATCCTCATACTACCGTATTTCTTCTTCACAAACAAGACCGGAGCACCCCACAGAGAATTGCTAGGCCTAATGAAACCCCTATCTGACAACTCATGAAGCTGTGTCTTCAACTCTTTCAACTCTTTCGGTGCCATCCTATACGGAGCAATAGACACGGGTGTAGAATCGAAATACGTCTCAATAGCAAACTCAACTACTCTATCTAGAGGCAAACCCAGCAACTCTTCTGGAAAAATACTCGGAAAATCACATACTGTCCTGATGTCTTGCGGTCTAACCTCACTCATATTCGGATTCATCACATAAGCCAAGTACACCTGACAACCCATACCCATCAACCTCTGAGCTTCCATCGCAGAGACAACATTGGACAAGAACCTAACGTTCTCGCCAACTACCACAACCTCCAACTCATCCGTAAGCTTCAAGGAGACTCTCTTGGTCTCAAAGCCTACCCTAGCCCTATGCTCTACAAGCCAATTCATGCCCAAAATCACATCGAAACCATAGAACGGTAACTTCATCATGTCAACCGGAAAAACGTGGCCCTAAACCATCAAGGGACACCTCGTATACATCTTTCTAACTACCATTGCATCACCGAAAGAGCTAGTAACATTTACACCTACCTCTAACCATTCACACGGTAAACCTAGAGATCTTGCGTGTTCACCCAAAATATACGAATATGTCGACCCCGAATCTATCAAAGAAAGCAAACTCAAAGACTGTAACGAGAAATTACATGCAATGACATTCGTGTCATTCCCAACCTCTCGGTGTGCATACACCCTAGCTGGTCCTCCACCCTCGGGCTGAACTGCCACTACATGAGCTAAGTTCCTCTGACCTTCATTCCTCGGCTGAAAGTTACAGCGACCACGCCCACATCCTCTCTGCTGCTCGAAACCCCTAGTTGGAGTCAGTCCGCCCCTAGCCGGGTGTGGACAGTTATGCCTCAAATGGTCTCGGGAACCACAGTTCCAACATACCCCAAAGGTACCCATAAACTCGCCCTAGTGGCGTCTCCCGCATCTAGTGCACTCCGGAGTGTGTACAACAGCTCATTGGCCCTGATGGCCCCGTCCATAGTTACCACCCCTGTGTCTCGAGTCGGGCTGATACCTCCTATCCCTATGCCTCTTGGCATGGTCTCTTTCCCAATCTGGGTGTCTCTTCCCAAAATCAGACTCACTAGCACGAGCACTAGAGCCTAGGTTCTACACAATATCCTTGGCCCTAGAGACCAAGACATCAAGCTCGGTGTAGTCAGAGACAAGCATGTAAGTCTTCACATCTCTAGTCAACCCATACCGGAAGCGCTCACACTGTTCTCTCTCACTAGGAACCAACTTAGGGGCATATTGGCTCAATCTCACAAATTGAACCTCGTACTTGGACACGGTCTTGCTACCCTGAACCAAGGCCATAAACTCCATCCTTTTCTTATCCAGATACCGATCTCCGAGATACTTCCTCTTAAAGGCATTTCTGAAGAACTCCCACGTGATATCCGCTTCGGCCATACCCGAAGTAACAGTGGTCTACCAAGAATATGCGTCTCCCATGAAGCAAGGAGACAATGCAACCCAACTTACGGGCGTCTGAGCACTCCATCTGACCCAAGATGCGTGTAGTACTCTCGAGCCACGCCTCTGAACCCTCGGGAGTCAACCCACGTAACTCAACTCCTCCCAAGCTACGAAGCCTCTCTAGGGGTAATCCTATTCTCGCACCCTGAGGTGGTGTTGCAGCTTGCATACCGGCCAAAGCTGTCTGAAAAGCTTCGGCTATGGTCTAAATCAAATGGGTCATGTCTGCGCCCGTCGGACCCTAACCCGCCTGAGCCCCATTAACTCCAACATTAGCACTGGCCTAAGGCCCATTACCATCACTTCCGACTTGTACACCAGCCTGAGGCACATTACCTTCGCCACCTACTTCATCACCATCGGGAGCAGGAGGAGCAGGAGGCTCACCCCCGGGTGCCTGGTCACCCGCTCTAGGCCGCCCCCTCGGTCTCACCATATTGGGATAAAATCCAAAACAAACAACACATCACACACATAAAAAAAAACATGAGGTTAGCAAAAGGGCAAGGATCCAAGTTTTCAAGCTCTTTAAACCAAAACCATTTTTTTGATAACATCACCTAGCAATGGGAACACTTGACTAGACTTCAACCAACAATAAGAACATCTAAAAGCATGCATTCATACAATGTGCAGTAGCAAGCAACCATACAAACCAACTTACATGACTTACATTTCCCAGGAGACCTCGTAACCGAGGCTCTAATACCACCAAATGTAACCCTCTCATCCCGGTCTAGCCGATAGACCGGTTCGAACGGGTTACACGGGGAAAACCAAAGCGAAACCCGCTAAGGCCTTACTTTGATTAGCAACCCTTTTTTACTTCCTTATCTTTTCTAGATGCACTTATTATACCCTATGTGTTAGGACATGCAACGAATATACACGCGAATACAAACACCCAAGACATGCAATTAAACGACCCACCTCTTTTTTAAAACAGGTCGTATCGATACGCTAGATGACCGTATCGATACGCCTGGACCTGGTCAACACCCTAAAGTCAACTCAGGGAGACCGTATCGGTACACAGCAAGACCGTACTGATACACCCTCAATGGTCAACTTCTCATGGTCAAACTACAAAGACTGTATCGATACCCTTAGAACTTGTACCGATATGCTAAAATCTCGCCAATTTCTCATATTTCTAGAGAGGTTTTGGCGTATCGATACACCCCCGTGTATCAGTACGCTCTGCCCAAAATGAGCCCCAAAGTAAGGACCATATCGATATAGCCCTTGGGCATACCGATACGCCCTGCACTGCAAGCCTAATTTTAGCATCTAAGAACACAAGGACTCAACTCTAGATGCATTTGACGACTCAACTAGCAACATACCAACTCATATACATCACTAAGCAACTATAGAGAGACATGTTGAGCGGTTTAAACATACAACGAAGCAAAAATTACCAAGATGAGCATACATAGAGGAAACTAGCATACAAGCATGCTTAACAAACTAACAAAAGAGTTAAAGGCCACACAACCATGCTCCAACATAGTATCATCATCCAAACATGCTATAAACATCAACAAGCCAAACTAAAGAGTTTGAACACCAACTCTATACAAAAGCCTAATACTCCCATTGTCTAAGCATTATTACAAAACATGAATCATACTTTGAGCTACCCGAGAACTCCGAGAATCTCCTCCCTTGCCCACTTGCCTCCCAAACCACTAATGATCTGCATTGTTGAAAAGAAGAGAGCGTAAGCTTAACGCTTAGCGAGCGGAGCTCTAAAAACACATCAACAATGCAGTTTTCAAAACATAAATCTTAGTTGAAAAGCAAACCATTTAATAAGTACGAAATGAGACACAATCATCATAATTACACGGTATGCACATGCATAACCAAAACACGGTGGGACTACACATTACCATTCGACTAGTAGTTTTCTGATGGGACTACACATCACCGTACTCTTCTACTAGTCACTACCGGTGGGACTACACATCACCGTAGTAACGACAACCATCACGTGAGGTTCGACACCAACAACGACTACACAACCACATCAAACGGAGGTAAAGACAATCCACATTTCACACAATATCACAACAATTGTTCATACTCCAACACTTAACGATCAAGGTAAAATTAGTAACTTACACTTGGGTTTAGGTTAGTCCTCAAGGCTCCACCCAAACCCCCAAGAACCCATTTCGAAATCATTTAATACTCCAAAACATTTCCACTCACCGATGAAACCCAAACGGGAGCTGAAACACCGATCTCAAGCCTCCAAATTTCTCGGAATCGAGCTCGAAGCTTCTCCAACGGTTTCCCTTGATTCTAATCAATCAAAAACAACAATTTACTCAATATTTCAGCCACAAAACCACTGTCACACTCAAAACACAATCTCAAGACCATTTTCCTACATTTCTAAACCATGAACTATCCAAACTTCTTCATTTTCGTACCCACACACAACCCAGTAGAAATCTATCAATTTCAACACTCAAAACATCGTTGATCACCTTCAAAACAACCTTCAAGCATTAACAAAACATCAGCCCAACTCTCCTACACCAAACTACCCCAAAACCCAAGTTTTCACCCCTTTTAAATCACCCACAAAACCCATTTCGAGATTATTGATAAAACCCCACCGTTTTTACATATAATACACATTAGGGAAAGATTAAAACATAAACAAACTTTGCAAATCAAGAGCTAAACGAAAAGCCCTTAAAGCTTCATCCTTTTCTTTTAAAACTTAAAAACTTCAACAATGGTGTTTATGTAAAACTAGAACCATAGAAATGTTTGGAATAAGGAGGAGAAGTCAAAAATGTAATTACCTTGAAGAGAGCCCTTGAAATGATGGAGAAATTTGATGAAATAGTGTTTAGGGGTTAAGGGGAGGGTTTGACGTGAAAATGCTAGAGGTAGGAGATGAAGAGAACAATTCAAAAGCCCCCTTTTCATTCATTTTTTCCCTTATTTTGAAATTTACCAAAATGCCCTTAATGAAACACAAACCTCTTTTAATTAAAACCAAAGTCCAATTTAATTTAAAACGAGCCCACGACTCGAACTCGACTTACCTACGTGACATCCGACCCATAAGCCTGGGGCGTTACAATTAACAAAAATAATATTTAAGTTAAATTATATTTGAAGTTGATTTTATTATTTTTATAAATTATATTAATCATAATATATTTTGGCCATGTTTGGCAATTAGCGGATAGCGGATTATATTAGCTGATAGCTGATTTGATTGATAGCTGTTATATTATTTAAACAAGTAAAATGACATATAAGGATATGATTATATTCAATACTTATTTGAATAGTTTATTAGTTATCAATATTTTGTATCTAACTAATATTATTTAGCTCTATAAAATTATTTTTAATATAACTTTTCTAAACATATTTGAATTATTTATATATTAATTTATTATTTATATAATTATTTTTATAAAATTTAATTAATTAATTAATTTAAATACACATATAAATAAGTGATAATACAAAGAAAAAAGAAAGAAAGAAATAGGATTAGCTTATAAATAGGGTGAAAAATATTTAATTTAAGTTATTTTGAGATTTTTGGTAACTGGTAAGGGTAAAAGGGTCTTTACAACTCTAATATCAAACCTCTAATCTCAAAAAACTCATATTATGAGCTTTTTCAAAATTAGCGGTTTCACTCCAATTCGCTCTTTCAATCCTCTGTTCACCAAACAACAATATTAGCGAATTTGATTGGTCAAACCTCTGATTATACCTCAAACTTTTAATTTTTGCCCAAACATCTCTTTACCAAACAGGGCCTTTGTCGACATGACATACAAGCTTTCCACGACAATATAACGAAGAAAATCGGCATTCACATCATTTGATTTAAATTGATGACCTAGTACTTACATTGAAGCACTTGAAAATTCACTTATATATATATAATTAGTTTGTCGTGAAAATTTATTGATATATTATATATAATTAAAATTTTGAAGTATTGTAGTTTGTTCAAGTGGTAAGTAGCTTGGTATCACTTAAATATGTCTCGAGTTTGAAACGTTTTGCATGTAGAAAATCTTCGTTCGAAGGCTCACCCACCAAAATTAGGTATGTGACGCGAGTGAGTCCAAATTCGTCAAGGCAAAGTCCTAAGAAATCGGGAACACAACTAAAATTTTATTTGAAGTTTAATGTTACATTAATTAAGTACTTATATTAATGTAGTTTTCAAATTAAATGTTAAATACATGCTTAAATCGGATATGAAACATTATTTTAATAATGCGGACTATAAACATAAATATTAATTATATGAATAGTTTATATTGATATCTTTTGCAAGCATGGCGGAGAGAGAGTTTATTTTCCTTTTACATATCTGTCAAGCTACCAGCATCAAAACCTCTGACACCAAACCCACCTGTCCGCTCACCTTTTTCAAAAATAATAATAATAATTTCTCATTTATTTATTTTACAATTAATTAATGGATTTCCCATTTCCCATATAAGTCCCCGGTAAACCTGTCTTTGTCTCTTATCTTCCTCCTCTCCATCTCCATGGCCGCCGAGCCTTCTTCTTCAACGTCCAACTCCGAATCCACCGACCCCTACCTCATAGTCCCTCCCGGCTTAACCCACGACGAATTCCGCCAATTAATCCCCACCATAACACAGTACCACACCTACTCCGTTGGCCCCGACAAATGCTCTTCCTTATTAGCCCAACGCATCAACGCCCCCACCGACGTCGTTTGGTCCGTCGTCCGCCGTTTCGACAAGCCCCAAACCTACAAACACTTCATCAAGAGCTGCGCCGTCAAAGACGGCTTCCAAATGGTCGTCGGCTGCACGCGTGACGTCAACGTCATCTCCGGCTTACCCGCTGCCACCAGTACCGAGAGGCTCGATATTTTGGACGACAACTTAAAGGTAACCGGTTTTAGTATCATCGGTGGGGAGCACAGGTTGAGGAATTACCGGTCGGTGACGACGGTGCATGGCTTCGAACGCGACGGGAGGGTCTGGACCGTCGTTTTGGAATCCTACGTCGTTGATGTCCCGGAAGGGAATACGGAGGAAGACACACGGTTGTTCGCCGACACAGTGGTGAAGCTCAACTTGCAGAAGCTGGCGTCCGTCACCGAAGGGTTGGCGGCGCGTGATGGCGACTGTAATAAATAACAGGTGATATGACAAAAGAGGAGAAGAAATTAAAAAAAAATTGTCCCTTTTCTTTCTCTCTTTCTCTTAATTTATTTATTTCTTATCTTTGAATTATGTTGTTTCCCTCTAATTTTAATGGTTTTCCTCCGAGAAAGTACTGGGAAATCCTTGTGTGAAACTGTGGAAAGATCAGAATGGTTTGAATCAATCCATTTGTACATAAATGTTTTCAGATAAACCAATGTTTTTTCTTTTATATACTCAATTTTAGTTTGAAAAAAAAGCTTTAAATAATTGCAATGGAAGTGGGAATTAATTAGAGAAGCAAGTTTAGAGCATTTAATTTTGTATGAAATAGTAATACATTGATTAAGACAAAGGGTGTCTTAATTAATGTGTTTTAGAATATGTTCTTTTGACTTTTTCCCTTAAAAGGCTCAACAAGAATCTAATATATGATCGTATCTTTCAAAACTATTTGCAACTATTTATGATTCTATATACATATGATAGTGAAGGTCGATAAGGGTATGCATGATAAGTATACATGCATCTAAAGATCATTAGACCCAACACCCTCCAAGTGGTGTCGAAGTTCACCCTCTTGACGTAAAATCATGCATTCAGATACGATCTTTAAAAATCTCATTCACATTCTTGACGTAAAATTTGACATTATGTCAAATCTAACATTATGTCCTGACATAAAATCATGCGTATGTTCTGTTCTGTCCAGATATGTCTGATTAAATCAATCCTTTTTAGGTGGGTCTGTTTTTTTCTTACATCAAGAATCTAAATGAGAGATAGAGTAGTAGTGCAAGAGTAGGGTTGGGTGGAATTTGTTGGGAGAAACAAGGGTTGCAGTTTTGTGGTAAGTTCATATAACCCCATTTTCTATTTTACAAATTACAAGAAGAAGAAAATGTGTTCTTCTTTTTGTCTGGCCGAAAACAAAAGATCCTAATCAGTAATCATGTAAAGCTTCCTTCATTGACCCTACACGCTTATTTTCTACGAATGGTATTGGACCGTCGGATCACAAACCTACACAATGTAAATGTATTATTACAATTTACAAGAGCTAGCTATCATCAAAACCCTGATTTTGATGTGTCTCAACTCAACTCAACTGCTGTCGTCGTAGGTCTGCCATAGATATAATCATGGTTTAGATTTATGCCGGCTCTTACATTATTGGACTGCAACTCAATTTATGAATGCTACATGATGTATTGTTGCTCATGAGTTTTCAGATTGGATTTATGAAAAGTATAGACAAGAAGCGAGCAATATTGTATTTTGTTTTGTTTTGTAAGGTGTAAGGGTATGGCGTATACATATCCATTTCTATTAGTTTTTTTTTTTTGAACAAAAATCCATTTCTATTAGTTACAACCTAAATGATTTGTAAGGTATATCTTATCTGGTCGCTTAGACAACGATGGATCCTAACATTTATGTTTTGTTTATTTTGTCAGTCACACACGGGACCAAACTACCCATAAGTAGGAGGGCCTCTCACTCATATTTCTTTTTTTCTTTTAATTTGATTTATATAACAAATTTTAAATTTTTATAAAATAATTGTGAATTATCCATATTCATGTAGATCTTATTTTCCATACATATAGATCATATTGTTTATTTTGAGTAGATTTACAATTATACCCGAGGAGTGATTCTAGTGGAATAAAGAATAATATTTAGGGTAAACTACGTAAAATGGTCACCGAACGTTTAGGGCATATTTATTTTGATCATCGTACTTTTAAAATATTCGATAAGGTCATTCAACTTTTAATTCGATTTTATTATAGTCACCGAACTTTTAGGGTGAATTTATTTTGGTCACCGTATTTTTAAAATATTCAATAAAGTCACCAAACTTTGAGTTCAATTTTAATATAGTCACCAAACTTTTAGTTCGCTTTCAATATGGTTCCTTAATAAAAAAATGGGTAAACTACACCAATCATCACTCAACATTTTTCTCACTACTATTTTGATCACTAGAGTTAAAAAATTTCAATTTAATAACTTAACTTTCGAATTGTTCATATTTTGGCCACTCTCAAATGATATGTTTATACAAATAGAAAAATTCGATTAATTCTTAAAAGAATCATTTTGGTTAATTGGTAACTTTAGATTATTCAATTCTCGATCTTATATTGTATCAATTAAATCAAATAATTGATTAACTGGTTAACTAAAATATTTAATTCTGGAAATGATTTTTTATCTTGTTTATTAAAATATCACATATGATACTATGGCAAATTTAATAAAATTTTGGTTGTGATAAAAGTGTAAAAACAACTAGAAAGTCAAAAATTGAAAGTTCACACCTATTAGTTCTACCTAGAGCAAAAACTTAAAAAAATCAGAAGGGTGTCAAAATCATTAGACTATAAGATATTGCAATGCATAAAATTTAGAAATATTATATATACTAGATCAGATCAGTTAATCAATTTTGCATAAAACTATGAACCATAATCGAATCGAAATAATTTATTTTAAAATTGTGTGCCGAAATCGGGTTCAATTAATCCTTAAAAATTATTTTGGTTATTTGCTAAATTCAAATTATTCAATTCTCAATCTTATATTGTACCAATTAAATCAGATAATCGATTGACCGGTTAATTGGAATATTTGATTCGAGTAAAAAAAGTTACTTTGTTTATTAAAATATAAAATATGGTAATATGGTAAATTTAATAAGCAAAGTAAAAAATCATTACCCAAATTTTTTTAAGGATTAATCGAATTTTTTTATTTGTATAACCATGTCATTTGAGAATGACCAAAATATGAGCGATTCAAAAGTTAAGTTATTAAATTGAATTTTTTAACCCTAGTGACCAAAATAGGAGTGAGAAGAATGTTGAGCGGTGATTGGTGTAGTTTACCCATTTTTTATTAAGGAAAAACAAAAACTAACGTCACCTTTTAATGGAAAGTAACAGGAGGGACCATATTGAAAACGAACTAAAAGTTCAGTGACTATATTGAAATTGAACTAAAAGTTAGATGACCTTATCGAATATTTTAAAAGTACAGTGACCAAAATGAATATGCCCTAAAAGTTCGGTGACTATATTGAAATCAAACTAAAAGTTGAGTGACCTTATCGAATATTTTAAAAGTACGGTGACCAAAATGAACACTTATACGAGATCTGAATTAAATGTATAAATATAGAGGATTAAATGTGTTATTATACAGAATTTTAGAACTATTACATCACTCTTTTAATCACGTTTAATAACTATTACATCACTCCCTTAACCGCGTTTAATAGTTCAATAATAATTTTGTAAAAAAATTAAAATTTCAGTGTGTAATTTTTTTAAAGGGGAGTGATTAATTTAAATTAACTACAATAAAATTTTATTATAAAGACAATTTTTTATATAATTTATTTTATTTATAATATAAAATTTTTTTTGTGTTTCATCGTAATAATCTAATTAATTTTTGGTTGAATAAGGACTTCTTTAACGACACCGGCTTTCTTTTGAGAAGTTGATCATACATATCACCCACCTCCAAAAAGAACATCCCATCATGATAATAAATCATGCACTTTTGTCCCCAGAATGAATATCAACATTATTAGCGGATTCAGAATGTTTTTGGGTGAATATAAGTTAAAATATTCTTGAATGTGGCAAGTCATAAAAATTTTAAAATTTCAATGTGGATACATAAAATTTAAGGATTAATTTATAAAATTTTAAAAAATTAAAGTCAAATATATTAATTTTAAAAAGTTTAAGGTGGACACGAGCCCACCCAAACATATACGTGGTTTCACCACTTACCAACATTCATTTCCATCTCATTTTGTCTATAGGAAAATATTTTAATACATAAGTTTATGTAAATTAAAACATAATTAATGGTTAGAGTTTAGAGTATTACAATGTAATATATGTTCATACATATTCTTAACCATTTGACAATGCGCATACACCTTGTAGACAGAGCGATTTGAACTCGTGCATTCTAGAATGAACAACATTTATTTTTCCACAGAGACACTTATTGGGTTCTCATAATTATCATTTTATTTATTCGTACTTTTTGTAACATCCATATTTCTAGAGTTAATTTCGAAATTCTTGAGAAAAATGGAATCATATAGAAAAACCTTAAAAACTAAATACGGATGGATGTCATTTCCACCAATAGACTAAAGAATATCCAAAAGGACCTATATAAGTGTGGTGTTTGTTTTCTGGTTTCGTTTTTTATCTCTATATATTTTGTTTTTGTGTATTTTGTTTATGTTCGAATGAAGCCGATTTTTCTATATATAAAAAAACACATATATAAATATGATTCCAAAGTGTGTGTGGGAAATCTAAGCCACGTGAAGGAGCACTATGATATCCCAAAATGATAACAAAGTGTATGGTTAAAGCCTTAAAGGGAAAAAGGAGGTGCCCCTTTTTGGTAGGCGAAAGGCCAATTTCATCGAGCTTTGCAATGCAAGTTGCCAACTTGACCTACTACTATTATTATTATTATTATTATTATTATTATTATTATTATTATTATTATTAAACCAACATCTTCTCTTTTACTTGTCACTACCCCCACTATCCCATAAACAAGAGACCCTAGTTTTTTAAATGAGAGAATTTTACTAAAAATTAAAATATATAATTAATACAATACATTCAAATTATACATTCAAATGATAGAGTAGCGCAATTGTGGATTGGGAAGCCTTCAATTAAGTTGTTGCAAGAATTAGGAGCTCTAGATTCAATCAAGAAAGTTATGGGCAGATCTGAAAATTCAATAGAAAAGAGAAGAGCTTTTCTTGAAAATTTCAGATTCAAGGTTGGAAATTTAAAGAAAAGAATACAATAAGAAAGATTAGAAGATGAATAATAAGAATATAGCGAAAAAGATTAAAAAAATATGAAGAGAAGAATAGGTAAAACAAATCTGAAATTTTCAGCTTTGTTTATGGAATTATGGGAGATGGCGTGAAGATTGAAGATGAAGATGGCTTGCGATTTGTTGTTGTTGTTTTGTCCTCGGCACCTTCTTAGACGCAATTATCTAAGCAAGCAACCTCAAGTGCCTCTAACCCACCCTCCTAGACGCAATTACCTAGACAAGCAAGAGTGTGAAGATGATCTCCCTCACAAGAACTCGTCGAACTTATGTTGAAGAAGACTTCTAAGGCACAAGTAATCAGCACTTGCAAGATTATTCAGATTTTCTTTGATTAATGAAATATTTAGTGAGTTCGTTTTTGCAAGTGCTGATTGCTTGTGCCTTAGAATTCTTCTTCAACATAAAGCAAGTGGTTAAAAATTTTCAGTTGACATCTTTCCATCCCTCAGGTTGTAGGTTCTAGACTCAATAGAAGTAAAAAAAATTCTTCCCCCTCCTCTAAGTAGAACTTGTTCAAAAAAATATTATAAAAAAGAATATTTAGAATTAAGAAAGAAAATTAAAACATGTAAACTTAAAGAGAGTGAAAAAATTATTAAAACTTATGTTGGATACGGCATTCACATTTTATAAAAGATCGAACAATTATTATGGAAATCTCTATGCCTCTTCCAACAAGAGATTATATTGATGTATAAATGAATATCGAGAAAATTATTCTTGTATTCTGCTAACGGATTGCTTCGACAACACATAAAGATATTTAATCATATTAATTCGTCGACCTCTTCTGATCAGAGGTTACGTTGTTATGATCACTAAAGAAAAATCGAGAGGCTTAGCTAATTACAAAGCTATAAAAGGCAGCTTTAAATAGGTGTGTGAGTGTCGGGAAGAAGCTTGGATAAAAAATTAAGATTTGCAAAAGTTTATTAAACTTTTAAATTTAAAAAAGGCTCAATGTTAAAATAAAATTTTAAATTATCATGTTTTTTTTTCTTTTAGGTGCCTAAACTATTTTTTGCCCCTTTTAGATGCCCAAATCATCTTGTTTTTTTTAAGTGCTTAAATTTTTTTTGCTCCTTTTAGGTGCCCAAACTATCATTTTTTGGTTAAAGTATGTGCCTTAACTATCATTTTTTTTGTCAAAGTAGGTGGCTCAGTTTAACCTTAAAAGGGACAAAAATGATAGTTTGGGCACCTAAAAGAGGCCAAAAAAGTTTAGGCACCTAAAAGGAAAAAACAGGATAGTTTGAAAACCTAAAATAGTTTAGGCACCTAAAAGGAGAAGACGTGATAGTTTGGATACTTATTTTAAAATTAAGCCATTTAAAATTAATAGGGGTAAATATCTTATTTAACTAATATCTAAACTAAAAAGTTAAAATACTATTATACTAAAAATTTTGAAAAGGACAAGAGCCCCTTCCAACAAAGACGTATTCGTCCTTGGGTGGTGTTCTAAAATTAGAATAGAAATATACACATATATAGTAAAATGTAGATATTATATGAAAAATATAATGTAGAATATATAAATATAAATCAATGTAATGATATATTTAAATATGAATATAAACCTTACGAAATTTAAGAGTAAAACATTAGCTGGATTTTTATTTTAAAAAAAACATTAGCAGGATTGTCCAAGAATCTTTGCCCTGTAATAATTGGTTGTTTGATGAGAAAGAGTGATGGCCAGTTGGCCACAACTTCAAGTAAATGATTTAAAGTCTAATGAACAAATAGAATGAGCGCGTCTACATATACAACTTACAAATCAGAATCCCCCATCAATTTTTTAAGACGAAAAAAAAATATATTATTACGTGTTTTATTAAAAAATTTAAATCTAGTCAAAAGAAAAGAGCACACACAATAATATTTATAAAAAATATAAGAGATAAACTCGACAAAAGTACCAGCCATAATACAAACTATATATCAAAAACTTCAAAGCAAAGCATCCCCCATAAAGGAAGAAAAGATAAAGCCTGGAGACAGCAAAAGCTAACTACCTACATCGGCATGCAAGAAATTTTCAATCCTATTAACTGCGGCAGGAGGAGAGTAAAACTGCACAAGGTTAAAATCACCATGAGGAACTAGTTTAGCTATCGAGTCGGGCAAGTCTTACCGCTCCGTTGAACATGATTAAGACCTATATATGTACCCCATAGCTCGGCCTCCAGCACCGAGCAAACGCCAATAAATTTAAAAAAGTTGTACTGCCACGCGCCATGATGATCTCGTATGACACCATGTATAATGTTAATCCATTTGATGAATTCCAGATCCTATTGAATTTCACCCATCCCTCATCAGGAGGGGACCAAACGCTTGACCAACGAACCTCATGCAATCCTCATGCGGGTTTGCAAGCGCGACCGAGTTACGATATAACAAAATATTTCATACAATCTCTCCAAAGAAAGAGTCTCAACTAAGCCCATCCCTAGCAAAATACTCAAGTTTCGAAAGATTAATTGTAATCTATTCCCTAAAATTTAAAGAGAAAAAAATCAGATAAACGATCTTACTTGACTAAAGAATGTCATAAAGAAATTTTCGATGGACACAAACGTAACACTTGATTAACATTCTCAATAGCATCCAAACATACCAGGCATTAGCTATCAACACTGAAGTGATACTTAGTACGCTCTAAATTAGTCATGAGCTTATTATAACGAGCAAGTCAAAGGAAAATTCTGAGGCCTTTGAAATGTATGTATAACCTTCCAAACCCTCTCCAAATTATCCAAATTATCACTCGTCCGTATGTTGTATACCGACTTCAACGTGAACCGATTAGAAGGATCAATCTTCTGATCCCCATCATCTTAAATTAGTGTTATATTTATGTTGGTTATAATTACAAGGGTTATTTACTTCGTTGGTACATGAATTATATCAAATTTTCAATTTCATACATAACATTTTAAAGTTCTCAGTTTCATACATGAGGTTTTCGCCGTTAATTATTTTACCCACTTCTGTGACAGAATCTGACGTAAATCCCTTAGCCTAGTCAGAAATTGACACGTTTTATTTATTTTTGTTAAATAATTCTTCATGTACTCAAGGTATAATAACAAGTTTAATCCTTTAGATCTTATTCATTTTTCATTTTCGTCATTTTTTTTCAAAAACATAAATATTTATTTCTTTAAAATAAAAAATAGATCAAATAAAACATTAAAATTAAATTATTTATTTTTCTTCCTTTCCGATTACTTTCTCACTTTATCTTCTCCCTCCCCTCTCCATTCAACTAATCATACCCCCATTTTTATTGTTGTAATTTGAACGAGAGACATAAAATCGAATTACCGTTTGACACTTCAATCACCAACGACAACAAGCTATGAAAAAATCCCATTTTCCCTTCCGCCAATGTTAGCCCTTTGATTCGAGTTCTTAGGTGCTCGATCTTTGGCCGGAAATCTACGCGATGGTTTTCCTCGAAAACATGTTACGATGTGTGGTTGATTTGAGACATGTCTCTGAGGGGAACGCTTTTGATATTCGAGTATCCATTTTTTTAATTTAAAAATATTGTGTCAGATCTGATTCTACGTCGTCAGTAGAAAAAAAGATAATAAAAAAAAATCAGTGACCAACGATGCTAGGGAAATTCTAATGAAATGCGAATTAATATACGGCTAAGAAACGGTGTTACTAAAAACATTATAAGATAAATAACAAAATAGGTAAAGCGCTACCGGATATGTTGATTTAAAATAATGTATCCGGTAGAAAACATGAAAAATATTAAAAAAATTAGTAACCGGCAAACTTCAGTTATCGGTAGGTATTGACACAAACATAACAAAATAGGTAAAATTATTTATTTTGTTGATAAGAGTATCAACATATTAGGTAGCGCCTATTATGTTATTAAAGTTTAAGCTAATGGGGCCTTGGAAATCACACGATAACAAAATCGATAAAATTATTTATTTTGTTGATAAGAGTATCAACATATTCGGTAAAATTGCTTATTTTAAGTTGATGGGGCCTTAGAACGTATCTATACTTTTTGAGTAAATTACTTATTTTATTGATATTTTTAAGTAAATTAACCGCCGTATATTAACCGCCTCACACCAGAATTGCCCACGATGCTATGATTAGACCGAAATAAATTTTATGTTTTCGGCGGTAGTGATGAATCTAGTGCTTTTAATATTTTGAGTGAATATAATTTATGAAAATCTTGAACGAGAGAGAAGGTTGATATCGTCTTTGGATGCTAAAATATGCAGCTGATAGACAAAAAATTTAAGTTGAAAAAAGAGTCTTCAAGTTTTTCGCAGCAAAGCAAAGAGCAAAATTGCTGTAAAAATGGTGACGATGATTTTAATGGAATTTTTAAAGAATAAATCAATGTGAATTCTTCTTCTTGTACTTTTTAGTTTAATGGATCTTCTTCATGTTCGGGTTCATCATATCTTCACTGATTTTAACCATTCGACTCGAGAATGATAATAAACCTTAGTGAAAATGAAAGAACAATGTATGTTTACACAGAGGATCCCTGCAGTTTCCAATTGCTGGATCAAACCCCAAATCTTCAATGGTCTTTGAATCTCTTGGTTAAATAGAGAGATGATCGGTGAGGAAGAAAATTAAATAATTTATTTTTAAACATTTACCACATGTCACATAGAGATTGGTCCAATTTTTTATACTTTAAAGAAATTAAAATTTAATTTTCAAAAAAAATTAATGGCAAAATTAAAAAAAATAAGATCTAGTGGCTAAACTTGCTATTATACCTTAAGTACATGCAGAATTATTTAAAAAAAAATAAATACCACGTGTCAATTTTTGACTGGGTCAAGGGATCCGTGGGTAAAGTGATTAACTGCGAAAAACCTCATGTATGAAACTGAAAACTTTAAAACATTATGCATAAAACTGAAAATTCAGTATAGTTCACGTATCAACGGGATAATTAACCGTAATTACAATTATAATTTTTTAAAATAAAGATTTTAAAAAAAAATCTTAACCTTACATATTGTTTCCTAGGTTTGATTTAAACTATTTAAATCTTAACCTTAGACCTTCTGCATCATCAAACCAGATTAAACAAAAGTAGAGTTTTAACACGATCATGGCATGAGATGGGCCTTTATTTTGAATAATAAAAATAACAAAGGGTGCTTTATTGCCACATGCTCACTAATGAACAAGAATTCAACTAAAACTAATTAGGATCAAGACCGCAACAGTACAATTACACAAGAATGTTTCAACTAAATTCCCTACCTGTGAAATTCTTTACCCACGACCCTATGCTCCCTGTCAGGATGTTCAATCTTCACTATTTCCTATGTAAAACTTGTCCAACAATACACAGACCATTGCAGCTGTTACGAAGCCTACGTGCAAACAACTTGTGAAATGAGTATGGACATTACAAAAGACACAAATAAACACTTACACGAGCAGTATACATTATACTTTCCGACCCAACCTCGGTGAGGAGATGATCCAGCATGAAGAAGGATCCCAATTCCTGAATGTGTATGGAACTGACGAGAACAACAATGTTATAACTTGGATTATTGATCCCTCCATCTTGGACTTGGGTAGGGGAAAAAACCAGAAGGTGACAATGGAAACATAAGCCCAGGAGAAGGTGGAGGTTGAGGCCCGGGTCCTAAAATCCCTGACTGACCCATGTGGGAGAAAGCAAAGTTGGGACTCAATGGAGGAAATTGAACTCCAGGAGAAAGCAACCCGTAAGGGGAGCGGGGGGACAACAAATTCATATAGCCAGTAGGTGATGGCAAAAGGAACTGAGAAGTCGGTGAAGGTAAAAGCCCAGGCCCATTCATCCTCGGTGATGGAAGAAGATTGGGCATTGGTGGAACGAAACCATTCATTCGTGGAGATGGGAGATTAGGCATCATTGGTGGACCATTTACTCCTCTTGGGGAAGGGATTGCTGGCATTGGTGGATTCGGAAGTAAACCAGAAGATGGTGGTGGGGCGTTAGGTTGCCCTGGAACTGGAGGAAGTACTTGTGGATGGCCTTGATTTCCAACTGGACTTGGATCTATAAGAGAAGTCTGAAGGTATCGCATATAAGCTGATATAGGAGATTCAGTTGTGTTTGCCCATAGAGCATCTCCAGGAACCATAGGTTGCAACATTGTAAGCGGTGGTTGTCCATATTGACCAGGTCTAACAAAGCCAGTGTTATAAGGAGCAGGAGGGGGAACATGAGCTGGTGCAGGGGCTGGAACGGGAGGAGGAATACGGGGCCGATTGATTGGTGTCAAAGGTGGAGGCCTAATCCTCTGCAACCTCGTACTTTGGGGTTTGGGAGGATTCTGTGGGGGCCTCGGCAAAGGATCATTACGTGAAGGCGAACCAGTGAGCTGCTGAACAATGTTCCGGAAATCATTTTTGCTAATATTGTAAACCTGAGGCTGAGGCTGCTGCCTAGCTGCATTATTAGCAAAGTTAGGTTGATGCAATGGACTCTTCTTTATATTCTTGCCGATTTTGTTCACACCAAGATGATCATTAAGCCGATTCTTCGAATTATCCATTTTAATAAAAACTAAGCTGCAAAGTGAACTTCAACAAAGTAATCCCAAATTTTCCAGATACCCACAAACTCAAAACCATTCAAAAGCTTCAACAGAATATACCATAACCTTAAAATTCAAGCTCAAGCACCTGCTAGAAATCTTTTCACAACAGCAGGCAGCAGCCTAAACTTCAATATGCTGCAAAAGAAAACTGACCGCGAAACAGTGTCAGACTTTGTCTAGATATCCACAGGTGCAGTAACTAAAAAGCATCAAACTTTCGGACTCCAAATTCAAATCTCCACCAAAAACTAAACCCTAAATCTGATATTCAATGAGAAAAACAGCAACCTTCTCTTCAAACCCAAAACCCGTAATTTAAAATCCTTCAAATTTCTCCCTCAGAATTCCCACAAAAGCCTATCTCAGCTTCCTGCATCATAAAGATAAAATGCCCAAACTCAACCCATCAAAATTTCCACTCAAAAAACAAATCTCAGGTTAGCAGACTACAACAAAGATGAAACATTTATAAAATAATTGGCCCCCAAAGCAAATCCCACATCACAGAATTCAAGAAACTTCACAATAACTAGATTAAAAGTGCCGGTAAAAAGCGAAAACGAAAACATAAATGAAAATGAGAAGGAAAGAGAAAGTGAAAAACATACCAGGTTTTGTAATTTTGGAATCCGCGCGAAGATCTTCCTCTTTGTAGAATTGGGGGTCACACGGAAATTGAACGAAAAATCGAGAGGAAGAGAAAGCCGGAAAGGAAAGTAATCCCTAGGACTAGCGAGGGATGTGCTGCTGGAGACTAACGTGCGCTGTGGGTCAATACGGAAATGAATCTATCCATTAATCTTCATTTCTGACCCTTTTTTCCCTTCTCGTTGTGTGGGTCCAATAATTAGCGATGATAGAATGACGTGTATGATAAATTGAAAATAATAAACAATAGGTTAAATTACACTAGAGGTCACTTAATTATAAGTTTAGTTATAAACAAGTCACTCATCTTCTAAATATAACAATTTAGTCACTGAATTATAGTTTTATGAACAAACATGACACTTTTTCTTCTAAAAGTAGTAATTCAGTCACTCAATTATAGATTTAAGAACAAACATGCCATTCAATTAAAATTTTGTGACAAACAAGACATTTTATCATTAAAATTTGAGTTCAAGTATATAATCTTAATCAAGTTGATTATTTGGGCTCAAATATAAGTTTAGATAAAGTGTTTGATCTAGCTGAAATTGAAATTTCAAGGAATAATTATAATAAAATTCAAAATTAAACTTGTTACCATTCTAATTTAATTGGCTTAATTATAAATAGGTCCCCAAATTTTGCCATTTTTTGTAATAGGTGACTAAACTATTTTTTAGCTGAAATAAGTGCCTAACGTTTCTTTTTTGTCTGAAATAGGTGCCTAAAGTTTCATTCCGTTATTGATTTTAAGGTAACACTATTAAAAGAATTTAACACAATCAAATTTTGACACGTGCTTTTTTATTATTATTATTTCAAAAAATGAAAAAAAAATCAAATATAAAAAAACATAAACCTCTCAAAAATTTCAAAACAATCCCAAATTCAAAAATTAGTGTCATTGTCGCCACCGATAGCCTCGCTGGACCTTACCACCGTCGTCGCCAGAGTCCCCACCCATTTTTCCCAACCACCCGCTGTCGGTAACTGGCATGAGGCATGCCAATCAGACGTTGAACGGTTGGAGCCGTTCACGTTCATCGTTCGTCGTCCGATTGACGCGCCACCCGCCGTTTACCAATAATGAGTGGTTGGGAAATGGGTAGGGGGCTTTGGCGACAGCAGTGGTGAGGTTTGGTGAGGCTATCGACGGCGACAATGATGTTAATTTTGAAATTTGGGATTTAGAGTTTTAGGGATTTGAGACTATTTTATAATTTTTTAAAATCTTGAGATATTTTTAATTTATTTTATTTCCAGTTTGTTTATAAGAAAAAATAAAAGACAAATATATAGCTGGGTGATGAATTTTTTTAACAAGTTGACTTTAAAATAAGCAAAAAATAAAATGTTGGGCACTTATTTTAGCTAAAAAATAGTTTAGTCACCTATTGTAAAAAAATAACAAAATTTAGGCACTTATTTTGTTAAGCCAATTTGATTTGATTCAATTAGGTCATGACTTGAGGGAACGGGAGAGTACAAAAGTTGAAATGTAAACGGAATTAGCGGCAATATATCTACTAACTTTACTTTTGTAGTACGTTATTTGAGGGTGTGGGTCCACTCATCCACTTCATCATTTCATAACATCTTTGCCACCTCAGCATTTGACTTTCTCTCTCTTTCCTAATAATTTCAGCCCTATAAGTTATCAGCCTCCTTAATTAGTGAAGATTTCACATGACATAGTATTTTTTTTTAATTTTGGTATTTTTTAATAGTCTGAAGGTAAAGTAGTACTCGTTCATACATATTTTTAACAACTTAATAATGAACACACAATTTGTAAACAGAGCGATTTAACTCGAATTTTTTATGATGAATATCACCAACTTTTCTACTACGACCATTTGTTGGATTCTAAATTATGACATTTTATGTTTAGAAAACAATAAGAATTAATAAGGTAACACAATTTTAAAGGCAATATTAAGGAAATAATGCATATAGAGAAAAGAGGAAATGTAATTGGTTGGAAGTTATTTAGGGAACTACGTCTATTCTTATGTAGGGGCGTATCTACATTGGTACCTAGTAAGTTACATGACCTACTATTAAAAATAGGGATGGACCGAAAGGACTGGAGGGAGTAGACGAGTAGTAGCTCATCTACTCCTGGTTAAAAATGAAAAAAAAATCTTATTTACCCTTTTAGAGTAATTTTCATATTGGTCATTCCCTTTTTGTTTATAATTCATTTTAATATAATTTTTATATAGGTTATTTTGATCCTTTCAAGTTTTATTTTCTTTTAATTTGATCTTTCGATGTGTTTATTTTTATTTTCATATTTATTTATTATTTTATTGAAATGTATATTTATTGTTATTAGATTTTATTCTATTATTATAAAACATCACTATTATTTTTCGGCCGTTAATATACTTTATTATTATTGTTATTATAATTATTGTGTAATATATTTACTCCTCTATTATTATATTTATTATGATTATTTTTATTATTATCACTTTCATTATTTTTTTTGATGAAAAGCTGGTTGGTATTATTTTAATAAATAAAAAACACGGTAAAAAGACAAAACAATGGGCATAAAACCCAAAAACCAGAAAGAAAAAATTAAAAGAGAAATTAAACGCAAAGAAGATGAAGCAACCGGCGAGCTCTTCCACATCTGGAGCAGATTCAAATGAAGGGACTGTGTAGAAGATCAAAGGTTGGGGGTAACCAAATTGATGAGAAAATAAATCCCAAAAAGTCGTTTCGAAGCTCCCAACAGCTCAGGGAGGATCAAGAAATGAATTGTTTATGTTAAATTAAAGAGCAATTGATTTATTGTTAGGAAGTTAAAGTTTGTTAGAGTTAGTTCATAGTTGTTGAATAGTTAAACTTTGTAATTACTATCTTTTGTATAATGAAAATACAAGTGAAATATTCCTCATTTCTTTGGGTTTTACTTTGTTAACATGGTATCAGACGTCCAGTTCTGATTTTTGGGCCTTTGTTTGGGTTTTACGGGTCTTTCATTCTCTTTCTTTCTTTCACATTTCAGTAATTCTGAAATCCCTAATTTCCTCTCAAAATTCCCAAAATTGTTTCGGCCATGCCTCCGGCAACCTCTCCTCCGGCTGAGGAATCTGTTACGTTTGATTTTAGCCATCCTTTGTTTCTTCACCCTTCTGATACACCGGGAATGGTTTTGATTTCGCATCAATTAACTGGGATTGACAATTACACCGTTTGGAGTCGGTCTCTTCGCATCGCCCTACTTGCGAAGAACAAGTTAGGGTTTATCGATGATGATTGCCGCCGCGAAAGCTATTCTCAGCCATCTCTTCAGAAGCAATGAGATCGTTGTAACGCGGTGGTGCTTTCATGGCTTATCAATTCTGTGAGCAAGGAGCTCTCTGCTGGGATTGTTTTTGCCTCCAGCGCTGCGGTGGTTTGGGCGGATCTGAAAGAACGGTTCAACAAGGTTGATGGTTCTCGGATTTTTTTTCCTCCATCGAGGTATTGCTACCCTAACGCAAGGTGACTCGTCTGTCTCTTCTTACTTTACCAAGCTTAAGCTCTTATGGGATGAGTATTCGACGTTAGTTCCATTTTCTTCTTGTACTTGTGATTCGTCTGCCCTCAATTCGAAGCATGTCTCCCAACATCTCTTCCAGTTTCTGATGGGCCTCGATGATACTTTTGCTGCGTCTCGAAGTCAGATCTTGTTAATGCAACCGTTACCTTCTGTCAACAATGCATACTCTATGATTGTACAAGAAGAATCACACCGTCTCCATCCCTCTGGTATTGTTCCCTCTCTGGATTCCTCTGTTTTTTACTCTAATGCTGGGCCTAGGAAGAAATTTTTTGGGACATGTGATCACTGTAAGGTGAAAGGGCATAAGAAGGAAAACTGTTATAGGCTTATTGGTTTCTCTTCTGACTTTAAATTTAACAAGAAAAGATCTCAAGTTGCTCTAGCTGTTGGTAGTGGTTCTCCTGGTTCGACTGAGTTTCCTGAAGTTCCTGTTACTTCTGGTATTGTCTCCTCTCCACCTGTGTTCACTCCGGAGCAATACACTCAGCTTCTTGGGCACTTGAATCAATCCTCTGTTTCCAGTTCCTCTGTGAACTTGGCAGCTATTAATTCTCTTCATCCTCCTTTTACTCATTTGCAATGGATCTTGGACACTGGGGCAACTGACCACATATTATCAGATTTCAATTCCTTGATTGATCCTTTGCCATGTGCTTCTCTTTCTCGTTTTGTTAATATCCCTAATGGTAAATCATCTCTTGTTACTCATACTGGTTCAGTTTTCTTGCCAAATGGTCTTCGGTTAACTAATGTTCTTTTTGTTCCTCACTTTCACCATAATTTGATTTCTGTTTCTCAGTTAACCAAGGATCTTCACTGTGTTGTTCTTTTTTATCCTGATTTCTGTTTTTTTTTCAGGATCTTTACAGTGGCATGATGAAGGGGATTGGTAAGAAAGTTAGAGGTCTTTGCATTTTGCATCCATCAAAATTCATTTCTGGTTCAACCAGTAAGTCTGCTTGTTTGTCTTCAGATTTTAATTTTGTTTCATCTTCTATCAATGCTTGTAATTCTGTTGATATTAATAAAACTACTCTTTGGCATGCTCGTTTGGGGCATGTCCCTTGTTCTCAGTTAACTAAATTGCCTATGTTCTCTCATACTGTAGATAGTTCTTGTTTACCTTCTTGCACTATTTGTCCTTTAGCTAGGCAAGTTAGACTTCCTTTTAGTTTAAGTACTTCTCGTTCTGACATTCCTTTTCATTTAATTCATGTAGATGTTTGGGGTCCATATAGGATTGCTACTCATAGTGGTCATATGTTCTTTCTCACAATTGTAGATGATCATTCTAGGATGTCTTGGGTGTATTTACTGAAATCTAAGGGTGATGCCTTTCTTTCCATCAAAAAATTCATTCTTATGGTGCAAACTCAATTTTCTGTTTCTATCAAGATAATTAGGAGTGACAATGGTTGTGAATTTTTTTAATTCCTCTTCTACCAATTTTTTTGATTCCCTGGGAATAATTCACCAAAGTTCATGTGTTCACACTCCTCAGCAAAATGGGATTGCTGAGAGGAAACACAGGCATTTGCTTCAAGTTGCTAGGGCTTTAAAATTCCATTCTCAAGTTCCCTTAAAATTCTGGGTGAGTGTGTCTTAGCTGCTTCTTATATCATAAATAGACTTCCCTCTGCTGTGCTTTCTTGGAAAACTCCTTTTGAATTGTTGTTTCACAAGCCCCCTTCCTATGATCATTTCAAAATCTTTGGTTGTTTGTGCTTTGCAACTAATCTCACCCCTTCTGACAAATTTGCTCCTAGAGCTTTTCCCTGTGTTTTCCTTGGCTATGCACCTACAAAAAAGGGCTACATTCTTTTTAATCTTCATTCCAAACAATTTCTTGTTAGTAGAGATGTTAAATTTTTTGAAACTCAATTTCTTTTTCATTCCTCTTCTCCTTTTTTCCCCACTGTTTCTTCTTTTTTTCCTTCACAATCTATTCACATTCCTGATTCTGAATTTCTTTTTTTGTCTTCTGACCCTGAACCAACTTCAACTTCTCATGAACCTTCTCCTGAACCAACTTCAACTTCTCATGAACCTTCTCCTGAACCAACTTCTTTACCTCCTGAACCCACTTCTTTACATCCTGAACCAACTTCCTTACAACCAACTTCAACTTCTCCTGAACCAACTTCTTTACATCCTGAACCAACATCTTTACATTCTGAACCTGCTTCATTGCATTCTGTTCCTTCATTGTCTGTTTCTGCATCATCTTCACCTTTTGTTTCTGATCCTTCTTTTTTGGTAAATGCACCTTCAGTTCCTTCTAGTTCTGTTATAGGTCCTCGTAGGTCTACTAGAGTCTCTAAGCCTCATGTTTGGATGGATAGTTTTACCAATTCTTGCCAATCTTCTTCATCACCAGGTTTGTTTCATTCTTTTTTGTCTTATTCACATTTACCTTCATCTACTCAACTTTTCTTGGCTTCTGTTTCTGATTTTTCTGAGCCTCATTCTTATTATGAGGCTTCAAAAAATCCTCTTTGGATTCAAGCATGGAAGAAGAGTTACAAGCATTGAAATCTAATAATACTTGGTCCATTGTTCCATTGCCTCCGAGAAAAGTTGCCATTGGGTGTAAGTGGGTGTTTCGGATTAAGTACAAGGCTAATGGTGAAGTTGAAAGATACAAAGCTCGCCTTGTTGCTAAAGGTTTTAATCAAAAGGAGGGAATTGACTTTGTTGAAACATTCTCACCTGTGGTCAAAATGGTTACCATTAGAACTGTTTTGGCTCTTGCTTCTTCCTTTCAATGGCCATTGTATCAGATGGATGTATATAATGCATTCTTTCAGGGAGATCTTCATGAGGAGGTCTACATGTGTTTACCTGAAGGTTTTTGCAGCCAGGGGGAGAATGTAGTGTGTAGACTGCAAAAATCTTTGTATGGGCTCAAGCAAGCCTCGAGACAATGAAATTTGAAATTAACTAAGGCTCTTGTGTCAGCTGGTTTCATCCAAAGCAAGCATGATTACTCCTTATTTGTAAAGCAGCAGCAAAGTAAGATAGTTCTGCTTTTGGTTTATGTTGATGATTTGTTGATAATTGGAAATGATGAAGGGTTAATCACTGAACTGAAGCAGATTTTGAATTTAAACTTCAAAATGAAAGATTTGGGCCAGCTCAAATATTTCTTGGGCATTGAAGTTTTAAGATCAGAGAAGGGTATCTTGTTGAATCAGAGGAAGTATGCTTTCGAACTAATCAAGGATACTAGTTTGGAACAAGCTAAGTGTGTTTTGACACCTTTAGAGCAAAATTCCAAGCTAACAACAGTGGAATTTGATCAGGATTTACAGCCTGATTTGGAGGATAGTCCACTTGAAGATAGAACTGTTTATCAAAGATTAATTGGGAGGTTGATCTACTTAACCTACACAAGACCTGACATCACTTATGCTGTGAACACATTGAGTCAGTTTATGCATCAACCTAAAAGGTCCCATTTAGATTCAGCCTTGAGAATAGTCAAATACATCAAGAGAGAACCAGGTGCAGGGATATTGTTGAATTCTTCACTGGATTGTAAAATCACAGCTTACTGTGATTCGGACTGGGCCTCTTGTCCAGTAACAAGGAAGTCAGTTTCAGGATTTTGTGTCAAGATTGGTGGATCACTTATATCCTGGAAATAAAAAAAAAAACAGAATGTGGTTGCAAGATCTTCAGCAGAAGCTGAGTATAGAGCAATGGCAACAGTAACTTCAGAAGTCATTTGGTTGCAAAGACTTTTGGAGGAGCTTGGAATAAAAAGTTCTGAACCAGCTAAAGTTTACTGTGACAGTAAAGCAGCACTTCAAATTGCAGCTAATCCAATGTTTCATGAAAGAACGAAACACATTGAAATTGACTGCCACTTCATACGAGAAAAAATTCAGCAGGGCTTAATACAAACTGAATACATTTCAACACATGAACAACAAGCTGATGTGATGACAAAAGCTCTGGGAAATCAACAACATTACCACCTGATTTCCAAGTTCGGATTAAAGAATGTTTTTAGCAAGGCCCAACTTGAGGGGGAGTGTTAAATTAAAGAGCAGTTGATTTATTGTTAGGAAGTTAAAGTTTGTTAGAGTTAGTTCATAGTTGTTGAATAGTTAGTTAATTGGCTTTTGAGTTGTATATAAACCAGAGTTAAACTTTGTAATTACTATCTTTTGTATAATGAAAATACAAGTGAAATATTCCTCATTTCTTTGGGTTTTACTTTGTTAACAGTTTATATTTTTTTAAATAAAATATTTATTAACTTATTTAATTTACTCTTGATTTACATGTGATTATATTTATCGTTGGTCAGTTTAACCACCAAGTTTAAATTCCTGGATCAACTTTTACCTATGAGTTCCATAAGAAATGAATTGTTTATGAAACTCCTCATGTAGTCTGGAGTGAGGAACCCTAACTCAAATCTCCGACCTGCTGAAACTATGGTGTTGCCGTCTTTTAAGTATTTGAGTTGCGGATATACTTAGATTAGCAAAGAAGAAGAATCACAAACACTTCCATTCATATGATGAACTGAAGAACTAAATGCTTGAAAGCTGTTTCCTTCAAAACAAATAAATAAAAGAACTCGTCATTTAGGAAGCTGCTTCTTTAAAATTTTTCTAAAACAAATGATCTCGTTATAATTACGTATCGAGTTCTATAAAATATTTAGTCATTTATTTGTAACGTGTTCCGATTACACGAATTTTTAAAAAAATACTTAACTTTCGTGGAACTCGTTTAATTGTAGTAAATATCGTAGTTCCATAAATAATCTCAAACCCGTCTGATTTCCCTCCTTTTTCTTCCACTAATTTTGTCAATTTAAAAGTTTAAAAATGTAATAGCCAATCATTTGGATCAATTGATTGAAGTTGTTTCAGTTTAATTAAAAAATTTATATTTGAGTTTTCGAACAACATTCAATACTTGATGAGAGCATTTTATAATTTTTGTAAACTAACTGATTCAATAAAATTATTTTTTTATTTAAACCGATAGACATTAAACACTCATAATTAATTAGAAATTTAAAATTAAAATATAAGAAAAGTAATTTCATCATAAACAAAAATGAGAAAAATACAGAGTTAGATAACGGTAAAGCGGATACGATCATCCGATTGCAAATTCATCAGAAAATTGGAAACAAATAAAGGAGAAAAGAATATGGGGTGAGAGAGGCTCGAACTCTCGACCTCAGGATTACTCAATTAGCTATGAGACCTACGCGCTAGCCAACTGCGCCACCACCCCAATGATGCTGCATTCATGTTTAAAATATTAATATTCTAAATGAAAAAGCACTTGTCAAATAGCCATTAGGTCTGTTTGGGTTTTTTTATCAATATTTTGACTTTGATTCTCATATAAATAAACATCCCAAATTAGCTCCCCACAATAAATATAAAAAAAAAAACTCTCTTTTTTCCCCCTTCACTTTCTTATTCCTTTTTCTTCCCTAATCCGACACCCTCCGCTTTCTTCGTTCTTATCTGTGTTTCAAATTAATATCTGAATTCCACTAGGTACATATCTAATGTTATTATTGTTTTTATATGTTTTCCTTTAAGGGTTTTGGTTTTAAAACCCATAATTTGGTACTTTTTAGGATTGCGGGGCACCCTTGAACAACAACATTGAAGGTGTTTGTTAATGTGATTTTTTAAAGGGTTTTCCTTTCATTACTTGTTTTGATTTCTGGGGTTATGTTTTTTTTGCCTATAGATACTTTTGTTGTGAATTTACTTCATTTTTTGCCTATAGATATGTTTGTTGTGTTCATGTTACTCGTCATTAATGTTTTTCATGATTTATAATACACCATCCGTAATAAAGTGTAAATGTGTAGTTGAAACAAGACAAGAGCTTCAATCTTTCTAGTGGAAAAGAGAAAAATAAAAATAAAAGACTCAAGCTTGGTAGTTGTAGGAGGCAGATGGTTCTGTAATAAAAAAAATCTAATTAATGTATTATATAGTTCTTGTATTCTAGGAGATTGATGTTGAGAATCTAGATTCTTTGATGAGCTTCCTTACTCGCTCGCTCGTGTTATAAATCGAGTTGAGTTTTTTTTTATTTTTATTATTCACAGTTTTCAGTAAATCGAGTTCGGTTGTTTGTTGAAAATAGTTGTTAGAACTAAGAATATATTCGATTAGATTCTGCATTCCGTTGATCACAACGTATGATGCAATGATCACATGAAACATACAAAATAAGTTGCGATACTGGGAGTATGGTTGTAATTATTTGATTTAACGACTTGATTAGCTGCATGATCAGTTTTATTACTGCTAAGGGAAGTTTTCATATTCCTTATTAAGAACAAAGATAATTCAGGTTTTGTTCCCTTAGGTGATTGTGAAAACGTTTATGTATCGTGTTTAATGGTTACAATATCCTAAAAACATTTTTCTTCGTGTAGAAAAAAGAAAGAGACAGATCAGGTTCTAAATGTTGGTAGCTAAAAGATATCATTTAGTTTCCAAAAAGAATTCAAGTATTTGTTGTAGACATACAAAGAAGTAAAAGCATTTGAGAAAATATGCAGTTTTTTTTTAAAGAATCAAATAGGTTGGGGAACAGTTGCTAATATGGTATAATCCTTGACATGGTGTTAAACTTAAAGTTCCATACATATGTGGGAAGGATTAGGATTAGAAATGGTACTCACTTTCCATAGTTATGGAAATATTAGTTTCTTTCATGGAAATTATAGTATTGATCATATCCAAAATAATGACATTTTCATTTAGCTGAATTCCTCAAATGATGTGCTTTGTTTTGTATACAGATTCCAGTATGATGATTGATGGACATAATAGTCATTGGCGCCTGACTTGATGTTGCATGGAGCTGAAAATCCTCAATGGTAAGAAGTGGGAAATGTTTTCCGTCATAACAAAGTTGTATCCAGATCGTTTAGGTTACTTTGTCAACTAGTTTTACTGATGCTTATGTAAAATTTGTTCGAAATGGAAGACGGGCTGAAAATGAATCCTAGTGGAACACAAGGTACTTTAGTAACTAACACCAACACCAACACCAAAAGCTATAATGACATGATGACTCGCCGTCTAAAGAACAGAGAACGGCAGCGTAGGTATAGGGCTAGAAAACGACTTGAAGCAGACATGCAGAAATCTCATGTCCTAAGCCAACCAACCATGCCGAAAATGGATTTGCAATTAAATGGGACCCTTAACAATGGGACGGCACGTGTTTATTGTAAACGGGATTGGAAAAAAGATGCTAGAAGGGCTCATTTATTCAAGGGTCAAGAAACACATAATGCAATTATCCAGTCTACTCTTAGCACTACCGTTGAAAGCCAAATATCATTCTTTCCCACTGGGATTAAGGAAGAAGGATCCACGGGAAAAGAGTGCCAGTTAGAGAGTTATGGTAACCTGCAGAACTGTGAAACTAGGAAACCTAAGCTCGGCCGAAGAGACTGGAAAGCAGATGCAAGAAAGAAGAAGAGTTGAATTGGTTGTACCGATCTGTTTTGTGGAATAAATGTATTACTGGTACAAAGTTGAACAGTGGATAACGAATGAGATTTGCTGAAGAACCCGAAGTTTTAATGACTACAACTTACGGTGTGGTAAGTTGGTTTGTTGCTGCATTTAGGAAGAGCTTGTATTGTTAGTTATTGTGAACTTTTACAGCTTTTTCAGTTTCAGATGCACTGCATAGTGCATAGTATACATCCAACATGAAGAACTATTGTGTGCAAACTTTATTTCAGAATAGAATGCTTTATAGAAGTGGAAGATTGTTACAGATTTATATCGTGCTCGAATTTTAATGGTCAAGAAAGATTGTGTCATGTGGCATCAACATTTAATCATTGCTTTTACATCCTGTATGATTGCTCATTTTGGGGATGATTAAATTTCAAGCTTTTACTCACTTGAAAGATGTTAGAACATGGATATGTCTAGAGAATGCCTTTGCCTGCATCTTGAATATGTCCTAAGGAAGTAAATTATGGATTCTTCATTCTTTTAGCCTATATTTGATATCTAGGAAATCCAAATCAGTGCTTTCAACTAAGAAAAAGACTGCCTTAAAATGTTGGCCATCTGTAGGATACCCAAGGAACTTTAGGGGGTGGGGGATAGAAAATTTAATGTGTTAAAAATGGAACTAAATTTATTTTAAGAATGAATTTTGGGGAGTGGGAATCTTCAATGAGATCATATTTATAATAGTATGGTATCAAATAGGTCCAGTCATTGCATGGAATGTGTTTCAGTCAAATAGGCTCAATAAGTATTCGGTGCATCAATAAGACATTATACTCTTATAAAGAGAACATAAGATCAACCTTTAGAGTTTAAATTTTTACGAGAGGGTTATTTATATACCGTAGAACAGAATGGGATAATATCTTATTGTATCTATAAAGAAAGGTTACAAAAATGAGCAATTAAAGAAGCACTAAGCCAAGTGAAATAAAGCGTCATATGTACATGCAAGTCTTTATAAGGGGAGAGTTAAAATTCACACTAATGTTTAAGTCATAAAAAAAACCACCCTAATGTAGTTTTATATACTTCTATAAATACTTTTACGATTAATATTCTAATAATTAGAACAAGCATTGATGGCCGATTGGTCAGAGCTGCTCTCTTGCTCTATTCTCCTTCACCTTAGGTCTCGGATTCAGGACCCAACAGGAGCATTCCTTTCTCTAGAGTCTCCCCTCTAGGTAGAAGTAAAAGTAGTATTTGTCAAAAAAAAAATATTCTAATAATCTAACAATTTGAATTTCACATCCTATTCATATTGACCATGTATGTCAAGTTTTAAGTAAATTAAAAATTTCTAACAATTTATTTGATACGAAAAGTTTTAAGTAAATTGGGCAATTTATTGATTATATGGGTAAAATTTTGAAAAACATGTTGTATAAAATTTATTTTACACAAACTTGTATATTTATACTAAAATTTAAACTTTAATTTATAAAATTTAAAATTTTTTGTGTAAACTAAAATTTACACAGAATGTATCAAAGTTTTTTACATTGATGACATATTTACATTTACAACTTAGTGTTGTTTTGAACCAATAAATCATATTCGTAAAACAAAACACGGGCATGCCTAGACGCAGAGTTTGAAAACACTGTTTTAAACCAACTCGTCTTTTATTTTTGGATAAACTATCATGTAGCTCGCCAAATTATTGAATTAGCTTTATTTTGACCATTAAACTATGAATTTTGTCAAGTTGATCACTAAACTATTACAATAGTTTCAATCATGACACTACCCTGTTAAAGAAAATGATGGCTCGACAGTTAAGAAAAAAATGTATAATTCGTATTTGGTCATTGTTACTTATATATTCTATTAATTTGGTCCTAATTTAGACCATATATATATTTCATCAATTGACAATTAAGAAAAAAGTTGACGTCAAAAGTTCCGTTAACGGTTAAAGATAAATTGCTTGATTGAAATCATTTTAGTAGCTTCATGACCTAATTGACAAAATTCATAGTTCAATGGTCAAAATAGAATCAACCCAAAAGTTTTATAAGATGACATTGGTCCAACCCATATACCATTCAATACTTCATTTCTGAAATCAGTAAACAAATTGGTTTGTTTTTGGTCATGAATTAGTTGTAGGCAAGACCCCTTTGCCAACCAAATTTAGCAAACGGATTACCTGCCTGCCTGTCTTTGAAGGACTAAATTAAGACATCCAAAGCTGTTCAGCAACCAACTTGGAACTTATCCTTTTGCTTTTGTTTTTTCATCTCCTCGGAGCCTCTTTAAAGACATTGAAACCCCAAGTGTAATATTGTATCTCCATCCCTGTCCGAATCACCTCCTACAAACCATGAGCCTCAACTGCTTGAGTTGCCGGATCTTGAAACGAACAGTTTCAAACAATGGTAGGGATGATTGTGCCAAACCAAACTATACAAGGAAAATGGCTTCCAACGACAGATGTAAGTCGGAGATAAGTCCCGCCGCTTACGAACAACTCAGAATCGAAGAGGCAATGATGTCTGGCATGGGTTCGAAGAAGGGCCGTCATCGCCGGCTAAAAACGATCGATACGACGTATGGAGCGGTGGCGTTTGAAGCCGACGTTAACCCTAAGCTGGTGAGGAGCCCTGGGATTAGGAGGGATTGGAGCTTTGAGAAGGTGATAGATGAAAAGATGAGGAATGAGATGAGATTACGTTGATGCCCATTGCAATGCCTCCCTTCTACATGTAACATTATGATTTCTTCCTTTGGCTTTAGCTCATCTGATTACAAAATCTGACTATAATAATAATATTTATAATTCCATGAGATGTTCTCAAATTCCGAGTATCATTCTAAATTAATGTTAAAACTTTTTAATTGAAATATCCGACTATTATTAGTATTTACTAAACAAATATTTTTGTTACTCTAATTGTCCCCTTGAGTGTTAAGTACTCAGTACTCTTATATGTCACTAAAAGACCTATTTAAAGCTATGGGACTGATATTTAATGCTCAAATTAACTACATACCAATAAATATTGATATTTGATTAAAACATTTTGAAATTTTAGAATAATTATTTTCAGCTCAATCTGAGTCTTGATGTGATTAAACTTTAAAAGTATTATGGGTAAAATTATAAATAAAATTTTTAATTTTTAATTAAATGAATGGTATTCTTATGTATATTAAAACAATTGAATGGGTCGAAAAGAGAATTGTATGAAAAATTATATTGTATGTCTGGTTCATCACATCATCTATGATCTCAACCAATAAAAATTACTCATTTTACCATTTTTTAGATTAAATTGTAAAAATTAAAATTATAAGGATTAGAATGTAAAAGTATAGAAATTAAATAGTTGCTTTAAACAAAACGACGTTTAAATGAAAAATTAAAACTATAATTTTAGTGAAAAACTTTGAAAGGCTATATATTTGACCTTTATTTTTTTTAATTTTTGGTTTTTATTAGAATTTATTTTACTAATAAGTACTAAGAAATTTTTTTATTTTAATCCTTAAAATTTTATTTTTTTTCACTTTAGTCTCAAAAATGTAAAAAAATGTAAGAATTAATTTTACTAATAAGTACTAATTGATTTCAATTTAAACGAGTTTCTATAACCATATATAATATACATATACATATATATCTTGATATTTTTTCTTATGTGATATACATATATTAGGAAGAGTTGAAAGACTTGATTCGAACTTGAAAATTGATCCATTAATTACTAAAAAAATTTCAAGTTATTTGCATCTTATTTTACAACTCAAACTTTATTCGAATTTTTTCGAAGTTATGATATTAAGATTAGATTCAAGTTGAGTCCAATTTTTTTGCGTCAAGTCAAAAAAAATTGAATCGAATTTTGCGCACCCATATTTGCACTTATCAAAACACAATGTTAATGTTGTTTATTTGGAAACATTTTTAAAAAATTAAGTTAGGTATGTATTCATATTCTAATAGATAACTAAGTTATATTTTTGTACAATTTTAATGGTTGAAAATTATTTGGTGATTAAGTATATTTAGATAAAAATGGGTAAAGTACTAAAATGGTAATTAAACATTGTAAAAAAAAATAAAATGGTAATCAAACTTTTAAATTTTACAAAATGTCAATTAAACTTTATGTTTTGTTACAAAATGGTAACTCGGCCGTTAAGTACTTAACGTGCCTGTTATGAAATTTTGTACAATAGTACATTTAATCCTCCATATTTTACACATTCAATAAATTCAGTCATAATTCGGGGAAAAAATTAATAAACATGGCCCTCATTATTTACACATTCTTTAAATTTGACTGTATTTATAATTAGAAATAATATTAAATATTTAAATTTGCACCAGCACCAAAACTGGTATATGCAAAAACCAGGCAAACCCATACACTTAAAATAGTACAATCATGTGCATCTCATTGACTGCTATTACCAGCCCTTCATCTTCTCCAACTGCTGCCAGGCCCAGCAATCATCACCTAGAAGTTTAACGTTTCTACGGATTTCAAATGCTGAATCTTATGAAAAATAATAAGGAAAAGCATAGTGAAGAAAACCTTTTAAAGGCACCAAAAATCTTTGCACTAAAGACGTCATAATTTTCGTGGAACTCACATCTGACAGGACGCGAGTTCTTATCCTAAAATATTATATCCGATTATCGAAAAAGTAGTGTCACTTCAGATGGAGCTCGCATTAGACCAGAAGCGAGTACTTAACTCACATCTACTGGAATGAGAGTTCGCCTTACGTGGACTAAAAAAATATTTTTCTACATAATTTACTTTGAGGTTGTTTTATAGATAATTTCCGAAAAAGGGAATATTCCCTTAATTTTGCTACTAAAAAGCTTATTTGACCCTATTGTACTAGTAGGATAATGAATCAGAATTAGTATGTGGTCGGGGAAGGGGAAGAAAGCAATGAACCTGGGTCCTCAAATGAAAGTAAAAGAAACGTAAATGTTTCAACATCCCCAAAGTGTATTTTCACCCCCCAAATGAAATGCAAATGCTACCAAACACGTCAGCTTGAGGATCATGCAAAACAACAAACACCGTGTGAAGGAAGGAGCAAACAATTAAAGTGAAATTTCAAACAAGATTCTTGTTCACATAATCTCAAACACTGAAACTTTGGTGTCTGAAAACTCCCCAATAACATGCATGCATCCAGACCCAGAACTTCATTCACCTTCTAATTTAACAACAAGCTATATAAATATACTACAAGATTCAACACAAAAAAGAGGCTACCTCAACCCACAACAATGTTGATACCATCATCACTCACACTATACATTACTAGTACTAACAACGTAATACAAAATAGAACAATACTTTACACTGCTTGTGCTATCCTTGTTCAAAACAGATCAAGCTATGCTCAATACTCTCTAGTCTCTACCTTTTACCTTGCATCACCAACTTTAGATGTTAGAGCTATTCTGAGCTGCTCCTGTGTGTAAAACTGGCTCTCCATCTTCACATTCACTTGCTGTATCATCAATTCGTTAACAACCGACACACTAGCATGCTGCACATCCAGCTCTAGCTCCTCCAACACAGACATTAACTTTGCGGCTGGATGGTTCTTTTTATTCGACTGGATTTGAATCATTGCATCCAATCCAACCATCTTTACATCGATATCTAATTCTGCCAATTTGCACCTGAGGTGGTTCGACATCGTGAGGCCATGGTCTTTACTTTCAAGTTCTCTCTTCGTCTCCTCTAATTGCTTATGCAACTCTTCTTTCTGAGAATCCGCATCCTGCAGCTTTCTCATAAGCTCATTAATATATGAAATAGCATCGCCAAGGAGCGATGCTTTATCCATCTTTGATACATTCGGAACCACTGCACGCAGGGCGTAAAACCTCTGGTTAAGCTTCTCTCGTCGTTGTCGCTCCGCTTCAACATGATTCAGAGGCTCCTCTCTTCCATTAGCCGGTTTGCGTCCTCGTTTTCGAGGCCTCTTTTCAGGTTCCACGACAACCATTCTACTATCGGCTTCCTTGACGACCGAAGCTTCTAGATCAGAGTGATCGGAATCCCCTGCACCACCACTTGATTTCACCACATCGAAAGGAGGCAGAATTACACCAGAAGTAAATGAAACCATCTCTTCTTCATCACTCCCTCTCGAAGTAATCGACCTCTTCTTCGTATTACCGTTACCAATTCCCTTATTCTCACCAAAATTTAGTATCTCCCCAGATACTGGTTTCAACAAATGGGAAGGGGAATTCCCAATCCTCACACTATTGCTCTCATCAAAGCCACTACTGGAGAAATTCAAGCAAAAACTCGGGCCCTGCTGATGATTTCCAAGATGAGTAGACCTCGGATTCTCGGTTAAACTACTAGAACTAGGATTCTGATTGCTAGTATTATTGTTAACGCTTTGCTTACGTGCAAGTCCGTTATTGGGATCGGTAATCCAAAGGGAAGTCGGGTCGTTGTCGCATTGATCGGCAGTATTATTACTAATAGACCAAGAACCAGTTTCAATTCCATTATTGAAGTTAAACAAGGCTCGAACCTTATTCATGAGATCTGAGCTTTGGGTTATAAGCTCTGTTGACCCCAATTCAACAACCCCATTTGCCAAAGGTATACAAACCATGGTTTGCAAACCGAAAACCTGCCCTTGCCGAGCTCTCTCGCACGTCAAACCGGCTAATCTGTCCGACCCAACCACCCAAACCGGACTTGAATTGAAAAAGGCCTGCCCCGGAAGGCCGCTGCCGCTGGCGAAAGACTGCGTCATGGAAACTAAAAAGAACCACTCGGTGTCCGTGACTTCTTCGTCGACGGCATCGTCGGTGGTGGCGGTGGACCCCGAAATCAAAGAGTTGAGTTCTCTAAGGACTCTTTTACGATGTTCTTGCTCCTCGACTGTCGATAAAGAAGCTTTCAACTTTGTTTTTCCTTTATCTTCTTCCCCTTTGTAATACCCATCGCCCCAGCCGAGGGCGGCGGTGCCGGAGTAATCATACGAGGACTGCCAAAAAATGGCGTAAGTCCAGCAATTGCGAGCGCCTTCGAGGAGGGCTTGGAGACGCTGTTGAAGAGTGTCTTGATTGAGGGGATGGGATTGGGCGGCGAGGGAGGACCTGGAAGGGTCGGGTCCAACAGCAGCGGCAGGTGTGGAAGTGGATGCAGAGGATTGCGGCAGCGGAGGCCACAAAGAAGAGATATCGGAGCTCATGAAAGCGTCCATAACCGACGCGTTGTCGTCCGACCAAAGATTCATCGTCGGCGGTAATTGATATTCCGTCATTACGTGAGATTTCGCTGATTTTTTTGTGGTTTCGGAGAAGAAGAACAAGCAAATAGAGAAGTGGGAAAATGGATATTATTTGGGGTTTCGTTCTGAATTGAATTTTCTTTTTATTTATTTATTTTCAGTGGTGGGTGGGAAAGAGATGAATTAATAAAGCAAAAATATAAAGGTATATTATTGTTTTAGTCCTTACATCATGCTAAAATTAAGGGTTTAGTCCACTTACGTTTATTTAACATAATTTAAAAAGTATAGTATCAAATTATATCAAAGTAAAATCATAGGACAATAACTCAAACCAGAAAAGACCTTTCAAATCATATTTAAGTAAAAAAAAAACATTTTTTCGTTTTATTTTCATTGTTGGCATTAAGGAATGACAAGTAAAAATACAATATAATATTTTTTATAATCCAATTTGTCAAAAATATTCCATTCATTATAAATATACAATAATAAATCTAAAAAACAATGGCCCAAGAATTTACTTGGTTTTATTGCGAGTTTGTTGGCTACAATTCGTCAACAATTTGACAAATTCCCATGTTTTGCATGGCTCAAATATTTGGGCATCGTATTTAAAATTGAAATAAAAAGAACTAATTTCAGATAAAATCAGATTTTAATTATGATTAAAATTAAAACTAGAATAATACTTTGCCCACAGATTCCCATTACTTCATTATTCTTTGTCTAGATTTTAATTTTATTAAATATGTTTATTGTTGGACACGTATGTACACCACTATCTCATGTGATCTTACATGACATTATTAATATATTATTTTAATATTTATTTTACGATTTTATATTCGAATTTGTATATCAGATCAGAAAATGTATAAAATATAATGTTTTCGTTTGTGCATTGTACTAATGATTGTAACTTTAGAAAAACATTTCATTTTACCACATGTAATTGGAGTAGGAAATGTACACATATATGTATAGTGTAAGCAAGTGAGGGGTAAATTTGTGAAATTATGGTAAAAAAACATGAATAAATTGACAAGGAAATCAAATTCTAGTTATCTCATATCTGTGATAGAAAGTCAACGCCAATAATGATTCATGGGCACTAGCTTTTATTTTTATTTTATTTTTTACAAAATATGAAATGACAAAAGCTTTGCAAGTTGCAATGGCGTAATCACCTTTTTCATATTCCACATATATATAGGTTGAACCTGATCTGATTTTCGTATCATATTATAAATAATTAAATCATAAAAATCAATAGTTAAAATAAGAGATAAAAACACAATGGTAATCTATTAAAAAAACACAATAGTAATTACCAACTAAGGTTGGGTGTAGTGACAAAACATATTGTTTTTCTAATGAGAAAATTCAGATTTTAATCTTAAAAGCGACATTGTTAGAAGAGAGAGTCACAAATTCCGAACATAAGTCGATCGCGAGCTGAGTAGTGCTCGACTTATTGCTCGTTAAGCTCGACAAAAACTTTACCTCATTTTTTTAAATATAAGTAAAATCTAGTGATACTATTAGAGCTTAATATAAACATACAAAACTAAAAGAAAAAAACGTGAGGCCTGAGGAGATAAGTAAACGAACATGTCATGATTAGGTTAGAAATGAAGTCAATATTCGAGCGCGAGACTCTTTTTAGTTTCTCCACAATCTTCGATGAACAATAAACAAGATAATTCCTTAGAGATTTGGGGATTTTAACTTTCAATCGTATTTTTTATATGAGAACGTAGACTTTTTCACTTTTCTACTTTTATACCTAAAGTAATTATTATTTTTGAATAGTCTAAAGGTGATTACAAGATAGTATATGTTCATAGATATTTTTAACCCTTTGACAATGCGCATACACCTTGTAGACAAAGCGATTTGAACTCGTCTCCTAGAATGAACATCATAAGTTTTTCTACTGAGACACTTGTTGAGTTCATACATAAAGTAATTATAAAATAGAAAAAAATGAAAGATTTTAATAAATAAAAGAAGGAAAGATTAATTATTATAGTTTAATTTTTTATTAATAATAAATAATTGTTTGAATTCTTGGAAATACCAAAGGTTTTGAAAATTTGAAATTAAATATTTTATGGGCAAATTACCTAACAAGCCATTGATATTTTTAGAGTTTTTAACTAATATTTAAATTTATTGAAATATAATTTTTTAAGGTAGCCATAAAAAATTATGAAAAAAAGTACAGAGTCACGAACTTATCAATTCAAATTCATGTCATGTTAACTCAAATCGAACATTAATAAATTTTTAATCGAATCGAGCTCAAATTGTTTACGTCTTTACGAGCTGCTTAACTTAATTAGCAAGCCAATTTGCCAATTAACTTTCCACCCTCATCACACATATTTTATTATTAATTAATTAATTTTAGGCCCTACAGTTCTCATGATATATATATCTATAAATATTAAAAAAATTGTTTCTTAACTTCGAAAGTAATTAAGATTGGGCCTACAATTAGTTACGATTTCGTACCGTTTCCCACGTCTTAAAACCGTCAAAAACAAAATAAAACCAAAGGAAACGACAAAACCTCTTTTTTAAATGGGTAAATTGCTTATTTGGCACCCTATCTATTATGATATTTATGTTTTGGCCATCAATTTTTTTTGACAAGATTGTACCTAACAGAAATATGAAAATAGATAAAATACCAAATAGGCAGATTACACATTTAAGATTAATGTAACGACCCAAATTTTAGGCTACCAATTTTTCTTTTCACCTTTGTTTAAACTAGAGGTGCTTATCGAGCGAGTCGATCGCGAGTTGGGCAGTGTTCGACTCGTGTTCGTTCAAAAAATTTGTTGTTCGACTCGACTTGTTGCTCGTTAAGCTCGTTAAAATTGTGCTCGACTCGTGCTCGTTAAGCTCACTAAAAAATTTACCTTATTTTTAACTAAAAGTAAAATCTAACAACACTATATGGGGCTTAATATTAACATAAATTAACAAATTTAACCAAATATATCAAAAGAGTGTATAAAGCACTTTCAAAGTCTAAATTCCAAACTAACAATCCACAAATACACCAAACTAGCATATTAAAACTAAAGTAACAATCCACAAATTCATCAAATTAACATATTAAAACTAAAATAACAATCCACAAATATTTTAAAATTTTAACGAGCTACTCACAAACTTATCGAATCGAGTTAGACTTTGCTCGACTCAACTTATTAAGGTTTCGAGTCGAATTTGAGTTCAATTCGAGTCAACCCGAGTCGAGTTCGAGCAACTCACGGGCTGCTCAACTCGTTAAGCACCCCTAGTTTAAACCAAAAATCAATCTAAACAAGGAAATGATATTGTCCTTTCCTGGCCCTACATAACTCCAATCCAAACAATATATTTAATATTTTAAAATTATATATATATATATATATATATATATATATATTTCAAATATATAAAGTATTAAATTATTTTAAATTAAGACTAAATTGATAAAATATAAAATTTTTGATGACTAAAATTATCATTGCACCCAATTAAAAGGCAACATTTAACGGCTTTAAACGGTCGAGTGACTCAAATGTAACTATAATGATAATTGAGTGATCTGAATGTAACTTTTAATAATTGAATAATTCAAATATAATCTTAACCATGATTGAGTGACATCCGTTGTAGTTTACCCTATAAAAATAAAAAAAATGTTTTGTGGAAATATATGTTTAGGAAAATTAAGTAAAAATGTTAATATGAGAAATATTAAACATTTTTGTATAAAAATCTATTAGCCATGAGTTTGAATTTTAAGTAACAATTTTAAGTTGTTTTATTTGAAAATCATATAAAACACTTTTAAAATAATATTTAGTATGCTTTTAAAAAGATTAATTTGATTATTTTTCAATGTAATCGATATTGAATTGACTCATGGCACTAATTTGATCGTTTTTTATTATTATTATTATTATTATTATTATTATTATTATTATTATTATATGAATTTGAGATGTGGCGTGGCCATAAACTCCAAGCAAATGCAAAATCTAAGATTCGGTCTGCAAATAACAATTTAAAAATTCTCACATGTTTCATGTGCAGGGTTTAGTTGTAATTATAAAATATAATAATAATTAACAACAGCCGGTGGCGTTTTTATTTTTATTCTTTTTGAAAGAGAAAGAGATTAGATTCAGTGGATTAAAGGGCAATTCAATCATCTTTAACCTCAATTCATGTACCCAACCCTTTGGTTAATTTTATTTTAGTTCTCTTGTCAATCACCATCTCAAATTCACATAAACCAAAAGAATTTAAAAAAAAAACATAAAAGATTTAAGATAAATTATGCCAGCTAAATTGGTTGAATATTTCTTTTTAGAAAAAAATTAGAAAAATACTCCCACTTAAAATTAAATGGAAAAATACCTTCATTTAGTCCACATAAGGACGACTAGACGCGATTTTTAAATTCGTACTCAACTAGACGTGAGTTCAAGCTGATGCAGTAACGTGCGAGTTCTTTTTATTAAAAATAAAATAAAAGCAACAGATAGAACACACCATATCATAATGAACTCGCTTCTCGCAGAACGCGAGTTCAATACCCGTGTTTGGCTGAACACGAGTTGCCCTTACGTTGACCAAATGAGAAATTTTTTCCGAATTACTTTGAAGGGAGGGTACTTTTCCAAATGACTTTAAATGGAGGGTATTTTTCAATTTTTTTCCAAAAAAAATATTCTACCAATTTAACTTATGTCATGATTCATTGGATGAACAGAGGTGTGATTAAACAAGATAATGATTATATTTAATCGGTGATTGAGACAACTTGAGGGTTGATTCAGCCCAAGTAAATGGAACACATAAACAAGGAAAGAAAAACATGGATTTTCAACAAACTGAAATTTTATTTGTTTCAAGTTGTGATACGTGAAAAGTTGCTTAATAATATAATTCTAAGGTTAAAACTAAGTTTGATTTTGTTACGATGGCGGAAAATTATTTTTCATATAATTTTTTCTTAACAAATAATCACTGTGAGTATATTAAAATATTTTTCAGTTAAAAATCATTAGTGGTTAATAGAGTAATTGGATTAGGAGAATCACTCTAATAATATACTTTTATGCAGGGACGGAGCTAGGATTTGAGATTTGGGGGCAAACTATAAATATTTAAAATTGGGGGGGGGGGGGAATTTATAAATAAACCAATTTTTTAAAAAATTTAAATAAGAGTGCAAAGGTGAAATAAAAAATTCTTCAGGGGTGGGGGGCGATTGGCCCTCCCGAAGCCTTAATGGCTCCGTCCCTGCCTTTATGGTATCCGGTTTAGATTAATCAACTAATCAATTTAAAACAAGTGGTTAAACAAAAAAATCATATAAAACATGAAAAAGATATAAAAAAACACTTATAGTGTAAAAAATATATTTTGTAGTTAAAAATAGTGAATTAACCTAAAAATATTATATATGAATTATTAATTATTTACATAAAATTTTATTTTAAAAAATATTTATGAAAAATACGTTAAAACTCAACCAAATAATGTTTAAAAGTCGTCAAATAAATTTATTTTGGTTAAAATTAAATACAAAATCTAAGGTTGATGTGAAAAAAAAGGGAGACAATCAAGGTTAACTAAACCAAAAACCGGTTGTTATTAAAAAAATTTACCGAACCGATCTATATACACCCTTACTTACATACATCTAGAAGTGAATCAAACTCGACTCAAAAAATTAATTTCTTTTTAATTCAAGTTATTCGAATTATCAATATAAGTGCTTTACCAACCTACCGTCAAAGTCATGAGACAGTGTCTCGGACATAAAAGCACTGCACGACAATGTGCCAAAACAAATCAGGCAAGCCATCGCATACATAAGTGAAAGCATGACACACAGCAAACAGCTACGCACACTGGAGCAAGCATTGACGAAGTCAGGATTTAAGGTTGGAGGGGTAAACTATAAATGTTTAAAAGTGAAAAGATAAAATTATAAATAAATTATTTTTAAAAAAATTTAAATAAGAGAACAAATGTAAAAAAATCAGTGGTGGGGTGCGATTGCCACTCTCCACCCCATATAAATCCGTCCTTGTGGACAAGCAAGCGTCACGCCCCCATGCTACCTTAACAAATCCTGAACCGCTTTCTTCTTCGCCATGAAACCCAACCGCGAATTATTTTAAATATATACTTAGCAGTGCATAAATCTATAAATAATCAGACTTTGACACATTTTTAGATTATTTTTACATAATATTGGTTGGAATATGAATATCTAATTAGGTCTCTAATTGCAAGAATATGTAGTACAAAGTCTACATGCATGGTGCTTCTACTATATAGTGACAGTAAGGTAAGGTAAGGTAAGGTTTGTTTCCTTAACCCTAAAGTAATTATAAATTATAAATTATAATAGGGAAATTGATAACCTACCGACGCCAGCTTCATATGGTACAAGTTCATTGTATGAAGACCAACACAAACCGAATAATCTTTTCCCGCCCCCTCTTTTTACTTTTTCTTATTTTCTTCGTCTTTACTTTAGATAGCTAATAGCCTAATAGTAATAATTTCAAAATTAGAATCAACTTCAAAACAACAAAATCTATCGCGTATTTTAATACATTGATATTTAAACTAATAGTCATGTACTAAATATGTGAGAGTTAGTGCCGCAATAATAAGTAAGCACGTGAATATTTGTTTTAATATGTACACCAAACTCCGATGCCCACGAACTAAGGGTGAGCATTCGATCAAGTCGACTCGAGTAAAAAAGTTTAAGTTAGTGAAGTTGATAAGTCCTATTTATAACTCAAATTTTATTTAAATTTTTTTTTAATCCAGTTTATAAAGTTCGAGTCAAGTCAAGTTGTTCGAGTGTATGTTCAAATTTAATAGTAAACATTTATAATTTACACACACTTATGACAACATTGAGGAACTCGACGCGAACTTGAAAACTGATCCACTAAATACTAATTACTAAGAATTTTAAGTTATTCAAATTTTCATTTTATAACTCAAACTTTACTTAAAAGTTTTTTAAGTCGAGTCGAGTTTATGAACTTACGAGTCAAGTTAAGACAAATGAGTTTATTAGCGTTGAGTTTTACTTACTCCTATCGCGAACCAAATAGAAGAAACCACTTTGTTTTAAGGCATTGTTTAACCTATCTTACAATGCATAGGATAAGAAACATTTACTAACCTTGATTTAATAAAAAATACTTTTTGTAACATTTAATAAGAAGAATTAAATAATATCCTTATTTAAAAGGATTGTCTTGAAAACAACCAACTCATTTAAGAATATCATATTTTCTCCCATTGAGTTATTTTCAAGCAAAGAGAAAAACACTTTGATTCATAAGTTTGTCTAAATTTTAGTTTACACAAGTCTTTCAATTTTAAGGTTTAGATATTTAGGTTATGGTTTAAATATTTAGGTTATGATTTAGATTGTAAGGTGTAAAATTTAAGGTTTATGGTTAGACTTTAGAATTTAGGATTTAAGGTTTAAGATTTAAGACTAAGAATTTAAGTTTTAGATTTTATAGTTTAAATATGAAGGGTTGTGTAAATTATTTACGCGGTTTATGTATCAAAATATAACTCATTGTAATATATTAATACATATTTAAGGGTTTAGTGTTTTAGGTGTTTGAGGTTTTATGTTTAGGGCTTAAGGTTTGATGTTTAAGTTTTAGAGTTTTTGTAGTTTAAGGCCATGGTTATGGTTTAGAGTTTATGGATAAGGAGAAATAATATTCTTAAATGGGTTATTTTCAAGAGAATCCTTTTAAAGAGATCATTATTAATTGTTTCTTATTAAATGACACAAAAGAATTGTTATTTTTATTTAACTGTCAGAATCCGAGTTGGCCAACTAATCCATATCGAATTATAGAAGCTCAATTGAATTAGACATCTGACCTTGCTTAAGGGACCTAACATCTCATCTTGTTAGACCAACTAATTTTTAGTAAAAGATAATTATTTGTTTTTCTTAAAAAGAAAAAAAAATATACTATGTGCCTTATTAAAATTCCTGAACTTAGTCAAAAAAAAAAGTAAATATAACTTACATAAATTTAATAAAACTAAAACACGCTAAAAAACATCTAACATCAACCTACTAAAGCATTAAATCCGCAAATACAAAATCAGGTGGTTGCGAGCAGACCCGTTTCTGAGATTTTGGTGGTTTATGGGCGAACTTAAAAAACAAGTTCCTAATTAAGAGTGAGTGTTCGATCGAGTTAAGTCAAGTAAAAAAATTTCAAGTTATGCGAGTTTACGAGTCCTTACGACTCGAACTTAAAATTTTATCTACTAAATACTAAAATTTTGAGTTATTAGAATTTTTATTTTACAACTCAAACTTTATTTGAATTTTTTTTTTTCGAGTCAAGACGAGTCGAAAAAATCAATTTTTTCGAGTCGAATGGAGTTTTGCTCACCCTTTCCCCTAATAACGACTATTGAAAAAAATATATAATTTGAAATTAGACCCTTAATAACAAGTGATATATAAAAAAATGGGTCCTATTAATAAATTTTGAAAAAAAAAATTTAAGAGTATTCTTGTAATAACAAATATAGGGGAAAATGAAACCCTAATAACAAGTATTGAAAAATGAAAATTTAAGAGTACGCATGTAATAACAATATTAGAGAAAATAGACCAAAAATAACAAGTATTAAAAAAAATTGGACTCGTAATAACAAGTACCGAAAAAATAAAATTTAAGAATAGGGCCCTAATAAGAAATAAGTATTAGAAAAGATATGCCCCTAGTAACAAGTATTGAAAAATTGGCCTCATAATAACAAGTATTGAAAAATTTATACCCTAATAACAAGTATTGAAAAATTTATACCCTAATAACAAGTATTGAAATAACAATAAATAATGAAAAATGGGCCCCTATTACAAGTATTCGAAAAAATGAGTCTATAGTAACAAGTATTGAAAAAAAATTATACCCAATAAAAAATATCAAAATAATAGATTTTAAGAATAGAACTTTAATAATAATTATTAAAAAATTAAATTTTAAATAATAAATATTAAAAAATATTAAACTTTAACTATAAATACTCCAAAAAAATGAACCCTGACAGGGTAGGGACTTGGGCGGGCACCCCTATTGTCCATGCCCAGAGACGGCACTGGTTGCGAGAACACCTGTGCCCGTTGCGCAAAAACTCCTCATGCTAGGTCATGTGGCAAATATAAAAATCCTTGAACTGTGTGTCTATCAATGGTCAATGTTACTGGTAGGCACACGGTTCAAGGCTTTTTTTATATATACAACATATATGAAACATAGCTCCCCTCGTCCGAAGAATTATGGATGAGCAGAGCAGGCATGAGAAATAATTAGGGAGAGTTGGGGCGCAAGAAATGTTTCTTTACATGTACAAATTTCGTCAAAAAATTTCTAATAGTCCCTATATTATAGGTTTAATTCATATACTTTTTAAATTTTAGATTTTGACTATGACCAAAAAATAGCCGTAAAATATGCTAAATTAAAATTTCCAAACTAGTTCATTCCTTATGTCATGGTAACAAAGGTAGATGTTTATCATCTTTTAGGACCTGAGTTCGAGCATCAGTAATGCATGACAGCTCATCCCCTTATGTCATGGTGACAAAGGTAGATGTTTATCATCTTTTAGGACCTGGGTTCGAGCATCAGTAATGCATGACGTGTGTGCTATCTTTAAAAACACTAAAAAAATTAAACATATACTACCCTTGCATCACACCAACATATTAAAAAAAATTTAAACCACCTATAACAGTTGAGTTGAAAACTTTCCCTGCCTGCATACATACAAGTGTTTATTAGTGATCGTGATGTAAATGTGAAATTAAAGCCCAACTATTTCCCTTGGGTTTTCAAATGAGTTTCTTGGGTCCTTGGGCTTGGGTCTTTCTTTTTTCATTTAATAACCAAAAAACTGAAAATAGAACGCTAAAGGAGGGCTTGAACCTCCAACCTTGTGGTTAACAGCCACACGCTCTAACCAACTGAGCTATTCCAGCTTTCAGTAATTTAGAATATGAAATTTTTATTTATATAATATTAAAGTTACCGACGTGAATAATCAAGGTTGCAGTGGGTGTTTAACCTGGTCCAATTGTTTGCCAAAAGCCCACTTCAATTATTTTTCACAATAGATCAGTAAAGGTCTGGTTTGATGGCCAGATGAGTTAATCATGTTTAATTTTTTTCATTTAATTTAGTCTATTTTTAATTTTATAAAATCATTAATTTTTTGGTATAGTACATGTTTATTTTATGGTTCACGTCCAAGATTCATGACTCTCCCTCTCAATTATGTCGTCTTCAAAGTTCTAAACCGAAATCTCTTATTAGGAGAGAAATGTGTCTTACCATTATACCCCACCTGTTGATAACTAGTCTAAATATTTAACACCATAACTATTTGTGTTTTATTTTTAGTTTTCATTTTAATCCTTCTTGAAAAGAATGAAATTTTGTATTGTATATTTTTCTTAGTTACACCAATATTTTATAGACTAGAAGTACAAGAGATAGAAGAAAGGTAGGAAATTCCAAGCTTGGTTATAATTCCACGGAATGATAAAGACATGTGTTGATCGCCCCTTTGAAGGAGGCATGGTTAGGAGGCAAGAGATTTTTACCCCCTTTAAAGAACTATGCTGAGTAGAACTCAACAAATGATTTCAGTAGAAAAAAGAATAATGTTCATTTTATGAAATTCGAGTTCAATTTGTTTTGCCTACAAGATGTGTAGTATATCAAAACGTTAAGAAAAATATAAACAGATATTACTTTGTAATTACCGTAAACTATTTAAGAAAAACTATGTGGAGTACAAATTATCCCACTCTTTAGCTTCTCCTCGATAAAATGTCTACCAACATCAATATTCTTAGTCCGATCATGTTACACTCGAGTTATGTGCAATACTAATGGTTGATTTATTCTCACAGTATAGCCTCAATGGTCCACTCCATTTAATCTTCAAATCTTCCAGTATAATCTTCAGCCTTAACAAGTCACAAATACCTTGTGTCATTTCTCTAAACTTGGTTTTTGTACTTGATTTAGAAACAAGGTTCCGTTTCTAACTTCGTTATTTCATTAAGTTGACTTTAAGAGACATACAATAACTTGAAGTAGACCTTCGATCTATAAAAGACCTAACATAATTTGTGTAAGTATAAATTTCAAGGATAAGTTCAAAATATCTCTTAAACAACACTTCTTTTTTTAGGATTAGCTTTCAACCAGTGTAGAACTCGATAGGTAACTTGAAGGTGAATTCTCTTAGGATTTTGCATAAATTAACTTATAAAACTTATAAAGTGTGCTATATTTGGTCGAGTGTGAGTAAGATAGATGAATAATATGCTATATATATATATATATATATATATATGATTAATTTTCTCATATTCTAGTTGTATTATGAATTTAATTGTAAAATTTGTGTTTATTTTGATTTAAGAGGTAAAGTATGGATGCAATGGTGAAAATCAACTGAAAAATATGTTTTAATTTTTTATGTGAAAATTGTATCTTTTAGAAGAAAGTGAAACTGAGTAGAAGATCACACTACACCAGACTAAGTTTTTAACAGCGCTTTTCTTGGTCTATAGCGACGTTTGTAAGCACCGCGAAAAATATTTATGGCACTAGTAAAAGTGACCACGGACTAATCTAACGTAAAAAAAAATAATTTTTGGAACAAAATCCTTGATGGGTTCACTTTTATGATTATTTCTATTATTCTCGAAGTGTTGGACCATGAAACAAACTCTTCTATCAATTAGTATTTTATTTGTTTGGATTTCTCTTTATTCAGTTTTCCTTGTTGGATTAAAATTCAACTAAAGGGGATTTATTTTATTAGGTTTAAAGTTAACTAGACCCTCCAAGAGGATCATCTTTTGATGACACTTCTTCTCCATCTTTTGTATTTTTATTTGATAATGAGTGGCTAAGTTTTTGTTTCTAAAATCGATTCTATAATTTTTAAGGATGCGCTAAACTAGAATTTCTATTTTAATCCAAATAATATTTATTTTTTTTCTTATTTATATGAATTTTTTATATTGATTAAATTAATGCCTTAATTTGATATTGAATTTTTTTATTGTAATTCATGAGTTTTTATCTGTAACTGTCATGAATGATTGACACAAGTGACAAAGAATTGGCTTATGTGTGTTTATTGCATAATATACTCCAGAAAATAAAAGTAAAAGATTAATTTAGTTGTCGTTCTCTCAATTGATTGATTTTATTTTAGTCATTTTTATAATTTTTAATGCTATCATTGAATTTAACATGAAACACTATTACTTAATGGTAAGTTAAATGCTTTGTTTGAAACAACTATAAAAAGAAAATTATTACTTGTTACAACTTTTTCCCATAAATAGACTAATAACTTGGACACGGGAATTGATATTTGGGCTTATGATCAAAGTTACATTTGGAAGGAAATTGCACCTTTCAATTAAAAGTTCGGTAAGTTTTGATCTTTGTTATTTTTAATATTTAAATTTTAGTTAATTTTTTATTTATATCTAATTAATTCAACTTTCTTAAAATTCGATCCGATTGCACTATTATTGCATATTAGTTAAAATTTAGTTTTTTATTATAAGGGCTTCGACAACTTTATCAATGAGTTTGCTAATCAACCTTAGATAATCTCTGTCTATATTTTGATCTTTACCTCTCCAAGTTTACGATAAAAAGATATTTAAGGTTAATGTTTAAAGTTTAGTTTAGATTTTAGGGGTTTATATTTAAGAGTTTAGAATTTAAATTTTAGAAGTTGTGTTTTATAGTGTAAATATGCAGGCTTGCGTAAAAAAAATATTTTACAACCCTTCTTTAAAATCTAAATTCCTAACCCTGGAATCTTAAAACCTAAACATAAGCCTTAAATTCCAACCTTAAAGTCTAAATTCTAAACCCTAAACATTAAAATTTTCTCATAATCAATTTCATATATTTATGTGTATCCCTCAACAACCGGTCTTGCTTTGTAAAGTTCGGACGATTCATATAAATTTCAAAGGAAACGCCCATTTACACCCAACTGCTCTCTTCCCGTTTGATATATCAACTACTTCTCACATACCATTCCTTTTTTAAGACATCAATTTAAGTCTCACACTGCTTCCCTCTATTCTTTCTTAGATAATGGTTATGTTTAAGTACTTGGAATATCAAATTCATCTAAACTTGTAAGAAATTTCAAATAGGATGGTGAAATTTTCTAAAAGGATACACAATGGGATCGTGAGTATAAAAAGATTATTCTATCCCAAATTTTAAAACAAAACAAGTCCATTATTTATAGGGTTTTTATTTAGAATTTTATGTGTGGTTAGCAGGGTCAGTCCCGGGCTTTTGGTAGCCCTGGGTGAATATAAAAAATAGGCTCTAAAATAAAATTTTAATTTACGGTTTCGGTCGTATTTATAATCATGTTAAATTTTATTGTGGTTGCAGACATTATAGATGCTATTTTGGTCACTACGTATCGCGATTGTGAAATCTCTTAATAACATACGCTGTTGTGGATACAACAGTTGCGAGTATCGCAGTTTCAGATGGTGCCGCTACCCTTGGGCGGATGTAGCATATAAATTGGGGTGCAATTGAACTCACTTGATTTGTTGGGGCATGGAGTTTTCAAGGAGGTAATATAGAATTTTGCATAAAAATATTATATTTGACCACACTTAATTTGTTAGGGTATGGGGTCAACAATGCTTATTCTAGTGGTATAGAAATTCTCAATAGCTCATACTTCACTCATTACCCCACTATAAGGTAATACTGGCTCTGCCACTACCGCTATCGTCATGCAACAGTCGTTGTTGCGGTTGCATACCATTATTTAAATCTATGTCCCTAATAGCAAGTAACAAAAAAATAATAATTTTAAGAGTAGATCTATAATAACAAGTATTGAAAAATTGGGTCACTGGTAACAAAAATTTTAAAAATAAATTTTAAGAGTATACCAAAAAATAAAAATATTAAAAAAAATTGAGCCTAATAACAAGTATTAGAAAAAATAAATTTTAAGAGTAGACTTCTAATAATAAATATTAGAAAAAGTCAAACCTCTATTAACAAATATTGAAAAAATAAGCCAGACAAATATTAAAAATTTAAAATCATTAAAAACAAATACAATTCGAATAAAATTTAAAACATATAATTTCCTTGAGCGTGGGCCTGGGCTGGCGCCCTTGTTGCCCTTGCCCAGGGCTGGGCCTGGTGGTTAGGGATGGACACAGGTCAAATTTTTGACCGACACAAAATTATATTCTTAAACTCAAATCTGACCCGATCTATTAAAAAAATTAAAACGTAAGGACCTAATTATAAAAAATAATTTTAATGACCTAATTGTAAAAATATATAAAATAGGGATTATTATTGTGAATATCCCTAAAATATATAAAAAAATTACACTATTAGTTTTAGGCCGGTCGGATATTTCAAACCCGATCTGAACTCAATTTATTTTTTTAAATATGACTTGATCGGGCTAGGTCATGTTGGATAAAATGCCCATCCCGTGGTTGAGCCATCAAATACAATTGAGGTCAATGAGATGCGTACTTATTTAGTTAAGCTTCTAACATCCAAAGATCCAATTCACGGTTGATAATAAACCGCCACTTGACCATCGCCGCCACCACCCGCGGTGGAAGCTACGCCACTCCCACACCCACAGTGTTGCTCCATTTCTAGGTCATTTGCATCACTTCAAAAAAGGCTTTATTTTTAATTTAACTCTCAAAATATATCTATTTTTTTCACTTTGCACCCTAAACTTTTTTTTTCTGACTTTGGTTCATAAACTATCATTCTCGCCTCATTTTATGTAAAAAATTATCGACACTCAATAATAATGTGTTGGGCTTCATGTTCTTATAAGCTTCTTTTTATTTAGGTAAACTGAGGTAAAAATGATAGTTTAAGACAGACATAAATTGAGAAAAAATAATGTAAGGGGTAAAGTGAAAAATAAGTGTATTTCATGGTTAAATTAAAAATAAAGTCTCTAAAAAACCAAAAGAAGAAAGGGTAAACAATACCATTATCACAAAACTATTCATACTTTTTTGTTTTGGTCACTAAATTATTATTTTTGACAAAATCGTCACTAACGTTACGTTTTTTTATCATCCGTCATTAAAAGTTTTACAAAAAATAATAGGTTGGTGATAAAAATAAAAAAGAAGTAATAGATTGGTGACAAAAAAATAAATAAATAACCTTAGTGACAAAATAGGAAAAAGGCATAATACTAAAAAAAAATGCCCCTAACATTTGACAGAATAATCATTTTGGCTCTTATTCATTTTGAAGCAATTTAACCCCTAACGTTTTATTTTGGGTCAAAGTGACCCCTCTGCGGATGAAAATTGTTAGTCAACTAACTGTAAATGGCTTCAAATGACGTAACAAACCTACACAACAGTGCAAGTTACGACATCAACATCATATAGGCAAATATATTAATTTTACAAAATGACAAATCAGTCAAAAAATGATTTTATAAAATTTATACAAAATATAAAATATTTTTTCTCCTCATGTATTATTCTGTCAAGTCATTTCAAGTTGTTTATCGTCAGTTGACTATTTGTTTTCATTCACGAAGGGGTCATTTTAACCTAAAATGAAACGTTGGGGGCTAAATTACTTCAAAAAAAGGGGGGGAAATGACTATTCAATCAAACACCAGGGTTATTTTTTTGACATTATGCCTAGAAAAAAACATTTAGTGATAAATTTTAACAAAATAATAGTTTGATGACCAAAATAATAAAACTAGAATAGCTTAGTGGCCAATTGTGTTGTTTACACAAGCTACAATCGTGATTACAAAAGAGGAAAACTAAAACCAAATCCAATAGCGTTTGATTAGCTTTGTTTCTAGTTTCTATATCTCCTATTGGTAAAGCCGGAGGAGGTGTTCGATAATCGATCCCACCCCTCTTCAGTCTACCAAATTTCCCTTCATTCTTCACAAATTCCATATAAATACATACTAAATTCATTTACTTTCCGAGGAAATCATCGATGTCGTCGTCCGATAACCTGACCGATAAGAATGCTGTTTTCAGAAAGCTGAAAGCAAAATCAGAGAACAAGGTGTTTTTTCCCTCTCTTTTTTTAATATTTTTCCTTGCTTTGTTTGTAGATCTGATTCAGATCTGAATTTTCCTTACTTGATCTTCGTTTTTGTTTTCCTGTTAGATGTGTTTCGATTGTAATGCAAAGAATCCAACATGGGCATCAGTGACTTACGGGATCTTTCTTTGCATCGATTGCTCAGCCGTTCACCGGAGTCTCGGTGTACACATCAGCTTTGTCAGGTTTTCTTCTTATTGTTATTTGAAATATGTTTTTGGATCTACCTTTCGTTTTCAGTTTTAATTACTGATATTTTTGAATTCTGCACTTCCAAGTTCTCAATTGTACGTGTAAATGCCTTTTCCGCCATGAGGAAATTTATGCATCGAAACAGATATATCTAGTGTGGATTAAAATATGGAAAACATTTTATTGAGCAGATTATGTTCTGCAGTTTAGAGTTTCCTGAAATTCAATTGAAGGAATGAATGATACAAGGAAGAATTCGGTTCTTTGTATTCCTTTTAACTACTCCTAAATTATGAATTTTCACATACAGAGATGTTTATACACTCTTTGTTTCTGGTGTTGGAGAGAATCCTGAAGTGCATTATTCTTTTGGGTTTTTGTTATGTATGGTAGAATAAGGTTAAAGTTAAACTCACTTATTTTTATTTATACACCCAAATGGGGTAAGCTGTTCCTGCATTAGCTTTTGTTCTCCATTTGATATGGTTTTGAAATCTACTTAGAAAGCTACCTTTTTTGAGTTTTGATAGAAGAAACCCTTTTGTAGAGATTAATCTGCTATTAACCTAACCTATTTATGCGTCTTTTGTGTGTAAACAATGTAGTATGCACATGACCTCCCTATATGTTAGGTTTGTCCGTGCTCACCTTTAGCCAAACCTGAAGGTACAAACTCACACCGCCAGGAGTCAAGAGTGGCTTCTTTACTGGCCAAAAATGCATAGTGTTTTTTTTAAAGATATTTGGTGTTTACGGTGAAACATACTTATTAGTGAGCACTTGAATCTTTTGCATCAGCTGCTTATATTCCCAAGTCTTTGTGTCACTTTTTTCTGAAAAGCACAAATAATGCAGGTCTACAAATTTAGATTCTTGGTCTCCTGAACAATTGAAAACGATGATCTATGGAGGAAACAACCGTGCTCAGGTTTTCTTTAAGCAGCACGGATGGTCTGATGGAGGCAAAATTGAGGCCAAATATACTTCAAGAGCTGCTGATTTATATAGGCAAATATTATCTAAAGAAGTTGCTAAGAGTATGGCAGAAGAAGCAGGACTGCCTTCATCCCCTGTTGCTCCTCAGTTGCCACAAGCACCCAATGGACTTCATCATATCAAGATTGATGAAACTCCTACAGAAAGTTCTTTAGGCGGGCAAGAAAAACCAGAGCTTCCTCCTTCACCGAAAGCTTCTCATAAAGTTGTTAGCGTTGTCAAGAAGCCTCTAGGTGCAAAAAGAACTGGGAAAACTGGAGGACTTGGTGCCAGAAAGCTTACTTCAAAGGTATTCCTTCCACACCTTCTTGAGCAATGCAATTACTGCTGAAGGATCATAAGGATATCTTGATTAGAACGATCACTTATTTTGGAGTATTTTAAATGCCCTTCTTCTTGATGACATAATATTCTTTACTTGCAGCCAAGTGAAAATCTCTATGATCAAAAGCCTGAAGAACGAGTTGTCCCTGTTGCTTCCCCAGCTAATGACACTGCCCCTGTTGGCTCAGCTTTTCAATCTCGTTTTGAGTATGTCGAAAATGATCATTCTACTGAGTTGAGTTCTGGTAGCCCACAAATTCTTGGCCATGTTGCTCCACCAAAGTCGTCAAGCTTCTTCGCAGAATTTGGAATGGACAGTGGTTTTCAGAAGACATCAAGCTCAAATACCTCAAAAGTGCAAGTAAGTAACATGACCAAGAACTTAGGTATTGTGTGTATAAAAGGCTGGTTAGTTTGGTGGGATTGTCTCCCTTTGGTTTTATAACATCTTACTTTCTCTATGATTCTTCATATCACTCAAGGTCAATTGAAAAACCTGTACTGCTAGAGACATTTTCAACTTCATGATGATTTCTGACATGAAGAGATTGAAATTGGTATATTATTCTGGTTATGCTTTTAGCTAGGGCCTGGAGTTGCATTTTTCCTTGAAAATCAAATTTCTGTACATAGCCTTTAATCTACTTGAATGTGTTACCTTTACCTGCCAAATCAAATAGACTTTAGTTCCCATATTGGAGATGTCCATGTAGTTTAATGTGTGTGTGAGAATTGGGATCGGGAAGTGTTCACCTTGTATGATGTCCCCCTGGAAGGGGTCAATTTTAGTTATTATTTCCGCGTGCAACTTCTTTTTCCTTTTGGTTTTGTTTCATATTGCTTCATTTTATTTCTCAGGTTCAGGAAACTGATGAAGCTAGGAAAAAGTTCTCTGATGCAAAATCTATTTCATCAGCCCAATTTTTTGGTGATCATACCAGAGTAGACAATGAAGCTCAAGTTACTTTGCAGAAATTCTCAGTACGTGCAGTAGTATTTCTTTCGTGAAATATATCAATCTTTTTTAAGACTCAAAATGCTGTATCCATATGTGCCACTAACTTTTAGTACTATCTTATAACATCCTTAGCTTTCATTTTTCATCGACCTATGGTATAGTGCAATAGCCTCACTTAGAACGCTAATTTTTGGAATATGCTTTCTTTAATCATCTTTAACAAATATAGGCATAGTTGGTAACCCATTTATCTGTTGAGAGCAGTAATAAGTACTAATTTATCGGTGAACTGTGGTTTTCTGAGATTTGATAACCACCTTGTTTTTTTGCAGGGTTCAACAGCCATCTCCAGTGCTGATCTATTCGGTCACTCTGCCGATAGTTCTATCGACCTTGCTGCCAGTGATCTCATCAACCAACTCTCTTTCCAGGTATGCTTTGTATACTGAATCTGTTATGTGCAATGTGCAATTTCTGTTTTGTTTATTTGGTTAAGTTGAATCATTATTATGATTATCAAATTTCAATTTCAGGCACAACAAGATATTTCAAACCTTAAGAACATAGCCGGAGAGACTGGAAAGAAACTTGGCTCATTGGCATCCAATCTCATGTCGGATCTGCAGGACAGAATCCTTTAATTCAATGTTGTGGCTTCGAGCTTGTTACGTAACCAGCCTATGTGTTTTTGTACTGAATGTAAAGTGATTTAATCATATAAAAAATTCACAGAACAGGAGAAATAATATTTTTGAGAAAACGTTCAATGTTATGGCTGGTTTGGAGAGGGTGTTTGATTAGTCCCTTCTCTGCACGGTAACTGTAGGTGTGTGTGTGAGATGTAAACCGGTCAAGGTTCGATATTGTGTGTATTATGTTGAAATTGTCACTTCTGTGATTCAATTAAGTTGAATCAAAATCAAAGCTTCCAAAGGAAATTCAGAAGAAAAAGATAATAAAAGATGATAGGATGCTAATTCTTAGTTTGATACATGTGGATGAGAATTTAATATAATATCTAAACAACATTGAGACCCTTATCAGTTATCAATCAACCTTAAAGTATCTCACCTAAGCTTCAAAGACTTTAACTCAAACAAGTAATATCAAAAACATTGATAAATCAAAATTCGTCATGGAGTTGCACTCACATTACCAAGACAAAAACCCGCTTCCATTCGATGTCGAGGAGTGCGACATTGCTGCTGCAACAGTCTGATACATCTACTGTCTCCGCTTCTTCCTGAAATTTTCTGAGGGAAAGTTTAGAGGGACAGGAAGTGTAGCATACAATACGCTGTCCTGATGCCCCAGTTTGCACCCCAAATTCAAAAAATGGCATCTCAAATCTACTTTACTGATTCTTAGATCCTTCGCTATATCCGATGGGTCAGTTCGGAATCCATCAGCATGTAAAGTGAGCACCAAGACGTAACTAATCAGAAGATCGATTTTGTCACTGGCCAGTATTTTTGAACCTGGATTGGTAAACATGTTAAGAAATCTGTGGCGTATGATGCTCGGGATATTATGGTTCTTTGCAGAAGCCTGTCCCATGGAGAACTGATCCCTGAACTTCACAAGATGAGTAATATACGAAAACACGCAAGACAGTTTCCACTTCTCTGTGTCATCCTGCAGTTAAAGGCATCATAAGAATATATCATCAGCCATCAAGAGCAATGAGCGTTTATGTGTGTGTGTTTTCAACAAAGTATAGATTCCCTTAAAGAATTAAAGAAAATTTAGGCCGACACATCATAAGTCTTACCTGAGTGGCATCCAATTTTCGAATCCTGTTGCAAACAAAATGTGGATAAGCACTGCTAGCAACTTCTTCCCCCACTTCCAAAAGCTTATGAATATCCCCAAGAAAATCCCAGTCTCCCTTGAGAATAATCTTGTCTAGTGGGTAAGCTTCTAGGGGAGTAGTAGCAGAAACGTCGTGCGGAGGGATATTACGAGCAACAACAGCACTGGTGTTTGCCAAAGCTTCCTTGTCAAAGGCTAGCTCCCCAATCTTCTTCTCTAGAGCTTTTTGGGATTCAAGATCAGCTTCCTTCTTCAAATCAATAAAATCCTTCCTCTGCATCATACATGATTTAAAAGTTACATAAAGTTGTTGAATCTTTTGCCCCATGAAATACATCACTTTTGTCATACTGGTATTATATGATAAAAAGATCCCAATTAGGTAGTCCATGGATGACATGACAAAAACAACCAGAAAAAGCATCACATATGAAAAAAGGCACACAGGAATATAAAAAAATTTGAAATTATTTCTATGTTTGAAATTGAAGAAATAGCAAAGGAAAATTAAAAACAAAAAGGGGGGAATTTGAACATTAAGCGACGCCCGATGAGAGCTGCTCTAACTGTCCACTTGCCAAAAGGCACTTAGAGAACTTCTGGAATGTATCCCCATATAGTCCAACTCATAGAAAACAATGGGAGTTGTTTCATAGGGCTTGGTGGAATGAGAGTCTTGCTTTTGCTGCTCTCAGGTGACATTTGGATATTATCCATTGGTCTCAAATGCATGTCGTCCTTGGACTAAGTGTTACCGAGGAGGCTAAAGTGTGTGACGGAATAAATTTTGAATACTTAATTACTAGTTTTTATTCTATAACTACAAATGTAAAGAAGTGAAGTTCAAATAGTAATTGAGTATTTAACCCTAAAAATAATCCAACAAAAGTTTATTGCATTACCACTTGAGAAGAGGAAAATCAAAAGAGCCAATCAAACATACATGATAATCTATAATTACAGGTAACATCATAATTCCACTCCAAGAAAGGACCAAAGCAAGAAAGGACCAAACCTTCTTTCTATCCTTCTTTGTTCCGTAAAGTACAGTAAGTTCTCCCAGCTTGTCCAACTTGTCCTTTTTATCGGTAGTAAGTTCACTCTGTGCGGAAACTGAAGCATCTTCATTAGCAGCCTCCGAGGTTCTAACTCTTGGTTCCATTCTAAATATCTACAATTAAAACGTACAAGCCAACAGATTAACTAAAACCACAAGAAACTTCTCCTTCAATAGCAGCATTAACACGATTTCCCTTATTTTCCCACACCATTTCCCCCTTCCAATAATTAAAGAATTCATAAATATATTAGCTACAAACTATCTCACCACAAAGATCTCCATTATATTATGAAAAATCCAATGTTATACAACTATACAAGTAAGAACATAAAGCAATAGCAATAGGAATAGGAATAATTTATTTTACTTGAATACACAGAAAATGTTACCTTATTAGTAGCAACAGGAATAATTTTGAGGGTCCCGGCTTCCTTATCAAGAACACCAAGTGAGTACCTGCACACTTGTGGAGCAGCAGCCTCACCTGTATAACTCGATCCCACAAAATCCAAATTCGACCCACCAGGGCTAACCACAACCTGAAGCCTATTACCCTTTCTCAGAGCCGTGTTTCTAAAAACCTTGACCTTGGGTGTGTTGGCTCCTTCTTCTTCTTCCCCTTGTTGGGTTTTGCAAGGACTGTAGCCAGATGGGAAATACGCAAGTAAAGGTGGAATCTTGTTTGGTTGCTCTTGAAAAAGTTGGATTTTTACTTGCAAACTCTCAGGTTTTACTGGTTCCATTGGCTCATGGAGAACCTCTTCTTTGCTCCTCTTCTTGGACTTCTTTGTTCTTGATTTTAAGACTGATTGTTGGTGATCCCCCATGATGGTGGCCTTGTAAGGAAACCACGTCCTTTGAATGCTCACTGCGAGAGAGGATGGAGAAGGCAGAGTTCGGCTGTGGAGAGAAAATAAAAGGACAAGGAAAGTATGTAACAAAATTTAGGGTTTACAAGGGTCTGTTTATAAGGGTCGGATAATTTGGGTTTGGACAAGGAACAAAAGCTTTCGGAACTGTTTTTAAAGGGTAAATTACATTTATGATCACTCGATTATTCATAAATGTATTTTTTGTCCCTAAATTATAGGAAGTTACAAAATATTCATCCAATTAATTAGACTTGACTTTTTTAATTGATCCTTACATGACGAACAGAAGATCGAATGCTCTGTTTTAATTGATATTGACCTCAATTTCAAGTAAGTAATCATAAATATTTAAATTTATATTTTGGTTCTTAAAGTACACGTGCGCGTAATTGGACATCAGTTTGATGTCTGATTCTATTGAGAATTTAACCGCTGCCATAATGTACACCGTAGGTTATAAAGATGCATCTAGATAAGATAAACTAAAAAAATATCTAATTCGAGATATTTAGTTCAGATTTGCTACGACAAACTTAATGTAGCTCGCTCGGTTCGGCCTAACACCTAGGCCGGATCAAGGGGTTACACATAAGGTCCAATCTTTGACTTGAGTTTTTTTTTTTATTTTGAAGAAAGACTAAATTGAGAAGAGGAGGGGAGAAAAGGGAATGTTTTGGTACTAGTTACGTCTCAAATGATAGTCGACAGTAGCAAAGAAGGGTTTCGACCACGAGAAAGAAGAATTTAAAATTTTATGAAAATTTTACAAATAAAAAGTCCTAAACTGCAACATTTTGGTGATGGCGTTAGACACTAATAGTCGAGTGACCAAAACAATCAAAATTAAAAAATTTAACGATAAAATTAAAATTTTGAAAATTAAATGACCAAAACAAAATAAAGTAGAGTGATAATAATAGTTCACCCATATTTTATTGTCATAAAATGCCAGCTAGTTTAGAAATAATGAACACTTCTATTTTAGTGAAAATCAATAACTTTTATGATTAATAATAATAAAATAAAAGTTCATTTAATTTTTTAAGGCTTATAGCATACTCTTAGTGGATAGAAACGGTCAGCTTCTAACTATGCCACTATTTATGCTAAAACTAAAATTTAAGGTTTAAAGTTAATATATAAGGTATATGAAAATTAAGGTAAGGTGTGGTTTTTAGAGTACATGGTTTAAGATTTGAAATTTAGGGTTAGAATTTATAATTTAATTTTTAAATGTTTTTTTAGCATGGGACAAAGGAGTATGCTTAGAAACCGAGGGTTTTTGTTCATTCTTAGTGATTGGAATTCAATGCTTGCATTGAAAACTCAGTAGGAAACTCCGTCGGTTTGTGGTGTTCCATATCGATTGAAACGATGAATTCTAGAGACTGGAATCCGTTTCTCCATGCTCCAGAATAGTATGGATTGGTACAAAAGCCAACCTAGTTATTGTCAAATGTTGAAACTCCTCGGTTCCATCTATGGTTTTAATCACTATAAATGGAAAACAAGGGCATGTCCAGAAACCCCTTTCCCTCTCCGTCTTGGAAACAAAAAATATGGATCTTTTTATTAGATTCAGATGTAAAGGTGAATACAGTCCGTCGCTGCCGAGGTTTAGACGGGGGAAGAGGAAACAATCAAAACTGGGAAATGACCTTACTTCCCCAGGCTCCGTAGATGTTCCTAAACATGTTGTCATAGTTATGGACGGGCTCAAGGAGTTCACAACCGAGCTGCTCGAATGGGTGCTTGAAAACATTAGTGCCACCGGTCACATCGTCACCCTCCTCGGTTTCATGCCCTGGTTGAATATCCCTTGTAAGCATATTTCTTCACTACTAAATACAAACGGTTGACATATATATGTATTATGTATATATAAGTTTTGAATGTTACAGTGTCTTCGAAGATCTGGCAAGATGTATGGACGCTGGAGTTTGAGCATTTGTCTCTAATAAAAGAGAGAAACGAGTGGAAGAACGATGCCAAATACCTAAAGCTCCAAGCAGTGCTGAACCTTTGCAGAAGACACGGGGTATTGAAATTTGAAACACAACTCTTTTGGTTCTGTTTGACTCTGGTAATTTAGTTTTTACAGTTTATGATCATAAATTAACTTTCATTCAACAGGTTACGTTACAAAAGGAGATTGTGATGGGTTATCCCTTACCATCGCTTGTTGTTGAAAGGATCATTAGCCATCGAGCTTCTTGGGTAGTTTTTGACAAGTGAGTTTTAATACACGACATAATGTTCGATTTATTACGTTTTAGTCACGTTGTTGTTGTTGTTGTGTTCTCGGTGGTGGTAATTTTGGTCGTATATCCGAAATGCAGTGACCGATATTTGAGAAAGAACAGGGCATACTTTGCTAATAAAATACCTTGCAATATGGTAATGATGAGTGAGGAAGGGGACATGGACATGATCAAAGGGCGTCCAATGATAGATAATGGGGAGAACACGCCTGGTGAATCCCCAGCCTTGTTGGTGCCAACTCCTTTGGTCATATGTTCCGAACCATTGAAGCGAATCCTGGAGGAGCAAGAGCTCGAGAAATACGATGATGATTAGTTCTTTCTTTGGCCTATTCAAATTAGAACCCTGCGTATAGTATAACTCCGCGTAGGATGTAAACATCACAAAGCTATATGTATATGGCCTATGGCTTTGTTTTTTTTAACCAACCAGAGTTGTACACAAAACTAGTCTACTTATTTCCTTTTCTCTTTCAACACTTTCCTGTAATAAACCTCACTGTTCCATTGACAATGTTGCGTGACTTGATCTTGTATCCCTTTAACAAGCTTTAATCAGTCCAGAAATTTCAACAATCAGATGGTTTTGAATAGGGGAATTGTGGTTGGAGTTTCCTCAATAATAATTGACTCAGCATTAGAGCTTTGGCTGGCCATTTGAAATACGATCAAGGGTGAGCGTTCGATCGAGTCGAGTCAAAAAAATTTGAGTTATTCAAGTTGACGTGCCATGTTTTAAAACTTAAACTTTATTTGAATTTTTTTCAGTTCGAATTAAATTTAAGAAATTCGGAGAATTTAGACGCGTTGAAAAATTAAGGAACTTAACGCATTTTGTTTAGGATACAAGGGAGACTATTCTGAGATTGGGTCTGACTTGAACCTTTACGAGGTGCAGGGATTGCAAGAAATCAAACTGAAGTAGATATTTATTTGATAACAATTAATTATTTAAGAATATTTAATTTACTTTTTGAGCATCTTTATTCTTGCATAGATAATTATCGAAAAACATATCCCAGGAACATATGCTTAGAATACAAAAAAAGGAATAAACTTACACTTGTGGCTTAAAACCTTCTATTTGTTAGGTAAATCTATCATACATGGCAGATATCAATTAGCTGGAACATTTCCATCCCTGTGATCTTTTGTTACATGGAATATTGGCTTTATTCTTTCTAATTTTGATTAATTAAAAGGATAATTAATAAGCATGTCCAAAATAATTTAATTTTTCAATTAAGAATCCTATTATGACACCATTTCTTCAACTTGGCGGGCCTAATACATACGTGTGATTCTAGCGTTAGGTCGCTTAAAATTAAGCATTTTAGGCCAACCGATTATACCGGTAGCTTGTACCTACATAATTTGTTATGATGCGATTAACGAATTTGTTACAATATGTGTAAGAAAAAAAAGTAATTACTAAAAAGCTTATCATGCTAGTAAATTTTGTAATCACCTTATCTCTTAAATGACTACTCTATATGTTACAAAACGCGTAGGAAATACAATACCTACAACATATCTCACCGAACCTATGTTATTCGTTACAAAATATATAGTAAAGAAGGTAACTACCGAATTTATTATCTCATATCTCCAAATCTTAAACCAACCCAACTTATGGTAAGGAATTTTGTAGCTACCTTATCTCTTAAAGGATTACCCTATATGTTACAAAACGCGTAGGAAATACAATACCTACAGCATATCTCACCGAACATATGTTATTCGTTACAAAATATATAGTAAAGAAGGTAACTACCGAATTTATTATCTCATATCTCCAAATCTTAAATCAACCCAACTTATGGTAAGGAATTTTGTAGCTACCTTATCTCTTAAAGAATTAGCCTATATGTTACAAAACGCGTAGGAAATACGATACCTACAACATATTGCACCGAACCTACGTAATTCGTTACAAAATATATAGTAAAGAAGGTAACTACCGAATTTATTATCTCATATCTCCAAATCTTAAACCAACCTAACTTATGGTAAGGAATTTTGTAGCTACATTATATCTTAATGGATTGCCCTATATGTTACAAAACGCGTAGGAAATACAATACCTACAACATATCTCACCGAACCTACGTAATTCGTTACAAAATATATAGGCTTTGTTTGGCAATTATCGGATAACTGATAGCTGATAGCGGATTACATTAGCTGATAGCGGATAGCTGATTGCATTAGCTGATTTGACTAGCGGATTGTATTAGCTTATTATATAAAAGTGTTTGGTAAAATTAACTGATAGTTGATAGCTGTTTGATTATTTAAACAAGCAAAATGACATGGACATGATTATATTTAATACTTGTTTGAATAATTTATCGGTTATTAATATTTTGTATCTAATAAATAATTTATAAGTTATTAATATTTTGTATCTTATAAATATTAATTAGATTTGTAAAAAATATTTTTTTAATATAAATTTCTTAAACATATTTGAAAGATTTATATATTAATTTATTATTTATATAATTATTAAATTTTTTATATGCACGTATAAATATGTGATAATAAAAAAAATAGAATTAACTTATAAATGTCACCATATAAATCAGTAGTAACAACAAATAAGTCCAATATTTAATATGTTATTATTTATATTAAAAATACTATTATCTAATTTAGGTTATTTGGAGATTTTTGGTAATTGTTAAGGGTAAAAGAGTCATTACAACTCTAATATCAAACCTCTAATCTCAAAAAGCTCATATTAGGAGCTTTTTCAAAATTAGTTTTTTCACCCCAATCCGCTCTTTCAATCCGCTATTTACCAAACATCAATATTAGCAGATTTGACTAGTCAAACCTCTAATTATACCTCAAACCTTTAATTTTTGCCCAAACCGCTATTTACCAAACAAGGTCATAGTAAAGAAGGTAACTACCGAATTTATTATCTTATATCTCTAAATCTTAAACCAACTCAGCTTATGGTAAGGAATTTTGTAACTACCTTATCTCTTAAAGGATTACCCTATATGTTACTATTGGGATGCGTGGGGCTCGATTCGATCAACCAAACTTAGCTCACCAAGTGGTGGAGAGGTGGATTTTTGGGTGGAAGGGTTGTGGAAGCTAGAATGAATATTGACACAAATATTTATAGTTGTTCGGCCTTCTAACAAGCACCTACATCCACTACCTTAGCTTCCCACTAAGGATTTCACAATCAATCCACTAATTGATTCGTCCCCTTTTCTAGGATTAGGAGGAAACCCTTACAACCGATCAAGTTTCTACCCAAGCCTTGATCAAAACCCTTTTTTACAAAGAGATAAATAAAGCAAACTTAAACCCTCTAATAGGTGTTTGTTTGCACAATGAAGCACTCACCCAAAACCTAAAACACTTGAGCAAATTTGACAATTTTGGCTCACTAGTGTTTGTCTATACAAAGAAATGACAATTTAAGTACAAAGACAATTCTTGATCATTTGTTGATTGACAAATGAAGCATTAGTCTTCTCTTGATGCTTGAAGGTCACTTTTATACTCCCAATTGAGTTTATAGCCGTTTAGGACCGTTGGGGTTGAAATAGAGTCGTTGGAGCCTTTAATTCCCTCCATAAATGCAGTTCTGCAGCTCCCCGTTTCGAAACGCTCGAAGCCGTTTCGAAACGCCCTTAATATAGAAAGAGCCGTTGCAGTCTGTTAGGGCACCCGTTTCGGAACACCCCCTTGCCGTTTCGGAACGCGTATCGGAACGCTATAAGCCCGTATCGAAACGACCTGCATTCAAAAGTTAGTTGGGAAAGAGCCGTTGGGGTTTATGACCGTTGTGGTCAGTGCCACGTGGGCGTATCGGAACGGCCTAGCCCGTTTCGAAACGCTAAGGCCCGTTTCGATACGTGTATCGAAACGTTTTAGCCACTGGAGGCACCTGTTTCGAAACGCCCTAAGGTGTTTCGAAACACTTGGTCAGTTTTGTGAAATTGGCCTTTGAAAACATGAAAAACCTTTTTTAAAGGCATCCCTAAACATGTTTGGACTTTGGAAATGTTTTAAATACTTTTTAAATCAGTCCAAATTATTTTTCAATTATTATATCAAAACATTAGTTCTACAATCTCCCCCTTTTTGATATAATAAAACCACTTGAAAAATTGTTTGGGATTCTCCCCCTTTAACTTTAAAAATGTGAATAAGAGATTAAAAGTTTTAATTCAAATAAAGCTCCCCTTATTCATTTGAAAAATCAATTTTCAACCATTTCTCCCCATTTTTGTTATATCAAAAAGAATTTAAAACATGAAGTTCAAAAATAACAATAGAGGTAAAAATTTTGATAAAAATGAAAATTTAGTTTTAAAATGGCTCCCCCTTACTCAAAGCATCATTGAAATGTTAGTCCAACATATATGATCATCTAGTTGAATTAAATAGAAAATAAGAAATAAATTCAAAAACAACTAGAAATTTTACCAACACTTGAACCCAAGGGAGGATGTGAAGCCTTCCTTCTTCAAGTGTTCTTCCTTGTGTGTATGGAGCTCCCCCTCAATGTTTGACTTGTTGAACATCTCCATCACACCTACAATAGACAATCAAGTAACTTTTGGTATCCAAATTGCTTTGGATCCATAAATGTTAGTTGCACAAAATTTAGTCCCCTTAGGAATCCATTTTTCAATTTCATCCTTTTTAATTGAAGAATTAAGTCCTTTTGGGACCCAAACACTTCTAAAACATTTACCATTTATAAATCTAGGGGCACTAGATTGTCTAACATAAAAATTTGATTTTCCAAAATTGTTTTTCTTTTCAAGCTCTTTGGAAATCAAATCTTTTTCTACTTGAACATTTTGAAGCAATTTTTGTAAATCAAGACATTTTAACTCAAACTCTTCAAGTTTTGCTTCAAGTTCAAGTTTGGTTTTAGAAAGCAAATCATTTTGAATTTTTAACTTTAAAATCAATTTATTGTTTTTCAAAATGTGGCTTTTAAAATCTAAAACCAAATCATCATAGGCATCTTGTAATTCATCAAAGAAATAAGAACATGAAGTAGATGAATTAGAAGTTACCCTTGAATCTTTTTCGATGGCCATAAGGCAAAGGTTGGCTTGTTCATCGTCGGTGGAGTCTTCATCACTCCAAGTAGCCAATTGTGCCTTCTTCTTATGGCTTGAAGTGCTTGCCCTCTCCTTTCTTTTAGGTTCTCGTTCAAGCTCTCTCAAGGCTTTCTTCATGAAAGGGGCACACTTCTTGAAGAGATGAACTATCTCTTCATCTTCATCCTCCTCTTCACTTGAGTAGACATGATGGCAAGTGGATGACTTGAGAGCCATGGCACTAGCATTAATGCCAAGCCCTTTGATTTTCTTCTCTCCCATAGCTCTAATTTCTTCCCTCTTCTTCTCATCCTCCTTGTTCTTCTTCATGATTTGATGAGTAAGGAGAGACCCCATGAGTTCATCAAGCTTCAAAGTCTTCAAATTTTTGGCTTCGATGATGGTGGTCCTCTTTGAGTCCCAAGACTCGGGAAGTGAGTAGATGAGCTTTCGAACAAGCTTCTCCTCCGGGATGGCTTCTCCATAACCTTTGAGACCATTGGTGATGGTGGAGAACCGGTCAAACATCTTTTCGATGTTCTCTTCCGGATCCATTTTGAAGTTCTCATACTCCAAGGTTAGGAGCCCAATCTTGGTCTCCTTGACTTCATTTGTCCCCTCGTATGTGACTTCAAGCTTGTCCCATACCTCCTTGGCACTCTCACAAGAAGACATCTTCTCATAGATGGATGGACCAAATGCACAAAACAAGATGTGCAAGGCTTTGCAATTAAGCTCCATCTTCTTGCGATCGTCGGCACTCCACTCCGCTTTACTTCTTTTAGGCACGAACGGACCATCTTCAACTACATCTCATAGCTTGTAATCTCTTGATTTGATGAAGAACTTCATCTTTGTCTTCCAATGGGCATAGTGGGTTCCGTCGAAGAAGGGCGGTTTGTCTATGGATTGCGCCATTTGAGCCGGTTGATGAAAAAGTGATCGAGCTTGCCGGATCTTCTCAATAGGATGTTAATCCTCACCGATTGAGCCAAGCTCTGATACCAATTGTTGGGATGCGTGGGGCTCGATTCGATCAACCAAACTTAGCTCACCAAGTGGTGGAGAGGTGGATTTTTGGGTGGAAGGGTTGTGGAAGCTAGAATAAATATTGACACAAAGATTTATAGTGGTTCGGCCTTCTAACAAGCACCTACATCCACTACCTTAGCTTCCCACTAAGGATTTCACAATCAATCCACTAATTGATTCGTCCCCTTTTCTAGGATTAGGAGGAAACCCTTACAACCGATCAAGCTTCTACCCAAGCCTTGATCAAAACCCTTTTTTACAAAGAGATAAATAAAGCAAACTTAAACCCTCTAATAGGTGCTTGTTTGCACAATGAAGCACTCACCCAAAACCTAAAACACTTGAGCAAATTTGACAATTTTGGCTCACTAGTGTTTGTCTATACAAAGAAATGACAATTTAAGTACAAAGACAATTCTTGATCATTTGTTGATTGACAAATGAAGCATTAGTCTTCTCTTGATGCTTGAAGGTCACTTTTATACTCCCAATTGAGTTTATAGTCGTTTAGGACCGTTGGGGTTGAAATAGAGTCGTTGGAGCCTTTAATTCCCTCCATAAATGCAGTTCTGCAGCTCCCCGTTTCGAAACGCTCGAAGCCGTTTCGAAACGCCCTTAATATAGAAAGAGCCGTTGCAGTCTGTCAGGGCACCCGTTTCGAAACACCCCCTTGTCGTTTCGGAACGCGTATCGGAACGCTATAAGCCCGTATCGAAACGACCTGCATTCAAAAGTTAGTTGGGAAAGAACCGTTGGGGTTTATGACCGTTGTGGTCAGTGCCACGTGGGCGTATCGGAACGGCCTAGCCCGTTTCGAAACGCTAAGGCCCGTTTCGATACGTGTATCGAAATGTTTTAGCCACTGGAGGCACCTGTTTCGAAATGCCCTAAGGTGTTTCGAAACACTTGGTCAGTTTTGTGAAAATTGGCCTTTGAAAACATGAAAAACCTTTTTTAAAGACATCCCTAAACATGTTTGGACTTTGGAAATGTTTTAAATACTTTTTAAATCAGTCCAAATTATTTTTCAATTATTATATCAAAACATTAGTTCTACAGTTACAAAACACGTAAGAAATACGATACCTACAACATATTGCACTGAACCTACGTAATTCGTTACAAAATATATAGTAAAGAAGGTAACTACCAAATTTATTTCCCCATATCTCCAAATCATAAACCAACCCAACTTATGGTAAGAAATTTTGTAGCTACCTTATCTCTTAAAGGATTAGCGTATATGTTACAAAACGCGTAGGATATGATACCCACAACATATTGCACCAAACCTACGTATTTCGTTACAAAATATATAGTGAAGAAGGTAACTATCAAATTTATTACCCCATATCTTCAAATCTTAAACCAACCCAACTTATGGTAAAGAAATTTGTAGCTACCTTATCTCTTAAAGGATTAGCCTATATGTTACAAAACGCGTAAGAAATACGATACCTACAACATATTGCACTGAACCTACGCGATTCGTTATAAAATATATAGTAAAGAAGGTAACTACCGAATTTATTACCTCATATCTCCGAATCTTAAACCAACCCAGCTTATGGTAAGGAATTTTGTAGCTACCTTATCTCTTAAAGGATTACCCTATATGTTACAAAACACGTAAGAAATACGATACCTACAATATATTATACTGAACCTACGTAATTCGTTACAAAATATATAGTAAAGAAGGTAACTACCGAATTTATTACCCCATATCTTCAAATCTTAAACCAACCCAACCTATGGTAAGGAATTTTGTAGTTATCTTATCTCTTAAAGGATTAGCGTATATGTTACAAAATGCGTAGGATACGATACCTACAACATATTGCACCGAACCTACGTAATTCGTTACAAAATATATAGTAAAGAATGTAACTACCAAATTTATTACCTCGTATCTCCAAATCTTAAACCAACTCAACTTATGGTAAAGAAATTTGTAGCTACCTTATCTCTTAAAGGATTAGCCTATATATTACAAAACGCGTAGGAAATACGATACCTACAACATATTGCACCGAACCTACGTAATTCATTACAAAATAAATAGTAAAGAAGGTAACTACCGAATTTATTACCCCATGTCTCCAAGTCTTAAACCAACCCAACTTATGGTAAGAAATTTTGTAGCAACTATCTTATCTCTTGAAGGATTACAAGTCTTAAACCAACCCAACTTATGGTAAGAAATTTTGTAGCAACTATCTTATCTCTTGAAGGATTACCCATATGTTACAAAACGCGTAGGAAATACAATACCTACAACATATCTCACTTAACCTACGTAATTCATTACAAAATATGTAAGTCGTAATATATTGTAATAGTGATTACAATATTCAAGATTAAATTGTAAAGAAATAAAGATCTTATGTGATATTGTCGTGGGAGCGTAAATACGTGTTTTACTTTATCCTTTAAGCAAGGTTGTTTCATTGTGTTTTCCTAATAAGGTTTTTTAATTAGCCAACTTATTATGTGTATCAAATATATGCATACTCTTTTTTCATTCATTAAGTATTTTTTTTCTATTGGGTTTTGTCTTAGTAAGATTTTATGAGACATGCTATCTTCATAGAATCTAATAGAAAGTATTATGAATATTTATTTATATAGATGTATATTATGAATCAAAACTTTTGTATTAAATAATGTTCTTTATTATCAAAACTTTAGTGTCTATTAGAATTAGAGCTTTAATATGATATGTACTCACTATGTCTATAAATCAACAGCTTGGAGAAAGCATTGTCGATATTTCATATTGAGAAAACAATGCAAAATTCTCACTTTATTTGACATACTTATTATTGTTGTCTCTTCACTTTATTATTTTGTATGAGTTCAAATCTATGAAAATGTTATATCTCTTTATATAATATAAAAAACAAATTTAACGTGGATACAATGAAATTAGAATGGAAATGAAGCCAATTTGGTAGTTTGGAGTGAGTTTTGAAAGTATTCATGAATTGGGTCATCTATCAACTAATTGGTACGCTTGAATTAACTCCAATAATATATACCTAACAATGATTGATGGGATGGCTTAGTCATGTTATTTAAATCTTTGCATTATTCAACCACGATTTACATGTGTTTCTTTTTAGTAAATTTGGCCCTTAATCTACAAAGGCTTCTACAATCCAAATAAAAAACAGCAACTCCTTACACATGGGCAACTAATGTCTAATGAATTTCATAGTGGTGTAATGATAATAGAGTTTTGTTAAAATTAATTTTTTTAACTATTGCTATCCAATTTATTGGCCGATTAATTCGGATCATGTGATGTACAGGTCTATTATGGGGCAACCTTCCCAACCCAATTTATTCCATTCACAACATTAAGATTCGAATCCTGACATTGTTAAGAGATTTAGTGTCTCATCCCACTAGACCAGGGGCGATTCAAAGATTTAAGAGGCACTATGTAGTTTACTAAAATGAGACCATTAATTTATAATGTGAAAGAGGTGTAAGATTTTTCTACCAAATAAAGTTCCCTTAATACCAAAAAAAATGTTAGATTGCTCTATTGAGTAACATAAAAATGATTTACAAACATCTAAAAATCTAACATTTTTACTTAAAAGCTTGCATATTTTGAATCATCTATAACACTTTTAATATTAATTTATTCTCAAAAGACCACTCTTGATTCTCATCAAAGCAAGTCCATTTAGAATTTATTGCAATATAGTTGTTCATAAATATAACTTCACAAATTTCAATTTTGAAAAACTTCATTCTACAAAAGCAATAATAATAGAAATAGTAAGTAAGACTCTATATGTAATTGTCTCATTTGAGAAGCAATTAAAACATTTTAAACCTTTAATAAATCCATTCCTCTCGTTTTTTTGGTAAAAGCTCTGTAAGTAAAAAAATATTTTGCTTTTTTAATTTTTCTAATAATGTTAGAACTAATTCTAGAATAAAATAAAAAAAATTAACTCATTTTAAATATCATGGCTCAAATAATAATGATGAATCTTGTCATCACTACTACGTTGAACATATTCTTTTATTATAGAATCAAACTCTGCTAACATCTCTATTAACCCTCAAAAAGCTTTCTTTACTATTTTGATATAATTTTTTTCTTTTTTTTCATAAAAGACCAAATTATGTTTAGTAAGATATTTCACAAGTGCAATAATTTGAATAATTACATTTTTTTCAATATTACTTTTCTTTCTTGAATTCAACAACTTTGTCAATTATTTCAATTTGATGTAATTTATGTGGATGAGTCTACCACGTGCGACGAACATTGATGAACACCACTAATGATGAACACCGATGAACACCGATGAACACCATTAAATTAATTAATAAAGATTTAAAATTTCAAGGACTCATCATACAATTAATAATTATTTTAAAAAATTCAATTAAATTATTTATATATATTAAAATTTTATTTTTAATAAGGCTAAACTATATATTTAGTACATCACCTATTTTCGTATTTCTATTGAACCCTCATATTTAAATATTATTTTAATTTGACCCTATTCTTTATAAAAAATAACTTAACCTTTAACCCTCAACCTAAAACCCTAAACTATTAAACCTTAAAACCTTAAACTATTAAACCTAAATCATATACCAATAAAAATAATTTTCTCATCCCTTAAACTTTTAAATCTATATCATAAACCATATACCAATAAAAATAATTTTCTCATCCCTTAAACTCTTAAATCTATACCCTAAACCATATACCAATAAAAATAATTTTTTCATCCCTTAAACCCTTAAACCTATACTCTTAAGCTTGTTATTTCTTTCGATGAAGGAGTTCCATTCCTATCTCACTACGGTTGAGGTAAGGGACTTTCCCAGTTTCCCTTTCCATGTTTGAAGATCCGATTAGGTGTTTTTAAGATATACAAATTTCACGCATTCAGATAAGAGATGTTGAATGGCACTCTTTGTTTTGTTTTGGACATAGTTCAATTGCACGCTTTAAGAGTATAGGTTTAAGGGATGAGAAAATTATTTTTATTGGTATATGGTTTAGGGTATAGATTTAAGAGTTTGAGGGTTTAAGGTTTAATAGTTTAGGGTTTAGGGTGAGGGTTAAGGGTTAAGTTATTTTTTATAAAGAATATGGTTAAATTAAAATAATATTTAAATAATGAGGGTTTAATAGAAATACGAAAATAGGTGAGGTACTAAATATATAGTTTAGCCTTATTAAAAATAAAATTTAAATATATAAAAATAATTTAATTGAATTTTTTAAATAATTATTAATTGTATGATGGGTACTTGAAATTTTAAATCTTATTAATTAATTTAATAATGTTCATCGGTGTTCATCGTTAGTGGTGTTCATCAATGTTCGTCGCCCGTTGTAGAATTTTCCAATTTATGTTGAAGTTCACTCCAAATTGTCAAATATAGTAGAAAACTCCTTTCTTGGGTTTTCTTTTCTTTTCTCTGAGATCCTATACGGGGGCACATGTTACATATGTCTAAAACTACTCTTATACTAGATAATTGATTGTTGGTGTTAAAATTAAATTTTAATTAACATCATATCTTGATTTCATTTCGGAATTGATTTTAGTGATATATATAATATGATGCAATAATTCTCAAGTTGCCGACCAAAACCAAAACTCCAGGCTATTAGAGCTAGCCTTGATATCAACATGTCTCGTCTCTATTCTAATCTCTTAAAATCTAAATGCTTAAGCTCTTCTGGATTAGGTTTTCTTCCCAACCGTTTTGTCTTCCTTTCCTATTTATTCTATTAAAATATTAATGAATATTCACTTAAATTCTTACACCTCGCACACTCTTTATCACTTACACACCGCATACAGATGTTTCATTGTAATTCAGCTCCATAGATTTAGGTAAACCGTATATTTGGTACACAAATTTACAAATACTCGAATTTTACGGCTACTCAACTAGAAGATATTCGGCAATTACGGTCTAAAATACAGGACGACAAATAAATTATTTGAAAAATTGGGTACTCGGAATTCAACACTCCAAGTGCCAGATGAATGTTTCGGTGGTCATCTCTTGAGATGCTTGGGTTTGACTTTGAATGCTTAGAAGTACAGTCTCCCGTTGTCGAGGAATAATCAAAACAAAAATAAAATAAAAATCAACAAGAAACTGCTAATGCTATTTGCATTTTTGCAGAGATCTTTAAGTTTTGAGCTTATTGTACGAGAAACAAACAGAGAGGGATAAAAACCCGAATTTTAGGTTGTTTTGTTTGTGTTTTTTAACAAGTATTAAAAATTTATTTTGTAAATATCGATATTTGTCCAAAAATTTAAAATATTATAAAAAAATTAAATATAAAAATTTATTTTATAATTATCGAAACTTGTCAAAAACACAAAAAAATTCAACCTAAAATGTTATTAAAAAAAAGTTTAACATTTTAAGTTCTTGGACAAGTTTCAAAACTTGTCGGCTTTTAGCCGCACCCCAGACCTATCCCATTTTTAGTTTCCTGACAAGAACAAAAGTTAACATTTTTAGAGTAAATGTGCCAATTAAATTATTTTACATCACATTTTATACAAATCTTTTTTCCCTAAAATTTCGTAAAAAATCAACATGTGACAAGAAAATTGAGACGAGCAATGATGGATGCACCCTATATCCAGGGTGGACACATATTTTAGCCTATTAGTTAACTATTTTATTAATTGTGTTTACTTTAAAATTTTATTTGTGCCCACCTGAAATTTTATTTGTCCCTCACCGGCATATAAATTACAATAAAAAATCGACTAAAATTGTTCATTCATTTGATAACTTATTTTTTTAGGAGCCCACAAATAATTTATCTGAACATAGTTCATTTGAAGTACTACATAAAAGCCTAAAAAATAACCAATTACAAGAGAACACGTAAGCTTTCAATTATTATTCTTAGTTTTGACGTTTTTTCTTTCTCAAACACAAAACTTTTAGTTTTCGAAATTCAAAACTCTCATATCTCTCAATATTGAAGGTATGTAATTTATTTTATTTCGCTTATATAGAAAAAATAAGTGCCCAAAGTATACAATTTTTGAATTTTAGGTGCTTAAAGTGATATTTGCTAAAAATAGGTGTCTAAATTTTACGCAGTTGCAATTTTAAGTGCCTAGCCGTTAACGGATGTTAAAAAATTATTAACCAATCAATGCTTGACACGTGGCACTAATTTGAATTTTTTTGAAAAAAAAAACCCAAAATTTTCAGAAAATCTTGAAAATTTTCAATTTTACAACGGTCCCAAATCCCTAAAATTTTCCCAAACCCAAACTCCTAAATTCATTAAATATCTCTCAATCTTGACACATGGCACTATTTTTCTCCAACTTAAGTTTAAGGAAATTTTTAATGAGGTCCGTGATGACATTTTGGATTATATGATTTCGTTTCAATAAAATCATATTATTTTTCATAAAAAAATTATGAGTTAGAATTAAAAATATAACTTTATGAATTAATATTTTTTATATTAATTTCGTCGAGTTAATTTAACAAATGCATTCATTTTTGTTATTACTTTTTATTGATTGAATATAAATTAGTAATAGATACAAATTGTGTTGTTTCAAAATTGTTGTCGTCTTGCAAGTATTATATATCACATCCCTTTTGTAAATTTGATATTTGCATTGATAGCCTATTTTACACCGTTGTAAATAAGCATTGTTAACTTATTTATACCTAGTCGTTTATTATGTTCGCGAATCTATAAATGAACATGTTCGTATAGTTAAACGAACATACTTACAAACGCTAAAAGAATCGAACCTCAATACATTAAATAATAAACAACTAAATTTGAACACGATGTTAATATACGTGTGCGAACCTTTAAATAAACATGCTCGTGAACCTATAAAAAACATATTCGCAGTCGTTAAACAGACATATTTACCAACACTAAAAGAATCGAAATTGAACACATTAACAATAAACAACTAAATTTGAATATGATGTTAATATATGCTTGTTCACCTTTAAAATTTAGATTTGTCACCGGAGACGGAGGGAGTATAATTTATACGTACAAAGAAAATTTGAGATTTTGTTGTTTGTTTACTCTTTTAATGTTCTAAGATCTCGAATAATTTTAAATAATTGCAATTCTAAGATCATCTATCGAAGGTGTTTATGTTCGGTGGTTTCTTCTTCTTCTTCAAAAATTAATTAATATTTTATAATAAAAACATAAGAAATGAAATGGGCGGAAGTAGAAACCTACTAAAATGATAATTCAATTTTTAATAGGTTAATTGTGCTTTGGGCCCCTAAAGTTTTTATAGTTATTAAAAAAATAGTAATGTATATCAATGTATAAATATAACATTAATAATGTATATTAGAGTATGACATTTGTTGTAAATTCATCCCTTGAAAACACTTTATATTAGGATGTGCAAAATAAATCGAAACCATTAACCAACATAACCATTTATTTTATATATTAATTAATTTAATCGTTAAGGTTAAACGGTTTCAGTTAATTAAATAATTAAAAATTATGATTAATGGTTAGCCTATAAGTTAACATATAGGTACTTTTTTTTAACTAAGAATGAAATTTGTGTTTCAAATCTCTCTATTTAATTTTTTTTTGAAATTTTTAATACAATATTTATCAGAGATATAGTTTCATTATTCTTAAAAGAAATAATGAACATTTGAAAAGAAAAATGTAATATATTATAGCTTGGGGTGAGCGTTCGATCGAGTCAAGTCGGGTTAAAAAATTTTGAGTTATTCGAGTTGACGCATCATATTTTACAACTCAAACTTTATTTGAAATTTTTAGGATTCGAGTCGAGTTTTCGAGTTCTTATACAATTTGATTGTAATTATTTATCATGTTATAGTAGAATTTGATTTCAATTTAAACGACCTTATATATATATAACCATTTGACAATTCATGCTCAATCACCTTGCTGCAACTGTTGGTGCTCGAACCTATGAGCTCTAAAAACAACAATCGTTTCCTTAACCACTAAGACAAATTGATTGATGCATATTGGATATATATTTTTAGTTAGAGTAAAAAGTTAGAACAAAATAAATTATAATGTTAATTCACTGTTGAGAAATATATTCATATCTATCCTCCATATGACATGAAAAGAAAAGACAAGAACAATCACAAACACTAATCCCAATATCATAAATCACCATTGAAACTAATTGCATCCTCAATATAAAAATGGTGGCCATCCATAATGGGTGTCTATTAAGACATAAAATAATCCCATTACTACTTTATACTAATATATAATGATAAAGACCAAAGAGGCAGTGAAAGTGAAAGAAAGGGAAATTAAAAGTGAAGGCGGAGCTCAGTTCCTTGCACTTCAACGCATCCCTATTCCCTAACCTCAGCTTCCCACTTAGGTTCGGGTGTGGACTTTGTATAGATAAGAACGAACCCTCGTCCCTCTCCCCATTTCCCATTTTCAATATTTCTCTCCCTTTCTCTCTCTCTGCCTCTGTTTTGTCTCTCTCTAAAATCCCACTTCAGAAAAAAAATAAAACAGAGTATTTTCCCGGAGTTTCAAGCTGGCGATCGAAAATCAAGAATCCACCATCCGTGAAATCAAGCCCAAGAACAGAAGAATCATGGTACGTGGTTCACACTTTTTTCTTGGGTTTTTTTTTTTTAAATATGGAATGGCGTTTAATGTCTTGTCTGTTTTTTATAGGGAGCTGGTGGACCTGATGAAGAAGACAACAGGTGGCCGCCATGGCTGAAACCTTTGTTAAGTGAACAGTTCTTCGTTCAATGCAAGCTTCATATCGATTCTCACAAGAGTGAATGTAATATGTATTGTTTGGATTGTATGAATGGCTCTCTCTGTTCTTGTTGTCTGGCTTATCATAGGGATCATCGTTATATTCAGGTAATCTACCATTCATTTCTTTTTCCCCCTTTTCCATTGAAAGTAATTTATTTACCCTTTTTTCATTTGAAATTTGTTTACACTTCCTTTTTTGGGAGAAAGGGAATCCCGTTTTTTTCATTCCCTTTTCTGGGTTTTTGCTTTCCATTTCTGGGATTCTGTTCTCTGTCCTTTCTATTTTCTTTTCCTACACATTTTCTCAGCATCCAAGCAGGCATTGACTCTATTTTTAAAGTATTTTTCTCTGTTTCTAACGGCAAAATCGAATGTTTTTCTCGTGAATGAATGCATTACTCGACAGATAAGACTCGAGTAACCCACGAAATTCTCATGGGAATTGTCTGTAAATTTCCCATTTTTGATAATGCGGATTTGTTTTTGTAACAGGTAAGGAGGTCTTCGTACCATGATGTAATAAGGGTATCCGAGATACAAAAACACCTGGACATATCTGGAGTTCAAACTTATGTAATAAACAGTGCTAAGGTCGTCTTCCTCAATGAAAGGCCCCAACCAAGGCCTGGAAAAGGTGTAATCAACACTTGCGAGGTCTGTGATCGAAGCCTTGTCGATTCCTTCCGCTTTTGCTCTCTCGGTTGCAAGGTGAAAATCCATCCTTCATTTACTTTCTTGCTAGCAAACGCTGCTGTTTGGTAGCCGAGAAACTGTAGGATCATTCAAAGTTTGAAGGGTCAAATTATGATTTTGACCCTTCAACTAAGATCTAATTCGAGTTTTAGTCCCTATAATTTGATAATATCATTAGATAGTCCAAAATCATAATTTGACCGTTTTAGTCAATTCTGATTGCTGAACCCTAATCAAAGTTGGTAAAACTGAAATACAGATAGTCGGCACATCAAAGAGTTTCCAGAAGAAGAAGAGGCAATTGGCAATGGCATCCGACTCCGATGATTCGTGCAGCAGCAGCAGTAGCCATGGAAAGCCAAAGAACAGCGACAAAGTGCGAAGCTTCAGTCCCTCGACACCCCCTCCGACTTCGGTTAATTACAGAACCGGCAAGCGTAGAAAGGGTATTCCGCACCGAGCCCCAATGGGAGGACTAATCATACAATATTAGCCATATAGCCTTAAATTTTAGAGATATTTTGCCCCAACATATGCACATAGCGATGCCCCCAACTCTTTCTCCAAAAAGAGCCGGCATTGTCACATTCCCCTCTCATTTTCTAGTGTCGTGTAAATAGAAGCAGCGCAACACATACAAGTGGAATGAAATATGTAAATGTATACTTTGTTATATAGGATGATGGGAGGGAGGTATGTGTATATAAATAAAATGGCTGTACTTTGTATGTTATGTGATTGCTTTTACTTTTTTGTATGAAATAAGATTCTATTTTTACAATGTGCTTGGTGATTATTTGGTTTTACCTTTATTTATTTTTTCTTAAAAAATGCCTATTGAATTTGTGAAAAAATATTGGATTAAAAAAAAGGGAAAAGACAGGTGAGCTGAACTCGGTGGCCTATATATGTGTGGCACGTGTTAGAGATGAGTATGATTTGTATTCGCACGTGTCCAATGTGCAATGGCTTTAGTCAGGGTTCTCTTTTTCTCCTTTGTCTGTGGGTGCATTCTGAACGAAACCATTTGATTATAAGAACAAATAATTTCAATCTAAATAAAAATAAGTTGAAATTTTGTGTTGAATTCCAAATAAAAAAAATCCCAAAATGATTTTGATGACTCTGGTTTAAAATGGAGCTTATTGGAAAACGATTGAATTTCACATTAATTCGGAGATTATAAAATAAAGATGGAGTGACCGACTCGGCCTAGGAATAGGTGTGTTGATTCTTGGAATGATGAACAGGTGAGCCGCCTCTTTGGGCAACTCAAGGTCGGTTTTCTTGTTTTGGGAGAGAAAGGCGGTCTATTTGCTTTAGCCAAGTGGGTGTTTTCTTTTTTCTTTTGAATGGGACCCCCAAACTGTCCATTGGATTCTGACCCTTGGATCTTGTAACTGCTGGTTTTGATGATGGGGTCTGACACAATTTCGTAAGGTGTGGGTCCCCCCTAATTCGATATATTTTGGTGCTTATGTCAGCAGATGCTGCTGCGTCTGTTAGGAGGCTACGGGATTAATTAGTGTCAAATTTAAGCCTAAAATAAATAAATGGAAACTTGCAGATATTATAATACCACCAGCACTTACAAGCCAACTGTAATTTCCACTCTGCTCCACCTCAGTGGCCAAGTCTGACTCAGCACTGTCTGCTCATGCTTAAAATCACACCAACATATCTACATATCAGCCCATTTTATTATGAAAGTTTTGGGTACAAAATAATTTTAAAATTTGTGGTTAATTTATTTTTGAATAGTTTAAAGGTCATTGTAAAGTAGTACATGCTCATTTGTGGTTAATTTTTTGATAGTCTGTATATATTTTGTAGACATAGTGATTTGAACCCGTGTCTCTTAAGATGAACATCATCTACTTTTTCACCGAAACACTTGTTCAGTTCATTTGTGGTTAATTCTTATATATACCAACAAAACATTAAAATTTTGATTACTAAATTACTTTAATATCTTAGAAGACAAACAAAAGGAACGAGGACATAATTTTATGGATAAATTATAACGAAGGCCACTCAATTAAAAGTTATATTTAGTTCATTAATTGATATTATGGTTATATTTGGGTCACTCAACCGTTAAATGTTGTCTTTTAGTTGGGTATAATGATAGTTTTAATCTTTGAAATTTTTATATTCTATCAGTTTAGTCCAAATTCAAAATAATTCAATAAATTTAACTTTTTAAAATTTAAAAATATTAATTTAGTCATTTTTATTATAAAATAGATTTCTTAAGTTCTCTGCAAGTCTATGTATTTTTCATTAAAAATTATAATTTTTGCAGTAGTAATTTTTTAATTATAAAACAAACTTGCAAAGAACTTAAGAAATTTGTTTTAAAATAAAAATTCAACAACTTATGCGGTAGCAATAACTAAAACCTGAACTTTTGTAGAAAATTACGTGGCAACAGTAACTAAAACCTGAAAGTTTTCATTAAATAAGAAAAAAATGACTAAATTGATATATTTTTGAAATATGAAAGGTAACCCAAATGTAACATTACTCATAATTGAGTGACCCAAATGTAACTTCTAATAATTAGATGACTTAAATATAACCTTACTCATAATTGAGTGACCCAAATATAACTTTCAATAATTGAGTAAACCAAAGGTAACCTTATCCACAATTGAATGACATATGTTGTAGTTTACTCTAATTTTATTTTATAGTATGTAATTGAGCAATGACCATCTAAAGAAAAGCAGACTAACCAAATAATTGATTAGAATCTAAATCATTAAGCTGGCAATGGAACCTCTGAAGTCTGACCCAAGACCATTCAAGATTAATAAAATAGCAAAGTTGGTCCATATTTTGGTGAAGCGAAGAACCATCATTTTGAATCGATTTGATCCACGTTGTTGACCGTATGAAATACATATTAAATGCATGATTTTGTTTTTGTTTTTCAAGGTATCTACTAAAACGACTCTAATCATTAATCATCTAAGTTATGTTCAGTAACGGAATTTGGAGCAAATGTTTGAGGGGTCGATTTAAATTTTTTTAAAATTTGAAGATTTAAACGAAAATTTTCAAAAAAAAATGAGGGTTTAATTAAAAATTTTAATAATTTTAAGAGATTTAACAAAAAAAATTAAAAACTGAGAGAGAATTTAATTAAAAATATTCAAATTTTTGGAGCTTAATATGAATTTTAAAAATATTGAGGGGGTTAAATTAAATTTTTTAAAAATTTTAAGGAAAAATTTAGAATTTCTTAAAATTTTGGGGGTCGTGTCCCCCACTAGTCCCTTAAAGACCCGCCACTAGTACTGTTAACTCATATTAATGTAGATGCTGACCACAAATTTTAAAGTTTTCATGTCCAGAGCAATGATCAAACTCTCGACCATTGATTAAGATAGGAAAAACTCTGACCATCTCACATAAGACTCGTGATTCTAATTTCTAAATGCAAAATCTTTGATCATAATATACGTTGTGATTCATCACTTACCTTCTCTCGAATAAAATACACATAAAAGCAGAATTCATATAATCTTACCTTCTTTGTGGTTTTATTTAATACCGATAGGAAATGGGCATAGGTCCATTACCGTCCCACTCAGTGACCAATGTCACATTGATTATTGATATTTATTTTATATTTCCTTGGTGGATCATCAGTTCACCAATGTATTTGCCTGATGTTGTTTATAAAGCATTAAAGCTTTAGTACCTGACATATGTGACAATGTTTACAGATTACTTTTGTATCTTTGTTCACAAATATTTGATATTTTTATTTGGCACCATTTATTTCGAATGTCTGGATTTCATCTACTTTGGTACTTCTTCAACGTGTTGTGGTAAGTAGTAGTAACCCAAGTGAAAATCTCCAAACTTGTTCTTTTCAAGTCTTTGGTCAAATTATAGGTTTGATCCCTTTACCATACTAGAATTTGGAATTTGTTACTGTACTTAAATTTGACATAATTTGTTGGCAGGGTGAGCAGCAGCCGCGATGCCCCAAAAATGGAAAAAATACCTTTAAGTCATTTTAAATTTTGAGAAATTATAAGTTAGTACACTGCTAATATTACACTTTGACCACCAAAAAATTTATAATTAAACTTTGGCCCCAATTTATTTTAGATTCACCCTGATAATTTAGACATCTACTAATTAATATCATTAGATTGCCTAAATAGGCTGATGAAGACCCCCTCCCCCGAAAAAAAAACCAACTTCACCGTTTTGACCTAATAGTTAACGTTGTTTACCTTTTGGGCTACGAATGACATTATAAAAATAGATGAACCAAATTATGATAAAAGGAAGTACAATAATCAAATCTCAAATGTAATTTGATCCAAAAAAATTCTCAAATGTAATTATAATATAGGGACTAAAACCAAAATGTAACCTTTAGTATTTCATATATAGAATTAGAAACTGTGGGTTTCCGAAAACATGTAAAATATGGGCCACCCCTAGTGTTTTCGCCTCATTTTCAAAGAGAAAAAAGTAGTTTTCTTTTTTTGTCAAGACCAGGAAGCTGTTTATTGCGTGGATATGAACGAAGGTGCTAGGTAGGCATGGTCATGAATGGACTCAAGATTTTATATCAGGGACGAATTTATAAAATTTTAGAGGATGAATTTATAAAATTTAAGAAGGTAAAAATAGATTTTTAATAAAAAATATAAAAAATTTAAATTTTTTTAAATCATATGCAAATTTTAAATTTTAGGGGATGAGCGCTCCACCAATCCTTAGTTCATTCCTGGGCATGGTGATGCTTATGAAATGCCAGATTTGTTTAAAATATAGTGGTCCATACATGATTGGGGTCACATTTTATGCAATCATCGGTTGTGGAATCTCTCTCCTCTACATGAAATCCAGCTTTGGAATTTTATATGATTTGGATTTGGATGGCTTTTGGCTTGTGTAAGCACTTGTTATACTGTTATTGGATAGGGCTTAGGGTGGGGAATATCTGAACACCTCTAGCCTGCAACTTGTAAGAGTCACCGCCATAAATATTGTCCCACTTGTGTGTACGCCGGGGGTCATGCGAAGTATTTATATCAACATTTATGTTTTTATTTACTGTTAGTAAGGTTTAACTTGAATTTAAAAATTCCATCGAAAAATTAATATGAATTTATATCTTATTTAATTTAATTAGATTATAAAACGATAGTTTGTTTGTTTTCATCAAACTCGGTTCTGAATTGATCTAACTCGAGTTGATATGAACGATAATTTATCAATCCTAACACGATTCAAACAAATAATTCAAAGTGAGTAGAAATCAAAATAATTTTAACTCCAAAACAATTTCAACCCAAAATGATGAAAATCCAAAGCTGACCCAAATTGAAATGATACATAAATTTTAGGGTAAATGACATATATCACTAACTTTTTAGACACATATTGATTATACTATTGAACTAAAAAAATATATTTTTTTATCATTGAACTTTAATCTAAGCTTCAATTATACCAATGATTCATCGAAATTGATGACGTGGACGGATCATAACGGTTCACATGCGATGGAGCGAAATTTTTTTAATAGTTCAGTGGTATAATTAAAGTCTAAGTTAAAGTTTAATGTTAAAATAATATCGATTTTAGTCTGATAGTGTAATAATTATTAAACTTAAAGTTTAATAATATCTAATGTAGTTTACCCTAACTTTTAAAAATCTATTCTAACCCGATTCATATAAACTTAAACTAAAGTCAATGTGATTAGTTGAGGACAAATGGTTGATTATTTTAAGCTGACATACGTGGCTCGGAAATGAAATGAAATCATTTTCTTCTAATTATTTCACATTGACATCATTCCGCATGGGGGAGAATTAAAAAATAATAATTAAATAGAAAATAAGATATGAATATCATTTTTTCGATCCTTTAAGAACGTATGACTTGTGGTTAGTTTGGTTAGCAGTTGGCCTAACCGATTAATGCTGCAAGAACCGGTAACCAGAATACTGTTAGATTTAACTAACATTTCAGGACATGAACAGAATAGTCAACTCTGACTTACACATGTTCATTCAAGTCAAAACTGGCGTAATAAATTTATCAGTATTCAATGAAGTTTATAGCTAGTAGTTATTTTAGCATGGTGTTATGAACGATTGCCCTCCTGTTACAGGTGTGCAAAATAGAGTTATGTTAATCATTAGTAAATTGTTTCGGTTAATTGATAAATTTTAATTATATAATTTTTGATTTTAAACTGAATTAATTAGATCAAATAATCGATTGATCAACTAATTAAAATATTTAATTCAATTTGTATAATAATTTTTTTACTTTCCTTACTAAAAATATTATATTTAATAGCATGATAGAGAAAAGTATGTAACTTTTATCAAGTTAAACCCCGTTAAAAATTTAAGGCTTAACTACAAAATAAGTGTCTAAACTATGTCATTTTTTGCAATAGGTGCTTAAAATATTTTTTGCTGAAATAGGTGCCTAAAGTTTTATTTTTAACTAAAATAGGTGCCCAAAGTATTTTTTTTTTTGGCTAGAATAGGTGCCTAAAGTTTTAATTTTGGCTGAAATAGGTGCCCAAGTAGGTACCTCAATTCACTTTAAAAAAGTCAAAAATTAAACTTTAGGCACCTATTTCAGCCAAAAAAATATTTTAGGCACCTATTTCAGCCAAAATAAAATTTTAAGCACATATTTCAGCCAAAAAATACGTTAGGCACTTATTACAAAAAAGACATAATTTGAGCACTTATTTTATAGTTTAGCCAAAATTTAACAACCATGACATTTAATAAAAACAACTATAAGATATCATATACAAAAATCATCCAATAAAAAATCATAACCAAATCAACAATTTTACTTCTCACACTCGGGACAAATATAAATTAACAATACTAATATATTATATATATTTTTAGGAATAATAAATTATTATTTTATTATATATTATATAACAAGTCGGATCGGTTAACTTTTATTTTTCAAAACCGTAACCAAATTGTAATATATTTTTTAAAAATAACCCCTACCAAAACTGAATTTTTTAGTCGATTTTTTCAAATTTCGGATTCAATTTTGATTTGTCGTTTTCTTTGCACAGACCCACCTCCCAGTTCCATATATTTAATATTAAATAGGTTTGATTCAATAATAAAATTTTAAATTATGTTTAAATTAAATATTTTTTTTGTCAAAGTAAATATTTAAACATTATTATAATTATTTTGGACTTCGATTGTTTTCTCAATTGTTTAAATTAACGTGACATTTTAATAAAAAATGTAAAGAAATTAATAAAAATCTATAAAATTATGAATTATATTTTAAAGGTTTATTGTTCAATTAAGCCTATTGAATACAACAATGTTTATAAGATTTTGTTAGAACTTGACGAAGCGTAAAATTTAAATTTTTGAAAAATTAGATTGAAGTTCCAGATTGTGTAAACCACATGTGGATTAATTAATAAAGTATTAAAGACTTAACAGGTTTGTTAACAAAATCTTTTTACTATGTAAATAATCCCTTCATTAAAGCATGAAATCCTATGAAAAGAGAAAACAATCCACGAAGATTTTAATGCTAATGGTATATTTTTTAACTAATAAAAATTAGTTAGTTTTTATTAAATAAATAAAATATAAATATAATAAAATTACAGTTTAAAAAAGCGTAAGCAATTAGAGTAGGTTAATTATGTTTATTAGGGAAAGACTTTGATACACAAGTTTATGTGAATTTTAATTTATACAATTCTTTTAATTTTAGGGTCTAAGGTTTTAGGTTATGGTTTAGGTGTTTAGTGTGTAGGGTGTAGAATTTAAGGTTTATGGTTAGAATTTAGAGTTTAAGTTTATGGATATAATTTAGAGTTTAGGGTTTAGAGTTTATGGTTTAGGTTTAGAGTGATAGGGTTTGGATTTAAGTCTAAAATTTTATAGAAGGGTTGTATAATTTTTATACAACTTGTGTATCAAAAAATAACCGTATTAATTAACTACTTTCTTTAAGATTAACAAAACATAAACTAGTTATTAAATAATAAAAATAGATCTACATACAAAAAGTGTTTGAAAAAAATTCAATCAAACAACTCAAAAAAATAAAAGACACGAACAAAGACTATTATAGATTGTGAAAGATAAACATCATCAACAATAATATAAAAATGGGTATATCAATGACAACACATTGACAACTGATTTTATCACAACTTAAGTGTGACTTATCTGCTGCGGTGATTACAAATATATATCAATGTGAGAGAACAAAGTCGATTGTCTAAATGAGTATATCAACAAAATCACTATATAAGCGCAAACTTGAAAGACAATATCAAATTTAACCCTAAAAAAACGTGCAACAAGAGTAGAAAAAATCCAACATTTTTATTAGAAAAAGAAGAACTTATTAAAATAAAACAAAACAAAATCTCAAATATACAAATTAAAAATAAAGAGATGAAAAGGAGGAGGAGAAGAAGAATAATAGATTAAAAATAACACAATAAGGATAACGATAAAGTATGAGTGATAAACGCTTGATAAAAAATTAACGACACGGGTCTTGTAAGTAATCAAGAAAATAAAAATAAAATAAACCCCTACATAGAAGAAAAAATCTTTATCGATGCTTATGGTATATCAAAATATGGCCGATGTTAAATATAGCCGATATGCTTTTGTCCCAACTAACTAATGCGTAATTAAAGTTTTAATAATTGTCAACATGAGTTGTTCGGTTGGTTCAGTATTTATTAACATATTGATGAGAATTAAGGTTCGGGTTTCACTATTAATAACATTTAACCTATAAAAAGTTTTTTTAATTAATTATATTATACGTATGTGATTCATCGTACCGTGCGACATTTTTTAGGCGTCCTCTAAAGTCTAATATATAGGATTACAAATTATCTAATAACAAAGCTTCTATGAGATTGCGTTTTAATTACATTTAAAATTACTGTAGTTGTAATATTGTAGATTAGATTCGAGAACATCAAAGTATATATTAACCTTTGTTGATGTCGATTTTGACGACACCAAATAAAGAGTAGAGACAGTGGTCAAATGAAGGTTTGGAGACGACGGTTTGTGGTTCACTTGTCGGAGGGCATGCGATTGTTGCCTGTAGAATCTAGCGGTTCACCTCTGGTTGGATTGGGGCCGAAAGTTGCAGGCGGTGTAGAATAGGTGAGTGGAGCCATGTGAGATAAAGAGAATGTGGCCCATCCTTTGTTCTTGGGTCTTGGGGTATTTATAGCCCCTTAATGCCGTAGACATAATGATGCTTGATAAGATTGTATCAGGCCTAGTGATGGCTATTGACGGGCTGACGGATGGTAGCTCGGCTGTCTGCGAGCTCAGCTAAACTTGATAGTTATTTTGCTTAGCGTAGTGGTTTCCAGAGGTGTATAAGTGTTCAGGGGAGGAGCTTGTAGTGGTCTCCGAAGCCCATGATGCTGGAGCATGGCGCGGAAATAATGGTGATAGGTCCGTAGGTAGAGTTTTCCGGAGGCAAAACACCAATACCCTCTTGATCGAAGGAGTGTTCATAAAGTGACACAAGTTGAGACTTTATTAATCCACTGATTTTGGAACGGAATTATGTTGGAACATAGTGGGGGTAAAGGTATCGTTGTGCTCTTAACAGAGGGTCTTAACATTCGTAGGGATCAAATGCTTATGTCCTTAGAAAATCAGTCGTGAATTGGTCGGATGAGCGAAGGTAACTTGACGCTTTTTGATACACATACATAAATATAAATTGAGTAGAGGTAACTCTACGCTTTAGGAGAAATAAATATAATATGGGAGGAGCTTATCTCGACGTCCTTGGAGAAACATAATATGATATGGGCGGAGCCTTGCTCGACGCCCTTGGAGAATCAAATATCATATGGACGGAGCCTTGTTCGACGCCCGCGGAGAAATAAATATCATATGTGCTCCGCCCATAGCTCGACGCCCTTGGAGAATCAAAAATGATATGGGCGGAGCCTTGCTAGAAGTCATTGGAGAATCAAATATCATATAAGCGGAGCCTTGCTCGACGCCATTGGAGAATCAGATACCATATGGACGAAGCCTTGAATTAAGCGGGATAACTCGGCGCTTTAGGAGAAATAAATGTATTACGGGCGGAGCTTATTTCAACGCCATTGGAGAAACAAATGTCATATAGGCAAAACCTTGCTCGACGCCCTCAAAGATAATTTTTGTAGCAACATTTGATAATTTTTATAGAAACAATGGATAACTTTTGTAGAAACAATCGATAATTTTAGTACAAACAATTGATAATTGAGTGGAGGCACTTCGAGATTTGTAGAAACAATCATGATTACGAAGGTGTCGAATGGGCGGAGGCGACTCGACATGCCCGCTCGGTGGCAATGTCGAAGGATAGAGGTTTACTCATTTGCATTCATTCATCCACACATTCATTCATCCATAACAATTTAAGCACTTGTTCGAGAGGTACCAATTCTCCGGAGTGCTTTATGTACCCATGGGCTAGCCCTTGTACCTTATAGTTTTGTAGAGGAGAACACTTGTAGAAAAATAGTTGCAGAGAGATCTTTTGTAAAAAAAACATCTGAGAAAAATTTCAAGTTATGTGCCTTGAATGTTGGGGAGCAAGCATTTGTAGAATAATTGTTCCTTCGCAATGCTTTAATGTTGAAGCAAACATCTTGACGCAGTTTGGCGGAGAGTTTGATGTTCATGTCGGCTAGAAGTGTTTGTGGAGGATGGTGTCGTTGCCTGTAGAGTTTGAAGTAGGCGGCACGTAATATTCTTCCCTGAAATACTTAAATAGATATATTATATGTTTTTAACAATGTACAGACTTATAGTGCCCTTGCGGAGGCCGATGATAGAGGTTCTTTACAGACCCTCAGAGCGTGGCCTCGGCGTACTTTGGAGGTGTTGACGGTAAATACTAAATATACAATTTTTCACGTTTGAAGAAGTTCATGACTTCTTTCTCGTCGTTACTAGCTAAAAAAGTTAAGCAGGCAATATCACCTGACTCTTTATTATTTCTTTTTCTTTTTAGACAATCTTCAAATATTACGATGGTATTTATGGAGTTTACCAAATTTAAATTTTGATGACATTTTTTGTAACTTTTCCCCTTATCTTTTTTTTTTATCTTTTTTCATCATCTAGAAGGCTATAATTTTTACACACTTAGGCTTTGTTTAGCATTACTTTTTAAACCAGCTTTTGGCTTTAAAAGCTGGTTCGTGGCCAAGAGTTGTACTATACAGCTAGAGAAAAATGTGTTTTTGAAAAGTGATTTTAAACTCAAACGTAAAAGCTAAATTTTTTAGCTTTTGTGGTTGTAAAAGTGATTTTGAAAGCCAAATTATAATTTTAACCTTCATTTGTTATCATGTTTATTTATATTTATAAATTTATAATTCTTTACGAAAATATAATTATATAATTAACAATTATTTTTAAATTTTAAAATGTCAAAAATTTTAAATAAAATATTTTAAATATATTATATTTTTTTGGGTCACGTACAATTGTTAAAAAATATATTTATTAATAAAAATATTTTTATAATTTTTATCTTAATTTAAGTTGAAATATTTCATATATTATAACATTAGATAATTTGAATAGTTTATATATATATATAATTTACAATATCATGTCTAAAACAATCATTTATCTTTTTTAAAAATATTTTTTGACAGCAATATCAAACTCTAAAATTATATAATCAACATTTTAAAATCTCTTTTAAAAATACTTTTCTAACAATACTTTTAAAAATCATTTTTTTAAAAAACAATGTTAAAGTAGCTCTAAAAAAACAATGGGTGAGTGACCATGTTAACCTGCCAAATAGAATATCTTATCCACTTATCAAAAGTTGAAAATTTTCCCAAAATTTCTATACAAAAGAGAGTTGAAATCCTTGCAACTCAGAAACAATGGCGGCCATTGAAGCTGTAGCAGCACTCTCCTTTCCAAGGCTCTCCTCCTTAACTTGTCAAATATCCATCTCCACCCCTCTCTTCTCCCAAAATTTCTCCATCCCTCCGTTAATCAGCGCCCAGAAATATCTGGGTTTTAAGCTCTACTCAACCGTGCAAGAACTGAGCGTAGAAGCTGAAACAGAGAAAACCCAGAAACCAAATGTGAAAAGAAAGCTTTTTGTGTTGAATTTGCCACGGGATTATACGGATGCTGACATCAAACACCTCTTTACTCAATATGGGAACGTTAAAGATGTTGAGGTTCCTTCTCTATACTTGTGGCCTGCTCTTTTGGTTATGTAGCCAGGAAATGGGTAGAAAATAAAATAAAAGAATTGTTTTTATTTTACAAACTTTAATTTTAGTTATAAAATTCAGTTAATACAAATATATAAATACTGTTTTTTTTAGAAAAAAAAAAGAGCGATGATTTATGATATGGGTATTTTTGCTACGTGGATTGTTTTTCAGATCATAAAGGAAAAAGATGGGAAAAGTAGGAATTTTTGGTTTGTAACAATGGCTTCTGGTGAAGAAGCTCAGGCTGCTGTAGATAGCCTCAACTCTCATGTAAGGATTTCTTTTCGTTTTTTTTTTAATTCTAATTCTATTTCCAATTTTATTTTATTTTTATGTTGTATACTCTGCTAATCAATTTGATTTTTCACATACCTGTGAAGATATAAATCATTCAACACATTTTAATTGTTACATTAGACGAAATGAAATCTTGTGAGTCTTTTATATGAATGATTTATAAGTTTTAAGATAATTCAACTGCTTTCCATCGTATTGTATGTAACTCATTTGCATATTGAAGTGTGATTTCTGGTGCAGGAAGTGTCGGGGAGAATTATAAAGGTAGAGTTTGCAAGGAGATTCAAGAGACGTTCACCGGCTTCTACTCAGCCAATGGTTCCTTCACCTGAGCCACGCCATAAGCTTTATGTGTCGAACCTTAATTGGAAAGTCAGGTCGAGTCATCTCAGGGAAATTTTCTCGGCCTTCAACCCTGTTTCAGCTAGAGTTGTTTTTGGTACCCCTTCAGGACAGTCCGCAGGGTATGGCTTTGTTTCATTTGCCACAAAGGAGGAAGCTGAGGCTGCATTTTCTGCACTCCATGGAAAGGTAATCAAATGTATTCTATATTTTTGCACTGCTTTTATGAAGGAGAGCACTATCCGTAGACCATAACTGTCATCGGTCAATATGGTTACTAGACAGACTATATCGGTGTCGATGCATGGAACTCATTCGTATTACGAGGTTGTCTTGTCCAGGACATAAATTTGATGTTCCTCCATGTATGTAACAATTTTCATTCATGTTTGCAGAAGCTTGTCTGCAGACAGCAGTATGTTTTAAACTGTTGACAAATATATATATTTATCAACCTGGCTGATAACGCATTGTCATACATTTTGCAGGAATTGATGGATCGACCATTACGTTTGAAATTCAGTGAAAAAAAAGCAGATGAAAATACGGAGCAAAAGGAGCCTGGGGGTGAAATCAGAGAGGCTTAGATCTTCACTTGGATCTCGTATTTCTCCATCTTTTTCACAGCAGTGTACAGTTTTACCACCTGCCTACAGGGAAGTAATTTGTAAATGTTATGTTGTCTATAAATTTTTTTAATTTTCGGAGCAGTGTATTTTCGTATATCTTAGATGTTTCTTGTATATCTAATCTGATGGCTCATAAATATGTACACGTATATACAATTGTAGTTTTTGTACGTAATTTTAAAATATAATGTCATTCAAACCTAACAAGTAACCATGGTACAAGTTTTAGAAATTAGAATGTTGACCATTGGGTACAGAAGGCGCCCCTGGTTCAAAACACAAAATGGTTTCGAAAATTAACATCCCAAAGTTAATACGATCATGTTTTGTATAGCGTGACATGGACCTACCAAAACTTATACTTAATGCCAGAAAAATCTAGGAGCACCATGACGACACACAAAGTCAATGAATAGGAAACCAGGATCAAAACAGCCGATGACAACGACACAAATATGGTATCCACTGATAAGTTTACCAGCCCCGTCAGCAGATTTGCCTGCATTAAGCAAGTCCACCAGTTAAGTTATTTCTTACATTGAGATGATGTTTGAGTGAGGACAACATAGAATTCCTCAAGTCACATACATGAATGAATGAAAACGAGGGACGGTCACTTTACCACAAGAAAGGAAGCCAATAAATTCCGGTCAAAGGCTCTTTCAAGAGCTAAAACTTTGTTCCCAACGACGTTATCAGCGAGAAATCGCAATGCTAACAGCTGAAACAGTGGGTAAACCTTTCATTAGCCATGACAGCAGGTAATGAAACTATACACATCCATCACTGTTCAAAAGGACCGGGACACAAGAGTGCCCTCCATTTTTTCACTCAACATAGTAATCGGCATGCATATATAATCATAGAACCAACATCATCCAAGCCTCTTTTTGAACATTTAAAAAAATCTACAGTTGAACATTTTGAGATTCCATGTTGGTTGAAAATAGATATTATTTACAACTAAGGCCCGGATGGTTCAATATGTGCTCAACCAGTCAATCGCTAAATAAAGAGAAGGAAATATCAATAATAAGAAAACGAGACACACAGTAATTCTGCCAATGATATAGTCCTGATCTTATATGTTTTAAGAAAATGAATGTTTTACATTGATAACTTCTAAATGTAATGAACTTAAATACCAAAAGGGTGATGAACATTGGAATTAAATTCTTGACGTATTTAAGGGAGTAAATAAGAATAACCTGTAGATTTTGAGCTGTCACCCAAATAACATAAGCCAGGTTGCACTGCAGAAATTGTATGGTACGGTGAATCATGATTGTTAATTCCAAGATAATCTTACAAATTAGTGAATATATGATGAGTATGTCCTACCATTCTACGTGAAATTCTTTCAACATGCCTGTCTATAAGCAATGTTAAAATCCTGCAACAAACAGATGTAACAAAAATCAGCTCACTTTTTTTAATGCAATTAATTTATTGAATCAACACAACCAGTTTTGGTAACAAAAATCACGTGAGAGTTATATATACCAAAACACAATAGAAAGAAGGCAGACTCGGATTCGTGTTTCATGCTTGCTTCTCTGCTTGGTAGGACGATTTTCAAAGAAGAGGTAGTAGCTCACCTGAACACCAATAAGATACATGCCCCAGTATCCTGGGTATGATAACAAGTAATCACTTGACAAAATCTTATACCAAATGACATGATGAGAAGAAATACTAATGAAAAGGGAATGCATATGCTGCAGCCCCGACTTTTTTTTCGATGAAAAGATCAATAGCCTATTATTCTGTGGAAAGTGAAAACAAATCAATGAAAGAACTGGTACTTGAAATTAATCTAGAAATTCTTCTCTGTTCTTTTTTCTTTTAAAATCATTTTCAATTTCCTTCAAACCAATACAAGCTGTTCTTTTTTTAAATCTAGGTGAGACTTAAATCAAAGGTAACTTCAAAATGCGAAGAATACAATTTTCTTCTTGCTCAGGAATTGGGATCACAAACAACCACCCAAGAATAAAGCTGTACGAGCAAACAAAAATATAGCAACTGGACATTAGGTACAGTCTCGGAATTTTCCTTACCAAATAAGCTAAAAATTCCCTCCTTGTTTCTGCTTATGATATCCATACCCCTTTCATTAGAAAGAAGATAAACATTTAGCCCATTACTCAACCAACTTTGGTACCCTGAGAGTTAGAAAGTCAACTTATTGTATATGAAGAATCAAATAACAAATGCCATAATATAGAAACAAACTTCATAAATAGGAAGGTATACCAACTAAAATTGCTGAACCAAGAATTCCAGAATATTTTGCAGGAACATTTAAAATGGATGTGAGAATAGATACACCAGCAAGTGTGAAAAAGAAATTCCAGTTCACTCCATATTCCCCCACATGTACCTGTAAAGAAGAAATGGAATTAAATGAAAAAGTATTGATTATCAATCACCACCAGGTGAAAAGTTGAACTATCAACATTCAGAAAAGCATCATTCACTCAAACCAGTTTGTGCAAATAATATGATTATTATGAAAAATGCTCAGTAAATAACTTATCCCAGAAATAATATGTATAAATAATATGATTATTATGAATACAAACTGGTTTGGAGCATTATTTTACACATCTCCCAGATTTTTATCTGTTTTATATTAGTGAGCAGGCATGGTATATAACTTATCCGATGCCATTGCAAAAAACTATTATTACAAAATGTCCAGTGTGAAGAAATATATTCGACCTGATAGTCTAGACTCAATGTAGAAACAAGTCTAGCAAATCCTAACAGTAGTAGCGGAGTTGTTGATCTAAAGGCTGCCTTCCACCGGCTCCTTCAGAAGCATTAAGAAGAATTAGTGGAACACAGGTCTGAAACATTATATACACCTATATACTGCATACACAAAAGAAAATTGTGATCCCACAATTATAGCATATGCTCATAAGAAAAAGAATTTACAATGATAAGCATTATACAAGACAATTTAACACCAGCATCCAGAAAATAATGACTCACATTGGTGATGAGATGTTTCGTGCTTGCCGTGAAGTAACTGCATTCATTAGGACAAAGGAGCCAACCCCAAGGTCCATCTGACAAAATTATACAAAGGTTCAAAAACATCAATAAAATAAAATAAAATAATTGGGATTGCTATTTTCCAGGATAGAAACATAAAATTTTACTGAAAATGCAAACAAATTCAACAAGTTTTGAGATATTGGTAGGGCTATTTCAGAAGCTCTCAAAGTGAATGAATGTAGACATCCACTTTCCATAGGTAAGTCTTTATCAAAGAATTAGATACCCCTTTGAGCTTCTCAAAGTTGTTGAATATAGACACCCATTCTGAGGACAATGATAACAAAAATTTTATGTACGAGGATACGGGGTTAAATGTTAACGTGGGTTTTACCTTAAAAACAGTAAAATTATCTACTTCATGCTAAATTAATAGCAAACAAAGAAATAATACGCACAAGATAGAAAGAAAATAAGGACCTTGATAATATCTTACCAAGCCAGTCCCGTAAGTCTCGGTCTTAGCGAATTCTCTAGGATATATTCTGAAATCAACAGCCAAGATACACAAGCATGTGATGAACATCTGCAAAAAAAATTCCCAAAAAAATCGTTACAATTTTTTTCATTAAAAATGTAACAACAGACAAGATACAAAAGCATGAGACAAAGATTGGCAATAACATCCCCACTGAAAATTTTATCACAAATTAGAGAAGGTACATGAAGCAAAGATATTTCAAAAGAAACCAAATTGCATGATATACAAATAGGTGAGAGTCACTATACCGTAATAACCCTATAAGATGATATGCTTGCCCTAGCAGCATTAGATCCTTCCGTGTAAGGCAAATTGTAAGTTCTGCATTACAAGGTTCCGAGTTTATATACTTTTACATCAAAAACAGTTGTATTTAAAGTAATGATAGAAGAAATAACATGTATAAGCAACTTTCTTCAAGTTCTACCTTTTGAGTACAGCAGAGAAGATTATCAATAAGAATAACCCAATCGTGCATTCATATAACCACTCTGCTAGAACCTATCATACCAATAACTCTTTTTGATCAAACGAAAGTCGAATTCGGGGATTCCAACGAAACCTTTAGTGTGCAAGCTGGGAGTACTTACAGTGAAAATTAAAAGTGTGGGTAGTACAATGAAGACATAATCCAAAGCTAGTGAGGAAAGGTAAGACTTTAAATTCTTACTAGCATCTGTTCAAACAGATTCAATAATAAATAGTCATGGATTCTACACTGCCCCATAAATTTCAGATTAAAGCTTGCAAAAGAAGAAGTTATAAGAATCGATAACTTTACCGTTCACGGCTTGAGAGCAGAAAATGTACCGCAAAAGCGTTAGAAGCTGAATAGGAAATTTAAAAAAAAAAGTCTATTAGAGTGATAAAGAAATTAAAAGGAATTGAAGTGTTAAAAAACTTACAGCCACATGGTTCAGAAGGGCGAAGACTTCTAGCATGGAAGATCCAGGCAAATTGCTCACGAATCTGCAGATTATTATGGTTTTAAACAATGGGATTCGCTATTATATGATTTAAGAAAAATGGGAAATGGGGAAAGAGTAGCCAACTGTTCTCTGAGGTGCTTGCTGGGATTGAAAGATCTCGGGGAAGAATCCATTGACGAAGAGTTCCAAAGTTGAAAAAAAAAAGAGAGAGACTTTATGTATTTATAATAAAAGATCAGAGCAAGGGAAGTAGAAACAAGAAAAAATGCAGAAAGTAGAATCGAAAGTTCGATAAACTAACAAAGTGAAGGAAACTTGAAGGTCTCTTTTTCCCAGTTGTAGTCAACACCATTCTTCAGCTTGAATGGGCCAAAGCTGGAAGCCTGGTGGACGTAGGCTTACCATAGTTACAGCAAGGTTGAACCCAAATAGAGAAAAGAACCAACACTTAAGCCCATGAGACCATCGTGATATCCAATATCTCATGCATATTGTCACGGATCGCAAGCCCGCGACCGAGACAAGTGCAAAGAAGGCAGTTCAAGATCATTTTTACAACATTTTAGGCTTGCCAGATAATCCTGGAAAACTGGCCCAGTCACCTTGATAAATAGTAAAAGCATAGCATTTACCATGATAATTCCGATAAGGCAACTTACCTATCACTTATGATAATTGTAATTGAATCCCACATTATCTCTAGTTTAAAATTCAAATAGAGATGTAGATAAGATAGGCTCAGATCTAGACCGTTGATTGTAATACATCTCAACCATTAATTGTAGGGGTCTACAGCTATAAAAGGATGCTTACCCCCACTTCATTTTATGCACATCATTTCAGAGTTAATACAAGTCAGCATTCACTCTAGCCTTTCTCTCTTACTTAGAGCGTTTAGGGTGACTTAACCGACGTTTTAGCCGAGAAAGCGACTAAGGTCTGCATGGTTAGCCTAGCACAAATCTAGCCACGTGACAAGTATTTTGCAAATCTTCTTTTACACATACTTATTAGAATAATATTTCTGACGTGAAATACATCTAACCTATAAAATGATTGATTTGTTAAATATCTAACTACGTACGTTATTATGCATGTGAAATACATCTAATCCATAAAATGATTGATCTGTTAAATATCTAATCTTCTATTTACGCAGTCTTAGTGTCAATATGGTAAGCTATATGATTATCTAGTAGAATTTAGATTGACCAATCCTGAGATCACAACTATTTGTTAGTTAGATGATAATTTTTTTAAGAGTATACTTATATGCAAGCTTGTAGAAATGAGTTTATAGTCAGTTAAAGACCTATTATCTATCTTGATGGTTGTCACCTCAAGGGATACCATAAAGATCATTTGTTTTTTTACGTTGAAATTGATATTGCAAATGACTGTAGCTATCTCATAATTTTTGCAGTTGTTGAGAGTGAGAACTATGTATTATACTGCTGTTTTTTTTGAACTTTTATTAACTAAGTGCATGCCTTTTATGATTTATATTTAAACTTTATTTATTATTCGCTTGTATGTAGGGACTAATTGAGGCATTGACAAAATAGCTTTTTAATGTTGACTATAAATTTGTGTGAGATATTTGTATACCAATTTTAAGAAATACTTAAAAATATTGAAGAATTGTGTGAGGCATGCACTTAGTTAAATATAATCATCCGCTAGAGGAGGTTGTTAACAAGGTAACCATTTATCCTGAAGTCCCAGATAAGTTGTTGGGATGTGTGGGGCTCGATTCGATCAACCAATTAAGCTCACCAAGTGGTGGAGAGGTGGATATTTGGGTGGAAGGGTTTAGGAAGCTAGAATGAAAAGAGACACAATGATTTATAGTGGTTCGGCCTTCTAACAAGCACCTACATCCACTACCTTAGCTTCCCACTAAGAATTTCACAATCAATCCACTAATTGATTCGTCCCCTTTTCTAGGATTAGGAGGAAACCCTTACAACCGATCAAGCTTCTACCCAAGCCTTGATCAAAACCCTCTTTTACAAAGAGATAAATAAAGCAAACTTAAACCCTCTAATAGGTGTTTGTTTGCATAATGAAGCACTCACCCAAAACCTAAAACACTTGAGCAAATTTGACAATTTTGGCTCACTAGTGTTTGTCTATACAAGAAATGACAATTTTAAGCACTAAGACAATTCTTGATCATTTGTTGATTGACAATTGAAGCATTAACCTTCTCTTAATGCTTGGAGGTCCCTTTTATACTCCCAATTGAGTTTATAGCCGTTTAGGACCGTTGGGGTTGAAATAGAGTCGTTGGAGCCTTTAATTCCCTCCATAAATGCAGTTCTGCAGCTCCCCGTTTCGAAACGCTCGAAGCCGTTTCGAAACGCTCTCAATATAGAAAGAGCCGTTGCAGTCTGTCAGGGCACCCGTTTCGGAACACCCCCTTGCCGTTTCGGAACGCGTATCGGAACGCTATAAGCCCGTATCGAAACGACCTGCATTCAAAAGTTAGTTGGGAAAGAGCCGTTGGGGTTTATGACCGTTGTGGTCAGTGCCACGTGGGCGTATCGGAACGGCTAGCCCATTTCGAAACGCTAGGGCCCGTTTCGATACAAGTATCGAAACGTTTTGGCCACTGGAGGCACCTGTTTCGAAACGCCCTAAGGTGTTTCGAAACACTTGGTCAGTTTTGAGAAATTTGGCTTTGAAACACATATTAAACCAATTTGAAAACATCCCTAAACATATATTTGGACTTGGGAAATGTTTTAAATACTTTTTAAATAGTCCAAAACATTTTTCAATTATTATATCAAAACATTAGTTCTACATAAGTTAATTTGGATTCATGATAGGGCAGGGCTATTTTCGGTTAAAAAACTTTCTTCCATGATTGTAAATGTGAATCTAGATAAACCGGAGTTAAATTTCGTAGATTATGGAAGACAAAGGTCCCTCGTAAGATCAAGAACTTTCTTTGGATGTTAAAATTAGATGGGCTACCTACGAAGGAATTTTTATGAGGAGAGGTGTCCTTGATGCTTTAGATCAATGTGTATGTGGTGGGTGTAATAACGATGTAGAGGATGCAAATCACTTATTTGCTGGATGTAAAACAATAACAGAATTTTGGGTTGTCTTTTGTGAATGGTGGAAAGTGAGATGGGTGGAAGCTACTGACATTAATGGATTATTTGAATTTTCTTTTGAGACTATATTTACGGGATAGACTCGGAGTCTATCGTTTATCTCAATTGCAGCAGCTTTATGAAATATTTGGCTGGCTCAGAATGATAGGGTGTTCAAAGAGAAAATGTCTACGACAAAGGACTTAGTTTTTCATACAAAGATGAGATCAATATTATGGGTCAAGGCTTCAAAGGATGATCTCCATTTGAGTGTGGAGGAATGGTGGGAGAATCCTAATAGATGCTTTTTTAACAGTAAACATTGTCCTCCTTTTTCTTGGTCACCTCCATCACCTGGTTGGCTCAAATATAATGTAGATGGATTCGTCAAAGGTGGAGCTGCCGGATGCGGTGGCGTTCTTCGCACCGAGGATGGCATCATTAGAGCAATTTTTACAGGGTCGGTACTAGGTGTTGGGGTAGAGTTCGCAAAGCTTATGGCTATTAAAATTGCGCTTGAAGTGTTTGTATAAGCTGGGTGGGGTGGAATTGAAGGATTGATTGTGGAGACAGATTCAAAGGTCGTGTTAAGTTGGTTGAAGAATCCAATTCAGTGTCTGTGGGCGTGGTGGGATAATTTCATGGCCATTGATAAGTTGGCTCGTATGATCGGGAAGATTCACTTTTGCCATGTTCCGCGGGTTAATAATACTTTAGCCGATTGCCTAGCTAAAGATGGCGTGACTCGACCGGAGTTGTTTAAAGCTTGGTGGTGATGTTCTTGATGAATTATAAAGTTGTGGCTTAAGTTGGTTTTTCAAAATGCTAGAGATGCAAGATGAAGTAGGATGAGGTGTCGAATCTGCGCGGCTGGTAGGTATTTGGTTTAGGCGGGCGAGTTTCAAACGTGAAGTGCAGAGTTTGGTTGGGAGCATTTTGTTGTTATGCTTTTTGCTTTTGTGGTATTGATTGGTGTTTTTCAGTTCGAATTTCTTGTATTCCCGCATTGAGTGTATTTTTTTTCCTCCATCTAGGTTTAGAGAGGTTTTTAATGAGGCACTCAATGCGGATGTAATTTTCTTAATTACTCATAATAAAATTTTACTGAACAAAAAAAATCAACAAGCTTCAACACAGTCACCAACAGTCTATATTGTTAGATGGATGCTCAACAATAGTTAAAACAGTTTAACAACTCAACATACTCTAAGAAATCACTAAATTTCTAGAATGAAATTGTCTAACAGGCATTTTGTTTGATGTTGCACATTCATAAGAGTTTTTAATTGTTATTGAAAATTTTATATTTTGATAGACATTGATGTACCTCGTCTGAAAATGGAAATGACTACTTTAACTGTCTTAGTAGTTTCCGTCAATTTTTTTTAGTCCTTGTGAATAACATGAATAGCTGCTATTTGGAACTTGATTAGCATTTTTTTTATCGAATATGAGCCTACTTTAATATTTAGCAGTTTAATCCAAATTTCAAAATTTTTCTTTATTCATATATGGAGGTTCTTTCTAAATGAAATCATTTCATGATTAGCTGCTTCTAAGCTTGATGTTTATTAATTTTATAATATTTTCTTTATATTATAAGATTTATGCTTATTTTAAACAATTGTTTATGGTTTATCCAATTTCTGAATGTTACAACTTTAAAGTAAAACATTTCATTTTATTCATTTTACTTTAAACACTTGCACAAACATTAATCTCTAAACAATGTCACCATTAACCTTAAATAAACCACAACATTTCACTAATATTCTGTGAAACCTTTAACACATACAGTAACCTTAACAAATCATACACCAACCCTAAACAATTACATCACAATATTATTATTTGTGCAGTTCATCATCGACAATCAACCTTTAGACTAGAAAATACAACGTTACACCTACATCGCAAATTACTTAAAAGGCTATATAGGCAAGAACAACAAGACAAACACAACGTAGCATCCACTCTCTAGCCCTTGCATTCTCTATGACTCTCCTTTTTATTAACAAACCAATTATATAATTCTTGGGCTTCAGAAATTTCAACATTAAATCACTCAAAAAAACGTTATTTCTTATTTTTTTGTTAAAATTTATGCACCTAAAGAATCTTTTGCTAGAGTTAACTGATGTCCGACTTGTTTTTAACTCGCATGAACAACCACAATAACAAAATCGATTCAATCACATTCATTCCATCTGTTGTTTGCGTCAATCTCATTTTGCCTTCTTCAATGCCTTTCTCTTGCAAAATGAATGAAAGGAAAGTAGGGGGAATTATCGTTTTAACCCTTTAAATTATGTGAACTTTCTTTAAGAAAAGTCAAGTCAACGATTAAATAATAAAAGAAACTGATTTGGATAATAAAAATGGCGTGAAAATGGGGAAAGGAAAAGAAAAGCAAGGCAAGCGACTCCATTAGTTTTTTAACAGAGGATAACCGAATTAATAATGAAAAAGTAATGTTAGGGATGTTTTTGGCGAAAATATTAGTTTACTGATCAAAACAGGAGAATAAAAATAGTTTGGTGACCACCCGTGTAGTTTCCCCAAATTAATACATAAACCATATTATAATACTTTCCTTTTAATTATTAATAAATTGAGGTTTTGCTTGCAATTTCCCTTCATGGAAGAATAGGTTATTGGTTTTCATTTAGTCCTAAAGGCTATAGTGGATGCAAAATAGTTTTCGTTTAAAAAATGAAGTGTTCTAATTCCGACAGTCAATAGCTTATGTTGAACGGAAAACTCTTCCTAGAGCTATAAGGCAACAGTTCAACTAATATTATGACTTTTAGTGACAAAAACAAATGCTAACATCCAAAAGTTAAATTATTAATAATAATCACATCAAACATTTTATTCTTTAGATTCATACTGATGTAACAGTTGAAGACCCAATAGAATAAAAATCTTTAATTTTTTTAATAAATATTAATATTTAAAATTGTATATATATTATAAGAATGTACATATATAAATTCCTGCCCGATACACTTAGCCATATAATAGTATAGACGAATAAAAATTAAAAAAAAAAGCTGTGGGAAATGGTTGAATTTGACTTTATATTCCATAGTCATTCATAGTCTTCAGCGGTCAAAGGTCTATTTGTTTAATTTAAAGGATCATATCCGTATATATTCCATATGCATGTATTTGATAAAAAAAAAATATGTGGTTTTTTTACCTCTACCCTCCTAAAGTTTGTAATTATCTATACGAGCAGATTAATCACAATTATCCAACTTATTGTATTAATTATCAACAGAAGGAAAAATGTTTTCAGACGTATATTACTTTCATGAATTATGAAAGGTTAAAAAGTAAGGTTTGTCAACGTTTTACTCTACTTTTTAGTATATTTTTTTTTATTTTTGACACGTTTTTTTATTAGTTGTTTAGCCGTTTTTTTAATTTGGTTTTCTATTAGAGTTTGATTTGATATCGTCACGACTGATCAAGAAGATGCCCTTTTGGTTATTATGCTGATCTTCATGTTTTGGACTCTCGAATTGGATTTGAATATGCGCTCACAATCAACGTTTCTTGTTCGTGATTGAGTTGTGATAAGGACCGTGTTGTCAACGTGCCTTATTGTAATATGCATTTTATGTTGTTTATTGATAGTTTTACCTTTCATCGTCGATCTTTGGTGATGTTTGTATCTATATTTTGTTTCGAGTCTTTTGGTTGAGTTTTTAGTACTTTTTCCTTGTATGGTCCTGTTATGATCTTGAGATAGCTAGTTTCTTGTTTCAATAGTTATAGAAATATATCCGAATTAAGTGTTTTTCTTTACAATGCTGTAAACTTTTATTGTAATTTTAATATATACTTGTTCAATAAAATTAGCAAAATTCATTTTAAAAAATAAAGTCATGTATCTTTTAATAAAAAATGGGGATATATACTTGCCACACCTATAGCATACATTCGTCCCTATAATTTAAGCCTTGTATAAAAAGTTCACAGATATAATTCCATGTACCATCCTTAATTTTGGCCTATAATAGTAATCATTAATTTAATGAAAATACAACAATATCTTTTAGAAAACACAAAATATATGTAGCTAGCTCATACATTTTATTGTATTAGATCTCAATTTTATTATTGAGTGAATAAAAGTTTGAACATGATTAACAAAAACTCTAATTTTACAAATAGGTAGCTCGGTTATAAGCTTCCTAAATGAATAAAGTAAATGAAAGAACCCTAACAAAATAAACTGGAAAGAATATTGAATGATTTTTCCCCGTACAGCCGAAAGGTGGTCTACCATGAGGCAGGTGATGAGGTTGATGAAGTGAAACTGCAAAAGCAAGAAAAAAGAAAACAAACAACTTGAGTATAAGTAATTAAACAACAATTTAAAGAAATTAAAAAAATGAAAGAAAGAATCCAAGAAGAGAAAACCTACTCCAGTATTTCTCTCCAGTAGGAACCACCATCGGCCTCATCTTCCATAAGCAGCTTCTCCCAAGCCGCATAGGTTGTGGAATCCAATGCAGTGTCGGTGTTGTTTTCCGTCTGGTTCATGGGTGATGAAATCTCAGGAGATATCGAAACCAACCCAGGAAGTGGATTTTCATTTTGTTCATAGGAATAATTGCTCAAACTCTGATGATTCTTATTGTCAAGGTTTTCATAGCTTGATCCACCATGAAGATAATCACTTGAACTTTGAGGGAGTGCTGCACCAGCATTAATAGGGATATTTTGTTGAATTGTGTTCATAATCTGCATTAGGTTTTGCAATAACTGGGCTTTGGCTAGTTGAGCAGCATCAGCCTGCAGTTTAAAGTCAGTGTCCAAAGGGTTCATCAAGTTCCCTAATTGAGCCACACAAAACAATTGTGAAAGGTTCAAAAGGTGATCAAGATCAGTTCTTGGCTTGTGGGTGTGAGGGTCAATTCCCAGATTCAAGAGCTTCCTCCTAATGCGGCAATTCCAAAAGTTCTTAATCTCATTATCTGTTCGTCCCGGAAGGTGAGTAGCAATCCTAGACCACCTGCAACAAAAAAACCATACATCTATCATTACCCGTATCTTTTTTAAAAACAACTTAAGCATGAGAAATAAGAAAAGAAAACATTTATACTACTTGTTGCCAAGAACTGAATGAAGGTTAATGATAACTCGCTCTTCTTCTTCAGTGAATTTGCCCCTCTTGATATCAGGCCTCAAATAATTAGTCCACCTTAACCTGCAACTTTTCCCGCACCGGTTTAACCCCGCTTGCTTTGGAAGAGCCCTCCAATTTACATGACCATTTTTGTTAATGTAATCAACCAGTTTGTGGTCTTCCTCTGGAGTCCAAGGCCCCTTTTTCACATTGGCATCCTCAGCGCAGCATGGAGACCTACCCATTGCAGCCGATCACAAAGCTTAATTAATTTGTATATAGTGAGGAGGAAGACGAGGTGCGGGTGGTTTTTATAAGTGCATGCGATTCAAAGTTCAAACCATTGATGTCATTAACATTCATGGAAAAACAAAGACCGGGAAGTAACCTAGTAGCTCATCATTATATTTTATTTGGGGAAGCCCCTAACCGGGTCTAGGTAAAATATTCAAATTTGTAGTAGTAATTTATTTGACCTCAATTTACAGTTATATAATATAGAGTTGACAACTCGAGATGTAGTAGATTACATTATTGACTTGCAAAAAGTAAATACTACCCGATAATAATCTCCAGTCAATCTTTTTCCCAAAATCTCATGTTTTAGTTAATAGTTAATCGTGTTGATAGATTATCAAGTAATTTCAAAAAGGTAATTATTATATATAGCAAAACAAGAAAGACTTGGGGAAATAAGAGAATTGTTTTTTTCTCTCTGCAATGATTAAGTTATCAAACAATAATCTATGTCTAAATATGTTTAAATTTATTATTTTAAGAACGTTGTAATAATAGGAGTATCATTAATAAGTTATAAACCTAAAAGTTTTAGACATTAATAAACAAATGGAAAAATATACTATACACAAGCGGTGGAACTAAAAGTTTCCACAAGCGCCTTAGTTTTAAGGCATATAGAGTTAGTTTAGGGTATAGGGTTTAGAGGTTTAGGTGTAGGGGTTAGAATTTAGGGATAGTTGTTTCAATTTAAGGTTTATGATTATAATTTAAGGTTTATAGGTTAAAACCTAAATCCTCACCATATTAACCTAAAAACTAAACCCTAACCTATAAACCCTAAATTATAACCTTAAACCTTAAATTAGAACAACTATCCCTAAATTCTAAATCACTACACATAAACCCCTAAATTGTATACCCTAAACTAACTCCCTATACCCTAAAACTAAGACGCTTGTGGAAACTGAAAGTTTCCACCGCCTGTGTATAGGATATTAATCCTAAACAAATATCATATTATCATTTTAAAACACAAAATTATTATTATATACCCATCTGAAGGATAAAAACCTTTTGTCCATTTTCGGTGCCCCTTTCTATGTCTTAACACTAAAAAATTAAATTTAACCAATAACCCTACATTCTAAATTCTAACTCTAAACCTTAAAAAATACATTTTACCCCAAATTTCCTAAACCTCTCACTCTAAACCTAATTTTAGTGTGAGGCATAAATAGGGGCACCGAAAAAGGACAGATGATTTCTATTCGACTATTCCCATCTGAGTCTGACCCTCAATGTACCCTTTAACTTAATTTTACAGTATTGATTTAAAAAATGATAAGTGATTAGAATAAAATTAAAAGAAATGAACCATCTAATGTCATTGTTTATAATCTATAGAGTTTGTATCTTTAAAAAATAAAGTTATATTTTATTTTTCTGATTTGCTCATTGTGTATGTCATTGCTCATGACAAGTTATTTCCTCAAGTCTGATCTTAAAATCTGGCCTCACCATATGAGTCAGCAAATTTGTCAATTTCCAGACATATTTGACATCATTTGCATCCTTCATTATGATGTGTTCAATGTTCATATGGTTTGAAAATAAAGTTGCATCAGTCTCCAACTGCTCTTTCCATATTTTATTGGTAGATCAACCAATCAACAAAGCAGCCTTTCAGCCTGCCATTCTCCTCCTCCTCAAGCAACATGTGATCACATTGAAGTTAAAGTGAAAATATTACCAACTTGATAAAAAGGAGGATGTGGGTGACTGCAATTTCAATTCAAACTAGCACAGCAAGTATAACAGTTTGAATATCTTTGTGTTTGAGCTAAACAATCGATTTATAAATTAGAGTTTTCACCTTTGACTTGCTATATGGAGTAATTGGTCAAATTACATCGATTTCTGACATTAAAACCAAAAATTTACCAACCCTTAAAACCTAGGGATGAAACAAGGCTTAATAGTAAAACAATGCCCAAATTATATATACTATTTTTTTAAGATAAGTGCCTAAAATATTTTTTGGCTCAAGTATATACCTAACGTTTTTACTGTTACTATTTTAGGTGTCTTGCCATTAATGGTCGTTTAAAAATTTTCGTTAGCCAATAAAAACATAACACATGACATTCTTTATTTTATTTAAAAAATAACTTTTTTAAAAATATCCTAAGTTTCTCAAAAATTCTCAAAATAGTTCCAAATCCTAAATCCAGTTGTTGACGCCGCCAATATCCAACAACATGCCCGCCACTTCCATCTCCGGATCCCTACGATCATTTCCCCATCCTTCTATCGCAGAAAGTCGACGACTGTCGTGCCTAACGTCGAAACAAAACCGAATGATAAGTGGAGAAAAAAACGATAGATGGCAAACGACGACCAGTCAGACGACGAACGGCATGCGAGTCTTGCAGTGAGAAGAGGAGGCTCTATTATCTTGCCGACAATGTGATGAACGGCGACGATAATGGTCGGATTTGGGGATCAATGGATTTTGAGTTATTTTATGAAATTTAAGGATTTTTTAAAACTAAGTTAATAGAAATAAAAAAAATTAAAATTAAAGTTATGTGTCATGTTTTGATTGGTTGAATGATTTTTTTAAACGACTGTTAACGGTCAGACACCTAAAACGATAACGGTAAGAATGTTAGGCACCTACTTAGACCGAAAAATACTTTAGGCACCTACTTGGACCGAAAAATATTTTAGGCATCTATCTAAAAAAGAAAAAGAAAAGAAAAGGTAGTTTAGGCACTCTTTTAACTATTAAGCGGATGAAACAATGTTAATTAAGCTCTTAAAGTGTCTCGTTTAAGGAAAGTTGAACTACTACCGGATTTTATCACATTCACAATCTAATTTAACAAAAAAAATTCATATATATTTTTAAAATTTAAATAAAGAAATAATTATGTGAAGTGATAAAAAAATTAATTTTATATGCAAATTTATTAGTCTCTTGTTTAATTCCAAGTGACAGGTTTCAGTTGTTTTATTTAAAAATTATTATTCAATCAAGAAATCTAAAGATTTTTATTATATAAATGTGTGAAAGACAAAAAAAAAAAAAAACTCTTATAATCTCAAATGATGATCTTTTAATTAATGTCCAATTAGTTAACTTAACATCCTTAAATTTTCAGTTGACACCTCTTATCTTTTAAGTGGTGGGTTCTAGATCAAATTTTCCCTCCCCTAGGCAGGAATTGTTAAAAATAAAAAATAAACCGAGAATGTCTCTAGATCAAGTAGATCTACTTGGAATGGAGATTTTTTCTCTGGAATTTTTTCTGAAATTCTCTCATTTTCACATCCTTAAATTCTCATCTTCTGGGAATTGTAATGGGATCGATTGATTCATATTTCCGATAAAGGAGTTCTACATCTTTGAGTATGTTATTTTCTATAATACCTTTTGAGGCCGTTCAATTTGCTTTTGAACAGAATTTGTATGGAGATTATTATTCTTTTGCATTTTCCGAACATGATTATGCAATTAAAATTTTTTCCAGTGACAATTATGCCGGAAACTGCTCACCGGAGACAGTTTCCATATACCGGAAACTTCCTTTACAATGATTAATGATACAGGTTGTGCCGGTAATTGGGTGATATTATGTTGAATTTTGAATTCTTGCTCCAAGCAGGTAGTGGTTACGTGAGAGTGCAGGGCGGTTACCAGTCGTGTGCAAACGGTTTCTGCACATGCTGCGGTAGTTTATCACCACTACTGGGCAGTTCTAAATGGGTTATGATGTTTATAATTCCCTTTTAACAGATTATCACATTTTTTTTTAAAAAATAATAATTTGGTCACTTAATTATAAATTTAGGATCAAACATACCACTCAATTAAAATTTTGTAACAAACAACTTACTCTATCATTAAAATTGAAACAAGGGCTTGGTACAATAACAATTTAGTCCCAAAATTGATGCATTCTATTAATTTGGTCTTAAATCAAAAGAATTCAATAAACTTAATCCTTAATATTAAAAATTTCGACACTATACAATCCTGACATACCCTCCGACCACTTACAACACTATATGCTATTGTCATCAGTCCGATATCAACAGATGTAATAGCTCGACAGACACAGTCAGTCCACTACTGAACAACTAACAAACTAATGGAATGGACTTATATGACCTTAGCGTCACATGCTAGTAGACACAATCACATCACTAATGAAATTTTTAAATACGAAAGGTTAAGTTTATTGAATTATTTCAAATCATAACTAAATTAATAGAACACATAAGTTTTAGGGACTAAAATTATTATTATACCAAACTCTTATTTCAAATTTAATGAAAAAGTGACCTCTTTGTTACAAAATTTATTTGAGGATATGTTTTTTCCTAAACATAGAATTGGATGATTGAATTGTTACTTTTAGAAGAATAGTGACATGTTTATTCCTAAATATTTAATTGAATTACTCAATTGTTACTTTTAAAATAAAAATAATATGTTTATTACTCATCTTATAACTAAGTGACATGTAGTTTACCATGGAAATAAAAGGGTTAAATTATGCTGAATTAAAAGCATAGAGACCATATCTTATCCGATGACTAAAACCAGACAGAAAAACATCTTCGAAGATTTTGAGGAACAAGGCAGGAATTTGCTAGGCGGCGTGTGCTTCGTTAATGCATGGCAGATTGGCATGCGTCGAATGTAACAGAAACAGAGCAAATTAAGAAAGTTGTTGTAATGGAATGGTGGTAAAAAAAGCCACTTGTTACAGTATTCTCAGATATATATTAGTATTATTTTCTTCATATGGAAACAATAGCTCTAGGTAAGATAAATCCACATTCAGCCAAGAAAAAAATGTAAAATATTAAACAAAGCAGCTGCATAAATTGTCTGCGTAATCTGTTTCTTCTTGCTGTTGTTCTCTCATCGACATGTGACACTATTGTTCCAGCTGCTGCTGCTGAAGGTTGATCAACTTAAAGTACGGTCCGTTCTTGTTTTCAATCAGGCTTGAATGCGTCCCTTGCTCGATTATCTGCCCTCCTTGTATAACCGATATCTGATCCGCGTTTTTAATAGTTGACAGCCTATGTGCCACCATTACTGTAGTTCGATTCCTCATTAACCGGTCTAGAGCTTGCTGCACCACGCGCTCCGACTCTACGTCGAGAGCGCTGGTGGCTTCGTCGAGTAGAAGGATTGCCGGGTTCTTGAGAACGGCTCGAGCGATGGCTACTCTTTGTTTCTGACCACCAGAGAGTTGCACCCCTCGTTCACCAACTTTGGTTGAGTAACCCTCTGGGAGAGAACTTATGAAATTGTGTGCATTAGCAAGCTTAGCTGCTTCGATTACTTCAGACTCCGAAGCTCCTTCTTTGCCATATAGGATGTTTTCGTATATTGATGTGGCGAAAAGAGCCGGTTCTTGTTGGACTAGTCCGATGTGTTTTCGAAGGGATTTGAGCTTCAGTTTCTTAATGTCCCTGCCTGTTAGAATTCAGCACATACGAAACATTAGAGACGAAGTTTGACAGAGTTGGACTGTTGGATTATTTTTTATGGTTTGGTCGAGGTTGGATGCAAGTTAATTGAATCAAATATTCAAGTTCGAGTCAAAACTAGCATGTCTAGAAAAAAATTTATTGTGTCTTGGAGATTTTCTGAAACAAACTTACCATCAATCATCACCTTCCCGGATGTTGGATCGTAGAACCGAAGAATAAGAGCAAGAACCGAGCTCTTACCGGACCCGCTTTGCCCCACAAGTGCCATACTCTTGCCTGCACGCACTTTTAGATCAAAGTCCTTGAAAATTACTACATCTGGTCTTGACGGGTAGCTAAAGTGGACACCCCTTAGCTCAATGGTGCCTTCCACATTACTCAGTTCTTCTCCGACATCCCCAACAACCTGTGTCTTCCGGTCCATAATCTCGAACACCGATGCCACCATTTGGTTCCCTTTCAAAAGGTCTGGGACCAGTGCCAGAGTTTCTCCCATGGCTAATGCCGTTACGATCAAAACCATAAACGATTTCATGACCGATCTAAAGCTAGCTAGCTCCTTCCCCATCAAAATAGAACCATACCTACACACATTAACAGCTCTGAGATCGGAGAAATAAATCAAACTAACAAGCTAACGTGAGTATGTAACATTGACATTCCTATGCATAGTTTCAGATATTGATTCCTCTGTAGCAATGTGTTATATATATAGCTAAAGTTTCATACCATAAGGCAAGGCCATAAGATGAGAATATGAAGAACTGGGAAATGCCATAGAATATGCCTGCAATTTGACCACGTTTAAATGAACGCTTCGAAGGCTCTACGAGCTCACGTGAATATAGATCAAGGATCTTTTCCTCGGCACAAAATGCAGCAACGGTTCGCATATTGCTGACAGCCTCACCAGCAAGCATGTTTGCTTTTAGATATGCTTTGCTCAAGTTACCGCCGTAGCCTTGCATGAATAGTTTCTGTATCATAGGAAGAAGAACATCACTAGAGTACTAATTATGTTGTGTGTTTGTATAAATTAATGGCGGGAAGGGTGTGCAAACCTCGCTAATGTGACCGCTTATGATCAAAGGATAAGTGGCCAAGACAACAAGTGTAATTCTCCAGTTCAAGATGAATGCAATGATGAAGGCAGCAATCACCAAACCTACATTCTGAATGAGAATCGATGTCCGGTCAACGACTACACCTCTTAGAAAAGTTGCATCAGATTCTAGACGTGATGCAAGCATGGAACTTGCATTGTTTAGGTCATCGAACCATCCGATCTCATTCTTCAAAATGGCTGCAAATTAAAGTCACCAGACAAGAATAAGAATCCAAACACTGCAGCTCAATGTCGAATGATTGCTAAGATTAGATCACATATTACCAGAAAACATCCCTTCACGCACACGAAGAGTGAGTCGCTCTCCCATGATACCGAAACATAGGTGCTCAATTGCATGAACAATGACCGTTATAACCGCAGCACAACAAAACAGAATGGTGATCTTCTTGACTTCGTGGCACGTTGTCTCCCAGTCCATGTAATAGGCTACAAGAGCTTGAGAAACCCCAAGAGCAAATAGAGGCATCTGAGCTCCAGCAATCAATGCAGCAATGGTACCAAAGACCCCATAATACCAGTCAGGTCCTATCATAGAATACAGTCTTCCAGGTGAAACATATGCTGGCTTCCCTGCATCAATTACATCAGCACCAGCACGGCTAACCGAGTCCTTTTCGGAACGAAAACTTGCACCAAAGCTCGTCCTTGTTCGGGATAATTCTCTTGAATAACTCACGCTATAAAAAGAAAGGTGAAATTTCTGATTAAAGTTCACTGGGATAGCATTCACGAAACATACTGGTGTTTTCCAGTGATCAATATGCACTCCTCAGTTAACATACCTGAGTGGCCTACTCAAAGTAGGACCTTGTGAAGGGTAGCGTTGCAAAGGCGTTGTCTCTTGAAGCTGAACGAGTGAAGAATAGGCACTGTTCGGGTTCGAAATAAGCTCATCATGAGTGCCAGTTTCAACAATCTTTCCACTTTGGACAACAGCAATCACATCTGCATTCCTAATAGTAGAAAGCCGGTGAGCTACCACCACTGTTGTTCGCCCCACCATCACACGATCAAGTGCCTCCTGCACACTCTTCTCAGATTCTGCATCGAGGGCACTTGTTGCTTCATCAAGTAAAAGAATCGAAGGATTTTTCACTATTGCCCGAGATATCGCAATTCTTTGCTTCTGTCCACCTGATAGTTGTATTCCTCTTTCACCAACCTGCAAATCCCCACCAAATACTTATAATTGCTTATTACAAGAATTTGAAGTAATGAAATACTAAACTCAGCCATGGAATCTGTTTCCATGCATCATCCTTAAGTGATGGCGTCCGAAAGCATGTCTTATCAAGTCAATGACCATAGAACATAGGATTTGCTTCCAGATAAAGGCATGTTACAGTGACAGAGGTAAATGCATACCTGAGTCTCAAACCTATCAGGGAGATTATTAATAAAGGTAATGGCCTCCGAAAGTTTTGCGGCACGCGTTATTTCCTCAAGTGTGGCATCATCTTTTCCATACAGAATGTTTTCCCTAATGGTTGTTGCGAAAAGAGCAGGCTCCTGATTAACCAAACCGATTTGTTGTCTAAGCCATTTGAGGTCAAGGTTCTTGATATTATTCCCATCCAACAATATTTCCCCTGCAAGTGGCTCATAAAATCTTTCAATCAACGATATGACCGTGCTCTTCCCGGAGCCGCTTCCTCCTACAAGAGCTACAATCTTTCCAGAAGGTATGTTGAGGCAGAACCTATTAAAGATAACTACATCAGGGCGAGATGGATAACTGAAAGATACATCCTTGAGTTCAATGTGGCCCTCCACTTTGCCTAGTTTACGACCAGTTTTTGAGCTGGTTTTGCTAACCGTGTTCCTCTCTATCATCTCGAATATGGGATATGCAGCTGCCCTTGCTCGAATAAATGCAGAGATGTCCGGTGCCGCCTGTCCTAATGACCTGCAACAGAACAAATATGTAAAATGCAAGTTGCATATTATCATTCAAATATGTAAAATGTTTCTGAAACGGTTATATTGGTATTTCATACAAGGTGAAAGGAACTTACAGGCCAGAGATGACAACATTAAGCATGGTAGTAAAAGAATCCCCACCATTTGCAATGTTCTTATGAACAACTATGCTGGTGAACCAAACAAGCAATGCCCAAGAAACGAAAAGCACGCAATGCATGGAACCCAGGCCCAGACCTTTGGTTAAGCCAGCTTTTCTACCGTACTTGTACGTATTCATCAATGCTTCCTTGTATGATTTCACTGCCTTTTCTTCCCCTGCAAATGCTTGGACTGTTCTCACATTACCAATCACCTGCAAATTCACACATATTAGTAAAGCTTCAACAGACAGCGATGTCATTTGATGTCTTAAGGGGTGAATAGATTGATAAAATCGACCTCTTCTGCAATTTCGCCAGCTTTGACATATGCGTTTCGAACTCTAGCAATTAGACCGGTGGCAACATATGCATAGACGCCGCCGGCGAGGGCTATCAATGGAACTATTGAGAGTGTTACCAGGCTGATTTGCCATACTCTAGCAAACCCAATGCTGAAACCTGCTATAAATCTGCTTATGTAATGCATGAAATTCCCAACCTGCAATCATTCACCACCATTTCACATTAAGCCACAAACACACATATATTCAAAACTTGACATGGGTATTTAAATTAACTCTTAATTATCAAATTAACATCCAAATATTTGATTTTCTTTCTTGTTTTAAAAGCAAAAATAATTGAAAACTGCAATCAATAGTCAACAACCATTTTGCTTTGACCATTATTTCTCTGATTTGCTGTGAACAAGCTGGCAAAAAGTATATGTAATTATAGAACCCCCTAAAGTAGAAAACCACCGGACAACCAACCGACTTATAAATGCTAGTAACACAGTCTGCCTGTGCAAAATTCATTCAATTTACATATTTATAATGGCAAAGTTCACAACTACTTTCTTTTCATCTATTTGCTACCATTATTAAGTTAGGTTGCAGACTTATAAAAGCTTCGTCAGATCGGATTAAATCTCTTGGAACTCGGTTCATCCTCACCAATACACCATTATGTTTTTACTTTTAATCGGTTTTAACATTAAGAACTTTCAAGTGAAAAGAAACAAAATTACCTTCTCAGAAAGGGCATCTTGAACAACAATAATGTCACTTGTAATTGCAGATATGACTTCACCGGTTGAAGCTTCGGTGTCGAATAAACTTATATCCTGGTTTAGCATAGACTTTAGGTATGCCATCCGCATTTTTGCAGCTTGTCGCTCTCCGGTATGCATCCAGCAAGCCACCTCTATATAGTTCATATATATAAGTTATAGGTACATGTATACATACATAGGTGAGGCAGAGACATTTACGCACCTATCCATGAGGAAAATAGAATAGCCACACTGAGATACACAAAATCCAATGAGTACTGCAAAAGAAGAGTATTGCAATAGATTGACTTAGAAAATATCAAATTAACAAAAAAAGTGACCCTTTTTATAAGAAATTCGGAGACACAAGTTTTACCTTTGCAACTTTATGAGAAGCCTCTTTGGGGAAGAGATAAGCCATTCCTATAATGTTGATCAGTTTGCCGAAGAAAATAAAGAAAACGGGGACTGAAGCGCCATGCACGCATGCACCGAGGGATCCCAAAGCCATGAGCACACAGTCGTAGAAATCAGCAAACGAAAACAGCTTCAACAGTGGAACTTTCTGTTGCTTCTTCCCTTCGGATTTCTTCTTGTTCGTATCATTATCGTTATCTTGGTTGCCGGATAATGAACCCGGAGGTGCCATTCCACCTGAGATACAAAAAGTTTATGCCTTGATACCAACAAAAAGAGAAAAAGAAAAGAAAGAGTGGTGCAATACGAAAGTTGCAAACAATGAATGACATATAACGGAAGAGGAAATGTGAAGTGTGAAGTAGATGGGACCTTTTATTGCAATCGTAAACAAGCTGTAAAAGTCTGTTGAAATGAATTCTCTTATTGTGTGACAGTTGAAATAATAATGAAACCCGCATTAATAAAGCAAGCAAGCCGAGTCAGCTAAATACTCCTGTGTGGAGTCTGTTTATAATCATATGTACATTCTCTCTCTCATAAATAAATTTAGCATCTAGAGTTGGTTGGATCTGGGGTTTTGGCACCTTGCTTTGGGTGCCTTTGTCGCAATTCCTAAAGAAAGCGAAAAAACGAAGATTTATGGAAGCTGTAATCTGAGGTGGGCATGGAATGTTTGAACCGTATTGTTGTATGGTGGTAAAGGGAGCAGAGCTTGTGGGTTTCGTGCTTCACAGAGAGGGCCATATTCAATCAAATGCTTGACATTGCAGGTGAGGTAAACTCAGTAAATGCCTAAAATGGCAACTTATTGTATACGTGGATGCTTTTTAAGCTCTCAAAGATTACTGTTAAAATATGAATACTATGTAAAGGACTGGTATTGTTGTATTTTGTATTTGGTACAGTAGATGAATATATACAAAGGTTAGGATAGAGATTCAGTATTAGCTAAATATATAAGATTCTATCTTTACAGGCATACGAGATGTAAAACCTATGTTTGATTTTGATATAAAAAAGTATTTTAAAGATCAAATTGTAAAACTTGAAATGAATTTTTAAGTCCCTCAAAAGGTTTCAAATCAACAAGATTTTGCTTTGTTTTGAAAAACTCAAACTCCAAAATATTTTCTAAGTGTTCCAAGGCCAAATTGCTCAAAAACGTCTATGCGTATCGATACGGTACATTTTTTAACAAACTTAGCCACTGGAGACAAACGTTTCGATACGCTCCTTACCGTATCGAAAAGGGTATCGAAACATATTCCATCTGTATCGATACGCTCTCTCTATAAAATCCCAAGGAGTTTGAATCGAGTACCAATACGGTTTCACCCGTATCGATATGATTTAATATATTTTAAAAATTCAGAGCTTTAAATATTTCTACCGTTGCCTTGTCAGTTGAGATGAGCATGATGGGGGAGCTCTCATTCTTTTTGGGACTCCAAATCAAATAAAGGAAGGATGCCACCTTCATAAATCAAGCAAAGTACGTGAAAGATATGCTCAAGAAGTTTGGCTTGGAGAAAGCAAAGCCTCAAGCTACACCAATGAGCTCATCTATAAAGCTTGATAAAGATGAAGGAGGTAAGTGTGTTGACTCTAAGCTTTACCGCTCTATGATTGGATCATTGCTTTACCTTACCGCAAGTAGACTGAATATATTGTTTAGTTTTTGCTTGTGTGCTAGGTTTCGAGCTAGTCCTAGAGAGTCTCACCTTATAGACGCTAAAAGGATCTTTAGATACCTTAGAGATACTCCTTGTTTAGGTCTTTGGTACCCTAGAGACTCAACATTTAACCTTCATGCTTATTCGGATGCGGATTATGGGGGTTGTAAAATTGATAGGAAAGTACTTCCGGCACTTGCTAAGAAAAAAAATATTGTAGCTTTATATACCACCGAAGCCGAGTACATATCCTTAGGGAGTTGTTGTGCTCAAGTCGTTTGGATGAAATTGTTGAGTGTGTAAAAGTTCTATATTTTACCCCTTATTTAACCCATATTTTTGCTGCATTCAAGCATAATTCATTGCATTTATGTAAAGTTTCACATATACATCACAATTAGATAAAATGACACAATTGCTATTGATTTTGGCTATTTATTGCAGGTAGCTGCTGTGGCAGACTCAGGACAACGAAGGAGCAGAGCTGAAACTTAGGATTGGAGTCAAGAAGGGAGATGTTGTCGTGGTCACTGCCGTGGCAGCCATGACGACAACGCTGGTGAAAGGGAAAAGTGAAGTGGAGCTCGACAGATAGAGGAATTCAAGCCGGTCTGTCGTGGACCACTTCTATATTTTTCTGAGCTCTAAGGCAGAATGAAGGCCAAGCCCAAAGTCCAAGGAAGAAACCCAAAGCAAGAAAAGAGGACGAATTAAAGTCATGCACTTAGAAGATTAATTCTCCAATAGAGTTGTACTTTAGTTTAAACTTTTGCTCTTGTCATATTAGAAAACTTAGACCCAAAGCCTATATAAAGGCATGTAATTCGACCTAGGGAAGGATATCTCATCTCTAGCCGTTTTCCCCAAAACCCTTTTCATTTCCCCCCTCTCATCATATTCTAAACTTCTCTTAGGGCTAAGGGTTGATTCTGTAAAGTAGTTGCAAGGATTGTACTGTTTTAGGAATTTTCTGTTCAATGAAATAAAACTTCAAGTTTGCTTATTCTGGTTTCAACATCTTGCAAGAGTATCGGGAGAGCATTGTGAGATTATCTATTTACTTAATATCAGGAAAGTTAAGTATACGAAAGGAATAAGTACGGGTTCTCCAGCTTATGGTTGAACTATCTCGGACCTAGGGATAGGACGAGGTTAAGTGGCTAAGGAAGAATTCAACAACATTGGTGTTCACCCTTCGATTCAAGCCAGGAGGTATCATCCAAGAAGTGTTCATCAACAATACTTGGACCTAGGGATAGGACAAGTCACAACAGGGATTCTTGCCAAGCTTGAAGAAACTGAGTTGCTTATCGCTGCCGCGACAGCAACGGACCGCTGCCACGACAGGTGCTGCCGTGACACGAGCCATACACATAACATGAATTTTTTATACAGTGCAACGCCTGCACTACCGAGCATATCAATATCGGCCTATCTCTTAACCCTAAATCTTCTTACTCTTATATTCATTATTCTTTAATATTATTTCCCAAACAATTTAAACTTTTTTCTCTCTCTCTTGTGCAGCAATTCGAGGATAAGGCTATTTCCAGTCCATGTGGATTCGACATCCGATACTTCGAGTATCACTTTACTACTTGCGTCGTGTACACTTGCACTACATTGCGATAGGACTTTTGACACGCAACAGAAACAACTCTTAGATTATGGTGTGATCACTAATTTTGTCCGGACCTTGAACCCCTTAAGTTTGTGTTGATATAGGGCTTACATTGGGCTGTTATGTAATTTAAGTTTAAAAAATAAAAAAATATAAAATATAAAAAAGGGAAAAGAAAAAAAAATATATATATAAGTGTTACTACTATTATTACCTTATGTTATTACTCTTTTAGTATTATTGTAATATTATTCCTATTTTAAATATTATCATCATTATGTTTATCAATACTTTATTCTACTATTACTTTTCTTTGCTATGTATATAGTTGTCATATTTGATTAATCCTTATTAGGGTCGTTACCTTTTTTTTTAGTTAGTTGTGTTCTTTACTATTATTACTTATTATATAGCATTATTCTTGTTTCCTAGTATTATTATTTGTTTTTATTATTATTATGCGTTAGTGTTATTTATTATTGTTGTGGTCATTATCATAATGAAAATGAAAATAAAACATAGGTAAATAAAAGCCCAAATAATGTTTGAAATAAATAAGACACAGTCCAAATGTACAATAAGCCTAATATGAGCCCAGCTATACTAAACCCTAATTCCCCTTTCTTTTTGATGCAGCCGCCCCTATCTACAGCCGTCAGATCTGCTGAGATCTGACGGTCCAGATCTAATCCCGGATAAAAAAACCCTAGATGCTCATCTTATGATCAAGCGCCGCACAACCTGAGCCATTAGATCGAGTCGATCTAACGGTTCCCGATGACCAAGAGAAGGTTCCAGATCCCTCACGCTCTGCACGCGCGACTCTTCAGCGTCCCTCGCGTTGTCTCTGTCTTCTCCACGCGTCTGCCACCTCCACGCCGACTGCCGCCTCCAGTCGTGCCTCGTCCCATTTCCAGTAAGGACGACATGCCACAGAGAGAAAACACAGGGTCAAAATACCCCAAAAACGAAATTAAAACAGCAAAAAAAGACAACAAAGCAGAGGCAATTAATCAAAGTCAACCAGACAACAATCAGAGAGGCAGAGAGAGAATTATTTCCGTTTTGTTTTGCATGTAAACACTTCGGATATAAATCCGAACCAAAAAACCATTGTATCGATTGAAAAAATTTCAGAGAAATAATACAAAATATCCTTCTGAGGTACCATTTTCTTTTTCCTTTTCAATTGCATGCAAACCAAATCAATTCCCAAAAAAATAAAAAGAAAAGTTTTTTTTTTATTTTACCTTTCGGGAACCGTCTTCCCTTTTCAACGTCTCTTGATTCGAGCCGGCGATAAGCCCATCGACTTCCGTCTAGGGAGTCAGCCGGGTGAGCCATCAAAATCACAGAGGGGAACTCCCTCTTCTTTTTAGGGTTTCAAACCCTTGTTTCCAGAAACGGTTGGGTTTTCCTTTGTTTTAGGGTTTCGAAAGGGGCGGGGTTTTTCCGTCGTTGATGGCTTTAAGCTTTTTGGTTTGAAAGGTATACCGCCGTTGCCGATTAGCGGCAACCGGCCGGCATAGATTTTTGTCTTTTTTTTACTCTTCGAGTCGGACGGAGAGAAAAAAAGGGATGGGGGTTTCCGATTTTAAGGTTAAAAGAGGCAAAATGGCAAAATGTTTGCTAAACACATGATTTTTATACTCTTTTTATGTTTTAAAACTGGTTTATTTCCCTAATGAGTCCCCCGTGTTTTTGAGTTTTTTTAGGGGCTTCCGAATTCTGAAATCACGCCCCAGGTCCCTCAAATCTTTTAAGCACTTTCAATCTCATCCCTAATTCAGTTTTAATAGATTTCGAATGGGTTAATAGCCGTTTTGGCACCTTCATATTTCTGCCTCATTTCAAATTGGTCACTAATCGTTGTTTTAATTGTTTTTGTTAGCGGTTTATTTACCGTTTAAGTCCCCGACCATTTCATGCATCTTTATTTTACTTCATAATTGTGTTTCCTTAATTTCAATTAGTATGGTATTTGTGTGCTAATAATATATATAGTATATAGTATAATATATTATTATATATCTTTGTCATACCTTGTTTTACGTGTGATACGTTTTTTTACATTACATAATTTTATTACGTTTCTTATATATATATGTCACTTGTAATGTTCATATTGTAAGTTGTAACGTGCCTTTTTATTTAATCATGCAATTTATTTGTTTCGCTTTTAAATGTTAAGTTGCATCTGAATCTTAAAATGCAATGCGAGAGTCTTTTTATTCGGGAACGAACGAGGCTAGTACCAGTCGTAGTGGTGGTGGTTCGGACGTTCCTTCTCGAATTTTAAGACCTTTAAAATTCACTCGCTAGTATAACCAAATTTTGATATGATTCGTCACTTTAATTCGCAAAATTTAATATTAATTAAGCGGTAATGTTTTTTGTACTGATTTTCGGGCACGACGGGGGTGCTCATCCTTCCTCGCGTGTAACCGACTCCCGAACCCTTTTTAGAAAAAAGAATCTCTGGTTTTATTTCGGTGTCCGGTCTACCATTTTTAAATGGCCGGTGGCGACTCCTCTATTTTTATAAATCCGACTAAATTTTCGAAACCCAACTTAAAACCCGGTTCGTCCGAGCGACACCCGAGGTACCATGTATTTTTGAAAATATTTTAGTCGCAACATATGGAGTTAAAGTAGAAACCATACCCCTTAAGTGTGATAACACTAGTGCTATTTGTCTCACCAAAAATCCAATCCAACACTCTAGAACCAAACACATAGAGATAAGACATCATTTCATTAGAGATCATGTCCTTAAACAAGATGTTGTTGTAGTGTATGTTGACACCTTAAATCAATTAGCGTACATTTTTACCAAGCCTCTAGACAAAGAGCATTTTTGGTCCATTATGAGAGAGTTAGGTCTAATTAGCCTATCTTGACTCTTTAGAACTCCTTTTGAGGTTAAAATTGTTTGATCTTGTGAAAATTCATGTTTATGTATTGTTAATCTTGATAGAAACCATGTTTGTAGCTAGAAGAGTATGTTTCTATTAGAACATGCTTTGATCTGCTCATTCATCATTTGCATACATTTAGAAGATGTTAAAGTAGAGCCTTTGGTTGTTCTAGTGACCAAAAATGCATTTCTAGGCATAGGGTATCGATACGGTCTTATGCGTATCGATACGAGTACTTCATTAGCTTTCTAGACAATATTTTTTCTCTTGCGGGTATCGGTACAGTTAAATTTGTTTCGACACGAGTTGTGAGCGTTTCGATACAAATGTCTTCTGTTTCGATACGATTCCTTGATACGTGGTTCCAAGGAATTATCGTTGTACCCCCATATCTATACCGTCTTTAGGCGTATCAATACTCGATCACGTAGAAACTTTAATTAGGCATTAAAAGACTTTAACTTTTACCAAAACTCTTTTTCAAAACCCTAACCAATTTTCATCTATAAAAGGGCCCTCAACCCTTCATATTTTCATCACACAACTTAAAGTTTCTCCATCAATTTGGTGCAAAATCTTCATACATTCCTCTCTCTCTCTCTCTCTCAATATCAAGGTATAAAAACTTCTTTTCTTTCTATTTTTTATTTTCGTTTCAAATTTTGTTTGTTTTTGTTTGTTCTTTCAAAAGATTTTATCAAACTTTTTTTGTTTTGTTTTGTTTTTGTCTTTCAAATTTTTTTTACCTTGATTATTGATTTATCCGTGGGGTTGAATGTGAAAAATAATACATACACACATTGTTTTGATTAATTTTTTTCTAGACTATGGCACCTAAAAAGAGAGCACGCACTACTACTGAAGTTGGCGAAGGATCAAATCCCGGCGATGGCACTTGTCCGAATTTGACCTTAATTTATCAAAGGTGCTTTCGAACTCCCGGTGAACTCAACTATTTTCGAACTTTCCAAAACTATAAAATTCGACTGGAGAGGGTAATTTCCATTCCTTTTCTCAATTCGGAGTATTTCAAGTTTGCTTATTTACCATTGCTCCAAGAATGGAAGTTTATGGATTTTCTTTCAAATGTGTTGCCAATGCCGAGGGTAATGTCATTACCGTTAATTCCTATCTTATGGGCAAGAAGATTACCGTTGATGTCAAGACCCTTTGTGATGTTTTTGGTTTTGAGGATAAGGGTATTGATGATGAGGGTGATCTTGGACATGTTTTGGGGGGATCCGTGACCGTTCTCAATGCTCATGACCGCATCTTACATTTGATGATCACTTGGTGGTTTAGGCCTTCCGGAGGAAAATACTCAACCATACGCCAAGTTGATGATTTTTGGATTAGATGCTTTCGCGAGAGGAAATGTCCTAACCTTGATCATGTTTGCGGAGATTGACTTCCTCGTTCAACATCGTCACACCACTATTGTTACTTCATTCACCTATGGCACCGCTTTGAGCTACTTTTTCACTAAGAAGGAGATCAATTGTTCTCATGATTATCCGACGAATCTTACCGATCTGATTGATGAGAGGTCTCTCACTCGGGGCAAGTTTCATTATTTCAATGGTAATTGGCTTCGCCTTTCTGGGCTTCCTAGTGATGCTATGCCCGAAGAGATTGCAAATCCTACCGTAGCTCCTCAAGCACCTCCTCCATCCATGGATTCTCTCAAGACCTATCTTAATGAACAATTTACAAGCTTACACACGGGAATTGGTTCTATTGATCATGTCATGAATTTTGGGTTTGCCGCCATTGATACTCGCTTCACAAGCTTAGAAGATCGCATGACTAATGTGGAGAAGCGTATCTCTTCTATTGAGGTCGAGCACAATTCGATGAATATCTCTCTTACAGCCTTCCATGATGAATGGCGTCAATCAAGGAGGAACGATGATGCCAATGGAGATGAAGATAATGAAGATGGTGATGGAGACGAGTCTTAGATTAGTCTTTGCATCTCATTCATGTCATTTTAGGATTTACTTTCATGCACTTTGATTTAAGTTTTTAGGATTAAGTTTGTCGTTTAAAACCTATGCTTTGATTTCTGTTGTTTGGATTTTATTTTGATGTTTCGTTAATCTATGAACTTTATGATTATCTATTAAATGTTGCTTGGTATATTGTTATCCCTTTATATCCTATGTCTCTTATTTTGATCTAACAAAAAGGGGAGAGGGAAGTTCACAAGCTCACTTAAAACTTAAACTTAAAATTTACCTAGCTAACATTCAGCGGGAGTGTTTTCCAAAGTTTTTCAAAAGACTTAAAAATTTTAAGCTTTGGTTTTGTTATATCAAAAAAAGGGGGAGATTGTAAAACCTATGTTTGATTTTGATATAACAAAGTATTTTAAAGACCAAATTGTAAAACTTGAAATGAATTTTTAAGTCCCTCAAAAGGTTTCAAATCAACAAGGCTTTGCTCTATTTTGAAAAACTCAAACTCCAAAATATTTTCTAAGTGTTCCATGGCCAAATTACTAAAAAACGTCTATGTGTATCGATAGGCTTCTCATTGTATCGTTACCTTTTTTACAAATTTGGCTACTAAAGAAAAATGTTTCGATACACTCCTTACCGTATCAAAACATGGCATCGAAACAGATTCTATCTGTATCGATACGCTTTCTCTATAAAATCTCAAGGAGTTTGAATCGAGTACCGATACGGTTTCACCAGTATCGATACGATTTAATATGTTTTAAAAATTCAGAGCTTTAAATATTTCGACTGTTGCCTTGTCAGTTGGTAGGTAACCAAAATTTAAAGTGGTAGTTAATGAGTATCGATACGCTATTACTCGTATTGATACAAATTCCTCCAGTGAGCTATGTTGGAAAAATTGCATCGATACGGTCTTGCTCGTATCGAAACGGTTCCCTAACCCGTACCGATACGCCAGAATGCGTATTGATATGCCTCTCTTATATTTGTGCAACGACTCTTTCTTTTTTGAGACATGTATCGATACGCTTCCTCGAGTACCGATACAGTAGGTTGCAGAAGTGCATTTATGGTGGAAAGAGAGGGTTCCAACGGCTATAATCAATTCCCTAACCACCCAAACAACTAGAATTAATGGAGAATGTATAAAAACAAGCCCTTTGAAGACCAACAACAACTATTGCATCTAAGAGAAACATCTATACACAAAATTCAAGCTCAAGTGCCTAAATTCTCATTCTTGTAAAATTTCAAATTGTATTGAGTGTAAATCTTATCTTGTATCTTCAATTTGGGTTGAGTGCTTGTATTCAAAGGGGCAAATTTGTATTGAGAGATATTCTTATTGCCTTCAATTTCTTCTTTGTAACCAAGTGAGAGTTTGGTCAATTTTGGGTAGAAAATTGACCGATTTTGTAAAGGTTTCCTCCTAAGCCTAGAAAAGGGGAAGATCAATTAGTAGAATTGTTGGAAAATCCTTAGTGTGAGCTAAGATAGTGGATGTAGAGTTCATTTGGAACTTGAACCACTATAATTGCATTGTTCTTCATTTTTATTCATTCCACTTCACTTTCAAAATTTTAAAAATCCAATTCACCCCCTCTTGGCTTTGATCAATCCTTTGATCCACTCAACACAATAGTTAATTTAAATAATAACTAAATAATTATCATTTATCTCTAATATATTAGGGGTGGTTTTGGACCGACACAATAAAAACTGTAACACCTTAAACTCCGATGTCACATTTAGACCTTAAACCCAAATCGTTCTCTCAAAATTCCTAACCTAGTTTAGCCTAAAAGAGTTTCATTCCATAAATCATTTAAATTCAAAAGTAAAAAATATTGATAAATAGTTCAAAACGTTTGCAAGGGAGCTCCAATAAGTTGAAAATAGTAAAACATTCGCTTGCTTAATACAATCCAAAAATAAGAGTTACATCAATACAATAGGGTCCTACAAATACATAGCACAATAAAATTTAAGTTTTTTACTCTGAACAAGAAATGTGCTAAAACCTACTTCGACGGTGCTCCTCCAATGCAACGTGCCAACCTAAAAACCTGCAAACGGAAACAACGATTTTGAACGTTGAGCTAACAAAGTTCAGTGGATACACTTTCACTCTACTATGTTTCATGCAAATCATAAATATAAGCATGTAACTAGAAATGATGACAAGGCAATATGGTCAATACAAAGTGCTACTACTAGTCGTTTAAACACATGTTATTCCATCTAGCAAGGCATCCAATACGCATTATATGCAACACACATCATCAGGAACATTCATTGGGAGTGTGACCCGGGGACACAAAGCATCGGAATTCTTCATTTGGACACTTACCATCGTGTTGCAACACGTTATCTGTGTATATAGATCCCACAAAACAAGTGCTCACACATCACACAATATCAACCAACCAAGAGTATATGGTTGCTAGCAACATATAAGCATACAAGCTATTTACCGAGTTCTTTACATGTTATGATCGAGTATGAGTGTAATTTCTTAGTTTCTCAGTTTTACAATATTTTATTTTACCAAATTAGAAGTCTATTGGAATACATTCCTCAAATTACCAGACCCTCAACCTCAAAATTAAAATTTTTGGGCAGGTTATCTAGTGGGTACCGATATCCAAGCTCGAGTATCGATACAGTACACTGGGTACCGGTACTTGCCCTTAGCGTATCGATACGCGAACACCAACGAATGGAACCAACTCTGGGTCCTGATACGGGTCGACCCGTACCAGTACCGAATTTGCTCTCTGAAATTTCAAAGAGTTAGTGAGTACCGATACGGGACGACTCGTATCGGTATTCCTTAAATATCGTACTGGTATTGGTACTCACCTTACAATTTCAATACATTCATCAGATTTAACACGGGGTATCCATACAGGTTCATCTCGCACCAGTACTCGAGCCTAGAACTTTGGGTCAAGAAATTCACTCCCAAGGGTCCTCAAACGGTCCCAAAACATCCCAGATGAATCTGGCATGTTATGGGAGTGGTTTTAGGTGATTTTCTACCAATTTTACATATTTTTAATACAAATTTGAAACATACCATTATCAAGCTTTAAGCAACCAAAATATCAAAATCATCAAAATAGCATACAAGGCATCGCCTTTATGATGTCCATAAAACAAGCAGTTAAAGGTGTACTAACCTTTCTCATACAGCTAAAATAAAGCTTCTAGCCTAAGCTTTCAAGCCTTCTTCCTCCCCTGCTCCTTATAAATTTTTTAAAATTCTTTCACTATAAAAAAAATATTGTAAAATAAGTTACAACATTGCTGAAAGATTAAAAGGTACTAAAGGAAGAACTTTACAATAAAAAACAGAGTTAAATTTTTTATTTTTATTCTTTTTCTACGACCCTCACCAAAATTTATTTTTCACCACGCACCATCATTTTTTTATATTCTTACCTTGATAGATAGATCCTTGAATGTTGACTAATTTTCTCTTAACCACAAATTTAAAATTCTTACATGAAAAGATAAAGATTTCACCTTTTGTTTGGTTTGTTAGGAGGTTGAGGAAATTGATGAAGAGCAACAAGAGAACAAAGTGATATCATCCCTCTCTTAATTCCATAAAGAAAATTAAAAGGTGCAACCTTTCCTTTTCAAAAATGAGGATAATTATCTCTTTACCCTTTATATCACCCTCCCATCTCATTCTCAACCCAAGCTTAAGCCCAACAACAAGAAGGGAGCTCACAAGGTTCTCTTTGAGCCTCTCACAAGCCCAACATCATGGCCCAACAACAAGGTTTACAGTTCGGGTTAAATCGATTCACGAATTTTAAAATTTGGGTCGTTACAAAAACGATTTCACATGACCTTAGGGGGAAAAGCTCAAAATTAGTTGAGTTAAATGTTTGCATGAAAAAACAAAATATTAGTTGCGGACTAGTGGTAAAGCACACGAGAAAGTAAAATGATGTACTTCATAAATTTCAAAAGTTTGCCCACTGCGCAAACTAGGGTGTTCATGGTAGGTTAACCGTACCCTTTAGTCTATTGAATCGTAACCTAACCATTAAGAAATGGTTAATCGTTTTAACCGCTAACATTAATTGTTATAATGTTTTTAAATGTTCACTGATTCTTTTGAGAATAATGAAATTATCTCTCCGATAAATGTTATATTAATATTATGGTATAAGGGAGCCTCGTGATTGACGTAACTAATCTTGTGAACAAAATATATGTATAAATAATTTAATAACGACTAACTTATAGGTTAACCATTAACTATTAATTTTAGCAGTTCGATTAACCAAAACCGTTTAGCCTTAAATTTTCGGTTAATTAACCTATAACATGTAACAATTATATCGGCTAACGATTACGGTTTAATATGCACACCCCTAGTGCACAAAACAAGTCAACAAACATTTAAACTTTTTAAAATCCAGAGTCTAATTTTAATAAATTACTTGCTAATATGTGTTGAATATAATAGTAAAACACAATATTCTTGAAATTTTAATTTAAATTTAAAATAGAATAATGTTTATTACTATAACACGACATTTGTCGTACGAATGTAATACTTCTTTATTTTAATAAAGATGTTATCTTATCTTGTATGAGCTTGAATCTCGACATTTACCTTAAGAATGTAATACATCTCTATTTAATAAAAAAAATTATGAATTTAAAAAATTGTTCATAAATCGTAAAACTGTTCATATATATATATATATGATTCGTTTACACAGTGTAAAAGATTTTAAATCTTATAAAAAAATATGTTAGTTCTCGAGAATTTAATTGATAAAATGTTAGCTCAAGCTAAAAATAATATAATAACACTAAATTTAATACTGTTATTTTTATTCAAAAATACGTTTAGGAACTCGATAATTTATCTTTTAATTGATAATTAATATTAGAAGTTAAGGTTAATATATCAAATTATGGGTTAAACTTATGGTCTCAAAATTATTATTTAAATGTTTAAAATATTTCATATTTAAAAAAATTAAAATCATTTTCTCTAAAATTTGTGTGATAGTTTTAAAATTTAAAAATATATTATTTAAAGATTTTAATATATTTAAAAATAATTATCTCATTTAATTTTTGGATGATTTGACATAAACTAAATTTGATATATGATAACATGTGGCTCAAATGAATGACAAGTGATATAGATTGCTCAAATGAGTCTTGATGGGACTAACCAACTATACTCTTTCTAAATTTAAGACGATTGATAGGCATAGCTAAATGCTTTGAAATCTTTCGAAGACATTTGTTGTTCATGCAAATTGGAAGAAAGCAACATAAAGGAACAGCGAAAAGTATATTTTAGTTTATGAAATGGTTAAATAGAATTTTGACTTTTAAATTAATTTGTTTTTATTATTTTGGTATATGAAGGTTTGTTTTTATTTAGTTTTACCTTTGGATTTTCTTTTTGAAATATGTTATCCCACCTTATATTTTTCATTTTAAAAATCAGGTAACACTTTAAGTATGTGTATGACATACGATATATTAAATTTTAAATATTTTAAAATTTTATAAAAATATTTAAAATAATCCAAAATATTTACAACTTTCCCTCGTTTGGATTTTTTAAAATTGTTTTATTTATTTGATTTTTAATGATTTTTTTTGAAGTTTTTGATTTAATATACATTACATGTCATGGGGCACATTCCTAAAATACCATGTAGGCGTAGCTTGTTCTATAATAAAATGTCGGAGTGGACTAACGTGCTTCAGTACAGAATGAAAGTTTAAGTGTCAAACTAAACTAAAATTTCTTCAGATACTAAAATAATAATGAGATACAACTCTAAAAGTAAAATACTATTTAACCCTTTCTAAAAGGGTGTGAATTTCATTTCTTCATGTACTTACAAACAATTTAAGATAAAAGTCAATTCACATTATTTTGTGTTTATTTATTTGATTAATATTGGTCACAACCAAATCTCGTGTCTATCTCCTAGAGTCACGTGGACCGATATTAATCGTGGATTTTAGGAATTTAGCTTTGTGTTGAAGCATCCGCAATTGGTAAATTAAGATGAAGGGTATAACAAAATCTTAGCATGGATCAAACCACAAATCATATATATATATATATATATATATATATATATATATATATATATATATATATATATATATATATTTATATATAATAGGGTTAATAATATATGTCAAATTTTAGTGCATTTTAGAATTATGTCATCACGTTGATGTTTATCTTATAAGACTCGGGTTCAATCACTTCGCTTGCAAAGTGTGTGCACATTATCAAATTATTAAGAATATATATAAATAAATATTACATTGTAATCACCCTTTAGACTATTTAAAAAAATTATATTATTATAAATTTTCTAAAAGAAAAGATACTAATAAATAGCATGGACAGACTTCCTTTAATTATTCACTTTGATGTGGAAATATACCCAACTATCACAATAACCCATGTGTGTGCATTTATTTCAATATATATAATTTAACATAAAAATAGCACAACTATATAACATACCACTTTCATGAGACCCCGTACACAAACGAGCAAACGAACCATGTTGATAAGAGAAGTGGTTTTATGTTGAACCAATTATGGTGAGGTTTTGGTTGAAGCTATGGGAGACTTGGATATTGAAGAATACATTTTTTCCTCTAACCATGCCCCTAAGTTTTGGGTGACCAGGATAGTGATTGGTATGGTCAGTGTGGGTTCTACCGACATTTATGTATTATTATATTATGAGTTAAGATTCATCTACGCATAATAAAGTTCAAAAGTTTTGCATGATTGTGGATCACTAGATTAACTGAATTTAATGTGTGAAATTAAAATTTTAAATTAAAAATAATTTACTTATTTTTTTCGTAAAAATCTTTATATTTCTTAATATTAATTTAAGTCATCTATTCATTAACGATGTAAAAAAGTGTATGTAAATTGTCTTTTCTTAGTTAAAGAAAGGTTATAAAATATTTTTTCATTGATTCATCGAATCCTACCTCATTATATTATAATATTATAATAATTATTTTTCTTAATTAAAGAAATGTTATAAAGTGACCTCTTGCGAAACGATTTCTTTTATGTTAATAAAATACTTTTGACAGGATTGAAAGGGAAAAAAATCATGATACAAGGATGAAATTGCGACATTGATACATTGTTCACCATGTTAGGACAAGGTGGAGATTTGTATCGCTTGGTACTTATATTAAGACAAAGTCGACATGAATCACTGAGGAAACCTCAACATGGATCGATGCATAAAGAGTTGACGCAGATCTGTAAAGGATAACTTGTCACGGACCGGTGGAAGTTTGTCGTGAATCAGAAAATAAAGAGTTTGACACGGATCTACGGAGGAAGACACAATCAGAGAATTAAAATGCGGACCGCGACCACAATATCAGCTGCGATATAACGGTTACCCCGCAGTCTGGAATTACAATTAAAAAAAACGGTCTTGGATCGCCGTAATTCTGCCGTTTTTATCCGAAAATGCGTTATAATATCGCAACCGCGATTTAAAACCCTGGACACAATGCATAGACGGAAGGAAAGTCTATAAATATTCATAGAGGAAAACTTGACACATAGTGACGTTGGCAAGGGGAACATATGGTATAAAAATAATTATTTAAGGGTTTTTTAACAAAGTAATGAAATAATGTGTTTGATAAAGTTAAATTATATTTTATTAATAAAATATTAAATTAATTATTTAAAGTAATAAAACATATTTTAGTTTCATAGAAACTTATTTCTTAATTTTCGTTCAGAACTATAAAAGTGTTCGAGATGACTCTGTCGACACGAATCAACACAAATATGTAAACTAAGACTCGACACAAATCAATGACTAAAGAGATGACACAAATCCACATAGGAAAACTTGTTGTGAATCGAAAACATAGATTAAGGGCTGATTATACTATTGTCTTTTTTGTAAATAGGTTAGCGACATGTTACGATCTTACCTTTAGTAGATAAGCTGTCGACTGATTACACTATTACCTTTTGTATGAGAAATTATTAGATGTATTTGTTTCACTACGTTATTCATAATTTAAGTCAATGAGATTTGTTTATTTTATTTTAATTTTTAAATAATTATTTATTTTTAATTGACATGTAAGAAAGATATAAAGATTCAACCTTAAAAAAATGAGATAAATAAATCTCATTGGATGAGACCACAAATGATGTAGTGAGTCGAATTCATCTAATATTTCTTTTATTTTGCAGATAGGATTACGCTATTACCATTTTGGAAATATTAGCGACAAATTACATTATTACCTTTTGTTGATTTGCTAACAACTAACTACATTATCGTATTTTGTAGGGAAAATTTTAGAGTAAAGGTTATGCATGTATACTATTAATCATATGTACTGATATAATGATATGTACCATTAACTATTTTAATAATTTTTAAAATTATGAGACTTAAAACATGATTATTTTTTTAGAATAAAATAATTATTTATTTTTAATTGACATGTAAGAAAGATATAAAGATTCAACCTTAAAAAAATGAGATAAATAAATCTCATTGAATGAGACCACAAATGATGTAGTGAGTCGGATTCATCTAATATTTCTTTTATTTTGCGGATAGGATTACGCTATTATCATTTTGGAAATATTAGCGACAAATTACATTATTACCTTTTGTTGATTTGCTAACAACTAACTACATTATCGTCTTTTGTAGGGAAAATTTTAGAGTAAAGGTTATGCATGTATACTATTAATCATATGTAATGATATAATGATATGTACTATTAATTATTTTAATAATTTTTAAAATTATAAGACTTAAAACGTGATTATTTTTTTAGAATAAAATTATACATTTAGTTTAGGGAAAACTACACCGGTGGCCTCTAAATTATTATCGTTTTTCTATTTTGGTCCCAAAACTATATTTTTAGCAAAACCGTCCCTTCGGTTACATAGTTCTCATGTTTTGATCCCCGACGTTAAATAGCTAACGTTTTGCTGATGTGACATTTTAAAATATTTTTTTAATAATTTCTCTTTCCTCCTATATTATTTTTATTTAACTTTATCTACCCAATCATGTAGTGCCATGTGGCATTACCCTATTAGTTGAACCCCCCTAAAACCTTCAAAAGCCACATTTGGTGCTGCTGAGATTCGAACCCAAGATCTCCAGCACGAAAGCCATGCGCATGAACCACTTGTGCTAGGCCAATTTCATGATTTTTCTATACTAACAATTATATATAAGCTATACATATTAACCCGAAAAACCTTAAAAACACAAATTAGGGCTACCAGGATTCAAACCCAGGCAACCAACATGCAAGGCCTACGTGCAAACCAACTGTACTAGGCTAATTATTTGAATTAAATCTTCTAACATTTATATTTAACCTATAAATATTCGAAACAACATATGGTTAATGAATATAAAAGGTAGGGAGTAATTCGAACATAATACCTTATTAATAAAATTTTAAATATTTAACCACCAAGTTAACTAATAAATTTTGCTATTTTGAACTTAAATATATTTAAGTAAATTATGTTTAAAATTTTAAAAAATCAAACTAGTTTTTTTTACTTTGTTCGATAATAAAAACTAATTAAATATTTATTTATTTTATAAAAATAAAAAAAAATCCTAAAAATATTTAAGTTAAAAATAGAACAATTTATTAGTTTAACTTGGTGGTTAAATATTTAAATTTTTATCAATAAGGTATTGTGTTCGAACTACTCTCCACCTTTTATATTCATTAACCATGTGTTGTTTTTAATTTGTATAGGTTAAATATAAATGTTAGAAGATTTAAATCAAATAATTTGCATAGAATAGCTGGTTTGCATGTTGGCTTTGCATGTTGGTTGCTTGGGTTCTAATCTTGGCGACCCCTAATTTGTGTTTTTAAGGTTTTTTGGGTTAATATGTATAGCTTATATATAATTGTTAGTAGATTTAAATCAAGTAATCAGCCTAGCACAAGTGGTTCATGCACCGTTAGTTATTTAACATCGGGGGACCAAAACAAGATAATTATGTAACAGAATGGACGATTTTGCCGAAAAAAATAGTTTTGAGACCAAAATAGGAAAGCAGTAATAGTTTGGGGACCACCGATATAGTTTTACCTTTAGTTTATTTAATTATTTATTAAAATAATTAATTAAAAGTTAAAATAGTAAGTGTTGTTTTAATAAAATTTTTATTATTTTTGCATTAAAGAGAAAAAACTTGAAAATTGTAAAAAAATGTTTTAATATATTTTATTCACAAAAGTGAATTTTCACGCCTTAGGCCTTAAGATTTTAAAAAAATATTAAAATAGTTAATGGTGCATATCAGTGCATATGATTAGTGGTATATATCGGTACATGACGTTTACTTTAGACTTATCCCTTTTGTAGAGACGATTCTAGCGTAAGCGCCATGTAACAATATGTTTCACTAATCATATGCACCGATATGTGTCGTTAACTATTTTAATAAATTTTGAAATCATGGAACAATTTTATTATTATTTTTTTAGAGAAAAATCTATTAAAAAAATTTATGCTAAACTTTTTTAGATTTTAATTAAAAATAATAACATTTTATTAGGATAATATTTAATTAAATTATATTCATAAAAAACTATTAACTAAATTAAAGGTCCAAACTTTTATCTTATATTTTATCTAACCTGGCTTCATCTAATTAAAAAACCCTAATTGTCGCCGCCCTCTCTATCGCTCTTTTACGCCAACAATTTATCCCATACCGATGTCGCCTCTAGGGATGTAAAAATAGGTAATCGTATGGGTTTTAAGTCGGGTACTGTCAAGTCGGGTAAAATCAGGTACATGTCATTTTAGGTCACTTTTCTGTTTTGACTCGACTCAGGTCGGGTGTGAGTCCATTTCAGGTCGGGTCAAAATGGGGCAGGTCTGAAGCAGATAATTGACAGGTTAATTCGGGTTTGGATACACTTCAGGTCATGTTCATTTCAGGTCAGGTCCATTTCAGGTCGGGTTCGTTTCAGGTCGGATCCATTTCAGGTCGGGTGCATTTCAGGTCGGGTGCATTTCAATCGGGTAATTCAGGTCGGGGTATTTTCACGATTGGAATTCGTATTGAGTTTGAGTTCGGTACAACCGTATAAGTAGTCGATAGACTTTAGGTTGGCCTTCGTCAATTGTCATTGATTTAGAGTTAATTATTTAAAATCATATCAAATTAAAATTATAAAACATTGGAGTAATTAAAAAATGAAAATGGGTTAATTTGGACTGAAAATGGGTCAATTTGAATTAAAAATAAAGTTTCACGGATTATAATGAACACAAATATCAAATTAAAATTATAAAACATTAGACAAATTTAAAAGAAAACAATGAAAAGGGGTCAATTTGGAATAAAAATAAAGTTTTGGGGACTATAATGAACAAAAAATCTCAAATTAAAAGTATAAAAATTAGAGTAATTAAAAAAATAATAAGTAGAGGTCAATTTAGAATAAAAATAAAGTTTTAGGGTCTAGAATGAACAAAATTTCAAATTAAAATTATAAAACATGATGAATTAATATATATATATATATATATATATATATATATATATATATATATATATATATATATATATATGGGTCAATATGGAATTAAAATAAAGTTAAGGGGCTAGAATGAAGAAATTATCAAATTAAAATAATAAAACATTGGACAAATTAAAATAATAAAAGTGGGTCAATTTGGAATAAAAATAAAGTTTTAGGGTCTAGAATGATGAAAATATCAAATTAAAATTATAAAACATTGGACGAATTAAAAAACAACGAATAGGGGTCAATTTGGAATTGAAATAAAGTTAAGGGACTAGAATGAACAAAGTACCAAATTAAAATTATAAAACATCGGATGAATTAAAAAACAATAAATAGGGGTCAATTTGGAATTAAACTAAAGTTTAGGGGACTAAAATGAACAAAATATCAAATTAAAATTATAAAACATCAGACTAATTAAAATAAAGTTAAGGGACTATAATGGATAAAATATCAAATTAAAATTATAAAACATCGGACTAATTAAAAAAATAAAAAGTAGTCAATTTGGAATACAAATAAAGTTTAGGGACTAGAGTGAACAAAATGTCAAAGTAAAATTATATATTATTGGACTAATTGAAAAAACAATTAGTAGGGGTCAATTTGGAATAGAAATGAAGATTTAAGGGCTATAATGAACAAAAATATCAAATTAAAATTATAAAACATTGGACGATTCAGGGTTTAGGGTTTATGATTTAAAGGGTTTAGTGTTCATACATTGGTAGATACATACATACATACTTGTATGCATTAGGGTTTAGGGTTTAGGAAAAATTCATTAAGGGTTCATGGTTCATACATTGATAATTACATACTTATATATATTATGGTTTAAGGTTAGGATTTTAGGGTTTTAGGTTAAGGAAAATTTCATTAAAGGTTTAAGGTTCATATATTGGTAGGTACAAACATACGTACTTACATACATTAGGATTTATGAGTTTAGGTTTAGGATTAAATGGATTAGGGTTTAAGGTTCAAGGAAAATTCATTAAGGGTTCATGGTTCATACATTGATAGATACACACTTATATATATTAGGGTTTAGGGTTTAGAGTTTATGATTTATGGGTTTAGGTTGAGGATTTCAGGGTTTGGAGTTGAGGGTTTATGGTTTATTGAAAATTTAGTAAGGGTTTATTGATAGGTACATACATATATACTTATACACATTAGGGTTTAGGGTTTAGGGTTTTAGAGAAAATTTATCAAGGGTTTAGGGTTCATACACTAATAGGTACATACATACATATATACATTAAGGTTTAGGGTTTATGGTGTATGGTTTAGGTTTAGGATTTAAGTGTTTATGGTTCATGGGTTTAAGGTTAAGGGTTAAGGGAAAATTCATTAAGGGTTCAAGGTTCATGCATTGATAGGTACATACACACATACACACTTACATACATTAGGGTTTAGGGTTTATGGTGTAGGGTTTAGGTTTAGGATTTAAGTGCTTATGGTTTAGGGTTTAGGGAAATTTCATTAAGGGTTTATGGTTTATACATTGATAGATACATACATACTTACATACATTAAGGTTTACAGTTTAGAGTTTAGGATTTAAGGATTTAGGGTTTAGGATGTATGGTTTAGTGGTTTAGGGTTAGGATTTAAGGGTTTAGGGATTAGTGTTCATACATTGATACATAAAATTAAAAGTCAAAACCATGAACACTAAACCAAAAAATAAAACCATAAACCCTAAATCAAAACCCTAGACCCTAAAACATTAAACCTTAAAAACTTTAAACCATAAACCTTTACAACAAAACCTAATTTAAAACCCTAAAGCATAAACACTAAAAATAAAACACTAAAACCTTAGACCCTAAAATTGAAACAATAACACTAAACCTTAAACCCTAACCCCTAAATTATAACCACAAACCCTAAACTAAAACCCAACCATAAACCTTAACATTTAAATAAGGACCAAATCGAATATAAAATAAACCTTTAAGCTTAAATTCACAAAAATCAGGACCAAATTGAAATGAATAAAAGTACGCGTGCTTGCGGAGCAAGACCCGTATAACGACGCGCGACCCGTTAAAAATGTGTGGATCTTTTGACCCGGCTCACTCCTATAAATAGACCCTCACCCCCAGCCATTTTACATACTTTTACCCTACCGTTAGTATGCTGAAATTTCTTCTCGCTTTCTCTCTCATTCAAAAACACAATTTTCCCAGAATTCTATCTATTTTCGATCAAAACCTTGGTTTTTCACCAAGTTCTTCATTGTTCTTCCACCAAATCTTTTCAGTTCCTATACAAACATCCAACTCCAGTCTAAACTTCTTTCTTCTCGATCAAAACCAAAAATTTCTCAAGAACATCCTCGTGTTCTTCAGCTTTCCCCTTTTCAATCCTTCAAAACCCTAATCCCAAATCAAATCTAGTTTACCTTAAACCCCAAATCATTCAAAATCATAACCCATATACCCTTAACCATAAACACTAATCCATGATCCCTAAACCCTAATTCGTTATCCCCAAAATCTATTCATATTAAAAAAAACCTTAATTTCTTAAAATCTTTTTATGTTCTTTCTAAAAATCCTAATCTCCTTTTATCATCTTTTTAAGAACCCTAAAATTCTCATCTTCTTTCTCTAATTCCAAGCACATAAAAGCTCTAATTTCCTAAAATATTTTCATCTTCTTTCAAAAAACCCTAATCTCCTTTCATCATATTTTCATCTTCTCATCTCTCGATTTCAGTAAGTTATTGTCTTATGTATGTTCATTTTTATTTTTATTTTGTTTATACTGTGATTTATGCTAACATTGTGCTCTCTCTCATCTCAGGTATATCCGCGTCTAGGTTTTATTTGTGGTTTCAGGTTTCTGGCCTTCGATCTTCCTAAAAGATCATTGTTGGTTATTTTTTACTTTTTATATGTTTATATTTTTTGGTTTCTGTTTGTCTGATTGTCTGATATGCATGCTTGACCATTTGTCTAATATGCATGCTTACTTGTCTGTTTGTTATGTTATTTCTCTAATATGCATGCTTGACTGTTTGTCTGGTTTTGGTTTCTATTTAATTTTTTAATATGCATGCTTTACTGTTTATCTATTTTTTGGTTTTTGGTTTAGGGTTAATATGCATGATGTAATATTTGTCTGTTTTTTGTTCCTGTTAAATTTTTCAATATGCACGCTTTACTGTTTATTTTTTTTTCATGATTTATGTTTAAATATGCATGCTTTACCATTTGTCTGATTTTGCTTCTAGTTTATGTTTTAATAAGCATGCTTTACGGTTTTCTGTTATTTGGTCCCTAATTTTTGTTTTAATATGCATGATGTAATGTTTGTCTGTTTTTGGTTCTTAGATCTGTTGTAATGTATGTCATGTATGTATGATTTATGTATGGTTTAATCCGAGTATTTAGGCTAAAAACCCGTCCTGCGATGCTACTGGTGTCAAAGGAGGTTCTTTTTAAAAGACCTTGGGGGCTGGTGTAACAACGCCACGTACGAGGATTAAACATGTCTGTTATGTTGCTATACATATTTTAATATGCATGTTGCACTACTTGTCTTATTTTGGTTCTAGTTTATGGTTTACTGGTGTCAAAGTATGCTTTACTATTTTTCTGTTGGTCTCTGTTCTGTTTTACATTGTGTATGTGATCTGAAAGTATATGGCTTGAAATGACTATTTGTATGATTAAGATTTTTGTTCTGTTTACTGTTTTATTGATTATTTAATTATAAGACTTAAACTGCTTCACTGAATAAACTTTAAACTTAAACTATTTTTTTTACATACATATTTATTGTCTTTTTTAGTTTTCAGTCTCTAACAACATATGCCAATATTTTCTTTTTAATTTTTTTGACGGCTATGAAAGAATTTTCTTATAAGTTAGACTTTTATGGTGAAAGAGGTCAAAATACCAACTAATACAGTCTCAAGGTGGTATATTCTTCTTATTTTTCATTATGTATTTTTATTACTTTTGTTTATTTCTAATACATGTTTATTTGAATGCTTGAAGGGGATGTAAATGTTCAATTGTCTGAGACAGTCCATACCTCTAAAAGGAAAACTACAGCTTCATCTGTAGGGGACATTGAGGGAAGAACATTTCCTATTTGGGATCATTATACTTTCATTAAGTTTTTAGAAGGTCTTTTTGATGAACGTAAGTACTGCAAAACAAAAAGGTATAAATTTGATTCTTATATTGGTACTTTTAATCTTAAAAGGCATATTGAAACATGTGAATCTTATAAGGAGTTTCTTGCTATTAATTCCAATAGTAGTACAGAAATTTCTACTTTGTTCTCACGATCCAAGTATCTCACTGTTAACTTGTACTTGGCTAATGTTGTTGCCATTGAGAAGTTGTTGTGTGATGCTCACAATGATCAATGTGAGGGCATTTCTGCAATGGTAAGATTTATGCTTGAATTGTATGAGAAATACTGGTTTGATCACTCAACGATTTTGTCTTTTGTTGTTTTGCTTGATACTCGGTATAAGTTACAACTTTTGAAGGAGTTGTATGATGTCCTCTATGTTGAGGATGAGGTTGAAAGGAGGGTAAGTGTTGTTTATAATGAGTTTATTAATACATATATATATATATATATATATATATATATATATATATATTATTCAAAATTTGCACGTTCTTCTTTTTCTAATTCTTCTGTCCAAAGTAACTCTTCTCAAAGTACAAGTCAGTCAAGTTATGGTCGTCCTCGGACATTCAAAAAATTAAATCTCTTTCAAGTCAGTGCTTATTTATGCTTCTATTTTTATATTTAATTATTTTTTCAATTACAGTTTACTAACTCTTTATATATTTTAATGACAAAATTTTGATGCCAATTTAGTAGCTTCTAGGAGTGATATATCCGATGTTGACTCCTACATTTCTTTGCCTATTCTCCCTCGCACTGAAGATGCTGAGTTTGATATCTTAGAGTATTGAAAATCACAATCTGTTTCTTTTCATGTACTTTCACTCATGGCTAGATATGTTTTAGTCAATCCAATCACTTTAGTTGCTTCTGAATCCTTATATAGCATGAGGGCCAGATTTTAAACAAGTTGAGGCTAAGCTTTTGTCTAAAAATGTTGAGATACTTGTAACAACCCGTAATTGGTTGTATGGTTTTGAGCCAAGAATTTCTTGTTGTTGTGAAAGATGCTTCAATCTCTATTTCTATTGAAGATCCACTTCCTGATTAAGGTATATCCTATTACTGTTTTTTAATTCTTATTTTGTTTTTCAAAATGATTTTTGATTTTATTTTCTTTTGTAGGGTTCTTTCATAGAAAGCAAGAAAGCACATTAGTGCTCTAGGGGTCAACTAAGTTGTAAATTTTGATAAAAAAAAATCAAGTATTCTGTTAGTGTTTTTTTTTTTTTTTTAAAGTTGCTGCTCTTGTTTATTATTTAATTATGTTGCTTTTGTTGCTGCTTCTTTTTGTGACTTGGTGTTGTTGCTTTTGTTCCTGTACTTATTGATGTTGCTTTTGTTTATGACTTAGTGTTGCTGCTACTATTATCTGACTTGATTTTGCTGAATGCTGCTGATGTTTATGACTTGATGTTGCTATTGGTTGCTAGTAGTTGGTTGCTTGTTTACATGGTTGTTTTTCTCTCTTATCTAACTATTGCTCTTGTTTTAATTATGTTGGTTTCTTACCTATGCAAGTTACCCATAATTAACCTTGATGGTAACATTTAGATCTGATAGCCCGATGAAGAAATTTTTGCTAGCAAAGTGCTTTTAGCTTTAGACTTTGCTATAAGATCTAAGAGCTAATATTATTACCCAACAAACTTCTTGTATTTTATAAGTTTCAGTTTGTAGAATTGTAAGTTTAAAGAATACTAACTTGTATTATTTTGACATTCTGTATTAAACTCCTTTTTTAAGTTAACTAGCAAGTATTCAAATATTAATATAAATTGACCTTATATTGTATAGTCAGAAAAATATGTTTCAAGCTGATAACGGTAAATATGTGTTTATGTAGTCCAAATTACTAAAGGTTAGATAAGAATAATCAATAACTCTATAATTTTGTTCGGTTAATAAGAAAACAATTATCATGAATCTGTTACAACTTAACATATATTTTGTTATAATTTGTAAATCTAAAATTTTATTTAAGTTAATGAGAAAAAATCAAACTAATTTAATTTGTAACGTAAATATTTTTTTGAATATGGTAATTAACGTAAATATTAGTTAAAAAATAATTGTTAAATTATCAATTACTTAATATTTTTAATAATTGAGAAAAAAATAAATATGTTTAATGTATTAGATTAGAAGTATAATATAATGTCTAATTTAGTATTTCTTAATTTCATAAATTATTTGTATTACTTGGCTCAATATTTTTATTTTTTAGTATTCACTCTTCATTAAGTTTTTGTAGTTGATAAATTATCAATTACTTAAATTTTTTTTTCAATTTCAGTACTTAATACGCGCATATACATCATATATGTATATCAATATATGTAGGTGTATATGTATATATATCATATATGTATATCAACTTATGAAAGTTTTTAATTCATCAAGTCATAGATTTCGGGTCAATATCAGTTTAGGTCAACATGTCGGGTCACTTAACAGGTCGAGTTCAAAACAAGTCGGGTCCAAAATAGGTCGGGTCCAAAACAGGTCGGGTAAAATCGGATCTCGAGTTAATTCAGTCGGGTAAAATCGGTTATCTGCCAGGTCGACTTCGGGTTCGGGTTCGTTTCAGTCGGGCGTATGTCGGGTTTCAAGTCTACAGTAACAGGTCCGATTCGGGTTTGGGCCGTTTTCAGTCGGTCACTACAGTAACAAGTCGAATTCATGTTCGGGTCAACAACAGTCGGTTACAGATCAGATTCGAATCATTAAATTTTCATGTCAAATAAGGTTCTGACTCAAGTAGGTTTCGATCGAATTTTCAGGTCGAGTCATCTTTTTACATCCCTAATCGCGTCGCCCATATCACCATCGATCCTGACCAAATTGAGTCAAAAATACACTTAAACAGTTGAAAACACCGAATAAAACATGAATCCAAATATACTATAAAAGTAGCATGAAAATTTTACAAATATAAAACGTGTTAAAATCGACATAAAACATAAACATACCATTAACGTGTAAAAAAATATAATATTGTTAACACAAAATGAAATGCAAAACAGAAAATGTAATATTTTTATATAGTTTCATGATCATTTAAACACACAAAAATAACGCGAATAAAATAAAAAATAAAAAATATTTTTTATTTAGTTAAAAAATATAATATTTGTAAATAAAAAATGTAATACTTTTATATAGTTTCGCAATCGGCGTGGGTTGATCGGTGTGTGATCATTGAATTGAATTCAGCTATCGCAATTGATTGGGTCTTACATAGCTAGCTGTAGAGATTATAGGGATGAGAAGATGAATGTTGACGAGAAGATTGGAAAGAAAGGAATTCAAGAGCTTTATTATGAATCGAGTATATAAATCAAACTGTGTTCTTTACAAGAAGAATCCTTCACTATATATAGTATAACTGAACCTATATAAAACCCTAACAAACTAACTAACTTTCCAACTGTACAACCAGCTGTATACCTAACACACACCCTACTTTCTTCGGTTCTTCTTCTTTTCTCTTTTAAAACCGTTACATACAACAGATCAGCACATGCAACAGACTATTCTTCTTCATCTTCATAATCCATACTAGATGCTTCACCTTCATATCCTTCATCAACCTCTGCTCCACGACCCAAAAGAACGCTCATTTTAACTCTTTAGATGTACATACTCTTAATTTCTGCTTCAATCGAACAAAGAATGCAGCAGATAAAGATTTCGTAAAAATGTCAGCTATTTGATCAATTGCACGAACATAATTAACCTCTACTACACCTTCAGATATCTTCTCTCTTACAAAACTCAAATTCAGCTCCAAGTGCTTCATTTTTGCATGATGAACAAGATTTAACGCATGTGCTATCACACTTGTATTGTCGCACAAAATAGTAGGCGTTGAAACAATATGAACACCAAGTTCATCTAACAGGGATTTAATCCACACAACATCAGTCATAGCATTTTCCAAACTCCTATATTCAGCTTCTGTAGACGAGCACGATACAACACTTTATTTTTTAGAACTCCATGCTATAAGATTACTATCAAGGAACAAGCAATATCCCGAAGTAGACCTTTTGTCATCTATATTTACACCCAATCAGAATCAGAATAGCCAACAAGCTTATTACAATTCCCAATTGTGCCTTTCAAATACCTTAGAATGCGTTTAACTGCTTTTCAATGCGTATCTAAAGGAGAATGCATGAATTGGCTGACCTTATTAACTTCAAAATGGATGTCTGGTTGTGTATTACAAATATGCTGCAACATGCCTACCACTTTCTTATATAAAACGCATCAGGATGAGGATCATCATCATGTGCTGATAATCTGAGTGTAGAAACCATAGGTGTTGGAACTGGTGCAGCATCATACATATCAGTTGTCTTCAAAACTTCCAGAATATACTTTTGCTGACCTAGAATAATTCCAAGCTCAACTTGCTGAACGTTCATACCAAGAAAAAACCTAGATTTCCAAGGTTTTTTAACGAGAAAATGGTCTTGATCTTCTTGATAATTTGTTTCACTTCTTCAGCATTCGTTCCAGTAACAACAACATCGTCTACGTACACCGTAATGTATACTCTATGACCATTAGATTCTCGAAAATAGAGAGACATGCCTGACTTAGAGGCTGAAAAATGAAGATCTTCTATAAGACACGCTCTGAACTTGTTGAACCAGACTCGAGGAGCCTATTTCAGCCCATATAACGACCTTTTAAGTCGACAAACAAGTTTTTCCCCTTTATTATCTTGTTGTTCCAACCCTGGAGGTTGAAGCATAAACACTTCCTCAGGTAAGTCACCGTTTAAAAACGCATTATCCACATCAAACTGTCTCAAATTCCAGCCATTAGATAGGGCAAGGCTGAGTATAACCCTCACTGTTGTTGATTTCAAAACGGGACTAAACATTTTCTGATAATCAAAGCCAACTTTTTGTGAGTATCTTTTTGCTACTAAACGAGCTTTGTATCTTTCTATACTCCCATCATTGTTCCTTTTTATTTTGAACAACCACTCACACCCAATAGGTACACGATCTTCTAGAAAAGGGACTAGATCACATGTTCCTTTTTTCCACCAAAGCTTTAATTTCTTTATCCACGACTTATTTCCATTCTTGAGAAGATACAACTTGATGAATGTCAGTAGGTTCTGAATGTTTCAACTCAGCAGAGAATACCTTTGGCTTGAAGATCCCACTTTTGGACCTAGTGACCATAGAATGTGCTTGAACAACTTTTGAAGTCACTGTGCGAGCAAGCATATATGAACCACGCCCAAAGTCTGGAAAGAATTTGTATGCCCTGCAATTTCAGTAGAACAACTACTTGAAGCATACTGTTCTAAACTGTCTGTAGCTTCAACATTGGAAGGCTCACCAACACGATCTGCAGCTGTAAGACTGACATTCGCTAGTACACCAATACATTATGTAGGTAACCCTGAGATTTGTGTTTCTAAATAACCTTCTGAGTTACTTGTCGTAGGGATGTAAAAACAAGTCAAAACTTAAAAACCTGCCTGAAATCTGCTCGAGTCAGAACCTGATTTGACCTGAGAATTTGATGACATGAACTCGAACTGTAACTGACTGTTGTTGATCCGAACCCGAGTTGAACATGTTACTGTAGCAACTGAACCAGATCTGCGTCCAACTGAAAACGACCCGAACCCGAATCTGGCCTGTTAATTTTGACCTGAAACCCGACCTGCATCCAACTGAAACGAACTCGAACCTGAGATCGACCTAGCAAATTACCCGACTAAATCGACCGAGATCCGATTTTATCCGACCTGTTTTGAACCCGAACTGTTGTTGACCTAAACTGATATTGACTCGAAATCCATGACTTAATGAATTAAAAAAGTTCATAAATATACATATGATATATATATATATATATATATATATATATATATGCACACATGACACATAATACATAAATATACACATACACACATAAGTACATATATATTAGTATATATACACATACACATACATATTATATACATACACATACATGATACATGAATCGTGATACATACATATAATATATATATAACATATATATAAACATAATATCTATAACATATACATAATACATAATTATGTATTACATATTATATATAACATATATTACAATATACATATATTACAAATTATATACATAATATATATAAGTATATAACATATACAATATACAAAAATGTGATATATATATATTAATTTTTAATTAACTTAAAATATTATACATATTTTTACTTAATTTTTAACCATCTTAAAATTTAAATTAATTTTTATTTGACTTAAAATATTATACATATTATTATACTTTCAATGTAAATGTTTTCTCACCAACTTAAAATATAAACCATAAACAATAATGATAACACATAAACCCTTATACAACACCCTAAACCCTAAATATTGTAATATGAACCCTACACCCTAAACCCTAAACGATAAACAATAATGATAGCTCATAAACCATAATGCAACACCCTAAATGTAACACTCGGGTTTTGAGATCGGGTGAAAATAAAAAAAATATTAAAATATAATATTGGGCCTTGTATCTTCAAAACAAATAAAAATATGTTGAGCTTGTTTTAACTTAAACCCAAATGGGTATGGGTTTTAAACTATTGTAATTACCTATTCTCAGTAAGGGTAAAAAGGTCTTTTGGTATGTAATAATAAAACAAAACAAATAAAACACCTATTTCCATCATCTTCCTCCCTCCTCTTTCAAATGAAATCAACGACACCCTTCCCTCCCCTTTGAAGTTTACTGTTCCATCTCCTCCTCTCACCATTCTTGTGCATTTTTGAAATGTAAACTTAATCCCATGTTATGTTCAACTTCCTCTTTCTCTCCATGTTCTTAGTTTTCAATGAAACACATTGTTTTGTGTTTTGAGTTTAAAGAATAAAAATTCAAACTTTATTGACTTTTGATCGATATTTTGATTCTTTGAAGTTAGATAAGTGTTTAGTAACCCAAATGGTCCAACATATCTAAATTTTGAATGGTTTTAAACTAATTTTCGGATTTGGGTTTGTTGGGGGGTTTTAGAGGGGTTTAGAATTGGTTTTGGGGCTATTTCGGATGAGAATTTAAGGGATGAATTTTAGGTGTTAGTTGAGGGCTATTTTGGAAGCTTATGAGAATGAAAAGGGGTTGGAATCAATGGTTATTAGCTGTGCAAATGGGCTGCTCGAAAATATATGTTTAAGGGTGTTCTTAGTTGGCTAAATGCTTGTTTTGTGCTCTGAGGTTGCTACAGTGATTTGTGGGCTGATTTGTGTATGTTTTGTTTGATTTGATTGACTAGCATGAAGATTTGGTGTTGGAGAATCTTCGGGAATCAATCCGGGAAGCTTGGAAGTTTGATTGGCTAGAAATGTTGAGCTTGGAGTAATTGGTGAGTGGTTCTTCGGTTTTAAATTGGTTTTCAAAATGTTTGGTTCGAACAAGTGGACCAGGTCGGGCTTGGTAAACCCACTTAGAGTTGGGATTAGATTGGTAGTCTAATCCCAAGCTTTAGTTTAGTAGACTATGGTTGAACTGTAAATGTTGTGTTTATGCCTCGTGTGTTAATTGTGTTTGATATTGCTATACATATTGTGGATATGTGTAAGGTTGAGGCATGATGATTTAATTATGCATTATGATATGCATGCATTGATGAAATATGGGTTACATGATTGTAAATCATGGTGGATACGTGCTAGGCACGGGTTTTGGTAAGTATATTGTGTATGATGTGCTTGCGATGAGTTAGTATTGGCACTAGTATGCTTGGGTACAAATGATCGATCATTAGGATGTTAGTGTGCACACAAGTGTCGAAATGCGCGAGTGATCTTGGTGATGGTAGTCACCAAGATGGAGTACGGGTACGCCTAAAAATCTTTATTTATATTTAGTCGGTGATGAGTGGAATCCCATCGACGGGGCGTGAGGATGAGTGGAATCCCCTTCGCGTGAAACGGTGATGAGTGGAACCCCACCGTAAGGTAATGTAATGGTTGAGTTGTTGGATGTGAGTTCCAACGGTTGTTATCCGCGTATTCGGGTCATAGTTAGGTGCCAATACGGTTGTTAAATGTGTTTTCGTATGGTTGTATTATGGACATGTTGAGCATGGCATGGTATTGAGGTTATGTTCATGCACTCCATATAATTGATTCATGTGGTTCTGAAGGTAAGGAAACATGCATTCATCATTGGTTTTGTTGCCCGTGTTTGGGACCTGCATTATCGAGGTTTGTTTTATGAGCTTACCCTCACTAAGCTTTACGATTACGCTCTCTTTTGTTCGACAATGCAGATCCTTAGTTCGTGGGTTGCTTATGCGAGGAGAAGAGCCTCCAAGTGTGCTTTTTGTTATCATCAAGTATGAACTTTTAAGTTAAAAGGTGTAATGGATAAGCAATGGGATTTGTGCATGTTGTTTGTGTTAAGGAGCTTGTTTAGACTCCTTTAGTATGTTGTTGTTTTGGTTGTGGCTTGCTTATGCCATGTATGTTGGCCTTGTGCCCTTATCCTATGCTTTTGTGTATGTTTTGTTCTAGGCATGAAAACCTTGATATGTTATGTATGTCTCTTTTGGTGAATGCTTGATTCCTTAAAATGTATGCCCTTTTCATGTATGTTGTGTGATGAACATGTTTGAAGTAGGGTGAATGCCTCTGGAGTTTGTAAACGCATGTTATATCTTGTTTCTTGATGTTTGAGGCTTGTTGGGAGCTTTTGGAGATGCAAAAATATGTTTTTTAGTAACACACAAAGTGCATGCGTTTCGGAACAGGTGTGGTTCCAGGGTGTAATCACCTATTTTGTCCGGGGTGTTTAACCCGTTTTTCTTCTTTTAAATAATGAGCTTTAATTATATGGTGATTAATAATAAGAATTAAAAAAAAGGAAAAGGGGAATAAAAAACAGAATATATATATATCTATGATGTGGTTGTGAACATATTATCTATATTACTATTATAAGTATTATATATTATATATTACTCTTATTATTGTTACTATTACTTATGTTATATTATCCGCTATTATTATTATATTTGACATTATATCATATAGTTATTAATACTATTACCGATTATTATCATTAATATCTATTATTTATTACTTATATTATTATTAATACTATCTACCATATTATTATTATTATTATTATTATTATTATTATTATTATTATTATTATTATTATTACTAATCAAATCTAAAAAACAAAAAAATAAATAAAAGAAAGCCCACAAGTTTATTCATTTTAAAGTCCATATTACAAAGCCCAAAAATAAATAAATGTTACAAGGCTCGTTGACCCAATACTAGCCCTAATCTTAAAAACCCTAATCTGCTAAACCAAAAAACCTAATGCCTCCCTTTTGATCTGTGCAGCCGCCACCCCCTCTCCACCGTCAAATCTAGATTAGATCTGACGGTCCAGATCGCACCAGACGCGAGAAACCCTAGCCGGCCCCTTCCTCAAGCCTCAGCGCCGCTCAATCTCCACCGTTCGATCAGGAGCGCATTGGACGGCTGAGATCGAAGCTCGGAAGCTTCCAGAGCCCCACGCGCCGCACGCGCGACTCCCCAGCAGCCCACGCGCGGCTCTTCAGTGCCAGACGCGCGCGTACATCTCACGCTGGCCCTTTCGAATGCCTCATCCGAATCCCATCAACGGCATGCAACCGGCCACATCTCAGCCGAGCCCTGGTCCCCTCTCCTCACGGGTCACATACAACAAACAAAAACCAAATGTCAGAGCACCAAAACGCAACCGAAATGCAGAATCACAGGGTGGCAAACGGAAATTGCAGACGGATACGTACAAATCAACCAACAAATTCCAGCATTTCATGTAATTTAGAAAAAGCCGAAAAATGTAATATTCGGGCTTATAAAAGCCGAAGCAACATGTAATGTGGAGGAGGATCTTTTCAGAGAGAGAAAAATTGTAAGAGAGGACTCGGAAAATTTTAGAGAGACTTTGTAATCGTGCCTTCATATCAATACAAGCAAAGCATTTCAGAGGTATTAAGTCCTCTCTTTTATCGTTTCGAAGCAAAAAATAAAAATAAAAAGGTTTCACAGATTCGTTCTTACCTTCGCATCTCTCCTTCTCCTCCTGCTCCGTTTCGTTTCTCACGCCGGTGACAAGCCATTCGGTCCCTTTCGGGACCATGCACGGTGAACCGGTGGAGGGAAAATATCGGTAAGTGGTGGTTTTAAAGTTTTTGGGTTTCTGATTTCATAAAAACAGATCAGGAAAAAAAAATTTTGGTTTCGATTTCATGAAACGAAGGGTTTTTTGGTTTTGGGTTGTAGGGAAGATCGAAAAAAAACCTTTTTTTAAGGTTCCGGCGCCGGAAACGGCGACCGGAACCCTTGCGGCGCCGGAGTTTTCAGAGAAAGGGGAAGGGTCTTTAGGTTAGGGTTTGGTTTTTTAATAAAACAGAGAAGAGTCTTCAAATGTTTTAAGGGTCGGGTTTTTTATAATGTTTCCGTCTTTAAAATTTGGTTTAATAGCATTTTAAAACCCTCTGCGTTTTTTAATTACGCGAAGGAGGGCTCCCGCATTTCAAAACCACGCTCGGGGCCCTCCAACCTTTTCAAGTGTTTTCAATCTCGCCCCTTTTCCATTCTAATCGATGGCCGGATGGGTTAATTCCCATTCCGGTCCCTGTGGCTTTTCGTCTTCTTTAATTTGGTCCCATCCCGTGTTTTAATTAGTTTTGTTAAATGGTTTATTTACATTTTCAGTCCCTTCCAGTTTGCATTTTATTTATTTACATTGCATTTCATTTTGCATATTATGTTTTGTTATCCATGCTTTTTTTATATATCGAATATACGTTTTTTTTGCATATTGTTTATATTTGTTAAATATGGTATGTATGTTATTTATTAAATTGTGGTCGTATGTCTATATATCTTCGGTTTGAGCATGTTTCTTTATAGTTTACGGTTTATGTGATGCACGACATATTTTTATCATGTGACATGTTTTTTATAGTATGCTCGTTTTTTATGTGGTTCGAATATATGTATATATGTGACATGCACTTTAAATTGCCATTCATGTGACCCTATAATGTTTAGAATTGCATAATAATTAATTTTAATTATAAAACGGAGATACCTATTAATTCGCGTATTCGGGTCGACTAGCCTAGCTTATTGGATGTCCCGCGAATATTCGGATTAATTCGAATCGTCTAAAGGTAAATCCGTAATTAAAACGAACAAGACCATAGCATCATCATTTAATTGCTTGCATCATGCATAAAGGTGACGTACGGGATCCGAACCCTAAACTAACACGGCAGTCAGCCTTATATGATGTCGGTTTAGTTTTTGGTCCGGTGTACCGTCATCCTTTTTAATTAAACGATAGATTAATTCGATATCACCCATTTGAAAAAGCTCATGATTAAAGCCTAATTTTCAATCAAGAACCCCTAATTAAAGTCTTTTTAAATTTTGAATAATTTCCATCAATTAAAGGCAACAATTGTTTTGGTACCGATTTTCGGGCGTGATGGGGGTGCTAACCCTTCCCCACGCGTAACCAACTCCCGAACCCTTTCAAAAGAATCTCTGGTTTTGTTTTTACGGTGTCCGACCTACCTTAGTGGCCGGTGGCGACTCCAACCAAAAAGAGAAAAAAAAGATTTTTTTTAAAGGTTGTTTTCCCGAAACCCGAACCAATTTTTAAAACTCTCCCTTTTTAAATCAAATCGAACGTTTTTTCAAAAGTAGCGGGGAACTTGATTTGCGAAAGAAAAAACCCCGTTACAGCTTGGCGACTCCGCTGGGGACAAATTTTGTTTTTCAAAACAAAAAAAGAGTTAGGCCAAAGAAATAATTGTTGCTTTTAATGATGGAAATTTTTGGAATTTAATTTGACTTTAACGAGATGGTTCTTCTTTGAAAATAAGACTTTAAGTACACGAGCTTTGATAATTGGTGGTCTTGAATTAATTTTTCATTTAATTTCAAAGGAATCACCGACATGTGTTGCATCACGCATTAGACTCTATACCCGAGCTTCGTCCCTTAAGTGGGAGTGAAACGCCCATACCCACGTGAGTCTCCCTCCACGGGTCGGTAATTCACTTCCGGAATCCACGCCTTTGACATGTGAGCAGCCCTCCACGTCATTAGGTTGTGCTTTCCCTCGAACCGAAACCAATTCACAAGCTTGTAATGGGCCAGAATTGGGGTTCTTGTTACCTTAATAGGTAATAAGATAGGTTCGGGTACCCTTGTTAGAACCGAACCACATGCGTGAGAATTTAAGAAGCCTACCCCGGTTAGAGCCATGCGGATAACCGTAGAATTAGCATTCGTGCTATTAGGTCTTGTTTTGTTAACCTGCTTTGGTGTTTTCTGTTTATTTGTTCAAGTATTCATTCTCGGTGTTACTAACCCAGTTGCCTTTTTGCCTTATTTTGATCATTTTTGCATACTCATCGCATTTTCATACGAAGTGTTGATTCGAGAACAGTCTAAAGTTGAAAACTTTCACAACGGGAGAAAGAGTCCACAGCAACGGAGTTTTCGGAACCCTAATTTAATGGAAAGGGACGAGGAAATTTTTTTATAAAAAAATCATACCCTCGTATTTATTTTCTTATCGCGTTGTAAGAAGACTCGATCTCCGTTATGGAAAGTTGTTTAATGAGGATGTTCGTCGAATCAACATTTTCTCGCATTCGATTGTGTTTTTATTTTATTACCTTCAATCATCTGTTTCTGTTTTGCATACACATTTCATGTATTACATCATTAAATCATGTGATTAATTGCTCGGGGTCATGTCAGCATTTGTGACTACCGAAGATTCCGCACCCACACTTTACTCGCCACCAAAGGAGGCAAATGGAGAAAAGTTTTGCTAAGTTAGAAGTCGACTTGAGAAGGGTCCAAATGGGGGCATATGATGGCCATGGATCATTTTGCGAATACCACCAGACTGCGGGGCACGAGATTCAGAGTTGTCCCGAATTCAAACAGTTGGTTCAGGAATTAATGGACAATAAGGAGGTTGAGTTCCTCGAGGAAGCTTAAAGGGGTGGGATGGACGACCAACTTAGTCAAGAGTTTTAATGCATCCAAGTTTGTTTGCTTTCTTTTCATTGCATTCTAATCATTTCCTTGAAGTGATGTGTGAAATCAACCTTTGCTACCCTTTGCCCGAAGGTAGCAAAGATTTTTTGTAAGAGCCTCAGACTGCATGTTTTTAAATTTCAATGAAGGGATGCATTACGTTTCAATTGCCTTTTCATTGTGTGTGTATATATTTGCCTATTGAGTCCCCGTATATCAATTGCACAAGGGACATTGACCTTGACCCCAAAGGTTGACTTCGAGCCGCCTTTGTCTAGTGGAAATCGAAAGCTTTGAAGATGATGAATATGTGGCTTACACTCCAAGTTAATTTGGTCAAACACACATAGAGCTATGACCTTCAGGAGAATAACCGGAAGTTTTCCGTGCTAAAAAAATTCAAGAATACTAAGCCTAACAATGTTCGAAGCCTGGTAATAGGCATTTTCGGATACAAATGTGGAATTTTTGGGGCACTCCGCTGTAGCAAAAGACCAATAAGGTTGCTATGCACCATCCACTTTAGCTACATGAGTGATGGTAAAATCGTGACAATGCCAAGTAACTCGGGGTATCGTTGTATGCTCCATCTTTATTCTCGAGCCAAAGGAATGTGATGAGTTGACTCCCCCACAATTATAAAGAATTGATAAAGGCAAAGCCTATTGAAGATAAATCTAATTTTTGGGGCACTCCGCTGTAGCAAAAGACCAATAAGGTTGCTATGCACCATCCACTTTAGCTACATGAGTGATGGTAATATTCTCAAATCGTGACAATGCCGAGTAACTCGGGGTATCGTTGTATGCTCCATCTTTATTCTCGAGCCAAATGAATGTGATGAGTTGACTTCCCCACAATTATAAAGAATTGATAAAGGCGAAGCCTATTGAAGATAAATCTGATTGATTAAAAGCCGAAATAACTTGGAAAGTATGTCACATTTTCAGACATTAGCTCAGCTTTCGAGGTCTCCTAGACACATGATGCTTGAGGCAATCATTGGTAAGCCATATCAGCGTCGTTCGTGCACTTGATATTCAGGGTATTTGATCTAGTTTGATATATCCATGATTTGAAAAGAAAGTCTAGTTTTCCAAAAATGCATCTCATGTTGAAATTAGAAGATGCAGTCTAAATCTTTTTGTGAACACAAATTAATCTCCCTTTGCTTCATAGATAAAGTTTAGAATGCAATGACATGAATACAAATGGCAATTTGTCAGTTACTACAGTTTAAGGACTTGGAGCAATTTTTTGTCAAAATGTTTCGATTGCTTCAGAAGATGAAATTGGACCTTGATGAACTTAAGAGAAAAGTTCAGGGACTTGGGGGCATGTGTTTCCCCCATTGTTGAGAAGAGATGAAGCCGTCATATTCAGTTAAGACGAAGAGAATAATTCGGCACCCAGTTTGAGAAGGGGGCAATATTTTGAGAGCAAGCACTACGAGAAGTGTTATGACCAGTCTGACCAGTGAAAGTCAGCGGTTATCTTTCGAGAAGAAACCAAAAGATTGAGATTTGGCAAGGAGAAAAGCCAAAAGAGATTAAGAAGAAGAAGAAGAAGGTCGAGATGGACCAGTCCAAAGAGTGAAAGCGTTCGAGAACTCTTTAATGAACTTAAGAGAAAAGTTCAGGGACTTGGGGGCATGTGCTTCCCCTATTGTTGAGAGAAGAGAAGAAGTTGTCATGTTGAATTAAGACGAAGAGAATAATTCAGCACCCAGTTTGAGAAGGGGGCAATGTTTCGAGAATGAGCACTATGAGAGGTGTTATTTCTAGTTTGACCAACGAAAGTCGGCGGTCATCTTTCGAGAAGAGACCAAAAGATTGAGATTTGGCAAAGATAAGAAGGCCAAAAGAGATTGAGAAGAAGAAGAGACAAGAAGAAGGTCGAGATTGACCAACTCGGAGAGTAGAAGCATCCGAGCATTTTGATGTCATAATCCATGCATCACTTGTAGTTAGGCATCCCTAGGATTAGGGGGCATGCTAACTCACATCATCATACATATTTTACCTAATTTCGACAGGTATTTTAAAGCTTTCCTCGTAAAAGGAAACCCGCCTATCCGACCAGACTCTTGAAGAATGAAACTCGCCTATCTGATCAGGCCCTTGGAGAATGGAACCCGCCTATCCGATCAGGCTCTTGAAGAATGAAACCCGCCTATCCGGTCAGGCTCTTGGAGAATGGAACCCGCCTATCCGGTCAGGCTCTTAAAGAATGGAACACGCCTACACGTTCAGGCTCTTGGAGAAGGGAACCCGCCTGTACGTTCAGGCTCTTAAAGAATGAAACTCATCTATCCGATCAGGCCCTTGGAGAATGGAACCCGCCTATCCGATCAGACTCTTAAAGAATGAAACTCGCCTATCTGATCAGGCCCTTGGAGAATGGAACCCGCCTATCCGATCAGGCTCTTGAAGAATGAAACCCGCCTACCCGATCAGGCCCTTGGAGAATGCAACCCGCCTATCCGGTCAGGCTCTTAAAGAATGGAACACGCCTATCCGATCAGGCTCTTGGAGAATGGAACCCGCCTATCCGATCAGGCTCTTGAAGAATGAAACCCGCCTATTCGATCAGGCCCTTGGAGAATGGAACCCGCCTATCCGATCAGGCTCTTGAAGAATAAAACCCGCCTATCCGATCAGGCCCTTGGAGAATGGAACCCGCCTATCCGATCAGGCTCTTGAAGAATGAAACTCGCCTACCCGATCAGGCCCTTGGAGAATGGAACCCGCCTATCCGGTCAGGCTCTTAAAGAATGGAACCCGCCTACACGTTCAGGCTCTTGGAGAAGGGAACCCGCCTGTACGTTCAGGCTCTAGGAGAATGGAACTCGCATATCTGTTCGGGCTTTCGGAGAATAGAACCCGCCTATCCATTCGGGCATTTGGAGAATGGAGCTTCTGTTAATCAAACCTCGAAGGGTTGAAGAGTGTTGAAATGAGAAAAACAGCTTCAGGCCTCCGCGACCGTTGCATTTTCCCGTACTGACTTCCGAACCGCCAGTAGTTCAAGTGCATGGTGACTCGGAATCCAAACAGGGAAGTCGGACAAAATTGGTGCTTATGGCCTTTGCTTTATCCTTGTTCTACAAGTATAAGCAAAGAGGGGCAGCTGTAATCACCTATTTTGTCCGGGGTGTTTAACCCGTTTTTCTTCTTTTAAATAATGGGCTTTAATTATATGGTGATTAATAATAAGAATTAAAAAAAGGAAAAGGGGAATAAAAAACAGAATATATATATATATGATGTGGTTGTGAACATATTATCTATATTACTATTATAAGTATTATATATTATATATTACTCTTATTATTGTTACTATTACTTATGTTATATTATCCGCTATTATTATTATATTTGACATTATATCATATAGTTATTAATACTATTACCGATTATTATCATTAATATCTATTATTTATTACTTATATTATTATTAATACTATCTACCATATTATTATTATTATTATTATTATTATTACTAATCAAATCTAAAAAACAAAAAAATAAATAAAAGAAAGCCCACAAGTTTATTCATTTTAAAGTCCATATTACAAAGCCCAAAAATAAATAAATGTTACAAGGCCCGTTGGCCCAATACTAGCCCTAATCTTAAAAACCCTAATCTGCTAAACCAAAAAACCTAATGCCTCCCTTTTGATCTGTGCAGCCGCCACCCCCTCTCCACCGTCAGATCTAATCTAGATCTGACGGTCCAGATCGCACCAGACGCGAGAAACCCTAGTCGGCCCCTTCCTCAAGCCTCAGCGCCGCTCAATCTCCACCGTTCGATCAGGAGCGCATTGGACGGCTGAGATCGAAGCTCGGAAGCTTCCAGAGCCCCACGCGCCGCACGCGCGACTCCCCAGCAGCCCACGCGCGGCTCTTCAGTGCCAGACGCGCGCGTACATCTCACGCTGGCCCTTTCGAATGCCTCATCCGAATCCCATCAACGACATGCAACCGGCCACATCTCAGCCGAGCCCTGGTCCCCTCTCCTCACGGGTCACATACAACAAACAAAAACCAAATGTCAGAGCACCAAAACGCAACCGAAATGCAGAATCACAGGGTGGCAAACGGAAATTACAGACGGATACGTACAAATCAACCAACAAATTCCAGCATTTCATGTAATTTAGAAAAAGCCGAAAAATGTAATATTCGGGCTTATAAAAGCCGAAGCAACATGTAATGTGGAGGAGGATCTTTTCAGAGAGAGAAAAATTGTAAGAGAGGACTCGGAAAATTTCAGAGAGACTTTGTAATCGTGCCTTCATATCAATACAAGCAAAGCATTTCAGAGGTATTAAGTCCTCTCTTTTATCGTTTCGAAGCAAAAAATAAAAATAAAAAGGTTTCACAGATTCGATCTTACCTTCGCATCTCTCCTTCTCCTCCTGCTCCGTTTCGTTTCTCACGCCGGTGACAAGCCATTCGGTCCCTTTCGGGACCATGCACGGTGAACCGGTGGAGGGAAAATATTGGTAAGTGGTGGTTTTAAAGTTTTTGGGTTTCTGATTTCATAAAAACAGATCAGGAAAAGTTTTTTTTGGTTTCGATTTCATGAAACGAAGGGTTTTTTGGTTTTGAGTTGTAGGGAAGATCGAAAAAAAAACCTTTTTTTAAGGTTCCGGCGCCGGAAACAGCGACCGGAACCCTTGCAGTGCCGGAGTTTTCAGAGAAAGGGGAAGGGTCTTTAGGTTAGGGTTTGGTTTTTTAATAAAACAGAGAAGAGTCTTCAAATGTTTTAAGGGTCGGGTTTTTTATAATGTTTCCGTCTTTAAAATTTGGTTTAATAGCATTTTAAAACCCTCTGCGTTTTTTAATTACGCGAAGGAGGGCTCCCGCATTTCAAAACCACGCTCGGGGCCCTCCAACCTTTTCAAGTGTTTTCAATCTCGCCCCTTTTCCATTCTAATCGATGGCCGGATGGGTTAATTCCCATTCCGGTCCCTGTGGCTTTTCGTCTTCTTCAATTTGGTCCCATCCCGTGTTTTAATTAGTTTTGTTAAATGGTTTATTTACATTTTCAGTCCCTTCCAGTTTGCATTTTATTTATTTACATTGCATTTCATTTTGCATATTATGTTTTGTTATCCATGTTTTTTTATATATCGAATATACGTTTTTTTTGCATATTGTTTATATTTGTTAAATATGGTATGTATGTTATTTATTAAATTGTGGTCGTATGTCTATATATCTTCGGTTTGAGCATGTTTCTTTATAGTTTACGGTTTATGTGATGCACGACATATTTTTATCATGTGACATGTTTTTTATAGTATGCTCGTTTTTTATGTGGTTCGAATATATGTATATATGTGACATGCACTTTAAATTGCCATTCATGTGACCCTATAATGTTTAGAATTGCATAATAATTAATTTTAATTATAAAACGGAGATACCTATTAATTCGCGTATTCGGGTCGACTAGCCTAGCTTATTGGATGTCCCGCGAATATTCGGATTAATTCGAATCGTCTAAAGGTAAATCCGTAATTAAAACGAACAAGACCATAGCATCATCATTTAATTGCTTGCATCATGCATAAAGGTGACGTACGGGATCCAAACCCTAAACTAACACGGCAGTCAGCCTTATATGATGTCGGTTTAGTTTTTGGTCCGGTGTACCGTCATCCTTTTTAATTAAACGATAGATTAATTCGATATCACCCATTTGAAAAAGCTCATGATTAAAGCCTAATTTTCAATCAAGAACCCCTAATTAAAGTCTTTTTAAATTTTGAATAATTTCCATCAATTAAAGGCAACAATTGTTTTGGTACCGATTTCCGGGCGTGATGGGGGTGCTAACCCTTCCCCACGCGTAACCAACTCCCAAACCCTTTCAAAAGAATCTCTGGTTTTGTTTTTACGGTGTCCGGCCTACCTTAGTGGCCGGTGCCGACTCCAACCAAAAAGAGAAAAAAAAGATTTTTTTAAAGGTTGTTTTCCCGAAACCCGAACCAATTTTTAAAACTCTCCCTTTTTAAATCAAATCGAACGTTTTTTCAAAAGTAGCGGGGAACTTGATTTGCGAAAGAAAAAACCCCGTTACACAGGGACACCCGTATCGGAACGTCTTCCGGTACGGTTTGGCTACTGCGAACCCCTGTTCCAATACGAGTATTGAAATGTTTTTGCTACTGTGAGGGAATGTTCCGGAACGTGTTTCAGAACGCCTAGGCGAAATGGACCCCTGTACCGAAATGGGGTGGTGGGTATCGGTACGGATGGTCTGAATTTTTAAACTAGGGCACGTGTATCGAAATGGGCAGCTTGTTTCGAAACACAGGCCTGAAATGTGGGCTTTTGGCATCTCTAGAGGTTCTCAAGTGTTGGGCTTAGGCCCTGTTTGATGTTAGCTTTCTTGTAAGCCTTGTTCGTGATCATTTATGTGTGTTTGGGTCGCGTTTGCAAGAAATCGGATTAACTTGACAATTGGTAAATTTAAATTAACTTACGCTCTCTTGCTTAGTCTTGTCCTCGTTTTCCGCTGCCGTTTATCACACATAGGACTAACTAAATATCTAGACAAGACAATAAATCAAAGAAAGTTTCCTAGGGTTGTTGATCGAAGTGGAGCCTTAACAGGTTTCGCCTTGATTTTCCCCGTGTAGCCCACTCGGACCGGCCAGCCGCCTAGGCCGGGACGAGGGGGTTACACTTGTTGGTATCAGAGCATGAGGTTTCCGAGACCTCAGGCAGGTAAGTGAGGTAAGTTAAATTCTTGTATTGCAAATGCACGGTGGTTGCTTGCCCTGTAAGTGTGTTCGCTTGCTTAACAAGTATGCTTTGATGTTTTCTTGATTGATCGTATGTCTGTGCTGTTTGAAGCATTTTGATGTGTGATTTGTCCGTTAAGTGTTGAGTAGAGTTGCATTGCTTCTATTACATCGGAAAAAGGAGATTTTTAAGTGAGGGAAACATACTTGAGCCACTTGGACCCTTGCCCTTGCTAACCCCATTTTGTATGTTGTTGTTATAGTTGTTATTTGTGAGCTGTTATGTCGAGGCCTAGAGGTAGACCCAGGTTGGTTCGCCAGGAACCCCGTGTTACGGATCCTGCTGGTGAGCCGGTGGTTGGGGTAGAGGCTCCTGTGGAAGAGCCTGTTGTTGGAGTCGTAGCTCCTCCTCCACCACCACCTCCTCAGCCTGATGTGGAAGGCGAGGCTAGAGCAGAGGGAGCGGGACCTCAGGTTGGCCAGGGTGGCCAAGGTCCTGCAAGGATAGACCTCGCTCTACTAGTTCAAGCTATAGCAGGAGCGTTTCAGGCGGCAGTTGCCAGAGCTCAGGCTGCAGCACAACCGAGAGAATATGATGCTAGCTTACCCTTAGAGAGGCTTCGTAGCCTCGGAGCGGATGAGTTTAGGGGATCTACACCTGACAGATCAGAGTTATGGCCAGAGAAGACGGTTCGTATTTTAGCTCAGATGGGATGCGTTGGGGCTCGTAAGTTGGGCTGTGTAGTTTCGTTACTTCAGGGTGATGCCTACACCTGGTGGGTCACCATTACTACCGGCGTGCCTGAGGCCGAGATCAGTTGGAGTTTCTTTAAGACTGCTTTCAGAAAGAGATACTCATGCCTGAGATATTTAGATGAGAAGAAGAGGGAGTTCATGACTTTTGTTCAGGGAGAGACATCAGTGACAGATTACGAGATCCGCTTTGTCCGATTGAGTCAGTATGCTCCGGAGTTGGTTCCTACTGAGAGGGACTATTGTGATCGGTTCAGGTGTGGACTTCCTGAGGAGGTCAAGAGGTACACCTTGGCTACAGATTATTCTGATTTTGATGTCTTGGTCGCTAGGGCCAAAGACATCGAGCATAGCTTGGGGCTGACTAAGCGTTCAGGAGTATCTAGTTCAGGGAAGAGGCACAACAACTTTGATCGTGGTGATGCCAAGAGGCATCGGGGCAGTGGACAGCAGTATGATCATAGGCGTGGCGGTGGCCACCACGGTAGAGGCCATCAGGGCCAAAGAGCTGGAGGGCGTTTGCCCGAGTGTGCCCGATGTGGGAGACAACATTCAAGAGAGTGTTGGGGAAACTATCATGCTTGCTGGAACTGTGGATCGAGAGACCACATCAGGAGAGAGTGTACGCATCAGGCGAGACAGGCACCGATTCAGGCAGAGGCTCCTGTGAGAGCGATCGACTATCCGAGAGGTTGTGGGTGCGATCGTGGTTACTTCCATCCGAGGGCTGATGCACCTAGGGTAGAGGCACCGAGGAATCTTGCTCATGTAGTGGCAGTTCAGCCAGAGGTCGATGGACCAGCTAGAGTCTATGCACAGAAAGAGGCAGGGAATGACACATATGTGATAGCAGGTAATTTTGAGTTACAATCCATGTCTTTGCTTTCCTTAGTCGATTCAGGTTCCACGCATTCTTATATTTTGAGTGAGCATGCAAAGAAGTTAGACATACCTGTTGAGATTTTAGACATAGGGATGCATGTGACTAGTTCCTTCGGTGAGACAGTTGTAGTTAGATGGATGTATAGGAGGTGTCCGCTGAGGATTCAGGGTCATGTGTTTCCTGTTGATATGATGGAGCTTCCGTTCTATGGTTTTGATATCATTTTGGGTATGGATTGGTTGGTTGAGCATAGAGCTAGTGTAGATTTTGAGACAAAGAGAATTTCGTTGAAGCTTTTTGATGACTACGAGGTAGTGGTAGTAGGCGAGAACGTTAAGTTCTTAACGAACATTGTGTCAGCTTTAGAGGCTCATAGGTTGATGGACTCCGTTTGTGGGGCTTATTTAGCATACATGATGAATTTGAATATGAGTGAGGTTAGACCGAAAGATATTAGGACAATTTGTGATTATCCGGATGTGTTTCCAGAAGAGTTACCGGGTTTGCCTCCTGAAAGAGATGTAGAGTTTGTGATTGAGACTGTTTCAGGGTCTACTCCAGTTTCTATTGCTCCGTGTCGTATGGCTCCGAAAGAGTTGAAAAGTCAGCTTCAGGAGTTGTTAGACCGAGGTTTTATTAGGCCTAGTATTTCACCTCGGGGTGCTTCCGTGTTGTTTGTGAAGAAGAAGGATGGCAGTATGAGGATGTGTATCGACTATAGGCAGTTGAACCAGTTGACAGTGAAGAACAAGTATCGGTTGCCTCGTATAGATGACATGTTTGATCAGTTGAGAGGTGCCTCAGTGTTTTTGAAGATAAATTTGAGATCGGGGTACTATCAGTTGAAGGTAAAAGAATGTGACGTACCGAAGACAGCCTTTAGGACTAGATACGGTCATTATGAGTTCCTTGTGATGCTGTTTGGGCTCACGAATGCACCAACAGCTTTCATGGACATGATGAACAGAGTTTTCTGAGACTATCTAGACCGATTTGTAGTTGTTTTCATAGACGACATCCTTGTGTACTCGAGATCAGAAGAAGAACATGATGAGCACTTGAGACTTGTGTTGCGGAGATTGATGAGTAATCAGTTGTGTGCTAAACTGAGTAAATACGAGTTTTGGATTAGAGAGGTTGTGTTTCTTGGCCACTTTGTGTCAGCTGAAGGTATCCGAGTTGATCCGAAGAAGATTGAAGCCATTGTTGAGTGGAAACAACCTAAGTCACTTTGTGTCAGCTGGTTAGTATAGGAGGTTCGTTGATGGTTTCTCTAGAGTAGTTGTTTCATTGACTAAATTGTTGCAAAAAGGAGTGAAGTTTGAGTGGTCAGATGCGAGACGGAATGCATTTGAGAAATTAAAAGAAGCTTTAACGAATGCTCCAGTGTTGGTACAGTCAGTTTCAGGGAAAGAGTTCGTAATCTATAACGATGCTTCCTACGTAGGTTTAGGTTGTGTTCTGATGCAAGAAAGAAAAGTTGTTGCTTATGCTTCGAGACAGTTGAATGTGCACGAGAAAAACTACCCTACGCACGACATTGAGTTAGCAGCAGTTGTGTTTGCGTTGAAGATTTGGCGTCACTACTTGTATGGTGAGAAGTGCACGGTTTACACTAATCATAAAAGCTTGAAGTATCTGATGACTCAGAGAGAGCTAAACTTGAGGCAAAGAAGATGGCTTGAACTGTTGAAAGACTATGATTTGACTATTGAGTACCATCTGGGTAAGGGAAATGTAGTGGCCGATGCGTTGAGCAGAAAAGTTGTAGTTGAGTTGCGAGCTATGTTTGCTAGGTTGAGTGTATCAGGGGACGGTGGTTTGATTACAGAGTTGCAAGTGAAGCATTCATTGATTCAGATGATCAGAGAGAAACAGTTGCAAGACGCATCACTAGTTCCGCATGTTCAGGACATTGCAGAGGGTAGACCGACAGAGTACAGTTTCAGTGATGATAATGTGTTATGTTTTAGAGACAGAGTTGTAGTACCTGCAGATGTTGAGTTGAGACGTATTATTCTGAGCGAAGCACATTTGAGTCCTTTTTCTATGCATCCGGGTAGTACTAAGATGTACCGAGATCTGAAGAGTGATTATTTCTGGGTTGGTTTGAAGAAAAATGTAGTCGAGTATGTGAGTCGTTGCATGGTTTTTCAGAGAGTGAAGGCAGAACATCAGGTTCCTTCAGGTTTGTTACAGCCTTTGAAAATTCCGGAATGAAAGTGGGAAAGAATCACTATGGACTTTATGTCAGGGTTGTCGGTGTCTCATTCGAAGAAGAATTCTGTCTGGGTGATAGTTGATAGATTCACTAAGTGTGCTAATTTCTTAGCAGTGAACACCACAGATTCTTTAGACAAGTTGGAAGATTTGTATATTCGAGAGATCGTGAGACTGCATGGAGTTCCGAAGTCTATTGTATCAAACAGAGATCCGAGATTCACATCGAGGTTCTGGAGTCGTTTGCATAGTGCCCTAGGTAGTCGTTTTCATTTCAGTACTTCATATCATCCGCAGTTAGATGGTCAGTCAGAGCGAGTGATACAAGTATTAGAGGATATGCTCTGTTGTTGTGTGATTGACTTCCAGGGTTCGTGGGAGAAACATTTACCCTTAGTCGAGTTTGCTTACAACAATAGTTATCATGCTAGTATCCAGATGGCTCCCTATGAGGCATTGTATGGTAGGCGATGTAGGACTCCGATCTGTTGGGCCAAAACGGGTCAGAAGTTGTTACTTATGCCGGATTTTCTTAAGAGGACTACCGATAAGGTGAAGTTGATTTGTGACCGTCTAAAAGCAGCTTATGATCGTCAAAAATCTTACGCATATTTGAAGAGAAAGGAGATTGAGTTTTCAGTGGGTGAGAAGATGTTTCTGAAAGTGTCTCTTTAGAAGAAGGTAATGTGATTTGGCCGGAGAGGCAAGTTGAGTCCGAGGTTTATCGGTCCGTATAAGATAATTGAGCGGATTGGGCCAGTAGCTTACCGTTTGAGATTGCCTTCATAGTTAGAGAAGATCCACGATGTATTCCATGTGTCGATGCTCAGGAGATATAGATCGGATACGTCTCATGTTATGCACGTTGGAGAAATAGAACTAAATCCAGATTTGTCGTACAATGAAAAACCAGTTGAGATACTTGTTTTGGATAGCAAGGTGTTGCGTGGCAAGACCATAGAGTTGGTCAAGGTGTTATGGCGACATAGAGGCGTGGAAGAGGCCACGTGGGAGAGGAAAGCGGATATGCTTGAGCAGTTTTTGTACTTGTTTCCGTCAGGTAATTTCGGGGACGAAATTTCCTTAAGTGGGGGAGAGTTGTAACACTCGGTTTTTGGGGTCGGGTGGAAATAAAAAAATATTAAAATATAATATTAGGCCTTGTATCTTCAAAACAAATAAAAATATGTTGGGCTTGTTTTAACTTAAATCCAAATGGGCATGGGTTTTACACTATTGTAATTACCCATTCTCATTAAGGGTAAAAAGATCTTTTGGTATGTAATAGTAAAACAAAACAAATAAAACACACATTTCCATCATCTTCCTCCCTTCTCTTTCAAATGAAATCAACGACACCCTCACTTCCCCTTTGAAGTTTAATGTTCCATCTCCTCCTCTCACCATTCTTGTGCATTTTTTAAAGGTAAAATTAATCTCATGATGTCCTCAACTTCCTCTTTCTCTCCATGTTCTTAGTTTTCAATGAAACCCATTGTTTTGTGTTTTGAGTTTTTGAGTTTAAAGAATAAAAATTCAAACTTTATTGACTTTTGATCGAGATTTTGATTCTTTGAAGTTAGATAAGTGTTTAGTAACCCAAATGGTCCAACATATCCAAATTATGAATGGTTTTAAACTGATTTTCGGATTTGGGTTTGTTGGGGGTTTTAGAGAGGTTTAGAGTTGGTTTTGGGGCTATTTCGGATGAGAACTTAAGGGATGATGTTTAGGTGCTGGTTGAGGGCTATTTTGGAAGCTTATGAGAGTGAAAAGCGGGTTGGAATCAATGGTTATTAGCTGTGCAAATGGGCTGCTCGAAAATATATGTTTAAGGGTGTTCTTAGTTAGCTAAATGCTTGTTTTGTGCTCCGAGGTTGCTACAGTGATTTGTGGGCTGATTTGTGTTTGTTTTGTTGGCTTTGATTGACTAGCATCGGGATTTGGTGTTGGAGAATCTTCGGGAATCAATCCGGGAAGCTTGGAAGTTTGATTGGCTAGAGTTGTTGAGCTTGGAGTAGTCGGTGAGTGGTTCTTCGGTTTTAAATTGGTTTTCAAAATGTTTGGTTCGAGCATGTGGACCTAGGTCGGGCTTGGTAAACCCATCTAGAGTTGGGATTAGATTGGTAGCCTAATCTCAAGCTTTAGTTTAGTAGGCTATGGTTGAACTGTAAATGTTGTGTTTATGCCCCATGTGTTAATTGTGTTTGATGTTGCTATGCATATTATGGATATGTGTAAGGTTGAGGCATGATGATATTATGCATTGTGATATGCATGTATTGATAAAATGTGGGTTTCATGATTGTTAATCATGGTGGATATGTGCTAGGCACGGGTTTTGGTAAGGATATTGTGTATGATGAGCTTGTGATGAGTTAGTATTGGCACTAGTATGCTTGGGTACAAATGATCAATCATTAGGATGTTAGTGTGCACACAAGTGTCGAAATGCGCGCGTGGTCTTGGTGATGGTAGTCACCAAGATAGAGTACGGGTACGCCTGAAAATCTTCATTTATATTTAGTCGGTGATGAGTGGAATCCCATCGAGGGGGCGTGAGGATGAGTGGTGTAACGCCCCGGTTTTGGGCTCAGAAGTTTTGGCGTTGACCGGTTTGGTCAAAGTGCTGATCGAATATATAAGAGGGAATTTAGGAAAACCTAGTTCGGGTTGCATTAAAAATATGGAAAAATATTCTAAAATCATCTTTTAATATATAAAAGTGAACTGTGAAATCAATTTTGGAAAATGAGGTTTGGAAGGTTGACATTTTGGCTAGTGACCAAAATGTAATTTTTGAAAGTTGCGGGACAGTTTTATAAAGGATTGAAACTTTGAATCTTTAAGGAGCTATTGTTCCAAAAAGGATTTCTCCAGATTTTTTCTAGGATATTTTAAGTCTAAAATCTGATTTTAAAGATTAGGAAAAGGGAGGGAAATCATTTTTAACCAATTCTTAACTAATTTTTCTATTTTCTCTCAAATTCTCTTTTCTCTCATTTTCTCTCTACCCAAACAAGATTTCCTCAGATTTCTTTCTCTGATTTTGACATCTACATCTCTCATTTCAACTCCCATTTGATTTCTAATCATCTCATCATCAAAACCTCACAATTTGCAAATTGTTTCATCAAGCATTTTGGCTCTAAAAGGGAGAAATTCAAGTTTGGAGGTAAGAACGTCCTTCTCCTCTAAACTATCAGTTCTTTACTGAAATTCCTAAGTTCTCAATCCTTGATTCATGTTTTATTAAAGGCTTTTCAATTGAGATCTTGATTTTTGGCTAAAATGCAAGATTTGGTGATTTTGGTGAAAATTTCGTGTGATATGTTTAAGCAGGGTTTTGAAGTGTTAAAATGATGTTAAATGAATGCTAAAATGATTAGAAGTTGAGGTTTAATCAATGCAATCCCGGATAGGTTGAATTTCCTAAGTTTGGCTTGAGTTTTTGGTTGTTTTTGGAGTGTTTTTGGTGATCTGTTATACCTGGAGGTATAAGGACGTGGTTGTGATCTTTTTGCATGTTGGTTGATGTATAAAAATGGTTAGAAGTGATGGATCTTGGCTGGGTTAAGTTTTGGAAGTGTTTGGAGATGATTTCGGTTGTGTTTGGTAGCCAAATTGTTAGATTTGTGATGAGCAGCGAGTTGTGTTGTTGTTGCTGGTGTTTTAATGCATAAGGATGCATTAATGTTCTGTTTTTATGTGCTTGAAACAGGGGAGGTTGATCCTTGAGTTTTGGAGGTGTTTTCGGAAGGTTTCGGAAGCTTGGAAAGCTTGTTGGCTAGGCTTGTTTGGTAATCGGTGAGTGAAATTGGATTTTCAGCTTTTAAATCAAAGGTTGAAGGTTTTGGGAGCTTAGTTTAAGTCTAAACAACTTTGCTAAGCTCAAGTGTAAGTTTTCGGATTACTCTCTTAAAGTGGTGGCCATGTTTTGATGAAATGTGGAATGATGATTTTGCATGATTTGCTACTGTTTTGAAAAGCATGTTTTAGCATGTTAATTGCTGATGTTTTAGCATGATTTATGCTGATGATTTAAGCCATGTGTTGAAGGTGTCTCTAGGTAAGAGTGCCTTGTTTTTATGCATTGTTAAATGATGATTTAATGCCTTGAAATGCATGATGAAATGGCTTGGTTTAAATGCTTTTTAAACAGTGGATTATATGATGTATAAAGTGTGTATTGGCAAGTGATGGTTTGTAAAAGTGAAGGTCACTAAGGTGGTTAAAAGTCCTTGAGTGAGCCTTGTTATCTAAGATCATCAAGGTGGTTAAAAGTCCTTGGATGAATCTTGTTGCGGACACTAAGGTGGTTAAAAGTCCTTAGGTGCTCCTTTCCATGGTGGTTAAAAGTCCATGGGGCCAAGGTGTTTAAAAGTCCTTGGGGCCAAGGTGTTTAAAAGTCCTTGGGGTATTTCAAGCTACGGACACAAAGGTGGTTAAAAGTCCTTGTGTGGTCCATTCATGGTGTTTAAAAGTCCATGGCCAAGGTGTTTAAAAGTCCTTGGGGTCCAAGGTGTTTAAAAGTCCTTGGGGAAAGGTTGTTGAACTTGATTTCTAAATGAAATGTATCACTTGAGCCAATATGACATGTTTTGTACATGAGATGCATGAGATGCATGATTTGATGTTTATGTTGAAGCATGAGATGCTTGTTTAAATGAAATGTGGAAGCATGTTATTGCTTGATTTAAAGTATGCTTGAGCATGTGTAAAGGTTGTTTACAAGCATGATTTACAAATGGTTTAAAATGCATTATTGAATGGTTTTTAAAGAGCACTCCTCACTAAGCTTTGGCTTACGCTCTCTCGTTTTCTTGATTCAATAATGCAGAGCATTAGAGTGCATTGAGGGCAGCAAGAGGAGGCAAGCAAACAAGTACAAGTAAAGCTCAATGTATGAAGGTTTTACAAGTGTTTTAGCTTTTGTATGTTTTTGGCAATGGGGGACCAATGTATTGGTTTTGGGAGGTGTTTGCGACTCCCTAAGTATGTTGTATGTGGTTGATGTTGCTGGTTTTTGGATTGAATTTCTATTGCTTGCTTTTGAAGGTTTAAGGCTTGAATGTTAGCTTGTGTAGGAAGCATGACCTTGAATTTGGGGCTTTTTGCATGTGATGTTATTTTGTTGAATTGATGTTGCTTATACGTGTTAAATATGTTTAATTGCATGCTGGTAAAGTTTGGTGATGTTTGGAGCATGTTTGAGTGTCCAATTGCATGATCTTGTATGCTTGTTTGCTGGTTTTTGTGCAGGCGTTTCGGAACAGGGGTGTACCGTTTCGGAACGGGTGCCTTGCATGAACCCAGGCGTCCGAAACGGTATGCACCGTTTCGAAACGGTTTAGCCTCTGCCGAGGCCATGTTCCGGAACCCGTTTCGGAACGGCCCGTGTTTCGGAACAGGGTTAGCCTGTTTCGAAACGGTCGACCGTTAGGGGGCTGACATGGTAGTTACATGTTTTGAAATGTTTGCGTTTTGGTCCTAAATCTTGTGTAATTAATTGCATGAGCTGTGGATGTCCTTTTAAGCTGAAATTTCACTGAAGTGCATGAAACCTGACTAATTTCAAGATGGTAACTTTAATTTGGGTTAAGTCCCTTAATTTATCAGAATTTACAATTTGGTCCCTAAAGTTGTAATTTGTTCAATTGGGTCCCTGCTTGATCTCTGATGTTAGTGATCTTTTGATACGTTGTCTGCACGATCACACTTAAGGTTAATGTGCATCTAGATAAGATTAAAAAGAAAAAAAAAAGGGTCGTTAATCAAGGTTGACTTTCGGGTTGACTTTGGTTTTCCCCGTGTAATCTTCGTAGTTCGGGTCAACCGTCTAGACCGGGCTACGGGGGTTACAAGTGGAATCCCCTCCGCGTGAAATGGTGATGAGTGGAATCCCACCGTAAGGTAATGTAATGGTTAAGTTGTTGGATGTGAGTTCCAACGGTTGTTATCCGCATATTCGGGTCATAGTTAGGTGCCAGTACGGTTGTTAAATGTGTTTTCGTATGGTTGTATTATGGATATGTTGAGCATGGCATGGTATTAAGGTTATGTTCATGCACTCCATACAATTGATTCATGAGGTTCTGAAGGTAAGGAAACATGCATTCATCCTTGGTTTTGTTGCCCGTGCTTGGGCCCTACATTGTCGAGGTTTGTTTTATGAGCTTACCCTCACTAAGCTTCACGCTTACGCTCTCTTTTGTTCGACAATGCAGATCCTTAGTTCATGGGTTGCTTGTGGGAGGAGAAGGGCCTCCAAGTGTGCTTTTTGTTATCATCAAGTATGAACTTTTAAGTTAAAAGATGTAATGGATAAGCAATGGGATTTGTGCATGTTGTTTGTGTTAAGGAGCTTGTTTAGACTCCTTTAGTATGTTGTTGTTTTGGTTGTGGCTTGCTTATGCCATGTATGTTGGCCTTGTGCCCTTATCCTATGCTTTTGTGTATGTTTTATTCTAAGGCATGAAAACCTTGATATGCTATGTATGTCTCTTTTGGTGAATGCTTGATTCCTTAAAATGTATGCCCTTTTCATGTATGTTGTGTGATGAACATGTTTGAAGTAGGGTGAATGCCTTAGAGTTTGTAAATGCATGTTATATCTTGTTTCTTGATGTTTGAGGCTTGCTGGGAGCTTTTGGAGATGCAAAAATCTTGTTTTTAGTAACACACAGAATGCAGTCATTTCGGAACGGGTAAGGTTGTTTCATGACGGGTGTGGTTCCAGGGACACCCGAATCGGAATGCGTTCCGGTACAGTTTGGCTACTGTGAACCCCTGTTCTGATACGAGTATCGAAACAATTTTGCTACTGTGAGGGCCTGTTCCGGAACGTGTTTCGGAACGCCTAGGCGAAATAGACCTCTGTACCGAAACGGGGTGATGCGTATCGGTATGGATGGTCTGACTTTTTAAACTGGGGCCCGTGTATCGAAACGGGCAAGCCGGTTTCAAAACACAAGCCTAAAATGTGGGCTTTTGGCATCTCTAGAGGTTCTCAAGTGTTGGTTTTATGCCCTGTTTGATGTTAGCTTTCTTGTGAGCCTTGTTCGTGATTGTTTATGTGTGTTTGGGTCGCGTTTGCAAGAAATCGGATTAACTTGACAGTTGGTAAATTTAAATTAACTTACGCTCTCTTGCTTAGTCTTGTCCTCGTTTTCTGATGTCGTTTGTCACACATAGGACTAACTAAATATCTAGACAAAACAATAAATCAAAGAAAGTTTCCTAGGGTTGTTAACCGAAGTGGAGCCTTAACGGGTATCGCTTCGGTTTTCCCTGTATAGCCCACTCGGATCGGCCAGCCGCCCAGGCCGGGACGATGGGGTTACACTAAACCCTAAACACTCAATATGAAAACTAAACCGTAAACCATAAACCATAAACTCTAAACCATAATTGATAATGATAACTCATAAACCCTAATACAACACCTTAAACCCTAAAACATAAACAATAATGATAGTTCATAAACCCTAATGCAACACCCTAAACCCTAAACCATAAACAATAATGATAGTTGATAAACCATAATGCAACACCATAAACCCTAAACCCTAAAGTTTAAACCCTAAACTATAAACAATAATGATAACTCATAAACCCTAATACAACACCCTTAACCCAAAACACTCTAATATGAACCATAAACCCTCGAATATAAACCCTAACTCTTAAATCATAAACCATAAACCCTTAAACCCTAAACATAAACAATAATGATAACTCGTAAACCCTAATGCAACACCCTAAACCCTAAACCTTCAAATATAAAACCTAACTCTTAAACCATAAACCCTAAACCCTAAACAACAATGATAACTCATAAACCATAATGCAACACCCTAAACCCTAAACACTCTAATATGAACCACAAACCCTCGAATACAAACCATGACTCTTAAATCATGGACCATAAACCCTAAACCTTAAGCTCTTTAACTCTAAACCATAAACAATAATGATAACTCATAAACCCTAATGCAATACCCTACACCATAAACCCTCACTTATAAACCTTAACTTTCAAACACTAAACCCTAAACCATAAACAATGATGATAACTCATAAATCCTAATGCAACACCATAAACCCTAAACACTTTAATATGAACCATAAACCCTTAAATATAAACCCTAACTCTTAAATCATAAACCATAAACCCTTAAACTCTAAACCATAAACAATAATGATAACTCATAAACCCTAATGCAACACCTTAAACCCTCAAATATAAACCATAACTCTCAAACCTTAAACCATAAACCCTAAACTATAAACAATAATGATAACTCATAAACCATAATACAACACCCTAAACCCTAAACAGTCTAATATGAACTTAAAATATAACATATAAATATATATATATATATATATATATTATATTTATACATACATAATAATTAATATAACATATAATATATATATATATATTAAAACTTATAATATAACATATAAATATAATTAATGTATATTCAAAAAATATAATTAATGTAAAATATAATACATATATATTATATGTATACGTACATAATAATTAGTATAACATATATGTATATATTAAAATTTATAATATAACATATAAATATAATTAATATACATATATATATTAAAACTTGTAAGTTATATAATGTATATATAATATAATAATTAATAATAAATAATTATTATTAATAGTTTGAGGCTTTGGGCTCATATCCCACCACCCATTCATTTTAGATGGGCTAAATATTTTGTAGCCCTTTAAATTTTAGATGTTTTTCATTTAAGTCCTTTAAGTTTTATTTCAATTCAATTAAGTCCTTAAAACTTTATTTTTAATCCAAATTGACTCTTATTTATTATTTGTTGTTCATTATAGTCCCTAAAACTTTATTTTTATTCAAAATTGACCTTATTTCAACTTTTTAATTTACTTTATTATTTTAGATATGAATCATTTATGATATGTTTATTCATTTCTAGTGCCAAATTTTTATTTTTAATGCGATTCCATGAAAGACGTTAAATAATTAACTCGAAATAAATATCGACTACTTGTACAATTGTACCGAACTAAAAAATAATACGAATTCAAACCCGAATTAACCCGACCTGAAATGAAATCGACTTGAAATTACCCGACCTGAAATGGACCCGACTTGAAATGAACCCGACCTGAAGTCTACTCGAGCCCGAATTAACCTGCCAATTACCTGGTTCGGACCCGATCTATTTGAACCTCACCAAAAATGGACCCGACCTGCTACTGACCCGCACCCGACCCGAGTCGAGTCAAAAAAATTTGTTGACCTGTATCTGATTTGACCCGACCTGAAACCCATCCGATTATCTATTTTTACAACCCTACTTATCATGGCCAATTCTGGTTCCTGAAAATGCACAAAAAAGTCTTAGCTCATTGGAGGAAGCACTAGTTGAATGTGATTGTGACAAATTCAAGCTAGGTGATCTTAACTGCATTGCATGATTCTGACTTGTTGGTATTCGCAACTTTATAACAGGTTGTCTATCTTGTGAAGCTAAATCCTCACCCTCATCTTTGTTAAAAAGCTTAGCTGCTGGTGAAAAAGGAAAGACATCTTCTTGAAATTGAACATGTCGAGTGACATAAACTCTCCCATCTGGACTATGACATTTATAGCCATGTTGTTGAGCACAATAGCCAAAAAAACACAAGCTTTGGATCGGAACTACAGCTTGCATTGATTGTATGGCATGAGTAGAGGAAAATACTAACATCCAAAGACTTTAAGAAAAGAATAATTCGGCTTGGCTTGAAACAACTTCTCATAAGGAGTCATTCCTTGTAATGCAGCCGACGGTAGCCTATTAATAAGATAGGTTGCAGAATAAAAAGCATCAGTCAAGTATTTAAGTGGAAGAGATGCCTAAGCTAGAAGAGTTCGCCCAAGCTCAACAATATGCATGTGTTTACACTCTACAATCCTGTTTTGTTCAGAAATATAGGGGCATGTATTCTAAATTCAATGCCTTGTTCTCGGAATAAAGGAATTAAAGGTTTAAATTCTATCCCACAATCAGTTTGAATTGCATTTAACTTATAACTAAACTTCCTTTCAGCTAACTTTTGAAAAGCAATAATAATACTAGTAGCATCTGACTTTCGAGCCATGAAATATATCCATGTGTATCGTGTATAAACATTAACAAAGCTGATATAATAAGATGAATTATTAGATATTACATGAGCTGGACCCCATAAGTCAATCTGAACAAGTTGTAAAGGATGATCATATGTAGTGACAGAATCTTGAAATGGCAATTTATGACATTTTCCTATTTTACAAGCAGAACAAAGAGCAATAATTTTATTACTGGAAATAGAAACGTTAACAATCTCTAAGTACTTGGCAAGAACATGATCAGATGGATGACCAAGTCTCCTATGCCATAGTGTTAAGAACTATCGAAGAAGCAGGAATACAGAGAATAAAGAGAGACGGTACTCTCTGAATATTATTAATAAAACCTGTAATATCTCAATGGAGACCAGGCTGAATTTATACAATGTTGAATGAAGTCAGTAACTAACAACTCTTCCTAACCGTTTGTACTGACTTTCCTCAACAGTCAAAGGCAATTACAAACAGAACACTAACTACCTATATCATACTGATAACATTCACCTTGCTTCTTCAGCCTTCGAGACTTTAAGAACATATAACACCTGCAAGACAAGACAAACAAACACAGAAGACCAAGAAAACAAACAAACAAAGACTTACACATTACCAGAGGACATATCACAAATCGCAAGTTTCTGCCGAAACCTAGTGAACAAAGGAGCGGACAAGGGTTTAGTCATAACATCAGCAACCTGTTCACACGCAGGAACCTCATTAACACAAAGATGCCCCGAAGCCACCTTCTCACGAACAAAAAACAAGTCAAGTTCAACGTGCTTGAATTTTGAGTGAAGAACAGGGTTTGCAGAAACAGCCACAGCACTAGAATTGTCACACCAGAGTGTAGGCGTGCCCTCAAAACCAATACACAGTTCAGAAAGAAGAGACAACAACCAAAGAACCTCAGTAGTGGCACAAGCAACGGCGCGATATTCAGCCTCAGCCGTAGAACGAGAAACTACAGCATGTTTCTTTGAACCCCAAGAAACAGGATTTCCTGCAAAAAATAGACAAAACCCTGTGGTGGATCGTCGATCATCAAGATCCGACCCCCAATTTGCATCAGCATAAGCAACAATATCCATTCGAATAGCCGACCGAAAAACTAAACCATAATCCAGAGTTCCTTGTAAGTATCGCAGAATACGTTTCACAGCCTGAAGATGGGAATCTAGAGGACACTGCATGAATTGACAGACACGATTCACAGCAAAAGCTATTTCTGGTCTAGTAATTACAACATACTGTAATGCTCCCACAATGCTACGATACAAAGTGACATCACCAATAGGACTACCAGAATCCACAGAGAGATGCAAATTGGATACCATAGGAGTCGGAAGAGATTTTGCCTCAGCAAGACCACTCCTCTGTAACAAGTCTCTAATATACTTTTTCTGATTCAACACTAAACAGTCATCTCCATAAGTCACCTCAATACCAAGAAAAAAACTCAGTTTACCTAGGTCTTTCAAAGAAAACCGTTTATGCAAATCATCAATCACCATTTGAACATTAGACGAATCACATCCAGTAATAATTATATCGTCTACATAGACGAGCAGATAAAGAACCTTACCATCCGCCATTCTAATAAACAGTGAAGAATCAGATTTAGAGATGCAAAAACCAATCGAAACCAGATAAGACTTTAAAGTTTCGAACCAGGCCCGTGGAGCCTGCTTCAAACCATAGATAGCCTTATTAAGACGACACACTAACCTCTTAGAAGACCCTTGCTCATAGCCCGGTGGCTGCACCATATAAACTTCCTCAGCCAAATCCCCGTTGAGGAAGGCATTGTTGACGTTGACCTGTCGCAAGACCCATCGCTTGGTAACAGCTATGGACAAAATTGTACGGACGGTGGCCGGTTTAACAACCGGACTAAACGTTTCGTGAAAATCACAGCCGGCACGCTGAAGATAGCCTTTGGCAACCAACCTTGCCTTATGACGGGCTATCGAACCATCATCATTTCTCTTCAATTTGAAGATCCATTTACAAGACACCGCTTGTCGATCAGAAGGGAGATCAACCAGCGTCCACGTATTGTTCGCAAGAAGAGCGTCGTATTCAGCCTGAGCCGCTTGCCGCCACTGCTCAGTTTGCATAGCTTCACTTATAGTCTGTGGTTCGATGAACGGAGAAGGACCGGAGGAAGCAACCCCAACAGAGAAAACCTTGGGCTTCCGAATGCCATCCTTCGCACGCGTAATCATGGGATGAGAATTAACCACTGGACCCGTAGAAAAACGATCAAACGCAGAAATCCCCAACTCGGAAGTTGGAAACCCTAAAGTGGACTGCGCAACAGGAACCATATCAGAAGCACCAGAAACCCCTAATTCAGTGTTAGGAAACCCTAATTCCAACGAAGCGGCACGAGTGTTTTGAGAAGAAGGAGCAGTTGAAGACTGAGACGGACCACCCGAGTGCTCTATATGACCCGACGAATGTTGGTCAAACCCCAAATAGAGACCTGAGTCAAGATACGGTAAATCCGAGCCCACACGAGAGTCCAACATTAGAGATCCATTACCCGAAGACAGTCCTATCACAGGAAGAACACCAGGGTTTATAGTAACAGGACTCAGACTATGAGGAGACACAAAATTCTCAGCTGGCTCAGAAGGCCCAGCAGATGCAGAAGACCCAACTGGCTTAGGAGGCCCAAGTGGCTCAGAAACCCCAGCTGGCTCCGATGTTCCAGTTGGCTCAGAAGACCCAGGTGGCGCAGAAAGCCCAGATGGCTCAGAAGGCCCAGGCGCCTCAGAAGGCCCAGGCGCCTCAGAAGACCCAGTTGGCTCAAACCTATGAAGAACCGGAGAAGTAGATGGATCACAGGGCATATCATGGGCCACTCCTTCTGTATGAGGTATATTATTTGAAACAAAAACACGGCCTGACTCAGATGAAGAGCGTCCAACCAGACTTGAAACAATCTGACCGGAAGAAGTGGCTGCAGTGGGAGACGGGGAAACAAAATGCAAAGGAAACTCACTATGAGAATATTTTTGCATCAAAGAACAATTATCACAGCCACTAGTTGATGAAGAAGAAGTTTTGCATGTCATAGGAAAAACCGATTCATCAAATACAACATGACGAGAGACAATAATCTTACCTTCAGTTGTAAGACATTTGTACCCTTTATGTTTCGAGCTATAACCCAAAAATATACATTGCTCAGATCGAAACTGTAACTTGTGACGATTGAACGGTCTAGTTAACGGGTAGCATGCACACCCAAAAACACGAAAAAACTTATAATCCGGCTTTTGCTCATACATAACCTCAAACGGAGACTTTCCATTAAGTGTCACCGAGGGTAACCGGTTGATCAGAAATACTGCCGTAACAAACGCGTGACACCAAAATTTTAACGACAAGCCAGACTGAGCTAACAACGTTAAACCCATCTCAACAATATGCCGATGTTTACGCTCGTCTTTCCCATTTTGTTCCGAAGTGTATGGACACGACACTCGATGAAGAATGCCATTCTCACTCAACCAGTTCGATAAGGATTGAAACTCAGTGCCCCCATCAGTTTGCAACATCTTAATACCACATTTAAATTGCACTTCAATCATTTTATGAAAATTAACAAAACATTGAAACACATCGGATTTCCGTTTAACCAAGTACAGCCATGTAAATCTACTATATACATCAATAAACGAAACATAGTAAGTAAACCCATCTGACTCAATGTAAGCAGGCCCCCAAACATCCGAAACAACCAACTGGAAAGGAGCTGTATATTCAGTAGTGGATAGTGAAAAGGGAAGCTTATGAGCTTTCCCTTGCAAACACGCAGCACACACAGTGGAAAATTTATTTGCAGGAAAAGAAACATTACAAGAACTAAGTACAGATTTCAAAACTGACATCGAAGGGTGGCCAAGACGTTGATGCCACAGATCCAACGAATTCGAAGTAGAAGACACGGCATAGGACTGAGCAGCAGAAGAAGAATCAATACCAACACTACCAACACGATCCTTTGATTGACCAGCCGAGCGAAGCTCATAAAGACCCTCAGGAGTGAGCTTCCCCTCCAGAAGAGGCACCTTGGTCTGTGCATCCTTAACAAGACAAAACCGAGAGTGAAACTCAAAAAACACTCCATTATCACGAGCAAACTGAGAGACGGATAATAAATTTTTCTTTATAGCTGGTACACATAACAAATTTTGTAACTGCAAAGACCTATGTTCAGTAGATAACACTCCAGTGCCAATATGCGTAATCTTAACCTTACGACCATCACCCACTAACAAAGAGTCCTTACCTGAGTAAGCAGCATCAATTTGAATATTACCATGATCATTCGTGATATGGTGAGTGGCACCCGAGTCGGGAAACCAAACTACCTCAGCAGAGTTGTTGGAAGACAAACCTCCTGCAGCTGGATAACTCTGAGGAGCAGCAGTGGGAGAGACTACTGGAGAAGACATCGTTGGTGAAAAATAAGGAGAATATCCAGAGGGAGCAATAGGGGATACAAAAGGAGCTGAAGGCACAAACGAAGTTGCAGGATATGATGCAGGAGAGAAAACATGAGAATACGCCTGAAACTGTGAGGGAGCAGCATTGGAAAAATTCAAAATAGGGCGATGATTGAACCCAAACGATTGTTGACCACTATAACCACCCCTAGAGTTGTTGAAGCCTTGACCTTGATAGTTAGGATCAAAACGATGGTAACACTTTTGAACCAAGTGACCAAACTTGCCACATAATTGGCATTGAGGCCGATTGGACCCATAACGTCCACGACCCCTTCCTCGAGTGAAATTGGTTCCCCTTTGACCCCTGGAAAACGCTCCTTGATCCGAAAATTGTTCATCAGAGAACTCTTCCTTCCCTTCAACATCATCTTCTTTTGTAATCGTAGTCCTAGTTGTAACATTAGCTTGAATAGAGAAACTATCCGAAAGAAACTCCTTCTGTCTAGCTTCACACTCAAGAAGCATTTCTGAAACACTCTCAAGGGACTGACTTTCACGAGAAGCAAACGTAATAACTGACTCAAACTCCGCAGTCAAACCAGCAAGAATCACACTGACTTGTTCTTGCTCAGTCACAACATTTCCAGACGCATTCAAGGTATCACAAATATGCTTAACCTTTGCAAGATATTCACTAACAGATAAGTTCCTTTTCTTCTGAGAGTGTAAACTGTGCCTAAGAGCTGAAATCTTAGAAGAAGACTTGGCACCATAGCGCCTAGCCAACATATTCCAAATCGACTGTGATGTTGTTAGCCCCGTAAGATAATGAAGTACCTCAGGAGCAATTGTAGATAACAACCATGAAGCTAACAACTTATCTTGCTTAAGATAAGCTAGAAAGATAGGATTTGCAACTGTACCACCAGACGTTCCAACCATTGTTTTCTCAGGAATTTTATGATCAAACAGAAAAGGAAGCAAACCATAACCTTCAACAATAAGCAACACTTGGTGCTTCCACAGGATATAGGTACCTTCAGTTAGTTTAACCGTATCCAATTTCGGCAATTGTTGCACATTATAGTCACTTACAGCAGACGTGAGAGACGTAGGAATGGTAGTGGAGCTCTCAGTAGATTCAGGAGCCATATCAACAAGACAACAGACGCACAAGCAAAGAAACCACACTACACAGGCAATACGTCGAACAAGTGATAGACATAAAACGAGAGAAGCACAGATCAAAGTAATATAGCAAACGAACCAGATCACAACTACACCAGATGAAACCAACCAGCAAAGCAAAGAAGAAGCAAGCTAATCGAACAAACACTACGCAAACACAAACACCAGCTTCGAACAACCAAACAGACAAATCACCAGACGAACAAACAGACGAGGCTATGATATCTCAATAACGAATAAGCAATCATTAAAGAGATTCAGATTTCGAGTCAGAGTTAACTAACAAATCACCAGACTATCCGCAACTCATTAATCATCAAGATAGCCAATCAAAGATTCAACACAGTTACTCTTCACAGAGTCGAAATCTGAAGCATAAATCGAAGCAAGATGAGGACAGAAATCTTACCAAGATTGCAGATAAACTGTCGCTATTTCAATCGAAGAAAATGCTTACGACATAGAGAATCAACGCAAATCAAGACTGATTATCGAGTCACCAGCTCCGATTCAGCAACCACAGCCCGGCGCCCAGAGAGAAGAAGAACTGCACAGCAAAAAGCCAAAGCCAGGATTCCCAGCGAATGATACCATGTTAAGAACTATCGAAGAAGCAGGAATACAGAGAATAAAGAGAGACTGTACTCTCTGAATATTATTAATAAAACCTGTAATATCTCAATGGAGACCAGGCTGAATTTATACAGTGTTGAATGAAGTCAGTAACTAACAGTAACTAACAACTCTTCCTAACCGTTTGTACTGACTTTCCTCAACAGTCAAAGGCAATTACAAACAGAACACTAACTACCTATATCATAGTGATAACACATAGCTCAGATTTTTCTAATACAGAAATGTTCACATATTCGTTTTTCTGAGAATGCAACAAAGAACTATTGAAATTACTACTAGATGTTATAGCACAAACAGACGATTCTTGAAGTTTGTCAGTCCCAGCACCACTTGACTGAAGTTTGTAGAGGCCATTAGCTTTCTATCCTTCAAGGATTATTTGCTGAGTTGCTATGTCCTTCATAAGACAAAAGTTAGGTAAGAACTCGATTGACACATTATTGTCTTTAGTGAAACGTAAAACATATAATAAAATTTTCCTAACATATGGTACATGTAATAACTGATTTAATACAAAAGGCCTAGATTGAGTAAGCAAAGCAGCTTACCCAACACTTGAAATAGAAACATTGGACCCATTAACTACATAAATCTTACCTGCACTTTGGTATTTTATGGGATTGGTTAAGTTGTTTGCATCAGAAGTAAGATGCACAGTTGCACCTGAGTCTGAAAACCATGCGGCCTCACCAAATTGAGAGGAAAAATCACCAGCAATCATATTCACTGAACCATCATCTATAGATTCTTGAAAAACTACAGATGGATTACAACAATCAGTGTAGTTGACATGATAATTGGAATTATCAGCTCCAACTCCTGCGAATGACTGATTAAAATGATAATAGCAACGGCCAGCGAGGTGACCAATATTTCCACATATTTGACATTGTACACGGGAACGACCACCAACATAGCGACCCCCTCTACCTTGAAAGTTATGTCTCTCAGGTTGACCAACTGACCTAACTCCTTGCTGCATGACTCCATTTTCTTGATGTGAAATGCCACGTACATATGGAGATGGCAAAGGTGAACTCCTTTGTGACAATCTTTTGTCCAAAACTTGAAGGAGCCATCTAAGACGCAAAACCATAAAGACCAAAATTATATGGGAAGAAACAAGAAGTGTTTCCTAATAAAGGTGAACTCCCCTGAAACACAGAATTTCCTTGAAAACCATAATCTTGAACCATTTTCACAGAAAGATTTTGAGAAACTGATCCTTGTTGACGTGCTTTAGTGTCAAGAAGAACACCACAAACACCATCAAATTTATATGGTTGTTAGCTAGACGTAATAACAGCTACAACAGGTTCATATTCAGGTGGGAGCCCAGATAAGATTGTGAAAATATGCATAGTCTCAGTAAGAGGATTCCCAGCTGCAGCTAAACTATCACAAATCGTTTGAATCTTCCCTAAATACTCCTTCATACTCAGATCCCTTTTCCTAAGATTTCTTAAAGAACAATGTAAATACATAAGCTTTGTCGTGGAAGAAGTCGAGTAAGCTTGTTGTCCCTTTTCCTAGATGTCCAATGAAGTCTTGCAACCCACAAGAGAAGGCAAGATCGACGGGCTGATGGATGCAAGAAGCCAAGAACACAAGGAATTGTCTTCTTGTTTGAAGAAAGCATAATCTGGATTGGGAACTTTTTCCCCTTTCTCATCAACAATAACCTGAGGTGGGATCGAAATCGTTCCATCTATATGATTGACCAAGCTAAGACTCTCAACCGCAAAAAGAATTTGTTGTTTCCAAAGAAAAAAGTTGGATTCATCCAAGCGAATCATGATGGTCTTGTTTGTAAATGGTTTAGAAGAATACATCATAGATGATGAAGCATCTGATACCATGTAGAGATTATAGGGATGAGAAGATGAATGTTGACGAGAAGATTGGAAAGAAAGGAATTCAAGAGCTTTATTATGAATCGAGTATATGAATCAAATTGTGTTCTTTACAAGGAGAAACCTTCTCTATATATAGTATTACTGAACCTATATAAAACCCTAATGGACTAACTAACTTTCCAGTTGTATACCTAACACTAGCATAGACCTTGGAGGCTTTAGGATGTCTTCGTCTTTATTGATTCGTTCTGTAATTGTTTGTCGAATGTGTATTTTCATCATGTATATCGCGAAGCTAATTCCCTTACGGATGCTTTAGCTATGGAAGAAGATATAATTGTACTATTTCGAGCTTGTTTACGAGGGCATGCTGCCTTTGGTGCGGTTCATTTTTGGCAAAAATGTCTGCTGGGAGGGATGATCTGCTACAGTTCAAGTGGCTAGATTTTGTGCTGCATTAATTTGGGTGGTGAGTGGGTGCGAATATCTACGATCAATTGTTATGTTGTTACGTGTGGGGGTTGCTGCCTAGTGCTTGTTGAGGCGTTGGCTTAGGTGTGTGGATGGTTTTTCCAGTTATGTTTGTTTTATTTTGTTTGTTGACGTTTTGTCTTTCTCGTGTTTTGTTGTGTTTCGTGTCTAATTATGTATTTTCTTTCCTCTATTTAGGCTGGTTGATTATTTATGTGAGCAACCTTTTTCAGATAGTGGCTTTCGGGTCGTTTTCGAGGGTAGTGATCTTGGATTTTAGAAGTTTGGTCTTAATCCTTAAGAGCTTGCCCTTATTTGAGGATGTGTGACTCCTTATAAGGGGTCGGATGGGGTGAGGGCACATGTCAATCGAGGAGGACATGTGTCTTGGTGAGTTGAGTTTGCTGTGAATCGGGTGCTGACGCAAATCACATGCGTCGTCACGTGATTTGTGTAGCATTTGCATGCCGAGTCTGCAAAGGAATGGTTTCAGTCTGCTAGTATGTTCGTTGAGGGTCGTAATTGAGTGTTCGCGTAACTGTAGTTCGCTGGTACTAACATGGTATTTTGAACGAAACACACAACTAGTCCTAGGATATGTATGATTTTACCTTCTAATAAATCATACTTTGCCAAGAAAAAACTTAATATTGTTAACACAAAATACAATGCAAACAGAAAATGCATTATTTTTATATGGGTAAAATATCTAAATCATCACTCAACTTTGTTTTATGACCTATTTTGGTTATTAAACTTTTAAAACGCTCAATTTACTCATTGACTTTTATTTTCTAACTTATTTTGATCATTTTGAATTATTTTATTAATATTTTGGTATGATGTGGCATATTGTATTATTATTAAATATAAAAAATAATTTAAAATAAAAAATTACTTTTATTAACAATTAATTATAAATATAATTTAAAATAAAAAAATCCATTTGCTGCCATCATTTAAAAAAGAACTATAAGTTTCTTTAAAACCCTTATTTTCCTCTCGTGGTTTTTGACGCAGCCGCCGGCCACCGTCTGTTTCTGTCTACAGTGGCCAAAATTTATCAAATGACACTAGTAGATGCGTCTCGACCCATTAATTCTAGTTTTGAGGTTAGTTTTACCGGGAAACGTATCGATATGCGTAAATTGAGGTAAAACTAGTAGGCTTCTTTGGCTCTAATATTCGCTTTTAGCCGTCTGATCTCATTTTTTTCAGTGTGTGATTTCTCTCGGTCTCCACTACACTTTGAACATTCAGATTTGGCGGCTGATGTTCTGATCATCGTGAAATGGCTACAACAGAAAGTTAAACCGTTTTTTTTACTTTCCCTTCTCGACTACTGCTCACTCGTTGGTTGTTAAGCTACAAATCCAATTAATGGATTGGTAATTAGTTATGAAATCTCATTTTGAAATTCCATATTATGAGAGTTTGGAATACGGAGAAGATGATTGTTGAAAAGAATCAACCGTGGATATGAAGCACAACTGCTCATCTTCCCCAAATTAATTTTGTAGGAAATTCTTTCAAACAGAGTGCGATGGAAATTTCGTGCATTGTCGATACACACTATCCTTTTTGTTGATGTTCTCTTTTTGCAGGTATTGTTGTTGTTTGGGTGAGTAACGGTAATGGTGGCGAGCAAGTGAGGGTATGACTCGATTTAGGGACACATAGCTCCCCCACCGGTGGGATCTAGGAAAGGATGATCCGATCATTGAAAAATAATAATTAAATATTAATAAAAATAACTTATTTTTATTTTAAATTATTTTTATATTTAATAATAATAATAAAATATGACATGTCATACCAAAATATTAATAAAATAATTTAAAATGATCAAAATAAGTCAGAAAGTAAAGTTTAATGATTAAATTGAGCGTATTGAAAATTTAATGACCAAAATAAGTCATAAAACAAAATTGAGTGATGATTTAGGTACTTTACCTTTTTATATTTACCGAACATTAACTCTACAAAACATCTAAATATCTTAAAATGATATACACAAAGGCATTGCTACGTTGGTGGTAAATTCATGGGTCAAATTTCTTAATTTTAGCGTGACATTGGTTGGGAATAGCTTTTAAAGATAAATAATGGGGTCAAAGTGGATATGGATAGAGTGGTGATACCGATAATGACGAAGACAATGTTATTGTAAAGGTTGAATTTAAGCCCTAATTCGGTCAATAAGGGGAGGTTGGGGGTTCATGCTATTAATTAATGTCTTTTATCTTAACACCTACTCTGCACATGGTTTCTTCTTTGTCTAATCAAAATCACCAAGCGGCAGTGCCATTTCAGAGAAATTCGTGATTATGGTTTAAAAATTTAGGATTTTCAATTGAATAAATTACATTGGAGGTCACTTTTATTTAAATTTTTATTTTGATCGGTTTTCAAAAATAATATTTTGGTCACTTAATTACATTAACTATTGTTATCATGATGACATAACATATTAAAAACAGTTACTTTTTAATTCAACAGTTTAATTTAATACAAAATATCAATTCAATGTAAAAAAGAAATAAACAAAAAAGGCATTTACAGAGGGAGCACTGGGAGTGATATTTTTTTAATCTCTATCTTCTTTTCGCATGAACTGCACTTCAACTTTCTATTCTTTTTACTTCTAAACACTTCAAATAAGGAACCTGGTTTTAGGTGTAGTGGATGTGGTTTTGCATAAGATGACAAAACCTTTTATGTAAATTTTGGTGTGCATCATAAGATGGCAGATGGGTAATTAAAACATTATGAGCCAAATAGTTTTTACCACTCATCGTCATTGGGGTGAACATGTTTCTGCCTTCTTTAAGAAATGCAGATTCCTAAAACAGAAAACGAAACTCACTGCACGATTGCTTGTTTTAGTTAAAACCGAACAGAAAATAGCACCTTAAAAAAACAAAAGGTCATATGGGAGTGCTCGCATCCTTTTCAATAAGTGAAAGTGGGAGTTGCAGAAAAACAAGCATTTACAGAGGGAGCACTTTGAGTGATTTCAGGAGCCAAATGCCTTCTTTCTTTATTTCCTTTTTTTACATTGAATTAATATACATAACAAAGGTTGAAACTAATCCCAATAAAGGGCGTTTGGCTCAGTGGCCTTGGTTGGCCTTCTCTTCAAAATTATTTAAAAAATTACAAATCTTTAAAAAAATTATATAAATGATGTTTAAAAATTTTAAATTTTAAAATATTAATTCAATAACTATATATATATAATTATAATAAAATTTTAAAAAATATATATGAATAATCTTTGAAAATTATTAAATATCATTACAAATCTTTAAAAAATTATCTAAATAATCTTTAAAAATTTTAAAATTTAATTCAATAGAATATGTATATATATATAATTATATTGTGAAATTAAAATTTAAAAATATATATATATATATATATGAATAATCTTTTAAAACTTTCAATCATATACCAAGATTTTTTAACCTAAGACATTTAATCCTAGAGTATTTAAACCTAATTTTCTCATCAAACATGACATCATTTCCCTTTATCATGTTCTTTCTACATCCTCCCTCTCTCTTCTCATTCAAATATATATTTTTTCTTTTCATCGAAGTTTCAATCGTCCGCTATCGTTGTTGGTGTGAGACACTAATCATACATCATTCCTTCTTTTCGACCATCGTCAGTTTTCTCTTTCTTGTTTCGTGTTGGTAAGTCGTGTTCCTCAATATCAAAGGGGGTTGCCGAATGTTGCAAGCTATTTGAATCGTCACTGAATTTGTTTTTATTACTACATTGATTATAAATCTTTATTTTTCTTGTCGCTGTGAAAGAAAAATATAAAATTATTTTTAGTTAAAAATTTTCTTTTTTTGACCCTTGAAAAATATTAAGAGAAACTCCTCGTTTACATCATTTATTTAAATCTCATTTCAAAATTAAAATGAAGTCAAAAAATAGCACTTTAAAGTTCTAAAGTGTGCAATGATGACAATTTTTTTTTTAAAAAAAGCTTAATTTAAGTTCTGTTTTGGGTTAATTTTTTGAGTCATGTAAAAAAAATTAGCAATCAATATATGTATAGTAATAACAAAGTTAATTAATTACAGGTCGGGTCAATATTAGTTCAAGTTAGTTAACAAGTCGAGTATGTAATATGTCGGGTTAACAACAAGTTGGGTCAATTAGCATGTTGGGTTAACAACAATCCGGGTAAAATCAGATCTCGAGTCATTTCAAGTTGGTTATATCATATATTTATTAGGTTAATTTTTGGTTCATATCAAGTCGGGTTCAGTTATCACATTATCAGGTTCGAGTCGAGGTCGGGTACAGATCGGGTTCAGTTATCACATTATCAGGTTCGTATCGTTTGGTGCAGATCGGGTTCAAATCCAAAGTCATCATGATATTAAAAATGGGTATGGGTCAACATGATATTTAAGAGGAGTTAATTATTTATAAAGGAGTGTCAATTTATTTACAGAGGTGTCTCAATTCTATATATTTTTAATTTTTTATATATAAATTATATAGAAAATATAATTTTTCAAAAATTTTTGAGGTGTCAACAAACACACCAATTATACATGTGGCTCTGTCATATGGCACTCCCATTGGGAAGCGTCATGTCATGTGGGGTTCATCATTGACTTAACAAGAATTTTATAAATTATATTTTAAAATTTTAATTAAAAGCAAGCAAATATTTAAAAATTCAAAAAACCAGAAAATTGTTGTAAATATTTAAAAATAGTTAAAATATTTATTTTAAATTTTTTTAATAGATTACTTTTAAGATAATTATTTGATACACAAGCGCTTTAGTTTTAGGGTTTAGGGATTCAGTTTAAGGTGTAGAATTTAAGATTAGAATTTAGGGTTTATAGGTTAAAACTTAAATATTCAACATATTATCCTACAACCTAAACTCTAACCTCTAAACTCTAAATCTTAACTGTAACCCCTAAATTCTAACAATTACCCTTAAATACTAAACCCTACACCTAAACTCCTAAGCTTTAGAAGTTGAATTTGATGATACAATCTGGATAATTTATGACAATGATATTGTCAACAGAAGCATGCATTCAACTTTGAAAACAAATGTTCCAAACATGACGTTATTTACATCTTGGCATTGTGTTTTTTTCATCTTCTTATTTTTTTCATTTGGAACACAAGTTCATGGTGGAAAGAAACATTAATTGCTTCAAATTCTAGGTGGATGGATGGTTAGGATTTTGTTCTTTGTTGTGCATAGAATCATGCAACTAGAAGTTGGAAGTTGGAAGCTGGAAACTGCAGCTTTTTTGGCTTCTTTTTCGGCTACCATAGACACTGACGAAATACTCTTTAAAACTCAAAATTAAATACTAACATACCTCATATCTAGTTTCATCGAACAGTCGGCGGGCAAGATCAGAACATTACAAGGTCAAAGCTTTGAATGTAAATTAGTCAATTTTGACTGAATTTTATGGAAAACTAATACGAGAGGAAAGATGAGAGATATACAAATATTCTGGTACCATTCTTGTCACAAACACGACAAATGATAATTGACCAACTATTGTTGTTGGAGTTTAGGGTTTTTAAAAAAAGGGAAGACGATAGCCATATCATCATACCATTAATGATTTAACGGTACAATTATATATATATTGAAAATTTTAGTGTCTCAATTGAAATTTTTTATAATTCAGTGACCAAAACAAGACAATGTCTAAATTCAGTGAGTGATGGTGTAGTTTAGTTTTCTTTCGGTAGGACTTAATCCGAAAACTCAAAACTCATTATTTAATATTTGGTATTATTTATGGGATGGATAAATACTTTTGGCACTCTAAAGCATTGCCATACACACCCTTAGGAAAATGTGTAAATGACTAATTATCAACATGGACTCTGGTTTGGAGCAGCGTTTTCTTTTTTTGTCGAATCATTAGTTAGATTTACAGTAAAATTCACAGCTTATTTCAATTTGCAATGAAAAATGAAAGCAGGTAAATACAGATTTTCAACCAGAGTCCATGTCTAGTAGAACAACATAATCAAATACCTTAGCGAAAAGATAACCCTCTTGTTTCTGAGATCATCCTCGAATCGTTGTCTGATGAAATAGGGCAACTTTTGCATCAGGCAACCAGTACTATGATCACAATCAGAATCACAATTCCAAATATCACCAGGAGCAAACATGCCTGTCCAGAAAAAGGGTAAAGAATTAATTCCTTGGAAGGATTTGATTACGGGATCCCTCACTAGTGAAAGCAACTGCCTAAAATGGCTTTGCATTGCTAGATTACTAAACAACTTAGGTGTGCAATCAATTCACACACCCACCAAAGGAAAGACGCCACGCACTATGTACAATGAAAAAATCAGAGCATTGCATGTTACCAGAGAAGAATTCGATCTTTGAGTCTTTGCAGCTTTCACAAGTTGGGATTTAGCCTGTACAGTGGCAGCCTGTGAATTCTCAATATGGGTCCCAATGTCATCTGCAGCATAGATTGAATTTCAGTACTTTTTAGCACGACCTAAATCATCTCATCTAATACAAAAGATGAAAGGCTTTACCAATCATAGTTCCTTGCTCATGTACTAGCACAGCGAGATCTTTGAAGATCTCATTCACCTCACCAATTTGCTGCTGAATTTCTTGAATTCCTTGTTCTCTTTCATCAATGATAGCCTCATTAAATGCGATCTCATTATCCAACAGCAAGACCTCCTGTCTGCAAGAAGAAAAAACTCAAAGCTAAAGGTTGTAGTGTGATGATGCCGTTCATAAAAAAAAAAAGTAATATGCGGTTAACATTTAACACAATACATAGAATGCCTATAAACAAACAGCACCATCGATCACATATGATTTCTTTCTGAAAATCAGGGTACATATCATAGAAAATCTGTGTAGTGTATCGATGCATGGCTTGAGGGAATGAATATGATAAATTGCCGTGCATAAGTATTCAGAATCCATAATTGAGAACTTCATTATATCACCCTTTTATATTGATTCTGATGCTCTAATCTAATATATTCATATGGATAACAAACAGGCAAGAGTGCAAGTACAAAAACACACGTACCAGGAAAAATAAATGGCATGGACTATGGAGGATTCATACAAATCCAGAATCTATTTAAAGAACTTACCCAAGCAGCCTAATGACCATAAAAATCAAATAGGAATATAAAACAAGAAAATCCATCAACAGATTCCAGGAAAAGAGCAACTGTGCACCATATGAAAAGGATGGCTAGCAAGAATTCATATAGAATATTTACCTTCTTGATTCCACAAGAAGGGCTCGCTGTTCGGCACTTCTATCAGAAGCTAAATCAACCTCACCAGCTGTGTGACTGTACGTAATAGGAAGAAGCATCAAGCATGAGAATAACATGAAAAAGCCTAAAGCATGATTGAAACATAAAACAAGCATAACCACGGAATAATTTGCATTTGCAACCGGTAAATAGAAATCAATATAGATGTTTTACAAGTGATTTGCCAAAGCCATCCTTTTAGTGACTGTCTGTAACACCCTGATATATATATGTATATTTATGTGCAAAAAAAAAAAAGAGAAAAGAAGGTGAGGGTGTGGGGGCTCAAACCTGCGACCTCATCCCTCACCATTCAACATCCTTACCATTGAGCTTAGGGCTCCTTTCTATCAAAAGGTTACCAAACCTTTATTTTAACTTAGTTAAATATAACTCTGAGCCCCCATTAAATTTTATCTGCCTTTCCACCTACCCTCATTTACTCTTGATTCGAATCTCAAAGTTTCATTTTCTCTGGAACCTTCTCTTCCCCGTTCCTTTCCGGCAAGCAACGTCAGTCCCTCACCACCGCTCCGTGGCGTACACCGTCACCACCACCGTACGCACCGCCCTTCTCCGAGCCACCAGCCACGGGCCACGCACATAGCTGCGCCGCGGTTCGCCCGAGAGAGCCGATTAAGGCTGCGTCGAATCCCTAACCCCATTGCCTCTGTTTTCCCCCGTTTTCGACCATCCTCGACGTCCATTCGAGGAACGGCCACCGATTCTCGGCTCCCCTCGACGAGCTAATCAAAACCCACCCGGCCGATTGGCATTCCAACACCGGGAAGGGTTCCATCGGAGCTTCGAATATTCCGACCGTTTCGAACATTAAAGGTAAGGTCCGGCCTCTTTTCCGGCCTATTTCGGATTAGAAATGTATGGGTTGGAATTGCGATCTAATGATCTATGTTTTTTTGGCAGAACCGCTTCCGTTGAGCTCTCCGGCGAGTTTTCCGACCACCGTCCGGCGACGCCCGATCTCCTAGGGTAAGAATCGGTCTGAACCGGACGACCTGAGTAGTCCGAACCGAATCGGTCCAACTCGACCCGTGTCCGACCCGACCCGAGACTGGGTCAACTCGGTGAGTCAACTTAGTGAGTCAACTCAACCGAGTTGACTCAGTGAGTTAACTCACCGAGTCGACTCAGTTGACTTTCTGTTGAGCGCTGACATCAGCATTGACATGTCCTCTCGTTGACCTTGACCTGCTGACGTCAGCGTTGACTTTGACCAAAAAGTCAAAATTTCCGAAAAAGCCCTATTTTATGTTTTTCGACGTCCTGAGTCCGTTTTTGAAGCCCGTTTTGCGAAATTCCGACTCTAAGACCTCCGAATCTGACCTTAAACCCAAATAATGCATATGTACTTAATTATTCCATTCAGATATCAGTAAATCGAATAAATGACTAATATACGCTTTTATCTGTTTAAAGGTAATCGAGACTCCCCTGATCGTTCGTCTGCTCAGCCTAGTTCCTCCCGATTTGCTCCTCCGCGCGTTCCGATAGTTACTAGTATGAATCTGAAAACTTTGTAAGCTATTAGAGTTAACACTTATACCTTGTAGTAACCATGGTCCTTTATTGATTTAGGATCTAGCACAGTGGCAAACCGTAGCGAGACAAGAGCTCGATAAATTCGTTGACCAGCTTTTGAGGTGTGTTCCATGTGTGCTACATTTCTGTTATATATATATACATATATGTATACATAGGTCCCGTTACGATTCACTGAATGTTATAAATTGTACTTGTACTTGAAATGCATGACTATTGGAAAGCATGATTACCTTCTGTTTGAAAAGCATGATTACCTTCTGTTTGAAAAGCAATATTATAATGTGATGAAAGTCTGTTTATTGTGATATGTTAGAAGGTATGCCTCATGTCTGATCTGAAATAGAAATATCTGATCTCTAAATGATAGAAATGTTATTTGTCTGTTGTCTGAGCTCTGTTGATAGTATATTGAACTGAATTGCTCTGCTTGGGGTATACTTTTGGGATATGATTGAAGTGTCTACAGGTACAGCCCTGATCCAGCTAGTAAAACCTTCGGTTAAGCTCCTACGCCCAATGGTCCTAGGGTAAGACTTTCTGGTAGGCTCCTACGCCTTCGGGCCTAGGATAAGTCCTTCGGTATGCAGTTCATGGAGAATTACATTTTGGTGTTCGGTTGGAGGGTAGATAGGTTAAAATGGAACCTTGGTTGCCCTTATGACATGTTTGTATTGTCTGATGCATATCTGAACTATATATATATATATATATATATATATATATATATATATATATATGTTTCTTTGCACTTATTGGAACACACTGAGCTTCCTAGCTCACACCCCTAAACTTTCCCCTTTCAGATACTTTTGGATAGGCTACCCGTGGACTTGGCACTTGAAGGATCGGCACATTCTTATCATACTTTTGTTGTAATGTTCTTATCCACCATACTGTCTATTTTGGGTGACATGAGCCTATATTTTGTTAAGATATACTTTACTAGTTAGCCATGATGACATTATTTTGTAACTCAAACTTTGAAATGGTTTTAGATTATAAACTTGATAGTTGTTTCGAATGGATGTGTTTACCTATTATTATCTTGATCACTCTATAGTGATGTCTGAATTTCATGGAAACTGAATACATGTTATATATGTATATGTTGTGATAATTTTCTGTAACTTAGGTATAACGCATAGGCAAGTATTAGGTGTTACATTTAATTGGTATCAGAGCTTTTGGTTTTATAAACCTCGGACTGTGAGTGGGTCCTAAATGCTATGTTTTATAAAACGATTTAAATATTTATACATTTTCGGAAAAAAAAGGCCATGTCACCAAGTTTTATATGTTTAAATTGTGCTCGGTACTCCAATGCCAGTTCTGACCTTAGGTTCTTCTTTTTGTAGAGCCGAGACCAACAGATGAGTACTAGACGTGGTTCTCGACCTGCTCGGAGGCGAGGTCGACCTGCTAGGTTTTCCAACCCACTTGACAATGTAGCTAACAATCCTCCGGCCTCAGAAGATTCTCCTGCCCCTAGAAGTCCTACAGCCCCGGTTGATCCACCACCTACCTCTGGTATCGATATGACGACTCCGGTTAGAGGAGCACCCGCACCCCGTACCGAGCCATCCACGATAGTGTCTGATGAGGCTCTTAGCAGGCAGTTTTTACAACTGATTCATGGTGCAGTTAGAGCTGCGGGGGTTGTGCCTGAAGTTTCTATCTCTCAGACCCTAATCACTAACGGGGCTAAGACCTTTGATGGTCCTACTGGTGGAGCCCCGACTGAGGCAGAAGAGTGGCTTCATGATCTTGAGAGACGCATGGATTCGTTGGGCCTTGAGCCGCCCAAGAAATATTTGGGAGCTGTTTCACTGCTTTATGGGAGTGCTCGAACTTGGTGGGAGTCTGTTGTGAGTAGCGTCTCTGCTACTCGTCTGACATGAGACTTCTTCAAAGAACGCTTCAAGAGCCGTTTTATCGGAGAGCGTTATATGAGACAGATGCAAGAGCAGTTCAGGACTCTGACACAGGGAGATATGACTGTATCTGAGTATGAGACGAGGTTTTTAGACCTCCTGAGGTTTGGATCCAGTTTGGTGCCCACTGAAAAAGAAAAATGCCGCAAGTTTGCACTCGGACTCCGTCATGAGTTGTGGGTACAGGTTATCGACCACCTTGATAAGGATTTTGATAAGGTGACCGAGTTGGCAAAAGATTTAGAGGAAGTTGAGTTAATGGCCACAGAGAGCGACAGAGTGGATCGAGACCGATCTAGGAGGCCTTCTAGCACTGAGTTTTCAGCACGGGCAAGTAAAAAGGCTCGCACTACTGCACCTCTAAGGAGTGACACCGGTTCTAGGCCTCCAGCCCCTCAGCCCCCGACAGCTAGTCGAGGTGGTTCATCAAGTTTTTCTAAGGCACCTCTTTGTGAGCATTGTGGCAAATGGCATCAATGGGAGTGTAGGAGGAAGGCGGGCACATGTTTCTGTTGCGGTTCTGGAGATCATTTCTTGAAGGGTTGCCCTGTTCCACCATCTTCTTATCGAGCATCTCCTCAGACTCCTGCCCGTTCACAGGCTTCTGTTCAGACTCCAGCTAGGGGTCGTAGTCAGGGTAGACCTTCTGCATCTACTGTCGGGACTGACACTAGAGCTCGATCATATCAGAGTAGAGGGCCAGTTTTATCTGAGGCTAGACAGCCGGCACTTGTGTATGCCACCAGACGCCGGGATGACAGAGACGAGCCAGATGTTATTGCAGGTACCTTTACCATTTATTCTGTTCCATACTTTGCATTACTCGACAATGGTTCCACCCACTCCTATATTTCAAGATCAGTATCCCGAGACCTTCAGATTCCCTTAGAAGCCACAAGAAATGTTGTTACAGTCATGAGCCCAGTGGGTCAGTCAGTGATTGTGGACAAAGTACTTAGGCGATGTCCTCTTGAGGTTCAAGGGGAGATCTTTCTGGCCGATCTCATGGAACTTCCGTTGGAGGAGTTCGATCTGATTCTGGGTATGGATTGGCTGACGGAGCATCGGGTTAGTCTGGATTGTGAGTAAAAAAGGGCTACCTTGAAGACTTCAGATGACCGATCAGTGATCTTAGTCGGAGAGCGTCGAGGTTACTTGTCCAATGTGGTATCCTCTTTGACTGCTGATAGGATGATCCAAAAAGGATATGAAACCTTCATTGCTTGTTTCTTGAACACGAAGGGCTCTTTATCTAAGATTGATGGCATTCACACTGTTAGCGAGTTTCCTGATGTTTTCCTAGAAGAGTTGCCCGGGCTACCACCAGACATGGATGTTGAGTTCGAAATCGAGACTTATCCAGGGTCTGCGCCTGTATCCATGAATCCTTATCATATGGCCCGTAAAGAGCTTAAGGAGTTAAAAGTCCAGTTGCAAGAGCTTCTGGACCGAGGCTTTATCCGACCCAGCTCTTCACCTTGGGGAGCTCATGTTCTCTTCGTGAAGAAGAAAGATGGTTCACTCCGGTTATGTATTGATTACCGGAAGTTGAATAAGTTGACTGTGAAGAACAAATATCCGTTACCCGAGATTGATGATCTATTTGACCAATTTCGGGGAGCCACTATTTTCTCGAAGATTGATCTTCGATCTGGGTATTATCAACTGAAAATAAAAGATTCTGATGTTGCTAAGACGGCCATCCGTACCAGATACGGGCATTACGAGTTTCTAGTGATGCCTTTTGGTCTTTCTAATACACCAACTACTTTTATGGACATGATGAATCGTGTGTTCCGACCCTTCATAGACCAGTTTGTTGTGGTTTTCATTGACGATATTTTGGTCTATTCTCGGACAGAGACAGAGCATGTTGAGCACTTGAGAATTGTTCTACAAACCTTGAGAGAGAATCGTTTGTATGCTAAGCTGAGCAAATGTGAATTTTGGCTCAAAGAAGTGACATTTCTGGGACATGTTGTGTCTGCTCGAGGCATTCAGGTTGGTCCAAGTAAGATCGAGGCCATCACCAATTGGAAGCAGCCTAAGAATGTCTTTGAGATCCGTAGCTTTTTGGGTTTGGCTGGATACTACCGACGCTTTGTCGAGGGCTTCTCCATTATTGCCACCCCTTTGACAAAGCTTTTGAGGAAGAATGTTCCTTTTGTTTGGTCTGATGCCCAGCAAGCTAGTTTTGAGAAACTGAAGGCAGCCTTGACTCAAGCCCCGGTTCTTACACAACCTGAGTCTAGAAAGGACTTCTCAGTGTACAGTGATGCTTCACACTCCGGGCTTGGTTGTGTACTGATGCAGGATGGGAAGGTTATCGCTTATGCGTCACGTCAGTTACGACCTCATGAGTGTAACTATCCGACCCATGACCTCGAGTTAGCTGCAGTGATCTTTGCTCTGAAGATCTGGAGACACTATCTTTACGGAGAGAAGTGTTATATCTTTACTGATCATAAAAGCTTAAAGTATATCCTCACCCAGAGGGATTTGAATATGAGGCAACGTCGTTGGGTGGAACTTCTGAAGGACTATGATTGTGTGTTTGAGTACCATCCGGGAAAAGCCAATGTCGTTGCCGATGCCTTGAGTCGTAAGGCCATATCCGACCTGAGATCCCTGTTTGCCAGGATGAGCATTTATAGCGATGGCAGTTTGTTAGCGGAATTGCAAGTTAAACCAACTCTGGCCGATGAGATTAAGGCCAAGCAACTCTTAGACAGTTCCCTACTTCCAGTTATACAGCAAGTTGAGCAGGGATCCACATCCGTTTATGCCTTCGATCAGGATGGCGTTTTGTGCTTCAAGGGTCGTTATTGTGTTCATGATGATGCTGACCTGAAGCGAGCCATACTCAGCGAGGCTCATAGTAGCCCATATGCCATGCATCATAGTGGAGACAAGATGTACCAGAATCTGAAGCAAAGCTACCGTTGGGAGGGTATGAAGAAGGATATATCAGATTACGTATCGAAGTGCATGACTTGTCAGCAAGTCAAAGCAGAACATCAGCATCCTTCTGGTTTACTACAGCCCATTAAGATTCCTGAGTGGAAATGGGAGCGTATCACGATGGATTTCGTTACCGGGTTGCCTCTAACTCCTTCTAAAAAGGATTCTGTTTGGGTTGTTGTTGATCGACTCACCAAGTCAACTCACTTTATTCCTGTATGAGTTACTTATTCTCTAGAGAAGCTGGCTAGACTGTATATCTCAGAGATTGTCAGGTTGCATGGTGTACCCTTATCTATTATATCTGATCGAGACCCGAGGTTCACTTCTCATTTCTGGTTGGCCTTGCATAATGCTTTGGGTACACGTTTGAATTTCAGCACATCCTTCCATCCACAGACCGATGGTCAGTCTGAGAGGGTAATTCAGGTTCTTGAAGATATGTTGAGGGGGTGCGTGATAGACTTCCGCGGTAGTTGGGAAGACTTCTTGCCCTTGGCCGAGTTTGCTTATAATAACAGCTATCAGGCTAGTATTCGCATGGCACCTTACGAAGCTTTGTATGGTCGCAAGTGTCGAACTCCTATCTGTTGGACCGAGCTGTATGATAAGAAGACTTTGGGTCCGGAGTTGATCCAAGAGACCGAAGAGACTGTCAGATTAATTCGTGATCGTCTGAAGGAGGTGTTTGACAAACATAAGTCTTATGTTGATCGGAGAAGGAAGGATATCGAGTTTAAGGTCGGTGACCAGGTTTTTCTAAAAGTATCACCATGGAAGAAAGTTCTGAGGTTTGGGAAAAAGGGTAAGCTGAGTCCGAGATTTATTGGGCCTTATCGTATTGTGAAGAGAGTTGGGCCAGTTGCCTATCAGCTTGAGTTAACTCCCCAGCTTAACCGTATCCATGATGTCTTCCATGTGTCCATGTTGAGGCAGTACCATCCAGATCCGAGCCATGTCATTCAGGTACAGGATGTGGAGTTGAGGCCAGACTTGTCCTACGAGGAGGAACCAATACAGATTCTAGACTCAGATGAGAGGGTTTTGAGGAACATACGTATTCCTATGGTTAAAGTTTTGTGGAGCAATCGTAGCCCAGCAGAGGCTACTTGGGAGATCGAAGGACCCATGAGAAGGCAATTTCCACATCTGTTTGATTCAGGTAAATTTCGAGGACGAAATTTTCTTAAGGTGGGGAGAGTTGTAACACCCTGTTATATATGTATATTTATGTGCAAAAAAAAAGAAGAGAAAAGAAGGTGAGGGTGTGGGGGCTCGAACCTGCGACCTCATCCCTCACCATTCAACGTCCTTACCATTGAGCTTGCTCCTTTCTGTCAAAAGGTTACCAAACCTTGAATTTAACTTAGTTAAAGATAACTTCGAGCCCCCATTAAATTTTATCTGCCTTTCCACCTACCCTCATTTACTCTTGATTCGAATCTCAAAGTTTCATTTTCTCTGGAACCTTCTCTTCCCATGTTCCTTTCCGGCAAGCAACGTCAGTCCCTCACTGCCGCTCCGTGGCGTACACCGTCACCACCACCGTACACATAGCCTTCTCCGAGCCACCAGCCACGGGCCACGCGCATAGTTGCGCCGCCGTTCGCCCGAGAGAGCCGATTAAGGCTGCGTCGAATCCCTAACCCCATTGCCTCTGTTTTCCCCCGTTTTCGACCGTCCTCGACGTCCGTTCGAGGAACGGCCACCGATTCTCGGCTCCCCTCGACGAGCTAATCAAAACCCACCCGGCCGATTGGCATTTTGACACCGGGAAGGGTTCCATCGGAGCTTCGAATATTCCGACCGTTTCGAACATTAAAGGTAAGGTCCGACCTATTTTCTGGCCTGTTTCGGATTAGAAATGTATGGGTTGGAATTGCGATCTAATGATCTATGTTTTTTTCGGCAGAACTGCTTCCGTTGAGCTCTCCGACGAGTTTTCCGACCACCGTCCGGCGACGCCCAATATCCTAGGGTAAGAATCGGTCTGAACCGGCCGGCCTGAGTAGTCCGAACCGAACCGATCCAACTCGACCAGAGACTGGGTCAACTCGCTAAGTCAACTCAGTAAGTCAACTCGACCGAGTTGACTCAGTGAGTTAACTGACCGAGTCGACTCAGTTGACTTTCTGTTGAGCGCTGACGTCAGCATGACCTGTCCCCCGTTGACCTTGACCTGCTGACGTCAACGTTGACCTGCTGACGTCAGCGTTGACTTTGACCAAAAAGTCAAAATTTCTGAAAAAGCCCTATTTTATGTTTTTCGACGTCCCGAGTCCGTTTTTGAAGCCCGTTTTGCGAAATTCCGACTCTAAGACCTCCGAATCTGACCTTAAACCCAAATCATGCATATGTACTTAATTATTCCATTCAGATATCAGTAAATCGAATAAATGACTAATATACGCTTTTATCTGTTTAAAGGTAATCGAGACTCCCCTGACCGTTCGTTTGCTCAGCCTAGTTCCTCTCGATCTGCTCCTCCGCGCATTCTGATAGTTACTAGTATGAATCTGAAAACTTTGTAAGCTATTAGAGTTAACACTTATACCTTGTAGTAACCATGGTCTTTTATTGATTTAGGATCTAGCACAGTGGCAGACCGTAGCGAGACAGGAGCCCGATAAATTCGTTGACCAGCTTTTGAGGTGTGTTCCATGTGTGCTACATTTCTGTTATATATGTATACATATATGTATACATGGGTCCCGTTACGATTCACTGAATGTTATAAATTGTACTTGTACTTGAAATGCATGACTACTGGAAAGCATGATTACCTTCTGTTTGAAAAGCATGATTACCTTCTGTTTGAAAAGCAATATTATAATGTGATGAAAGTCTGTTTATTGTGATATGTTAGAAGGTATGCCTCATGTCTGATCTGAAATAGAAATATCTGATCTCTAAATGATAGAAATGTTATTTGTCTGTTGTCTGAGCTCTGTTGATAGTATATTGAACTGAATTGCTCTGCTTGGGGTATACTTTTGGGATATGATTGAAGTGTCTACAGGTACAGCCCTGATCCAGCTAGTAAAACCTTCGGTTAAGCTCCTACGCCCAATGGTCCTAGGGTAAGACTTTCTGGTAGGCTCCTACGCCTTCGGGCCTAGGATAAGTCCTTCGGTATGCAGTTCATGGGGAATTGCATTTTGGTGTTCGGTTGGAGGGTAGATAGGTTAAAATGGAACCTTGGTTGCTCTTATGACATGTTTGTATTGTATGATGCATATCTGAACTATATATATATATATATATATATATATATATATATATATATATATATATATGTTTCTTTGCACTTATTGGAACACACTGAGCTTCCTAGCTCACACCCCCAAACTTTCCCCTTTCAGATACTTTTGGATAGGCTACCCGTGGACTTGGCACTTGGAGGATCGGCACATTCTTATTATACTTTTGTTGTAATGTTCTTATCCACCATACTGTCTATTTTGGGTGACATGAACCTATATTTTGTTAAGATATACTTTACTAGTTAGCCATGATGGCATTATTTTGTAACTCAAACTTTGAAATGGTTTTAGATTATAAACTTGATAGTTGTTTCGAATGGATGTGTTTACCTATTATTATCTTGATCACTCTATAGTGATGTCTGAATTTCTTGGAAACTGAATACATGTTATATATGTATATGTTGTGATAATTTTCTGTAACTTAGGTATAACGCATAGGCAGGTATTAGGTGTTACACTGTCCATGTATGCCATGAACATGAAACATTGAATGCACTCTCCAACCCATCTATGTACATGTAAACCGTCACACTATGGATACCTAGAAGGATGAACTTCTTGGGGAACAGACAGAGTATATGATGTTTCCCTTTCAGCTGCAAGCCGTTGAGCCTTCTGAAACTCTTTTAAAACAGCTTGAAAATCTTTTGCAAGTTTAGCATCTGTTACCTTCTTGCTGGCCTACAATTAAAGTAATTAAAAAGCAAAATTCACTAGCTCAGGGTAAAAAGAGAGATAGAAAGGAGAAATTAAATGGTTTTAGAAATAAGTTCAACAACTTATGCATGAACTACCAAGAATATAACAGAATATATATGAATAACAAACACCACATTTATCAATCAAGACCCAAACTTAAACTTACGCTAATTCCAGCACGGTGATCTGTTTCACTAGCTTGTTTAAGTTTAGCCGAAGTATCCTTCACTAATTGCCCAATGTGGAGCCTTGTTTTATGCCTGCCAAGTTATTGATGTCAGTTATACTGCCCACTGACAATCTAATTAGCATATAGTCAAAATCACTGAAGAAAACTGAAAGACAGCAACTACTTGGTCATGCAATACAAATGAAACTGGCATCACGCTATTTCGAGAATTGTCAGTGAGCTTTCTCCAAAGGAAAGTCAAATTGAGCTTGACCAATGGCATCACATTATTATCCCTAATTGAATCTTTCAAGTATAAGATGGCTGCTAAAATAGACGCAAATTAAGCCAAAATCATGTGTATTTTGAATCAAAATTGGAAGACTGTCAAATTGAAATCATTGTTGCAATGGCAATTGAATCGGGCAAAACTCACAGCTTTTCTCGGAGCTCAGGCGTATCCTTAGGAGTCCCGATGGTGTTGACGAGTCGCTGAAAGGTGGAGACGGCGGTGTTGATCTGGAAAATGCCAGAGGCCACTGCTTGCGTGACGCCTTGCTTGCCGTTGATCAGGTTTTGCCTCGATGCCAAAGGCCGTCCGGCTTCCAGATCTTGAAAGCTCATGATTACCGCTTCCTATGTAGCAGTGTTTGCTACAAGCCCTCACTTTCTGGAGAAAATGAAAAGAAGGGGCGAAAAGGGTGTAAGAGGAAAAGGAAAGAAAACATATGAAGAACATGGCGAAATTTGAGAGATGCTGGAGAAATGGGCCAGCTTTGTTAGATATTATAAACCTTTTTCTACTTTCTCTACTAGGTGCTGTTAAGGTAGTTAAAAGAGTTTGTTACTGCCGGTGCATTCAGTTAAAATAATTGCATTTCATGTATATATAGGGAGCCTCTGTGCTCTTGTAAATCACCCTTTGAGTTGAATGAATTGAGTTTTATCTAATTATTTCAATAGTTAACATAATATCAATTGCAGAGTGATCCATGCTTCTTATTTTTTTCATCTTTCATTTTTCTCGGGTCCCTTCCTTCTTTTCTTGAATTCTTCAATTTTCGTTCATAGCTCCTTTAAAATTACTCGTACTCTCTGTTGATAGTCAAAATTCTAGAACCCAGGTTTTCTCGAACAAAAAAGTCAATATCTGCCTCAATGAAACAAACTACCTCTTGTGGAAGCAGAAAGTTGTCCTCACGATACAAGGCTCGGGTCTTGAAGGTTACCTTGATGGTTCGATTCTTGTTCCAGCAAAGATGATTCGCAGTCGTGCGGGTGAAGAAATTCTAAACCCTCTTTATCTTCAACATGTGAAGCAAGATATCTCCTTGGCTTCTTTCAACCATCAGCTCTCATCTTTTGCCAAAATTTGTGGGTTTTGATACATCTCTTGGTGTTTGAAATGCTGATTTCAAGGCTTATTACAACCTCTCTACTACCAAAGTTATGAACTTACATTGTCGCCTTCGGTTTATGAAAAAGGTGCCTAATCCAGAAATGAATATACTATGGCAATCAAGCAGATATGTGATCTACTTGCTGCATGCGGTAGTTCCATTTCAGAGGTTGAGCATATAGCCACCATTCTTAATGGCTTGCCTATTGAGTATGAATCAACGATTGCTACAATCACACCCAGCAAGGAGTCATATTCAGTTGAAAAATATTCTGACAATTCTTGTTGATGTTGAAACAAGAATGGAAGATTCTTTGCGATTTTCAGTTGAAATCAATTACATTCGATACAATCCAAAAAATGATGTGGTGAATGATAAACTAGGCAGGTCTCAAAGTATGGATCAAGATTCTTTTCGACAATCGTACAATACAAGAAATAAAGGAATGCCACGTCCACAGTGCCAGCTCTGTGGCAAGCTGGGACATCTTGTTGATTGATGTTGACATCAATTCGACCAAAACTTCAAATGGGTGTCTTCTCACCAAGAAAGGAATACATCGAGAGCTCAAGCCAACGTATGTTCTTGTAGCTATGCCCCTTAGGTTAATTACAATCTTTTCGTGGTTGATAATGGGGTGTCATCTACAAATGCTTCAAATGAGGATATTCAGGTTGTTGCGATCGTTTTTTAAAAACTCGCTTTTTAAGGTTTAAAATAAAAATAGTCTGACGATTGAAATCCGGAAAATTAGGGTTTAAAAATCAATTTTATCTTATAATTAATTAATTTTTTGTTTTTAGTCAAAACCACCTTTATTTGCTTGAAAATCGTTTTGGAGTCGCCACCGGCCACTTTGATAGGCCGGACACCATAAAAATGTACCAGAGATTCTTTTTGAAAAGTTCGGGTTCGAGAGTCGGTTACGTGTAGGGAAGGGTTAGCACCCATACGAACGCCCGTTATTGGTACCTTATGAATTACACATGGCATTTTGGCATTTCGAACATTAATCTGGATTTATTTAAATTTTTTATTGTAGAATGAATTTTATTTCGAATAGGGGTATCCTTTTGCAAGAAAATACATTTCGATCGAATATAATTATGAAACATCCAGTTGTATTAGAACACTTCAACTTATATTCGAAAAATGTACCTCAACGCAAAAGGTTCAACTAGGGGAAATTTTAAATACCGCTAGCTTAAATATCAACTAAAAATCGGCCCCTAAATCTCACTCGTTGGATCAAGCCGGTTAAATAACAACCGTAGGATTGAAAAAAAATAAACGATTACCCGGTGAACCGATAACCTTTGTTTTGAGTTAAAAATGAAAACCCACGTTTGAGTATGTGTAAGAAATTCGGTATAAAAAGGTGTAGCAAATTATGTTTTTCTCGTAAGAAATTGTGTATGTACACAAATCCTTACACTAAGTTGAGCCCCTTTGGCCCTTAGTGAAATTTTGTAAGAAATTCGGTACACATCGTTTTTCCTACTACTTTTGTAAGGATTTGTGTACATTTTATAGTAATTTGTGTACATACACAAATCCTTACATATTGCGTAGCAAATAATGTTTTATCGTAGAAAATTGTGTATGTACACAAATCCTTACACTAAGTTGAGTCCCTTTGGCCCTTGGTGAAATTTTGTAAGATATTCGGTACATATTATTTTCCTACTACTTTTGTAAGAATTTGTGTACATTTTGTAGTAATTTGTGTACATTCAAAAATCCTTACGTATTGTGTAGCAAATTATGTTTTCTCGTAAGAAATTGAGTATGTACACAAATTCTTACACTAAGTTGAGCCCCTTTGGCCCTTGGTGAAATTTTGTAAGAAATTCGATACATATTGTTTTTCCTACTACTTTTTAAGGATTTGTGTACATTTTGTAGAAATTTGTGTACATACACAAATCCTTACATTTTGTGTAGAAAATTATGTTTTCTTGTAGGAAATTGTGTATGTACACAAATCCTTACACTAAGTTAAGCCCCTTTTGACCCTTGGTAAGGTTTTGTAAGAAATTTTATAATTATGTTTTCACGAAAGTGTGATTCCAAAGAGAAAGAAGAGAAGTTTGTTGTTGGTTCAATTAAGTAAAGAGCTTGAAGTTGGGATTCCTTGATTCGATCTAACAGTTCATTGATTTTAATGGAGGAGATGTTGGAAGAAAAGGGGAGCGAATGTCGGTGGAGAAGAAGATAGGGATGATGAGGTGAGGGAGAATAATGGCGAAGGAGAGGAGAAAACTAGCTGTTGCTTTTAAAAAAAATATATTTTAGGGTGTTCAAAAATAGAACAAAATATAATTATATATAAAATATTGCACAAAATTATAAAGTAGTAGGGGTCAATTGTGGGTTAAATAAAGATTTTGAGGACTAAATTGAACAAAAATACCAGCATATTAAAAATAATGGACTAATTTATAAAAATTAGAAAGAAATTGAGGTCAATTTCGGGTTACATAAAGATTTTTTGGACCGAATTGAAAAAAATAAATATATTTAAAATATTGGACTAAATTATAAAAATTATAAGGAAATTGGGGTTACTTCCAAGTTAATTTTTTGACTAAATTGAACAAAAATGTGATTATATTTAAAATATTGGACTAAATTATAAAAACTATAAAGAAATATGGATTAATTTCGGGTTAAATAGAGATTTTAGGACTAAATTGAACAACAAAATATAATTACATTTAAAATATTGGACTAAAATATAAAAATTATAAAGTAGTAGGGATCAATTGTGAGTTCAATAAAGATTTTGATGACAAAATTGAACAAAAAAATCAGCGTATTAAAAAAATAGACTAATTTATAAAAATTATAAAGTAGTAGGGGTCAATTGTGGGTTAAATAAATATTTTGAGAACTAAATTGAACAAAAACATCAGCATATTTAAAATATTGGACTAATTTATGAAAATTAGAAAGTAATTTGGGCCAATTCGGATTAAATAACGATTTTTAGGACTAAATTGAACAAAAATAAAAATTTTACAGACTTAGTGTGTAATTTACTCCTTTAAAATAAGTCAGCTGATTTCTTTTGTTTATAAGTGACACGTGGCACGTTCTGGTTGGCCCGTGAATTATTTTTTAAGGCCGTTAGACGGAGGGGCTAAAAGAGATCACAATTTTAGTTTAGGGAGCAAAACGTCCAAAAAATACTTTAAGGGGCAGTTCAGTATTTTATGTATACTTTAGGGACTAATTAAGTCATTAGGCCTATATATAAGTGTAATACCTAAACAACTAATACTGTAATAAGTATATCTAATAGAATAACATTGCATGTATTTTAGCTAATACATATATAAACATTACAATATTACAGTACAAGGGTATGAATTATATTTAAATAATTTTAAATATATATATATATATATATATATATATATATATTAAAATAGTATGTGAAGCAATTCTAAAAATCTAAACTATATAGTAATAATATAGAAATACACCAAACTAACAACAATTATTTAGCGAGCTATTCGTAAACTTATCGAATTGAGTTGAGTTGAGTAATGTTGAACTCAAATCGTTAAGATTTTAATCGAGCACGAGTTCAAATCAAATTAATTCAAATTGATCATTAGCCAATTTTAACGTAGTCGAGCACTATCGTTGCTCAAACTCAGCGAGCACCCTAGTAGTGCCCCTTTGGATCAGCTTCATTTGGTTTCGGCCCACCTTCCTAAAACCTCAAAGTTGTGAAGCGTCGAAAGCGAAAACCTCCGTTAAGCCCGCACACACCCTAGCTCTCCCCTCTTCTGCAAACACTGGCGATGGCTTTGTTCATCCACCGCGCACTCTCCAACAAAACCCTCCACCTTCGCTTCTTCTCCCAAGCTGCCCTCGCCCTCGACCAATCATCTTCGTCCCCATCCCCCTTGACCTCCCTCGAGGCTTTCCCCAAGCCTGACCCCAAATACGCCGAGACTATACTCGCCGTCCCACGCGCCATCTCCGGCAAAAACATCGCCGCCAAAGAAAGGAAAGTGGGTCGAGTCCCCAGCATCGTTTTCGAGCAAGAAGATGGGCAGCATGGAGGCAACAAGAGGCTCATTTCTGTTCAAACCAATCAGATCAGAAAACTTGTAAAGCATCTGGGCGAGTCCTTTTTTCTTTCTAGGGTTTTTGATCTTGAGGTTCGGTCAGATTTTGGGACTGGTGATTTGATTGAAAAAGTCCGGGTTCTGCCTAGGAAGGTAATGCGATTTTTTTTCTTCTTCAGTTCACTTAGTTCTCTGTTAGATTTGAATATATGTATCTCTTTAAATTCATGTTTCAGCTTCATTTGCACGCGGGGACTGATGCGCCTCTTAATGTGACCTTCATAAGGGCACCTTCCAATGCTTTGCTGAAGGTGGATATTCCTCTCGTGTTTAGAGGAGAAGATGTATGCCCTGGACTAAGGAAAGGTAATAATTTCATTGGTTTAGATACTTGAATCCTATATGTTTTGTTCATGATTCAATTGCCCAAAGGATGTGGTTATGTGAGCTCTTAGTGTGAAATCTTCACTCATACTATTGGTAATTGCATTTCTTTTTGTGTCTAATTTCGGCTCTGTTGACCAAATTTTACATAAATTGCTGAAAGTTTGGGTTTAAGTGTTTGCGAAATGCTAACTGTGAATGGAGAGATCCGAGGGCTGCTTGGGACAGCTTTTTCATATTATATCTGGATTCTGTCGACCCTTTATGATAATGTATAGGTATATTATTGCAAAATTCCCCTAGTGCATATGAGTAACATTTGTGTTAATCCTGAATTCCCGATCACCCTATGTAAGGATGTTCAGTTAGGAATTCCTTGACGTGAAAACCTGCAAAGTTTTGACATTTGTTCCGGAGATTAAAAAAATACTGCTACCACACTCTCTAGTAGTCTACTCGGTGCTCACACTATTGTAGTTAGTAGTTTTTGATGGAATGGAGCAAGTTACAGTACTACTGGGTATGGTTTCATATGAAGCATATTGTCTGATGTTTCTTTTATCTATTCAATTGTATTAAGCTTTTATTATAATAACCGTTATCATGTATAGTAGTAGCCTAGAGGAAGTTAAATATTTGTTTCAAAACCTTATCGTACATTTGCTCTAGGGTTAGTTGGGGCTGTCTCCTGGTCAACCGATCATATCCCTTTAATTGCTTCAGAAGTTGTTTATAGTCTTAATATGTTTCACATGTATACTATTTCCGTATGAATCTTGGTTATTTCATTCCCTTGTAATAATTAGTATCCTCTTTTATGCATATGTATTAAATATTTGCAGGGTTGTACTTGAATACTATCAAGAGGACCGTTAAGTTCCTATGCCCAGCCGATTTAATACCTCCATATATTGATGTTGATTTAAGTGAGTTGGATGGCGGTCAGAAGTTGGTAATGGGAGACCTCAAGGTTCATCCTGCTCTAAAGCTTATTCAGTCAAAAGATGAGCCTGTTTGTAAGATTATGGGGGCCAGAGTTTCCGACCAACAGAAGAAGAAATAAGGCCTTGGGTTCAGATTTTGGGAAGCCTAGTATTAATAATATTTACCTCCACTTTTTGAACGGGGCATTGAGTGAGCTTAAAATCGATGTTCTCATCCTTATCATTGTTCATGCTTGTTGTAGTTTTTTAATACAAGTGGAGGACCAAGCATGGAGTGGTGGTGGTGGAGTGACATATTTATTTCCATTATGCTAGAAAGTGAAATCCTTTTGCATTACATACCCTTTGAATTTGCTATTTCCATTCCATTGACAGATATCATATGAACTCTTCCAATTGAATTGTAGTTCTTAGAAAAGGTATTTAGGAGCCCTTCATAAGGTGCATGGAATTGGTTTTAACTATGTTATTGATGATTGAAGATCTTGTGTCACCTTCCCTCTTTGGTTTCTTAGTATTCTGATTCTCCAACCATGATGCGGTTCTGTGAGCATGCAATCTGAATTTGCATGTTTGTAAGTCTGGAGAAAACAAACCAAGAATAACGTATTTAAGTTCGATATTTTTATTTTGGTGTAGTACGTGGTGTTTGATATTTTTCTACTGTTTAAACTGGGTCATTAGTTTCCTAACGTGGATTTAAGTTGTTTGAAAGAGTATTTTTAGTTGGAGTGATTTTTGGGTATGAATAAGTCTTGGTCATTTCTATTGAATTGGAACGATTTTAAGTGTGGATGGAGCTTCGATGTTTTTTCATTTGGAGTAGGTCTTAGTGGTGGATGATTGTTGTTTGGGTTTTTTTGTTTTTATTTTTTTGTTATTGCTTCTTTCAATTACTAAAATCCATTCATTTATCTAATTTTCTCTTAATTTGTAACTCTTTTTAGTATTCTACTTTAATAACAAAGAAAATTATTAGGAGGTTATTTACAATTATATTATGTTAATTAAAAATGAAAATTTTTGAAAAAATAGGATTAGTCTTCAATTTAAGTTACATTGAAGTTTAAATTATAATTTTTTATCATTCATATGTCAATATAAATTAAATTAAAGGCTAAACTATTTGTTTGACACGTGCATTTATATAAATAAAATAAAATATTATTATAAAAAATATATTTGATATGTTTTTAGGGTATTTAATATGTTTTTTTTTTTACTTTTAAGCGGATGAATACTAAATAAAATATAAAAACTCATTCATTAATACACGTTAGTGTATGAAATACAAGATTACTTATATTTAAAAAGATTGGATAAAAAAAATATTTTTTTGTAGGGTTATAATTTTTCACATAAAGTAAATAATATCTAGAACAGGTGGTTGGTTAGAAACTTTCAGTTGACACATTCCAATTTTTCTTAGAGTGCAGATTAAATGTAAGTTAGGAGAAAATTTCCCCTTCCCTAAGTAAAAGATGTTTAAAATTTTTTTGAAAAGAAAACTTAACAATGTTATTATTATTATTTTTTGAGAGGTGGAGAGACGGTATTCCCTAAACTATAGGTGGGTGTTTAGATTATTTTACTAAATCTTAGGGATAATTAGGGATGAGTAACGGTCGGGTTGGGTTTTTGACTGACTTAAATTTGACCCGAAAATAATTACCTTAAACTTGAACCCGACACGACCCGATTATATCTTTTTAAAAATTTGACCCGACCCAAAAACTATACACCTCAACTCGAACCCGATCCGATCTATAAAAATCAATTTTAGGCACTTAATTATGAAATAGTTTAAATTTAGGGACTTAATTATAAAAAATAATTAATTTTAGGAACTTAATTGTAAAAAAATAAACTTTAAGGACCTAATTATAAAAAAACATATAAAGAGGGGCATTATTGCAAAATATCCCTAAAAATATAAAAAAATTATAATATTATTCTCGAATCGGGTCAATTTTTTTTCCACTCTAAACTCGAACCGACTCGACACCACCCTTAATAAAAACCCGACCTACATCACCCTTAATATGATATTGATTTGTTTAATTCGTATATATTATAAATGCTCAGAAATTTACGTTAAAAATGTTTCGCGACCACGTTCGTAGCCACCAAAAAACTGCTTATTTCATGATTTTTTAGGATCTTTGTGCATGTTTTTGGTGATGTTAGAATGTTTTTTCCCGATATTTTTTTTCATAATGTGGTTCTACTGACATTGTTCTTTAATATCATATTGATTTGTTTAATTCGTACACATTATAGATGCTCAAAATTTTGCGTTAAAAATTCTTAGCGACCATGTTCGTAGCCACCAAAAAACTTCTTATTTCATGATTTTTTAGGATCTTTGTTCATATTTTTGATGTTAGAAACTTTTTCCCGATATTTTTTCATAATGCGATTCTACTTACATTGTTTTTACTACCATATTGATTTTTTTTAATTCGTACACATTATAAATGGTCGGAAATTTGCGTTAAAAATGTTTTGAAACCACATCAAAACTATAGCTAAAACATTAAAAACTTGTAAATTTAATACAAATCAAACATACAGACTTTTCGATTTAATGATAAAAGTCATAAAATATTCATAAAAAAATCATAAAATTCATTACAAATGAAACATACCAACCAGAAATACAATTAATTTATTCATAAAAAAATCTATCATCGTCGTCGTAGGCACTGTTGATGTGCTGGAATGATAACATCGAGGAACACGTCAATTTCGTTGCCCTCGTTGCAGTTGCTCCTCCTCACTATTATCATCTTCGTTCACATCCTCACTCTCATCATTATCGTTGACATCCGCATGCCTGACATGTAGTCAATATTAATGTCATGTATAAACATCAAAGATGTCATGTAGTCAGTATTAATGTTGTGATCCTCATAATAGTGCGACTATGGAGGATCAAATTGTGGAACATATACATTATCTAATTTACCTGATGATCTTTTGCCAACTGTTGCTTCAGGTCCTCTTTCCCATATAGCCGGCTCCGATCTCATAGTACCAAGTTCGTTCCATGTAGTCCAAACATTGTTAGTGCAAGGTTGATTACCTGATGGTCCTCTTTCCCATATAAACCGACTTTGAGATTAACTTCAGATTCCTCTTCGAGATGCCCCCGCACTCGATGCCGCACCAGTTGATGATAATTCCATCTGTGGCATAAACCATTTTTCATGAAAAAGCTTCCACGTTTTTTGTTCACCTTCCGTAGTCAAATAATATCGATGATACTTGGAACTCGACAAATCGAAATCATCATTTTGGATGGGATCAGAATTTGGTTGCTAGTATGACCCTGTTTCCCATCTTTTGATGTGTTCGGCATGTCGCACTGACCAATTCATATCATGCTTACCCCATCCGTCCATTTTTGGAAGTTGTCCATATTATGTGGATCTCTGGGCACGAGTTGGTGAAATTCAAACCGCCTAATAACTCGATCGTCATAAAATATTTCAACAATAGCGAAATGGGTCAACCACGTAACTAAACACCAATTTTCTGATTAATCTTATACATCTATCAACATATTCTCTACGATCAGTGAATCTACATACGGCCTCCATATAAACTGAAAAAATATACATTATTCAACGCATGCATCGGAAAGAAAATCAGTAAATCAACTGTGGAACCAACTTTAATTTACATTACGTGATCTCGGTACTCCATGTCTAGCCAAACTCTAACTTCAATTTAATGTCTCCACCTGAATAAGAAAACATACATCATGCATTTATATCAAATTTTACATGCATTTCAATATATATATCTTTACTTATAAATAAAAAATTACATGATTACCTTGCAGCAAGGGGAACTCAATCGGTTCTCGATATATCGGTGAATAAAATGGAAACCTATATCAGGCCCAAGATTGCAGTAGAACAAAACATCCACCAATATTTGCTATATATATACACATACATGCTTATCACCCAGGGGAAGTTACTATTTGATCATTCTATATATGGCATTTCATCTTCTACGATTCTAAGTCGAAACTCAATGGCGAGTCCTCATCATACATGGTCAAAACCTATTTTCATTGGTTGTCGGAGAAATATGCTATGATTACATCCCCATCAGAACCCTTGTTTATTGAATCTAAAGGTCTGGTTTCACCACCAGGTGTAGGGCCGGTGGCGGTGCCAAAGCCAGGTTGGTTGTAGACTGACTGACCAAGTTGATTTACTTCTTAACTCAATTACAACATCTAACTCATCCAATTCATAGCCACAATCAGTACAAATTCATAGCCAACTTCTCATACAATCCGATATCATCGACATGAATCATACGGTGCAGAATGGGAACCTTTTAGTGTATGCTTTGAATGCCCAGATTAACTTACTGTTTACCATGAATTAATTCGTCTTGTAAGGTGTACGCCAGTAAAGTTTTATATTCTACAATGGTTCTTGGGATGAATATTTGCATTGCTTGTATAAGAGTCGGTAGCTCATTATACAATTTATCCCAATCACCATACACTTGCGCCATCGCTTTTTGTTTTGCCATCCATGCCTTGTAGTAAGATGAAATATATTCAAGCTGATTCTGAATAGATGCTACTAACACTGCAATCAAAATCCTTAGATCATTTTCAACCAACAACCTAGTGTGAGCATATATTAGAACATAGTCTAAATTTATGTGTCCTGTGAGAATGAGACATTTCCACAAGAGTGTTACTCATTTAACCTTGCCACCTCCCACATCTTTTTCCTCTTCAAGTATGAAATCATTATCTTCCAAGCACATTTTCTCTTATAATTAATACACCTTACACAATACGTAAACTTATCATATTCAACAACAGAGAATTTGTAACCCCCTTAGCCCGGTCTAGTCGCAAGACCGAACCAAGTGAGCTACACGGGGAAAACTGAAGAAAAATTGTTAAGATTTTCCTTCGATTAGCAACCCTTATTATTATTATTATTATCATTTTTTTATCTTTTCTAGAGGCTTCAATTTAATCCTACATGTTTGTAAAATGTCCATAAGTTCTATATTTCATGCACATTCCATCTCATATTATTGATGTTTTCAAGTGCATTTTAGGCATAATTAGGTCATGCATTACATAAATACAATATTCTTTGTTTTGCCATGCTTTTATTGAATATTTGTTATTTGGTAAAGTAAAGATGATGTTTTAGTGTAAATTTAGTTTTCCAGGGCTAGAAGCTGTTAGAAGGAGAGGATGTTGAGGCAGCAGACCAGAGAGCTATACTAAAACAGTTCCACACAGAGAGAACGTTGTAGAGGACCTGCTGCCGCCATACCAGCCGCCCAGGGCAGCAAAGTGAGCCAGCCGCCCAGGACAACAAAGTGAGCCTGCCGCCCAGGGCAGCAAAGTGAGGAGTTGGTAAATTGTAGTGTGATCGACAGAGTAGAAAATCCGGATTCTAACGATGCCGTCCACTCAATTATCTGACGTTTGGAGTAGCAGACAGAGCTGCCGGAGGAGAAGAACGAGCTTACTTGTGGAACAAGGCAACGTGAAAAGAAGTCCATATTCAACTTAAAGAAGTCAGATTTTAAAGTTGCATCTAATGCAAAAGCCTTTTGAGGACTTCTACTCCAAGAAGGATTTAGACTAGACCTTTTCCTATATAAACCTCACGTATTTAGCAAATAAAAAAAAACACAAGTTAGGTTTTCCTTAGGCATAGTTTAGGTTTTCTTGCCGCCAACATGTTCTAAAATTCTTCTTGGGTTTGGGTTATGTTGTAATTAGTGTGAGAACGGTTGTTTAGGATTTTAAGTTTGTTTTTGCAAATAAAACTTCAAGGTTTACTTATTCCATGTTCTTCATAGTTTTCAATTGAGAAGAAAGATTAGTTGAATTCTATCAATTTGTTCGGTATCGAGAGAGTCGAACTCGCGAAAGGAGTAAGTCCAATTTCATCTATAGACGGTGCGATCAATCTGGCCTAGACATAAGTTAGGGTTTAAAGCAGCTAAAAGAGGACGAGTTAACATTGCCGTCTTTGTACGATTCACACCACGATTGGTATTATTTGCAGTAGGCATCAACAGAATTCTGAATTTGACATAAGCGGGATCACTTTCGAAGCGTTATGTCGAGCCTTGTAGTTCTGCCGAGTTTGCTGCCGAGACACAGTTCCATTCCCCTGCCGAGGCAGCGAGAGGGTCTCAGCAGTCTACCTGTCATCCCCCGCCGAGGCAGCAGAGTCTGGCAGCGCAAAACTACTTGTCCTATTAAACGTAGTTTCACACTAAGCAGAAGCATAACCCTGCCCATTCTATCAACATGATTTCTTCTCTTTTAATTACTTGAGTTTTTATTTTACTTCTCTTCCCTACAATCAAATTAATGGTGCATTTACTTTTTCTTGTGTAGGAACAACAATTTGAATCAAGCTGTCCAATCCCTGTGGGAGACGATATCTTTTATACTATAACTTGACAAGAGTGTGCACTTGCGCTCATAAATAGAGAACACCCAGATGCTCTACAAGTTTTTAGCGTCGTTGCCAGAGATTGCAGACATGTCAAGAAAAACCAATTGGGAGTGGATGTCTGAATATGAACAGCAGATGCCGTCGCAGCAGCAACAAAGACAGCTGATGCCGCTGCCGCAGTTGCCGCCACAGCAACAAGATTTTTCATGGTATGGTCAAAAATCTCATTTTTTTACCATAACAGTTTTGCTGCAGAAAGCGACATGCCCTAGGAATATAGCTATCCACAAGAACAACCAAAATCTTTAGAGGACACACTTCGAACCTTCCTTGCGCTCATGGATAAAGTGGCAGCTGCTATGAATGCCAGCATCGCTGAGAAGGATGCACAACTGAACAATTCAGTCCTCATAAATGCCATAGATGAACCGGAACAATTAAGTCTGATGGATACTGATGTCCTAGGACAAGTGGACGAAGAACAATGCGAGGAAAGATCTCCGATGTGTGAGGAGCAATTAGAAACTCCAAGCCAAGAGGATGCAGAACACTGCCCGAGCAGCAAGATTGACAGCTGTTCTGGCAGCTACCTAGAACCCTGCCTTGAGGACGAACTAACAACACCTGAGCAAAGCTATGCCTCAACAGAGAGGCCCGCCACGGAAAAAGCCTCCATAATGTCGCCCACCTCGACAGCTATAGATTAAATATATCTAGAGAAGCCGATGGAGTCAGATTTATAGCCGTCAAAATATCTACTGATGGAGATTTTCGAGGAGCCTAAAGAGTTTTCCCTTGACTAAAACAACACTATGACAGAAGACTACCACAACAGTTGGTTGCCGCAACAGCTGCCTCGACAACAAAAGAAACTTCCCCCTATGACGAACTTTGACAAAAACGAGGTAAGTACATGGTTAGATAGTGTAGGGCGTGAAGGTGTTCCCTTTTTGTAAGAGCACAAGTGCACACTCTTGTCAAGTTATAGTATATACGATGTCGAATCCCACGAGGATTGGACAACTTGTCTCATTCTTTAGCTCCTGCAAAATGGTAAAGTAAAAACACAAGTGAGTGATTGGTTGAGATCGAAGAGTAAATAAAAACAAAAATATTAAAGAAGAGGAGAATCAAGTTAATAGAGCAGGCATGGTTATACTGCCACTTAGTGTGAAAACTGTGTTGTAATAGGTATGAGCTATCCTTTGCTACCACGATATGCTGCCTCGGAGGAAGGGCAGGCGAAAAACTACGACCATGTCACGCGTCCGCAACAGGTCACTGCCACTGCAGGGGTGTGTACTATCTCAGCAGGTGGAATGGAAAAACGTCCTAGCGGCAAGTCTGGCAGATACTCCAAGTTCGGCAGGATAGTCGACAGTGATCCCTCCTATTTCTAGGTTAGGATGCTCTAGATTGATAACTTAAGGACTAGTGTAGAACCAAATCAATCAACTCGGTTAGTGATCCCTTTTAGCCGCTGAAACTTGTGAACTAGTGTGGAACCAAGTTAGTCACGCCTCCCGTTGTGACCGTACTTAACCCTTTCGTGAGCCTTGCACTTTCGTGCCCGACAAATAGATTTTCTCAAACGATTGGTGTAGAAAGATTGAAAGAATGAAGAACAATGGATTAAGTAAACTTGGAATATTTTATTGAAGAAATAACTCAAAAACCTAAAACAACCGTTTCACTCTAGTTACAACATAACCCTAATCCAATGGGGATTTAGAACATGGCGGCAGAGAAGAGCACAAGAAGAGTCTATAGAAAACCTAGGATGATTTAAACTAGAAGTACAATGAGTATTTATAGACTCAAAACTAGGTTAAGTCCTCTTTGAAGTAGAAGTCCTCTAAAGTAGCTTTTCTTCTTTAATGTAGCTTTAAATGCTGACTTCTTTGCTTGGAATATGGACTATTTCTTGTTTTCCTTAGCCCGCAAGTAAGCTTGGGAATTTCAATTTGGCAGCCATAGCCGCTGCTACAAACGTCATAAAATCACATGACCACCGGCGATAGAATCAAGAGTTTTAGCTCTACAGATCGTGCTTCGGTTCTTCCAACTTCTATAGTCAGCTGCCGAGGGCAGCAAGGTCGGCAGCAGCTTTGCTCAGCAAGTGCTCGGCAGCAACTTTTCTTCAGCGTTATGTCCTCCGTTCCTCGGCTCCCTCGTTCAGCTTTTAGTACCTACAAGCAAGAATACACTAAAATAGTATCTCTTGTTCACCAAACAAATGATAAGTTATAAAAGCAAGGTAGAACGATGAAATACTATAAAATGCTATGCATGAACCTACTTATGCCTAAAATAAGCTAGAAAACAGTAATAATAAGAGTTGAAAAGTACATGAAATATAATACTTTTGGACACCTTACACACCCCCAAAATCGAACTATTGCTTGTCCTCAAGCAATGCAACCTAAAATATTTGCTCTAATAATAGTCAGAAGGAAAAAACTTGTTTTTAACCTGATTTTCTGCCTCAAGCCCGTGGCACCTATATACATATAACTTAATGAAGAGAAATAAGCAAGAAAACAACTCAGAATTAAATTCCTAATGCACGTGTGATGTTTTCAAATCTTTAAACAAGCTGAATACGCAGAATAAAAGATTTAAACAAAGATACTGCTGTAATTTAAAGGTTGCTGCCGAGGCAGCACAGTTTCAGCACATTATTATTTTTAATCAAGGCAGTGAGGGCTTCAGCTTATCACAACTACTCTTCCAGGTCTGACGTTTAGATAGGAGCAAACTACAAAACCTGAACCCTTGGAGTAGATTCATCCTGTGAAGGCTTTCATTCACTCATGCTAGTTTGTTCATCACTTTTAGGCTTTCAAATTCATGGACTTTGATAGCAGCGGAGTGTTCTCGCACATGGTTCTTCCTAGAGCCTGTTGCGGGCACCTCTAGGGTAACACAACACTTTTCTTTGTTTTTGATTTTGCTACCTTGGCAGTTCTGCATTCTTCTGTTTCTTTTGCCTGCCTCGGCGGCTACCTACAAATATTCGTTAGAATTTTGCAAAGAAAACAAGCAGGCAATGTTTATCAAATATTCTAACACATTCAACAAGTAACAGAGATGTTTAACATTTTCAGGAAAAAAGTAAAAAAAAATTCTAAGTCATATTTCATGCTTTTTCCCAAGATTAAGTTTAATTTTTATTTAGGTGCGAAAATAAAGTAATCAGCTATCCTATCATAGGCACAAGTCATAACAAACTTTTCTTTCCGATTATTACTAAGGCAAGTACAATGCAATCTAAATGCAACTAAGAATGCCTACAAATGATGCGAGAGCTATCCTCCCAAACTCGAGATGGGCATTGCACTCAATGCACAAAACAGAAAATAAGAAAATATACATGTTAAAGAAAAAAACAGGAAATAAAAATAAAATAAAAGAAAATAAGTTAAAAGTTTGCTGAGGGTTGAGAGGAGGCTGGATTTTAGTTAGCTGAGGAGGAAGAGGATGTTCGGACGATGAAGCGACGTTTGGCAGATGCCTTTGCGGCGGTTATGGCGGGTGAGGTCATTGCTTTCCGCGGCAGCTCGATCCTCTTTGGCATATGTTGTGGCTCTTCTGAAGGCTCGGTAGGGGGAACGACGGGAGATGCATCGCTTCCTTCTGACTCGGTCTCGAGGTTCACATGTTCTTCTGCTATTATGTGCCGCTTCCTCTCCCTTGTCCCTTCCTCTATGGGTGCTTCCGGAGGGATGAATGCCATGGGGATGGTTGTTGTTGCCGCTACTACTGTTGTTTCTGGTTCCAGCGGCGACTGCTCAATCACTATGATGAGGAGGAGTCTGCTACTGTATTGGCTCTACAGGCTGGGGAGAGATTCAGCTGGTGCCTCTCAGGGGAGTCTGCCACTGTGTTTGATGGGGTGGCAGTTGAGTGGTGCAGAGAATGCATAGGAGAGGGCATCTGATGGTCTGTCTGGTGGGCAGTTGCAGCTGGTGAAGTTCTCCGTGCTCTTGTTGCTGCTGCAAGCTCATTAGGAAAGGGTGGCATGATGGGTACATCACCAGGGAATTTCTGCAGGAAATAAGCCATCAGGGCTTCTTGGGCCTCCCCCACGTAGTTCAAGAAGGCCAACTATTGTTGCTCTATCCATTTTATGTGTTCGAGGAATGTGTGGAGCAGCGGGAGGACTTCTCTGTCTGGGACGGCTGGCGTTTCAAACTGTGTGGCGGAGGGCTGACTGGTTCTTTCTCCACATCCTGCATCATCTGAATGCGGACCTTTTTGGTCCAGCCCTCCTTGGCAGTTGTAAACTCATTTGTGGGCTCTGTCGGGACTCGAAAATTAGTGTAGAGACCTGTGATGAGGGACAGGAAGTACAACCTACCCCTCTTATTCTTAAAGCAGTTGTATATTTCCGTGCAGGTGATTTCCCCCACGTTCATCGGTCGGTTCATCATAATACTGTGAATTAAGGCTAGGCGCGACCAGTCAACTGTTGAGTTGTGAGATGTGGGCAGCATGCGCCTTTTCACAAATGTGTTCCACAACATAGCTTCAGGCAGCAGGTGGCGGCACTGGACAGATCCCACATGTTTGCCCTCTAACCATGAAGTGTTGGGCTTGCAGATTCTGGCCCTGACCTCCTCATAGTGAGCAGCCGCCAGTGACTGCCTCCATTCCTCATGCGGGTTGTCGTTCATATCAAGGCCATAATAGCTGTTGATGATAGCATGGTTGAGCTTGACCGCCTCCCCGCGGACATAGACGAATGGATTTTCTAGGTAGGGCTGATGTGAGTAAAACTCCCCGACTATAGTGATGTTCACTATGTTAGGCTGCTGAGCGAACATCTCCCATCCCTTGTAGTGTATGGTTCGGAACAAGGCGGGATCAAGATCACTGTCTCCTGTTTGCTTCGTGTAATGGAAGCCTTGTTCCTCCCAGACGGCCTGCTTGGAGAATTGTGCTCTATATCTCTCCTCGCCTGCCTTGAAGAAAAACCTGTTGTAGATGGGCTTTTGGGTAAATGTTGAAGCCATGTGAACGGTTGTATTCTAACTGAAAATGGTAAGGAAATATTATGAGAGAGCAGAAGAATACGATAGAAGCTAGCAAAAAGATGGAAGTGAAGTAAAATGAAATGAGTGAGTGGTTTATATAGAAGCTGCCGAGAAGTGTCGGGGCGACATTAAATGATCAACGGTTCGATTTCCTCGTGCACGTTACAGATTTTTCTGCCCGTTATTTTCGGAGCCGTTGGCGGCCAACTAGCCGTTACACTTTGCTGCGCTGGCTGCTGACTCGGCATGTTGGGAGTGCATTTGGGTGCATCTCCCAGACATAACCACTTCCTGAGGTGGTTTAGCTTCTTCTCCCCTCCTGGGGGTCCTCTTGTTCTTTCAGGTGTTGCGTAAGAAGGTCCTTCAATCTGCCTCTAGGTCGGCCGCGACAGCTATTGCCTTGCATTGTTTCCACACTTATCTTGGCAGCTCTCTCATCCGGGTATTCCTTTCTTTCCTCTAAGGGTTGTAGCACATCATCCTTATGCTTTGGTCCTTTACCCTCATTGTAAGCTCCCCGAGCTCCACATCTATCAGCGTTCTGCCCGTGGCCAAGAAGGGTCACTCGAGAATTATGGGGGATTTCTCATCGGCCTCACAGTCCAAGAAGAAGAAATCGGCAGGGAGAATTAGGTTGCCAACTTTGACCAGTATGTCTTCAATCTTTCCCTCTGGTTGCACGTGTCACATCCCAAAAACCGGTTTAGTCGGAATTAGGTCTCGATAACCGAATATTTTGCATCGATTACATATTTATTCGATTTTATCTGAATCAATAAATATTATTTGGGTTAATTTATAATAGATTATTATTATTATTATTATTATTTAGTAAAAAATAAATAAATAAAGGTGTGGGACTCACAGTTAACTCCTTCACGGTGAAGGAATTTCCCATGGGATTCCCACGTTTGGGATACGTGGCCTAAAGCCATGAAAGGTGGCAATTTGTCCACCACGTGGACAATGAAAATTTTGGCCAAACATGCTACATTTCCAAGCTTACGTGGTGCTTGGGGAAAACATTGAAAGACCGGCCATTCAAGTATAAAAGGGGGAGATTATGGCGCAAATGGTAAGGAAAAATTAAGGAATTGGCGAGAAGGAACAAACAATAATATGATCCAGTGTTAGATTGGTGGTCCGATAAATTCGATATAATAATATCGAATCTTTACCGACGTCGGGGTAAGCTCAAATCCTTAGTTGGTCTAAGTTTCGGTATCGAATTTAATTAGTATCTCCGTATTTATTCGATATTGTCTTATTGATTTTAATTAGTTCTTATTAACTATCGTAGTACACGAGGTCGATTCGGAACAACCGTCAAGTCCAAGAAATTACCGGTCTGTCAAGGTGAGTGTAGTCGTGTCAGGGGTAGGCTCGGTGCTGCCCCGTTGCATTAATTATGAATTTATCTGCATCTGGTAAGTACCCTGCATTATTTGGATATGCTCAAAAATGACTATGATATGTTGCATGCGTGCATATATGAAAATAATATATTACTTGACATGGAGCTACGATTCATTTGATAATTGTTATGATATGAAAATTATGGATACATGTGAATTTGTGTGTATGGACATTGGATACAATTGGCATGCCATAGGATTATTCGAGCTCACCATGTAAGGGAGGACTACGGTCCAGGGCTACGGCCTATATGTGGGAGATAAAAGGATGACAGTGTAAGGGATACATGGAGCTACGGCTCAGGGCTACGGCTCATTCATGATTCATGATATGGTGTACAGGGAATCCGCGTATCCAATGGTACCAATATAATATGTGTTTGATACGTTATGCCATGCTATGCTCATGATATGATATTATACTTTGTTATGAATATGACGTATGCCATGTTATTGCATAATTAGCATTATGATCATTTTTGGAAGCATGCTACATGACATAATATATTCATTTATTGTTATTGACTACCTCACTTAGACTATGTAAGTCTAATGCATTCATTTGCATAACATTTCAGGTTAAGAAAAGTAACGGATTGAGATCGGGATTTGTTGGAAGATTGACAAGTCACCACAAGCTAAGAGTAATGTGTTTTGTCTTTATGAACTCCTAGTATGGTGGCAAAGTAGTTAAAGTAATTATACTAGTCTTGTGACCCTACTATTGTGTATACGTTACCTATGTTTTGTATAAATTTTTAAGTGTTTAAGATACTTTGTTAGTTCGAATAAAAATAGTTTTAGACAAATTACGAAAGGGTCACTAAAATATTGTATCGTCTAATCGGATAGGTAAACGTCCTTGGTTGATAACGAATTTTTGCATGCTAATAATTAGTAAGCTTAATTACAGTTTAATAATATGAATTTCGGCTAAGGACCTATAGTTGGTAAAATTTACGTTTTAGTCCCTAAATTTGTAAAAGTTATAAATTGGTCTTAATTGAATACACATTGTTCGTATTAGAATAATTAGATTTGTTTTATTGTTTAATAATGTTTCTAAGATCAAAAAGGCTTAAGAATATTGATTAGAAAAAAAATTAGAATTTATCGTTCTGTTCACCGTCTTGTTTGTTAGTAACGCCCTTTGACCCGATTCTCTACCAGGCCGGGAAGGGGGTGTTACATTTGTGGTATCAGAGCTAGAGTTTAGTCGATTCTGGACTAAACTTAAGTATGTTTGTATTGTGTATTAAGTTACTTTGCCACCTAGGAGTTAGTCTGTTAAGTATTGTGACTTGTCAACTGATCCGATCTCTTTTATAATATAGATATGTCTCGAACTAACGAAACTTGTAATAATGAGTCTGCTGCTAACTCCTCGACTCATGGCGGGGAAGTTCAAGGAGGAAATTCTCCGAATCCTCAGAACCCTCCTGTTTGAGGTGTAGAGCCTGAAGCTCCTACAGCTCAGGCAGAATGTTATCAGAACATGGCTGATATGTTTCAGCAATTTATGAATGTGTTAAAGGCTAGTCAAGTCATGCAACCTACGCCACCTGTTGCGCAACCTCTTCGAGCCCCAATCGATAAGTTATCGCAATACCGAGCTTACACCTTTACTGGTTGGGACGAAGATAATCCCGAAATAGCCGAGTATTGTTTAGACAATACTTTAAGGATTTTGGATAAGCAATTAAGATGTTTGGATGAACATAAGCTTGAATGCGCTCTTGTGTTGTTTGCTAATGAAGCCTTACAGTGGTGAGAGACTACTGTCCTTACCGTCTCCAAGGGAACCGTGAGTTTGGAATTCTTCTTGAAAGAGTTCCGTAATAAGTACATAAGTGGATTCTACCTTGCCGAAAGGAGAAATATCTTCCTTCATCTTAAGCAAGGAGGACGACCGATTGAACATTATATCCACGATTTTTGCAAGTGTTGCAGATATGGTGCTAACTTTATTAAGAAAGAGGAAGAAAAATGTCGGATGTTTATCGAAGGACTCAACGATGAGTTACGCCCCATGTTTACAGCATGGTGCATTACAAAATTTCCAAGATCTCGTAAATAGAGTCAAAGCTACGGAAGAAGTGAAGAGAGCTCAGAAAGTTAGTGAATTTAATAAGTCTAAAAAAAAGAGAAATCGAGACGAATCGCAATTCTCGGGATCTCCTAAGAAATGGAAACATCACAACCCGAGACAAAATGTATACTCGCAACCTTGTCAGTTTGAATCTCGTTTGCCATCGGATGTCGCTCTTATTGAAAGTAATATTGGTTTGAAGCAAGACACGAGAGTTTCTAAATGCAATTTCTGTCAACGACGACATGATGGACAGTGTCGCAAGAAAACCGGTGCATGTTTCTTCTGCGAGAAGATAGGTCATCTCATTCGAGATTGTCCAAAGAATCCTAACAAGCCCATTCCAGTGGCGACCAACCCTTCTCGAGGCAAGGGGTCAAATTAAGGATCCTTCGGAAAGTCGGAAGGATCGGGGACGTTGAAAGTAACAAGTGAACCTGAATCAAAAGCTTCTGCACGAATGTTTCACATTCAGGGCAAGGACTCAGAAGATGATCTCGACACTATTCCGGGTAAGAATTTTAATCTTTATGTCTATATTTGTTGATAAGAAATCCTGTTTAAGTAAGCCTAGTTAGGGACCTATCTATAAAATAGAAAGAATGAACCATGGGCTGGGCGTATCGATACGGGAAAGGATACGTATCGAAACGACCTATAAAAACGTACCGAAACAAGTATGAGAGTATCGGAACAGTTTAACAGCTTTTAACTGAATTTTAGATTTGTGCTTAACCGTATCGATACTGGTCAGAGTGTATCGATATAGGTACCAGATTTTGAATAAGAAATAACAAGAAGAATAGTTTGAAATTAGAGGATGATGAATCGCCCTATGTGTTGGTACCTAAGATGTCGAATGCTATTAGAAAGTGCAAGTGTCAGGTGAATACGAAGAGGTGAAAGGATAAGCTTTGCAAAGCCTTAAGAGAATTTGTGATTGGTTCTTAGAAAGGTGGGAAAAAGACAAAATTTTCATTCTATATGGATAGTTATCCTCAGCAATAGTAAGACCAAAACCCACCTCTGTTTCAAGAGTGTGAAATAAGCATTTTTCCTTAAAGTACCCTCGTTCCTAAGTGATGTCGGATTCAGTCAAGAAACCAAATGAGCGGAAGCAAGAAAGATTTCTTTGTAGCTAAGTATTTGACCTGCCAACGAGTTAAGCCCAGTACAAAGTGTCTGCTGGTCTCTCGCAACCCATGGAGCTTTCACAGTGGAAGTGGGAACGTATTACGATGTATTTTGTAGGAGTCAGAAGAAACTATGCAGAAATAGTATCCTCATCTTTTTACCTAAAGTGAAAATTCGAGGACGAATTTTCTTTAAAGGGGGAGAGAGTTGTCACATCCCAAAAACCGGTCTAGTCGGAATTAGGTCTCGATGATCGAATATTTTGTATCGATTAAATATTTATTCGATTTTATCTGAATCAATAAATATTATTTGGGTTAATTTATAATAGATTATTATTATTATTATTATTATTATTATTATTATTATTATTATTATTATTATTATTATTATTATTATTTAGTAAAAAATAAATAAATAAAGGTGTGGGACTCACGGTTAACTCCTTCACGGTGAAGGAATTTCCCATGGGATTCCCACGTTTGGGATACGTGGCCTAAAGCCATGAAAGGTGGCAATTTGTCCACCACGTGGACAATGAAAATTTTGGTCAAACATGCTACATTTCCAAGCTTACGTGGTGCTTGGGGAAAACATTGAAAGACCGGCCATTCAAGTATAAAAGGGGGAGATTATGGCGCAAATGGTAAGGAAAAATTAAGGAATTAGCGAGAAGGAACAAACAATAATATGATCCAGTGTTAGATTGGTGGTTCGATAAATTCGATATAATAATATCGAATCCTTACCGACGTCGGGGTAAGCTCAAATCCTTGGTTGGTCTAAGTTTCGGTATCGAATTTAATTAGTATCTCTGTATTTATTCGATACTGTCTTATTGATTTTAATTAGTTCTTATTAACTATCGTAGTACACGAGGTCGATTCGGAACAACCGTCAAGTCCAAAAAATTACCGGTCTGTCAAGGTGAGTGTAGTCGTGTCAGGGGTAGGCTCGGTGCTGCCTCGTTGCATTAATTATGAATTTATCTGCATCTGGTAAGTACCCTGCATTATTTGGATATGCTCAAAAATGACTATGATATGTTACATGCGTGCATATATGAAAATAATATATTACTTGACATGGAGCTACGACTCATTTGATAATTGTTATGATATGAAAATTATGGATACATGTGAATTTGTGTGTATGGACATTGGATACAATTGGCATGCCATAGGATTATTCGAGCTCACCATGTAAGGGAGGACTACGGTCCAGGGCTACGGCCTATATGTGGGAGATAAAAGGATGGCAGTGTAAGGGATACATGGAGCTACGGCTCAGGGCTACGGCTCATTCATGATATGGTGTACAGGGAATTCGCGTATCCAATGGTACCAATATAATATGTGTTTGATACGTTATGCCATGCTATGCTCATGATATGATATTATACTTTGTTATGAATATGACGTATGCCATGTTATTGCATAATTAGCATTATGATCATTTTTGGAAGCATGCTACATGACATAATATATTCATTTATTGTTATTGACTACCTCACTTAGACCATGTAAGTCTAATGCATTCATTTGCATAACATTTCAGGTTAAGGAAAGTAACGGATTGAGATCGGGATTAGTTGGAAGATTGACAAGTCACCACAAGCTAAGAGTAATGTGTTTTGTCTTTATGAACTCCTAGTATGGTGGCAAAGTAGTTAAAGTAATTATACTAGTCTTGTGACCCTACTATTGTGTATACGTTGCCTATGTTTTGTATAAATTTTTAAGTGTTTAAGATACTTTGTTAGTTCGAATAAAAATAGTTTTAGACAAATTACGAAAGGGTCACTAAAATATTGTATCGTCTAATCGGATAGGTAAACGACCTTGGTTGATAACGAATTTTTGCATGCTAATAATTAGTAAGCTTAATTACAGTTTAATAATATGAATTTCGGCTAAGGACCTATAGTTGGTAAAATTTACGTTTTAGTCCCTAAATTTGTAAAAGTTATAAATTGGTCCTAATTGAATACACATTGTTCGTATTAGAATAATTAGATTTGTTTTATTGTTTAATAATGTTTCTAAGATCAAAAAGGCTTAAGAATATTGATTAGAAAAAAAAATTAGAATTTATCGTTCTGTTCAGCGTCTTGTTTGTCAGTAACGCCCTTTGACCCGATTCTTTACCAGGCCGGGAAGGGGGTGTTACAGCACGAACGAGTGATCAGCAAGTTTATGCATTACGGAGGTTGGTTTGGTAGGTCCAATACCTAGTTTGTCGAAGACGGCCTTAGGCATCAAGTTTATACTGGCTCCCAAGTCACACAAGGCCCTGGTCTCGTGCTTGCTGCCCAACCTGCATGGTATAACAAAGCTGCGTGGATCTGTCTGCTTGGGCGGCAGCTTGTTATGCAACATAGCCATGCATTCTTCGGTGACATCAGCTGTCTCGAATTCCCCTATCTATCTCTTCTTAGAAACTGTATCTATGAGATACTTGGCGTAGTTGGTCATGCTTTGTATAGCTTCTAATAGAGGTATGGTAATATGCACCTGTTTCAGAATATCTAAGAATTTTCTGAATTGGTGCTCTTGCTGCTGTTGTTTGAGCTTTTTGGGGAATGGAGCTGGCGACCAGATGTCCTCTATTTGCTCCTTGCTTGGGGGCTTAGATCGGGTAGGATAATCCTTGTCAGGGCTGGTTTCATGTTCTGCTGTTGGGGTGGCTGGAGCCGGTGTTGCTGCTGGGGTGGCTAATATTGGTATTGCTGGAGCAGGTTTACTTGTCTGTTCTGGTTGAGTTCCTAGATGTTCTACCATCCTAGGTTCATCCAGCTGCTTCCCACTTCTTGTAGTTATGGCCTTGCAATGCTCAAAAGTGGGCTTGGCTTCTTCTGGCGAGCTGCTGGATGACGCACCCATGGTTCTGCTGTGGTAGATTTCAGTGAACTTCCCAAATTAGGTCTCTAGGTTCTTAATAGCAACCTTCTGGTTGTTCATCTTCATCTCCATTATGTCCATAAAAGACTCAGTTTTTTCAATAAATTTATTTGTATAAACAATAAATTCACCATTTTGTTTCATAAAGTTATTCAGAGTTGCTTCTAGTGAATTATTGTGATGTGGCTGCTGAGTCTGCTACCGGGACTGATTCTGCTGGTAGCCTCCCTGTAGCTGTTGTGGATTTGCTGTTGTCTTTGAGTTGCTCCAAGAGAAGTTGGGATGGTTTCTTCAGTTAGGATTGTATGTGTTCTGGGCTGGCCTGCTATTCCTCTCATATCCTCTCATGTAGTTTGCAAATGTTGTGCATTCAGAGGAATCATGGTTGGCCCCACATTTGCCACAGAAGGGCTCAACAATTTTTACTTCATAGACCTTCCGTGGGATTGCACCATCTTCATCACCAGCTCCGTCAGAGTGTCGAAGCGGGCATTAACAAATTCAGAGGCAGCGAGAGGGTCTCAGCAGTCTACCTGCCATCCTTCGCCGAGGCAGCAGAGTCTGGCAGCGCAAAACAACTTGTCTTATTCAACGCAGTTTCACATTAAGCAGCAGCATAACCTTGCCCATTCTATCAACCTGATTTCTTCTCTTTTAATTACTTTTGTTTTTATTTTACTTCTCTTCCATACAATCAAATTAATTGTGCATTTACTTTTTCTTGTGTAGGAACAACAATTCGAATCAAGCGGTCCAATCCCTGTAGGAGACGATATCTTTTATACTATAACTTGACAAAAGTGTGCACTTGCGCTCATAAATAGAGAACATCCAGACGCTCTACAATGTTCATACAAGAAGCGGTTAAATTCTCGCCTCAATCGGACGTCGATTTGAAGTCCAATTGACATTTACAACAATTAGGGACCAAAATACAAAGAAACAGAACTTGAAAACATTTCATAACTAACAAAACAACAACAACAACAATGCAGTTTTAAAACCATTTTGCTTGCATTTGAAAACAAAGTCATTTCTCAAATCATTTCTCAAAAGTAAACCATCAACATAATATGCTCATATATCTTATGCTTGAACTACAATTCAAGGCATAACATCCATAATCACAATTAGGGACGTCAATTAGGCATAACATCCATAAATTCTCGCCTCAATCGGACGTCGATTTGAAGTCCAATTGACATTTACAACAATTAGGGACCAAAATACAAAGAAACAGAACTTGAAAACATTCCATAACTAACAAAACAACAACAACAACAATGCAGTTTTAAAACCATTTTGCTTGCATTTGAAAACAAAGTCATTTCTCAAATCATTTCTCAAAAGTAAACCATCAACATAACATGCTCATATATCTTATGCTTGAACTACAATTCAAGGCATAACATCCATAATCACATGGATCATATATCCCAAAGCTTCATAACATCATCAACACAATAAAAGCATAAAGAGTAAATTAAGTATCATGAGTATATTGACATCTTACAACATTCGTCGGGCCGTTGAGACGACAGTAAAGAAAACTCAACCGAAATACTATAAGGCGCACTGCACCCAAAAGCATCATGGATGTAAATGAAAAATATGTGTATCACAATTGAAGAAGGCAGGCGGCCATTGGAGAATAACAAAACTTATAGGGCCCCATACATGCACCGTTAGGGGTGTAAACGAGCCGAGTCGAGCTCGAGTAGTGCTAAGCTCGGCTCGGCTCGTTAAGATTTCGAGTCGAGTTCGAGCTTGAGTAATTTCTAACGAGCCTGAGAAATCTGAGCTCGGCTCGGCTCGTTTAGAATTCGAGTCGAGTTCTAGCTTAATTCGAGCCCAATCGAGTTAAGTATTGACCGATCTTTGACTGCATTGGACTCGAGTAACTCTTCATCTGTCATGTCTCATTTAAAGTCCTATGAAGAAAAAACTTTGATACACAAGTTGTGTAAACTCAAGCTTGTTAATTTTAGGGTTTATGGTGTTAGTTTAGGGTTTAGAGGTTTAATTTGTTGGGTTTAGAATTTAGTATTTAGATTTTAGGGTTTAATACTTATGTTTAGGGTTTATATTTAGGGTTTTAAGTTTAAGAATTTATATTTTAAATTATAAAAAAAAATTAGTATATTATATTTTCGAGTAGCTCGTGAGCTTTTCGAGTCGGGTATCAAGTAACTCGGCTCGGCTCGGCTCGTCAAGAACTCGAGCCGAGTTCAAGCTCGAGTCGAGTCCAATCGAGTCGAGCTTTGACCGAGCTTTGACCGAGTCGAGCTCAAGTAGCTCGCGATCTGTCTCGTCTCATTTACAGCCCTATGCACCATTGGTAGCCTAAGCTAGGATCACAAGAACCTCGATGCAAAGGTCCTCGCTGACATCTTTATGCCACTGGTCAAAGCAAATCCCAAGGTGTCGGTCCCCACATGTCAGGCTACAGTTGAAGGTGACACCGGCTACCATCCTGAATATTGGAAAGAATGGTATGGAAAAAAACGGGTCGTAGAACAAGTGTTTGGTTGGTGGGATGATTCTTACAACGAGTTGCGCTCGTGGCTAAATCTACTACAGAAACACATCCCGGGAACGATTGTCAAACTTGATACGGTTCTGACATACAAAAATGATTGTGTCGTTCGAGGTGCTTCTCAATTCCACCGGTTATTTTGGGCTTTCCCGCAGTGCATCAATGCATTCAAGCACTACAAACAAATGGTCCAAATCGATGGCACATGGTTGTACGGAAAATATACATAGACCCTACTTCTAGCTATTGCACAAGACGACAATCGAGAATGCGTTCCTATTGCATTCGCAATCGTCCCGAAGGAGGATCTTGAGTCTTGGATGTTCTTCCTTCAAAACTTACGAAGATATGTCATTGATCTTGTAGTATGGGCAAGGGACGATGAGATATGTGTTATTTCTAACAGAGGCACATCGCTCTTGTGGGCGCTAGAACGCTTGGGTGAGTATTGACAGCCTCCATACATTTATCACCGTTTCTGCTTGCGGCACATAGCCGCAAACTACCTACAACAGTTCAAGGACCGTGATGAACGTGAACTAGTGCTCAAAATGGGTACGTTATTTATGTCATTTTCATTTACTATATTAGTTGTTGCTCGCTTTCATTTACGACCTCTATACATATGTTGTTCACTCATAACTATTCAATTATCATCCATTAGGCAACTTGCACTACGTAAAAGAGGTGGAGGAGGTGTTCGAGGAACTGAGAGCGAGAAACAAATTTGGCGCAGACTACCTTGAAAAAATCCCGAGGGAAAAATGGCTTCGATCGTATGACGGGGGTAAACGATGTGGTCACATGACAACGAACTTGGCTGAGGTGGTGAACTCATCACTGAAGTGAGTGCGGCAGTTGCCTATCACTTCCATTGTCAAAGCGACCTACTATCGTTTGGTTACCCTATTTGCAACCTTGAGAAGGCAAGCAACTGAGTACATAGCAGGTGGATACATAGTCCATCCGGATTTTCGTACAAAATTGCAAACTCAAGTGCACCAATCAAGAGAGATGACTACAAATCTCTTCTCGCGAGAAGGACATAAGTTCCGTGTTTTAGAATATTCTAAGCAGTTGGAAGGCATTCAGCACAACGCGTACGTGGTAGATCTCAAGGCAAGAACCCGCGAGTGTGGAATATTCCAAACATTCAAATACATGTGCGCACACGCCAGTGCTGCTTGTGCAAACCAACGGGTAGACTACATGCAACTGGTTGATCCGATATACTTACTCCAAATGATGTTTAAGGTTTACCAAAAAGAGTTTCCTCCAATCGGAAATGAGGTTGATCTGAATGTCGTTGACACTAAACCAACCATACGCCTAGATCCAGCACTACTGAGAGACTAGTGACGTCCACGGTCTACACGAATACATAGTGCCAGGGATATGTTCGAACATCAAGAAAAAACCGGACAAAAGAAACAATGTAGTATATGTAAAAATCCTAGACACTCAAAGACCAAGTGTCCTAATCGCTCGGCCTCTCGTCTTAATTAATTCATTGTAATTTGTTTACGGGAGTTCGCCCATAACCATCAATCAATAAAATCAGTCTAATTCGTTTTATAAAATAGGTCATCTTATACTTTCAATCATTCATAAAATATGCTAGGGTAGCGTTTTCGAAGCGAATTTAAGTCAGCCCAAATTCACACAAAAATTGACCGTGTTGGTGTCATATAATAGAGAATTTCCAGTACTACAAACTCAAACTCAATGTTTCCTAAAAATATACGATTTATAAGCCTGAAATTCCGCTCGAACATGCCTATTGACCTTTGTTCAAAGGCAATTTCATTCAAAAAAATGATGATAGCATAGAGTTTTGGAAGCCATTTTAAGTCAGTTTATAATGGACGGAAATTGACCGTGTTGGTGTTATACGATAGAGAATTTCCAGTACTACGAACCTAAACACTATGTTCGCTAAAAATATACGATTTATAAGCCTGAAATTTGGCTCGAACATGCCTACCCACCCTTGTTTTTCAACCCAGATTCGCACAGAACTCTAACGCGAGTTTTGTGCGATATATTCAGCCGTCTTTTCAAATTATCGGGGACCTCGCGTGTAACACCCGGGTTTAGGGGTTAGGTGAAAATAATATTTAATATTATTTGGGCTCGGGTTGGTTTTTAAAATGATTCTTTTAAAATTTTTGGTTTCAAAATAAACATTTTGAAAATGGGACCAAAATGATTTAGACTCAAAGTTGAAGAGCTAATTTAAAAACAAGGAAAACTATTCATTAATGGCCTTATTGTAATTTACCCATCTTTCCAAATTAAATCCCCTTATTTCAAATAAAACACCACATTTACTATTCATTGTCTTCCTTCCAACGTGAAATAGAGCTCTCTACCCAAATCCACTATTCCATCTTATTCCTCATCCATTTCAACTCCAAATCGAAAGGTAAGGACGTTTTTGACTTCCCCTCATCTTCCCCTCTTTAAAAGTACCATTTATTTTCATTTTCATTGAATATTTGAAAATGGGGTTTTCAATGAATTTGATTAAAAATGGTGCCTTTGTGTAGCTAAACCTAATATTTTGATTTATTATGGTTAGTTATGGAATATAGGAGCCAAATGATACTACATATGTGAATTTCAAATGATTTTAACCAATTTTCGGAATTGGGTTTTAAGAGGGTTTTTGGAGGGTTTTAAAGTGGGTTTTGGGGCTGTTTAAGGTTGGATTTTGGGGGCTGTAGGTAGTATGATATATGAGGATCGTTTTGGGTGTAATTGATGCTTGTTTGGGTGCTTGAAATGGGAGAATTCAGTGGGTGTTAAGGGCTGCTCGAAATTCTGTTTTTGGGGTTGATTTTGAGTGTTGGATGCTTGGTAATGTTAATCCGGGTTAGTTTCAATGATAAAATATTGATTGTGGATGTTTTGTTTGTATTTGGGATTGATTAGAATCAAGTTTGGGCATCGGTGAAGCATCGAAAGTGAATCCGGAAAGTTGAAGGTTGTTGCTTGCTTGGTCTTGAGCTCGGAAGCTTAGGTGAGTGGTTAATTGCTTTAAATGATTTTAAAATAGTTGGTTCGAGTATATGAACTAGGTTGGGCTTGGTAGACCCACCTAGAGTTAGGATTAGGGTGGTAGCCTAATCCTAAGCTTGATCTAGAGCCCTTGGATGAACTCATTATATTGTTGTGTATGTCTCGTATGAAATTTGGTATGAATGCTTGTGTATATTGTACTATACGTGTGGGTTGAGTCATGACTTGTGATGCTTGAGACATGCATGATGATGGTTGTTGGTGAGTACGTGCTAAGCACGAGTTTGGTTGAAATGAGTAATGTGAAGTGAGTAAATATTGGCACTAGTTTACTTGAATACAAATGATCGATCATTAGGATGTTAGTGTGTACACATGAGTCTAAAGTCGCGCGTGACCTTGGTGGCGTTGAGTCACCAAGGAGGAGTACGGGTTCGCCCGGAATTGTATTTAAATGTAGTCGGTGATGAGTGGAATCCCATCGACGGGGCGTGAGGATGAGTGGAATCCCCTCCGCGAGACGGTGATGAGTGAAATCCCACCGTGAGGTAATGTGGTTGTTGGATGTGAGTTCCAACATGTCTATCCGCGTATTCGGGTCTTAGCTAGGTGCCAATGTTGTTTGATGTATATATCAAAATGTTGAGGTTTATGATCATTGATGAGGTGCTTGAATGTGTTTACATGTAATGTGGAGTTAAGCTTATGATCATGACATTATAATGTACATTGCTCATGCATTTTATTCTCATGACTCTTGTGGAACCTTGGCATGTTTGTGAAACGTCTTGGCTAGATCGTGCTCGGATCCTGCAATGTTGAGGTTTGTTTTTAGTGCTTACCCTCACTAAGCATCATTGCTTACGCTCTCTTTGTTCAACATTGCAGATCCTTAGTTCGTGGGTTGCTCGGGCAAGTGGAGGGCGTCCAAGTGTGGTTTTTGGCTTGAGTTCATCAAGTATGGATTTTAATGTTAGACATGTAATAGTTTGAGCAATGGGACATGTATGGTTGTTGGATAGTTGTTGGTTGCTAGGAGCATGTTTAGACTCCTTGATACCTTGCTTGTGTATCGTTTGTGTTGCCATGATGAATATTAACTCATGCCTAAATTGCTCTTTTGAATGCTAGCTAAGTGCCTTAGAGGCCATCTTTATGTTTGAATGATATTTGAATGATGTTTGAATGAATGTATGTTGTGGGATGTTGCCTTAGTGTTAGACATGTCTAAATCATGTTAAAGCATGATAGTATGGTGGATATACCTTGTGTTTAATGTGTATAGTGTTTTGAGGGGTTTTGGAGGTGTTTTGGGGCACCCTTGTGCCTTAAAACAGCCCAGATGAGTCTGCAGACAGGGGGCGTTTCGGAACGGTTCCCCCTGTTCCGGAACGGGTCCTTTGCAAATAGCCTGCCGTTTCGAAACGGATGAGGGTCGTTTCGGAACATTTTTGCCACTGAAATTTTGAGAAATTGACGAGATGAAGGTGTTCCGAAACGGGCCTTTGATGTTTCGAAACGGTCAAATCTCGTTGACCACGAGATATTGACCGTCAAGGCCGTTCCGATACGGGTCACACCTGTTTCGGAACGGTCACCTTATGGTTGACCCAGGCCCGTTGACTAAGTCAAGGCGTTTCGGAACACCCTAAGGGCGTTTCGAAACGGCCTGCTGTAAGACATTAAAATGAACTGTTTAATTGTTTGGTTGGTCGGTGTATGGTGTATGTTTGTATTTTTCCGCTGTTGTGCTCTACATAGGATTAATTTATGCATATAGACAAGATAAAATAAAAAGAAATTTTAGGGTCGTTAACCGAGGGGAAACCTTAACGGGTTTCGCTTCGGTTTTCCCCGTGTGGGCCACTCGGACCGATCATCCGACCAGACCGAGATGAGGGGGTTACATCGCGTTCTGCAGAACGCGAGTTCCTGAAAAGTCGTTATTTCAAACAACGATGCCACGTAGATGGAACTTGCGCTCCGCAGAACGCGAGTTCGTGTCTCGCTTCTCAAAAAACACGAGGTTCTGTTATGTGACATGTTTGGGGGTCATTTTTCCAAATAATCTTTGGAGGAAGCCATTTTTATATATACTTATTTTAAAAGGGTTTTTCACCCAAATATGACTAAAATAAGAGATGGATACATAATTTAAATTTTCCTCCAGATATATGCATAAAAATAAGATTATATCAAACATGCAAAATAAAATAAACAAACTAAAACAAAACTTAATAAAAATCTAATCTACTTAAAATATTTTCTACAATAATTTTTTCTTCTTTACTCTAAATTTTACTCAAACTTTCCTTTTAACCTTACCACTTTAACACAAAAATTATAATTTTTTCCCTTAATTACCTCTGCCCCTCTTTTAATAAGACTAACAAATTTTTAACTTGTACCCCTATAAATTAAAAAAAAAAACGCTAAACACCCTTTTTAGCCATACATACATGATGCAATTTCAAACATAAAAAAAAATGCATGCATGCCACCTGCCGCATCACATGTTGGCGCTATTTGAAGTCGGAGGGCTTCCCACCGTCTTTGAACAATGCCTGCGCAGCTGCATGCGCGTCATGTGGCATTGCAGCCACTGATTGAAGATGGTCTATCATCTTTAAAATTGTACTGTTTATAGGCGAAATCTCTTCAATTCGGCAATTTTGGGGCAAACCCCCCCCCCCCCCCCCCCCCTTTAAATATATATATAGGGTTTTGGCTCCTTCAAACTATTATTTGGGAAAATGACCTTCAAACTTGCCACGTCGGTTAATCTCGCGTTTTATAGGAAGCGAAGTTTGATATCGCGTTCTGCATAATGCGAGTTTAGTCTACGTGGCCTCGTTGTTTGGGTTAACGGTTTTACAGAATATCGCGTTCTGCAGAACGTGAGGTCCCCGAGAATTTGAAAGGGCGGTTGAATATATCGCGCAGACCTCGCGTTCTGCAGGACGCGAGTTCTGTGCAAAACTGGGCTGAAGAACTAGGAAAAACAAGTGTGGGTAGGCCTGTTCGAGCCCAATTTCTGGCGTGTAAATCGTATATTTTTAGCGAACATCGAGTTTGGGGTCGTAGTACTGGAAATTCTCTATCGTATGAAACCAACACGGTTAATTTCCGTCCATTCTACAATGGTTTAAAATGGCTTCCAAAACCCTATGCTATCATCCTTTTTTGAATGAAGTTGCATTTGAACAAATGTCGATTTTCGGTTTAGTAATCGCATAAAATTAATTAAAAACTAAAATTAAATAAACATTTTAAAGTTTAATTATAATAGATAAACAAAATTAAAATACGGCATTATAAAAAACAAATATATGGAATAAAAATATTTGTAACATAAGTACATATCAATTAAAAAAAGACTAATGATGCCTATGTCCACCCGTTCCGCAGTCGGGTGGATGGCGATCACGATCTGGATACCTCCGAACATCATGTGCTGGGCCCTGGTCCCCATCATCGTCATCATCGTCTGCGATACGAGGATCTCTGCTGGGCCGAGGCGGGGAGTAAAACAAGCTGTCCGGCGGCGTTTGCTCCACAAAGCTAAAGTCATACTGAGATGCCAACGGTGCAATATCGATAAGCGGAAGGTCACTCATCGGCATATGGGGACAGTAGGCATCGGAGAAGCCGAACTCGGGTGGAGGCCTCATCTACTGGAAACTCGAAGGACCGCTAAAAGTATGAAATGTTGTGCCAGAAGATGAGGCCCCTGAAGTGTCATGTTGTGATCTCGGACCGCGCTGCCTCGACTGGCTCTAGCTCGCTCGACGGGTGCCGCGTGGGCGGTTTTTGGGAGGCTGGGGAAGCTCTTCCTCGTGCTTCTCCAGAGTAAGAATATGCTGCTTCCCATTGAGCACATACCACTAAAAGTAATTGACATCGACCGAATCCCCGCTTCGATAATGGGTTGGAGAAGGGGTGGGCGGCGGGCAAATCGATTAACCCAAAACGCTATCCAGTCAGCGTGGTAACTGGACCAGTCAACCTCCGTCTTTCCCTGGCGCGTTAGATGGTGGAATTGGTCCATATTTTATGGAGTCAGGAGTGGAATATTTTGGACATACCCGAACAGTCGGAGAACCCTATCCGTAGCATGCCACACGACAATTTCGTAGTTGATCAGCGGCACTAAGGAAATCCATACTTGCTGCTCACGCGGAATCTCAGGTGGAGTAATCTGCTGAATATCCTCTGAAGCGTCGGGCCTCCACATGAACTAAAAAAATGAAAACGTTCTAACGGTTATATGAAATATTATTGGAAAAAATAGTATGAAAAAATTCAAATTAATTTTCGAATTACCTGGTCGTGCCTCAACTTATCCAAAACAAGCTTGTATTCTTTTTGGTTCTTCGGCAGGCCGTGGTGGGTTAGTGTTCTGCTCCACCTATCAATAATGAAAAAAACTATTCGTTAAATAAAATAATTTAAAAATAGAAAAAATATAATAGATTACGTAGTATCTTTGTAGAAGCGGAAATAAAATAGCGACAGACTGTCTACGCTGAGGGCTTAAAAAAACATTCGAAACCAAGCCCAAGACTGAAAGAGTAAACAACATCCTCCCATCGCTGATCTAGATTCGTCCACGCTTCTGCAGAGATCTCTATAAAGAAACGCCAAGACAGCTGCTCCCCAAGATTTTCCTCTAGATTCATCGAAATTTGTAAGATGAAGAAGCCACATCACGTGCACCTTGGTGCGGGATTTGTCTGGCATTAATATCCCGCCGATAATGCACAAGATGTGGGCACGCACAAACCGCTGTGAAAATAAATAATTAATAAAGACATCCTAATTATATGCAGGGACAAACACGGATTAAAATTAAAAATTATATGTAGGGAAGTGCAACACTCGACTTGATTCGAAAAAATTAAATTTTTAGGTTTGATGTGAAAATACTCGACTCATAATTTCATAAACTCGACTCAAAAATTCAAAATAAAGTTTGAATTATAAAATATAAATTCCAATAACTCGACTTGACTCGAAAAAATTAATTGATTGTAAAGTTTTAGGATTGAAAAATGAATTTTTAAAAATTTAAGTGTGAAATTATAAAGAAACATTTTTATTAGTGACTATAATGTTTACTTTTTTAAATTGAGGAGAAAAAATGTACATGAGATAAATTTTAATGGCTATTGCAGTAATTTATCCTTATTTATTCGTTAATTAATTCTGCCACATCAGCAATCCGTTAGGGGACTAACGGACTATAACGTCGGAGTGACTAAATCTGTACAAACGGGAAACGAAAGTGACCCCTTCAGTAGTTTACCCTTATTATTATTATTATTATTATTATTATTATTATTATTATTATTATTATTATTATTATTATTATTATTATTATTATTATTATTATTATTATTACTCAAGGGAACGTATATATGCAACTACGAATAACAACATATCGCAATATTCAAGAAATTCATTTGAAAAAAAAATTCTCAAATACGCGAGATGTTGCCATTAGTAGCTGCAATCGAAAGTTGCTGACGTGGATATGGTGACATATATACGCAACTACAAATAACAACATATCGTAATATTCGGGAAATTAGTTTGAAAAAAAACTTCCCAAATACACGATATGTTGCCATTAGTAGCTGCAATCGAAAATTGCCACGTAGATATGATGACGTATATACGCAACTACAAATAACGACATATCGCAATATTCAGGAAATTAATTTAAAAAAACTTCACAAATACGCGATATGTTGCCATTAGTAGCTGCGATTGAAATTTTTTAGAATTGATCAGTGGGTGGTCCTTGCCTCCCCAAGAGTTTGCTATTTATAGATCGAGGTGAATCTGCTAACGTGGCAAACTCACGTTCAGTGGGACGCGAGGTCTTTTAAGCCTCGCGTTGTACAGAACGCGAGGTCACTTAAAATCGCTTTATTCATAAAGCGAGGTTGGTCTATATATTTGCACGCCGATGGATTTTCGTAACCAGTGAAGTTTTTTACAGTTGAATATGATTTCGTGTTATGCTGCATTTTTTACAGTTGAAGTTTTTATGTATTTTTTGTTCCTTTATGATAGTTGGAGTTCACTTAAAGATTTGTGTTCCGCTGGGTACAAACCCCCGCATGATACGTTGATTGAAGAATATTTACCGACATATCGCAATATTCGAGAGCTTGTGGGCGGCCGCGTCCCCTTCAATGGAAGCTTCTGTAGCCGTCGTCGAGAGGATCCTCGGCTACAGTTTTGAAACGAAACGACTTTTAGAAAGTGCCTGGAAAGTTTCCAGTAAAACTTTCGAGGCACTTCTTGGGGACTCTTTTCTTAAGTTCGCAGCTTGCCCGCACAATCTGTAAAAAGTCCACAGTTAAAGAAGCGAGGGCGGATTTAGATCGACCATACTGCCGATGCAGCCCTATTTTGCGAATACGGCCGGTGCCGATTACATTTGCTAATATGGATCAAAGCTGCTACCATTTCAGAATAAATCTGATTATCGCGCTCTACTTCTTTCACTCGGGACTTTTTGCTAAGGAAGACTTGTTGAAAGTTTTGTTAAATGAAAGTTTATCCTTCGAATTACCTATAGGAATACTTGTTGAAAATTTTGTTAAATGAAATGCGAATTAAATGTTTCATTCGAATTAAAATTTCACGCAACATTTAATTTATTCGGTACTTATTTCGAATCAACAATTAAATGGAAAATCTCACTTAAAGATTTGTTAAAGTTGACATCAAGCTAGGTTAGTAAACGCGTTAAATGACTCGAACGGAACGAATGTTGGGAGCTCGCGTTACATGACTCGGACAAATTACATTATTTGTCTCCAATTGTCTCAAATATTCAAACATGTTTTCAATTATTCAAAGATAACATGTGTATACAGTATGAGTATTATTAACTCTGGCGGAATTTCAGCCTTTGTAAAGTGACCTCGCATTCTATAGAACGTGTAGTTTGAAGAAATTCGTGTTATACAGAACGCGAGTTCACTGTGACGTCAGATTTCTATCAAAATCGCTTTATTCAGAAAGCGAGGTTGGTCTATATAATTGCTCGCCGATGGATTTTCGTAACCAGCGAAGTTGTTTCATGATTTCGTGTTATGCTGCGTTTTTAAAGTTAGAGTTCTTATGTATTTTATGTTCGTTCGTGATAATTGGAGTTTTGTCACGATTTTGTGTTTCGATGGGTTCAAACCCCCACATGATACGTTGATTGAAGAATACTTAGCGACGTATCGCAATATTCGGGAGCTTGTGGGCGGCTGCCATTTACCGCCAAGTAGTGCCTTGAGAGTTTCCAGTAAAACATTCGAGGCACTTCTTGGGGACTCTTTTCTCAAGTTCGCAGCATGCCCGCACAATCTGCAAAAAGTCCGGAGTTAAAGAAGTGATGACAAAGACCAGACCTTTGCTTTCTTTTCCAAGAAGACCTCCGATTACATTTGCCCACCGGACTTTTTGCATATATTGTTTCGACTTTTGTAAATATTGTATCGACTTGTCTCAATTTATTTATTAAAAATTACATGTTGAAAGTTGAAAGTTTTGTTAAATGAAATGCGAATTAAAGTTTTCATTTGAGTTAAATTTACTTATGTGTTATTTTTCCTTGACTATAAATACCTACGAATTCTACCATCATTTACTCATTCCAATTTCTCCCTAAACACCCAATCTTTGCTCCACTTATGGCAAAGTTTCAGGCAACATTTTATTTTCTCGATACTTATTTTGAATCAACAATCACCAGCAAAATGTCACTCAAAGATTTAATACAGTTGACAGCAAGCGGGGTTAGTAAACGCACCGACAAACAAATTTCTTCCTTGGAATGTCGAATCCCAACACCGTCAGCAAACGAAATGCACTACGTTATGAAGCTTACGAACGAAACAAACGTTCGTAACATGTATGACCAACTCAATTCCGTTGGAGCTAAATACGTCGATTTAAATGTTAAGTTTGATGAGGTCAACACCGACGAAGGTAGTACGTCTGCACCCGGACAACCTACTCCGAACAATGAACACGCACCGTCTTCACTGGATGTTGATGCGGCTACCGACGAGCTGCAGCTTTTTATGTACAAGCGTAGACAAAGAAAACAACAGTTGATCGAAAAACTAAACCTAAGTTCAGACGTGTCCACTGACTACGATGATTCGGATTAACCATAAACTTCTGAAATCATCGTCCAATTATGTTATATGACGTCTTTTTTCATCCTTTATTGATGTTCAAGGGACCTCGCATTATGTAGAACTTCTAGTATTCAATTAGATTACTAGACTACAATTGTCTCGGTTATTCAAACAGAAAACGAGTACAGAGTATGAGTTTTATTAATTCTGATGGAATCTCTGTCTCAATATATATAAAGGGACCTCGCGTTATGTAGCACTTGTAGTATTCAATTACATTACTAGACTACAATTGTCATTATTCAAACATGTACTCAATTATACAAAAAGACAAGGAGTACACAGTACGATTATTATTACTTTTGACGAAATATCTGCGACAAAGAAATAAAAGGGACCTCGGGTTCTGTAGAACGCGATATTCAAAAGAACTCGTGTTGTACAGAACGCAAGGTCCTACTTATCGCGTTATGTAGAACGCGATTTTCTCAAAGCTGCCTCCCGGTACAATAATTTCCGTCACACACCCGGATTCTCCGGGATTTCCTGTGGCAATAATAACTCGTAACTGTCTCCTTATATGAAGCAGAACCATAAACCGTAAATACATGTTTGAATTGCCAAAAAAGTCCTCAAATTTTTCAAGTATTAAAAATTCACAAGTCTTTGACAAAATATTCAAATGGCGAGACGAGGAGTTACTACTCTAGTTTACTACGATGGGCAGATATTCAACGATCCCGAACTCAGCGTCGTTTTTCACTGCAAAGATCTAGTAACGCTAAAGATTCCGAGGAGATTATCGTTCATAAAGTTGGTAAAGAAACTGGAGTCCAATGTCCCGCATTTCGAAAACCACCGTTTGTCCGACATGAAGTATCGACTGCCAACATCTATATCCCCTTTAACGTACTCTGTATGCAGCATTGCGGAAACTGCTGATGTGGAGATGATGTTGGCTACCCACTTCGACTATTCATTGGGGGGGCCTCGAGCTGTATGCATCGTTCTCGGAGTCTAATCCAGTTATCAAAATACCAAGTTGGGGTCGAGCGAATTTCGACTTCGATCCAAATGCCAACGTTGATAGCCCAACCGCAAGTCTACGATATGATTTTAACCTACTGTGCCAAGACAACGAGTTTGGTGCATCGTCATCTGTTGTGCCAAGACAGTCGTGCATAGCTAGTATCGGGTTCGACCTGAACCAACCCTCAAACGATGAATTCGATGCACAAACAAATGCATCGTACAATCCATACAATCTGTATAGTTTTGGAGGGGAGGGAACGTCGTCTACTTACGTTGCGCACGACCATGAAGCATTATATGGCCGACACTCAATGTATGTCCCTAGCAAGGACTACGGTCAACCATCTATGGGGAGACATTCTTCTTTTGGAGGGGAGGGAGTGTCGTCTTCTTACGCTATGCACGACCATGATTCCTCATATGGACGACACTCAACGTATGTCCCTAGCACGGAGTACATTCAACCATCTATGGGGAGACATTCTTCTTATGGTGATCTTGATTTTGGTCTTGGAAATACGGTTCGTGAGCGATCTCGTGAGAGGTCTCGCGATCGTCGACCCCCATCCTCGCCTCCAAGGGTAATGATCGACGAAGCTCTACTATTCCAGCTCCCGGAGGATGCTTATAACGAAGAACCTATTAGAGAACTCGGGCCTGACGGAGACGAGCTGCGGCCATTCTATGATGAACCAGAAGAATTGACAGTTCCACCGGAAGACGATACCGTTCCACCACCATATTTCGATGAACAACAGACATCCATCAACTTTCCTATAGACGCAACACCAATTTCTATGTTCTAGCCACCATCCCACTTCACAACGGTTGATATGGATGCCATGGACGTCCCTGATTTTTCGCATGACGACACAATAGACGGCAGAGTCAACCATTCTGATGGTGAACTGAGAATTAGTATGGCGTTCTTGACAAAGGATATTGCGGTGGCGGCAGTTAAGCAGTACAACTTTCGTCAGGCTGTTGAGACGACAGTGAAGAAAACCCAACGCACTGCACCCAAAAGGATCACGGTTGTAAATGGAAAATCCGTATATCACAATTGAAAAAGGCAGGCGACCGTTGGAGAATAACAAAACTTGAAGGGCCCCATACGTGCACCGTTGCTAGCCTCAGCCAGGATCACAAGAACCGTGATGCAAAGTACCTCACCGACATCTTTTTGCCACTGGTGAAAGCAAATCCCACAGTGTTAGGCTGCAGCTCAAACTGTCACTTGATACCTTCCTGAATATTACAAAGCATGGTATGCAAGGAGGCGGGCCAAACAGGAAATGTATGGCCGATAGGAGGAATCTTACAAAGAGTTGCGCTCGTGGCTAAATCTCCTGCAGAAACACATCCCCAGAATTGTTGTCAAACTTGATACGGTTCCAGCATACGAAAATGATCGTGTCGTTCGAGGTGTTTGTCAATTTCACCGGTTATTTTGGACTTCCCCCCAGTGCATCAACGCATTCAAGCACTAAAAACCGATGGTCCAAATCGACGGCACATGGTTGTACGGAGGATATACACAGACCCTACTTCTAGCTATTGCATAGGACGACAATCGAAAATGTGTTCCTGTTGCATTCGCAATCGTCCGGAAGGAGGATTTGGAGTCTTGGATGTTCTTCCTTCGAAACCTACGAAAATATGTCCTTGATCCTGTAATACGATCAAGGGAAGGAGGGGTATGTGTTATTTCTGACAGAGGCACAACGTTGTTGTGGGCGCTAGAACGTTTGGGTGACTATTAGAAGCCTCCATACATTCACCACCATTTTTGCTTGCGGCACATTGCCGTAAATTACCTGCAGCAATTCAAGAACCGTGATGAACGTGAAATGATACTCACAATGGGTACGTCGTTTATGTCATTTTCATTTACTATATTACTTGTTGCTCGCTTTCATTTACGACCTTTTTGTATGTGTTTTTTGCCCATAACTATTAAACTGTCATCCCGTAGGCAACTCGCACTACAAACAAGAGGTGGATGAGCTGCTCGAGGAACTTAGAGCGAGAAACAAACATGGCGCAGAATACCTTGAAAAAATCCCGAGGGAAAAATGGCTTCGATCGTATGACGAGGGTAAACGCTATGGTCACATGACAACGAACTTGGCTGAGGCAGTGAACTCATCACTGAAGGGAGTGCGGCAATTGCCTATCACTTCCATTGTCAAAGCGACCTATTATCGTTTAGCTACCCTTTTTGCAACCTTGGGAAGGCAAGCAACTGAGTACATGGCAAGTGGACTAATAGTCTATTCGGATTTCTGCACAAAACTACATACTCAATTGGGCCAATCAAGACAAATAACTACAATTCTCTTCTCGCGAGAAGGACAAAAGTTTCGTGTTTTAGAATTTTCCAGCCGGTTGGAAGGCATTCAGCACAACGCGTACGTGGTAAATCTAAGGGAAGAACCTGCGAGTGCGGAATTTTCCAAACATTCAAATAGCCGTGCGCACACGCCATTGCTGCTTGCACAAACCAACGAATACAATACATGCAACTGGTTGATCTGGTATACTTACTCGAAACGGTGTTTAAGGTTTACGAAAAAGAGTTTCCTCCAATCAGAAATGAGGTTGATCTGAATGCCATGGACACTGAACCGACCATACGCCCGGATCCAGCACTACTAAGAGCCAAAGGACGTCCACGGTCTACAAGAATACACTGTGCCGAGGATATGGTCGAACATCGAGAAAAAATCAGACAAAAGAAGCATTGTATTGTGTGCCTAAATCTTGGACACACAAAGCCTACGTGTCCTAATTGCTCAGCCCCTCGTCTTACTTAATTATTTGTAATTTGTATATGCGAGTTCGCCTATAACAATTGAATCAATAAAGTCAGTCTAATTCGATTTATATATTAGGTCATCTTATATTTTATATCATTCAAAAAATATGTTATGATAGCGTTTTCGAAGCGAATTTAAGTCAGTGGAGAATGGACGGAAATTAACCGTGTTGGTGTCATACGATAGAGAATTTCTAGTACTACGACCTCAAACTCGATGTTAGCTAAAAATTTACAATTTATACATATAAAATTTTGCTCGAACATGCCTATCAACATTTGTCCAAAGGCAACTTCATTCAAAAAAGGATGATAGCATAGGGTTTTGGAAGCCATTTTAAACCAGTTTAGAATGGATGGAAATTAACCGTGTTGATGTCATACGATAGCGAACATCAAGTTTGGGGTCGTAGTACTGGAAATTTTCTATTGTATGACACCAACACGGTTAATTTCCGTCCATTCTACACTGGTTTAAAATGGCTTCCAAAACCCTATGCTATCATCCTTTTTTAATGAAGTTGCCTTTGAACAAATGTCGATAGGCATGTTCGAGCAGAATTTCATACGTATAAATTATAAGTTTTTAGCTAACATCGAGTTTGGGGTCGTAGTACTGGAAATTCTCTATCGTATGACACCAACACGGTTAATTTCCGTCCATTCTACACTAACTTAAAGTCGTTTCGAAAACGCTATCATAACATATTTTTTTGAATGATTGAAAATATAAGATGACCTACTGTATAAATCGAATTAGACTGACTTTATTGATTCGATTGCTATGGGCGAACTCGCATATAAAAATTACAAATAATTAATTAAGACGAGGGGCTGAGCGATTAGGACACGTAGCCTTTGTGTATCCAGGATTTAGGCATACAGTACAATGCTTCATTTGTCCGGTTTTTTCTCGATGTTCGACCATATCCTCGGCACAGTGTATTCTTGTAGACCGTAGACGTCCTTTGGCTCTTAGTAGTGCTGGATCTGGGCGTATGGCCGGTTCAGTGTCCACGGCACTCGGATCAACCTCATTTCTGATTGGAGGAAACTCTTTTTCGTAAACCTTAAACACCATTTCGAGTAAGTATACCGGATCAACCAAATGCATGTATTGTATTCGCTGTTTTGTGCAAGCAGCAATGGCGTGTACGCACGGGTATTTAAATGTTTGGAAAATTCCGCACTCGCAGGTTCTTACCCTCAGATTTACCACGTACGCGTTGTGTTGAATGCCTTCCAACCGCCTGGAAAATTTCTAAACACGAAACTTGATTCCTTCTCTCGAGAAGAGAGTTGCAGTCATTTGTCTTGATTGGCCCAATTGAGTATGCAGTTTTGTGCAGAAATCCGGATGGACTATGTGTCCACCTGCCATGTACTCAGTTGCTTGCCTTCCCAATGTTGCAAAAAGGGTAGCCAAACGATAATAGGTCGCTTTGACAATGGAAGTGATAGGCAACTGTCGCACTCCCTTCAGTGATGAGTTCACTGCCTCAGCCAAGTTCGTTGTCATGTGACCATAGTGTTTACCCTCGTAATACGATCGAAGCCATTTTTCCCTCGGGATTTTTTTAAGGTATTCTGCGCCATGTTTGTTTCTCGCTCTAAGTTCCTCGAGCAGCTCATCCACCTCTTGTTTGTAGTGCGAGTTGCCTACGGGATGACAGTTGAATAGTTATGGGCGAAAAACACATGCAAAAGGTCGTAAATGAAAGTGACCAACAAGTAATATAGTAAATGAAAATGACATAAATGACGTACCCATTGTGAGCACCATTTCACGTTCATCACGGTTCTTGAATTGCTGCAGGTAGTTTGTGGCTATGTGCCGCAAGAAAAAACGGTGGTGAATGTGTGGAGGCTTCCAATAGCCACCCAAACGTTCTAGCGCCCACAACAACGTTGTGCCTCTATCAGAAATAACACATACCTCTCCTTCCCTTGATCGTATTGTAGGATCAATGACATATTTTCGTATGTTCCGAAGGAAGAACATCCAAGACTCTAAATCCTCCTTCTGGACGATTACGAATGCAACAGGAACACATTTTCGATTGTCGTCCTGTGCAATAGCTAGAAGTAGGTTCTATGTATATCTTCCGTACAACCATGTGTCGTCGATTTGAACCATCGATTTGCAATGCTTGAATGTGTTGATGCACTGGGAGAAAGTCCAAAATAACTGGTTGAATTGACAAACACCTCGAACGACACGATCATTTTCGTATGCCGGAACCGTATCAAGTTTGACAATCATTCTGGGAATGTGTTTCTGCAGGAGATTTAGCTACGGGCGCAACTCTTTGTAAGATTCTTCCCATCGGCCATACATTTCATGTTTGGCCCGCCTCCTTGCATATCATACTTTGTAATATTCAGGACGGTAGCCGGTGACAGTTTGAGCTGCAGCCTGATATGTGGGTACCGACACTATGGGATTTACTTTGACTAGTGGCAAAAAGATGTCGACGAGGTACTTTGCATCAAGGTTCTTGTGATCCTGGCTGAGGCTAGCAACGGAGCATGTATGAGGCCCTTTCAAGTTTTGTTATTCTCCAACGGTCGCCTGCCTTCTTCAATTGTGATATACGGATTTTCCATTTACAGCCATGATCCTTTTGGGTGCAGTGCGTCTTGTAGTATCTGGCTTGGGATTTCTTCACCGTCGTCTAAACAGCCTGACGAAGGTTGTACTATTTAACGACTGCCACCGCAATATCTTTTGTCAAGAACGTCATACCAATTCTCAGTTCACCATAAGAACGATTGACTCTGTCGTCTATTGTGTCGTCATGCGAAAAATCAGGGACCTCCATGGCATCCATATCAACCGATGTGAAGTGGGATGGTGTCTGGAACATAGAAATTGGTGTTGTGTCTACAGGAAAGTTGGTGGCTGTCGGTTGTTCGTCGAAATATGGTGGTGGAACGGTATCGTCTTCCGGTGGAACTGTCTAGTCTTCTGGTTCATCATAGAATGGCCTCAGCTCGTCTCCGTCAGGCTCGGGTTCTCTAATCGGTTCTTCGTCAAAAGCATCCTTCGAGAGCTGGAATAGTAGAGCTTCGTCAATCACTACCCTTGGAGGCGAGGATGGGGGTCGACGATCGCGAGACCTCTCACGAGATCGTTCACGAACCGCATTTCCAAGACCAAAATCAAGATCACCATAAGAAGAATGTCTCCCCATAGATGGTTGAACGTAGTCTGTGCCATGGACATACATTGAGTGTCGGCCATATGATGCTTCATGGTCGTGCGCAACGTAAGTAGACGTTCCCTCCCTTCCAAAATTATACGGATTGTATGGATTGTATGATGCATTTGTTGGTGCATCAAATTCATCGTTTGGGGGTTCGTTCAGGTCGAACCCGATACTAGCTACGCACGACTGTCTTGGCACAGCAAATGACGATGCACCAAACTCGTTATCTTAGCGCAGTAGGTTAAAATCATGTCGTAGACTTGCGGTGGGGCTATCAACGTTGGCATTCGGATCGAAGTCGAAATTCGCCCGACCCCAACTTGGTATTTCGATATCTGGATTAGACTATGAGAACGATGCATACAGCTCGAGGGCCCCCCCCAATGAATAGTCGAAGTGGGTAGCCAGCATCATCTCCACATCAGCAGTTTCCGCAATGCTGCATACAGAGTACGTTAAAGGGGCTATAGATGTTGGCAGCCTATACTTCACGTCGGACAAACGGTGGTTTTCGAAATGCGGGACATTGGTCTCTAGTTCCTTTACCAACTTCTTGAACGATAATCTCTTCGGAATCTTTAGCGTTACTGGATCTTCGCAGTGAAAAATGACGCTGAGTTCGGGATCGTTGAATATCTGCCCATTATAGTAAACTAGAGTAGTAACTTTTCTTCTCGCCATTTGAATATTTTGTCAAAGACTTGTGAATTTTTAATACTTGAAAAATTTGAGGACTTGTTTTGGCAATTCAAACATATATTTATGGTTTATGGTTCTGGTTCATAAAAGGAGACGGTTATGGGTTATTATTGCCACAAGAAATCCCGGAGAATCCGGGTGTGTAAGGGAAATTATTGTACCAGGAGGCAGCTTTGAGAAAATCGTGTTCTACACAACGCGATAAGCAGGACCTCGTGTTCTGTACAACGCGAGTTCTTTTGAATATCGCGTTCTACAGAACGCGAGCTCCCTTTTATTTCTTTGTCGCAGATATTCCGTCAAAAGTAATAATAATCATACTGTGTACTCATTGTCTGTTTGTATGATTGAGTACATGTTTGAATAATTGAGACAATTGTAGTCTAGTAATATAATTGAATACTACAAGTCCTACATAACGCGAGGTCCCTTTATACATATTGAGACAGAGATTCCGTCAAAATTAATAAAACACGTACTCTGTACTCGTTTTCTGTTTGAATAACTGAGACAATTGTAGTCTAGTAATCTAATTGAATACTAGAAGTTTTACATAACGCGAGGTCCCTTAAACATTAATAAAGGATGAAAAAAGACGTCATATAACATAATTGGACGATGATTTCAGAAGTTTATGGTTAATCCGAATCATCATAGTCAGTGGACACGTCTGAACTTAGGTTTAGTTCTTCGATCAGCTATTGTTTTCTTTGTCTACTCCTGTACATAAAAAGCTGTAGCTCGTCGGCAGTCGCATCAATATCCGGTGAAAACAGTGTGTGTTCATTGTTCGGAGCAGGTTGTCTGGGTGCAGACGTACTACCTTCCTCGGCGTTGACCTCATCAAACTTAACATTTAAATCGATGTATTTAGCTCTAACAGAATTGAGCTGGTCATACATGTTACGAACGTTTGTTTCGTACGTAAGCTTCATAACGTAGTGCGTTTCGTTTGCTGACGATGTTGGGATTCGACATTCCAAGGAAGAAATTTGTTTGTCAGTGCGTTTACTAACCTCGCTTGCTGTCAACTGTATTAAATCTTTGAGTGACATTTTGTTGGTGATTGTTGATTCAAAATAAGTATCGGGAAAATAAAATGTTGCCTAAAATTTTGCCATAAGAAGAGCAAAGATTGGGTGTTTAGGGAGAAATTGGAATGAGTAAATGATGGTGGAATTCATGGGTATTTATAGTCAAGGAAAAACACCACATAAGTAAATTTAACTCAAATGAAAACTTTAATTCACATTTCATTTAACAAAACTTTCAACTTTCAACATGTAATCTTTAATAAGTAAATTGAGACAAGTCGATACAATATCTACAAAAGTCGAAACAATATATGCAAAAAGTCCGGTGGGCAAATGTAATCGGAGGTCTTCTTGGAAAAGAAAGCAAATGTCTAGTCTTTGTCATCACTCCTTTAACTACGGACTTTTTGCAGATTGTGCGGGCAAGCTGCGAACTTGAGAAAAGAGTCCCCAAGAAGTGCCTCGAAAGTTTTACTGGAAACTCTTAAGGCACTACTTGGTGGTAAATGGCAGCCGCCCACAAGCTCCCGAATATTGTGATATGTCGGTAAGTATCCTTCAATCAACGTATCATGTGGGGGTTTGAACCCATCGGAACACAAAATCGTGACAGAACTCCAACTATCATGAACGAACAGAAAATACATAAGAACTCCAACTTTAAAAACGCAGCATAACACGAAATCATGAAACAACTTCGCTGATTACGAAAATCCATCGGCGAGCAATTACATAGACCAACCTCGCTTTCTGAATAAAGCAATTTTGATAGAAATCTGACGTCACGGTGAACTCGCGTTCTGTATAACACGAGTTCCTTCAGACTACGCTTTCTATAGAACGCAAGGTCACTTTACAAAGGTTGAAATTCCGACAGAGTTAATAATACTCATACTGTATACACGTGTTATGTTTGAATAATTGAAAACATGTTTGAATATTTCAGACAATTGGAGACAAATAATGTAATTTGTTCGAGTCATATAACGCGAGCTCCCAACATTCGTTCCGTTCGAGTCATTTAACGCGTTTACTAACCTAGCTTGATGTCAACTTTAACAAATCTTTAAGTGACATTTTCCATTTAATTGTTGATTCTAAATAAGTACCGAAAAAATTAAATGTTGCGTGAAATTTTAATTCGAATGAAACATTTAATACGCATTTCATTTAACAAAATTTATAACAAGTCTTCTTATAGGTAATTCGAAGGACAAACTTTCATTTAACAAAACTTTCAACAAGTCTTCCTTAGCAAAAAGTCCCGAGTGAAAGAAGCAAAGCGCGATAATCAGATTTCTTCTGAAATGGTAGCAGCTTTGATCCACATTAGCAAATGTAATCAGCATCGGCCGCATTCGCAAAATAGGGCTGCACCGGCAGTATGGTCGATCTAAATCCGCCCTCGCTTCTTTAACTGTGGACTTTTTACAGATTGTGCGGGCAAGCTGCGAACTTAAGAAAATAGTCCCCAATAAGTGCCTCGAAAGTTTTATTGGAAACTTTCTAGGCACTTTCTAAAAGTCGTTTCGTTTCAAAACTGTAGTCGAGGATCCTCTCGACGGCGGCTACAGAAGCTTCCATTGAAGGGGACACAGCCGCCCACAAGCTCTCGAATATTGCGATATGTCGGTAAATATTCTTCAATCAACGTATCATGCGGGGGTTTGTACCCAGCGGAACACAAATCTTTAAGCAAACTCTAACTATCATAAAGGAACAAAAAATACATAAAAACTTCAACTGCAAAAAACGCAGCATAACACGAAATCATATTCAACTGCAAAAAACTTCACTAGTTACGAAAATCCATCGGCGTGCAAATATATAGACCAACCTCGCTTTATGAATAAAGCGATTTTAAGTGACCTCGCGTTCTGTACAACGCGAGGCTTAAAAGACCTTGCGTCCAATTGAACACGAGTTTGCCACGTCAGCAGATTCACCTCCATCTATAAATAGCAAACTCTTGGGGAGGCAAGGACCACCCACCGATCAATTCTAAAAAATTTCAATCGCATCTACTAATGGCAACATATCGCGTATTTGGGAAGTTTTTTTCAAACTAATTTCCCGAATATTGCGATATGTCGTTATTTGTAGTTGCGTATATACGTCATCATATCAACGTCAGCAATTTTCGATTGCATCTACTAATGGCAACATATCATGTATTTGGGAAGTTTTTTTTCAAACTAATTTTCTGAATATTACGATATGTTGTTATTTGTAGTTGCGTATATACATCACCATATCCACGTCAGCAACTTCCGATTGCAGCTACTAATGGCAACATCTCGCGTATTTAGGAATTTTTTTCAAACGAATTTCCTGAATATTGCAATATGTTGATATTTGTAGTTGCATATATACGTTCCCTTGAGTAGTAATAATAATAATAATAACAATAATAATAATAATAATAATAATAATAATAAAATATTAATTTAATAATAATATGATAATAATAATTTAATAATAATAATATCATAATAATATCATAATAATAATAATAATAGTAAATATATAATAATAATAATAATTAAATATAATAATAATAATAATAATAATCATAATCATAATAATAAACATATTTAATATTGTTATTAAATGACTTTCCCGCCTTGTAAGTCATCTTTTAAAAAAATCACACGACCTCGCGTCCTGTAGAAAACGGATATCGCGTTTTACAGAATGCGAGGTTCATTTACATTGCTTCCCAAAGGACGCGAGCTCTTCTATAAATTGGTGGCTCTACCCCCATATCAACCACAGAACACGAGTTCTTTAGTTTTTTACAACAAATTATCCTTATTTTACATTCGATATAATGGAGAGCTTACTACGTAACGAGGCGAATCACTACAATCATTATTGGAGAACAACTGAAGAGGTATTACTTTTTCCTTTTAATTTTTTTCAATTTTTTTAATTTTACATGCATTTTGCTAACTATTTTATTTTTTATTTTTTTTATTTTTGAAGGGATACGAACGTCGGTTAACATGTTACCTTAACCGTATCTACAGCCAACCAGTTCCTGCTGTTATGACGTGGATTGATCGCGCTAGTTTTGGCCACGTAGCAAGGATCATAGGGGGTGAAGTGTAACTCATCGTTGATTAGCGCGCTAATAGAACGGTGGAGGCCAAAGACGCACACGTTTCATCTCCCGATATGCGAGACAACAATAACGCTGGAGGATGTTGCCTACCATCTAGGGTTGCGTACAGACGGCAACGTTATTACGGGTGTCGCGTTGGGGCATTGGCCAACTATATTTGCTGAAGAAATGGGAGTAATGCCCCTAGAGGAGGTGTGGGACAGTGGGAAAATAGAATTATCTTATTTGGACGCTGAATTTGGAAACCCTCCCCCAATGCGGATGAAGTTACACTTCAGGTATTTTGTTCAATTTTCCACTATTTTATATTTTTTTAATATATTTCATTTATTTGAAAATTAGGATGCATTCATTAAATATTTAGGATGCTTTTATTAAATTTAGGATGAAATTAGAAATATTTAGGATGTCTTTATTAAATATTTAGGATGAAGTTACAAATATTTATTTGAAAATTAGGATGTCTTTATTAAATATTTATGATGTCTTTATTAAATTTAGGATGAAGTTACAAATATTTTTTTTTTAAAATTAGGATGTCTTTATTAAATATTTATTTTCACAGCGATTTGCGCGTGCCCACATCTTGCGCATTATCGGCGGGATATTAATGCCAGACAAATCCCGCACCAAGGTGCACGTGATGTGGCTTCTTCATCTTACAAATTTCGATGAATCTAGAGGAAAATATTGGGGAGCAGCTGTCTTGGCGTTTCTTTATAGAGAGCTCTGCAGAAACGTGGACGAATCTAGATCAGCGATGGGAGGATGTTGTTTACTCTTTCAGTCTTGGGCTTGGTTTCGAATGCTTTTTTTAAGCCCTCAGCGTAGACAGTCTGTCGCTATTTTATTTCCGCTTCTACGAAGATACTACATAATATATTATATTTTTTCTATTTTTAAATTATTTTATTTAACAAATTGTTTTTTCCATTATTGATAGGTGGAGCAGAACACTAACCCACCACGGCCTGCCGAAGAACCAAAAAGAATACAAGATTGTTTTGGATAAGTTGAGGCACGACCAGGTAGTTCAAAAATTAATTTGAATTTTTTCATACTATTTTTTCCAATAATATTTCATATAATCGTTAAAAATATTTTCATTTTTTTAGTTCGTGTGGAGGTCCTACGCTTCAGAGGATATTCAGCAGATTACTCCACCCGAGATTTCGCGTGAGCAGCAAGTATGGATTTCCTTAGTGCCGCTGACCAACTACGAAATTGTCGTGTGGCATGCTACGGATAGGGTTCTCCGACAGTTCGAGTATGTCCAAAATATTCCACTCCTGACTCCGCTTATCGATATTCCACCGTTGGCATCTCATTATGACTTTAGCATTGTGGAGCAAACGCCGCTGTGTATCGTAGACGATGGTGACGATGATGGGGACCAAGGCCCAGCACATGATGTTCGGAGGTATCCAGATCGTAATCGTCGTCCACCCGACTGCGTAACTGGTGGACATAGGCATCATTAGTCTTTTTTTTTAATTGATATGTACTTATATTTCTAATATTTTTATTCCACACATTTGTTTTTTATAATGTCGTATTTTAATTTTGTTTATCTATTATAATTAAACTTTAAAATGTTTATTTAATTTTATTTTTTAATTAATTTTATGCGATTACTAAACTGAAAATCGTCATTTGTTCAAATGCAACTTCATTAAAAAAAAGATGATAGCATAGGGTTTTGGAAGCCATTTTAAACCAGTGTAGAATGGACGGAAATTTACCGTGTTGGTGTCATACGATAGAGAATTTCCAGTACTACGACCCCAAACTCGATGTTCGCTAAAAATATACGATTTACACGCCCAAAATTGGGCTCAAACAGGCCTACCCACACTTATTTTTCCTAGTTCTTCAGCCCAGTTTTGCACAGAACTCGCGTCCTGCAGAACGCGAGGTCTGCGCGATATATTTAACCGCCCTTTCAAATTCTCGGGGACCTCGCGTTCTGCAGAACGCGATATTCTGTAAAACCGTTAACACAAACAACGAGGCCACGTAGACTGAACTCGCGTTATGCAAAACGCGATATCAAACCTCGTTTTCTACAAAACACGAGGTTAACCAACGTAGCAAGTTTGGAGTTATATTCTCAAATAATAGTGTGAGGAAACCCTATATATTTATTTAAAAGGAGTTTTTCCCCCAAAGTTGCCCACCAATTCGTCTTTAATTTGTTTATTCAAAAATAACAATTTACTGTTTATCATCTGCAAAGACATTGAAAACAAAATTTGCGTCTTTTTGCAATTATGACCGTTGGAGCAGCTAATAGGTTCCGGCGATTAGTACAACTTTCTAGCTGGCATCCCCGCCCGCATCACGAGGAGCAACAACGGTCCAAAATTCCAGCTGGATTCTACCTTTACTCTCTCACTAACTTACGCCCCCCCCGGAAGGCGCATATTAGTCAATTTAATTTAATTTTTTTTTGCATGAAAGTCAATTTAAAATTTAAAATATATATTTCTCAAAGTTCCTTCCATTTTATTTTCTCCTATAGGCTATAACTTATACTATACAGAAATATCCCTAAAAAAACAGAAATATGTCATGCGAACAAAGATGATAAAAAGTAGCGCCAACAAATTAACATGCAATTTAAATTTACTAGAGCATGAACGAACAAAGAATGTAAGACAAAGAGAGAGAGATAAACCGAGGGGAAGCTCCAGGAGGCCGCCTAGATATATATCGGTCATTTTCCGGTGTAGACGATACTTCGAAGCGTACTGATCAAGTTCTTGCATATTCCTTTTGCTTCGAATCGCCAGAACATTGCCTCTCTGAAATCTGAATCTCCATAAATCGGCCGATTTCACGTGAATCTGTCAATAACGAAAGCATAAGACAAAAGAACAAGTCGCTAAACTGGGAAACTCAATAACTAAAAAGAGAAAAGGTGAGTTGAAGCGGCATTATACCGAAATGCTTCAGTCCGTTAAAAGTAGCTAAATCTGAAACAAAAAGATAATTATAAACGATGAAGAATACACTTTGAGTAACCTAGCCTGTTAAAGACGATGGTTGTTGATGGAGAAAACGAAAAACGTGCCAGATTGTGAAGGACTGTGAGAATTTAGGTAAAGTAGGAGGAAGCAAAGGAGAGTGAGAATAGGAATGAGCTTCTCAGACTTATGAGGCAACGAAAACGACGGCGATGAAGGGTAGAATGATAATCGGAGAGTCTTACTGTCCTCGCCGTCGGTGATTGTTGGTAAAATGAACTTACGCTCCTTGAATCGTACACTCGACTCTCGGAGTGAACAACAGTGGAACTACTCGAACAAGTGGAGAGAAAACAGAGAAAAGCTGGAATGTTTTTTGAATGTGTTTGATAATCTGAAATGCTGAATCTGTATAACAGCCATCTTAAATCTGCTGTAACAGACTCTCATAAACACCATTTTAATACTGTAATTATCATGCCATTACAGTGCTGTTACACCTTGAATTTGACTGAAAAACAGTCTAAATTCATCCACTGAACAGACTGTATATATTCGAATTAATTCGAATAAACTGCACTGTTCTGAACGTTCGAATTAAAACAAATAAAATTCTGAACGTTCGAGCCCGAGCCGGCCGGACGGCGGCGGCGGCGGTGCGCGAGGACTTCCCTTGTTCTTTCCCACTCAACAAGGGAGGGAGGAAGCATGGGTATAAATACCCTTTCCTAGCTATTTTCCCAACCAATGTGGGATATAGCTTTACCTTTGGTAACTTCTTGAAGCATTACCAACATTCCCCCACTAATGCGAAAGAATTCATCTGTATCTCAAACACAGCCCTCCTCAGACGACCAGTTGCGGAATTAGTTGCTTAAGCACTAGTGAACGTATCTTGAACTAGTACATAGTGATAATGAGCGATCCTTCTCTTAGATAAGTGAAACTAGTCTTGAACTTTCTAAGATAGGGGTAAACTCATAACACACAACTAACTCCTTCATCCACCGAAGTTCTCGATGTGTAAGATATATATACACAAGTGTATATTTGGCCATCTTACCCTCAGGATTCTAGTAAGTGTTTTAGAAAAAAAAACGGCCCAACGTTTTTCACAGAAGGTGGCTAATCCTTCTCACTTACATAGGTTATTTCATCAGGTTTATCTCAATATAAACCACCCTGAATCTGGGCTATGAAATAATTAAGAACCATTTGTAATGGTTCAACCTCTTATAGACTTATGGTGATTTCTTCAAGTCCATTTAAAATGAACCACCCAGTATTGGGATAAGAAATCATTAAGAATAAATATTCAACCTCATTGTCGGTGAATTCAAAATGTCCTTCTCAATAGGATCATTTAAACTTTGAATTCATTAAGAGTTTCTCGAAACTCAACCTTTCTGGCGGTAAGTCCATATTATCCTTCTCAATAGGACAACACATTCATACTTGTGTTATGAACTTATTAAGAATAAGTATTCAACCATGATTCGGTAAATTCATCAAGTCTTTCTCACAAAGACCACCCAAAATCTGGGCTATGAATTTATTAAGAGTAATAGTACTCAACCTGGGCATGTACATTATTCGTCATAGGGATAGGCAGTGAGAAATGTACACTATGAGTCTTTCCATGGTTTCGTTTGACCACATTGAACTTAGATAACTAAGTTGGGTATCCACCATGAATTCCTCAACCAATGGGCTTTAAACCCATCCCCCTCGACGAATCAAGGACCAATTTCCGACTTAACCCTTTGGTAAGCGGATCTGCTAGGTTTCTTTCCGACTTCACATACTCTAAAGAGAGTACTCCATTCCTTATTAAGTGTCTAACAGATTCATACCTTATGCGAATGTGTCTCTTTTTGCCATTGTAAACATGACTCTTGGCAACACAAATCGCTGCTTGTGAATCACACAACAAGGAAACAGGAGGAGTCGGAGTCCCCCACAACGGAATATCGGCTAACAAACTCCTTAGCCACTCAGCTTCTTGCCCAGCTAAGTCAAGAGCTATAAACTCTGACTCCATAGTAGAGCGAGCAATACAAGTCTGTTTTGAAGACTTCCAAGAAATTGCTGCTCCTCCCAAAGTAAATACATACCCACTCGTAGAGCTTACTTCATCACTATCGGAAACCCAGTTGGCGTCACAATATCCTTCTAATGTAGCAGGAAAGCCAACATACTCAAGTCTCCAGTCCATAGTACCCTTAAGGTACTTAAGTAAGCGTCTAAGAGCAACCCAGTGCTCACCACTAGGGTTATGAGTATATCTACTGAGTCTGCTAACAGCATAGGCAATGTCTGGCCGAGTACAGTTCGTTAAGAACATCAGACTGCCAATTATTTTGGCATATTCCGTTTGAGAAACGCTACTTCCTTCATTCTTAAAGAGATGTATGCTAGAGTTATAAGGAGTTCGAACAGGGACGACATCAAAACTGTCAAATTTCTTTAACACTTTCTCAGTATAGTGTGTCTGGCTTAAAGAAAATCCCTTTTCAGATTTGATTACTTTGACTCCTAAGATTACATCGACTTCTCCCAAGTCAGTCATCTCAAACTTAGTGGACAAGAAACTTTTTGTTTTGTTAATGGACTCAATGTTAGTACTGAAAATCAGCATGTCGTCAACATACAAGCTTATGATGACACAATCAGTACCAAACATCCTCGAATACACGCATGCATCCGAACCATTCACAATAAAACCAAAACTAAGAATAGTTTTGTGAAATTTCTCATACCACTGTTTAGGAGCTTGCTTCAGGCCATAAAGTGACTTTTTAAGTCTACATACTTTGCCTTCCATACCAGGCGCCTCGAAGCCAAGAGGTTGCTCCATATAGATCTCCTCATCTAGATCCCCATTCAAAAATGCAGTCTTTACATCCATTTGATGTACTTGCAACTTGTGAATGGAGGCTAGTGCAAACAATGCACGGATCGTTGAGATTTTTGTGACGGGAGAGTAAGTATCAAAGAAGTCTTGACCAAATCTTTGAGTGAACCCTTTGACTACTAGCCTTGCCTTATACCTTTGGATAGAACCATCTGGTCTAAGTTTCTTTCGAAAGACCCACTTACTGTTAATGGTTTTAAATCCTCTAGGCAAGTCAACTAATTCCCAAGTATGATTAGACATTATTGATTCTAGTTCATCTTTTATAGCGCTTTTCCAGAAACTAGCATCAATAGATCGTATAACTTCTTCGTAAGTTTTAGGATCCTCATCTAACAAATATGCTTGAGCTATAGGATCAGAAAGAGTGTCTAAGTCATTTATCTCAGAAATGAAGGAAGTTATGAAATCTGGTCCAAAAGAGGTTTCAACTCTTTGTCTCTTACTTCTTCTAGGCTCAAATTCAATCTCTTGAGAAGACCTAGCAGGCACACTAGAAGAAGTGGATGGCAAGTTTTCTATTTGTGTTTCAACATTTAATCTAGGTTTCTTGAGAGGAAAGATTTCTTCAAAGAAAACATCATCCCTAGATTCACAAATAGAGAAGTCTTGTAGAGTCATGAATTTGTATGCGGCACTGTTAGAAGCATAGCCTATAAACACTGCATCAACGGTCTTAGGTCCAATGGTGGACTTCTTAAAGTCTGGCAACCCCACTTTTGCTAGACACCCCCACACTTTCAGGTATTGTAGATTTGGGGCATACCCTTTCCATAATTCGTAAGGGGTAGAATCAATTTTCTTATGAGGTACTCGGTTCAGAATATGATTAGCCGATAGAATGGCTTCCCCCCACATGTTGTCAGACAACCCAGAACTTATCAACAATGAGTTCATCATCTCTTTTAAAGTTCTATTTTTCCTCTCGGCTATACCGTTCTGTTGAGGAAAATAAGGGGCTGAAGTTTCATGTATTATGCCATTCGTCTCACAAACCTCTTTTAGAAAATTAGATCCATATTCACCACCTCTATCAGACCTAACACGTTTTATTCTCCTATCTAACTGATTTTCAACTTCTGCCTTATAAATAAGAAAGAAATTTTCAGCTTCATCTTTAGTTCTTAGGAGATAAACTTTTGTATACCTAGAGAAGTCATCTACAAAAGTTATGTAGTAGTGTTTTCCTCCTTTACTTTCAGTGTTTCTAAAGTCTGCTAGATCAGTATGAATGAGTTCTAACAGTTCAGTCTTTCTTTTAGAAACATTTTTAAAGGTAGGTTTTGCATGCTTTGCTTCTACACAAACTTCACATTTATTATAGTTTGTTATGTCTAGTTTAGGCAAAATATTCATATTCATCATTTTCTTTAGGGATTGAATATTTACGTGTCCTAATCTAGCATGCCACATATCAATAGACTCAACAATATAAGCAGAAGTGGTAGCTTTATTATTTTCATTAAGTTGAGTTTCTATGACAAATAAACCTTCGCTTAAAAAACCTTTCCCGACATAATCACCGTTACGGGAAAGTACAAGTTTATCTGCCTCAAAAACTAACTTAATGCCTGCCTTATTTAAGAGGCCACCACTAATCAAATTTCTACGCAGGGCAGGCACATATAGGACATTATTAAGGGCCAAAGTTTTACCGGAAGTCAGCTTGAGTAAAACCTTGCCTTTGCCCACCACTTGAGAGCTGCTGGAGTTCCCCATGTACACGCGTTCACCATTTTTCACGTCCTCGAATTCGGTGAAGAACTCCTTCTTTGCGCAGAAGTGTCGAGAAGCTCCGGTGTCTACGACCCACTCGGTGTTCTTCTCTATGAGGTTGACCTCCGAAACCACCGCGGCTATGACATCATCATCCATGTTCTCCGTCACATGCATGCGTGGTCTAGTCTCATTCTGGCGGTCTGAACGGTGCTGACATTGGTACGCCTTGTGACCAGCTTGTCCACACACGTAGCACTTCATGGTTTTCACGTCGGGCTTAGCCTTCATGGGTTTCTTGAAATTGGTAGTCTTTTGTGGTTTGGGCCTTTTGCTCGGAGGGCCTTTCTTAAAGGGCTTTTTGGACCCTGAAGCACCACCAGACTCAACAATATTAGTTTTAAAAGATAAGTGACTAAAATTGTTCGTAGCCTTATCTTTCAAACGGTTGGCCTCCTCGATTTTCATGTGACCGATCAGCTCCTGAAGTGGTATGTCCCTTTTCTTGTGCTTGAGGGACTTGCGGTAATCGGACCATGATTTTGGCAACTTCTCGATAAGGACGTTTGCTTGCAAAACTTCACACATTTGCATGCCTTCCGCTATGATGTCCGAGACAAGATTCTCATAGTCATGGACTTGGTCCATGATGGTCTTATTGTCGGTCATCTGGAACTTCAACCATTCGCCCACGACATATTTTTTGATCCCCGCATCATCGGTGCCATACTTGTTGTCCAAGGAATCCCATATCGCCTTTGCACTCCTCTTCTTTAGATACATGTCAAATAATTTGTTGGACATGTGACTAAGGAGATGGCCACGGACCGTCTTGTTGTCCTTCTCATATTTGGCAAAGGTGGCAGCAGCAAGGGCATCGGCGGCAGCATCGATTTGGCCTTGATTATCGGCAGGAACAGCAACAGTAGGTGGTGCAACTGGTGGTTCGTTGAGCAACACATAATCGAGGTCCAATTGCTCAAAGAAGATAAGAATACGTTGGGACCACCTTCGATAATTGAAGCCATCTAAAGCATCGAGCTTGGAAAGGTCGGGAATAAGTTTGCTTTGTAATTCGGATGAAGCAGCCATTTTGCAGAATCGGAGAGAGTTTTGTTTCTAAATTGTTGGTAAAATGAACTGCAAAAAAAGCTGTTAGCACTGACTGGAAAGTATAAGCAAAAACAGGACGTAAAAAACGTAGACCGTGTCGTGGTATGGTGGCCACTGCCTTAGAAACAAAACTGCCCCGAACAGTGTAGTCGCTTCACAGGCAGGTTGTCCCCCGAGGTGCACACGGACGCTCCTTGAATCGTACACTCGACTCTCGGAGTGAACAACAGTGGAACTACTCGAACAAGTGGAGAGAAAACAGAGAAAAGCTAGAATGCTTTTTGAATGTGTTTGATAATCTGAAATGCTGCATGCAACATCTCTATTTATAGGCTGTATATCATGTCTATAATAGACATTTCACATGCACAATAATTACAGAAATTAATCTGTATAACAGCCATCTTAAATCTGCTGTAACAGACTCTCATAAACACCATTTTAATACTGTAATTATCATGCCATTACAGTGTATATTCGAATTAATTCAAATAAACTGCACTGTTCTGAACGTTCGAATTAAAACAAATAAAATTCTGAACGTTCGAATCAATTCTTTCACATAGTCTTTTATTCATAAGAAAATTCGTCATAAGAAAATTCCTACGAATTTTCTCCAAAAAGAATATATACGCGCGCGTACGTGTCGAAGACACGTGTTACCCGTACCCGTACCCGAACCCGAGCCGGCCGGACGGCGGCGCGCGAGGACTTCCCTTGTTCTTTCCCACTCAACAAGGGAGGGAGGAAGCATGGGTATAAATACCCTTTCCTAGCTATTTTCCCAACCAATGTGGGATATAGCTTTGCCTTTGGTAACTTCTTGAAGTATTACCAACAGTGATTACTCGGCATTTCTGATTATCGTCTCCGGTAATCTTTTCTCCACCATGGATGTGGAGCTTGGATGTAGGCGAGCCTAAGGATTGTCTTTGCATGTTTGTAGTGACAGGAAAGTGAGGAATGAGGCTTTGGGCCTTGCATATTTCAGTATTTCTTGAAGGAATATCCCGACTATTAGAGAGTTTGTTTTAGGCAAAATGATAAATGATGCATAATATTTATATGTTTTGTTATTTGGCTCTTTATTCTTTTTTTGAGTAAATAATTTTAATATTTTAATTTGGTCTAAATACGCTCTCGTTGGATGAAAATTGTCAGTCAACTGATGATCAACGGCTGGTGTTGATTAGACTTGCCACGTGTTAAGATATGTTGACGTGTCAGGCTATCAGTATTATATTCTTCACGTATCACCATCAGATTCGGCCACGTGTCAGTATGATAGTCGCTCATGTGTCACTATAAAGAAGGGTATAACAAAATATTTTTAAAAAATCTAACATGACATATGTCACATCAGTAAATCTTAACACGTGACAAGTCCAGTCAGCATCAACTGTTGACCGTCAGTTGACTAACAATTTTCATCCAACGGGACATATTTGGACCAAATTGAAACGTTGGGGTTGTTTGCTCCAAAAAAATAGGAACCGAATAAAAAAACATGCAAACTTTGTGGACATTTTTTGTCATTTTGCTTTTGTTTTATTTAAAATTTTCCTTAAGAGTAGTTTAGCTTAACGAAGCATTAATAACTCGCTGCGTTTTTTTAATGGTCTAAAGATAATTAGAATGTATTATCTATTTATATATATATATATATATATATATATATATATATATATATATATATATATATTAGTTCTTTGATAATTCTTCAGGTTTTTCTAACAAAACGGAAAGAATAATTTTAAATTGATTAATATCAAAATAAAGATTCTAATTAATATATTTTTTAGTACATTGGTGTAATTACATCATAATATATGTATAATTTTTTTAGCCCTTTAAAAAAATATGCATACAATGCATATATAATACTCGAACCTAAGTCGCATAAAATATTAGTATTAGAAATGCTAATTAATAATTTGTCCTATATATATTTAAAAATTGGGTTATTTATGATTTTATCCTCCACTTTCAAACATGTATGTGTTGCCCCCTCAGCCCTAAATACTGGCTCTGTCCCTGAATATAGGCCACGAGCCTAAAATATTGGTATCGAAAATGTTGAATAATGATTTAAAGGGTTTTTCTGGCATAATGCCAAAATGTCTCTAACGTGTAACTGAATAGTCATTTTAGTTCATGTTTTTTGAAGCAATTTAACCCTTAACGTTTCATTTTTGTGTCAAAGTGGCCCATCTACAGATAAAAACTGTTAGTCAACCAACGATAAACAACTTGAAATTACTTGACAGAATAACATGTCAGTAGAAAACAAATATTTTACTCCCTCCGTCCCATTAATTTTGTCCCTTATTGACTTTTTAAAAGTCAAAAATTTTAAACTTTGACAATGATTATTTTTAATATTTTAAACAATTAAATTTTATAAAATATATATTTTAAAACTACTTGATTAAAAGTTTATAAAATATATTTTTTATATTTTTTCAATAATAAATTTTATATACAATATGTCAAAGTTTAAAAATTTTGACCCCAAAAAGATAATAATTGACAAAGTTAATGGGATGGAGGGAGTATATAATTGTTTAAAATCATTTTTTTGACTCATGCGTCATTTTGTGAAGTCAGTATATTTGTCTATATGACATTGCTATCGTAGTTGGCACTGTCATGTAGGTTTGTCACGTCATTTCAAGTCATTTATCGTCAATTGACTAACAATTTTTATCCACATATTAGCCAATTTGACTCAAAATGAAACGTTGAGGTTAAATTGCTTAAAAAATAGGGGCTAAAATGACTATTCAGTCAAATGTTAGAGGCATTTTTGACGGTATGCCTTTTTTATTGAGTTTGATGTTCTTTAATTTAATTTAGGCTTAATATTAAAGTAAGTGGTCAAATTATTCCGTTTTTTTCTTTTTTTAGGTGTTTATTTTTTTGGCTCTTTTAGGTGCTCAAACTATCATTTTTGACCCCTTTAAGGTCAACCGAGGTACCTATTTTAACTGAAAATAATAGTCTAGGCACTTAAAATAGATAGTCTTGACACTTATTTTGATATTAAGCCTTTAATTTATAAGAAAACAATAAGATAATTTTTTTTGTTTCCCTCTCGGTTCTCGGGGTTTTGCCCTGACTAATTCGGACCAAACCGTGTTGCACACCTAGTTTTGATGGGTGAGTCCCAACAAAAATTTTCTGCATACAAAGGACTCGAACTTAAGACCTACTTAAGTAATACCAAGCTGCTTACCACTTGGATAAATCCACATGATAAAAGTATATTATTATGAATTTATAAGTAAGTAAATTTATATTTGTTACTATTCTAAAATTAATTAATTCCCCTTTTTAAAATTAACATCTTATAAGGTTTCTTCCAAACAAAAACATTTACTTAAATATAAAAAATCAATTAAAAAGATACAATTGATAAATAGATTAATAATTAAAATGTATTTGTATTTATATTTTTTGATAAAATAATTCTCTACTAAACTTATACACATGGCTCTGTTTGGCAATTAGCGGATAGCCGATAGCGGATTACATTAGTTGATAGCTGATTGCATTAGCTGGTTTGACTAGCGGATTGTATTAGTTGATTGTATAAAATTGTTTGGTAAAATTAACTGATAGCTTATAGCTGTTTGATTATTTAAAGAAGCAAAATGACATATAATGATATAATTATATATGATACTTATTTAAATAGTTTATTAGTTATAAATATTTTATATCTATTAATATTAATTACATTATAAAAAATAATTTTTAATATAACATTACTAAGCATATTTGAAGGATCTATATATTAATTTATTGTTTATATAATTATTTTTAGAGATAACTACATATTTAGTACCCTACTTATTTCTGTGTTCCTATTTTAGTACCCCACTTTTTTTTTGGTAAAATAACATCTAACGTTATGTTTCGTTTTCAAATTGGTATCTCCGCCGTTTAAAACTAACGGTAAAGTTGATATTGCATTTTTTATTATTTTTTCTCTTCTCTCTCTTCTAGTCAGGGGTCTAGGTGATATTTTTATAATATATTTTTTAACCAATAAGGTGGTAACACGTGTCACCACCCCATTAAATGATTAAAAACAAAGATTGAAATCTTTTTGCGTCTGCAGGATTCAATCCCAAAACCTTTGGAAGGAAGGACAAGCGCAAAACCACCATGCCAACCAAATCCAATTGATATGTTTTCACTAATATACATATTTAACTTATCTCCTAAACCCAAAACAAATTAAAAACAAAAGCAGGCACATACTGGGATTCAATCCCACATAAACTAAAAGAAAGAGGAAACATTAAACCATCAAGCCAACCAACACTACTTGATACATTTCCACAAATATTTATATTTATCTTATACAATTTTCTCACCACAAATTAAAAAAAGCTTCCATAAAGATTCGAACCAGAAACTTTATACTAAAACAATAAGATATTATGACACTTAGTTAACTATAATTTTATTTGAATTTCACCAACTATTTACTTTATTTTTCACTAAACTAAATATCAAGCTAAAATTATTTATTCTCTTTATTTGAGAATAAAGTTAAATATTTAAATAAATATTTGTATATTTTTATAAAATTAATATTAAATTATTTTCAAAATCAAATTTATAACGATAGAACATACTTTTAAATTATTTATAAATTAAATAAATTTTATAAAATTTTAAAAAAATTATAAGTATAAAATTAATATTAAAACATTATCTAAAAAATTAAGTTTTTATTTAAGTTATAAATAATATTCATTTCTTTATAATTTGTTTATTTATTTTATAAAATTTAAAATTTATATTTTTTTATAAAATATTTATTTTATATTTATAATATTTATTTTAATGATTTAATATTAATTTTATGAAAATATAGAATTTTTATTTAAATATTTATACAATATGGATATTTGTGGAAATATATCAAGTGTTGTTGGTTAGTATGGTGGTTCAATACCACCCTTTGCTTTTGAAGATCGTGTGATCGAATCCTAGCATTTGCGAGCCTTGATTTTTTAATTTGTTGTTGGTTTAAGAAATAAGTTAAATATTTATATTAGTGAAAATATATCAACTGAATTTGGTTGGCCTGGTGATTTTTGCTTGTCCTTCCTATTGAAGGTTGTGGGATTTGGGCAATTACTTAAAAGTACATTTTGTACAACAATCCTTCTTATCTGATAGAAAATGATCCTAGATCCTAAATCGATCTTACTTGGGATTACAAATCTTAAGTTTGTCTATGAAGAGCATATCTAATTGTATTAGTGTATATAATTGATTTCTTCTGTGTAATACTAATCGATAGGGCCTTATTGGTAAGTGCTACAAGATCTCGTGCATTGGAACCCACGGTTATGGACTCGAATCCATTAGTATGGAACATTTTATTTTTCATGTGAAATCCCCTAGTATATGAAAGAGTGAAAAGTGCTTTCGTTGTTGTGGAATAAAAAGCCTTCATATCTTAATACATATATTTAATTTATTCGGGACTATTAGAGCGGGATCCACTTTTTGAAGAATATGAGTCGAAGCAATAACAAGAATATTTTTAGTGGAACATCTATCACAATCCTTGGAGAGATAATTCACTAATAAACCGAAGGATTTTGTTGTGAGTTTAGAAAATAAGTTAAATATTTATATTAGTAAAAATATATCAATTGAATTTGGTTGGCTTAGTGAATTTTACTTGTCCTTCCTATTGAAGGTTGTGGGATCAAATCCCTGCAGGCGCAAGGATTATTTTAATCTTTGTTTTTAACCGGTTAAAAAAACATTATAAAAATACAACATCAACTTCACCGTTAGTTTAAAACGGCGGATGTACCAATTTGAAAACGAAACATAACGTTAGGTGCTATTTTGCGAAAAAACAGGTGGGTACTAAAATAGGAATACAGAAATTGGTTGGGTACTAAATATGTAGTTATCCCTTATTTTTAATACAATTTAATTAATTTTTAAATTTAAATACAAATATAAATGTGTGAGGATAGAAAAAAATATTAGTTTACAAATGTCACAATGTAAATATGTGAGGTTGAAGAATTAAAATAGAAATGGTTAAATTTAAGTTATTTGGAGATTTTTTATAATTGTTAAGGGTAAAAGGGTCTTTATAACTCTTATGTCAAAATCTCTAATTTCAAAAAGCTCCTATTAGCAGCTTTTTCAAAATTAGAGGTTTCACCCAAATTCGCTCTTTACCAAACATCCAAATTAGCGGCTTTCACTGGTCAAACCTTTAATTTTAACTCAAACGTCTAATTTTAATTCAAATATTTCTTTACCAAACAGGGCAATGGGACGTCAAAATAAATCAAAATTGAACAACCAAAATAACTCTGCGGATGTCTTTTTAGCAACTAGCAATATTTGTTTTTGAACAACCAAAATAATTTTAATGTTTTTTTTAGTTGAGTGATTATTTTGTAATCTTTCATACTTAGAGAGCTTAACAAAAAATCATCTATATGCATATCAATGTGTACCATTCAAACTTTTGTGTTTGAAATGCACTTCTCAACCCAAGGGCGATTACTGGAATTTCTAGTATTACGTTTAAAAAAATTATTATTAGAATTAAATTATAATTATAATTTTCATTTGTTATCTTATGATGTTTTTATTTTATAATTTTTAAATTTATAATTGTTTATCAAAATATAATCATCGGTTATATATTATCTGCAAGTTTAAAAAAATTATATTTCATCATGTCAATATATTTTTTTTGAAATGTAAGTAGTAAAATTAATAAGACTAGATCGTATAAGGAAGGGCATAACCATGACCCTCGTTAAAAAATTTCTCTACACTCAATAGAAGAAAAAAATACACCATGTCAATGTCGAAACAGAAAACATACATACAAAATAAAACAGAAAACATAGCAACCAAATGACCACACCCCCATACACCATTATTTTAACCAATACCCTTATTGGCTAACAAGTCAGCTTCAACATTAGCAGCCATGTGTGTGTGTGACGAATAACCCAACAATTGTCCTTAAAAAGATTCGACGGGTCCGAAGCTATAGATTTAAACAAACGGGTGATTTCGGAGGGTCCAGAATCTACTCGATAGCCAATTACAGTCGATTTCAATAATTAATCTCGACATGTTTTTTCAGCAAGAGATCTCAAACAAATGTAACCCGTGACGAATAGCCAACAATTCAGCTAATACTGGCGGATATGAGAGAAAGACAGAAGCACCTATCCTTTATCATCTCTGAGTAAAGAGTACACCCCCAATAGCCCCAGCACTGCCATCACTTTTCATGGCCATGTTGGTGTTTATTTTTAGGAAATCTGGAGGCGGAGGTTTCCATGCTAGTGTGTGAGAATGGTGCCATTGTGGTGGCCGGAGTAGATAACCAGCGGTAAAACTAAGAAAGGAATGGAACGATGATATGGGTTTGGGAAAATACAGAGTAAAATAAATGTGAATCAGATTTTATTAGAAATGGATTACTATATGTTTTGGGTTACATAAATGTTGGGTATTTATAGCCCAAACCAACTATTACACAATAGACTAACAAATAACAAATTCAACAAATTCATAACAACTAATTAACTAATTATCTTCAATATTCACCTTGCTTTTCTAATCTTCTTGATCTTCTTCTTCAAAAAAACTAATAAGATGTTAAAACCAGCAAACATAAAGCATGTTTTGGTTCTGTAGGCTGAATTTCAAAGAATGGTTCTCAACAGATTGTAAATGCTGAAATTGGTTACCACCCGAATAAAAACAATTCTTTCCTTACTCACCATTCTTTCATTCGAAATTCGTTCAAACACAAATTTATAGTTCTTACTTAGTGGTTTACCGAGAATCGAAAGTGTTATTCTTTCTTTCGTTCTTCTTTACTCACTGTTCTGTCATACGAATTTGTTTTATCTAAAATTCCTTCAGAAATCTTTCTTTCTTCATCTTCACTGTCTTCATTCCTCGCTTATTCGATCCGTCTTTTTGTTGGGAGCAAGGCGGTTAAGCTACGAACCCCCGGATGCAATCTGAAGCCTTCTTCCGAGCAAGAAAACACCCTATTTTGTCTGATTAATGAAATGCAAGGCTGTTAAACACTCGACATTCCCCAGAGATTTTCTTCCATGGACACTTGACTATGAAGTATCAAGCTCCAAGTTGCCTTGTGAGAGAATCAGTTGACAATGAAGAAAAAATTCACACTGTTCTTGAACACAATTCCAGCATTCTCCAGCTTCCAACAACAATCAAAATGTAGCAGCAGCAATAGCAACCAATATAGGTGTATAATAATTTCCAGCAGCAACAAGTCTAGCTATAACATGGTAGTTCCAGCAGCAACAAATTCAGATACTTTAGCAAACCCACAACAATACTACCAGAATAAAGAATCACCAGGCTCAATACTAAACAACCAACAACAAAGAAATAACCAAATTCATCTGTCGATTTTCAAATCACCTAATCAAACACCTCACAAAGCAAAGAATCTCACTCTAACACCTTCAACCGTATCTTTAAGCCAAGTAAATTCAACTAATTAGAAATTGATATCTAGGTATTGCACTCAAGTTTCAATTGAGTCACATATCCGCAAGTGAAGAATGGAAGACTCACGGTGAATAGATTTTTTTTAGAGTAGTCCCTGATTTCAGTAACTGAACCGTTCAATAGAGATAGCAGCAATATAAGCACCTGAGCGGTGAATTGATGACTGGAAAATGATACGGCAGAAGAAACCTTTGTAAAGATCAGCTGTAACAAATGAAGGTAAGGCCGCCCGAGTATAAAACCATTTAGTAAACACTACTCAAGCTATCAACTTTTAATCGATCTACTCCAGTTAGCTAAGTTTCAATTCCAACGAGGATCAGAAAATATGCATCACAAGCTTACAAATACCACCTACGGCACTGCCCAAAAATCAAAATTTATGAACATCAACTTCATCATGTAAAGAGTTGAACGCAGATATCACTAGCCTGAACAAAACTACAGTGAAGAGCAATAAGTAAATGGCCAGCTTGACAAAACGATACTTCTTCTCAGTATTAAGATCTCTGAAAATCTCAGTGACATCAAGAAGATGCTTCCGATTCAAGTACAGCATCAGATGATAAGCAGTGATGGGGAGAGTGAAGATAAACATGAACCAATGCCAGGTAAGCAGGAAAGGAAGGCAGAAAAATTCTTACAGAAGGAACTCTGGGAGAACAATCGAATTAATCCGAGTCGTTGCCTCGAAAGGATTGAGATGATCAGCCTCAAGATCTGATAAGGACAGCAACTGATAAAAGGATGAAGCGAGAAGAGCAATGTTGATGAAGAAACAGAGAACCCAGAAAATCAAATCCCACGCCATTTTCCCCCAACAATGTCAACAAGTAGCAGCGGAATAAGGACGACGTCAGGATCTATGGCGATGAAATCAGATCTGAGTGAAACTCCGATTCTAGGATTTCGAGCTATTGACTGTGTTTGATTTTTTTTTTTGAAGAAGTAAGCAGCGTTGAAACTAGGGTTAATCGTGACCTAAATCTCTGTTCACCGGTCCCTTCCATGACGAGAACCAAGCACGCCGCAGCTAAGAAACAAAGACGGAAGCCATCTGAGGCTGCCACCGCGGTTTCACCGGCTACAGCGTCACCTCAAACCAGATCGGAAAGAGCAAGAAAAACTGGACAGGAAATCAATACACTCTGAAGTGAAACAAAAAGCAATGACAGATCCAAAACGACAGCAGCGGAACGGATCAAATGGCGTCAGGATCATTGGTGGCGAATGATACCATGTGAGAATGGTGCCATTGTGGTGGCCGGAGTAGATAACCGGCGATAAAACTAAGAAAGGAATGGAACGATGATATGAGTTTGGGAAAATACAGAGTAAAATAAATGTGAATAAGATTTTATTAGAAATGGATTACTATATGTTTTGGGTTACATAAATGTTGGGTATTTATAGCCCAAACCAACTATTACCCAATAGACTAACAAATAACAAATTCAACAAATTCATAACAACTAATTAACTAATTATCTTCAACATAGTGCAACTGAATTTTAATGTCCCGATTGTTTCAATACAACTACAAGCGACAGATCCGCGACAATATCTACCATGGAGATGAGTAACGAGGGTTTCAAAGCTTTAAACCACCACGCCATTCGTGTCATTACAAGGAAAAAGAATTGTGATTCATCAAAGTTTGACTTCTTAAACACCACATCATTTCTGAAAAGCCATATCGACCATATAGTTACAATGTAACCCCCTCGTCCCGGTCTGGCCGGATGACCGGTCCAAAAGGGCTACACGGGGAAAACCGAGTGAAAACCCCCTAAAGGATTATCCCTCGGTTAGCAACCCTATTTTTTTCATTTTAAAACTTGTCTAGATGAGTATTTAATCCTATGTGATCATACAGCGGAACATCATAAACAAAACGATCGAACGAACTCAAAACCACAACCAAAAGATCAATTTTTAAGTTTATCTGCAGGAGGTATCGATACACCTAAGGGGTGTATCGATACACCTTGACTAGGTCAAAGGGGTCAAAGTCAACCCGTGGAGACCGTATCGATACACTTGGGAAGTGTATCGATACCCTCCTTAAAGGTTGACTTCCCACGGTCAACGCTAGGTGACCGTACCGATACGCCTGAGGACGGTATCGATACAAAGTTGGACAGTGGCTCCAGTGACCAAAATGGTATCGATACGCCTCCCCGCGTATCGAAACGATATACCTAGAATAAGAGGGTCGTATCGATACAGGTCTAGCCGTATCGATACCCCTGCTCTGCAACATCTCATTTCACTACTTAGCAACATCATGCATGGTTCTAGATGCATACTTGGACACTCCTAAGCACACACCAGCTTACATACAACAAACCACATTCAGGACTTGATATGAGGGGCATTTAATCCAACGAAAACATACAAATCAAGACTTCATACAAGTCCACAAGAAGCATACTTAGCAAGCTTAAGGCATCTTTCACAATGTAGCTAACATAAGGCATACCTAGGCCAACATCCTACAAGTTTAGGCATAAGCAATTAAACCACATGAGAAACATAGAACATAATCCAAGGAGCAAAACATAACACAACATGAGTTTAACAATTTCAAGCATAACTTCCTAGGGAGTTTGACCCCAACTCCTAACACTCTATACCCCATTGTCTAGGCATTATTACAAAAGCAAACCATACTTAAACTTGCTTGAGAACTCTAAAAGCTCCTCCCTCGCCCGCTCGCCTCCCGAACTCTAACGATCTGCACGTTGGAAACAAAAGAGCGTAAGCAATCTAGCTTAGTGAGGAAGGCTCTACAATTTACAACATGCAGTTTTCTAAAATACGATTTGTATGCAAGAAAGCAATGGATGCACAAGGGTCTATCTCAACCACAACATTTGGTTTGCACGAGCACAACCAACATACACTTACGGTGGGACTACACATCACCGTTTCGACTAGTGGATTTCCAATGGGACTACACATCAAAGTACTACCCTACTAGTCACTATCGGTGGGACTACACATCACCATAGTTTAGACCACCATCACGTGAGGCACGAACTCAACACGACTACAACATTAACAACTTAAAATGCATTTCAATGAGCTCAACGTATACATAATCAACATGTCACAACAACATATGAGTAGAGAGACTTACACACGGGTTTAGGTGACCTCTCAAGGTTCTACCCAAACCCCAAAGGAATCCATATCAGGCACAATGTAAAGACCAATGAATCTACTCACCGTTGCTACCCAAGAGAAGATCGAAGATCGAGCTCAAGACTCCGAAATCCCCGGATTTGCCCCCGAAGCTTCGTCAACCAAAATTCTTGTTTCTAGACATTCCAACACCAAGCAAATAACCCCAAATCAGTCCATGTTCTAAAATATTCAACCCGGATAACATATTAAGCACAAGACTTCAATTTTCACATTGAAAACAAGCCCAAAATACCAATTTCCGAGCAGCCCTTAAACACCCCTTAAAACCATTGATTTCAACCTTCAAACTACTCCCTAAAGCCTCCAAAACTTCCCTTACATGTAGCTTATCCATCAGCCCTCTCATATTCACATAAAACACCCCCAAAACCCAAATTTTACTACCTTAAAATCTACCTCAAGAACATGCTACGAATTTTCATCCAAATTCAACCAATTTGATATATGTTACTCATTATAACATGATTCACTAAAACCCCAACTCAATTTATCAAAACTAATTTGAAAACCCCTTAAAAACCCAAACTTTAATATAAACCCTAATTTTCAAAACCCCACATTTTTAAAATCTAAGACAAAGGATAGATAGAGATTGAAGAGGAGATTTAGAAAATGTAATTACCTTTTAAATTGGTGTTGAAATCAAGTAGTAGGACCAATGGAATAGTAACAAGGTTTTGAAAGGGTTTAGAAATGGTGGGGAGTTTCTAACATGAAAGGGGGAGGAAAGAGGGAAGAAGACAACTTTTTATTAAAGTTGTCTTGCTTTTCAAAACTTTTGGGTGAAATTACAACCTCAGTCTCTTCCCTTTTCCCAAAACTCAGATTAGGTCATTATTTGAAATTGAATTATCTTAATTAAGTTCTATTTGACTCGAACTATAACCCGGCTAACTCCTAGGCCCAAAACACGGGTGTTACATACAAAAGGAATCAATGACCAGAATTTAGAAGCATCAAACCATGAAAAGAAGAACAAATCTGGTTCCTTTGGCCAAGCTGCCATCAGTCTCCAAATATTGCATGGTTTCATCCACAACCTCCAAGCAATGTCACAGTAAAAAAACAAGTGATTCGAAGATTCAGACGCCCTTTTACACATACGGCATAGTACATTAGAGTGTAGAGAGACCCCATTTTAGCTAGCTCTACTTTAACCGGGATACGACCATGGAACACGCACCAAATGAAAGCTTAAACTTTTACGGGAGCTAAACCAATCTAGATTAATTTCTTCCAACTAAAATTCGAGTGAGACCTGACAGACAATGGATTTGCATGAGAAAGCACCACTCCCCGCGTTCCCCCAGGCCCCAACATATCCAATCCCTATCCATATTGCTAGCTTTAAAACTATTAAGGAGCTGACACAATTGGTTCTATTGTGGGACCTTCATATCAAATAATGATCTTTGTAATTTAATTTACAAATGTCAGAACGTATCGCTTTTACTGCCAAAATCGACAATCACGCCCTATTTGTTTGAAGCTTTACACTCAAAGCAGGGTAGCAAATTCAGTAGTCTGACCAGAATTTGATAGCTTTCCCGTCACTCACCTGCATACTTAAGTTACGTAACCAAGTTCATCATGTCCGTGGAAGGAATTAATAATAGATCTCTATAGCCAAAAGAGGAGGGAAGAGGGCTAAGCTAAGGAGTCATATCTATATTTGCAGGACATAACTTTCCTCCATAAGAGACATCAATCTCATTATCAAACCTCCAAGGCCATTTTGCCAGGAGTGTTTGATTCATTATATTGGGGTTATAAACACTGAGGCCACCCTTAGACAACGGGAAACTTACTTTGGACCATTTCATCCAGTGGATACATCTTCTATCCTCCTTTCCTCCCCATAAGAATTTTGTATAAAAATATTTTAATTTTTATATATTTTCATACAACACTTGCAGATTACAATCATGACGGTTTTATTTAATTTTAATAAAAATATTTTTATTATAATTTTAAGTTGATGTATTTCGTATATTATAATATAAAAATTTAAGACTAAAGAAGTATTTTTATCGACCCAAATTAGCAATGTCGCCCCCTCGCGCGAAAACATAATTAATTAAGTCTTTCAGTTTGCACATTGCAACAAATTAACCTATTGGATAACGTTGACTAATAGAACTATTAACTACCGCATATGTGGTCGTTAACATAGTCAATAATTTAACTTATTGTACATTAAGCAGATATAACGAAATAAATAAATACCCCACCCCTCCACAAAAGAAGAAGGTAATGGAGAAGCAACAATCATGCTATTTGGTGTTTATTAATAAGGTCAAGAGGTTGGTTTGGTGGTGAAGTACTAAATTTTTAACCAGCTAGATTTGGGTTCAATCTTCACCCCTCCATATTATAAGTTATTTTAATTATTTACTTTAAAACTAATCAGATGATGTCATGTGTCATAATCTGATTAGTTAAAATTTAATATAAACATAAATATAAAAATTTTAATTTGTAAAAAAAATTGTGATGCCACTTCAGCATTTTTGACATGTCAGTCGTGACGTGGCATGCAATTAACGGCTATATATAGCAATTAACAGTTATAACGGTTATGTCGGTCAACGTTAGTCAAGAGGTTAATTTGCTGCAGTGTGCGAACTGGAGGTCCTAATTGTGTGCGTTTTCGCGCGAGAGGCGACATTGCTAATTTGAGTCGAACTCGGGAACAAAAATACATATCTAGTCGATAGTTAAATATTATTAAAAAAAATTCTAACTTACAACATCACATCTAACATGATTATTTATTTCTAAAAATAATTTTTGATAAAAACATTGAACATTTAAATCTTAAACTTAACAATTTAAAAATACTTTGAAAAATATATTTTGTTAACGTAATTTTTAAAAACAATGCTAAACTAGATGATATTAAACACATTAATACGTGACATTTGCGTTTTTTAATCGGGTAAGTAAAAAATTATTAGATGAACTCAGCTCGCCACGTCATTCGTGGTCCCAACTAATAAAGTCCATTCATGTTATTTTCTCCAAAATGAATCTTTACCTTTTTTATACATATCAATAAAAATTATTAGTTAGACCACGGATGATGAGTTAGCCAGGTCCATGTAATAATTTCTCCGGGTTATGCATGAGTTAACTAAACACCTAAAATTGGGCCAAATGGTAAAGGATCGCCTAAAATTGGGCCGTATGTAATCTAGAAGGGTCCAACGGCTGCGATCGGTGTTTCGGTGATCTCAGCACTGATCTCAAACAATTAATTAGGTAATAAGAAGAAAACGTCATGAGTGAGAGATCCAAAAATCTGGCGGCTATTTTTATCTTGCTGCAAAAGTAACAACAAATAAAAAATGAAGCTGGCAAGAAAGAGATACTAAGAGGGAAAATGGTGCTGTGGGAAATCGCACTGGGAACGGCTTATTTCCTGGGGATTAAACGAACTTACAGGCTTGCTTTCAAGATTCAGCGACGGATTATCAGCCGCAACCATCCTAGGCTCCAACAATTTGTTCAAAGGTAAAGAGATTTCCATTTCTTCACTTTTACTTTTTCTTTCTGCGTTGCATTAAGAGTCTGGTTTGGTTGGCTGATTAGAATCAGGCTAGTTATTTAACCGTGAATTACTACTAGTACTATTTGTCTGTGGGCGCTTGATTTACTGAAATGGATATATGAAATTGAATTGAATAGGTATTTTTCAGAGGGAAATTGAATAGGCTTTCATGAAAAATGTCATCCTTAGTAATTAACTGCCTTTTCTCAATATTTGCTCCTCTGGGTGTCTGTTTTTCATATTTGTTGGAAGTTTGCCTTATTGGGGTTAATCAAATTAGGGCCTGTTTTCATTTTTTTAATCATTGATAGCACTTGCATTTCTCCCATTATTTTCTGCATTTGATAAGCTTTTTTTTAAGTTGCTAAAGAATGTGAGGAAGAAGTCTATCATATATGTGCACCAATCAACCTCTCTTTTCTTTTGCCTTTCCAATTAGGTGCTTGTATGTTCATTTAAAATGTCTAGAAAATATTTCATGTTTACTTAAATGTTTTGATTGATATCTAGGCATGGAAAGCATCAAGTTATATATTCTCTCCCAGCAATAAATCAATTAGTGAATTGATTATTTAGCTAATTAGGTTCAGGATGCGAGTGTACAGCTCCTTCAGTTTCTTTATTATGCATTTAAACATACCCCAAGTGATTATCTTAGACAAGAAGCTAAAGCTGTTTGTGAAGTCTAGAAAGTCAACCGACTTCCGACGACTTTTCGGATGGGATCCGGGCATTTCTGGTCTGAGTTGTATTCTTTTGAAATTGACCATCATTCAATTACCTTTTTAATGCATCTTGAAACGCATCAATCGAACATCGGAAACTCAAGATACGTTCATTTTAGTGAAGACTGCACAAATAGAAAACTGGATACGGGGTTATATTCGTGATTTTGTAAAATTCAGTCCAATAGCTCTTATATTAATGACTTGGACGAATTTATTAGCCCAATTAGGGATATTTTACAACCTTATTTATTTTATTTTAAAACTTATATTAGTAGTATTTATCCTTAATTTTAGCTTGTTTTTACGATACTTGTTGTCCAAGTTTTTTACTTAGTATAGAATTACATTCCTTGCTTTAAGCCCTGATTTTAGCCTTAATGAACTCCTTGTTCAAGTTGTTAGCCTATTTAAAAAGGCTTCAACCACGTTGTAATTTAGATTTGAGATTTTAATAAAAGTATTTTTTGAGGATGTGTTTGTAAGTGTTGATAAACTTGTGCCTTAGAAGTCTTTCTTCAAACGTTGAAGGCACAAACTAGTTGAAACGTTGAAAAAGACTTGCACAAATTTATCGACACTTGCAAACACATACTCAAAGAATACTTTGATTAAAATGTCAAATCTAAATTACAATATCGGTGAAGCTCCTTTAAAATAGGCTATAAAGACTTGGACAACAAGTAGAGTTCGTCTCTTAAAAATAAGCCTAAAATCAAGGCTTAAAATAAGAAATGAAATTCTATCCTAAGCAGAAAAACTTGGGCAGTAAGTATCCTAAAAAATAATGTTAAAATTAAGGATAAATCCTACTAATATAAGAATTAAAATAAAATTATAAATAAGGCTGTAAAATATCTCTAATTGGGCTAATAAATTCGTCCAAGGCCTTACTATAAGAGCTATTCGGCTGAATTTTACAAAATCTTGAATTTAATCTCGTAGTTTTTTGCTTGCGCGTCTTCACTAAAATAGACATATCTTGAGTTTTTTTTATGTCCAATTGATATGTTTCAAGATGCGTTGGAAAGGTAACTGAATGATGATCAATCCGGCCTAGAAATGCCCGGATCCCATACGAAAAGTCGTCACAAGTTGGCTGACTTTCTAGACTTCACAGTCAGCTTTTTGTCCAAATTGATCAGTTTCACCCCTCCTATGCATGTATCACCGAGTCTATCATTTCTATGAGCTATGCATGTCCTTGTAATGTATGATTCATTCCTAGGTTTCCATTAGTGTTGCATGAACTTTAATTTTATGATCCTGTTGTTCCTCCATGTTTTTATTTGATCAAATTCCCTCCCGTTTTGTACGAGGCATCACCCTTTCCTTGATACTTGAAGCTACCAATGTAAAACCTTTCTTACTATGTAACCGTTAGTGGTTGATTCCTTGATTCTTAGTGATCTTCAATTCTAGGGGAGAGCACAATCATGAATATAGGTGTTCTGGAACTATTAACATTGCAAGGATTACGACTTGAAAAGACATTCTTTGATTTTTGTTTTCTTTTGGTATCTGTTATCTTTTTCGGCCACCAGACGGACACGTGCTGTATTTGATATAGCACTCAAGGTTAACAGGAGCATACAGCACAGGGACTTGGAAGTTGGTCGGAATCTTGGTAACTGGATGCTCCGCTGGCTTGATAAAATGAAACCTTCAGTGCAGATCCAAGGTCCAACTCACCAGAAACCCCACCATGATGTTGGCAGAGCATTCATGAACATTCGAAAGAAAGTGATAAACTCAACATCATTGAAAACGCCACGAATCATCCAGTCCCCACGAAACTATGAAGCTGGTAGACATCTTTTTAGCTCGTCAATGAAAATGTGGTCCAATTCCTTCCCTACAATTGCAATGATGATGCGGACACCAAGTGCTGTTGGAAACATGACTCAATGCAGGCATTTAAGCAGTAATGGACCTGACACATTGAGGCTGAATTATGTGAGAGGCGAAGGAGTTATCAGGAAGGATATAATGCAATGGATGTGGCGGTAGTGAAGGCGAAAACCCGTATCTGTTTTTATTTTTGGACTTTCAAAACTATCAAACTTTTATGGGAAGCACTAAACTTGCTGCTGCATGACTGTTATATGAAGAGGCGCAGTGCTTTCAATTCTGAATGATTTCGGAAGGGGTTTATATGGGATAATAAGTTTTTTTTTCCTTTGTCAACAACTGCTTTTTTTTGTACATTCTTTCTTAGTCCATATTTCCCGTTGGTTAGAGAATAGATTGTTTCATTGTTTAAAGCACTGTTATATGAATGTATTCTTCTCATGCTAGTGTTATTTTTTTAGCAGAGCATTTTACTAAAATTATGTGATCTAATTCTAGTATTCTTGTGAGTTTGACTTCCAAAACCAAGATCTATTCATCTCTAGTCTGAAATAAAAATGTAATTAACACAAAAATATGGGGAAATGTCCCTTATTAACTACACAAGGTACGAGTAAATAAAATAGGCAGAACCGAAACAAAGCCAACATAGCAAACAAGTCTAAAATGTATACATGTCTTGAAATTCAATCAACCCCAAGAATTTTCAAAAGCAGCGGAAGTAATCGCCTTGGAGAATTCCTCAAAACTAATCATCCCATCCCCATCGGTATCGGCCTCCTTGATCATCCCCGTCAACTCCTCCACAGTCAGCGCATGCCCGAGCTTCGCCATCGAATGCGCCAACTCAGCAGCGGTGATGTATCCATTACCATCCCTATCGAACATCTTGAACAGCTGCTTTAGCTGCTCCTCGCTGTAAGGCAACTTCTCCAACAGCAGTTCCGGTGCCACCAGGGACACAAACTCCGAGAACTCAATCAACCCGTTGTTATTCGTGTCGGCCTTTTGTATCAGCGCTTCGACTTGGTCGGAGCTCGGTTTTAGGCCTAAGGAGCGCAAAAGCGAATCGAGTTCCAGCTGTGTAAGACTACCGTCGTTGTTATGATCAAAAGATCGAAAGATTTCTCGTAGTTCGGCGATTTGATCATCGTCTAGCTTGGCTGGTTCCTTGTCGCTCATGTCAGAAACCCTCAAATCTTGAAAAGCAATGTCTTGTATACCCTAAAAACCAAATACAAGAAAGTCAACACTCGACAAGGGTAAATCTTAGCAAACGAAATACAAATAGGGTTGTTCCGCCATAAAAAATGATTAAGCAGAAGTCCTTTGAAAAAAAGAAGGATTTTTAATCCTATTTAAAAGACGATGAATAAGTCCGGGTTATGATTATGAAGACAAAAAAAAATGTTATATTATTATGAATGAATAATTGAAATCTTCCTACTGTCTTCTTTCCCCGTCTCCTATAGGAGAAATATTCGAGGGAAAACTACACGTAAAGTGGCGAAATTCCGTGATTGGAGCACGTATTTCTTGCACCCTACTGGCTAGTCTGAGATAGAGTCTCGTCAACCGTGACGGCGTTACCCGATTCTTTGTTACTGGACGTTGACTCCAAAGGTTAAACTTTGGTTTAAATCTACTAGAGGTTCCTCTACTATTTTAAAAGTTAAAATGTACTCCTCACATTTACTTTTTTTATTTGAAAATATTGGTATTGTTATGAATATTTATCTATGTGGATGTCTATCGTGATTAGAACTTTATCTAAGGAGTTTGATTTACTTTATCATTAGGAATATTATCTCATTTAATTAGAGTTTAATGTAATATGTATTTTTTATGCCTATAAATAGATGATTTGATGAAGGCATTGTATACAAATCTATAATTGAGAATAATACAAATCTTCTTCTTTCTCTCATCTCTTTATTTTTCTTGTTCTTCGTTCTTATTCTTCTTTATTTTATTCACAACACGCTATCAGCACGAATTTGCTCAATTATCAAGATATTTGGAAGATTTGATAATCAAGCGTCATATACGAGATGGATGTATAATCTCGTGTCGTCATCATCAGAAACCTGGAATAAACTCTTGTGCTCTTGAAACACTATGTAAGTACACTCGCATCATCTAAAAACAATATTAGACAATTTTTAAAAATTTTAATTATTATGGTTCTTGTATAAGACGCAACAGAGAGAATTAAAACATGTTTGATACATCAGCGTTTGACACAGGAAGTATTAGGCAATTAATTATTAGACAATCTCTTTATTAAAACAAAGGGGGAGAAATTACGTCACAAATTCTATAGTTTTTTTTCTATTTGATTTAATCTTTGCATACTTTTATAAATTCAATTTCGATATTCTACTTTTGAGAATTGATATTTTTAATCACGTTTTGAGTTTTACATGATATGTTTCAATGACTTAAAAAAATATGGCTTGAATCAAGATAAAATCAAAAGAGGTACGTTTTTTCAATATGTTTATATTGAGATCAATTTTTATTTACGCTATTCTATTGGTGAAAGCTAATATTTTTAACCTTGTTTTGAGTTTTACATGTATTTAAATGACTTGAAAAGAGACGTGATATAAAGGGATTATGAGAAGCTGTCTCGTTCATTTGCTATGTCTCCATCGTTCTCGAAAGGAAAATCATTATCGGTAAAATCTATTTTCCCCTTAAACTATGATTTTAAAGTGCAATAAATCGTGGTGATTTTGCTTGAAAGAAATAATTCTCATGTGTCGAAAAATTCGACTAGTTCTCTCAAATTTAAGTTATGAAAATTTGTTTTGATCCAAAAAGTTTTATGGGAGGCATTCTCTGAAGTGAATGCAAAGCATGATGTTTATTCCATGCGATTATCAATGATTGGGGCATTCCCTGAAGTGAATGCAAGCATGATGTTTATTCCATGCGATTATTGGAACTGTTTCATTCCCTGGAGTGAATGCAAACATGGTAAATCATTATTCAATTAGAGACATAATTTTGATATAATCTAAGTATATTGGCTGTACATCCCGTTCTGCGAGGCTACTGGTCTCAAAGGAGGTTTTTAAATGACATTGTGAACTGGTTTAACAAACTCGCGTACGAGGATTAGATCTTTGTTCTCTGTGATAAGGATATGTGAAAAAGATTTCAAAGGCCCACTAGCTCTACTCCATTCCCTGAAGTGAATGTGAGATTATATTATGGAAAGAGTAAAAGCCACATTAGAAGTTGTGGTCGTGATTGAAACCATGAATAAAGACATGGGAAACATAGCATTTTAAGGATACTTTTACCCACTGGTGGTGAGGTTATAAGGATGATAAAAGTGATAAAGATCACTCTAATGAAGTAAAATTATTTTTATTACCAATGTGATGTTATAAACCATTGGTCTCGTACTTGTCGTACGTTGAAAATTAACAATGATTGAATGATAAAGGAAAGAAAATAAAAGCAAATTCTGTTTGTGAAAAATGACAAAGATGATATTGATCCCAACTTATTTGGACATTGTTAGTCCAACTCATTTGGACGTTGTTGATTTCCTTATAACCCTCGAATGGAATAAATCATCTTCTAATTATTCTCATAACTTTGAAAATAAATAATTATCTTTTTATTTATTTTGCTTTATGTTTATTTATTTTGTACATTAATTATTTACATTTTATATTTATATTCATGTTAATATTTATATTTATATATTATCATATTATTTATTTTGTTCAACATGATTACTTATCAAATATAATTTATGGTGATGATTTATGCTTAGCAGAAGCATAAGATATATTTTTCCATTTAAATGTAAGGGAAAAATGTGAATACTATATTTCAAAGTACTAAAAGTATTGATGCTCCAGAAGAGCAATAAGTTCTTGAGAGAAAACACATTATAAAAAGTGCATAATTGCGAATATTGCAATAATTATCGCTAATGGTAATAATATCGTCACCACTAGAAGTAAAAATTTTAAGAGAGCAATATGAGTTCGCAAGATATTCTTTTTGAATTATAGATAACATATGTTATCAATTGTCATTTGAAATAAACCAATATGATATAAGTTCTGGTAGCCAAAAAGTCAGTTGAAAGCTCTAGAAGAGCTACATATTGCTACCAAAAGATAATTGAAAGCTCCGAAAGAGCTAAATGTATTCCTATTTAAAGGAAAAATTTTGATGGCCGTACTAGGCATGTACGAGTAATGTTAAATTACATGTTATGGTAAACAAGAAGTTTACAAATTCAGAGATATATACACACATATATATAGTTGGCATGATCGGTTAGACCATCCTGATCAATAATGGTGCAAAAATTATTGAGATTTACATGCACGTGTATTAAAAGAACCTGTAGTTCTTGTGGTGCTTATTCTCAAAGGAATTGATTAAATTCCACTTATTAAAGAACATGAAGTTCTTGTGTTGTTTGTTCTCAAAGGATATAGTTGATCCCACTTACCAAAAGAACTAGAACTTGAAGTTCTTGTGCTGAAGTTGAGACTGCATGTCTTGCATATCTAAACAAAATATGGGCCCATATATCCACAAATGTGGAAAGTTTTATATGATTTTAGTAGATGCATCTACACTGTTTTATCAACTTACAACCAGAAGTTTGTGAGATTGATTCTAAAAGGATTCAGATTATGCAATTAAACTATTCGTTTTGCAAAAGCTTGTGGGTTTATATTTTAGGCTATATCGGTTGTTACAAAGCCTATTGATTATGAAAAATATGGTTTAGCAAATTTTTAATTGGATGCCTTCTATTTAATAGCTAAAGTGTGAGAACAAAACATTTATTATTTATATGGTATTTTCATATAGCAACACTTATACGCATCAAGCCAACGAGTTATAATAAACTCCTCATTATGATTTGACTTTTGGTCAGAAGTCATATTTCTCATTTTTAAATTTTTGAATGTACGATATATAGTTGAATTGCTCCTCCATAACACACAAAATGGGCAAGTAAAAAGGGTTGAGAATATATATTAAGTACGAGTCTCCTTTTATGTTTAAATTCTAAACATTAATTGGAGAATCATTTATTATATGATTTTTCTCAACATCATGGGGAGAGAATAATCAGCTGGATAAAGAAGGAAATGAATTATCATTATCTAGATCCTCGAATATGAACTAAAAGTTCATAAGATAATTCATGTTATTTCATGTCAACTGCCAGACATATTTACTGACCCAGTGAGAGTAATTAAGTCTCATATACCAGCCGAAATGCTCTAAAGTTTAAATTACATGTTAGAGCAAGTGGATATAAATCATGCTTGAAGCATGATAGTTGAAATGGTTCCAATGATCAAAATTCTCGTAAATAAAAAGTATTATGAGATGGTCATATATTGGAGGCGGGTACTCCTAAAGAGACCCAAGACATAACTAATAATAAAACTCTTGAAGAGTTTCAAGTACCTGAAATAAAGATTGAAATCTTGAAGAGATCTCGATGAGTTATGTCATTACGAGAATGGAACCAGAAAATTGGAAAGTTGTCGACAACAATTTTACAAACAATGTTACATAAAATACTTATATAGAAGTAAAGAAAGAAATCGAGGATATTGTATAAAATCTATCCAGAAGTATAGATATTGAATTGGCCGATGTTGAAAGACGCTTTAAACTTCTAAAATAGAAGTATTTGGACCAGCAGTCCAAACACCTAAAGGTGTAATGCAAGTGAGGCACAAATAAGTAGTCGTAAATACGACTTGAACTATGATTTATGAAAAGTTTTAATTACTTCATGGTGGATGCAATTACTTTGGCAGTTATGAAATTTTTTACATGCGTCTAATTATTTGTGGATCCATATTTATCCTTGAAGGATTTAAAATTCTAGAAGCATTTGGAAATTTTCGAGGAAATTTATTTATACATGTCTTATGAATATTTTGGCACATTTGGTATAATCGCCTTAGTGAATACTAATTGAAAAAATACTATAAGAATGATCAGGTTTCCTTATGTATTTTATAAAAGAGTTTGGATCAAGATCCATTATGATAATTTTAGAACTCCTAAAGAGCTTCAAATTGGAAACTCATGAAGTACTTTCAATACAAGTACTTGAATCTTGACATCAAGTTTATCTCGACCTGAAGATCGAGCATTTTTTATATATTTCTTTTTGTCTATGAATAGACATAAGCTGAAAGAATCTCAAAGAAGATTCAATATGAATAGAGCATATCTATTAAGTATCTCAATAGTTGTAAGATTGTTGGATGTGAATAAAGATAATTATATCTTTTCTTGGTCTTGAAGCACTATATATTAGTTGGTCAATAAATATCTATGAATATACAAAAATCATTACATTTAGATCATTACAAGATATGATACAAATGCTATCTTGTGTAGAGATAATGGAAGATGGATACATCATGGAAAATATTACTCCAAAGTTTCAGCCCCCGTTATCTTTAGAAAATAATACTCAAGGTTGAATTATGAAGATTCAAATATCTTTAGTAGTATTTTCATGAGGGAGAGTAAATACGCATTGCACTCTTTTTCCCTTGACCGATGTTTTGTCCCAATGAGTTTTCCTGGCAAGGTTTTTAATGAGGCAACATGTTATGCGTATCAAAGATGTGTGTACTCTTTTTTCCTTCACTAAAGAATTTTTTTCCCACTGGGTTTTTATCTTAGTAAGGTTTTAACGAGGCACGTTATCTACATAGACATCCAAGGGGGAGTGTTATGAATATTTATCTATGTGGATGTCTATCATGATTAGAACTTTATCTAATGAGTTTGATTTACTTTATCATTAGGAATATTATCTCATTTAATTAGAGTTCATTGTAATATGTACTTCTTATGCCTATAAATAGATGATTTGATGAAGGCATTGTATATAAGTCTATATTTGAGAATAATACAAATCTCCCTCTTTCTCTCATCTCTTTGTTCTTCTTGTTCTTCGTTCTTATTCTTGTTCTTCTTTATTTTATTCACAACAGGCATAGGTTTCTCTTTAATTTTATTTTTAATGACATTAGAGATGTAAAAAAGGTAAAATAGCTTTTCAGTCCCTATATTTGTGTAAGGACTAAATTGATAAAAGAATCGTAACCATTAAAGGATAAAATTATTATTATGCCTTTTTTAGAATTGCCTTGTCAACCAACTAATGGTAAAACTTTATGGATGTTAGCAAAATATCAAGATTTTTAAAATAAAAAAATGCAAAGATACTAATATCACGAAATTAAAGTACGGTGATTAGAAGTTCAGTGAAAGCAAGTTAAACGTTTAGTGGTTATAATGAGAGTTTAAAAAGTTTAATGACCAAATTGAAAGCACTCTAAAACTCCAGTGAGTACCAGTATAATATACCCTTAATTCATTTCATTCAATTTTAAACCATTAAAAGCCAACTAATTTTTGCACTTGATCTGTGCCGGCCTGCCGGGTTCAGGTTCAGACCTATATAATATTGCTGCTTCAATCAACCAACATGAGCTGGTTATAGATCCATAAAGATTGGGTGTTGGGCCAATTGGCCAATAAAATCCTTCCAAAGCAAAGAGATTAATGCATGTTGAGCCATGACTGTGTGGTAATGAGAAATCATAATTGTAATAGCAATTGATTTGAATGTACATGCATCACCTGAAAGTGGTGGAGTGGTTGAGAAAAGCTGCACCCAAGTAAATGTTTGGGGGGGACTGTAATTAAATGTGTAGGTGCTTGTTGGAAGCAAAGTATACAACAAGCAAACTCAGCACTGTAGTTTTTTTTTATATATATTCTAGTGTGATTATATGATAATATCTGATCTTTATCTCTTACTCTTTTGAAAGTGTACATATAATGTGTAAATTATGCAATTAGAATCCGAATTACTTAAGAAGAACAACATCATCTTTTATCAGTATGATAATTCGATAGATTCAAGTCAACACAATAACTAAGCCTAATGAATATATGACAGACAGTTGTGGGCCATTTATTTTCAACACCCGTATTGTGTAGTTGGACCATATATCCCTCTTATTATTAATTAGAGGGAAAAGCAACGGTTGTCCTTATGGTGAAGACACTACTCTAAATGGTGACCAGTGGCATATAATGTTTGGTTCATGTTTGAAATTTCTGGTTGTTCCTTCCAAACATATTTCGAATTTGATTCCGATTGAAATTCGAGAGTATAATGTATATTATCATAACACCTAATGCTTATCGGTAACTTATATATCATATAACAATCGTAATGTCAATTAATAAATGAAATGCAGAGCAAAGCAAAGCAGTAAACTCTATACTTATATTGTTTCAATTTTATTGCATTGATATGGTATTTGTTTTAAGGTTCTAATTAAGTGTAGCTCATTAATTACTGCCTCAAGTCAATACCCTGAACTCTTTAATCTTTATGTTGTAGGACACTAGAATTATGATGTAGTAATGTAGTTTTACGTAGCAATTAATGAGGGTTGGTTGTGGTTTCCGTATCACAATTATCCACTTAAGAATAATGTTTGTGTCGAACTCTCCACGTTTATATTAATTTATTGCTCATTCTCAGGTCATATGATATCATTAATGTTATATTAATTAAACAAATGCATTAGCATTAAATATCATGAACCAATAACTTCTCCGTTCAAATTGAATAGAAATTCTCTGTTCCTTTTTAGTATTCTTTTTATGTTTTTATATTAAAAAATTATATTTAGAGTAAAAATTAGGAATAAAGGTTAGGGTTGAGGAATTATGAGTATGGTGTATTTTTAGGGTTTATGGTTTAAAAGTTAAAATTTAAAGTTATAACTTATAATTTATTTTTTTAATGTTAGGCATAGAAAATGAATAAAAAAAATAGGATTTTTGTCTGTTCTATTTTCCATCATTACGAGAAATTATATCATAGGCCTGACTCGGTACGTCATCCATGATCTCAACTAATAAAAGCATTCATTTCATTAAATTTTTTCATATCATCTTTTTACCGAGTAAATTTTCTCTCAGATTTATTGTAAATTAAATTTAAAAATGATTTTTACCGATTGTAGATTCACCTAATAAAAAAATTATATGAACAAATTTAATGAAATGTATGTTTTTTATTGGTTGAGACTATAAATAACGTGACAAAACAGAGTTATGATATATTTCTCCATCATTACAGCTTTTATAGCCCACGTATACATCATTTCATGTGTTAACATCAAATATTGTGTCAACGGAGCTCATACACGTTCCGTTCTCCACATTCTAACACTTTACATGTTGGTCCAGAAAAAAAAACTCTACAAAATGATTCTTTTAACAAAGAAAAAAAAAAACACATTTTATGACATGCAAATACAATTTTGCTAAAGTTGATAGAGGGGTGATAACCAGTATTAAGATCAGTGTCGCTGTTGATTAAGTTAAAAAATAAACAAAGAACTTGCGGGTAAATTTTTAAAAAAACGAGTAATACATAATTAAATAGAATATTTTATTCGTAATTATCATATATTCCTAATTGAAGAACCCCTGAAATAAACAAATATAATTTAAATGAGCCATCCAATCATGCTTGTTGATTAGAGTAGGTATTTTTGTAATCATTATTATGTGATTGAATACTCCGAATCAGATATTGTAAATAATTATTATGGAGTGATTTTTTCAATTTAATTTATTTCATTTAAAATATTAAAATTTAAATCTTAAACCTTATTTAAGAAATTTAGTACATCTAGTATTACAAACAAAATATATCACCTTGCTCGTATAAAATATATAATATAAAAAACCAACCATATTAAAGTATATACAAGAAATTTCCAAGTTACAGAAATTTTGGGTTATGGATTAGGAAAATTCTACAATGTGCGACGAACATCGACGAACACCATTAATGATGAACACCGATGAACACCATTAAATTAATTAATAAAGAATTAAAATTTCAAGGACCCATCATACAATTAATAATTATTTTAAAAATTCAATTAAATTATTTATATATATATATTAAAATTTTATTTTTTTAATAAGGGTAAACTATATATTTAGTACCTTACTTATTTCCGTATTTCTATTGAACCCTCATTATTTAAATATTATTTCAATTTGACCCTATTCTTTATAAAAAAATAATTTAACCCTTAACCTAAAACCCTAAACTATTAAACCTTAAACCCTTAAACTCTTAAACATATACCCTAAACCATATACCATTAAAAATAAATTCACCATCATCGATTCAATTCAATTCAATGAATCGTTGAATTCTTCTAAAAAAATTTAATTTAATTATATTTTATATATATCAAAATTAATTAAACTTGTTCCCTACACCAGGGCTCGGGCCGACATTCTTAATGCCTCCAACGGTCTGGCTATCGGTAAACTTGTCCTTCACCGGGACTTGGACCTGACTCTTTGATTGCACCGAGGTACAAGCCAATATCAAAGATATCGGAAACCCTTCCTCCAGCAAAATTTTGGGACATCAGAATATTGAAAGGATCACGAGCTCCGGCAACAATGGCAATGGAGCTTAACAATAAACAATTTAATTAAATTTTTGAGAGGATGTTGGATGAAGGAGATTCGAGTTTATCTTCATCTCAAATAAGATGATAGCGTTAACTCTAGGAGATTCGAGATTAATTAATTTTGATATATATAAAAAATAATTTAATTAAATTTTTTAGAAGAATTCAACGATTCTTTGAATTGAATTAAATCGATGATGGTGAATTTATTTTTAATGGTATATGGTTTAGGGTATATGTTTAAGAGTTTAAGGGTTTAAGGTTTAATAGTTTAGGGTTTTAGGTTAAGGGTTAAATTATTTTTTTTATAAAGAATAGAGTCAAATTGAAGTAATATTTAAATAATGAGGGTTCAATAGAAATACGGAAATAAGCGAGGTACTAAATATATAGTTTACCCTTATTAAAAAAATAAAATTTTAATATATATAAAAAATAATTTAATTAAATTTTTTAAATAATTAATAATTGTATGATGAGTCCTTGAAATTTTAAATCTTTATTAATTAATTTAATGGTGTTCATCAGTGGTCATCATTAGTGATGTTCATCGATGTTCGTCGCACGTGGTAGACTCATCCTATAGATTATAAGTGTCTAAGTCTAAAAGCAATATAAATATAAAACAAGTGATGGTGAACAAATAATATGAGATTAATCATTCATTTGTTCAGCTTTTAAACCAATCCCATTAACTAAAATGTTTAATGAGGGAGGTGGTCCTGGTGATGAAGACACCTTTGGATTTTAGTATAAATGGTCAAAACCCCATTTATGTCTTGCAGTTATGTCAAAGTCCCTTTCTGCCCCTAAATTTAATGTTTTTGTGTATCTTGTCTTTCATACATTTCTATAAATTTTTATTAAATATATATATTATAATCAGAGGTCTATTATGGGGTGACTCTCCTAATCTAATTTATTTTATTTAAGAGTGTAAATGAACCGAGCTTGAACGAATAAGGCTATGTTCGTGTTCTTTTGTTTATTTTAAAGGCGTTCATGTTCAGTTCGTGTTCGTTTAAATTTTTAATATTGTGTTCATGTTTGTTTATTTATTTTTGAAAGTGTTCGTGTTCGTTTATTTGTTCACGAACGTGTCATTTAAGTGTACACAAACGTGTTCGTTTAAATGTTCACAAGATGTTCATTTAAGTGTTCGTGAACGTGTTCATTTAAGTATTCACTAACGTGTTCGTTTATTCGTTCGCGAATATGTTCGTTTATATATTCAGAAATATTAACTAAATTAACAATAAATAAATGAATAAAACAAAAGCAACAAAATAAAACTTGCATTTCAACATGAACTTATATAACCTCCTTAATAACAACAACAACAACAACAAAAAGTAGTACTTAGATACATCCACGAGCATTTTCATCCTATAAACGAGCTTATAAACGAGTCCATAAACGAGCATATAAACGTGCTTATAAACGAGCCTACAAACGAGCTTATAAACGATCCTATAAATGGTCTTGTTCGTGAACATAAACGAACCAAACATATCTTTGTTCGTGTCCATTCGTTTATTAAACAAACATTAAAATTTTGTTCATACTCGTTTATTTAGCTTAATAAACGAATAGTTCGTTGAACGCTTTGTTCATTTACACCCCTAATTTCATTCACAACGTCAAGATTCGAATTATTATAAAAATTCTTTTAAAATTAAATTCAATTAATTTATTTCTAACAATGTAACATTATTTGATTTTAGACATCATCGATATATTAAATGTAATTATGATAGTATTTTAAAGCTAATATCTTATAGTTCATTAATAATATATGAAATTTATGTATGGTTCGGGCATTGTATATAAGATCTTTAATAAATTTGTACCTAATAGGCTAATACATTGATGATACGTAAATTCTTACATTATTTTTCCTTTTGAAAATGAAATTAAATACAATAAAACAAAACAAAGCGCCACACCAAGAGAGCTGGGACAGAGCACAGAAAAACTAAAGTTAACTCCATAATAGGAATTTGCATCACCGATCAACCAATGATCCTTATCCTTTATAACCTTAAAAGAACAACAAGCTCTCAATCTTCGTAAGTTCTAACATTACTATCTAACCATATAATAATAAATCACATCATTAATAAATTGTTACATATGGACACGTATTTGAATTAATAATTAAGTTAGATTTTAATTTTACTGTCGAAGAATACTTGATAATTAAGTTTATTTAATAAGCAAATATCTGTTTTAGATAATAACTTTTATAGAATAAAATTTTTGGTAGTTAAGTATTTGTTTCTATAAATATAAAGTATGTTTTAACTTTTAAAATTATAAAAAAGAATTATTTTGGAGAGATGTAATCGCTTTGATGACCTCTGCAACTATTACGATTATGTTGCAGAGATGAGTATTGTAGGGACGTCTGAAGTGTATTCTGAATATATCGATTTTTGAGATACATAAAATATATTGTTTTTGTACTCTTCGTGATCTCTACGTTTATAGTAGATTATTGTTTCTCTCATACGTAGAGATAGACAATATCGAATCATATTAAATTTTATCTTTTACTCGTGTCTTATTTTATGTCATTCTGACGTTATTGTTTTATGCCTACAAATTCATAACCTAAATAATTAACAATTTTTAAAAGTAAAAAAAAATTATTGTATTATCTAATATGTAATATCTTGCGGTTTGTTGAGAGTGCATAATAGAAAACCGTATATTTTTTGGTTGCCCCACATTAAAAATTAGGTTTATAATTTATGATTAGGGTATAAGGAATTAGAAGTTAGGTGTATTTTTTAAGGTGTAAAATTTAAAGATTTAAAATTTAAAATTATAGCATCAAATTTAATTTTTAATATTAAGGTATAGAAAGGACACTAGAAATGACAGAGAATTTTTATCCGAGATTACATGGTTAAAAGAAAGAGCAAAGAGCTAATATCCCTATTCTTCCCGTGGTTAAGTAATATTGCACCCCTTGTCCAATATTAAATCTTGGTGAGAGTTGTGCATTTGAGGATTTGATATTAAATTTTTTAATTCAGGAGCATAGTTAAAATTAAATACTAAGAAATAAATTATCTAAATTTAAAATAGGTTTAAGGATTCAATAAGACTTTAAATTTTTACAAAAAAAATCAATTAATCCATTAATTTTTTTACTCAATTAAACCCGTAAACTCAAGAAAAAAAATTAATTTGGCCTTTTTACCAACGTTGACAGTTAACTTTAACAATTTTCTTTTTAAATTTTTTGACACATGTCGCAACATGCTAATTCCCCTTGTTGTTTCTAGGAAATTTTAAAAATATATAAAAAAACATAAGAAAAAAATCTAAAAATTCTGAAAAATTGTAAAAAAAATTATTTTAAAAATATAATTTCTTTATTAATTTCTAAATTTATTTAAAAATAATAAATAATAATTTTTCAAAATAATAAAATATTTTTAAAAATAAATATTACAAAATAAATATTATTATTATACAATTATATTAAAATTCAAAATAACTTTCATTGTTTTATATTTTTTAAAAATATTTTTTAATATTTGTAGAAATATAGTTTTAGATATATTTTAAAAATTAAAATAACTTTTATTGTTTTTATTTTTTTTTCAAATTATTTTTTATACTTGTATAATAATATTTAATTTTTTATTTTTAAAAAATGTTTTAACATTTTGAAAACTTATTATTTTAAAATAAATTTCGAAATTAATTTTTTATATTTTTAAAATACTTTTTATAGTTTTCCAGATTTTTGAAAAAAATATTATAATTATTTTTTTCTATTTTTAGATATTTTTAAACAATTAAAATTAAAAAATTCTTAGAAACGGCAAGTGGCATTATCCTATTGCGACACACGTCAAAAGAAAATTTTTGTAACACCCGAGTTTAGGGGTCGGATGGAAATAATATTAAAATATTGTTTCGGGTTTCGGTTTTAAAATTTCAAATGATAAAATATTATTTTGGACTTTAAATATTCGAATAAAAAATTTTATGTTGGATCAAAATTGTTTTGGGAATTAAATCCCATGGATTTTATGATAAAGGAGAATTTGCCATCTCATTAATGGCAAGATGGTAAATATGAGAGCTTTCAAATGTAAAACCCCTCTTTTTATTCTAGAAGACAGCTTCTCTCTCATCTTCATCTTCTTCATTTCTTCTTTCACATTAAAATGCCCTTTTCTCTCCAAAACTCTATTTCATCATCTCCTTTGGCCTTGTTGGTGATTTTTAAAAGGTAAATGTATTTTTGGGTTGTCCTCCTTTCCCTCTACAAGATGCTACCTTTAGATTTCATTATTGTTCAAGATTTTAAAATTTGAAGTTTTAGGGTTTTGTTTAAAAATGGGAACTTTATGATCCTTAACCTAAGCTATTGATTTATTATTGTTATATATGTTGTTTACTACCCATAAGGCACAACATAGTTAATTTTTACATAGTTTTATGTGAATCCCGAATTTGGGTATAAATGGGTTTTTTGAAGGGTTTTGGGGGAGTTTTGGGGGTTGATTTAGGTGGGAATTGATAGCCCAATGGTAGTACTATGGTTAGGGGTTGATTTGGGATCATTTGTGGGTGCAATGGATGTTGAAAACATGGTTTTTGAACATGGTTTTGGGGCTGTCCGAGATTGCAAATATTGAGGTTTGTTCATGGCTTGCAACGTTGTAAATTGAATTTGAATTGTGTTCCGGGTTGGTCTTTTGATGTTGGGCTGATTTGGAATTGTTTGAAATGTGTTTGAGGTTGTTTAGAAGCGAGAATTTGTGTTGGAGAGGCTTCGGAAAGAAATTCGGAAATTTGAGGGAGGTTGCTTGCTTGGCTTGGAGCTTGGAAGCTTAGGTGAGTGGTTAAATATTTTTAAAATGGTTTTGAGTATTTGGTTCAAGCATGTGAACCTAGGATGGGCTTGGTAAACCCACCTAGAGTTGGGATTAGAGTGGTAGTCTAATCCCAAGCTTTGATTAGAGACTTTGGTTACACTCTTTAATGGTTGTATGTGCCTCGTGTTGAATTGTGATGGTGTTGATTATGTATATGTTGTATACATGTATGTTGAGGCATGTTTGATGCATTGTTATATGCATGTGGATGATAGATATGATATGGTTATACACATGTGTAAAATATGATGTGATTTGGTTGTTAACGATGTACATGTGGTGTTGACGTGTGAAATGATATTATGAGGTGTTTGTATGATCCGGGGATCATGGTGAGTACATGCTAGGCATGGAAATGTGGTTTGTGCATGACGGTGAGTCATGGTGAGTACGTGCTAAGCACGGAAGTTATTATGAAATGATATTGTGAAAGATTATTGAAATGTTTAGTATTGGCACTAGTATGCTTGAGTACAAATTATCGATCATTAGGGTGTTAGTGTGCACACATGAGTCTAAATTCGCGTGTGGCCTTGGTGGCGTTGAGTCGCCAAGGAGGAGTACGGGTACGCCCGGAAATTGTATTTATATTAGTCGATGATGAGTGGAATCCCATCGACGGGGCGTGAGGATGAGTGGAATCCCCTCCGCATGAAATGAGGCGTGAGGATGAGTGGAATCCCCTCCGCGTGAACGGTGATGAATGTAATCCCACCGTCAGGTAATGGTTGTGTTGTTGGATGTGAGTTCTGTTGCGTGTAAAATAGTCTATCGCAATTGTAGTGCAAGTATACACGACGCAAGTAGTAAAGTGATACAAAGTATCGGATATCGTCTCCACAGGGATTGGGCTAATAGCTTCACCTAATTTCACTGCACGAAGTAAAAGAAATAGTTTGAGAGAATTGTCACGAATAATAAAGTAAAAACGTAAATAAAAGGAATTGAGATATCAAGATAGAGAGAATGGGCTGGTATTGAGTTGCTCAGTAGTGTAGGTATTGAATTGCTTAGGATCTCCAGTTCTGTCGTCGCACCCGTCGCCGACAGCACCTGTCGCGGCGTCTGTCCGTTAGTTGTCGCGGCAGCGAACACTAACTCCGTACTTCAAGCTTGGCAAGAATCCCAGATCTGCCTTGCCCTATCCCTAGGCACAAGTCTGTCGATGATCACGTCTTTGATGATACCTCCCGGCGTGAATCGAAGGATGAACACCGATGTGTATGAATTCTTCCTTAGCCACTTAACCTCGCCTTATCCCTAAGCACGAGATGGTTCAACTATAAAATAGAGAACGCGCTTTTATCTCTTTTGTATACTTAACTCTCCCGATGCTAAGTAAATGGATAACCTCACAATGCTCTCCCGATGCTCTTGCAAGATATTAAAACCAAGATAAAAGAACTTGAAGTTTATTTTATTGAACTTGAAAAATCCTAAAACAAAGCAACCCTTGCAACTACTTTACAAAACAACCCGTAGCCCTAGGGGGAATTTAGAACATATCGGTGACAGGTAATCGGCAGGGTTTTGGTTTCGGTTATGGGGTAGTCCGCTATGCCCTAGGTTTAATCTATGCCCTTTATATAAGCTTTGGGCTCAAGTTATCTAAGGTAACAAGGATTACAACTTTAATTAAAAGTAAGACTCTAATAAAGATTAAATCTCTAAAGTATCCTACTTCCTAGCCGCCTCCTTGCTTTTAGGGATTTCCTCTCTTTTGAGCTTTGGCTTGACATATCTTTTGATCCGGGGCTTGGAAAATTATTTGGCTGCCACACGACAGATGAGCAGATTTTTCTCTATCCATCGATGTCCACTTCATTTTTCCTCTTCAATAATCTGCTGTCACCATGCTGTCGTGACGGGTCCATGACAGGTTCGTCTCCTTCAGCTGCTTGTTCAGTTCCGCCTTCCTGCTTATCTGCCCTTCGCCTGCCTTCATCGTCAACCAAGGCAGCTACCTGCAAAATACACCATCTTTTAGTAGAATCCGTGCCTTTTATATAATTGTGATATTTAATTGAAAACTAACCTAAATGCAATGCAATGATGCTTGAATGCGGCAGAAATATGGGTTAAAAGGGTGTAAATAATAGGACTTTTACACACTCAACACACCCCCAAACTCAAGTCTTTGCTTGCCCTCAAGCAATTAAACCTAAAGAAAAATGAATTTTTTTTTTTTGTGTTGGCTTTCAAAAAGTGAACTGTCCCTTACCCGTCGCTCATTCTCTATGGCGGCAGCAACCTGTCGGAAGGGTTAGGATCTGTCCGGAATCTCCCTATAGCTCTCGTGCAGTGTGTGCATGCTTGTGAACAGTTATATGCTAAGACCCTCTTAGTTTCACTAGAATATTCAACTTCTTAACTTGAATTTTATGCCAAAGTTTACTTTTTAGAAGGCACATTTTCATGCTTTTTCTTCTATTTTCAAGCTAAGTTTTTCTAGAGCCAGTTTTGGGCACCTCTAGTTAGCTTCCTAGAGCCGGTTTCGGGCACCTCTAGGTTTATTTTTGATTTTTGCTAAACTTCTTTCCTAGAGCCAGTATTAGGCACCTCTAGGGGCTTTTCAAGCTCTAAGCATCCTATTCTAGTTTGGCTAAAATAAGTCTAAGCAAGATAACAGTCACAAAAGTGTTTAAATTTTCAGAACTATAGAAAGGCTCTAAACTTTTCCTTAACCTGTCCTATAGATGCTGCCACGACAGAGACGTCATGACAGGTAAGTTAATTTCACAGTTTTAAGCCAACAGTTTAAATATATATATATATATATATATATATATATATATATATATATTTTAACTTAAAGAAGAACTTAAAAAAAATTAACAAACTAATTAGACATAACAATTAAACAAAAGATGTGCTAAGGACTCCATTAAATATGGAGGGCTGCCACCCCCAAACTCGAGGGTTGCATTGCCCTCAATGCAAGATGACACTAAAAACAATTAAAGAAAAACATAAAAAAAAGAAAAGTACATCACAAATATATAAAGGCAGGCAGCAAATAAGAGAGGAAAAAGAAATAAAAACTTAAATTTTAAGTGCTGTCCTCATCACTGCTGCTGACGCGGATCTGATGGTAGCGTCTGCGTTGGGGAGGTGGCTGGGCAGGTTCCTGGGCAGGTGGATCAACAGGTTCCTCGGCCTGTTGAGGTGCAGATTCCTCCTTCGGTTGGTGGACAGGGTCGTCAGCAGGTTGAAGGGCAGGTGGCTCCACTAGTCGAACATCAGAACTGCCGCTGCTATCCCAGCTGTTACTCGTGATGGCCTTGGACAGCATCCTCTTGTTGGCCACATGCTTGATACGCTTCACCCGTGTGAAGGCGCTGTCCAAGTTCCTCCGGACAAGGGGGCTGTCGTCAGTGGCAGCTCGCTTTGTTCCTCGAGGGGAGGTGTCTGCTGGTGGGCTGCCGGCTGCCGTCGGGGAAGGTGTGGAGGAGGCAGATTCTCCATGGGGAGAGACAGGTGGTGTGGGAGTAGGGGACGGGATATTGAAATAATGGGCGGGGAAGGTAGGGAAAAAGACATCCGAAAAATTCAAAGTATTGGTAATAAAGTTTACCGTGGCGTTGGAGAAGTCGCGGATGAATGTCATTAATCCCATCTGCCGCTCCTCTATCCTCAAGATGGCAGCTAAGATGTCGGCGTTCTGACCTGCCGGAGCGGTGTTGGTCGCAGCTTCTGGGGCAGGCTCGGTGGCAGGTTCATCATCAGATTCAGCAGGTGGGGCGTTTGGATCGAAGGCGTTGAGGGGCGTTACGACGATGATCTCCATAAGGCTGGAGATGTTGCTGTCGGTCCAGCCGCTGCCCTTCTTGATTTTGTCTGAAGGGTCCTCCGGTACGGCAGCGCAGCGGCAGAGGGCCGTGATGGTGAAGGGCAGGCATAGACGTGAGTCCGTTCTGAAAGCACAATCGAGAATGCTTTCTCGCATGTACCTGCCCACGTTGATCGGCCTGTCATGCATGATAGAGTGGATGAGGGCAAGCCGCTGCCTGTTGACTGTCGTGTGGTGGGATGAGGGCAGGATACGCTTTTTAATAAAAGCGTTCCATAGTTTAGCCTCGGGGAGCAGCTGTGCCCGGTTGACGGAGTTGGGATTCTTTTTGCTGGTGCTCCATGTTGTGCCCCTTTCTGTCAATTCCCTCATGACAGCATCGTGGCCGGCAGCGTCGAGAGAGTCCCAAAACTGTTGATGAGCGTTGTCATTGGGGCCAAAGAAGAGGCCGAAGACATGATTGATGCTGCTGGCGGTAAAAGGGACTGTCACTCCTCTGACGGTGACAGATGTTGCCGTCTTGCTCTCGATCGCCGCATAGAACTCCCTTACCAGGGTGTCATTAAGCTCTGCCGGCTGCTCGGCAAAGTCTTCCCAGAGTTGCGCCGTGATAGCTTTCATGATGAACGGCCGGAGGCCAAAAAGAGGGGCATCTCTGTTGTAAATGAAGCTTCGTTCCTCCCAAAGTTCCTTGTTGGCGAACGGAGATGCTGCTGCGGAAGAGGAAGCGGCGGCAGCGTTCTGTCGGGTTTGTCGTGAAGACATGTTTGGTTGCAAGGGCTGAAAATGAAAGAAAAGAGATTAAACTAGAAGAGAATAGCAAGAGAGAAAATCTGAAGTGAGGAAAAATGAAAAGGAGAAGGGGTTTATATAGCTGTCGGGGGCTGCCCATTTAATGCCGCAACGGCAGGCGGGAATAACGGAGCGGCAGATTGAATGTTGCGTCTGACACGTCTGACGGACATTAATGCTGCGTCTGCCGCACGATTCTTCGTCTGCTGTGCGTCTGTTGACAGCCTGTCAACTCCGTCTGCGCCGGCAGCCGAAACGACATGTTATTATAAATGGACTTTATTTGGGCTGATGGATGGGCGGTGGGCTTGGGCCACTTCTTCTTTCTCACTTGCCTCCCTTATTTCCTAAAAACTGAAATTAAAAACAAAATATTATTAAAATAAATCTAATTCCTAATAAATAATATTAATAATAATAAAAATAAAAATAAAAGAATTAGGTTAAATTAGGGATGCCTTGTGGGGCATCACCTAAAGTAACCACTTCCTGTATTCCTGGGGCTTCAGTCCCTTGATAGTGCTTGAGGCGTTGTCCATTGACTTTGAATTGGTGCCCGTCTTTTAATGATTGAATTGTAATGGCACCATGGGGGAAAACTTGAATTACTTGGAATGGTCCAGACCATCTAGATTTGAGCTTCCCTGGAAAGAGTTTCAACCTCGAATTAAACAACAACACAAGCTGCCCTGGGCAGAACTGTCGCGGCAGCAACTTCTTGTCATGCCACTTCTTTGTTTTCTCCTTGTATATTCTTGCGTTGTCGTAGGCCATTGTCCGTATTTCCTCGATTTCATTCAAATCTAACAGCCTTTTCTGACCTGCCTTGTCCAAGTCCATGTTCACTGCCTTGATTGCTCAATATGCCTTGTGCTCTATCTCGACAGGCAGGTGACAGGTTTTCCCATAGATCAATCGAAATGGAGACATGCCCAATGGAGTCTTGAAAGCTGTCCTGTATGCCCATAATGCATCATTCAGAAGTAAAGACCAATCTTTCCTAGTTGGTTTGACCATTTTTTCAAGAATGTTCTTTACTTCCCTGTTGGAAATCTCAGCCTGTCCATTGGTCTGTGGGTGGTATGCTGTTGCGATCTTGTGCTTGACACCATATTTTCTCAAAGCGGCAGCAATTACCCTGTTGTCAAAATGTCTCCCTTCATCACTGATAATCGCCCTAGGGATGCCAAATCTAGAAAAAATGTTTTTGTGCAAAAACTTTTGGACTGTTTTGGCATCATTCTTTTGAGTTGTGATTGCTTCTACCCACTTGGAGACATAATCTACTGCTAGGAGGATGTAAAGATTTCCACATGAGGATGGAAACGGTCCCATAAAATCAATCCCCCATACGTCGAAGATCTCGACTTCTAGGATATTCTGCAGTGGCATCTCGTTTCTCCTTGAGATGTTACCTGTCCGCTGGCACCTGTCACAGTTTTTGTAAAATTCATGTGCGTCCTTATACAGTGTCGGCCAGTAGAAACCTGACTGCAGCACCTTGGCAGCAGTTTTGTTGCCTCCTAAGTGTCCTCCATATTGTGAAGCATGACAGTGATGGAGAATGTCCTCCTGTTCTTCTTGTGGTATACATCTCCTTATAACCTGATCTGCGCATAATTTGAAAAGAAGAGGTTCATCCCAATAATAATGTTTAACATCATTTTGAAACCTCTTCCTGGCTTGGTAAGTAAGATCAGAAGGTAATATTCCGCTAACTATAAAATTAACGAAATTAGCATACCAAGGAAGGTTAGAAGACTTACCTGCCGCCATGGCTGTCGCGACAGCTATTGCGGCAGCAAAGAGCTGTTCATCTGGGAAGGTCTCTAGTATGTGTGTCTCATCTACAGGTAGACTTTGTCCCAATTCCAGCCTCGACAAGTGGTCTGCCACCTGATTTTCTGTCCCCTTTTTATCTTTGATTTCAAGGTCGAATTCTTGTAATAGCAAGATCCATCGTATCAACCTAGGTTTTGCATCCTTCTTTGCGAACAAGTATTTAAGAGCAGAATGATCGGTGTGCACTATTACCTTCGTTCCAAGTATGTAAGAACGAAACTTGTCGATGGAAAACACCACAGCTAACAGCTCCTTTTCTGTGGTGGTATAATTCACTTGGGCATCATTCAATGTTTTGCTGGCATAATATATGACATGAAACAACCTGTCCTTGCGCTGCCCAAGTGCTGCCCCGACAGCATAGTCACTAGCATCACACATAATTTCAAATGGCTGCGTCCAGTCTGGTGGCTGTACTATGGGGGCTGTCACTAGTTTTTCCTTTAGAACCTTGAATGCTTCAGTACATTCTTCATTAAAGTCAAAGGGTCGGTTCTGCTCTAAGAGATGACATAGGGGCTTCGTGATTTTTGAGAAATTTGCAATGAATCTCCTATAAAAACCAGCATGCCCTAGGAAACTCCTAATGCCCTTGACTGTGGTTGGCGGCGGCAGCTTCTCTATGACTTCAATCTTTGCCCTGTCGACTTCTATCCCACGGCAGCTAATCTTATGGCCTAAAACTATTCCCTCATCTACCATAAAATGGCATTTTTCCCAATTAAGAACAAGATTAGCTTTTTCACATCTTTCAAGTACCTTTTGAAGGTTGCCAAGGCAGCTCTCAAAATCGTCTCCAAAGACAGAAAAATCATCCATGAAGATCTCAAGGAAGTCCTCTACCATGTCGGAGAATATTGCCATCATGCACCTTTGGAAGGTGGCAGGTGCGTTACAGAGTCCAAACGGCATCCTCCTAAATGCGTATGTTCCATAAGGGCATGTGAAAGTCGTTTTCTCTTGGTCCTCCGGTGCAATAGCAATTTGATTATATCCTGAATAACCATCAAGAAAACAATAGTAAGGTTTACCCGCTAATCTATCAAGCATTTGATCAATAAAGGGTAAAGGAAAGTGGTCTTTTCGGGTAGCTTTATTAAGCTTCCGATAGTCCATACAAACCCTCCAACCGGTCACAGTCCTGGTTGGGATTAACTCGTTGTTTTCATTGGTTATCACAGTCATGCCTCCTTTCTTGGGAACACATTGCACCGGGCTTACCCATTTGCTATCGGAGATGGCGTAGATGATACCAGCGTCTAACCATTTAATTATTTCTTTACGCACTACCTCCTTCATTGCAAGGTTTAACCGCCTCTGGGCATCAATAGTCGGCTTATGATCTTCTTCGAGGAGGATTTTGTGCATACAGATTGCCGGACTAATGCCCTGAATGTCTGCTATAGTCCATCCGATCGCCCTTTTGTGCTGCCTCAGCATGTCGATCAGCTGTCGTTCCTGTTCCTGTGGCAGCTTAGCAGAGATGATTACGGGTAGTGTTTTATCACTACCAAGATAAGCATATTTAAGCTGCCCTGGCAGGGGCTTAAGTTCTAAGACAGGTGGTTCGACAGTAGATGGCTTTTGAATTAAATGGTTATCCGAAGTGTAATTTAAGGGTTCGAATAACTTACCTGGGCGATGGTCTAACCAATCTACCTCCTCATGACCTTCATTATCAGATATATCGGATTCAGAGGAGTTGCTGTCGTCGACGCTGTCGTCGTTACTGTCGTGACAAGCTTGTAAATGGCTGTCGCAGCAGTGACCAAATTTTGTATCTTGACAGCTCGACCTTATGCAGGGTTGATCAAAGGTCACCTCAATGATGGCCTTGCATTCTTCATCCACATCAGCATGTTTCATTGCTTGGAGAACATTCAACTTAATTTCTTGATCGTTTACGCGCATGGTGAGTTCTCCTTTTTCCACATCAATCAATGATCTTCCCGTGGCTAAGAAGGGTCGCCCTAGGATGACTGGTGCGTTCTCATCTGCCTCACAATCTAAAATAAGAAAGTCAGCAGGAAAAATAAGTTTATCCACTCTTACCAAGATGTCTTCAATTTTTCCCTCGGGGTGAACGTAAGAGCGGTCGGCTAACTGTAAGGTAACTGTCGTGGGCCGCGCCTTGCCAATACCTAATTTCTGAAAAACATATTTGGGCATTAGATTAACACTAGCACCAAGATCACATAATGCCTTACCCACAAATTTATCTCCGATTACGCAAGGTATGAGGAAGCTCCCTGGATCCTTCTTTTTCTGGGGTGGTTGTCGATGAAGAATACTCATGCAACCTTCTTGCATCCTTACCGTTTCAAATTCCCCAAGTTTAGATTTTTTAGACATGACATCCTTGAGAAATTTAGCATAACCGGGCATTTCCCTAACAGCATCTAGCAACGGAATGTTAATATGAACCTGTTTAAAAATATCATAAATCTTTTTAAGTTGAGATTCATGCTTAGCTTGCTGTATCCGTTGCGGAAAAGGTGGTGGAGGACGGTAATCAGCAATGCGTCCTTCCCACTGCATGCGAATCTGAGGACGATAATCTTCCTTTTTCTCCTCTGTCGCTTCTGCTGTCGTGACAGGCTCATCGGCAGCAGTCTGTTTGTCACCTGTCGGGGCAGTTTCCTCGGCAGGTTTTTCCAAGGTCGGTTCTTTTTCTTTTTCAGCTTCTTTTTCCGGCCCTGGTAACTTTTTCCCACTCCTAGTAGTAATCGCCTTACATTGCTCATGAGGGGGCGTTCTAGCATTTTCAGTATTGCTAGGGAATCCTCCATTCTGCCGTGGCTTAATATGCTGCGACACCTGACCCATTTGTGTCTCTAGAGATTTCAAGGTGGCCTCATGGTTTGTCATTCTCATCTTAGTCTCATCCATAAAGTCTTCCGTTTTCTTGACAAACTTATTGATGTTATCCATATATGTGCCAGTCTGAGACATAAAGGTGGCCAGAGTCTGCTCCAATATACTACTCGTGGCAGGTGGTGGCTGCTGTTGTTGCTGAGGCGGCAGGTTCTGCGGCAGGTTTTGCGGCTGTGGCTGCTGTCGCGTCAACAATCTCGGACCCCCCTGATTCTGATTATATGCTTGCGGATTTAGAGCATTGTTGGGGTTACTCCAGGAAAATTTGGGGTCTTTCCTCCAATTAGGGTTGTAATTGTTGGAATTGTAGTTTGGCTTGTAATTTCCAACATATTTTCCTTCTTCTATATTTATAGGGCACTCATCCCTACTATGATTTCCCTCACATGTAGCACAAACTTCCTCGACAGCAAACCCTCGTACTTCCTCTTCACTCAATAAGTGTTTCATGGCTTTAGTGAGGAATGCTACCTGTGATTTCATAGTGCTATCGGCCTCATAATCCTTGACAGCAAGTACCCGTTTACCCCCTCTTCTAGCGGTTGGAAACTGCTCCTCATTCTTAGCCAGATGTTTCAAAACTTGCAGGGCCTCGTCCGGATCTTTATCCAATAATAGTCCATTCGCTGCAGAATCAATTCGAATGCGAGTTTGTAAGTTAGCAGCATTATAAAACTTAGTTACCTGATTCCAGACGGGGAATCCATGCATTGGGCAGTTTCGTAGAAGAGTTGTGAATCTGTCCCAGGCCTCGTGCATTGGCTCGTCATCTTCCTGTTGAAAAGTAGCAATTTCATTACGTAATCGCTCAGCTAAATGTGAAGGATTAAAACGAGACAAAAATTCACGAGTTAAATCTGCCCAAGTCATGATAGAACCCGGTGTAAGTTTATTCCACCAAGTTTTAGCTCTGTCCCTCAATGAATGGGGGAATAACCGAAGCCCCAGTATCTCCGGACTAACTCCTGGCAGTCTAAACGAACCACAGATCTCCTGGAACGTTTTGAGATGCTCCCTGGCATCTTCTGTCGCAGAACCACCAAACTGCACGGCATTGTTGATCATACTAAACATGACAGGTTTAAGCTCGAAGTTGTCAACGTCAATATCCGGCAGCGTGGTCTCCAACTCTACATGATCGTTCAGCATGTAGTCACGATATGACCGTCGTCCACCTGCCGCGGGCGGGTCACCGACAAGCGGGATTTCTTCACCGGCAGGCTGATTTCGGGCCATCTGCTCTAGCTGTTCTTCAAGGTATTCGTTTCGGTCTAAGAGGTGGCGAATCTGTTTCTTGAGATTAAAGGAACGTTCAATCTCCGGATCTAATTTATACTCAGGATCTTCACCTCTTTTCGATCTGCGCATAAACAGGAAAACCTTGTGAAAAGCAAGAGTTTAAAAACACAAAAGAAAAATTAAAGAAAAGTAAAAATAAAAGTAAAAATAAAAACAAAAATAAAAACAAAAAGTGCAAAGAAAGAAAGGTGTAGTTATGTTGCCAATCCCCGGCAACGGCGCCAAAAACTTGTTGCGTGTAAAATAGTCTATCGCAATTGTAGTGCAAGTATACACGACGCAAGTAGTAAAGTGATACAAAGTATCGGATATCGTCTCCACAGGGATTGGGCTAATAGCTTCACCTAATTTCACTGCACGAAGTAAAAGAAATAGTTTGAGAGAATTGTCACGAATAATAAAGTAAAAACGTAAATAAAAGGAATTGAGATATCAAGATAGAGAGAATGGGCTGGTATTGAGTTGCTCAGTAGTGTAGGTATTGAATTGCTTAGGATCTCCAGTTCTGTCGTCGCACCCGTCACCGACAGCACCTGTCGCGGCGTCTGTCCGTTAGTTGTCGCGGCAGCGAACACTAACTCCGTACTTCAAGCTTGGCAAGAATCCCAGATCTGCCTTGCCCTATCCCTAGGCACAAGTCTGTCGATGATCACGTCTTTGATGATACCTCCCGGCGTGAATCGAAGGATGAACACCGATGTGTATGAATTCTTCCTTAGCCACTTAACCTCGCCTTATCCCTAAGCACGAGATGGTTCAACTATAAAATAGAGAACGCGCTTTTATCTCTTTTGTATACTTAACTCTCCCGATGCTAAGTAAATGGATAACCTCACAATGCTCTCCCGATGCTCTTGCAAGATATTAAAACCAAGATAAAAGAACTTGAAGTTTATTTTATTGAACTTGAAAAATCCTAAAACAAAGCAACCCTTGCAACTACTTTACAAAACAACCCGTAGCCCTAGGGGGAATTTAGAACATATCGGTGACAGGTAATCGGCAGGGTTTTGGTTTCGGTTATGGGGTAGTCCGCTATGCCCTAGGTTTAATCTATGCCCTTTATATAAGCTTTGGGCTCAAGTTATCTAAGGTAACAAGGATTACAACTTTAATTAAAAGTAAGACTCTAATAAAGATTAAATCTCTAAAGTATCCTACTTCCTAGCCGCCTCCTTGCTTTTAGGGATTTCCTCTCTTTTGAGCTTTGGCTTGACATATCTTTTGATCCGGGGCTTGGAAAATTATTTGGCTGCCACACGACAAATAAGCAGATTTTTCTCTATCCATCGATGTCCACTTCATTTTTCCTCTTCAATAATCTGCTGTCACCATGCTGTCGTGACGGGTCCATGACAGGTTCGTCTCCTTCAGCTGCTTGTTCAGTTCCGCCTTCCTGCTTATCTGCCCTTCGCCTGCCTTCATCGTCAACCAAGGCAGCTACCTGCAAAATACACCATCTTTTAGTAGAATCCGTGCCTTTTATATAATTGTGATATTTAATTGAAAACTAACCTAAATGCAATGCAATGATGCTTGAATGCGGCAGAAATATGGGTTAAAAGGGTGTAAATAATAGGACTTTTACACACTCAACAAGTTCCAACGGTTGTCCGCGTATTCGAGTCATAGCTAGGTGCCAATACGGATTGTGGTTTATGTTGCCAATATGTGATCAATTGTGAGCCAATGTGATTTGGGATGTGTTGCTAACATGGTTTAATATATGTGATTTCATATGTTGTAGATTTAAACATGTTGAGCATGACATGTTGTTGAATATATGTTCATGCATCATTTATAATTATGGCTCGTGTGGATCGGAGGTAAGGTCATTCATTTCATTTTGGAAATAGCTCGTGCTTGGACCCTGCTTTGTCGAAGGTTTGTTTTATGAGCTTACCCTCACTAAGCTTTTGTGCTTACGCTCTCTTTTGTTCGACAATGCAGATAAGTAGCTTGTGGGTGGCATGGGCAAGGAAAGGGTTCCAAGTGTTGCTTTGGTGAGCTCAATGTATGGATTTTAAGTGATAGAATGTAATAGTTAAGCAATGGGATAGGTATTGTTGTTTGAGTTTGGGTGTATGTTGATGAATTGATTTGGCCTTGGTTTGTAAAACATGTTATGCTTTGATGTATGCTTGTGTGTGGTGGCATGTCTATAGACGTTAGGTTGCCTTGTTATGGTGCAAACCTCTTTTATGTTATCTTGTGCCTTCTAAGTCCCTTGAGTTCCATGTATGACTTGAATGCCTAATTGCCTTTGTTAGATGTCAAGTATGGATGCCTTGTTCAAGTTTGAATACTAAGTCGCTTGTATGATCTATGCATCACCTTGTGTTGATTTGTGCCCTTTGGCTTCATGTGAATGCATGCTTTTATGGTTGGATTGCCTTAGGATTGATGATAGTGTGCTGGTTGAGGTTATAGAGGGATTTAGGGGCCTCCTTGTGCCTTAAATTAGCTAGAACATGTAAATTCGTAGCAGGGGTATCGATACGGTTGGTGCGGTATCGATACCACCTTCTTGTTTCAGGTCTAGTGTATCGATACACTTGAGGGGTGTATCGATACCATTTCGGTCACTGGAGCTACTGTCCATTTCGGTATCGATACCGACCTCTAGTGTATCGATACCGTCATCTTAGCGTTGACCGTAGGAAGTCAACCGTTGGGGAGGGTATCGATACACCCCTTAAGTGTATCGATACCGCCCTGTTGACCTAGTCAAGGGGTATCGATACACCCCTTAGGTGTATCGATACCACCTGCAGCTTAAGTTTAAAATTGGGCTGTAAAATGTTAGTTCGAGTTCATTTGATTGTTTCGTGAATGTTGTTCCGCTGTATGATCACATAGGATTAAATACTCCTCTAGACAAGATTTAAAATGAAAAAAATAGGGTTGCTAACCGAGGGGGAATCCCTAAGGGGTTTTCACTCGGTTTTCCCCGTGTGGCTCACTCGGACCGGTCATCCGGCCAGACCGGGACGAGGGGGTTACATTTGTTGGTATCAGAGCCTAAGGTTACCGAGACCTTGGGCAGGTAAGTGAGGTAAGCTTAAGTTTTTGAATTGAATTACACGGTGTTTGCTTGTTTTGCAAGAATGATTGCTTGTGTGACAAGTATGTTGATTGTTTGTTTAAAAAGCATGTTGCTTGTTATCCGTGTATGTTGTGAATAATGATTGTTTGGTTGAGAATGTATGTTGTTTGATAGTACGCATATGTTTGCTTGTTTAGCAAGTAAGCCTTGTTATATGCATGGTTGAGCATGTATGTGTGTTGATTTGTTTGAAGCATGTTTCGTAGAGTCCCGTTGCTACTATTACATAAAAAAAAGAGATTTTTAGTGAGGGGAACATACTTGAGCCACTTGGAAGCCTTGCCTTGCTAACCCAATCGTGTATGATTTACTGTTGATGTTGTCGTTGATTTAATTGCTTTTCGGTAAGTAGAAGTTGTAGTTCTGAAAAGGTGGACGATGTTGAGGGAGTCCATCATCTTAGTTAGGGAGGTATGGTTGTACCGGAATTGAGGTACAATCTGTTCGTTTGAGACGGTGTGTATGTGGGTTGATTCCTGTGGATGAGGGACGATGTGATCAACTCTGACATTAGTTGGTAAGAAGAAGTGAAGGCCTATGAGTGGGGGTCAGAGTAGTGTCGATGTTTTATCGAATGAGCCCTTCGAATAGTATTAAGTTGGTTTCCTCCAGTTGATTCGCAATCCGTGCTTTTGTATATCGTTAGCAAGTATGCAAGTTGAACATGCTTGGTGAAGTGTTAGTTGGTGACCGTTGGGGTTTGGCCTATGATTTTAATGCAAGACAACCGGTCAGTATCCATGAATGGGAGCTAGTTTGTGTGATTGGGTCAGTGTACATTGAGTTGTTTTCCAGCAAGCGGAAGAGATGAAGTCACTTCCGATACAGTTGAGCCGAGAAGGGAGTTTTGAGCTTTGACTCCAGGTTTTTTGGTAGGGATAGAACAAGTCCAGCAAGACTGTTTGTGTGTGATCAGAATTGAATCTTGAAGTTACGAGATGCTCTAAGAATAGTTTAGAAGAGTCAGATTTTGTTGAAGAACCATTCTGAAAGCAAGAGGACTGAAGACTATCAATTGTGTACATGTGAAGTTGCAATTTCCGCGGATACCTCCCTTGTGTGAGCATGTAAGAAATTAGATATCTTTGTTGAGACCTTAGATGTAGGGACACATATGACTAGCCTTTTTGGGAGACATTAGTGATCAGAAAGATGTACAGAAGATGTTCGTTGGTGGTTCAGAGTTACTAGTTTCTAGTAGATGTGAAGTGATTGTCTTCCTACGGTTTCGATGTACCTTTTTGACATGGTTTGGCTCGTAGAGCACAAAGCTAGGATATACATTGAGACAAAGAAAGAGTTGCCTTGAAGTTGCAGATTTCTGTGTGACTGTAGTGGTAGGTGAGGAGGTGAACTTCTTGTTGAATGTTGATCCAGATTTAGAGGTCAAAGATTGATTGAGTTTAGCTGACAAGCTTGCTTAGCAATTGAGATGGATTTGATTTTTGAATGAAGATTAGACTGCAGAATGTTAGGATAGTTCGTGTTTTCTTTTCCTAGAAGTATTTGGAAGAATTGTCGGTTTACCTCTTGTTAGAGGAGAAGAGTTTGTTATTGAGACCGTTTTCGAGGTTGCTTCTGTTTTGTTTGTTCTGTAGCTTATGAATTCCGGAAGAATTGAGAATGTTGAAGAATTAACTTCGAGACTTGTTAGACCTTAGATTCATTAGGCCTAGTGCATCATCTCAGAGTTCTACAGTGTAATTTGTGAAGAAGAAAGAGTGACAGTATGAGATTGTGTTCAGATTACATACAGTCGAAACAAGTGACAGTGAATGATTAGTATCTGTTTCTGAGTGTCAGTGATTTGGTTGTCAGTTAGTGTGTGCTTCAGTCTATTTGAAGATTAGTTTGAGATCCGTTTACTACCAGTTGAAAGCGAAAGAAGTTGAAGTATTGAAGACAACTTTTGAGGCAAGATGTGACCGTTTTGAGTTCCGAGTTATGCTGTTTTGTTTGACTAGTGTGTTGGTTACTTTTACAGAGATGTTGAGCAGAATATCTTCCTAAGTTCCTTGATCAGTTGTAGTAGCTATTCTAGATGTCACGTGAGTATATTCAAGTACCGAGGAAGATCATGACAAGTTTTGAAGTTAGTGTGGTAGGTTCTATTAGAGAATTAATTGTATACCAAGTTGCGCAACGTGAACTTTGAGTTAATGAAGATGTTCTCCTAGAACATGCAGATCATCCGAGTGTATTAGGGTAAATCCCAAGTAGGCAAAAGAAGACATGAGTTGGAAGAAATTGAAGACTGTGACAGATATCTATAGTTCCTAGGTCTAGCATTGTTACTTTCAGAGAATTGTAAATAGTCTTTTGAAGATAGTTGCTCCATTGATAGATTGCTATAGAAGAATGTGCAGTTGTGTGGTTAGATGCGAGACAATGAGCCCTTGAGAAACCGAAAGAAACTTTGAAGAGAGCTCCAACCTTGAATCAGTTTATATCGGAGAAAGAGTTTGCGAACCATAGTGATGAGTTACATGTAGAGTTAGGTTGTGTGCTTATGCAAGACAGAAGATTGTAGCTTGTTCATCAAGATAGTTGGAAGACCGTGAAAAGAGTTATTCGATATGAGACATAGAGTTAATTACAGTTGTATTTGCTTCGAAGACCCAGAGACAAAGCTTGTATAGTAAGAAATGCATAGTGTATATGTACGTATCATCAGAACTCGAAATATTTGAAGACTTAGGAAGGGTTGAAACTTGAACCGCATAAAGTGTTAGAAATGCTTGAAGACTGTAATATCAAGATTGAGTATCATCCGAAGATAGTCAACGTGGAAACCGATGTACCGAGTTATTTTGTTGTCAGATTAGTGGTTGAGTTGCTAGCTATGTTGCTGGATTCAGTTCATCGGATGATAGTATTTTGTGACAGAGTTTCATGTTGAACCTACTTTGAGTCAGAATGCTTGAAGAGAAACAGTTGCAAGACAGATTCTTGGCACCTCACGTGCAAGACATTGTGGAAGGAAGACCGTCAGAATACAGTTTCAGAGATGATAGAGTTTGTATTTTTTTTAGAGGCGTAATAGTTGTATCGATTGACATAGTGTTTTGAGACGTATTGTTTTGGCCGAAGCACACGGTAGTTCATTGGTATTGTATCTGAGTGGTATGAAGACGTATTGTGGGTTGAAGATGAGTACTTCTGGATTGAGTTGATGAATAATATGGTTCAGTATGAGAGTGAGTGTGTAAATTGCCAGCGTGTCAAGACCGAGCTTCGGTTTTCTTCTAGTTTGTTACATCCGTGGAAGGTTCGTAATGGAAGTGAGTAATAGAGATTCGAGATTTCAACTAGATTATTTTTGAAGACGTTTTTATAGTGTTTGATTACCTGTTGAAGTCAGATGGTCAGTTAGAGGAAGTTATGAGTCAAGTGTTCAAACAGTGTTGTGTGAGATTATAAATCGAGCTAGTATAGTTGTTTATTTGTTGCGGTTACCACCAGAGTTAGAAAGGGGTTGGTGATGTGATTTGTGTATCTATGATTCGGGAGTGTGAGTCAGATCTGTTCTGTGCTATGTTGTTGAAAAGATTGAGTTGAGTTTTAAGTTGACATGCCTTGAAGGAACCAGTTGAGATCTTAGCATCAGATAGCTAGTGTTGTGTGGTAAGTCTACCGAGTTGAGTAGTATGTTGTGGTGAGAGAGAAATATGTGGAGGAACATGTTTCAGTGGCTCTTCCTGTTCGATGAATTTTGGGGACGAAATTCCTTAAGTGGGGGAGAGTTGTAACACCCGGGTTTAGGGGTCGGATGGAAATAATATTAAAATATTGTTTCGGGTTTCGGTTTTAAAATTTCAAATGATAAAATATTATTTTGTGCTTTAGATATTCAAATCAAAAATTTTATGTTGGATCAAAATTGTTTTGGGAATTAAATCCCATGGATTTTATGATAAATGAGAATTTGCCATCTCATTAATGGCAAGATGGTAAATATGAGAGCTTTCAAATGTAAAACCCCTCTTTTTATTTTAGAAGACAACTTCTCTCTCATCTTCATCTTCTTCATTTCTTCTTTCACATTAAAATGCCATTTTCTCTCCAAAACTCTATTTCATCATCTCCTTTGGCCTTGTTGGTGATTTTTAAAAGGTAAATGTATTTTTGGGTTGTCCTCCTTTCCCTCTACAAGATGCTACCTTTAGATTTCATTATTGTTCAAGATTTTAAAATTTGAAGTTTTAGGGTTTTGTTTAAAAATGGGAACTTTATGATCTTTAACCTAAGCTATTGATTTATTATTGTTATATATGTTGTTTACTACCCATAAGGCACAACATAGTTAATTTTTACATAGTTTTATGTGAATCCCGAATTTGGGTATAAATGGGTTTTTTGAAGGGTTTTGGGGGAGTTTTGGGGGTTGATTTAGGTGGGAATTGATAGCCCAATGGTAGTACTATGGTTAGGGGTTGATTTGGGATCATTTGTGGGTGCAATGGATGTTGGAAACATGATTTTTGAACATGGTTTTGGGGCTGTCCGAGATTGCAAATATTGGGGTTTGTTCATGGCTTGCAACGTTGTAAATTGAATTTGAATTGTGTTCCGGGTTGGTCTTTTGATGTTGGGCTGATTTGGAATTGTTTGAAATGTGTTTGAGGTTGTTTAGAAGCGAGAATTTGTGTTGGAGAGGCTTCGGGAAGAAATCCGGAAATTTGAGGGAGGTTGCTTGCGTGGCTTGGAAGCTTAGGTGAGTGGTTAAATATTTTTAAAATGGTTTTGAGTATTTGGTTCAAGCATGTGAACCTAGGATGGGCTTGGTAAACCCACCTAGAGTTGGGATTAGAGTGGTAGTCTAATCCCAAACTTTGATTAGAGACTTTGGTTGCACTCTTTAATGGTTGTATGTGCCTCGTGTTGAATTGTGGTGGTGTTGATTATGTATATGTTGTATACATGTATGTTGAGGCATGTTTGATGCATTGTTATATGCATGTGGATGATAGATATGATATGGTTATACACATGTGTAAAATATGATGTGATTTGGTTGTTAACGATGTACATGTGGTGTTGACGTGTGAAATGATATTATGAGGTGTTTGTATGATCCGGGGATCATGGTGAGTACATGCTAGGCATGGAAATGTGGTTTGTGCATGACGGTGAGTCATGGTGAGTACGTGCTAAGCACGAAAGTTATTATGAAATGATATTGTGAAAGATTATTGAAATGTTTAGTATTGGCACTAGTATGCTTGAGTACAAATGATCGATCATTAGGGTGTTAGTGTGCACACATGAGTCTAAATTCGCGCGTGGCCTTGGTGGCGTTGAGTCACCAAGGAGGAGTACGGGTACGCCCGGAAATTGTGTTTATATTAGTCGATGATGAGTGGAATCCCATCGACGGAGCGTGAGGATGAGTGGAATCCCCTCCGCGTGAACGGTGATGAGTGTAATCCCACCGTCAGGTAATGGTTGTGTTGTTGGATGTGAGTTCCAACGGTTATCCGCGTATTCGAGTCATAGCTAGGTGCCAATACGGATTGTGGTTTATGTTGCCAATATGTGATCAATTGTGAGCCAATGTGATTTGGGATGTGTTGCTAACATGGTTTAATATATGTGATTTCATATGTTGTAGATTTAAACATGTTGAGCATGACATGTTGTTGAATATATGTTCATGCATCATTTATAATTATGGCTCGTGTGGATCGGAGGTAAGGTCATGCATTTCATTTTGGAAATAGCTCGTGCTTGGACCCTGCTTTGTCGAAGGTTTGTTTTATGAGCTTACCCTCACTAAGTTTTTGTGCTTACGCTCTCTTTTGTTCAACAATGCAGATAAGTAGCTTGTGGGTGGCATGGGCAAGGAAAGGGTTCCAAGTGTTGCTTTGGTGAGCTCAATGTATGGATTTTAAGTGATAGAATGTAATAGTTAAGCAATGGGATAGGTATTGTTGTTTGAGTTTGGGTGTATGTTGATGAATTGATTTGGCCTTGGTTTGTAAAACATGTTATGCTTTGATGTATGCTTGTGTGTGGTGGCATGTCTATAGACGTTAGGTTGCCTTATTATGGTGCAAACCTCTTTTATGTTATCTTGTGCCTTCTAAGGCCCTTGAGTTCCATGTATGACTTGAATGCCTAATTGCCTTTGTTAGATGTCAAGTATGGATGCCTTGTTCAAGTTTGAATGCTAAGTCGCTTGTATGATCTATGCATCACCTTGTGTTGATTTGTGCCCTTTGGCTTCATGTGAATGCATGCTTTTATGGTTGGATTGCCTTAGGATTGATGATAGTGTGCTGGTTGAGGTTCTAGAGGGATTTATGGGCCTCCTTGTGCCTTAAATCAGCTAGAACATGTAAATTCGTAGCAGGGGTATCGATACGGTTGGTGCGGTATCGATACCACCTTCTTGTTTCAGGCCTAGTGTATCGATACACTTGAGGGGTGTATCGATACCATTTTGGTCACTGGAGCTACTGTCCATTTCGGTATCGATACCGGCCTCTAGTGTATCGATACCGTCATCTTAGCGTTGACCGTAGGAAGTCAACCGTTGGGGAGGGTATCGATACACCCCTTAAGTGTATCGATATCGCCCTATTGACCTAGTCAAGGGGTATCGATACACCCCTTAGGTGTATCGATACCGCCTGCAGCTTAAGTTTAAAATTGGGCTGTAAAATGTTAGTTCGAGTTCGTTTGATTGTTTCGTGAATGTTGTTCCGCTGTATGATCACATAGGATTAAATACTCCTCTAGACAAGATTTAAAATGAAAAAAATAGGGTTGCTAACCGAGGGGGAATCCCTAAGGGGTTTTCACTCGGTTTTCCCCGTGTGGCTCACTCGGACCGGTCATCCGGCCAGACCGGGACGAGGGGGTTACAATTTTCAAAAAAAAATCGTTAAAATTAACGGTCAACATTGGTCAAAGGGCCAAATTGATTTTTTTTTTCTTGAGTTTGAGGGCTTAATTGAGTGCGAAAGAAATTTAAGGGTTTAATTATTTTTTTGCAAAAATTTAAGGGCTTATTGAACCCTTAACCCTTTAAAATAATAAAAACTTATTAGGTATTTAATTTTAAAAATTGAAGGGGCAAAATCTTATTTTAACTTAAATTTAAAGTTATACTTTATAGGTACCCAAAATACTATTGCACAAAAAATAAATTTAGAGGGACAATGGCTTCTCCCAATTTTTTATATTAAGGGTCAATTTGATATTGTTTTTGAAATGTACTTTTAAAATGTCGAGTTTAAAATTTTAGTGTTTTGATATTGCAGTGAAAAAAATATTTTTAAAAAGATAAAATGTATATTGTAGACATATATTATAAAATAAAAATAAGTTAATTTAAGTGATATTTAATTTTGTTAACATTATAATATATTATAAAATAAATCAATTTAAATTATAATAAAAATTATGAGAACACCTTAGTAATATTCTGATCTATAAAATATAAAATAATTTATTTATTGATAAAAAATTAAAAACGTATAGTATTAGGGGTGCTTATCGAGCGAGTCAATCACGAGTTGGGCAGTGTTCGACTCATGCTCGTTAAAAAAATTTGTTGCTCAACTCGACTCATTGCTCGTTAAGCTTACTAAAAAATTTACCTTATTTTTAACTAAAAATAAAATTTAATTATACTATATGATGCTTAATACTAACATAAATTAACAAATTTAACAAAAAAATATCAAAAGAGTGTATAAAACACTTTCAAAGTCTAAATCCAAACTAACAATCCACAAATACACCAAACTAGCATTTTAAAACTAAAATAACAATCCACAAATTCACAAAACTATCATATTAAAACTAAACAATCCACAAGTACATCAAACTAAAGTAATCACTAAAAAAATATTTTAAAAAATTAACGAGCTGCTCACAAACTTATCGAATCGAGTTAGACTTTGCTCGACTCAACTCGTTAAGGTCTCGAGTCGAGTCAACCCGAATCGAGCGCTTATCGAGTTTTGACCGAGTCGAGTTCGAGCAACTCACGAGCTACTCAAGTCGTTAAGCGCCCCTATATATATGTGTGTTTTATATAATCTAACAAAATAAATAATAACGAGCCAAAAAAATGAAGGACAAAACAGAACAAAGAAAATAGGGTAAACTATATCATTGACCACCGAACTAATTGGGGATTCCTATTTTGACCACCGAACTAACGAACTCGTCAATCAGACCACCGAACTTATAAAATCAATCTATTTTGACCACCGCCGTTAAAAATCTAACGGTGGAGTGACGGAACTGCCACGTGGCAGCTAACAGGAAAATTTTAAAATTACACATTTGGTCCATGTTATTTACACATTCTTTCAATTTATTCTTAATTTTAAATTAATAAAATAATAAATTATTTAATTAGGTAGTGACACGTGTTAACACCTTATTGGAGGTCTTTAATTATTTAGATTTAATTTTATTAATTTATTTTCCTCCTTCAATCAGGTGGTGACACGTGTCACCACCTATTTAGAGGAGGAAAACAAAATTAAGCGTAAATGCCACCCAGGGGAATTGAACCTAGGTGGTGTAGGTGGAAAGGCAGTGGTTAAGCCACTGCACCAAGCCCAACATTGTGCTTTAAAACACCCAACTTAATATATAACTCTTATTGTTTTCTACATTTATAACCCAAAAGCTCAAACCCTAAACACTAATTTCACATATATAACTCTAAACCTTAAAGCCTGGATATTTCAAATTAATTTTACACTCAACATTTCAAATTAATTTTACATATATAAATCCTAAACCCAAACTCTAAAGCCCAATTTAAAATATTTGGTGTGAAGTTAATTGGAAATATTTAGGGGTTAGGGTTTAAGGTTTATATATGTGAAATTAATTGAAATTAAGCGTGAAATTAATTTGAAATATTTATGGTTTGGGTTTAGGGTTTATATATGTGAAATTAATTTGAAATGTTTAGTGTAAAATTAAGTTGAAATATTTAGGGTTTAAGGTTTAGGGTTTAGGGTTTATATATGTGAATTTAATTTGAAATTTTTAGTGTAAAATTAATTTGAAATATTTAGAGTTTAAGGTTTAGGGTTATATATGTGAAATTAATTTCACACCAAATATTTTAAATTGGGCTTTAGAGTTTAGGGTTTGGGTTTAGGGTTTAGGATTTATATATGTAAAATTAATTTGAAATGTTGAGTGTAAAATTAATTTGAAATAGTTAGGGTTTAAGGTTTAGGGTTATATATGTGAAATTAATGTTTAGGGTTTGAGCTTTTGGGTTATAAATGTAGAAACCAATAAGAGTTATATATTAAGTTGGGTGTTTTAAAGCACAATGTTGGGCTTGGTGCAGTGGCTTAATGTAACACCCGAGTTTAGGGGTTAGGTGAAAATAACATTTTTATATTATTTGGGTTTGGTTTTATGATTTAAAATGATGGATCGGGTTTGGTTTTCAAATTAATTAATTTGATGATAGGCTATGGTTTGAAATTAAACCCCAAATAGCCATGGATTTTATGTCCTTGTGAATATTTCATTTCATTAAGGGCAAAAGGGTCATTGGGCTTTTAACTAAAACAAAACAAATAAAAGACCCAAAATTTCACTCATCTTCTCCCTCTCTCCACAAAACTCACGACATACTCTCCTCACCATTGAAGAACACTGTTTCATCACCTCTCTTCTTCATTTCAACTCCGTTTTGAAAGGTAATAGCATTTTTGACTTCCCCTCATCTTCCCCTTCATAAAAGTACTCTTCTTTTTCATTTTCATGAAGTTTTTAGAAAATGGAGGTTTTGAATATTTTGATAAAAAAAATGGTGCCTTTGTGTAGCTAAACCTAATATTTTGATTTATTATGGTTAGTTATGGAATATAGGAGCCAAATGATATTACATATGTGAATTTCAAATGATTTTAATCAATTTTCGGAATTTGGCTTTAAGAGGATTTTTGGGAGGTTTTAAAGTGGGATTTGGGGCTGTTTAAGGTTGGATTTTGGGGGCTGTAGGTAGTATGATATATGAGGATCGTTTTGGGTGTAATTGATGCTTGTTTGGGTGCTTGAAATGGGAGAATTCAGTGGGTGTTAAGGGCTGCTCGAAATTCTATTTTTGGGGTTGATTTTGAGTGTTGGATGCTTGGTAATGTTAATCCGGGTTAGTTTCGATGATAAAATATTGATTGTGGATGTTTTGTTTGTGTTTGGGATTGATTAGAATCAAGTTTGGGCATCGGTGAAGCATCGGAAGTGAATCCGGAAAGTTGAAGTTGTTGCTTGCTTGGTCATTGAGCTCGGGTGGTTAGGTGAGTGGTTAATTGCTTTAAATGATTTAAAAATAGTTGGTTCGAGTATATGAACTAGGTTTGGCTTGGTAGACCCACCTAGAGTTAGGATTAGGGTGGTAGCCTAATCCTAAGCTTGATCTAGAGCCCTTGGATGAACTCATTATATGGTTGTGTATGTCTCGTATGAATTGTGGTATGAATGTCTATGTATATTGCATTATACATGTGAAATGAGATTGGACTTATGATGCTTGAGACATGCATGATGACGGTTGTTGGTGAGGACGTGCTAAGCACAAGGTTTATTGAAATGAGTAATGTGAAGTGAGTAAATATTGGCACTAGTTTACTTGAATACAAATGATCGATCATTAGGATGTTAGTGTGTACACATGAGTCTAAAGTCGCGCGTGGCCTTGGTGGCGTTGAGTCACCAAGGAGGAGTACGGGTTCGCCCGGATTTGTATTTAAATGTAGTCAGTGATGAGTGGAATCCCATCGACGGGGGGTGAGGATGAGTGGAATCCCCTCCGCGAGACCGGTGATGAGTGAAATCCCACCGTGAGGTAATGTGGTTGTTGGATGTGAGTTCCAACATGTCTATCCGCGTATTCGGGTCTTAGCTAGGTGCCAATGTTGTTTGATGTGTATATCAAAATGTTAAGGTTTATGATCATTGATGAGGTGCTTGAATGTGTTTACGTGTAATGTGGAGTTAAGCTTATGATCATGACATTATAATGTACATTGCTCATGCATTTTATTCTCATGACTCTTGTGGAACCTTGGCATATTTGTGAAATGTCTTGGCTAGATCGTGCTCGGACCCTGCAATGTTGAGGTTTGTTTTTAGAGCTTACCCTCACTAAGCATCATTGCTTACGCTCTCTTTGTTCAACATTGCTGATCCTTAGTTCGTGGGTTGCTCGGGCAAGTGGAGGGCCTCCAAGTGTGGTTTTTGGCTTGAGTTCATCAAGTATGTATTTTTAATGTTAGACATGTAATAGTTTGAGCAATGGGACATGTATGGTTGTTGGATAGTTGTTGGTTGCTAGGAGCATGTTTAGACTCCTTGATGCCTTGCTTGTGTATGGTTTGTGTTGCCATGATGAATATTAACTCATGCCTAAATTGCTCTTTTGAATGTTAGTTAAACGCCTTAGAGGCCATCCTTAAGTTTGAATGATGTTTGAATGAATGTATGTTCGTGGGGTGTTGCTTAGGTGCTTGTCTAAATCTTGTTGAAGCATGCTAGTATGGTTGGTATGTCTTGAGTTTAATTTGTTTGGTGTTGTGAGGTGTTTTGGAGGTGTTTTTGGGCACCTTTGTGCCTTAAAACAGCCCAGACGAGTCTGCAGACAGGGGGCGTTTCGGAACGTTTCCCCCTGTTCCGGAACGGATCCTTTGCAAATGGCCTGCCGTTTCGAAACGGATGAGGGTCGTTTCGGAACATTTTTGCTACTGGAATTTTGAGAAATTGACGAGATGAAGTTGTTCCGAAACGGGCCTTTGATGTTTCGAAACGGTCAAATCTCGTTGACCACGAGATATTGACCGTCAAGGTCGTTCCGATACGGGTCACCCTTGTTTCGGAACGGTCACCTTATGGTTGACCCAGGCCCGTTGACTAGGTCAAGGCGTTTCGGAACACCCTAAGGGCGTTTCGAAACGGCCTGCTGTAAAACATTAAAATGAGCTGTTTAATGCTTGGTTGGTCGATGTATGTTGCAAATGTTTGTATTCCCGCTGCTGTGCCTTATGAAGGATTAAATTATGCATATAGACAAGATAAAACAAAAAGAAAATTTTAGGGTCGTTAACCGAGGGGAAATCTTAACGGATTTCGCTTCGGTTTTCCCCGTGTGGCCCACTCAGACCGGTCATCCGACCAGACCGGTACTTGGGACCGAGGTACCTAGATGAGAAGAAGAGAGAGTTCATGGCTCTCACTCAGGGAGATGCTTCTGTGACTGATTATGAGATCCGTTTCGTTCGTCTGAGTCAGTATGCTCCGGAGTTAGTACCTACTGAGAGGGCCCGATGTGATCGTTTCAGATACGGACTTCATGAGGAAGTTAAGAGGTATACCTTAGCTTCCGATTATTCTGACCTTGATGTCTTGGTTGCTAGAGCCAAGGACATTGAGCATAGCTTGGGGCTGGCCAAGCGTTCTGGGGGATCTAGTTCTGGTAAGAGGCACAACAACTTTGATGGTAGAGATGTCAAGAGGCACAGAGGTGGCGGACATCAGTTTGACCATAGACGTGGCGGTGGCCACCATGGTAGGGGCCATCAGGGCCATAGAGGAGCAGGGTGTTTGCCCGAGTGTACCCATTGTGGGAGGCAGCATGCTGGTGAGTGTTGGGGTAACTTCCATGCTTGTTGGAACTGTGGTTCGAGGGACCACTTCAGGAGGGATTGTCCGCATCAGGCGGCTCAGGCACCGAACATTGCTCAGGCTCCTGCGAGGGCTAATGATTTTCAGAGAGGTCGTGGGCGCGGTCGTGGCTACTTCCAGCCTAGGGCTGATGCACCTAGGGTAGATGCTCAGAGGAACCTTGCTTATGTTGTGGCTGTGCAGCCAGAGGCGGGAGGACCAGCGAGAGTCTATGCTCAGAGAGAGGCCGGGAACGACACCGATGTGATAGCAGGTAATTTCGAGTTACAGTCTATGTCTTTGCTTTCTTTGGTTGATTCGGGTTCTATGCATTCCTACATTTTGAGTGAGCATGCACGGAAGTTAGATATTCCTGTTGAGATCTTAGATGTAGGTATGCATGTTACTAGTTCTTTTGGTGAGACAGTTGTGGTTAGACGTATGTATAGGAGGTGTCCACTGAAGATTCAGGGTCATGTGTTCTCAGTTGATATGATGGAACTTCCTTTCTACGGCTTTGATATTATTTTGGGTATGGATTGGTTGGTTGAGCATCAGGCTAGTGTGGATTTTGAGACAAAGAGAATTTCCTTGAAGCTTTCTGATGACTACGAGGTAGTGGTAGTGGGCGAGAACATTAAGTTCTTGTCTAATGTGGTGTCAGCTTTAGAGGCTCATAGGTTGATGGACTCTGGATGTGGGGCCTATTTAGCCTATGTTATGAATCCGAATATGAGTGAAGCCAGACCGAAAGACATCAGGAAAGTGTGTGACTTTCCAGATGTGTTTTCTGAAGAGTTTCCGGGTTTGCCTCCTGACAGAGATGTTGAGTTTGTGATTGAGACAGTTTCAGGGTCTAGTCCAGTTTCGGTAGCTCCGTATCGTATGGCTCCGAAAGAGTTGAAAGAATTGAAGAGTCAGTTGCAAGAATTATTAGACCGTGGTTTCATTAGACCTAGTAGTTCTCCGTGGGGTGCTCCAGTGTTGTTTGTGAAAAAGAAAGATGGTAGCATGCGCATGTGTATCGACTATAGGCAGTTGAATCAGTTGACTGTGAAGAACAAGTATCCGTTACCTCGTATAGATGATTTGTTTGATCAGTTGAGAGGTGCTTCAGTGTTCTCGAAGATAGATCTGAGATCCGGGTACTATCAGTTGAAGGTGAAAGAGTGTGATGTTCCGAAGACAGCTTTTAGGACTAGATATGGACATTATGAGTTTCTTGTGATGCCATTTGGGCTCACGAATGCACCAGCCGCATTCATGGACATTATGAACAGAATTTTCAGAGACTATCTAGACCGTTTTGTAGTTGTCTTCATTGATGATATACTTGTGTATTCGAAGACAGAAGAAGAGCATGATGAACACTTGAGGTTTGTTTTACAGAGATTGTTGAGCAACCAGTTGTATGCGAAGCTCAGTAAGTGTGAGTTCTGGATTAGAGAGGTTGTATTCCTTGGCCATGTTGTTTCGGCCGAAGGCATTCGAGTTGACCCATCGAAGATTGCGGCTATTGTTGAGTGGAAACAACCTAAGTCCGTGACCGAGATTAGGAGTTTCCTAGGATTAGTCGGTTACTATAGGAGGTTTGTGGATGGCTTCTCTAGAGTAACTGCTCCCTTGACTAAGTTGTTGCAAAAGGGAGTCAAGTTTGAATAGTCAGATGCAAGACAGAAGGCCTTTGAGAAATTGGAAGAAGCTTTGACGAATGCTCCAGTGTTAGTGCAGCCTGTTTCAGGTAAGGAGTTTGTGATTTACAGTGATGCTTCCTACGTAGGCTTAGGATGTGTCTTGATGCAAGATAGGAGAGTTGTTGCTTATGCTTCTAGACAGTTGAAGATTCATGAGAAGAACTATCCTACTCATGATATAGAGTTGGCCGCAGTTGTTTTTGCATTGAAGATTTGGCGTCACTATTTGTATGGTGAGAAGTGTATTGTCTACACCGATCACAAGAGCTTGAAGTACTTGATGACACAGAAAGAGTTGAACTTGAGACAGAGAAGGTGGCTAGAGTTGTTAAAAGACTATGATTTGACCATTGAGTACCATCCGGGTAAAGCAAACGTAGTAGCCGATGCTTTGAGTAGAAAAGTGGCCGTTGAGTTGAGAGCTATGTTTGCTAGATTGAGTGTGTCTGATGATGGTGGTTTGATCACCGAGTTGCAAGTGAAGCCTTCTTTGATTCAGTTGATTAGAGAGAAGCAGTTGCTAGATGCGAGCCTAGTTCCTCATGTTCAGGACATAGCCGAAGGAAGACCGACTGAGTATAGTTTCAGTGGTGAGAGCTTGTTGTGCTTTAGAGATAGAATTGTTGTACCGGAAGATGTTGAGCTGAGACGTCAAATTTTGAGTGAAGCACATTCGAGTCCCTTTTCTATGCATCCGGGTAGTACCAAGATGTACCGAGATTTGAAGAATGACTACTTCTGGGTTGGTTTGAAGAGAGATGTAGCCGAGTATGTGAGCCGTTGCATGGTTCGTCAGAGAGTGAAGGCAGAACATCAGGTTCCTTCAGGTTTGCTGCAGCCTTTGAAGATTCTGAAATGGAAATGGGAGAGGATCACCATGGATTTTGTATCGGGGTTACCTTTGTCTCCTTCGAAGAAGAATTCAGTTTGGGTGATTGTTGATAGGTTCACTAAGTGTGCTCACTTCTTAGCAGTGAACACTACAGATTCCTTAGACAAGTTGGCAAACTTGTACATTCGTGAGATTGTGAGACTTCATGGAGTTCCGAAGTCTATTGTTTCAAATAGGGATCCTAGGTTTACTTCGAGATTCTGGAGTTGCTTGCATAGTGCTTTGGGTAGTCGTCTGCATTTCAGCACATCTTATCATCCGCAGTCCGATGGGCAGTCAGAACGAGTGATACAGATTCTAGAGGATATGCTTCTTTGTTGTGTGATTGATTTTCAGGGTTCTTGGGAGAAGCACCTACCGTTGGTTGAGTTTGCCTACAACAACAGTTATCAGTCGAGTATCCAGATGGCACCTTATAAGGCTTTGTATGGTAGACGGTGTAGGACTCCGATTTGTTGGGCGGAGACAGATCAGAGATTGCTACCTATGCCAGACTTGCTTAAAGGAACTACAGAAAAAGTGAAGTTGATTTGTGACCGTTTGAAAGCAGCCTCCGATCGTCAGAAGTCTTATGCAGATTTGAAGAGGAAGGAGATTGAGTACTCAGTGGGTGAGAAAGTGTTTCTGAAAGTATCTCCATGGAAGAAGGTAATGAGATTTGGCCGAAAGGGCAAGTTGAGTCCGAGATTCATTGGTCCGTATGAGATAGTTGAGCGGATTGAGCCTGTAGCTTATCGTTTGAGGTTACCTTCTGAGTTAGAGAAGATCCATGATGTCTTTCATGTGTCTATGCTTAGGAGATATAGGTCGGATCCTTCTCATGTGATGCCCGTTGAGGAAATAGAGTTAAATCCGGATTTGTCTTATAATGAAGAACCCGTTGAGATACTTGCTTCTGATAGCAAAGTGTTGCGTGGCAAGACCATAGAGTTGGTCAAGGTGTTGTGGAGACATAGAGGTGTGGAAGAGGCCACATGGGAGAGGAAGGCGGATATAGTTGAGCAGTTTCCGTATTTGTTTCCACCAGGTAATTTCGGGGACGAAATTTCCTTAAGTGGGGGAGAGTTGTAACACCTGGGTTTAGGGGTTAGGTGAAAATAACATTTTTATATTATTTGGGTTCGGTTTTATGATTTAAAATGATGGATCGGGTTTGGTTTTCAAATTAATTAATTTGATGATAGGCTATGGTTTGAAATTAAACCCCAAATAGCCATGGATTTTATGTCCTTGTGAATATTTCATTTCATTAAGGGCAAAAGGGTCATTGGGCTTTTAACTAAAACAAAACAAATAAAAGACCCAAAATTTCACTCATCTTCTCCCTCTCTCCACAAAACTCACGACATACTCTCCTCACCATTGAAGAACACTGTTTCATCACCTCTCTTCTTCATTTCAACTCCGTTTTGAAAGGTAATAGCATTTTTGACTTCCCCTCATCTTCCCCTTCATAAAAGTACTCTTCTTTTTCATTTTCATGAAGTTTTTAGAAAATGGAGGTTTTGAATATTTTGATAAAAAAAATGGTGCCTTTGTGTAGCTAAACCTAATATTTTGATTTATTATGGTTAGTTATGGAATATAGGAGCCAAATGATATTACATATGTGAATTTCAAATGATTTTAATCAATTTTCGGAATTTGGCTTTAAGAGGATTTTTGGGAGGTTTTAAAGTGGGATTTGGGGCTGTTTAAGGTTGGATTTTGGGGGCTGTAGGTAGTATGATATATGAGGATCGTTTTGGGTGTAATTGATGCTTGTTTGGGTGCTTGAAATGGGAGAATTCAGTGGGTGTTAAGGGCTGCTCGAAATTCTGTTTTTGGGGTTGATTTTGAGTGTTGGATGCTTGGTAATGTTAATCTGGGTTAGTTTCGATGATAAAATATTGATTGTGGATGTTTTGTTTGTGTTTGGGATTGATTAGAATCAAGTTTGGGCATCGGTGAAGCATCGGAAGTGAATCCGGAAAGTTGAAGTTGTTGCTTGCTTGGTCATTGAGCTCGGGTGGTTAGGTGAGTGGTTAATTGCTTTAAATGATTTAAAAATAGTTGGTTCGAGTATATGAACTAGGTTGGGCTTGGTAGACCCACCTAGAGTTAGGATTAGGGTGGTAGCCTAATCCTAAGCTTGATCTAGAGCCCTTGGATGAACTCATTATATGGTTGTGTATGTCTCGTATGAATTGTGGTATGAATGTCTATGTATATTGCATTATACATGTGAAATGAGATTGGACTTATGATGCTTGAGACATGCATGATGACTGTTGTTGGTGAGGACGTGCTAAGCACAAGGTTTATTGAAATGAGTAATGTGAAGTGAGTAAATATTGGCACTAGTTTACTTGAATACAAATGATCGATCATTAGGATGTTAGTGTGTACACATGAGTCTAAAGTCGCGCGTGGCCTTGGTGGCGTTGAGTCACCAAGGAGGAGTACGGGTTCGCCCGGAATTGTATTTAAATGTAGTCGGTGATGAGTGGAATCCCATCGACGGGGCGTGAGGATGAGTGGAATCCCCTCCGCGAGACCGGTGATGAGTGAAATCCCACCGTGAGGTAATGTGGTTGTTGGATGTGAGTTCCAACATGTCTATCCGCGTATTCGGGTCTTAGCTAGGTGCCAATGTTGTTTGATGTGTATATCAAAATGTTGAGGTTTATGATCATTGATGAGGTGCTTGAATGTGTTTACGTGTAATGTGGAGTTAAGCTTATGATCATGACATTATAATGTACATTGCTCATGCATTTTATTCTCATGACTCTTGTGGAACCTTGGCATGTTTGTGAAATGTCTTGGCTAGATCGTGCTCGGACCCTGCAATGTTGAGGTTTGTTTTTAGAGCTTACCCTCACTAAGCATCATTGCTTACGCTCTCTTTGTTCAACATTGCAGATCCTTAGTTCGTGGGTTGCTCGGGCAAGTGGAGGGCCTCCAAGTGTGGTTTTTGGCTTGAGTTCATCAAGTATGGATTTTTAATGTTAGACATGTAATAGTTTGAGCAATGGGACATGTATGGTTGTTGGATAGTTGTTGGTTGCTAGGAGCATGTTTAGACTCCTTGATGCCTTGCTTGTGTATGGTTTGTGTTGCCATGATGAATATTAACTCATGCCTAAATTGCTCTTTTGAATGTTAGTTAAACGCCTTAGAGGCCATCCTTAAGTTTGAATGATGTTTGAATGAATGTATGTTCGTGGGGTGTTGCTTAGGTGCTTGTCTAAATCTTGTTGAAGCATGCTAGTATGGTTGGTATGTCTTGAGTTTAATTTGTTTGGTGTTGTGAGGTGTTTTGGAGGTGTTTTTGGGCACCTTTGTGCCTTAAAACAGCCCAGACGAGTCTGCAGACAGGGGGCGTTTCGGAACGTTTCCCCCTGTTCCGGAACGGGTCCTTTACAAATGGCATGCCGTTTCGAAACAGATGAGGGTCGTTTCGGAACATTTTTGCTACTGGAATTTTGAGAAATTGACAAGATGAAGGTGTTCCGAAACGGGCCTTTGATGTTTCGAAACGGTCAAATCTCGTTGACCACGAGATATTGACCGTCAAGGTCGTTCCGATACGGGTCACCCCTGTTTCGGAACGGTCACCTTATGGTTGACCCAGGCCCGTTGACTAGGTCAAGGCGTTTCGGAACACCCTAAGGGCGTTTCGAAACTGCCTGCTGTAAAACATTAAAATGAGCTGTTTAATGCTTGGTTGGTCGATGTATGTTGCAAATGTTTGTATTCCCGCTGCTGTGCCTTATGAAGGATTAAATTATGCATATAGACAAGATAAAACAAAAAGAAAATTTTAGGGTCGTTAACCGAGGGGAAATCTTAACGGATTTCGCTTCGGTTTTCCCCGTGTGGCCCACTCGGACCGGTCATCCGATCAGACCGGGACGAGGGGGTTACACTTAACCCCTGCCTCTCCACCTACACCACCCAGGTTCGATTCCCTTGGGTGGCATTTACGCTTAATTTCGTTTTCCTCCTCTAAATAAATTAATAAAATTAAATCTAAATAATTAAAGTCCTCCAATAAGGTGTTGACACGTGTCACTACCTAATTAAATAATTTATTATTTTATTAATTTAAAATTAGGACTAAATTGAAAGAATGTGTAAATAACAGGGACCAAATGTGTAATTTTAAATTTTTCCCGTTAGCTGCCACGTGGCAGTTCCGTCACTCCACCGTTAGATTTTTAACGGCGGTGGTCAAAATAGGTTGATTTTATAAGTTCGGTGGTCTGATTGACGAGTTCGTTAGTTCGGTGGTCAAAATAGGAATCCCCAATTAGTTCGGTGGTCAATGATATAGTTTAGCCAAGAAAATATAAAAGGAACAAAGTTCTTTTTTCCTTTTGCTAAGGTTAAAAAATGAATTTCATCCAAACGTTTTTTTTTTTTTTTGCAAAACGGAAAGCTGCATTTCTTTTTACTTTTCATTTTGGTTGAAAAAGCTGGTTTAATAACTGATTTTTCAATGCAAAAGTTGAGTTTTCTCCCTTGTTTGGCAATGTTTTTTTTAATTTCATTTTCCTTCTTATTTTTCAAGTATATGTCCTAATTAATTTGGACTGATTTATGTCGCACATTTAAATTTTGTGTGATTTATACCGCACATTTAAACTTTGTAAATGAATATCTCAAAAAAAAAATTTTGCATACACAAAATCTTGAACTCGAGACTTATTTAAGAGACACTAACTGCTTATGCTTAGACTAACCCCATTAAATTTACTTAAATAAATGGTTTTGGATTCCTAAAACCAATCCCAAACGGCTTTATGTACCTTCGACACTGCTTTGACTACTCTAGCTTTAGTTTAATTGAGTGTATAAAATTTTTGTATTCATACATCAGTATATAAATCCATAAATTATTAGTGAGTCACATAATGCTAATTGTAGGAGAATATATAATTTTAATATAATTATTAATATTTAATTTATTAATCGAATAAATCAGATTAAATATTACATAAACTCAAATATTTTCTACAGACATCACAATAAAATAGGTTAAAAATATTAAAAAAATCAAATGTGAAGCCATCAATAATAAATTTTTAACCCATAATTAAAAGGTTATAGTTAAATCTATTTATGTTTAGGGATATTTTTAAGGAAACTTATGTTACTATTTTTTTTTTTATAAAAAAGTTTGTAGCCAAAATTGAGGGGACCCAAATCTCTATTGAACGGCTTTGATCGTTTGACAACTTGTGAGCTTTGTTTCTAAATTTTTCTTTTTGACTTTCAAACCCCAAGTAAAAGAATGTACACAAACAAAAATAACGCTCCCGAAAAGAATGCGCGAAAGTAAATAAGGAATCCAAATCAATTCAACTTTAACTTCACGCTATCGTCATGCGCGTCTATTAAGGCAGAAATTAATTAAAAATGTTTGACTTCACTCATTCCCTTTTCTATTATTAATTCTCTTTTGATCCCTATATTATACTCAATTTTTCACTTCGGTACTTGAACGTTTTTTTTTTGTATCACTTCGATACTTAAACTACAGTTTACTGAAAAATTCTACCGATAAAAGCAACAAGGTTGAACATCGATCATTTTTTAAGATAAAACGAGATGAAAATAACGATTTCAATACTAAAAGTTCAAACAAATTAGATATTAAAATGAAAAAACAGCATAATTCAAACTTCAAATAGTAAATAAAACCTTTTCATTTTGGGAAACGTATGAAGGGAGATCAATACAATCCCTTTATTACCAAAACGGACACGTTTTTTTTTTTAAAAGACAACAAACGGAGTAACTGGCGTTGCTTGATTTCTATGAAACTGCGGTTACGATCCTTGTTTACCACGAACGGTAAAATATAAATAACTTTTAGGTCAAAACCAAAATTAGTCCCTTTAATTTGATGAAATTTGTGGTTTTTTAAACTTTATTAAAATTAAGGACTGCCATCGCAATTTCACCTAAATATTTATTACAAGGAGGAATATAGAGAGGAACATAGATGTGCGTGTCTATTTTAGGTATAGAAATCAAAGGAAGAAATCGGAGAGTTGTCTTCTTCCTCTTCTTCATCCTCTTCCTCTCTTACAAAGGAAACACCGACAACATTGGTTCTGGTATTTACTCCTACATTGAATTTTTTTGAAAAATAATTTATCTTTATTATTATCCGTTTCACTCATTTTTGTTTTATATTTTTACTTAATTTCTTTGTAGTTGGTTCAATTTCTGAAGCTGTTTACGAAGGTTTTTCCTCTCTTTTTTCCATGAAGCTGTTTTGGTCTTACACTATTTGATTGTTGCAGGTGCACCAAAAGAGCACGATTTTAGTGTAGTTGAAAAATCAAAAGGAAAACACTGTGAGTCCAAACTAAAAAAATGTATGAAGATTGTCCAGTCATTTCATCAATGGGAGGGAACGTGATCTCCACAGAAACCTTATTTTCATCAACATTTCAAAACCCTAACTTCAACTTCTTGCCTTTCGAACCTTTACCTCCCATGATGCCTGTAAGTCACTCTTCCCTTGTTCTTGCTTAAGTTGTACTAGTACTATTTGTTCGTTTTTTTAACCTTTTCTGGGGTTAAATTTAATAGAAAGAAGAAAATGGGTTGTTGCTGGGAGGGAAAGATGAAATGGAAAGCGGGTCTGGGAGTGAACTTCAAGCTGAAGACAAGCTTGGGAATGAAGAGAATAGTAGTGAGCAGGCGCAGCCCCTCAAGAAGAAACGTTACCACCGCCACACTGCTCGCCAGATCCAAGAAATGGAAGCGTATTTCCACTCATCTTTAACTCTCTTTTTTTTACATATTCATAATTATAACAAGTCCACTATTTATAGAAAGTAATGTTTGGGTTTTTTGCAGTGTTTTTAAGGAATGCCCCCATCCTGATGACAAGCAAAGGATGAGACTAAGCCAAGAACTTGGCCTCAAGCCTCGCCAAGTCAAGTTTTGGTTCCAAAATCGCCGCACTCAGATGAAGGTGAATAACATGAAACCAACTTATTTTCATCTTTCTCTCTCTGGTCTTTCTCTATACAAACTGAAGAAAAAAACCCGAATCCCAAGGAAACGCGTTGATGGGTTTGCATGGAAAACCAGCACAAACCCTAAACTGCTGAAAAGGAAGGATCTTCTTTAATTTGGGGCCACTGCAACCACAGTCTGTATTCATAAATGTGGATTGTGGAGTACTGGGTTTTGCATTAAACTCATTTACCTGCTCATGTGCTTCCCAAAGGGTTCTCACAGTTAATGCAGATTATGTAATTTATGTGTACTCATTATGGTTCTTAAGGATATAATTTATGTGTGGTTTTGTATCTTTAATTGTTTGTTGTTTTAAATTTATTATCAGGCTCAGCAAGACCGATCCGAGAATGTGATACTTAGAGCTGAGAATGAGTCTCTCAAGAATGAGTTTTATCGACTTCAAGCGGAACTCAGCAAACTTGTTTGCCCAAATTGTGGTGGTCCGCCTTTGTCCGGAGGAGTTTCCTTCGAAGAACTTCGTATGGAGAATGCACGGCTTGCAGAAGAGGTATGTGTACAAAATTTATAATAACTTGCGTATAGAGTTACTATTATTGTATGCGTGTATTAGCCTATAATTAATTTAGGGAAAATACTAACAAGTTTTATAATTGAATTAATACTTTTCAATCCAAAAAGCGGAATTAATTTGACATTTATATGTACAAAGATTAAATCAAAGCACAACCAGTTCTATCAGATTTACACTTTTTGGTTTTGAATTAGGATATGTAGTATGAGTTTCATTTTTTTATATAGGATTATGAGTAAATCCATTGTCAATGTTGATATGTTTTAACAGTTGGAACGTGTCTGCGCCATTACCTCACGATTTATGGGACGGCCAATCCAAGCAATGGGTGCATTGATGCCACCTTCATTAGATTTGGACATGAACATTTATCCAAGGCAATTCCCTGAGCCTATGCCTCCTATACTGCCCGAAGCATCCTCCTTTCCCGAGAATAACAATTTGTTTTTAATGGAGGAGGAGAAAACTATTGCAATGGAGCTTGCTATGTCTGCCGTGGATGAACTGGTTAAGATGTGCCGAGCAAATGAGCCTCTTTGGATCCGAAACAAAGAAACCGGCAGGGAATTACTTAACTCGGAAGAGCATGCCAAGGTGTTCCATTGGCCATTAAATCTCAAGCAGCGCTCAAGTGAGTTGAGGACTGAAGCTAGCCGTGACAGTACAGTTGTTATAATGAATAGCATCACTTTGGTAGATGCATTCCTTGATGCCGTAAGCTTTCTTTCCTTTAATTTTCTCTCACAGTTTCATACAATAGCCATATTTAATGGTTTCTTTACGATTGTAGAACAAATGGACCGAGCTCTTTCCCTCTATAGTTGCTAGAGCCAAAAGTATTCAAGTTATATCACCAGGTGTTTCAGGGACTAATGGTTGCCTCCAACTGGTAATGCCTACATTATATTCATTAAGCTTATAGTCGTCTCCATCTTATGAGTTTGCTTTTGTTGCTCTGACCAGATGTATGCAGAATTGCAAGTTCTATCTCCATTGGTGCCCACTCGAGAAGCTTATTTCCTTCGTTATTGCCAGCAACAAAATCTGGACGATGAAACGTACTGGGCAATTGTTGACTTCCCACTCGATGGCTTTCATAATAACTTACAGTCTTTATTTCCCTTATACAAGAGAAGGCCCTCTGGCTGTTTAATTCATGACATGCCTAATGGTTACTCAAGGGTGCGTAAAACATATCCTTCTCTTGTACATAAATGTTTCAAATCAAAGTTGTGCTTGATTCGATATTAGACATATCAACCGGACGGATTCGGATCTTGGTAATCAGTTAAGGTTAGAGTTGTTCATTTGAGTTTAACGGGTTTGGATTGCACAGATTACATGGGTTGAACATGCTGAGATAGAAGAGAAACCTATCCATCAGATATTTAGCCACTTGGTTCAGAGTGGGATGGCTTTTGGAGCAAATCGTTGGTTAGCTGTTTTAGAAAGACAATGTGAAAGGATTGCTAGCCTCATGGCCAGAAATATCACTGACACTGGAGGTTTCCAAATTTCTCATCTTTGCCAAACCCTAATTTTTTTTAATGATTTGGTTTCCATTATAATGAGATTCACAGCTTTAAGTTCTTTCACTTTCAGTGATACCTTCCCCTGAAGCAAGGAGGAATCTGATGAGGCTGGCTCAAAGGATGATAAGATCATTCTGTGTCAACATCAGCAGTTCCAGTGGTCAGTTATGGACAGCTATTCCAGATTCCCCCGATGATACTGTCAGAATCACCACAAGGAAAGTCACTGAACCAGGCCAACCCACCGGACTCATTCTCTGTGCTGTTTCCACTACTTGGCTGCCATATCCCCACCATCAAGTCTTTGATCTTTTGAGGGATGAACGCCGCAGAGCTCAGGTTCCATTTTGTTTCATCTGTTTGCATCTTTTAGCTTCGTCTCGGAATGGCAGCATTTTAATGTAATGTTATGCAGCTGGAGGTACTTTCAAATGGGAATTCTTTACATGAGGTGGCTCACATTGCTAATGGCGCCAATCCTGGAAACTGCACTTCACTTCTTAGAATCAATGTAAATTTCCTTCTTACATTTCTACATTCCCCCTTCTTTTACATGAAATGAACCCTATAGCTTCTAATTACATTAAATGCAGGTTGCCAGCAACTCCTCACAGCACGTTGATCTGATGCTGCAAGAGAGCTGCACGGACCGATCCGGCAGCCTCGTTGTTTACTCAACCGTCGATGTCGACTCCATTCAGGTTGCAATGAGCGGGGAGGACCCATCTTGCATCCCATTGCTTCCCTTAGGGTTTTTTATAACCCCAATGGAACTCATCAAAGATGCTGGCAACACTGAAGAGGCCAATGGGCATCATATGTCTGCAGGCAGTTTACTCACCGTTGGACTTCAAGTTCTTGCCAGCACAATTCCAACAGCAAAGATCAATCTCTCGAGCATTGCCGCCATCAACAACCATTTATGCACAACAGTTCACCAAATCAGTGCTGCTCTGAGTAGTAGCAGCAGTAGCACCCTTAGCTGCCCTAATAATGGAAATGGCGGTGAGGCTGCTAATGCACCAGAAAAATAGGGTCTTGGTCCTTCGTGAATTACCCTTAACATCCTCATTTCTTATGGAATTGGAAATGGGGTGTTAAAAGTGAGGAAGTTATTGGTAATTTACTGAAAACCAAGCAGTGGGGTTATCAAGTTAGATGCAGATTTAGTAGTTTTATGTGGTAAATAAAAATGTTTTAGTAGCAGTTTTGTTGTTGATATATGATGGGAGGCTAAAGACATTTGTGGTGGCAAATGGCAATAGGTGGAGGAAGTCAAGAGCGCACCAGTTGTGATCCTTGCTTTCTTGTAAGCCCTAAAATTGGGTCCTCAGTACTGGTTCGGGTATTGACTTCTGCTATATTGCCCTTTTTTCTTGCTTTGTTTGTATGCTACTCTCATACTTTAATTTATATGTTTGCCTCTAGTTATTATTAGAAATGTGTACTTATATTATCATAATTTCTGCGTGATTCTCTATTTTCAATCAATTTAGAGAAATAGGGACCTGATATTTTATATATGGAATTACAGTATTTGTTACAGTAGATAGTAAACTCGTCATTTACTCGATGAATTATGGAAGAAATGATTTTTTTTTCTTTCTATAGAACTTGCCACATGCTCCCAACGTGTTCCCCTCCCTTGCATTAGAAAAAAGTTTTAAAAATCGTTAGAAATAAGCTTCCTTTTTTAAACATTATAAATAGTTTCACATTCAAACATGTTAAATTAATTAGAAACATTGGGTTGGTGGTTATATTTTGCTTGAAATTTCTGAAATTACGAGTTCTGAGATGAACTATCGTTTGTTTTAAAGTTGAAAGAAAATTTTTAAAATTTTGCCGTAATTACATGACAAGTTCTTCATTATTTGAGTTATTATCCAAATAGGTGTTGTCAGTTAGGGACGTTGGGATTGTTAGCTTATACAGAAGAAGTATTTGTCTCATCTAATAAAAATACCCACTTAAACATTATAGTTTGTCAATAATGATTATTCCTAAAAATAAAACAATTATCAAATTATATGTATTTGCACATTAAGTTATATAAAAAAATCACATCTCTAAAATAATTATAATCAAGTCTTGATCTATAATCTCTCCAAAAAATTATTGTTATTTGATTTTCTTAATTCACTTAAACTGTGTAAAAAGATATATCAAATATTCACTTGTTTTGACCTTGAGATGGTTAAATAATCTTTGATCATCTCTAGCTTCAATCATCATGATCATCATCTTTTGTTTGTTAACATGATTATAACAATCTCAACTTGTGTTAGACAATAATTAGTTGATAAAGTTGTTATGAATTAGTTAGATAGTTACTAAGCCGGTTAGCTGTGGTTATAAATATATATTAGTATATTGGGTTTAGAATGTAATTGAGTTCATTCAAATAAAATCAGAGAAATTACTTATTTTCTGTTTTTGTTTTTACTAAAATCCCTAACCACCAACTCTCTTCATGTAATCTCCTCCATCTCCGGCCACCATGGCCCCCTTCTCACATGGTATCATTCGCCAACAACGGTCCTGACACTGTTTTACTTCCGCCACTTCATTTTCGTTCATCATAGTTTTGTTCCCCAATAGCCTTCTTTGTTATTTCTTTCCTCTGCTGCAATTTTATTTCTCACATCATTGTCACTGATTGCTGATTTCAAATCTCTTAATGTTGTTTGTTGTCGTCGCCTGATGTTCATCGATTTCCAAATCTATAAATCGGTTCTTCATAGTCGTCTCATTCATTTATTTCAACCTTTATTTTCGGGTTACATTTCATTGTTCGGGAGGTAGATCTACTCAGCAGACTGGTTCATCATTGTTCTCTACGAGATCTCTTTTTTCTGGTGAGATCTGGACTTTTTTTAAGTGTGGTTATATTGCCGAAGAAATATGGATGAGTTCTGTTGCTCTCCAATGTCTTTTTTAATATGAAGCATTTACTACTGTCGCTTGATTGGATATTCAAAGATTCTGTGAATATTGAGTTTTGGATTGGGGACTCCAATATATCAGGTGTTTTGTTGTTTTATTATTTAGCATCCAGTGAGAGTTTCAACAGCTATTGGTACTGATTTGGTTAGTTGATCAGCATGCTTTGATGCTGGAGCTTGCATATGGTGTTTTTTTTTGTTGCTTCAATACATGCCTTGTGGTACTTCCCTTTATTCTACCTATATTGGTTGCTGCTGGCAGATTGTTTATATGTTTCTTCACAACTACTTTAAAGTTGATGCTTATGCCTGCTGATTATTATTGAACTCATCATGTGTTGCATGGTTGAGACATAGAGGCTATATCAGTTTGGTGATTTACTTTGGTTGATTTCACAATTTTTTGGTCATGCGTTCCATATTTGTTAGCTTGTTTTACTGGAAATGGTGTTGGTTTGGTGATTTGTCTATTAATAGTCAAGTGAGGTGTTAGATTCAATACAGACTATTGGTTTAGTTCACTGCCACTGTGATTCTGAGTTAGTTGTTAGACAATGGTCTCCAATTTCAACTTCAATTTTTGGGAAGTCTAGTTGCTGATTTCTCCGACTCTGCTTACAACTTACTGCTCGGTGAAGTATGGTTTCGACTGGTTATTTTACATCTCTTGTTGCTGTTGTTCTCCTTCATTCAGATTTGTTTGGTTCATTCATGCAAACTGTTTGGTTCACCTTGCTATAACTAAATCGGTTGTTGTTGTAGGATGGCTTATTGTTGTTAAGATTTATATACGTAGTGATCAGATGTGTAAGGAAAGAAAAATGTAGAGTCACTGTCAAGAAGCAAAAGAAAAGAAATGAAATAAAGATGAAGATAAAACTTCTTTCGAGTACACTGTCAAAACAACAGATGTACATGAGTTAGTAAGGAAGTTGTCAGAAAAGATGAAAAGAAAGAGAGCTGAAAAAAGCTTATTCCGTATATACTGCGAAAATAGCATATGTACATAACAAATCAGATGTACAAGGAAAGAAATGTGCATAGATTCTGATCAAGAAATATGAAAGAAAGAAAGCTCAAGAAAGCCTATTTGTAGTACACTGTCATACGACTGATGTACATGAAAACATTAGATGATCAAATGTTCAAGGAAAGGAAGAAACATAGATACTGATCCAGTCATTATCAGCTTTCAAAAGCTGCAAATATTCAATTGAATGACAAGAAGAATGAGAAAGAAGAGCAAGGGAAGATAAATGGTTGAATGAATGAATGAAGGTGACGAAGAAGAAAAGAATGGTGGATGAAGAATGGAACAAAGGCCCTGTTTGGCAATTAGCGGATAGCTGATAGCTGATAGCGGATTACATTAGCTGATAGCTGATAGCTGATTGCATTAGCTGATTTGACTAGCGGATTGTATTAGCTGATTGTATAAAAGTGTTTGGTAAAATTAACTGATAGCTGATAGCTGTTTGATTATTTAAACAAGCAAAATGACATATAAAGACATGATTATATTTAATACTTGTTTAAATAATTTATCGGTTATTAATATTTTGTATCTAATAAATATTAATTAAATTTGTAAAATTTATTTTTTAATATAAATTTCCTAAACATATTTGAAAGATTTATATATTAATTTATTATTTATATAATTATTAAATTTTTTATATGCACATATAAATATGTGATAATAAAAAAATAGAATTAACTTATAAGTGTCACAATATAAATTAGTAGTAACAACAAATAAGTTCAATATTTAATATGTTATTATTTATATTAAAAATATTATTATTCAATTTAGGTTATTTGGAGATTTTTGGTAATTATTAAGGGTAAAAGAGTCATTACAACTCTAATATCAAACCTCTAATCTCAAAAAGCTCATATTAGGAGTTTTTCAAAATTAGCTTTTTCACTCCAATCCGCTCTTTCAATCCGCTATTTACCAAACATCAATATTAGCGGATTTGACTAGTCAAACCTCTAATTATACCTCAAACCTCTAATTTTTGCCCAAACCGCTATTTACCAAACATGGCCAAAATGTTTGCATTTTGTTCGGGATACTAGCACATCAAATCAGCTCACTATGTTTGTTCGGGATACTAGCACATTGAATCAACTCACTATGTTTGCACTTTTCTAAACTGATTCATTGTGTTTGGATTCTTATTCAACCAACTCGTTGGTCATAATTTGTTTGAAGAAATTTCTGAAGATTGAAGAAGCAAAGTGAATGTTAGACAATAATTAGTTGATAAAGTTGTTATGAATTAGTTAGATAGTTACTAAGCCGGTTAGCTATGGTTATAAATATATATTAGTATATTGGGTTTAGAATGTAATTGAGTTCATTCAAATAAAATCAGAAAAATTACTTATTTTTTGTTTTTGTTTTTACTAAAATTCCTAACCACCAACTCTTTTCATTTAATCTCCTCCATCTCCGGCCACCATGGCCCCTTCTCACAACTTGTAAGTCCAACATTTTCAGCAGCCCTACTTCATTCGACGTGTACTAATAAATATGTTTTGGACAAATATCAGCATTAATCAATTCTTATGACATTAACTTTGGTTACCGGAATTGATAGAGCTGACTTGAGTATATTGTTTTTTTGAAGTGGTTGCCAACTCATTATAATATTCAAAAATAAAATAAGTGATCGTTTCCTCAGTTCTAATTTTTTATTTTTTGTGTCCTAGGTGCCTTCAAGTTCTTTAAAATCTTGTTTAGATTAATAGAAATCTTTACTGCAAATGCTTTAGTGCCAGAAAATAACTATTCTTTTACACTCCCAATGCCATGACCATAATTGTTATACAATTTGTAACTTGTATCTTCACTGTTAGAGATGGCTATGGGTCGGGTTAGGTTTTTGGCCGATTCGCATCGACCCAAAAATTTAACACCACCATCTAAATTCGACTTGATATTTTATGATGTTCCGCCCGACCCGAACTCGAATTCTAGAATAAAAACTCGAATTTAACCCAACACGACCCAATATAAATAAAAATGATCACTTTTCATTATTATTTGATAATATAGAGAGCTAATTGAAAAAATACAAATAAAGAGGGAGCATTATAATAATTATTTCATTTTTATTAGACAAAATAGGGAGACAATTGAAATATATATATATATATATATATAAAGAGAGGGACATTGTAGCAACTATACCTAAATAATTAGAATAAAATTAAACTATTATTTCAGGTCGGGCCGGGTATTTTTTACCTTAAATCCAAATCCAACCCGATTTTAACCTCAAAAAATTAGGCTCAAACCCAACTCGAACCTAAAATTTTCTTTAAAAAACCCGACCTTGTAAATACAGGTCGGGTCAAAATCCATCGAATATGGGTCAAATGGTCATCCTTAAACACTATCTACCACGTGTATTTTCAAATAAGTACTAATTTTGTCCGTCTTTTTTTATGAAACATAATTACATCAAGCTAAATAATTGATATATATGTACATAATTTTAATTATCATAAAATAATATAATAACATAAGCAAAAGAGAAAACAAATAGAATATAATTCAATCAAATGTGATCAGGTCGTAAAATAATAGCTAAATTTATTAAAATAATATACTAAAATATTCTCATGTAAAAATAGCACCTGTATGATATGCTCTCGCTAACAAACCAAAACTGTAAAGGTTATTTTAGTGTCAATCGTCAATCTATGACATGATTTAAATATGAAGTAATAATTATATACACTTCTTTTTCTAATTTATAAAATATATTCTTTGTTCTAGAATAGAACATTGTTTTACTTTTGTTGGGCACAAAATATACCTTACCTGAACTTCTTTTTTTCAATCTAATATTAAATTTTCTTAGAACAACAATAAAAGCACTAGTTCAACACAAAAGTAACGGGATACAAAACATAATAAATAAAACATCATTGTTGACATAACTCAAACTTTTCTAAGTTGGTTATATGTCATAATTGTGATTCATACATGGGAAAAAGTTTTATATCATAATCTTGATTACTAAATATTAATTTACTTTTAATTTATGCTTTATATCTTATTTATATTCCATAATAATAAAAAAGAAAAGGTACGAGGTAAAGCTGAAGTTATTTGCTTTTGTTTTTCTCGTTCATAGCTTCACATAGTTAGATTACATATCTTAAAAACTAAAGACTCGACATTGCGTGATTAACTTTTTAGTTTGACCTATCTGTTTTGTTTCTTATTATTGAGAATACTGAATACATTACGTGATCATTAGCAAACGAGAAATAATAAATACTTTTTAATTAATAATATTAATTAAATTAGTTAAGAACTGACCGTTTTGGTGAAAAATTCGTTGTTATTGTCCTAAACCCTAAAACATTTACGATATCTATTTCCCTAGCTTTACAAAATTAAAAAAGAAAACTCCCAAACTTTTTTAAATTTCTGAATTTATCTCCCCAAGAAATGGAAATAGCAGGGTTTCAGACTTCAGTAATCGAGGTAAAGTTTATGCTTCTTCCAAATTTGACGATGGTTGAAATGATAAGCACCGTCATCCCTTATGCTCCAGGAGCAATTAGCGCATTTCAAGAAGACGGTGAACGCCCAGAAAGCTCCACGGTTGTCATTGTTGATATGAACGTAGCACCAGCGCAGCGGGAACAGAATCTCCACGAACGTCCACCATCTCGTTTCCCCGGGCTCCAACCTCTGCAGCGTTTGGTCCTTGGTTTCATCGAATCCGCACTTGAGATAAACGCTGTGCTCGGCTTCGTTTCTTAAGCTCACGTTTACTTTTGGAAAAAAGGTGACCACAAACCCAGCAGATGGTTGTATTGAACACGACAAATACTGGATGCTGATTAACAATGTCAGAGCTATGAATTTATGGTTACCGCCCAACATTGCGTCACGGGCCAGGCAAAACTTATTACTTGCAGGTGAAACTTAAAAGCAATTGGGTGGTTGTGGAATCTATTTCTAAGTGAATCGCCTGAATACAATGAAATTATATGTGATTTTTAGCACTGAATTTAGGGAACTAAATTTCCGTATGTGGTAGAAATTTGAATATTGAATCAGGAAAAAAATATGAGCCTATGTTATTGCTTTGCAATCCGGTGGATGGGGATTGGTTTCTAAAGCAAGTGTTGCAATGATGAGAGAGTTGGGATTTCTGAACCAGCTTTGGGCCTGGGCTTATATTTTGAGAGGAGAGCAAAGCTTGTTTTAAGCCCGTTACCGACTTTAACCTTTGCTTTTGAATTTCCCAAATCTTACTTGACTAGGGATGTGTAATCGTTCACTAGTATAATCGTTACACTTTATATGTTAATTAATTGAATCGTTAAGGATGAACGATTTTAGTTAATCGAGCCGTAAAAAATAATAGTTAATATATAGGCTAAATGTTATTAAATTATTTATACATATATTTTGTTTACAAATTTGGCTATGTCAATCTCTATGCCCTCTTATAATATAATATTTGTCGGAATAACTGTTAATGGTTAAAACGGTTAATTATTTCTTAACGATTAAATTACGATTTAATAACCGTTATAACATATAATCGATTATTTAAGTTAATCGGTACGGTTAACCTACCATAGGCACTCATACCTTTTTACATTCTAATGAATTTATTTATAATCCTCTCAAGTATACTTGAATTAGAAAATTATAGTTTAAGATCAGAATTTTAAGTTTGAATGGAGAGGGTGGAAGGTAAAATGCTTAATCCATGTTAAAAGAGTGTCGGTTATTTACTTCACCAACTTATATATAAAAAGAAGATTGACCAAAGCGTTTTGAAGTTGAATCATTTGGACTCAATTTGGGGTTTTGAAGTTATATGCATGGTACGCTTTAATTATGTCCCACAAACATGGCCCTTTCAACAAAAACAGTGACAACTTTCCTCCAAATCTTTGTTTTTTGATTGAATGAAACTTTATAATTTGTTTAGAGAGAGAGAGAGAGAGAGAAGGAAATGCATGGCGTTGGCATTAGACCATAGGCTATCATTTTCCTTGTTTCAGGTTGATATTGGTGAGTGACGTCTAATCCCCACCCCCTTTATTTTTTACAGAATGGACCCAACAGAACAAATTAAGTTACAAAATTAGGAAGATGGAACATCAAAATATAAAGGCAAAGATTTGATTTGCAGTTTTGAGTCATTCCTTGAGAAAAGACAAGGTATAATAAAGGAACAAAAATCCTACGTTTCTTTTTTGTATTTTTATATATCTAACATTAAAAAATTAAATTTTATACTTTAACGCCATATTTTAATTTTAAACTCAAACCCTAAATAAATTTTTTAATGTTAAAACATACATAAACATAAAAAAATAACAGATGATTTCTATTCATAGTAAAGTAGTGTTAAAGGTGTGGTCTTTGCTTAAAATCTGACCATCCCTTTCTGTTTATCGAGTCCAAATTGAAGAAGGAAATGAAGCAAAATCAAATCATTCAAATCTTCTAGACAACACGTTTTTAGAATCGCTCAATCTCTTTTCAAGAGTTGTAGCTTAGGAAAATAGCTGGCAAACTTAGTCGTTAGCATCCCGACTACAGCAACCAATGGCAATGCTCCTTTACTTAGCCCACTAATCTACGTGTTATGTTTTAAAATTTTAAAATATTTTTAATTAAATCATTTTTAAAAAAATTTAAAATTTTTCGTTAAATCTACAATTTTAAAGAAGTTAATTAGACTCCAAGATTTTTCAATTAAAATTTTTGAAAATTTTAAATTTTAACCTCTGTTTAAAAATAAAAAGAAATTTACAAACTGTATTATCAAAATTTATCATTAGATTATTATTAGTTAAAAAAAGTTGGAAACAAAAACGAATGCATTTTAATTGGTTTTTTTACTATATTTTTTATATTAATAATAAATATTCAAATGATAATGCCAAATGGCATAGAAATTTATGGGCATGTTGATGTATGTGGGTTTTGATTCGCTAATATTTATTCATGCTTTGGTGAATTGTGACATCCTGGTTCCACCCAGAACTTGTCGATAAATTCTATAGATAAGTGTTTTGGGGAAAGGAAAGGCTGGCATGCTGAGGTGTAAAGGGAATAAAAAATTCCCTATAATATGAACGTCAGAGAAAAAAAAATAAAAGGATTCTGATAAATTTTTTAAAAGAATAACAAAGTAATTTTAAAGAATAGGTAAAAAAGTAACATAGAAAAGAATACTTGAAAAACAGTTGTCAGGAAAATTCATAAATAAAAACCAAAAGGTAGAGCTGACAAAAATGGAGAATCTTCATATTCTAAGGTGCCAAACCCAAAATTGGCCTCTCATTTTGTGCCTTATCACAACAACAGTAAGCCGATAGAAACCTAAAAAGGGACTTTGGTCAGCCACTCCCTCCACTTTTTCAGATGTGGTACTGATTTACAAAGGTCGGAATAAACATAGAGGGACTAATTATCATAAAATAAACATAGAGGGACTAAAACCACAATTAGACCTGGGAAGAAGGAGGTTGGGAGAAAAACAATTGGCTTTTGCTTTTTCTGCCATTGGGTTTTGGAGCACAGCAACGTGGAACTTTCCTTTGCCACAAACAACCTTTTTCTTTTTGCTTTCTTATTTTGGTTCGTGTGTTAAACCATTTACCATTTTTTTTTACTCTAGATTAGGGAGGAGAAAACATTGACCCATGAGCTGAAATTAAAGCCGAAAAAGGTATGCACATAGAAAATAAATTTGGAAAGTTATATAAGTGATTCGGTCATAGTAGAAGCATCAGTATAAAATTCGAGGTGTTTTTTTAATAACATGTATCCGAGTCATTGATCGATTAATTCAGATCAAGTTTTGCATAAGTCGTATATAGGGACAACCCTCCCAACTAGGGATGAACATTTTACCCGGCCCGATCGGGTGGATTTTTTTGTTTAAAAAATTAGGTTCAAATTTAGGGTATAAAATATCCGACCCAACTCGGGACTATTAGTGTAATTTTCTCTATACTATTTACGGATATTTTGTAATAATATCTCCTTTTTTATATATTTTTTTACAATCAGGTCATTGAAATTTAATTATTATTTTTTTACAATTAGGAATCTAAAATTAATTTTCTTTACAATTAAGTCCCAATAACTGATTTATATATATAGGTCGGGTTCGAGTTTATGAATATAATTTTTGGTTCGGGTCGAATCGGATTCGGTTCGGCCAAAACCTCGACTTGACCCGTGTCCAGCTCTACTCACAACTCAATTTTATCTATTTATAACGTCAAGATTTTAACCTTTAACTTTACTTAAAAAAGCCTACCTTCTTGTCCACTGAACCAACTTTAGTGAGGTGTTTGTTCCTCCCTTGAATGAAAAGGGCATGGTGCGTGCATTCAGACGGTGGGTGTGCTTGACCTTTTCAAACCAAAAAAAGGGCTGCGACGTGGGTTTTAGTTAAGAGGTGTCGCCTGATAACAGCGTCCTTTTACCATTTGGTCAAAAGAGGAGCAGCTGCTTCTAAAACCTGGTAGTTTGTCTCCGCGCATGAAAACCAGGCAAGTCCAAGAATGTTATGCGGTGGACTGGTCGTTGTGAAAATTTGAAGTTTTGATTTGTTTTTTTGACTATTATTTTGGCCTGTGTTGGACTTTGGGAATTGAGTTCTTTTGATTATTTGTTTGCTTTTCCACGTCTAATTATTGCCTAATTTGAATGCTCCTATAAAAAGAAGAAATAAACAATTTGGGTTCACAATGAACTTGGTCAAACTACAAAAATACAAACCCATCACTTCAGAAACATTATAATTCACCTTTTTCTTCGTCTAATTTTACTTTAGTTCCTCTATAATATTGAAATCAAAATTTTTATCAATTTACTTTGATTTTATATAATTTAACCTTTCTATTTTTATAACGTAGCAGGGGCGGATGCATGTGACCCTATATGAGTATACATGATTCTCATTTTTAGAAATTATGTTTAAATTAGTATAATTTTTTTATTTTTTTAAAATTTAACTTATAAAGGTAAAAAAATATTTACATACTCATTTAAAAGAAAAAAGTATTGGACCATTACTTTAATAATTTTAGATCCGTCACTGTAAGGTAGTAGTATAATTGAACTAATACCACCACTTGTTGATATCATTAAAGTAATAACCTGAATTTTTCAAAACCACCTTTAAACATTCGTATGTTGATAGAGCATATGGAATCATAACTCTAAAAACCAAGGTTCAAAACCTAGTACAATATATCATCATCGATTGGAGTTCCACATAGTAGAAATCGTTTATCTTTTTGGTATTTCTACTTATGTTCTATCATTAAAAAAATAAGTTTAAGATTTTGGATTAGGGTTTAAGGTTAGGGCTTAAGGTTATAGTTTAGAGTATTGGGTGTAGGGTATATTTTTGAGGGTGTATGGTTTAGGTAATTTTATATTCTCCCAACCAAACATTGCAATCTTATAATCATGCCAGCCAAACAAACCAAACAAGGTAACGTAACATTACCCGTAATATGTTAAGTAATGTTATATTTCATGAATCATATTTCCAAAGGTGATCTTACATTTTATAAACCAAACACCCCATTATTCTTTAGTAATCTTATTCTTGTTTCATTCCAAGTATTCATATTAGTCATATGCTCAACATTATTCTCATGTTGTTTGAGCCTCTCACTCAAATGCTTCCAATCATCCATTCCATCACTTGTTAAAAGGTTTTTGTTATTTTGAAAAGTAAATAATTTACGACAAAAGCAATGTATTTTATTCACATATACATGTCTAAAGTACACTAACCATTTTTTATCAAGAGTTTCTTTATTATGAAGCAATCTCGAGTCCATACCGTTGAAGCTTTGTCTCAATTTTGATTATAACATATCAACACTAAATCTCGTAAACCGCAATCTCCTTGAATAGATGAGTACTCGTCTTCTTGAAGTATCAAACACGACGAGCTTAATGATCTTTCATTCTCAATTGTTTGTGTAGGCAAAATATTTGGTTAAGCCAAAAAAAGTTAAAAAAGGGATTTGTTTGAGAGTGCACTAGAAATTATCCTTACGGATATTTCGTGGTGGAATATACTATCCAGGATTCAACAAGCACTTCTGTTAAAGCATGCAACAGAAAGAGCAAAGAATCAATAAATACTTAGCTTCAAAACATGTTTAAAATGAGATTGAGGAAAAGAAAGTAAGTAGATTCTACTTTGGGATAATTTTTGAAGGCATATATGCATGGTATTTATAGTGCCATGCATGCCCAAAAAGGTATTTAAAATTTGGCTTTAATCAAGGGAAAATATGTCAGAAATAAAAAAGAATGATTAAAAATAAAGATACTTTTATTTAAAATATGGTTAAAATTAATAAAAAATGAATGGTTTAAAATAAAGATATTTTTATTTTAAAATGAATGGTTATAAATCAATTTTAAAATTAATAAAAATAAGAAAATAGATTGGGCCTCTAGTTCATGCACATAGGGAAATCGACCACTTTCAACTAAATTAGACTTGGTCAAACCCCGTGTGTACACAATCATCATCATATTTTTCTCGTACAAGTCTAATACCAATTCTTTATATATAAACCCAAAACAACTAATATAAAAGAGAGGTCGGATTATTTAAAATATACTAAGTAGTTTTTAACAACAATTTGTACTTCATGATTTATTATGCTAAGTAGGAATGAGATCTTTTCAAAACACTTATTTATGGTATATTGTAACTTCGGGAGCACATTTGAAGTAAACATATACCTTATCACCCATATATATATTATGGTTGCTTTAATAATAATAATAATACACATGGTAAAGTTTGTAAGATGTACACATTTTTTGAATCGTTGGATGAGTGAAACAGATGGATTAACAGTAGAATATGTAAAGATTATCTCTTAAAAAATAAGTAATTAATCTCAACCATTCATTTTTTCCATCCAACGATCTAAAAAATGTTAAGTAATAAATAATTTGTATTTAATTGGTCATGATCAATGTTAAGTAATTTGTGAGCATGAATTCAAATCTCACTACAGTTGTTACATTTTTTTTTATAAATGATGCTCACATGGATTCCCTTTCCTCAGTGAAACCATTACTCATTTCCTTGAATCAAGGGATGATAACACACTTCATTAAAGCAAAATAGTAAACTTAATATCAAACCATGTCAATAATTATATATCATAGATGGGTCGAAACCAAACCATGACATTCATTATATTTGCATATTTCTTTTCAAATATTTAATTTATAGAATATATATATATACATGCAAATATATATATTATGGTTGCTTTAATAATAATGATAATAATAATATATTACACATTGTAAAGTTTGTAAGTTGTATACGTTTTTTAGATCGTTGGATGAGTGAAACACATGAATTAATAGTAGAATATGTGAAGATTATTCCTTAAAAAGTAAGTAATATATATATATATATGTGTGTGTGTGTGCGTGTGTGCGCGCGCGCGCGCGCGTCTAACCAATAAATATTGGGTGCAATGGCAATGCACATTACTCTCCTAAGGAGAAAACCTGGCTTCGAACTTTGAAAACGACAAAAATATTTTGAAAGGAAGAACCAGAATCTCAAATATGAACCATACAATAGACATGTAATTTATTAAAAAAACATTTTTTTTCTAGTTATTGTTAATATTTTTAAAGCATTAAAAAAGTCTCATAAGTTTCCGGTACATTTTTCACTGCAATTATTGATAATATTATTTTTTTTCTTATCCATTGTAAATCTATCAATATTTTAATAATTTAAAAATATATGTATATTATAAATACAACTGTAGAAGAGGGGGGAATAAACAACAATACCATGTCTTGTATCAATATGAAGTTAGTTAGGCTATTACTTCAGATTTTTCATGCTAAGGTCAAATACTTTACTATTTTTCGAATTGATGCTAGAACTTTCATCTTAATTTGAGTAACCAAAAGGGCGATGCTATTTCGTTAATTAAAGCATCCGTATTAATGTCGTGTCAAGAAACTATTGAAATATAAATTATGGAAGTAAAACAACAAAAGATGAACATAATATGAGAAAAATATATATTTTTATTTCTTGTGTATAATGAGCTTTACAACGCCGCTATTTATAAGACTAGAATCATAGGAACAATAAGAGTGTACAAGAATGTAAAAGATCAATAGCCATAGGAGATGAAAAGTGAATGAACAATATCCATTTAATGTTACACTTATTATTATTATTATTATTATTATTATTATTATTATTATTATTATTATTATTATTTAAAAATGTCAAACTATAATTGTTAAGGAACATAAGCACATGTTGTCACAAATATTTTTATGCCCACTAACATTTCTTAAAGGTCATGATGTAATTATTGTAACATTGATGCAAGAGGATCCCAAGTTTCCCATCTAAACATTGTTATCAATGTAGGCACATGGAATCTGTCAAAATCTCCATCAATGATGAATTTCACACACATATAATATAATATAATATAATATAATATAATATAATATAATATAATATAATATAATATAATATAATATAATATTTAATTCAACAAACGACTTTCTTTTTCCTGGGCTTGTTTGTAACAAAATGGATAAGGATTCTCCAACTTATTTATTTCTTTTAATGTCACAAAATGTACTTAGTTTGTAGCATCTTGGCTTGGCCTTGAGCCCTTGAGATCATGTGCATTTGACCAAATCATCAGTGTTTAAATTATAACTTGTTCATCAAAAGATGAGCTAACATAAAATTCCTACCTTGAGACACTATAATTCATTCTTTTTATATATTTAAATTGGCTGAAAATTTAATTTTGGTGATTTAAATTAAGAGTTCAATTAGTGTAAATACTCAAATGATCAAGAAGGAAAACCTAAGTTGTTTTTATACATTTTGTATAGATCCACTTCAAATGATGAGGCTTTTGACAGCACAAATCTCACTTTAATAATATTTATTCATGTCATTTTTAAGGTGAATTTTTACCTCTTTTCTACATGTAAAAAAATAAGTAGTTATTTAGAAGTTAAAATGAGGTGAATGTGACTTATTGACCGAGACCATGGATGACGTGGTGAGTCGGGTCCATCTAATAATTTCTCGTAATACACACTCTTTTTGTTCTCAATAGTTCGACTTTTAAATTATTATTTTGTTTCTATTATATTATATTTTAAATTTTATATTATATATCAAAGTTCTAATTGAGTTGTATAACGAGTTAATCAATCGCCAATTGAGTTGAAAATAACTTAAATAATTATATTTTTCCCTTCATATATATATATATGAATAATTATTGATACACTAGAGTTTCCACAAGCGCCTTAGTTTTAGATTTTGTGGACTTAGTTTAAGGTGTAGGGTTTATGGGTTTAGATTTAGTAGTATAGAATTTAGGGATTGTGAACAGAATTTACCATTTAGGGTTAGAATTTAGAGTTTATAGGTTAGAGTATAAATCCTCAACATTTTATCCTAAAACCTAACCCTAACCCCTAAATTCTAACCATAACCCCTAAATTCTAAACTACTAAATTTAAACCACTAAACCCTACACCCTAAACTAACTATCTAAACCCTAAAACTAAAGCACTTGTGAAAACTAAAAGCTTCCACCACCAATGTATTGAATATAAATCCTATATAGAGAGAGTTTTACACAATATAACAGGATCTTATCCCATATATATATATATATATGAGATAGGATCCGTTTACACAGTGTAAAACTCTCTAAGTTTTACGTGTTTTTTGGATCGTTGGATGAGTGAAACGAATGAATGAGATTAACAGTAAATATTTGAAGATTATCACTTGAAAAAAAAGAGTAAGGAGTTAATCTGAGTCATCCATTTCCCCATCTAACGATCCAAAAAACGTGTAAAACTTAAAAAGTTTTACATTATGTAAGTTAATCCTAACTATATATATATTGATAAGAATTGGTGGTCTCGTTAAAACCCCCTTTATATCGACCAACGAAACGCAAGGAAGCATTAGTCAAAAGCGGAAGGAGGAAAAGAGTACCACAAGTTTTATTGCATAGAAAAATCATCTTACAAAGCACACTTATACAAACCACCACAAATTAACCTATTCTTGTCTTTGCTAGACTATCAGCCTCAATGTTTAAAACCCTAGGAATTACCCTGAAATGACAAGAACCTACTTTTCCTAACATGTTAATCTCTCCCACCAAATCCTTAAAAACAGTAAGGCGCACAGCAGGGTTTAAAATCCGGTTGGTCGCAGAACAACAATCACTTTTCACGATCACCCTTTGATTCTTACAAGCGTTCAATGATCCAAAAAGGAACAAACCAAACCTGACAGCAAGTAGTTCAACGAGGATAAGGGGTCCCGGGCCAGTGGGTTCCGAGAAGGATATTATCACCCGTCCATCCGAGTTGCGAATAAGACCCTCAATACCACCCGCACTGCTATTCCTAAGCATAACACCGTCAACGTTCAATTTCAAATATCCAATCAGAGGAGGGGACCAAGAAGACGGGGCTTGAATTGTACTCCTCTTCTAGTTTAAATCATTCGCAATCACAAGGTTAGCAATGATGTCCTCAAAAGAAGCCAAGGATCCCGGATATTTGACTTTAAACCATGAAATTAGCCTGAACCAGGAGACGAAAAACATATTTTTGATGTCCAGCTTACCATTTCTGAAAATTACTTCATTCCTCATTAACCAAATAGACCACATGATCGCAGCATGTATAAAACGCCAAATAGACATATTGTTGGAGTTAGGACAAGCTTCTTGTCACATCAACATAGCAGAGACAGTATCTCCCGGGAAAACCAAATAAAGATTCCAGAATCTCGCAAAACACATCTATAGTGAGCAAGAAATTTTGCACAGAAATAGAAGGTATGACATTGTTTCAGTTACTTCCTGGCAAAAGGGACATGAAAAATCTTGAAGCGAAGACATACCTCTTTTTCGTAGCTCGTTCCTAACTGGAATACGCCCCCACATCGCCTGCCAAACGAAGAATTCCACCTTAGGCGGGGAAAAGCTGAGCCACACGTATTTGCACCAAAAGAAATTAGTGTTTCCTTGGTCCAACACTATCTTACACCCTGCTCTAACCGAGAAAGAACCATCTTCAGAGCCCCTCTACAATAAACAATCATACTCAATGACATCTGATTTGAAGTTTTTTAATGAATCCATCAACAAATTCCATTGATCGACTTCCTAGTCGAATAACCTTCTTCTAAGACCAATATTCCATTCCCATCCCACTGACGACTTAGTGCCAAAGTCCGCAACCTTCCTAGGCTTATTAATCGACAGATCATATATGCGCGGAAAATTTACCTGAAGAGGAGCGTCTCCTATCCAATTGCCGTGCCAAAAAGAAATAGAATTACCATCTCCCACATGTAATCTCAGATTTCTCGTTTTATACCCAATCTCATCATCTTTATAGAAGGTATTTACTACCCCTTTCCAAATCCAAGAAGAGAATCTGCCACAAAGTTGATTTGGAAGAATAGCCGAGGAATTCATATTGTTGATACAACATATCGTCTTTTTCTAGAGGCTCTCTCTTTCGTGAGAGAATTTCCACACCCATTTACACAGCAACATACGATTTTGAATATCCAAGCTTCGACTTACCAGACCACCATTAGACGTTGGAGTGCAAACGTATGGCCACTTAATCTAGTGGATTTTCTTAGACGATAGCGATTCACCCCATAAGAAACTAGCCATAAGACTGTTGATTTTTAGGGAGATGGAAGCTGGCATTATGAAGAGCGATAAATAATAGATATGCAACGAGGACAAAACAAATTTAATTAGCACCAGTCTGTCACTAAGCGATAGATTATTCGCCTTCCAGCTCGCTAGATTTTTATAGAATTTATTGACAACCGGCTCCCACAAAGCAGCGGAGTTTCTAAATTGACCCAACGGTAAGCCAAGATAGTTCGAAGGGAATTGTCCTGCAGAACACCCAATTTCCAAAGCCCAATTCGACAACACCTCTTTGTTCACATTGATACCATAGAGCAGACTTTTATTTAAATTTAATTGAAGACCCAATGCAATTTCAAAAATTTTAAGCACCCTTTTTACATTTTTAATTTCACCCATAGAAGCTCCACAAAAAATAATCAAGTCATCCGCAAACTGCAGGTGTGATAAGGTAATAGTGTTTTCCTTACCAATCTGAAAACCATTGAAGAGCCCCTTACCGACAGCTTTATCAATCATTAGATGCAAAGCCTCTCCGAAAATATTGAAAAGCAGAGGAGAGAGAGAACAACCTTGTCGGAGACCTCTAGCTAGAGAGAAGTGAGGCGAAGGTACCCCGTTAACCAAAACAGATATTGTAGCCGATGACACACATTTATAGATCCTTTTACACCAAATCTCTCCAAACCCCATTTCCTTTAAAACTCTGGTGAGGAATTTCCAATCGATCGAATCATATGCTCTTTTAAAGTCAATTTTAAAAACCAAGCCCTTTAATCCCTGTTGTTGAGTGTGCAAAAGTTCTACTTTTACCTCTTATTTAACCCATATTTCTGTTGTATTCAAGCATAATTCATTTCATTTAGGATAGATTTCACATATACTTCACAATTATATAAAAGGGCACAATTGCTACTAATTTTGGCTATTTTTGTAGGTAGCTGTTGTGGCAGACGCAGGGCAGTGAAGAAGCAGAGCTGGAACCAAGAAGGAAGACGCTGTCGTGGCCACTGCCGTGGCATCCAATGACGACAACAATGATGAAGGGAAAAGTGAAGTGGAGCTCGACAGATAGAGGAAATTAAGCCGGTCTGTCATGGGCCACTCCTATATTTTTCTAAGCCCTAGATCAGAATGAAGGCCAAGCACAAAGTTCAAGGAAGAAACCCAAAGCAAGAAAAGAAGACGAATTAAAGGCATCTTCTCTGGAGATTTAATCTTAATTAGAGTTGTACTTTAGTTTGAACTTTTATTCTTACCTTATTAGAATACTTGAACCAAAGGCCTATATAAAGGCATGTAATTCAACCTAGGGAAGGACATCTCATTCTCTAGCCGTCTTCCCCAAAACCCTAGTCATTTCCCCCCTTCTCTTCATGTTCTAAACTTCCTCTAAGGCTAAGGGTTGATTCTGTAAAGTAGTTGCAAGGATTGTACTGTTTTTAGGATTTTCTGTTCAATAAAATAAACTTCAAGTTTGCTTATTCTGGTTTTCAACATCTTACTAGAGTATCGGGAGAGCATTGTGAGATTATTCATTTACTTAATATCGGGAGAGTTAAGTATACGAAAGGAATAAGTACTGGTTCTCCAGTTTATGGTTGAACTATCTCGGACCTAGAGATAGGACGAGGTTAAGTGGCTAAGAAAGAATTCAACAACATCGGTGTTCATCCTTCGATTCACGCCGGGAGGTATGATCCAAGACGTGTTCATCGACAAACTTGGACCTAGGGATAGGACAAGTCACAACAGGGATTCTTGCCAAGCTTGAAGTACAGAGTTGTGTGATCGTTGCCGCGACAACAACAGACTGCTGCCGCCGCAGATGCTGTCCTGATAGGGACGACGTCAGAACATGAAGTTCTCTACAGTGCAACACTTGCACTACCGAGCAAATCAATATCGGCATATTTCTTTACCCTGAATCTTTTAATCTTTTATATTCAGTATTCTTCACTATTCTTCTACAATCAATTAAACTCTCTTCGTTCTCTCTTTGTACAGCAATCCAAGGATAAAGCTATTTCCAGTCCCTGTGGATTCGACATCCGATACTTCGTGCATCACTTTACTACTTGCGTCGTGTACACTTGTACTCTATTGCGATAGACTATTTTACACGCAACACCTGCTTGTGAATGAAATTTATCCTTTCGTTAGCAATAAAGGCACAATCCAAAATTTGTCTCCCCGGAATGAAAGCGAATTGGGTTTTACTTATTACAGAGTCTGCACATTCCCTTAGTCGGTGAGATAAAACTTTCGAAAGGATCTTGTAGACTCTACCCACTAAACTTATGGGTCGATAATCTTCTAGAGATACTGAACCCACTTTCTTCGGAATTAAAGGGATGAAAGAGTGATTAACACCCTTCTCCCAATCTCTACCATGGAAAAAGTCGTCGAAGAACTTCATCATGTCCTTTTTCAAATCATGCCAAAATCTCTTAAAAAACTCATATTAAAGCCGCCAGGTCCCGGTGCACGAGAGTTGTCCGTGGAAGCTAAAGCTTCCCAAACTTCTTCAGTGAATGGCCTCTCAAGCCTGACTTTCTGATCAGAAAATACTTTCGAAAATTCTAGATTAAGATCATCAACTTCAAGAGTCGACTTACTGTTATATGCTTTCGAAAAGAAATCACAAACAACTTCTTTCATTTTGCCTGGATTAGCTACTGTTTTTCCACATTAAGATATTGATTGTATCTGATTAGTTCTTTGCCTATTAGAGGCAGTGATATGGAAGAACCGAGTATTCCTATCTCCCTCCTTGAACCACTTGAGTTTGGAGTTTTGCAACCAAATTCGCTCATCCCTCCTGAAACACTCCCAAAGTTCCATCTTAAGTTTCGCTAATTGAATCCAAATCTCAGCCGAGAGGATCCTTGTTGAATACTTAATTTCAGGTTATGAATTTCATCTTCAAGTAAAGGGATCCCTTCTTGGGGATTAAGCTTCTTCTTTGAGGACCAAGTTTTGATGCTGCTTTAGAACCTTTTAGGATGCCTAATATACCAATTATCTTGTTCTTGGATTTAAGTTGTAGCAAATTAGAACGCACAATATCCTCGAGACCTTCCTCCAGAAGATAGTTGTAAAATCTAAATAGACGCGGGCTCCAATTTTTTACTCATCTGAAAGGAAAATGGCATTGTGATCGGATATCGACTTCGACAGCAAAACCTGAGAAAGGTTCTTAAAGATCATAAGGAAATCCAGATCGAGAAGAAATCTATCCAGCCACAAACGTCGGGGGGTCCCTATTGTTGGACCATGTGAAAGAACCACCTGATAAGGGAATACCCACCAAACCAACTCCCTGTATAAAGTTCCTAAACATGAGCATTGTAGATAGATTGAATGCTAGTCCTATTTTTTCCTCTCGGTATAAAAAGGCGTTGAAATCTCCCCCCCACACCACGGTATCTTCCGATTATTCAAAAAAGAGAAAGTTCAGCAAAGAATTCACCTTTCTCTTCATCCATCGACGGCCCAAAAACATTAACAAAACCACAAACAAACTGATTGCATTTGAATTTTCCAATAATAGCCGTAAATCTGCAGAAAATAACTTTATCTGAGACATCAAACATATCAGAATTCCAAGCACAGAATAACCCTCAAGACGAACCAATAGCTGGTGCGACTATCGTGTCCATAGATTTACCACACCCCAATCTCCTTAGTACGGATAGACCAATCTTACTGAGTTTGGTTTCTTGTAACATAAAAATTGTTGGTTTCTTGCCAAGAATGAGTCTCCTAGCAGCTCTCGCCTTTTCTCACTGCCCCAAACCTCTAATGTTCCAAGAAAGAATAGAGAATTCCATAAGATAATTAAAAGCTAACCCAGAACAAATCACAGTGCCAATAGAACCCTATCAACTTCCCTTTTCTATTTCTACGACCTTATCACTCAAAGCTTGCTTGCCTTCCATAAAAGAAATACCCAAAATGTTACTTACCCACCCCCACACAGCTAACGCCTTTTCAATGTAGTTTTGGTGAATTGAATCGTGAGCAGAGGAAGAGTATCCTGAAGATTGGTTCTAAACCCGCTCCTCCAATGATTCTCGAATTTGATCTCTGATTACTCTTTTAACACCAGCTTTGTAAAAATTGCCTTCTTTAGCAACAAAATTAGAGACACTCGAAAGTTGACTGGGGTCACCACCCTGTTTTTCGGAAAAGATGTCAGGGGTGGAGGATTTTTCACAACTGTCGGGGACAATAGTCGACGAAAGGTGGGTCTGGGAAAAATCTTTGATATTGTCCGTAGGAGATAAGTTTGTTATATTAAGAGGGTTAACGAGCTTGGATAACTCAATGATGGGGTTTGAAAAGCGCACAATGAAAGGGTTATTATTTGGGCCAAGCCCAGCGAGATCAAAAGAGAAGCTTTGGGCTAAATTTAGACTAGGCCTACCCAGCTGAACAGACTTCAAATCCAAATTTGAGAGATTATCACATTGATTACCCTCGGAAATAGGCGCATGCCTATTCGATTCCATATCAGTATTGGAAACGTACGTAAAACTTTGATAATTCCCCGCAACATTTTCCAATGGAGCTGATTGGGAAGACGATTCAGAAGACCCATCAGGTATCTCCGTCGAGTTTTTGTTCATCGGTATTGTCGCTGGAGGTGGCTGCAAAGCAATGTTCTCCACTTGTTCTGGAGGGAGCTCTTTCCCGGCATCAAAATAAATTTACGGACAGACGTCAGCCGAAAGACCAGCATCAGAGTTAAATTCTTCCTCAGAGGGATCCGAGAATACTTCATCAGTTTTAATAACTATTGTGAATGATCACCAATTGATACGGATCTTGATAGAACTGGGAATATCAAACTGACTGAAAACTCTGAGAATGAGGCGAGCCATAGACAAATCATCCTTTTTCAATGTGGATTCATGGATCTTAATGAGTTTTCCCCATCTATTAGCCAGCTTCGTGAAAAAACTCTCACTCCAGTAATAGATCGGAATCCCAATTAAAGAAACATGACAAAAGGATAATGGAACCCCATCCTCCATAACATAACGATCTAGATACTCGAATCAGAAAGATAATTTTTCCATTTTAGATTTTCAAACATATTTCATATCCTCTACTGATTGGAAGGTGATAATACAAGAGTTAGGGAGGCAACCCCATTTAGCAATTTTAACTTTAATCCCATCACTCTCCAATTCCCTTTGCACGAAGTTTCTTTCATATCCCGCCTTTAGAATACCGACAACTGAACTCTCAATCCAAGATGTTTCCTTGGTCGAAATAGTGAACTCCACAATACTATTGTCTACAGACAACCTATCTCCAGCGGACTCACCCTCATCTCGATATGAACGGGCCTTTTTCCGCTCCTTTCTTATTCAACAAAACCTCTTTATATGATCTATGATCTTTGGTATTGTTCTTAATAGGACATGGAATAGATTTGTAGGATTCACTCAGCTTTGTGGTTTCCACAAACCTTCCAAGTCTTACCTTTTCCATGAGGAAAGAAGGAGATTGATTCGATTTAATAGGGAATTTGGCTTTTCATACTGAAACCTTCCTACCGTCAATCTTAGAACCATCAACGTTGTTATTGCCTTGCACATATCTTCACCACTTCTGAAGTACACAAAAGTGAATGCATTGTCTTTATATTTTGGCTTCCTATTAACAGTTGTGATGAAAACCTTTCTAACATTGCCGTAATGGCTAAATAGTTCCCATAAAGCACCTCTGAAGACTCTTCTACTGAGGTTGTCAACAAACACCGTCCATTTTCCGTTGTTGGAACCCTGGCGAGACTCACTTCTAACCTCTCGTTTCCTCTCCCCTTTTCTCTCCATCACCCACTTCTAACCTATCGAATTGGGTGATAATCAAGCAAGCACTTGAGTAAAATATTGTTTCAACTGAACTACTATTTTGAATTTTTCTACTATTGTGAGCTCGAACAAGCAACAACAGTTTCACATACAATGCCGAATTTGTGATCAATATTGTTGTTGACTTGTTGGAGCTCTAGCTTTGACATCATCCTATATATATATATATATATATATATATATATATATATATATATATATATATATATATATATATATATATATATATATATATATATATATTCTTTAAGAGTAATTAAATAGTTAGTCACCTAATGATGAGTTTGGTTTTGCTCAATAAATTATAAAAATAAAATCAATTTCGTCAATAAGATTATTTTATTATTGATTGTTCATGTTTTATCCACTCTATGTGAAATCCTTAACATAAATGATAAATTCATCTTTTACTATAACATATTTAGTCATCAATGTTTACACTATTTATCAATATAGTTTTAATTCTCAATAATTCAATAAATCTAACATTTTTTTAACTTCTCCTTTTATTTGTTTGATGTTTATCGATGCTGGGTTTAATTTTCACAAAATTACCAAAAATTGGGGTGATGGATTGTTGATGAAATGAAATGTGTGAGTATAGTTATGAGTAATGGTATTTAGGTTGATAGTGGGTTGATGTTGACAATGTGTTTAAAGATGAATTTGATAAAGTCTGCAAATGTGGGGTTAAATTTGTTAATTTATTTAGAATAATCATCGATGTGAGAAAATTGTAAACTTTGAAAATAAAATTTGTTATTATACTAGTTCAAGAACGGTCAATAACATTACTGAAAAAATGAAAAAATAGAAAACGGTAATAGCTGGGCAACTAATGGGATTACTCAGAGGGACGAAGCCATGTAGACCACCTTAGGAGGAGCTCTTTGTCACGGGGCTAGACTTTGGCTCGCTAACCCGTGCGGCCTTAGTCGACGATCTTAGGTCGGGGACTAAGTAAGCCTTTGAAAAGCTAAGCGATTGTGCTTAGACGGAGTTGTGCGGAAGCTTTGGAAAAGTATTTGGGTGATGGCTAACAAGGCAAAGAGAAAGGAGGCGAGGAATTAAACAAGCAACGAGCCTCGTTAAAAACTCTCCCTACGCCTAGACGGGGAGAAAAGAGTACTCGAGCCTTCTTGTATTAAGAAATGAAGAAAGTAACAAAGATGTGAAAAGTGAAGTGATTACAATGGTTGGGCAAGGCTCTTATTTATAGCCTTGGCCCCCTAGATCTAATGGCTAGGAATGACTCGATCCAATGGCTATGGATGAGTCTTACAAAGAGAATCTTTAAGAAAGGAAAGCTAATCAACTATACATGGCAACTAAATCATTCTATTACATGGTTGCCTAAGATAAGAGCTCAATGACATCACTGTCTTGGTGGCATTGGCTTGTTTCCTCGAATGTGGCTTCAAGGATGGATACTTTCCTCGAATAGTCTCCATGGAAGATACCTTTCCATGTGCGTTGGTCCAAAGATGACACCTCGGCTTAGGTCTTGGGTGCTTGGGCGGATTGGGCCTTGTGTGGCCCGGATCTTGACTCAAAAACCTCCTCTTTGGCACATTGGGTGCTAAAACGGGCCCTAGGGGTGTGGGCAATGCGGATGGACAGCCCCTAGGCCTCTTGGAATGCACATCGGGTGCGGACTCGGCCTCATAGGCGTGCACGTCGGGTGCGGGCTTAAGCTCCATGGCTTGGGCGGCATGGATTAAAGACAAGGCCCTCTCGGATGTGGACTTGGCCCCCTTAGTGTGCACTTCGGGTGCGGACTCGGCCTCATAGGCGTGCACGTCGGGTGCGGGCTTAAGCTCTATGGCTTGGGCGGCATGGATGCAAGGCAAGGCCCTCTCGGATGCGGACTTGGCCCCCTTGGTGTGCACGTCGGGTGCGGGCTCGGGCTTCATGGCTTGGGCGCCATGAAGAGTGGATGGAAAGGCCCCCTCGTGTGCAGACTTGGTCTCCATTGTGCGCACATCGGGTGCGGGCTCGGGCTCTATGCCTTGGCCGACATAGAGGGTGCGTAGCAAAGGCCCCTCGGGTGCGTGTGTTGGCCCCCCTCGGGTGCAAGGCTTGTGGGCAGCACATGGGGTGCTAGACAAGGCCCCATGGTGCGGAGAAATAGGCCCAGCTCGGTTGTCTTGGGCACGGACACCACCAAGGGCGTTGTGCATGGCCCCTTGGTGCGTGGAAATAGCAACACTCCGGATGTCTCGGTCGGGTTGTGCGGGTGGTGCGCGAAGTTTAGCACCTATGGGTGCGGGAGACTCGATCTTGAAAATTGAGTCGGTAACATTCTCCCACACTGAAGCTATCGACGTCCTCGTCGATTGGTAAGGATGAGGCTCGGTCGCCTTGATCTTGAACGGCCCCGGCTCATCGTCTCGTTCCCCCCGGATAAGGGAAAACTCGTGGAAAAGGCAAGGCTTTCATGCCTTGGATCTCGATCAATCTCGAACGGTTGCCACTCCTTGGCAAACTCACGATCGTCCTCGTATAAGGGATTATCCCTCCAAAATACAAGGTCTTCGTGCCTTGACGATTGGCTCGTCTTGATGGTTGGTCTCACCTTGCTTTGTGCTTGGCTCGATCGCATCGGTGGCCTGAAAATAGAACCAGAGTAAGTTAGTCTTAAATCATCACAATAACTTAACTTACTTACCTCGGACAAAAAGTCCTTGTCGGGCGGCTTCACTTCGTCTTGTCGATACTCAAGACAAGTGATGATGGCGGGGTCTTGTAGAACTAGATCCCATTCTTCGGTGCTTTCTTGCACTCGTCTCTCGTCATGGATGAAGGTTGGGTTCTTTCGGCTTGTCCAAACTACTTCATCAGTCGGTTTCTCGCTTGGCATCGCAAGCAACCTGCGGACAGAATTGCAACAAGTTAGATCCGAATTCAACTGAAAAATTGGATCGCTTACCTCGTCGCTCGGCTTCTTGTCGCATGGTTCGACTAGGATAGTCGTTTGCCCCACGTCTTGGTTTGGATCTTCCTTCAAACTTGTAGAATCCCTACAAAAATCCAAACAATGGGTTAGATCGGACTTTTTAAACAAAAAAGAATCACTTACCTCGAACTCAAGGTCCGTTTCATCTCGATCCACTTTTCCTTGTCGATACTCAAGGAAAGTGTTGGCATGGTTTGGCCCTTCTTCAATGGGCTTGGGCACATTGGTGCTTGATTCCATAGATTCTTGCCACTCGTCCATGGAATTCGACCATTCGTCGAACTCGGCTTGCAACTCTTCGCAAAAGATTGCTAGCTCTTCTCCATCGGCTTGATCTACTTCACCAAACTCGGATGGCTCTTGAAGCACTTCTTCAAACTCGGATGGCGCGGATGGGTACTCCACCCTATGAACCATCTCGCTCTTTGGCAACTCCAAAGACTTCTCTTCGTCTTTGATCTCTTCAAAGACTCGTCCCATTGTGTTGGGATTTTCCATGGACTCTTCCATGGCTTCATCATCGTCGGCTATCATGGTTGAACCTACATAATCCTTATCTTCGGATTTTGACAAATCAAGTGCATCAATTTGTTTCAAGCAAGATAAACCAAAAACAATCTCATATTCACCAAGAGAACGACAAGACATTACCATGATAGTTACTGCGTCTCGAAAGTTGTTGATTTGAACAAACATATCTTTCGTGATTCCCACAATTGGCGCATAACGAAAATTGACTCTGTCAAACTCTTTATTTACCTTCTCAATTTGAAGGTTTAACGTCTCCGCGATTTGCTCAGACACGATCAACGATTGTGCACTCGGATCTACTAGTGCACTTAGTGTTGCATTGGGAAACACCACGTCAACAAACGTAGGCTCCACCTTCTCGAAGTCTCTCTCGGCTTCGCTTGAATCACAAGATGAATCTTCATCTTCGTCGCTGGAATACTCCACGTAATATGTGGACTCGTTGCACATTTGCAGCCTTTCCTTAACCAAAGTTGCGCTATCGAACTTTGACGCCCCAACAATCACCGAACTTGGTGATTCACCGAACAAGGAAGCAAGCTCTTCGGCCTCGGTCTCTTCGGGCAAGACATGCTCCTCGATCGCCTCTACCATATCAAATGGTAGCACATTGCACCTTTCGTCAAGCTTCAAAGCCTCGATCTCGTCGGACTCGTCCCGTAACTTGGACTGCTTGAACTTGTGCGGGCATTGGAAAGACAAGTGTGGATTTTCACACCTCCAGCATCTCGAAGGTTTGCTCTTTGGGCAATCCTCAACATCATGATTTATCCTACAAAGGGAACAAAACCATGTGTTAGTAAAAACACTATTCAAATGTGATTTACTTACCTCACTTTGAAACAAGAACTTGGGTGACTCCACGTCCATCTTTATCGCAACGTCCCTTCTTCTTCCTCGTGCCATGTCGTCTCGGATAGGAGCGGAACACGCTCTGATACCACTTGTCACGGGGCTAGACTTTGGCTCGCTAACCCGTGCGGCCTTAGTCGACGATCTTAGGTCGGGGACTAAGTAAGCCTTTGAAAAGCTAAGCGATTGTGCTTAGACGGAGTTGTGCAGAAGCTTTGGAAAAGTATTTGGGTGATGGCTAACAAGGCAAAGAGAAAGGAGGCGAGGAATTAAACAAGCAATGAGCCTCGTTAAAAACTCCCCCTACGCCTAGACGGGGAGAAAAGAGTACTCGAGCCTTCTTGTATTAAGAAATGAAGAAAGTAACAAAGATGTGAAAAGTGAAGTGATTACAATGGTTGGGCAAGGCTCTTATTTATAGCCTTGGCCCCCTAGATCTAATGGCTAGGAATGACTCGATCCAATGGCTATGGATGAGTCTTACAAAGAGAATCTTTAAGAAAGGAAAGCTAATCAACTATACATGGCAACTAAATCATTCTATTACATGGTTGCCTAAGATAAGAGCTCAATGACATCACTGTCTTGGTGGCATTGGCTTGTTTCCTCGAATGTGGCTTCAAGGATGGATACTTTCCTCGAATAGTCTCCATGGAAGATACCTTTCCATGTGCGTTGGTCCAAAGATGACACCTCGGCTTAGGTCTTGGGTGCTTGGGCGGATTGGGCCTTGTGTGGCCCGGATCTTGACTCCAAAACCTCCTCTTTGGCACATTGGGTGCTAAAACGGGCCCTAGGGGTGTGGGCAATGCGGATGGACAGCCCCTAGGCCTCTTGGAATGCACATCGGGTGCGGACTCGGCCTCATAGGCGTGCACGTCGGGTGCGGGCTTAAGCTCCATGGCTTGGGCGGCATGGATTAAAGACAAGGCCCTCTCGGATGTGGACTTGGCCCCCTTAGTGTGCACGTCGGGTGCGGACTCGGCCTCATAGGCGTGCACGTCGGGTGCGGGCTTAAGCTCTATGGCTTGGGCGGCATGGATGCAAGGCAAGGCCCTCTCGGATGCGGACTTGGCCCCCTTGGTGTGCACGTCGGGTGCGGGCTCGGGCTTCATGGCTTGGGCGCCATGAAGGGTGGATGGAAAGGCCCCCTCGTGTGCGGACTTGGTCTCCATTGTGCGCACATCGGGTGCGGGCTCGGGCTCTATGCCTTGGCCGGCATAGAGGGTGCGTAGCAAAGGCCCCTCAGGTGCGTGTGTTGGGCCCCCTCGGGTGCAAGGCTTGTGGGCAGCACATGGGGTGCTAGACAAGGCCCCATGGTGCGGAGAAATAGGCCCAGCTCGGTTGTCTTGGGCGCGGACACCACCAAGGGCGTTGTGCATGGCCCCTTGGTGCGTGGAAATAGCAACACTCCGGATGTCTCGGTCGGGTTGTGCGGGTGGTGCGCGAAGTTTAGCACCTATGGGTGCGGGAGACTCGATCTTGAAAATTGAGTCGGTAACATCTTGCCCCTCCTAATTTGTTTGGTATAATTGTATTTGAGGTCCTTTTAATTTAAAAAACAGTAAAATAAAGTTTTTGTCCCTCCCAATTTTTAGATTTAAAGGCTTAATAAACCTTTTCTCCTCTCAATGTTTGATCTTAGCTTCGTCCCTGGTTACTCATTCTTTAGATAAACCAACTAAAAATCATTGTTTTAACTTATAAGGGTCAACATTAACTTTTTTTTTAATTTGTTATGTTATCAAATTAACGGGAGCTAATTATAGGATACAATAGAGGTGTGTGGCGCCATGTCCACTTCAAATTAGAATTAGTCCCTTAATTTTTTTTTAAATTCAACTTGGCCCCATAATTTTTTCAGAAATTTATATTAAGCTTAACTTTTTTAAAATATTCTTAATTAATTCCCTTCTGTAATTTTTAAAAGTTTTCATTAAAGGTATCAAATTTTTATATTTTTAGTAAGACTCCAAATTTTTTGAAACAAAATGTAAATTGAACACTTTCAAATTTTTTGAAAATTTTAGTTTAAACCTCCAAATATTTTTTAAAAAAATTTTAAGTTGACCCTTCCAAATTCTTTCATCAAGTTTTGTCACCGTTAACGATAATGATCACAAGAAAACTTTTAAAACTTCAACCATATTTATTTTACACAATTAACATTTTACAGAAAATTATACTTCATCCGTCCCACTAAATTTGTCTAATATTAACTTTTTTCTAGTCAATTTTTAACTTTGATTCCTTATTACTTTAGATTTATTATTGATAAAAATGTGAAAAAAACTTTATTTTACGTAGTTTAAAAATATATATTTTATAAAATTTAATTAATTAAAATATTTATGGCCAAAGTTTAAAAGTTTTAAATTTTAAAAAGTCAATACTAAAAAATTTAATAGGACAAAAAATAGGATTTGATATTCGACAAAGCTAGCTTATAGAAAAACATGGACGAAGAAATATATTTTAATAACTTTTTAGATTGATCGTTTTTTTAAAATACCGCAGAACAGACTCACCCATAAATCGAATTTATTGTCTAGCATCCTGAGAAAATGTTGAACTTTGAATTAAAATCAGGTCCCTGCAGAACAAATACCGGCAAGTCAGCTCGGTTACTTTACTCTAACTGGAAGCAACAAAAACACTTCCTTCCTATCTAAGTCTATTTTATTTTAATTTATTTTTCACAGTACATTTCATTTCCACCACTGGCACCAACCATGGTTCAATACGACCTTGTCCGTGCCCAAAAGACACGACCGACGACGCGTTAAATTTTAGCTGATTAGGACACCACTAATTCAAAATTAATGATGTAACATAATGATTTGGATGATTGCTAACTTTTCTCTTTCTTTTTAATTATGGTTTTAATGATTGGTGGTGGGTATTGGGGACTCACCCTTTTTGCTAGTATAATATTCTTAAGATACCTAACATCAACTGGATTCCTTAATTAAATTAGTGTTAATCTTTTTGTTGGAATCATTTGTTACCAATAAAAAATAAAATTTATTTTTGCAGATAATGTTGTGGATAGAACTTAGAAGGATGTATTTATAATAGGATAAGGTTGCATGATTGAATTGACATTATATTTGAATCGAATCGAATTAAATCTTTGAACAAGATATAACACTCGTAACGTTTTTTATTTAAAAAACTTGAAGCGGATATTTAATTTAAGAACATTAAACTCTTTAACCTATGATTCAACAAAATTGATTGATATTTAGTGTTTATTGATGTTGGCGGAATGGAATTGGTTTTTTACTTTTTTAAATAATATTTAATAATGTGACGTGTAAAAATCTATTAGTTGATTAAGTGATCAAGAATGTTTATATTATCTTGTTTTATATGAGTTCGAATCTCAATATTTATTTTAAAAATATAATTAAATATCTGCTTAATAAAAAAAACAATGTGGCACGCACACATAAGTGAGAGAGCAATTAAGCAAATCTTTAAAAGCAAGGCTGCTTCTTCTTTTCCTTGGGTTGCATTTCAAGACAAGTTTTTGCCGCTGACCTGGCAAGTTATGTTCGATAAAGGAAATTGAAAAAAAGAGAGGTGAAATTGCATTTAATTTGAGTAATACTTGAGAATACTTCTTACCAATTTTATTATTGACCACTTCCACTTGGACTTAAATTCCTGTCGAAGTCAATACCCATTTTTGGGCCCTTTGGAATAGAGTTAAAATGTTAAAAAAAGAAAAGAGTTGGTCAATTTTGTTGGTGAATAAATCTAAATATAGAGCATAATAAAAATAGATGAGCGGCATTAATTATAAAAGATAAAAAAAATCTATGGTACAAGTATCTACTAAACAAAATCCTAGACAAAAATTTTAGGCCCTGTTTGGTAAAGAGATATTTAGGTAAAAATTAGAAGTTTGAAGCATAATTAGAGATTTGACCAGTCAAATCCACTAATATTGTTGTTTAGTAAATAAAGGATTGAAAGAGCGGATTGGGATGAAATCGCTAATTTTGAAAAAGCTCATAATGGGAGTTTTTGATATTAGAGGTTTGATATTTGAGTTGTAAAGACTCTTTTACCTTTACCAGTTACCAAAAATCTCAAAATAACCTAAATTAAATATTTTCTCACCCTATTTATAAGCTAATCCTATTTACTTTTTTATTATCACATATTTATATGTGTATTTAAATTTATTAATTAATTAAATTATATTAAAATAATTATATAAATAATAAATTAATATATAAATCATTTGAATATGTTTAGAAAAGTTATATTAAAAATAATTTTATAGATCTAATTAATAATAATTAGATACAAAATATTGATAACTAATAAACTATTCAAACAAGTATTGAATATAATCATGTCTTTATATGTCATTTTGCTTGTTTAAATAATCTAACAGCTATCAGCTATCAGTTAATTTTACCAAACACTTTTATACAATCGGCTAATACAATTCGATAGTCAAATCAGCTAATGCAATCCGCTATCAGCTAATGTAATCCGCTATCAGCTATCCGCTAATTGTCAAACAGGGCGTTTGTATTTTTTAGCTCGTATACCACGTGTTGACCTTATTCGAGGAAGGATGCACGCTTTTAACACCCGTTTATTCCCTTTCTTTAACATTTATTTAATTTTACATATATTTAATTATGCAATTTAATTTTATGTTGTTCGTTTTGTCTGGGTTCATTTTGTTAATTTTATTTAATTTCCTTTAAAATCCCTAATGCTAGTTTTTTGGTGTTTTGTTTCAAAGCTTTAGGAATAGGTTCTTTAGTCAAGGTTTTATTTTAATTTTAGGGATCTTTTAATTAAAATTCTTAGCATAGTTTAGACCTTCAAGGGATAAATATTAATTAAGTTTAATCATTAACATAAAATAATAAAAGAAAACCACAACTCCTAATTTAAACGAATTTGTTTCTTTGATGTTGTGTTTAACTCCGCGACATTTAATTTACAATGCGGTGACTCGCCAAAAAGGAGGTAAACGGGTTATCACCATAAATATTAGCGGTAATTATTGTTTATTTTTCGGATGGTAAGGCCGTTAAAATGAATCCGTATTCATAAATTGACAATAAATTAAATTCAACGTGAACTTGCAAATTCCGACATTAAAACAACTTATAACTGACTAGGTACCAATTTTTGGACGTTGTGGGAGTGTTCACCCTTCCCGACACATAACCAACTTCCGAATATGTTTTTTTGTGTTTTCGCAGACCAAAATTGTTGGTTTAATAAAATAATGTGTGTTTTTATTAAAATGATCTATTTTTAGGTGATCCAATCACACCTCGAAAAAGGATTATTGGGGATTTCGTTGTTCTTTTTTAATGTCGAGCTCGTAAAGGCTGCGACAGCCGACAGTTACCATAGTCTATTCGAGAATTCGTACATCCAAAAAACGAAGCAGATAAAGATGGTATTCATTTTCTCTAAAAACAATTAAATTTTAAAAACAACTTATGGTAAAACAGAGAGAAAACCCCATAAATAAAAGGAGAAGTCCTCTAGTGTAGGTAGCTTCTTTTTAAAAATTTATTTTTAATTATTTTAAAAAAATTGCTGAAATTTTAAAATTATTTAAGAAAAACTTCAAAACATTTTAAAAGCAATGGGAATTTCATTTTTGTTATGAATATTTATCTATGTGGATGTCTATCATGATTAGAACTTTATCTAAGGAGATTGATTTACTTTATCATTAGGAATATTATCTCTATTAATTAGAGTTTAATGTATTATGTACTTCTTATGCCTATAAATAGATGATTCATTGAAGGCATTGTATACACAATTTTGTATTTAAGAATAATACAAATCTTCCTCTTTCTATCATCTCTTTGTTCTTCCATTATGTAACACCTGTGTTTTGGGGCTAGGAGTTAGTCGGGTTAGTGGTCTGAGTCGGTAAAATTTAATTAGATCAATTTGGCCTAGGCTTGACCCAATTGGAATTTAAAATTAAAGGGAGTGACCATTTGGTAATTTAGCCACAATAATTTGAAAAGTAGACTTGAGACATCGTAGGTGGTTAGAGTTGCTAAAGGACTATGATCTTACCATTGAGTACCATCCGGGTAAGGCCAATGTAGTGGCTGATGCATTGAGTAGGAAGATAGCCGTGGACTTGAGAGCCATGTTTGCTAGATTGAGCTTGTCCGGAGATGGTGGCTTGGTAGCCGAGCTTCAGGTTAGACCTACTTTAGGTCAGTTGATTAGAGAGAAGCAGCTCTTAGATAGATCTTTGGCACCTCACGTGCAAGATATAGCCAAAGGTAGATCTTCAGACTACAGTTTCAGTGCCGAAGGGGTTTTGTGTTTCAAAAATAGGATAGTTGTGCCAGAGGACAGTGACTTGAGACGTACGATCTTGACTGAAGCCCACAGTAGTCTGTTTGCTATGCATCATGGAAGTACGAAGATGTACCATGATTTGAAGAATGAGTACTTTTGGGTTGGCTTGAAGAGAGATGTAGCCGACTTTGTGAGTAAGTGTTTAGTATGTCAGAGGGTGAAGGCGGAACATCAGGTTCCCTCAAGGTTGTTGCAACCGTTGAGGATTCCGAAATGCAAATGAGAGAATATCACCATGGATTTTGTTTCGGGTTTGCCTTTGACTCCTACGAAGAAGAACTCAGTTTGGGTGATAGTAGATCGTTTTACGAAGTGTGCTCACTTCTTGGCAGTCAATACTACTTACACTTTAGATAGATTGGCCGACTTGTACATTGGTGAGATTGTTAGACTGCATGGTGTGCCGAAGTCTATTGTGTTCGATAGATATCCGAGGTTTACATCTCGATTTTAGGAGTGTCTGCATACACCTTTGGGTACCCGTTTGAACATCAGCACGTCTTATCATCCTCAGTCAGATGGTCAGTCAGAAAGAGTTATTCAGATCTTAGAGGATATGTTGCATTGTTGCATCATTGACTTTCAGGGTACGTGGGAGAAGCACTTGCCTCTAGTTGAGTTTGCTTACAATAATAGCTTTCAGTCGAGTATTCAGATGGCCCCGTATGAGGCCTTGTATGGCCGGAAGTGTAGAACTCCAATTTGTTGGGCCGAAGTGGGACAGAAGTTGTTACCTATGTCGGATTTGCTCAAGAGGACAACCGACAAGGTAAAATTGATTTGTGATCGATTGAAGGCTGCTTCAGATAGGCAGAAGTCCTATGCCGACTTGAAGAGGAAGGAAGTTGAGTTCTCAGTGGGTGAGAAGGTATTCTTGAAAGTGTCTCCGTGGAAGAAAGTAATGAGATTTGGCCGAAAAGGGAAGTTGAGTTCGAGGTACATAGGACCGCATGAGATTGTGAAGAGGGTTGGTATAGTTGCTTATCAGTTGCGTTTGCCATCCGAGCTAGAGAACATACACGATGTATTTCATGTTTCGATGCTCCGTAAGTATAGGTCCGATCTGTCACATGTTATGCCTGTAGAGGAGATTGAATTGAATCTGGATTTGACTTATGAGGAAGATCCAGTTGAGATCCTAGCTTCTGACAGTAAGGTGTTGCGAGGTAGATCAATTGAGTTAGTAAAGGTGCGGTGGCAACGTCGAGGTGTGGACGAGGCCACTTGGGAGAGGAAAGAGGATATGGAAAGGCAGTTTCTGTATCTCTTTTAGTCAGGTAATTTCGGGGACGAAATTCCTTAAGTGGGAGAGAGTTGTAACACTCGTGTTTTGGGGCTAGGAGTTAGTCGGGTTAGTGGTTCGAGTCGGTAAAATTTAATTAGATCAATTTGGCCTAGGCTTGTCCCAATTGGAATTTAAAATTAAAGGGAGTGACCATTTGGTAATTTAGCCACAATAATTTGAAAAGTAGACAACCTTTTTGGAGACAAAAAGGAACAAAAAAAGAGCAATCATCTTTCTTTTTCCCCCATTTTCAAAAGACAAAGAACCTAAACCCTCTCTAAAGCCCTAAACACTATTCCATTGATTTCTTCTTCAACCCAAGGTCATTTTTCAAAGGTAATAACATTTTCTCACTCTCCTCTTCATTTTCTATCTTTTCATGGTTGTAGATTTTGAAACTACCAACTTTTGAAAAGTTAGGGTTTAATGAAAGTTTGAGTTTTTACTTAGTTTTTCAATTGGGTTTAAATTATCAAGTTGGGTTTTAGTTTATTCACCTTAAAATACTTATGATATGTCAAAATGGTTAGGTTTGGGTGAAAACCCGAAATAGGTTCTTGTGACCAATTTTAAGGTGTCCAAAACTTGGTTTTTGATGAGTTTTAGGATAGAATTGAAGGGCTGATGGTTTAGGTATGATAGGAAGGTGACTTGGGGCCATTTGGGTGTCATTTGGGTGTTTGAAAATAGGATTTTCAGCTAGGTTTTGAAGGAGCACGAAAATGGGCATTTTGGGTGATTAATTTGTTGGGAAATTGTTGAAGTTTGGCTTGGGCTTGAGAGTTGAGTTGATGACTGATGTTTTAGCATTAATTGAGAGTAATAAATGTGTTTTTGATTGGCTAGAAGCAAGAGGAGACGTTGGAGAGGCAACAGGATCAAATTCGGGCTTGTAGGAGGCTTGCTTTGGTTGCTAAGGAAGGGTGGTGAGTGACTTCAAATATGTTTTAAAGATTGGTTCAAGTGTGTGTAGTGTATGTGTGGAATGTGCTTGGTAGGCCTTTCCAAAGTGAGAGTTAAATTGGTAACTTAACTCTTTGAATTTTAGTATGCTATTCATGCCATTGTCTATTTGTTATTGTGATGTGTGGATTGGTTGTATATGTATGCCTTGCTATGTATATACAATGTGTATGAGACATGAATGGTGGATATGCGATGTGATAAATGAATTTGGAACTAATTAACTTACTGGGTGTAAATGATCGATCATTAGGATTAGTATGCACACAAATTGAGTCAAAACGTACGTGGCCTTGATGGCGTTGAGTCATCAAAGAGGAGTACAGTGATGTAACATTCTACCGGAAATTTATATACATTCTACGGGATGATGAGTGGAATCCCAATCGTAGGGCATGCGGTGATGAGTGGAATCTCGCCCATGCAAGGTCCGATGATGAGTGTAATCCCACTGAGGTAAAGTGATTGTTGAGATTAAATCCGCGCATCCGGGTAAACTAATAGTGGCCAATTGAACTTGTTCTTATAATTGTGATGTGTGATGTTGATATATGATGTTTGAGCTTAGTATGATGTGAGATGCCATATTATGACTCTTGAAAGACTAGCTAGGTCTACTTGTTGTTTTACCTATGCATGTTGTATATGAGAATTAGGGAATACATGCTTGAACCCTGCATTGTTGATGTTTTCGATTTTAGAGCATCCTCACTAAGCTTCTAGCTTACGCTCTCATTTTCAACAATGCAGATCATCAGTGTGGTGTTAGCTCGGAGCAAGGCAAGAAGGGCTTTCCAAGTTTTGTTGCTCAAGTACGGTTAAACAATTATGTAGTAGCTTAGCAATGTGGCAAGAGTGTGTGTTTTGTATGAGCTATGTATGACTCCTACATGTGTTTGATGTCTATGATTTGACTTGGATTGTAAACATGATATGACTTACCAAATGCTTGTGTGATTGTATGCCTTTTGGATGTTTAATTTGCTCTTAAATGACTTGAATACCTATTTGAGTTGAATTGTGCCTTTTGGCTTTTAATGTCTTCAAGCATGCCTTATATGAAATGTTGCTAATGTGTAAATGCCATGAATGAATGCTTCAATCTATGTCTTGTGTGTTTGAGCTTGTTTGATATAGGATATACGCCTCTAAACCTTGTATGATTGTGTTGGGTGTCTTTTAGGGTCGTTTGAGACCTTTAGAATTGTTGAAAAACGCCTAAGTCTGGTTTTCAAAGGTTGCAGACAGCCCGTGTTTCGAAACGAGCTGGGCCGTTTCAGAACGGGTAGGCTTCAGAGACCCCGTATCGAAACACGTTTCGATACGGTTTGGCCACTACGAGCCCATGTTCCGATACGGGTTTCGGAACATTTTAGCTACTGGAAATCTGAGAAAATGACGAGATGAAAGCGTTTCGAAACGGGTCTAAGGGTTTCGAAACGGTCAAAATCTCGTTGACCACGAGAAGATGACCGTTGAGGGTGTTTCGGAACGGTTGACCTCCGTTTCGATACGGCCTCCTTGTATGGCTTGGGGCAGTTGACCTGGTCAAGGGCGTTTCGATACGCCTCAATGGTGTTTCGAAACGGCATGTCAAATGAAGTAAAATTGGGCTGTTTAAATGTTGTTTTGGGTTCAGATGATTGCTTTCTTCGTTCTATTTCGCTGTTATGATCACATAGGACTTAAACGTGCCATTAGAGAAGATAAGGTTAAAAGAAAAAAATTAGGGTTGCTAACCGCGGGGGAACCTTAATGGGTTTCGCTTCGGTTTTCCCCGTGTGGCCTACTCGGACCGGTCATCCGGCCAGACCGGGACGAGGGGGTTACACATTATTGTTCTTTGTTATTTTATTCACAACACGTTATCAGCACGAGTTTGCTCGAAAGATTTTGGTGCTCTTTGTTTGAATTTCAAAGTAGTTACCGAAACAAATTTGATTCTACGTTAAACCGGAGATAAATTTTTCCCCCCACATTTTTGTTATTGTTTTTATCTTGATATTTTAACTTGGTCTTTATTTTTGAAAAAGTATGATAACATGTTTTGAAGGCTTGAGTGAACCATGGAATCTCGCCCAATTACCCTAGTTCTTATTGATGATTCTCGAAAAAAATTCAATTTGATATTGGCGATCACATGTACCATATGTTCAATATATTCAATTTAGCTTGGAAAGTCGGGTATGTTATCGATTCATTTTTATTGCTTCATTCTATTATTCGTACTTCTCATTGGTTAATAATTTTATTTTCTAAAGCATACTAATGAGCAGACGTGTCTCGAACTCCCGAAAGGTTTCAACATAGGAGAGCACATGTCTATGTAAATATTATATATTTTTATAGGTAGAATTGTTGAAATTTAGTAAAAAAATCGTTGAAATTTACAATTTTAAAAAAAGTGATTTTAATGACATGTTTCCTTCATAAGAATTTAATCACGTGTAGTAAATCAAAGTTCTTAGATTAATATGAAAGAAGACTTTTAATCTTGAAAAATGCTTGTATGCTTACCTCATCTGCGTACAAAATTTTAAGGAAATATGTTAAAGCATGTTTGATCCTCTTCCATTTTAATGTCTTTAGTTAATAACTAAAGATTAATATTTGTTTCATGATAGTTGATATTTTTAACCGTGTTTTGAGTTTTACATGTGTTTAAATGGCGTGGAAAGAGACGTGATATAAAGAAATTATGGAAAGATGTCTCGGTCATTTGCTATGTCTTCATCGTCCTCAAGAGAAAAATAATTATCGGTAAACTTTATTTTTTCTCTCTCTTTAAATTATGATTTTAATGTGCGATAAATCATGGTGAATTTCAATCTATAAAAAGATTGTTATAAAGTCTATATTTGCTCGAAAGCAATATTTCTTCTTCGTCGAAAAACTCGACCATAGATTTCTCCCATTTTCAAGTTACGAAAATTCGTCTTGGAACTGAAGTGAATGCAAAGCATGATGTTTATTACATGCAATTATCGATGATGAGGAATTCCCTGAAGTGAATGCAAGCATGATGTTTATTCCATGCGATTATTGGAACTGTTTCATTCCCTGAAGTGAATGCAAACATGGTAAATCATTATTCAATTACTGGTCTCAAATGAGGTTTTTAAAGGACCTTGTGGACAGGTTTAACAATGTCGCGTACGAGGATTAAATCTTTGTTCTATGTGATAAGGATATGTGAAAAAAGTTTCAAAGGCCCAATGGCTCTACTCCATTCCCTAAAGTGAATGTGAGATTATATTGTGGAAGGAATAAAAATCACGTTAGAAGTTGTGGTTGTGGTCGAGGCTATGAATATAGACATGAAAAATATGGTTATTTTAAGAATACTTCTACCCACTGGTAGTGAGGTTATAAGAATGACAAGAGCGATAAAGATCATTCAAAGAAAGTGGAATACTTTTTATTACCAATGTGATATTATAAACCATTGGTCTCGTACGTGTTGTACGTTGAAAAATCAATAATCATTGAATGATAAAGGAAAGAAAATAGAAGCAAATTTTGTTTGCGAAACATGACGAATATGATACTGGTCCAACTTTATTTGGACATTGTTGGTCCAACTCTTTTGGACGTTTTTGATTTTCGTATAACCCTCGAAAGAAATAAATCGTCTTCTAATTATTCTCATAATTTTGAAGAGAATTATTTATTTATTTTTATTTATTTATTTCACTTTACGTTTATTTATTTTACGCACATTAATTATTTATGTTTTATATTTATATATTATGATATTTATTTATTTTATCTAACATGATTACTTGTCAAATACAATCTATGGTGACGTTTTATGCTCAACATAATGTTACCGTTGTGCACCCTAGGGCCCAATCTGCCGCACACCTAGGGGCCATTTCCAGCACCCATGGGGCCTCAATCCGCTCAGCCCATTCTGCCGCACCCATGGGGCTACAATTCAGCCTGTCCGCGCGCACCAAGCAGGCCGCCCAGCAGCACCCGAGGGCCTGTCCGCGCAGCACCCAAGGGCCTGACCGAGCAGCACCAAGCAGCCCGGCCTTCAGCACCCATAGGCCTGTCCGAGCAGCACCAAGCAGCCCGTCCAGCCACCCCTATGGGCCATCCGAATTTCCACCATCCATGGCCATTCAAGCCCATTCCTTGGGAAATATCTACCCCTTTGACCATGGTATACAAGGCAAGAATCAAGCATCCATCCATCCCTCGATTCATGGAGAATCATATCCCTTTCACAAGGAAAGAAGATCAACCAAGATGGAAGGAATCCTTAATAGTAATATCTTACCTTTATTAGATAGCTTAGGCCAATCTTGGCCATCGATTGTAATCAATAGTGACCGTTAGATCGGGAGGTGCTAGGCTATAAAAAGGGCCTCACCCCCTCATTTGTAATCATCCTGAATTCCCATTGTTTTCTACTTTTCTTTCATCAATAAAAGCTTAGCAACGTCGAGTACTCTTTTCCCCCTAACTAGGCTTAGAGGAGGTTTTTAACGAGGCTCTTCGTTTTGCAATTACTCGAGCCATCTCCTTTCTTTCTTTCTTCGCAACGCTTCCGCAACTCTAAGCCAAGCCAAGACTTAGCTTCAAGGCTTACTTGGTCCCTTTCAAAGTTCCTTTCCCGACCAAGTGCCGCACGAGCTAGCCATATAAGCCTAGCCCCGTGACAAGTGGCATCAGAGCCAACATTTTAGCGAAGAATTGTTCGAGATGACGAATCCAAGTGACGCTCCTATCGACATCTCAAAGCCAATGGAGACTCGTGGTGGAAAAACCAAGAGGGCTAGTTCGAGAGATGCCATCTCAACCTTACAAGACAAAGTTACCCGTTTGGAGGACAACACGAACGAGTCGAGAGATAGACTCGATGTTGTCGAGAGCCAACTAGATACGTTGGAGTCTCATGGTGGTGATTGCAAGGGTGATTCCCAAGACCTCGAAGATAGACTCGAGACCGTGGAGTTGGAGAATCGTTCTCTTAAAGATGGGCTAACCGAACTAGAGAAGGCGATGAATGTCTTAAAAGCCGAGCTCAACATCTATAAGTCCGCCGTAGCCAACGGAGTGGTTTCAAATCCGAGTAGAGTGCTAGCCGATGTGCCGAAACCAAAGGAATTCAAAGGATCGAGAGATGCTCAAGAAACCGATACTTTCTTGTGGAGCATGAACCAATATTTCCGCAACACCAACGTCGTGGATGAATCCACCAAGGTAACTATTGCTTCAAGTTATTTTACTCACAATGCTCTTTTATGGTGGAGACGCAGGTGTGCCGAGGAGTCCGATAGAGATGTCCCCGTAGAAACTTGGGAAGAGCTTCAAGATGAGATCCATGAAGCGTTCTATCCCAAGAATGCTCAAAGAGAGTTGCGCTCAAAGCTACGCCAACTTAAGCACGACAACAACATCCATGAGTACGTGAGGAAGTTTACCGAGTTAAAGCTTCAAATCACCAACTTGGGAGAAGATGAAGGCTTCTCAATCTTCATGGATGGGTTGAACCGATGGGCTAACATAGAGTTGGAAAGACGTGGTGTCAAAGACCTTTCTCATGCCCTTGATGAAGCCGAGGCGATAGCCAAGTTCGAAAAGCGAGACTCGCCCAAACCAAAGCCGAAATCCAAGAATTGGGGAGACAAGAATGCCAAAGCCGGAGGTGAGAGAGTTAACCACGAAAAGATTTCCAACAACAATCGACAAGGCCGATCTACTAAGCCACATGAGAGACGAGGTTTGGAATGTTTTCATTGCAAAGGACCTCACCATATTCGAAATTGTCCACAAAAGACAAGCCTTTACACCGTCAAAGTCAACGACGAGCCCACCGCCCAGCTTGGAGCAATTGTAAGTAATCTCCAAGTGAATTCATTATCTAACAAGCCCAAAAGTGGTCTTATGTTTGTAGAAGTCACAATTGCCGGAAAGCAATTGCGTGCACTTGTGGACACCAGAGCATCCGAGTTGTTCATTTCCGAAGGAGCCGCCCAAAAACTCAATCTCAAAGTGTTGAAGACGAGTGGGTGGATTAAGACGGTCAACTCGAAAGAAGCGCCCATTGCCGGAGTTGCAAAGAGGGTCGAGATCCAACTTGGAAGTTGGAAAGGCCGGGAGGATATTAAGGTAATTCCTCTTGATGATTATGATCTTGTGGTTGGATTATCTTTTTTGGACAAGATTAATGCACTTCTCTTGCCTTTTGCCGATGTATTGGTTGTGCTCGACCGCGCCCAACAATGTTTGGTCCCCGTGAGTCGAGATGTAGGTATCCAATCCAAGATGTTGTCTTCCATCCAGTTCCGCAATGGTGTGCGAAAGGAGGAAGAGTCTTTCCTTGCCGTGCTCAAGGAAGACGAGGCGATAGAAGCCGAAGAAGTTTCCGAAGAAGTGGAACGTGTTCTCGTGGAGTTTGAGGACACTATGCCTTCCGAATTGCCGAAGGCTTTACCACCCAAGCGTGAGGTGGATCATCGCATTGACTTGGTGCCAAATGCCGAGCCGCCAAGTAAGGTACCCTACCGAATGGCGCCACCGGAGTTAGAAGAACTCCGAAAGCAACTTGGAGATCTCTTGGATGCCGGGTACATTCGCCCATCCAAGGGTCCGTTTGGAGCACCCATCCTCTTTCAAAGGAAGAAAGACGGTAGCTTGCGCATGTGTGTCGACTACCGCGCTCTAAACAAACTCACGGTAAAGAATAAATACCCCATCCCTTTGATTACCGATTTATTTGATCAACTTGGAAGTGCTAGATTCTTCACAAAGTTAGATCTTCGCTCGGGATATTACCAAGTTCGCATAGCCGAAAGTGACGAGCCCAAAACCGCGTGCATCACAAGGTATGGTTCTTTTGAGTTTCTTGTAATGCCATTTGGCCTTACAAACGCTCCCGCAACATTTTGCACTTTAATGAACAAGGTACTTTCACCTTTTCTTGATCGCTTTGTTGTTGTCTACTTAGATGACATTGTCATCTATAGTGAGACTTTCCATGAACACTTAATGCACTTGAGGAAGGTTTTGCAGGTTCTTCGTGAGAACGAGCTTTACATCAAACGCGAAAAATGTAGTTTCGCTCAACAAGAAGTCCCGTTCTTAGGCCACATCATTGGAGGTGGTAAGATCCGAATGGATCCAAGCAAAGTTCGAGCCATCGACGATTGGGAACCGCCGACTAAGGTAACCGAACTTCGTTCTTTTCTTGGTTTAGCTAACTATTATCGTAAGTTTGTGCAAGGTTACTCCGCCATAGCTACGCCTTTGACCGAACTCTTGAAGAAGGACAAACCTTGGGAATGGAGTCCAAGTTGTCAACAAGCATTCGAAAGGCTTAAACAAGCCATGGTAAGTGAGCCCGTTCTTGCCTTGCCCGACCATTCCAAACAGTTTGTCATCCACACCGATGCATCCGACTATGCCATTGGTGGAGTTTTAATGCAAGAAGGCCATCCCATTGCCTTCGAAAGCCGAAAGTTGAACGACACCGAAAGACGCTACACCGTTCAAGAGAAGGAGATGACCGCCGTCATCCATTGCCTTCGCACATGGCGACACTACATCTTGGGTTCCAGGTTTGTCGTCTTTACCGATAATTCCGCAATTTCTTATTTTCTAACCCAAAAGAAATTGTCTCCTAAGCAAGCTAGGTGGCAAGATTTCTTGGCGGAATTCGATTTTACATTGGAGCACAAGCCCGGAAAGACCAATACCGTGGCCGATGCGCTTAGCCGAAAAGCCATCTTTGCCTCCATTAGCCAACCAAGTGGCGAGTTACTTGATTCCATCAAGGAAGGCTTGACGCATGATCCCACCGCAAAGAACTTGATCACCTTTGCCAAAGAGGGTAAGTCACGCCGATTTTGGGTTGAAGACGATCTTCTCTTCACAAGAGGCCAACGCTTATTCGTCCCCTACTTCAACAATTTGCGAAGGACATTGATAAAGGAATGTCACGATTCGAAGTGGGCCGGACACCCAGGTATGCATCGTACCTTAGCTTTACTTAATGAACGTTATTATTGGCCTCGTATGAATGAAGATGTAGAAGCGTACGTGAAGACTTGTCTCGTTTGCCAACAAGACAAGATCGAAGCAAACAAGCCGATGGGACTACTCCAACCTTTGCCAATACCGGAAAGACCATGGGAAAGTATTTCTCTTGACTTTATAATTGGTTTTCCTTGTGTTAATAATTTTTCGAGTATTATGGTTGTAGTAGACAGGTTTTCAAAGTATGCTACATTTATACCCGCCAACAAGACATGCTCCGCCGAAGAAGCCGCTCGTCTCTTCTTGAAGCATGTCGTGAAACTTTGGGGCATTCCAAAGTCTATAGTAAGTGATCGGGACGCTCGGTTCACGGGTAAGTTTTGGACCGAGTTGTTCAAATTGTTGGGTTCCTCCTTGAACCTTTCAACAAGTTTCCATCCGCAATCCGATGGGCAAACCGAGAGGGCCAACGCATTATTGGAGATTTACTTGAGGCATTTCGTCAGTGCATCCCAACGAAATTGGCCCGACTTGCTAGATGTGGCCCAATTCTCCTACAACTTGCATAGGAGTGAAGCCACGAACCAAAGTCCGTTCGAGATAGTGATGGGCCAACAACCGCTCACACCGGACGCCATTGTGACTAAGTACCAAGGTCCAAATCCAGCCGCCTTCCATGTAGTGAAGGACTTGCAAGAGCAACGTGACTTAGCCAACGCTTGCCTCCACAAAGCAAGCAAGCGAATGAAGAAGTGGGCCGACAAGAAGCGACGCGACATCGAATTTCAGGTAAACGATTTAGTTTTGGCTAAACTTCATCTAACACTTCGAAATTCTTCTGTTCACAGGGCTCTTGTGCGAAAGTATGAAGGCCCATTTCGTGTGATCAAGAGGGTAGGCAAGGTGGCCTACAAGCTAGACTTGCCATCCAACATCCAAGTTCATCCCGTCTTCCATGTGAGTGTTCTCAAGCCTTATCACAAGGACGAGGAAGATCCGGAAAGAAACATCTCCAAGCGAGCACCCGTTGGAGTTAGGACTTCGTTCGAGAGAGGAGTCGAAGCCATTGAAGCCGATCGAGTCATTCGACGCAAAGGCTACCAACCAAGGCATGAATACTTTGTGCTTTGGAAGGGTCTAACCGAAGCCGAGGGTAGTTGGGAGCTAGACAAAGACTTGTGGCAATTTGAAGACAAGATTGCCGATTTTGAAGCCCAACGAGCGACGAGGGCGTCGCTCAATTCGGTGGAGGAGAATGTTACCGTTGTGCACCCTAGGGCCCAATCTGCCGCACACCTAGGAGCCATTTCCAGCACCCATGGGGCCTCAATCCGCTCAGCCCATTCTGCCGCACCCATGGGGCTACAATTCAGCCTGTCCGCGCGCACCAAGCAGGCCGCCCAGTAGCACCCGAGGGCCTGTCCGCGCAGCACCCAAGGGCCTGACCGAGCAGCACCAAGCAGCCCGGCCTTCAGCACCCATAGGCCTGTCCGAGCAGCACCAAGCAGCCCGTCCAGCCACCCCTATGGGCCATCCGAATTTCCACCATCCATGGCCATTCAAGCCCATTCCTTGGGAAATATCTACCCCTTTGACCATGGTATACAAGGCAAGAATCAAGCATCCATCCATCCCTCGATTCATGGAGAATCATATCCCTTTCACAAGGAAAGAAGATCAACCAAGATGGAAGGAATCCTTAATAGTAATATCTTACCTTTATTAGATAGCTTAGGCCAATCTTGGCCATCGATTGTAATCAATAGTGACCGTTAGATCGGGAGGTGCTAGGCTATAAAAAGGGCCTCACCCCCTCATTTGTAATCATCATGAATTCCCATTGTTTTCTACTTTTCTTTCATCAATAAAAGCTTAGCAACGTCGAGTACTCTTTTCCCCCTAACTAGGCTTAGAGGGGGTTTTTAACGAGGCTCTTCGTTTTGCAATTACTCGAGCCATCTCCTTTCTTTCTTTCTTCGCAACGCTTCCGCAACTCTAAGCCAAGCCAAGACTTAGCTTCAAGGCTTACTTGGTCCCTTTCAAAGTTCCTTTCCCGACCAAGTGCCGCACGAGCTAGCCATATAAGCCTAGCCCCGTGACAATAAGCATAAGATATATTTTCCTATTTAAATGCAAGGGAATAATGTGAGTACTATATCTCAAAGTACTGAAGATATTGATGCTCTAGAAGAGCAATAAATTCTTGAGAGAAAGCACATTATGAAATGTGCAGAATTGCGAATATTGCAATAATTACCGCTAATAGTAATAATATCGTCACCACTATAAGTGGAAATTTTAAGAGAGCAATATGAGTTCGCAAAATATTCTTTTTAAAATTATAGATAACATATGTTATCAATTGACGTTTAAAATAAGCCAATGTGGATATAAGTTCTGGTAGCCAAAAAGTTAGTTGAAAGCTCTAGAAGAGCTATATATTGCTACCAAAAGATATATTCAATTGAAAGCTCCGAAAGAGCTAAATATATTCCTATTTAAAGGAACAATTTTGATGGCCGTACTAGACATGTATGAGTGAAATTGAATTACATGTTATGGTAAACAAGAAGTTTACAAATTCAGAGATATATACACACATATATATAGTTGGCATGATCGGCTAGACCATCCTGATCAATAATGGTGCATAAATTATTGAGATTTACATGCACATGTATTAAAAGAACCTATAGTTCTTGTGGTGCTTATTCTCAAAGGAATTGATTAAATTTCACTTATTAAAGAACATGAAGTTCTTGTGTTGCTTAATGGAATTGATTAAATTCCACTTACTAAAAGAACTTGAAGTTCTTGTGTTGTTTGTTCTTAAAGGATATAATTGATCCCAGTTACCAAAAGAATTAGAATTTGAAGTTCTTGTGTTGAAGTTGAGACAGCATGTCATGCATATCTGAACGAAATATGGGCTCATATATCCACAAATGTAGAAAGTTTTATATGATTTTAGTAGATGCATCTACATTGTTTTATCAACTTACAACTAGAAGTTTGTGAGATTGATTCTAAAAAGATTCAGATTATGCAATTAGACTATTCATCTTGAAAAGGTAGTGGCTTTATATTTTAGGCTATATCGGTTGTTACAAAGCCTATTGATTATGAAAAATATAGTTTAGCAAATTTTTACTTGGATGCCTCCTATTTAATAGCTAAACTTTGAGAACAAAACATTTATTATTTATATGGTATTTCCATATAGCAACACTTATACGCATCAAGTCAACGAGTTATAATAAACTCCCCATTATGATTTGACTTTTGGTCAAAAGTTATATTTCCTAATTTTGAATTTTTGAATGTGCGATAGTTGAATTGCTCCACCATAATGCATAAATGAGCAAGTAAAAAGGGTTGAGAATATATATTGAGTACGAGTCTCCTTTTATATTTAAATTCGTAAACATTAATTGGAGAATCATTTATGACATGATTTTTCTCAACATCAGGGGAGATAATAATCAGCTGGATAGAGGAAAATGAATTATCGTTATCTAGATCCTCGTATATGAACTAGAAGTTCATAAAATAATTCATGTTATTACATGTCAACTGCCAGACATATTTACTAACCTAATGAGAGTAATTAAGTCTCATATACCAGCTGAAATGCTCTAAGTTTAAATTACATGTTAGAGCGAGAGAATGTAAATCATGCCTGAAGCATGATAGTTGAAATGGTTCCAATGATCAAAATTCTCGTAAATAGAAAGTAATATGAGATGGTCATATATTGGAGGCGGGTGCTCCTAAAGAGACCCAAGACATAACTAATAATAAAACTCTTGAAGAGTTTCAGGTACCTGAAATAAAGATTGAAATCTTGAAAAGATCTCGATGAGTTATGTCACTACGAGAATGGAACCAGAAAATTGGAAAGTTGTCGACAACGATTTTACAAACAATTTTACATAAAATACTTCTATAGAAGTAAAGAAAGAAATTGAGGATCTTGTATAAAATCTATCCAGAAGTATAGATATTGAATTGGCCGATGTTGAAAGACGCTTTGAACTTCTAAAATAGTAGTATTTGGACCAGTAGTTCAAACACCTAAAGGTGTAATGCAAGTGAGGCACAAATAAGTAGTCGTAAATACGACTTGAACTATGATTTATGAAAAGTTTTAATTACTTCATGGTGGATGCAATTACTTTAGCAGTTTTGAAAATTTTTACATGCGTCTAATTATTTGTGGATCCATATTTATCCTTGAAGGATTTAAAATGCTAGAAGCATTTGGAAATTTCTGAGGAAATTTATTTAGACATGTCTCATGAATATTTTGGCACATTTGGTATAATCGCCTTAGTGAATACTAATTGAGAAAATACTATAAGAATGATTAGATTTCCTTATGTATTTTATAAATGAGTTTGGATCAAGATCCATTATGATAATTTTAGAACTCCTAAAGAGCTTCAAATTGGAAACTCATGAAGTACTTTCAATACAAGTACTTGAATCTTGACATCAAGTTTATCTCGACTTGAAGATCGAGCATTTTTATATATTTCTTTTTGTCTATGAATAGAAATAAGCTGAAAGAATCTTAAAGAAGATTCAATATGAGTAGAACATATCTATTGAGTATCCCAATAGTTGTAAGATTAATGGATGTGAATAAAGATAATTATATCTTTTCTTGGTCTTGAAGCACTATATATTAGTTGGTCAAAAAATATTTATGAATATACAAAGATCATTACATTTATATCTTCAAACATTCGACGATGCCTCCTCAAATCTTGTAGAAATAATTGTTATGCACAAGGCAAGCCAAAAATGTGTTTGGCTAAGACTATTTACCCAACATATCTAGAAGATATGTGTTTTACTTTCACAAGATATGATACAAATGCTATCTTATGTAGAGATAATGAAAGGTGGATACATCATGGAAAATATTACTCCAAAGTTTCATCCCCCGCTATCTTTAGAAAATAGTATTCAAGGTTTAATTATGAAGATTCAAAGATCTTTAGTAGTGTTTTCATGAGGGGGAGTAAATACGCGTTGCACTTTTTTTCCCTTGACCGAGGTTTTGTCCCAATGAGTTTTTCTGGTAAGGTTTTTAATGAGGAAACGTGTTATGCGTATCAAGGATGTGTGTACTCTTTTTCCTTCACTAAAGATTTTTTTCCCCACTAAGTTTTTATCTTAGTAAGGTTTTAACGAGGCACATTATCTAAATAGACATCCAAGGAGGAGTGTTATGAATATTTATCTATGTGGATGTCTATCATGATTAGAACTTTATCTAAGGAGATTAATTTACTTTATCATTAGGAATATTATCTCTATTAATTAGAGTTTAATGTATTATGTACTTCTTATGCCTATAAATAGATGATTCATTGAAGGCATTGTATACACAATTTTATATTTAAGAATAATACAAATCTCCCTCTTTCTCTCATCTCTTTGTTCTTCCATTATTGTTCTTTGTTATTTTATTCACAACAATTTTCAATTTATCTCTTAATTATTTTAGTAATTATTTTTAAAAATAAAAAATCAAAAAATATTATGAACAATTAAACAAAAAAATCAAATCTTTTCAAAAAAAATATATTGATATTTTAAAAATACTTTTAAAATTTCAGCAAATTTCTTAAATAAATTAAAAAAAGGAAAAGCCGCCTACTGGATGACATCTTTCTTCTTTTCTTTAATTTATTTTAATTAATTTTAAATTATTTACCTTGGTGTTTTATATGTTGGTAAAATATTATTGCAAAACGAGGTGTTAACATTGACATAACGATAAAAATCAAAATAACTAAAGTAAAGAATCATCAACTATGTCATGATAAACCACTGTCTTAGAAGCGAATTCAGGTAATGTGTATAATTGGTACAATGGATGAACTCCTCTTAAAATTACCGATGAACTTCCCTTGAAGTTACCATAGTCTTTTCAAGAATTCATACATCCAAAAAACAGAACAGACAAATGTGGTATTACTTTTCTTTAAAAAAACTCAGATTTTGAAAACAAAATATGGTGAAACAGAGTGTTTTAACAAAGGATTGTTTGTTGTGGATGGCCGAAATGAAATGAGGAGGCATCAATTTATAGACAGACAGAAACTTCATTAATAACTATAAATAGCATCGTCTACAAGATTATTTACCACACAGTCTGGCACATTAACAGAAAAATAAAAAGGCTCAATACATGAAAAGCTCCAATGAGCAAGAGAATAAGCTACTCTATTTGCCTCACGGCTTACATGAGAAATAGAAAAATCAGGGTGTGTCCTAATAATATGCTTTACCTCCTACAGGATAATAGCGACTAAAGAGAGACCAGAGTCGAAAGAATGCAACATGTTGATCACACCTATAAAATCACCTTCTATGATCACCTTGCTTCATCCGTTAGATGCCGCTAGCTTGATGCCTTCTGAGAACGCCCACGCCTCCACAAGTTCGACCATGAGGATTCCCGAAATGACTTGGGTGTGTCCATCAACCATGAGACCATACTCATCTTGAGCCTCAACTTCAAAGGCAACTACTCCGGTTTCAAGAATAAAAGCTCTATCAACATTGATTTTATACACCGATTCATGAAGACATTTTTATCTATTGGACCTATTGCAAGTAACATTAGGCATATTATGATAAAAAGTTGATACAAAGTCATTCACAAACAATTGAGCATGGTCCACAATAATTTTAACGGACAACAAAATAGATTTGTGCACTAGGTGGTTTCTCCTATTCTATAAAATTCAAATCAACACTATAAAAAAGGTAAACTGCTCTTTGTCCAATTTTTCCAAGCAACTCTCTAGTCATTTCTTACAATTGTCCACATAATCCATAGGTTTTAAGCCCAAAGGCCACAATAAACAAAAAAAATTTAGACCGTAGGGCAATCTCTACAAACATGTAACAGAAACTCAAATTCCCTAGTGCATAAAGGGCACAAAAGCATGGACCAAAATGAGTTGTTGTAAACTTTTCACCAATATGAATGGTATTATAGCAAAGTCTCCACAAGAAGATCTTGATCTTAAGCAAAGTATGTAGCTTCTGAAAAGCCTTCTATAAGAGTGAGATATTTCTTTCCACGTTCCTACTTTCTTGGATCTAGTTATACCCTATTTTGAGAAAACTACACTGGTGGTTACCCACCTATTATCTTATTTTTATTTTGGTCTTCCAACTAATTTTTATGTCAAAATCGTCCTTACCGTTAGATATTTTTTTTGTTTTGGTCCCCTTGTTAAAAACATAACGAAATTGCTGACATCAAGTTTTTAAAATAATATTTTATTATTTTCTCTCTCCTCTCATATATATTTTAAAATTTTTACTCAGACTAATGTAGTGGTGACATGTGTCACCACTACAAAAAAGAAAATAATTTAAATTTGGGGAAGGAGTTGGGTGTCGAACCCGCATCACTAGGCTCTTAAGCAAGTGTTTTAGCCTGGGCTAAACCCCGAATATAGTGAAAATTTACCACACAGACACATTTTTAAATTAATTAAATGAACCCTCCAAAAGCTAAAATATATATATATGAAACAAGTAACTTGTAACAAGATTCGAACCCGCATCACTAGGCTTTTAAGCAAGTGTTTTAGCCTGGGCTAAACCCCAAATATAGTGAAAATTTACCACACAGACACATTTTTAAATTAATTAAATGAACCCTCCAAAACCAAATATATATATTTGAAACAAGTGACTTGTAACAAGATTCGAACCCACATCCCATAGCATGAAAGGGTTAAACACAAACCAAATGTGCCAAGTGAAGATCTTGATTTATTTTAACTAAAAATTATATTTAACGTATATTAAGTTACCAACAGCACAAAATAAAATATTAAAACTAGGGGAGCGATTCAAACACAAAACCTTATTGATAAAATTTTGAATATTTAAACACCAAGTTAAACTAAAAAGTTGTGGTACGTTTAACTTAAATTATATTTAACTAAATTGTGATTAAAATTAAAAATCAAACTAGATTTCATCTTCACTTTGTTCGATAATGACAAAATTAATTAAATAAGCATTTATTTATTTTTATAAAATTATTACTAAATTATTTTAAAAATAAATTGATATTATTTATTTTTTGTAGAATATAAACTTTTTAAATTATATTTATTATTTTTAGATGATCTAAGATCCTTTTAAAATAATTTAATATTAATTTTATAAAAATAAAATAAATGATTATTAAATTTGTTTTTTGGGTTTGTTTCTTTAATTTAACAACAAAATGTGATAAAATAATATGTGGTGACACGTGTACCACTACATTGGTCTGAATAAAAAGTTTAAAATAATATGTGGAGAGAAAAAAAAATAAAAAAAATATTTAAAAAATTCATGTCAGTAATTTCGCTAATTTTTTTAACAGAGGAGGACCAAAACATAAAAGATATCTAATGGGAGGGACGATTTTGACGAAAAAATTAATTGGGAGACCAAAATAGAAATAGGTAATAGTTAGGTGACCACCAATGTAGTTTTTTCTAATTTTTTTAAATACATATATTGTATATGAAGAATCTGATGAAAATAGAGTACGGTTTGTTTTATTCTCATTAATAGTTTTATATGTATTTTAAAGACTCTGGTACAGAAGTTTAATTACAACTAAGAGTTCTAACATACAACTTTTATCTCTTATCATCTTGATCTAGGATAAAATTTAATTTACATTATATGATAATTTTAATAGTAATCTACTAATAGTATACAACTTACACTCCCCCTCGAGAGGTATACATATCTTAGCTTGGATAGAAACTTATCAAAAGATATCTTAGGTAGTGCTTTGATAAACGCATCAGCTAAATGCTCTTCTGTAGAAACATATAATAAATTTGCTATTACTCCATTAATTTTCTCTGAAATGAAATGTCAGTCAATTTTTACATGCTTAGCTTGATCATGATGGACATGATTTCTATCAATCTAAATAGCAAATTGATTATTACTTAAGATTTCAAACTTTCCTTTTTGTTTCATCTCAAATTCTTTTCGTAATTTTAGCAGCCATATTCCTTTACAAATTCTCAATACTAATGACATGTATTCTGCTTCAGCACTACTGCTTGAAACTATTGTTTATTTCTTGCTTTTTCAGGTTATTAAATTTTCTCATACAAATGTACGATACCTATTAGTTGATGTTCTTTCAGTAAGTTCTCTAACTCAGCTTCAGTCTGTATACACCTTGATGTCTCTTGCCTCATATTTTATAAAAATAAACTGTGACCTAGAGTTCCTTTTAAGTACTTTAGTATCTTGTTTGCTGCTTCCAAGTGTTTTTCTCTAGGGTCTTTCATGTGCTGGCTAATATTATTGACAGAAATGACTATATCTAACCTGATTAATGATAAATAAAACAGCTTCCTAACCATCCTTTGAAACTATTCTTTGTCAACCTATGCACCCATTTTTTTCTTCAATTTCATGCCAGCTTTCATGGAGTGTCTGTAGATTTACGTTCCAATATTTTAGTCGGGAGTGATCATTTTTTAGTATTAGATTTTTGGGTAAACTAACCCAATGACCACCATACTATGGTAAATGTATTAAAATGACCACATTAAAAAAATCGACTCAATTAAACCACCAAACTATTTAAATGGTATCAATGTGACCATCAGCCGTTAAAGGTTAACGGAAGGGTGACGTGGCAGTTAAAAAAATAAGGATATAATTACACATTTGGTCCTTATTACTTATACACTCTATCAATTTAGTCCTAATTTTAATTTAATAAAATTAATTAATTATTTAATTATTTGGTGACACATGTCACCACCTTATTGGATGACTTTAATTATTTTTATTTAATTTAATTAATTAATTTCTCCCTCCAATCATATGATGACACGTGTCACCTGATTGGGGGAAAGAAAAATTAAAGGTAAAAAAATGTCATTGTGGGGACTCGAACCTGGGTCTTTTAAGAAAAAATGAAATATGCTTACTGCTAGGCCAAACATGTTTTTGGGAACCTTCAGGAATTACACATTTCAGGAGTGCCTCAAGGATTGCTTGTCTTCATGTAATTGTAAAGCTTTTCAGTATAGATATTTCCCGGAAGATGGTGGCTATCGATGTTATTCGAAATGGGAATTACGTAATGGCCAGCGTTACAATAGCTACGGTGGAACCATGTACTTGAAACTCCCGAAATCATTCCCTCACAACAAACCTGTTGAAGACTTCAAGTTAAATTGCTGCAACATTCAGACAAAACAACTTGAGAGATCTTATGTTAAGAAAATTGGAAATGGATCCTTGAAGATTTTAATTTTTTGCGCTTTGATAATAGGATTTGTTGAGATGATCTGCATCTCTATAGTGTTCTTGTTCTTGTATAAAACAGGGAAAAGTCCAGATGCATTGTCGATGATGACAACATCCGAGTACCATGTCGCTGCAACTGGCTTTAGAATATTCACATTTGATGAGTTGAAAAAGGCGACGCGGGGTTTTCGTGAAGAGATTGGACGGGGAGGAGGTGGGGTGGTTTACAAGGGAGTTTTGCCCGATCAACGAATCACGGCCATTAAACGACTTAACGTCGAAGCTCATCAGGGGTTTTAATACATATACTAAATGTTCTATCATATATCCTAAAAACATGTTTGGCCTAGCGGTAAGCATGTCTCATTTTCTCTTGAAAGACCTAGCTTCGAGTTTCTACAATGGCATTTCTTTGCCTTCCCTCTAATAAGGTGGTGACACGTGTCACCAAATAATTAAATAATTAATTAATTTTATTAAATTAAAATTAGGACTAAATTGATAGAGTGTGTAAGTAATAAGGACTAAATGTGTAATTATACCCTTATTTTTTTTAACCGCCACGTCACCCTACCGTTAACCTTTAACGGCTGGTGGCCACATTGATACCATTTAAATAGTTTGGTAGTTTAATTGAATTAATTTTTTTTATTGTGATCATTTTAATACATTTACTATAGTATGGTGTTCATTTAGTTAGTTTACCCTAGATTTTTCGAGTACCAAAAAATTAAGTATTCGAGAATGAACCCCTCTTAATTTGCAAGATGTAAAGCGTAGACGCGAAACAGAGTGGTTGGAGCCGGAGGAGCCTTCAACTCCATAAAGCCACTCCTTTTATCGTGGCAGTTACTTTATATAGGAAGTAATTAATACAAATAAAAGGCTTGTTTTGTCAGTTCCTGCCTGCCTCATTATTTCTCAAAAAATAAAATCTACTTTGACTGGCCTAAATTGCGTGAACACAGCTCTTATATTCCTTTTGAATTTATGTTAATATAATTATTAGATTATATCCTCATTACATATCGGAAAATTTGGGTTTAGTTTTGAATTTATAATAAATTTAATGATTCATTTCTTGAATAAAACTTGGGTATAATATATAAATAGGCTCTTGAGTGGACGTGTTTGTCACGTTTGACGAGCACTTATAGGTACCACTAACGATGAGCACCGATGAGCATCACTAATTCAATTTATAAATATTAAAAATTTAAATGACTCACCGTATAATTATAAATTATTTAAAAATTAAAAGGTAAATTAATTAAAATATATTATTTTATTTTTAATTTTTTTAAACATAAATCAAAATAATTATCTACCCATAAGTTACAAAACCTTAATTTTTATTTATTTGAAATTTAAGCCGCCGTTGTCGTTGTTGTCGCCGCTTCTCTGTCGCTATTTCACTATGTAAAAGGGACTGGTTACACATCGTCATATGTACCTCTTGAATCATCAACCTTCGACAACATATAACACTTCTTCACTATTTCTCAATAAAGCACTGCACCATGTAAAACCAAGATTGGTTCAATTTATCAAGACTTGAATGCTTCAAGGACTAGAAAGTGATCAGGAAAATCTCTTTACCAGTAGACTCATTGTGCGACCGACGTATGCTCTGCCGACAGCAAAGCTTGAAAGAGAACAAAGCGCTTATAGTGGTTAATCTGTGCTGAGAAATGCAATTGCTTACGCGGTAAGTAGCGGCGGCAGCAGCGACGGTTTAAATTTTCAAATGAACAAAAATTACGGTTTTGTAATAGAAGGGTAGATAAGTGTTTTGATTTATGTTTAAATGAAAATTAAAAATAAAATAATTTATTTTAATTAATTTACCTTTTTATTTTTTAAATAAAATATAATTATACGTTGAGTCATTTAGATTTTAAATTTTTATAAATTAAATTACTAGTGTTCATCGGTGCTCGTCGTTAGTGGTGCTCATCAGTGCTCGTTGAGCGTTGTAGAATTTTCCCTCCTGATTATAGAGTATTTTTTTGGTCTTCGACTATGAAAAATAACAAAATAGACCCTCAACTTAAAAAAAAAGTAACAAATTGATCCGATTTCGTTAAAAATTTAACGGATGACGACGTGGCAGTTAACAAAAATTGACATAATAAAATATCCTACGTATTTACACATTCAATCAATTTATTCATAATTAAAAAATAATAAATTTAGTCGTCTTTATTTACTCATCGAATTAAGAAGAATAAAAAGAGTAAAATCAATAAAATCTCGGCCAGAATTTGTCGATGGAGCAAGAGGATTAAGAAGAGTAAAATCTCGTCAGAGCTGTTTTTGCGAGCAGCGGCTCGACCATTTACTTATAGGACTCTTGTGAAGGAGATTGTCTTGACAAGGCATGCAATATTGGAAGGTGAGATTGGTAGGAAAGATTAAGACAATAGTATTTATGGGAAGATATCTAGCTATTTGAATATAAAGGAGATGAACAGTAATCCATGATGAATCTGTTTATGCTTACCATGCTTTGATTTCAGTAATTGTGGAACAATTTTGTTGAAGAGCTGGAGGGAGTCTTGAGCTTTAGTGTTTGCACATGTTTATTGTATCTTGTATTTAAATTACATGTATAATGGTTCTTGCAAATTTTATCCTGATTTTACTATGTAGAATTGCATTTTTGACCCACCTGTTGAAATGGGCATGCTTTCGCACTTGTTTTTATTGTTGTTTTAACTCTTCATTTTTCGACTTTCTTCGAGTGCTTTTGACACTTGGATAAAAGGAGAGGAGAAATAGAAAAGAAAATTGAGTAAATTGATAGATTATTAAAATTATGTGGGTTATTTTTTTAAAATTAGAGTCAAATTAAAATAAGTGTAGAACTTGAGGACTAATTATGTAATTATATTAATTTATGTTAACTATCACGTCATCAGCCGTTAAATTTGTAACAGCATCGGACTAATTTGTAACTTTTTTAAAGTCGGGAATCAGTTTGTAACTTCTGATAGTCAGAGAATGTAAAAAAGAATTGGAGCATAATCTAGTGACCATTTATGTAGTTTAACCTAAATTTATTTGATCTCCTTGCAAACTGAATTGACTTGGTAATTGTAGACAGTCTAAAATACCCTGCTTTTGCGTACGAGAGGGCCAACCACATAAGGAGGCTCTTGTCTTTTCCTAGGGTGGCCTAACTAACTACAAGGTAGGTGAAGCTGCTACTGTACAGCTCAGCTGTTTGAACCAACAATGCCCATTAGGATGCCGAATCCATTGAGTTCGTTACTTTCGACCGTTAAAAATCCCCGATTAACTTCAATGGACGGCCAGATTTGATTAGTAACCCACATTTTACATACACGTGATTATGTGATCCTTCCAGACTCTTTCTTTTCTCTGACCAAAAACAGAAACCAGAAGTCTTCGGTATCACCGTCCGTATGAATTGACAAGAAAGCCCTACAGAACATAAAATATTAGGGGTTAATTGTGGCGGAAGTCTCTAAACTATGAAACGAGTTTTAAATTAGACGCTAAACTTTAAAATATTCTAATTAAATCCTCAAATAATCAAATCATTTTTTCAGCCAAAATTTTTATTTAGAACTTAAATGCTAAGCTCGGATATGAAGTTGATCGTTTTTAAAACATGTAAATTAAAGTATAAATATGCGTATTTATTGTAGGTGAGTAAAATTTGGCTCGATTAAAAAATTAATTTTTATTTGATTTAATTTAAATTATAATTTTATAGACTTTGTTCAATTTGGCAAAAAATTCAAATAAAGTTTCAATTATAAAATGAAACTTCAAATAACTCAGTTTTTTTAGTAATTAATGGATCATTTTTTAAATTCGAGTTGAGTGGAGTCTCTCAACTCTATCTGATATATGTATATCACATATGAAAAAATATGAAGAAATATATATGTATATGAATAATATGTATATGCATTATATATGGTTATATAAAGTCGTTTAAATTAGGACCAATTAGTATCATAACATGATAAATGATTACATTAAATTTGAACAGAAGGACGAACAACTCGACTCGAAGTGACTCGAATTTCATAAACTCAAATTAAATAAAAAATTCAAATAAAATTTGAGTTATAAAATATGACTCTAATATTTAGAGTAAAAACAACTTGAATGTAATGTTTTAACAAGTTAGATAACATTATTAAATTCAAGATTATTTGTTCTTTAACATGTCAATTCTAAATCTTTCATGTGATATATATATATATATATATTGATTTTCGTATTTTAAATATGTTCTACACTAAATGTAAGAGTCAGTTATATTTTAATACACAATATATGTTAAAAAATTACACAAATTTGGTCTCTATAGTATCCAGTTCGAATTAGTCAACCAATGAATTAGATACTAATGGTTATACAAAAATATTACATTGTCCTTTTTGTTTGAATTATACGATCTAAAATGTAAATCTTTAACTATAAACCATAACCTTAAACCCAATATTTTAAACCATACAATCTAAACCCTTAAATCTCAAATTAAAGCCACAAACCCTAAAATTGACAAGTTAATATAAACTTCAGTTCATACAACTTATATATCAAAATTTTTCTCTAAATTTAATCTGATTTTAAAGGAAATTTACATTTTAGATCATCAAACTTAACATCCATTTTATTTACATCACAAAACTTTAATCTAATCAAACTACATCATTCAACTTTTATTACTAATAAATTGAGTCACTTGTATTGACATCGTTAAATAACTATAATGTAAAATTTTGAAATTGTTTTTTTATCTAACATAATTTTCACATATCATTGATAAATAATGTTTAATTATAATTTGAATATTTTTTTCATGACAAAAAATTAGTTATTTTCCTTTGAATTTATTTAAATGAATTGTTTCAACAAAAATTTACAGAAACATATTTGAATTGTTAATTAAATATTATTTGATGATGATATGTGAAAAATATGTTAATTTAAAGTGTTGATTTCAATTTTTTATTAGAATTATTTAACAATATTAATATAAGTGACTTAGTTTATAGATAATAAAAATTGAATGATATAATTTGATTAAATTACAAGTTTGTGATGTAAATGAAAGTGAATACTAAGTTCAGTGATTAAATTACCTGATTTTTAATATTATTTTTTTTAAAGATAAGGTGATTACAAGTAGTATATGTTCTAAATATACTCTCAACCATTTGACAATGCATGCTCAATCACCCTGCTGCAACTGTTGGTGCTCGAACCCGTGATCTTTAAGAATAACAATCGTTCCCTTAACCACTGAGATAAGTTGGTTCGTGTGATTTTTAATATTAAAACTAATGATCAGAATGATGAAAAGTTTGAGCGATTAGGTCTAATCTAATGCTTCAACAATTTAATTATAAGATTTTAAAGTTTTATAACCTGTACCGTAACTTAGGAGTGTTTAATGCAGTTAAGTCCATTATTAATCCATCTTTTTAGCCATTAATTTCTCTTTATAATTAAAATTTTGTTATAAGGGTAATTATGTAAAAGGGTAATTAGCAGGGAAGGTTCCTTAATTAAAACGAGAAGAAAGGAAAATAAAAAAGCATTTTTGGCCGGCAAGGTGTTTATGTTAAACCACCGAACAACAACCACTTTCCTTCACAACTCCTCTTCAATTATTTCTTATTTTTATTAAAAAAAGATTACTTCATAAATCATTTTTTATTGAATTAATAATATTAAAGCTCATCTAAAGCATTAAAATTTGGCTATAAAACGTATAAATTATCCTATCGTTATTCTTTTCCACTTTTCTAAGCCTTCCTTTTCCTTTCTCTCTCCATTCCTCTATTTTCTCTCTCTTGCCTTCCTTCGGAAAACCGCCTCCCTCCGCCGGGAAACTGCCCCTTTTCTCAGGCGAAGAAGGTCTCCTTGTCGCCGGGAACCACCAATCTCTCTAGCGTTGATCATTTTCCTGTAATGTTTTTAAGCATTTCTTTTTCGTGATTCGGGTACGGATCTCCGGGGTTTGACTCGTTCCGGTGGAGTACGCGGCGCGTTTTCAGAATGTGGCGTGTTTCGTTGACGTTTGACGTTTCCAAATGGTGAAGATCGTGATTTAGGGTTTGGTATTTGCGGATTTTACTCTTTTTTTCGTTGTTCTTTGGACTGTTTATTTTGATGAATTGCGACAAAACGGTGGCCTGCAAAGAACCATTACGGAATGAGTTGGTGAGTCATTTCTTCTGTTGTTTTCTTTTTCCTTTTCCTTTTTTCCAGGTTTTTAATCGATTTTCCACGGTTTTATTTTTCTGCAAAGAACCCCGCGTGTCGTTGTACGGATCCAAAGCATTTTAATTATGAAACGGTTTATTAATTTTTTCATGTTTTTTTTTCTGGTTTCTTATATTTGTTCTACATCCTTTCAGAAAATAGAAACTTAAATTTTAAATCTAGAAAGAAGTTCATCAATGAGAACTTCATGCGCTGAGGATTTTGCTCAACAGTTTTTCTTATCATTCATTTTAGATTTACAATTCAAATTTTACAGGCTTTCCTATATAACTATTAATAAATAGTTTTGCGCAAATTAATTTACATGTTTGTTTGTTGAATTTCCTTCTTGAGGTAGAGTTTATTTTGACTACGTTTTAAAATTTGTGGATAAGATTAAGTTATTTAATGAATTCATATTTTGTTTAAATATTTTTTTAGAAGTTCTCGTAATTCCGTGTTTTATTGTTGAAGTTGCCTGGTTTTTGACTGACGAATTAACATGAGTTTCTGTTATTAATCAATTTTTGACTTTATATTTATGGCATATATGGTATGTACGATGAATTCAACTTGTCGTAAACCTTTGACTCACGATTTTAATGGAAAGTTTGGGGTGTAATTTTAATTTACTTGAGCCGTTGATTTGATTTAGACTCAGTCAACCATCTGTGTTCTGTATGCTTTAGAAATTATCTTGGTTCTGAATTTTGATGGTGTCGGCCTTTTGGTTTCACATTTATTCTTGGCTCCCAAAATTTTCCTTTTCACTGTTAACATTTCAGAATGAACTTTGATCCCTTTTACATTATTACTGTTTGGGAGTCTCGTCTAGTGATGGTGATTGAAACATGGGCGTAAATGCATTCACATTATCTTTTTGTGCTATAGTTTTCTCTTATATGCATTGCATGGACTGTATTGGGCCTATGCATCATACTTTTGTCACCTTGGTGCTCTGATTTGAAATGATATTTGATTGTTAGACTAGAATATGGTTTTTATTTTTTATTTATTTTGGATGAGGATGGTGCAAAAAAAATTCTGTTAAACTTAAGAGCTTAGTTGAAATCTCTGCTTTCTGAGTCTACCTTCTAGCTGATAGTAGTTAATGCAGCAGAGGTTGAACTAATATTTAACTGTAACTTACTGAAAACATTTTAAACTAATGGTGTTGCCTGTGTGCATTTAGTGTGTTATGAATGTTGTTGCTGCATGCAAGTATGGAGGTCAGTTGGATAGCAATTAGGTGCTAATATGTTTGACAAGTTGAAGTATTTAACTTCATATGTGGGGAATGTTGGAGTTGTTTTTGTATTGTGGTTACATGCTTCTCAAGTTTGCTTCTGTCTTTGTTTCTATTTACTGATATATGATTCTTTAAATTTGCTTATCTACTTTCTTTTGGTAGGTGGAAGGAAGGGTGTGTTTATCCAAAGAGGTAAGAAATGGGTTAGAGATATTGAAGCGTAAAAGGCTCCAACGAATAAAATCTGAAACTGTCTCTGTGACATCTGGTGTCACAAATATGATGTCTAGAAGTGGGGGAGATGCTTTGAGAGTTTCAGCATCTTGTGGAATGAGGTTGCAGGGGAAAGCAGAATCATTTTCTAGGTCAAATGTTTCTTCAAGTGAGAAGGACGTCTTTTCAAAGCGCAAGGTTGATAAGTTTTACACTAACGATCTAGAATGGACTGAGAAAATTCCAGAATGTCCTGTATTCTACCCGACAAAGGAAGAGTTTGAAGATCCTTTAGTTTATTTGCAGAAGATAGCTCCTGAAGCTTCCAAATATGGTAAGACCTGTGTTTTTTTGCCTTTCTAGAAATTTCAACACTTTCCATCTCCATCTCCAAATCCCAACACCAACATCCACTCCCCATTCCAACCTTGGTTGGAGAACTAGAGAATACAACCTAAAAATAAAACACAGAAAATAGAGACATATGATGAATTGATGGTCCATATCTTGGTTTTATGTCTTTATATGCATTTTTTTACGAGACATCATGCATGTAACTTATTGGAAGGGTATTTTATTAAATATTGTTTCTCTAGGGACTGAATGAAGCAACTGCTGCTTCATCTATGTGGTATTGCTTGTCTTCGCTGCTATACATCTTTTGTGAAGGTTTTCATTGTAGTTGCAGTAACATGATCCTGTTTCCATAGTTGCATAAATAGAAAGATCGGAATAAATGGATCTGTTTTGAAATTATTTATCAGGGTCTAACGTTTCAACAGTATTTATGGAAGAAATGTTTAGTACTTTGGCACACCAATAAAACCAAGTTAAATTCTTTGGATCTTGAAGGAAAATTTTCTAAAAAACAGTTCTTTAGTTTTTTTTCCTACTTAAATAAATGCTAAGGCGTTTCGATTATTTTCTCTGTAATTCACAGGAATATGCAAAATCATTTCCCCTGTAAGTGCTACTGTTCCTGCTGGAGCTGTATTGATGAAGGAGAAAGTAGGATTCAAGTTCACAACTAGAGTGCAGCCGCTTCGTCTTGCTGAGTGGGATACTGATGACAGAGTCACCTTTTTCATGAGTGGAAGGTGAGCTCTTTTACTCAAAACAAATGTTATTTTGTGCCTAGTGTATATTTTGGTTTTGAATTTGTTAATGTCTTTTCAGAAATTATACATTTTGTGATTTCGAGAAAATGGCGAACAAGGTCTTTTCTCGTAGATATTATAGTGCTGGTTGTCTTCCTGCAACATACTTGGAAAAAGAATTTTGGCATGAAATTGCTTGTGGGAAGATGGAAAGTGTTGAATATGCTTGTGATGTTGAGGGTAGTGCCTTTTCTTCTTCTCCCAGTGACCCGCTTGGAACTAGCAAATGGAATTTGAAGGTGTTGAACTCAGTACTATCATCTCTAGTTTTTTTTTTTTTTTTGCAGAGGCTTGTTTGCTTAATTTTTCCATGATAGTAAATTTTCTATTTTATTGCATTGCTGTTTGAACTTTAATGACTTCAAGGTTGATTTGAACTGAGGAACAATTTGATACTGACCTTGTTATGATTGACTCTATACCTGTTCTTGATTATGGTTCAATTGGTTTTTATGTACTTCGTTTTGGTTGATTTCAGAAACTCTCACGGCTGCCAAAGTCCACTTTGCGTCTTCTCGAAACTTCAATTCCGGTATTGAATTGATCCAAATCTCAATTTTTCTCTCCAAATATAAATCGCTGATCTGCTTAGATTTATGTTCTATGATATTGAACTGATATTTGTTTCAGGGAGTAAGCGATCCCATGCTTTACATTGGAATGCTATTTAGTATGTTTGCTTGGCATGTGGAGGATCATTATTTGTATAGGTAAATGTTATCAAACTTTTAATTCCTTTTTAAGTTATTTGCTTTCTCAATATTTTGTAATTAAACCTTTTCTTCGTTTGTGGCAGCATTAATTATCATCATTGCGGGGCTGCAAAAACTTGGTATGGCGTACCTGGTCATTCTGCTTTAAGATTTGAGAAGGTTGTCAAGGAACATGTGTACACTAATGATATCCTATCGGTGGATGGTGAAGATGGAGCTTTTGATGTGCTTTTGGGTAAAACGACCTTATTTCCTCCAAATATTTTGTCGGAACATGATGTTCCTGTCTACAAGGCTGTACAGAATCCTGGAGAGTTTGTAATTACCTTTCCGAGAGCTTATCATGCCGGCTTCAGTCATGGTAAGGCCTATTTACTTAAGATGTTCTTTCTCTGCTCTTACAGAATTCAAAGAATATGTTTCTAATTGTAATCTTTTAGGTTTCAACTGTGGTGAGGCTGTGAATTTTGCTATTGGTGATTGGTTTCCTTTGGGAGCTGTGGCAAGCTTGCGTTATGCACATCTCAATAGGGTGCCTCTCCTCCCTCACGAGGAACTTTTGTGCAAAGAAGCCATGCTTCTCAGTACAAGTTTAGAACTGGAAGATTTGGATTTTCCACCAGCAGATTTGGCTTCTCATCATTCCATTAAGGTTTCATTTGTAAAGCTGATACGTTTCTTGCACCGGGCCCGTTGGTCTATCATGAAATCAAGGGCATGTAACAGTGTATCTCCAAATTATTATCGAACTATCGTCTGCACTTTATGCAAACGTGACTGTTACGTTGCTTTTGTTAACTGCAGCTGTTACTCTCATCCTGTTTGCTTGCGACATGGTAACCTCTCTCTGACCCTGATCTATTTTTGGTAATTTCAATTTGTTATGAAATTTTCCCTTTTGTGATGAATTCCATCAAACTTTTGCAGATGTTAAGTCACTCGACTTCCCGTGTGGGAAATATCATGGTCTTTTCTTGAGGGATGATGTCGGAGAGATGGAAGCTGCTGCCAAGAAATTTGAGCAAGACAGTGCCATATTAGAAGCGGTTGAGCGACGAGCTGAAAATGGTGATGACGTGTATTCCTATCCACTATCAAATAAGTTCCAGAATGATGTAGAGGATGGGTACTTTCCATATTGTGAGATAACTGTTGTTTTGAATCTGGAGGTTGCTACAATAACTTCAATTACGGGTCAATCAGTGGAACATGGACATCCTTCAATGAGCCATGAGGCCGCATCAACTCTATGTTGTTTAGTGGAGCAAGTCGGATCCTCGCCAAAAAATGTAAGATGTGACTACCTGCTGAGTATTTCATATCTAGTATTATAATGTTTATGACTCTACTTCAGCTTCTGATCCTGTGCTAAGTGAGTTTGTTATTTGTAAATTTCAAAGCAGGTACAGGAGTTAGCTAACCTAGGAAACACTAATGACATGAGGTTCTCTGAAGAAGTCTCAGAAAATACATATGAATCGTCTGTATCCTGTTTGTCACGTGAAGATCGTCCGGGTATCCATCAATATAATGGTCATGAACCAGTGAGTAGGTCTATAGTTGACCATGACAGTGATAGTTCTGACTCAGAGATATTTAGGGTTAAACGACGTTCTTTTTTGAAGGTCGAGAAAAGAAATGGGAATCAGACCATGTCATCAAAGAGTTCCGAACAGCAGGTACAATTATAGCACTCCAAAGTTAATTTCTTATGTTCATCATAAAATGGCCAATTTAACTTCCAGGGTGCCTTTTGTTTTCATAAAATGAATGGAAAACTATTTATTAGAGTCAAAAGTTGAATTTTGTGAAACGTATAGTCCAATATGATTATACACGTTAAAGGTGTAAAAACATGAATTTTGTTCCATACAAATTCATGAAATTGAGAAATAATGTCGCAAGGTTCGTTCATGGCTTCACATCTGTTAGAGGACTCTTTTGTAATTAGTTACATATGTTTCCACTATTAAAGTTATCATCTTTGCTCTGATTATTGTGTTATCATTTGGCATTTTGCAATAGTTTCTTGCCTTGTTCATTTGTTCAGAGGGCCTTAGTTGTCTTTTATTCATTTTAAAGGGGCTCAAGCGATTAAAGAAACTCCAACATGAAGGAAGGTGTGGGCCATCAGTGCCATCCGAATTCTGTAGAAATGACAAACGACATCACGGCATTAGTCGCAATTCCGATTGTAAAGAAGCTCGAAGAGGCCACCTTCCCATTTCTATCAAGTATAGGAAGTTGGGAAATGACGAGGCAATGGTTCGACATGAAGAGCAGCACCAAAATGAGAGGTTGAAACATGAGGTAGGAAAGTGCGCGAGGGAAGCTCCTCCATTAGAGATGGGTCCAAAACGCATTAAAGTGAGGGGGCCAGGGCCATTGTATGTAGGTTCGGAAAGAAGAGTGGATTGAAGTGAAGTTATAGAGGACATAGATGGAGCCTGACTTTTGCTAATCTAATGGAGTTCTAACCATACGGAAAGATGAATGATATTGTTCAGGGAGTAGTAGCAGGCGAAGATTAGAACAAATTTATATTCTTTGTGCAAATTGCACACGTAGTGGATTTGATTGATGTGGGTTCTCAGGCCGGGGTGTTTTTCCTGTCTTTGGCAGGGGAGCCGTCGTGTAAAAGTTGAAAGAATAGGATTTGGTTTTTGTTTCTGTTGGTTGGTTGTATTCATTGAATGTATATGCCAACGTAATTTGTTCTGTCTTGTAAAATTCCCTGCTCCAACAGACACAACCTTTGATATATTTGTTTAGTTGTAGATCTGACAGAGCTTAGAGAGATTATTGGGTTGTAATAGGGCCGATATTTTCAGATATCAAATCTGTTTTCCATCCATTTGACATGTCAATCATGCTATGCTTGCAGTTGCCCTGGTTATTCTACCCACAACTCTTTCCAATTAATCACTCAATTTTTTGGGACTAATCCACTTATTGCCAGTGCTCTCGGTAGTTAAAGGTAAACGATTGGCTATGAAATTTACTGACTATGAAATGTAATCTATTTCATGGTTGTGATCACCACTCTTTTCCTAGAATGGAACAACTATTTAGTGACTAGTTGATTGCTCTTGTAAAATGAGCGAAGCTACGATGTCTGGTAGATCGTGGAAGAGAACATCATTAACTTGTTTATTATGAGATAATGAAGTCAATTTATCAATCACTGTATTAAACTCTTGTTGAACATGTCGTACCTTAATCTCTCAACTCCGAGACAATAGTTCACGGATCTCCACGATTAGTATGTTATTAGAAAAAATTTTAAAACTTGAATTTTAATTGAGATTTTATTAATATTTTCAAAAAGCGATTTGTTGACCTAAGAATTTAAAAAGAAACTAGGGTGATTAAATGTTTTCAATAGCTTGCACAGTTTATAAATTTTCTCATCAAAATTTAAAATAAAGTTTTGAGCGTCGCTCTCTCAAAATTTTTCCTTCCGCAACTTTTGCTCTATTTTTTTAAACGTCGGTGGTAGTATCGGTTTTAATACTAGTTGTTGACAATTGGTTTTTATCGTTTCGTTTGTTTTGTTTTTTAGTTTTCAATAGTTTTTTTCTGCTCTTGTAGCACAATTTTACCACCTTTTGGTACGCATTTTTTTCTGCCTTTTGGCACGTTTTTTTTCTGTCTTTTGGCACGTTTTTTTTTTTTGCTTTTAATTTTCTATTAGGATTAGATCTGACGACGCCATGACTGATCAAGATGGCACTATTTTCATTATGTTGTTGATCTCTCTATCTCAGACTCTCGAACTAGATTTGGATACTCGATTATATCTATGGTTCTTTATTCGCAATTGAGTTGTGGTAATGACCTTATTATCAAAGTAAGTTCATTGCAATATACATTTTTTTTGTTGTTGTTTCTTGATGGTTTTACCAATCATCGTCGATTTTGGTAATATTTGTATCATTTTTTTGTTTCGAGTTTTTAGGCTAGGTTCTTACCTTTTCTTTGTACGATCCTCTTATGATCTCGAGACGCTAGTTTTGTTTACTAGAAATATATCTAGATTTAGGTGTTTTGTTTACTAAATTGTAAATTTTCATTATAATTTCAGATATATCATCATTTAATAAAATTAGTTAATTTTAATTAAAAAATATGTTTTCAAGAGCTTGTCTTGTGCTGTTTGGGTATATTTTAATCATTTTTGGGCTTCAACACAAAAATTCCCAAAACCCCATATGTTCGAACCCCCATCATCCAAATCATCAACTTCATCTCCCTTTTCTCCATTCCCTTTCCTGTTTGAAGCCTAACTTTAATAACCCATACCCCATATTCAATTATACTCCGACCTATATTCAATTATACTGCGACCCAAACCCAAACCCAAAAAAATAAATACAAACACAAAAATGGTTAGGCTTAAAGGCACCATTGCCCTTAAACTACAAGTATTTTTTGAACGATTTACCCATAAACTTTAAGTTGTTATTCTAGTTATTCCAAACTGTTAGCTCCATTAAAAAAATCTCACGGATCAATCAAAATTGCCACATTCTACTAGATTTTATGTTTGTTCATTTTAGTCTTTAAAAAATTTTATCTAACCTAAAATTTAATAATATATTTTTTTTTAATTTTTATAATTTTAATCAAATATTTTATATGATGATACTAATGTTCATTTTAGTCCCTAAAAATCTTTATTTAACTTAGAATTGACCCTTATTTCTTCTAATTTTTAAAATTCAGTCTAATATTTTTAATATGATGATATTTTTTCATTTTAATCCATAAAATTTTGTTTAACATGGAATTTACCTATATTTCTTTCTAATTTAATAACTTAGTCCAATGATTTTATAATGATGATATTATTGTTCATTTTAGTCTCTAAAATTTTATTTTAGCCGATGTTGACTCATTCTTTTAAAATTATGAATTTTAGGCCATTATTTTTAATATGATTGGAGAACAATGGAATTAAGTTTAATTTTTTAAAAAAATGAAATTTAATGAGAAATTTTTAAAATGGGACATGATTAAAAATATTTAAAGAAATAAAAAAATTAATAGGAAATTTAAAATTTTTGAAGAGCCAAAGTAAAATTTTCAAAGTAATTTTTTGAATGAGCCAAAGTAAATTTAACCGAACAATTGAACGAACACGAACAACTAAACGAACATAATTTTTTGTTCGTGTTCTTTTGTTAAGGAATATATCTTGCTCATGTTCGTTTATTTTTGTTCGCTTAAATGATAAACGAACACGAACGAACATAAAAAGACATATGTGAATAAATTTAAAAGAACATATGTGAATTCATTTATTTTAAAAAATACAATACTTTTGTTATGAAAAATAATAAATCTAAATGGATATATGTGAATAAATTTGGACGAACATAAATGAACGGATTATCAAACGTTCACAAACGTAAATAAACGAACGAGCCCTTTGTTCGTACTTGTTCATTTAATTAAATGAACAAAAAAAATCTAGTTCGTGTTTGTTCGTTTAATAAATAAACGAACTTCCCGCCAAACAGTTCACGAACGATTCGCCGAACGTTTGGTTTGTTTACGAGCCTAGGCAAGACCTTTTTACCCTCGCCACCATCTACCATTATTTACATCTCTAATTATAAAAAAATAGAGTAAATTTTAGAAATTAGATAGAAATAGGGTCGGCTAAAATAAAATTTTAGGGGCTAAAATAAACAATAATATCATCATTATAAATTTATTGAACTAAGTTATTAAATTAAAAAGAATAGGGGTCATTATGGGTTAAATAAAAAAATTTAGGGGCTAAAATGAATAATAATATCATCATATTAAAATAGGGTAAACTAACCCAATGACCACCATACTATGGTAAATGTATTAAAATGACCACATTAAAAAAATCGACTCAATTGACCACCCAAACTATTGAAATTGGATCAATGTGACCACCAGCCGTTAATGGGCTAACGAAAGGTGACGTGGCAGTTAAAAAATTAAAGGTATAATTACACATTTGGTCTTTACTATTTACACATTCTTTCAATTTAGTTCTAATTTTAAACTAATAAAATAAATTAATTAGGTGGTGACACGTGTCAAGACCTGGTTGGAGGAGGAAAATAATTTATTATATCAAATATAAATAATTAAATTCCTCCAATAAGGTGTTGACACATGTCACCACCTAATTAATTTATTTTTATTAGTTTAAAATTAGGATTAAATTGAAAGAATGTGTAATAGTAAAGACCAAATGTGTAATTATACCTTTAATTTTTTAACTGCCACGTCACCTTCCGTTAGCCATTAACGGCTGGTGGTCACATTGATCCAATTTCAATAGTTTGGGTGGTCAATTGAGTCAATTTTTTTAATATGGTCATTTTAATACATTTACCATAGTATGTTGGTCATTGAGTTAGTTTACCCTATTTTTAATATGATGATATTATTATTCATTTTAGCCCTAAAACTTTTTATTTAACCCAAAATGACCCCTATTCTTTTTAATTTAATAACTTAGTCCAATAAAAATTAGGCTTAAACGTCAGATAGGTGCTCAAACTATACCTTTTTTTCCAGTTAGGTGCCTAACGTTTGTTTCGGGCCCCTTAGGTGCCTAACGTTTCATTCCGTAACTCATTTAAGGTTTTAGCCGTGACGGACGTTAAATTTCTCCGTTAAGGGACACATGTCACATTCTTAGTGCTTCTGATATTAAAAATAATAAAATTAATTAATTAAATTAATTAAAAATAAAATTAAATCTTAACCCATCTTCTTCCCCATCACCATCCCCTCTTCCCTCTTCAATTATGACAAAAATCCAACCAACATGTTTTCATCTTCCTTCACAAGTCTAATCAAGCAACGAACTTTCAGACATGTCATGAGTTTTATATTGTTTTTGTCAGAATCTAAACGAAACTCACTGCCACATGTATATCTTCCATTTCATCTGTTTCAGACGATGCTTGTGTTGTTCAAAGGTTGAAACTTGAAACCAACATTGGGTTTCTGTCGATACAGATTCTTGCCTTGTATTTGTCTGTTATTTTCATCTTCCTGTGTTGTTGGTAATGTTTATGACAGTCTTTTAAGGTTTTTACCAGGTTTTGTTGTGTTTTCTTTTACTAGGATTTACTTTTTGTTGGTGGGTGATAATAATCGAGTATAGCAGAGTAGATAAGATTCAGATCATGTAATCAATGTTGGGAGATGCAAAACATTGAATTTTGTCTTTGTTTCTAGCTTTGATTCACTTTATGATGCTTGATTTAGCCATTTAGGGTTATGTATATGTATATGTATATGTATATGTATATGTATATATGGAGATATATTGCAGTGAGTCTAGTCTAGGTTCTTCAACTTCAAGTGATCAGTTTTAGCATATTTTCAAGTTTTCTGGCAAAATTTTGTGACATGAAGGTGTTTGCCATGGTGTTATCAGACATTGATTGTTTGTTATGTCATGTTTTGTGTTTCTGAGCTATACTTGGGAAGAAAGGTGTTGAATTTCTTGATTGTGAAACGTAATGGAGGAGAGGAAATTGAATTTCGATGCTCCGCTTTTATCCGTGAGGCTTAACACTGGAAATTCATCGGTATTAAAATGAAGGGGGAAGAGGGAGATGGTGATGGAGAAGAAGATGGGTTAAGGGTTAATTTTATTTTTAATTATTTTTATTATTTTTTTAATATCAGAAGCACTAAGAATGTGCCACGTGTCCCTTAACGGAGAAATTTAACGTCCGTCACGGTTAAAACCTTAAATGAGTTACAGAATGAAACGTTAGGCACCTAAGTGGCCCGAAACAAACGTTAGGCACCTAACTGGAAAAAAAAGGTATAGTTTGGGCACTTATCTAACGTTTAAGCCTAAAAATTAAGTTACTCATTTAATGACCTTAAGAAAATACCATTCAATCGATATCTTTGCATAATTCTCGATATGATTCGTTTCAAAAGATTTAGGGGGAAACTATAGGAATTTTAATTCATTTGCAAAAAAAAAAATAGTGTTCATGGTTTAATCGATCGATTAAGTTACAATTGAAATATTTTGGCTTGAGGATCACTTTTGTCCATGTAATAGTTCTAATTTATCAATTTCACCCTTATGATAATTACGCATCAATTTAACCCCTAAAGTAGCCGAATTGTATCATCATTTGCCCCTTGACTGAAAGAAGCCAATGTTGACCGTTACGGTGATGTCGTGGTAGTTTATAATGCTGACGTGACATTCCACGTGTGAAGATGACGTGGTAAAAAGGCAAAATTGATTTTTCAAACGAATTCGAGGGCAGAATTAATGTTCTGGTTAAGTACGAGGGCAAAATTCATTTTTAGGCAAAAAAATATGAGTAAAATATTAAAATAACATAAAAAGTAATAAAAATTTTAAAAGTATTTTATTAACATATGACTAAAAATAAAATAATTAAAATATCTAAAAATAAGTAAAAATTACAAAATTAAAATATCATAAGATAATAAATTATAAATTATTTAATAATTTAAATTTGAAATATTTATAAAGTATTAAAAAATATTAAAATATAAAAACCTTTGTTAAAAAAATTTGGACAATTTTGGTTTTCTTTCTCTTCAAAGAATGTAAGGAAGAAAGTATCATAAAATAGGTTAATGTGATTCTCTCAACCGAACAAAAATCCTCAACCTTTTTTGGTGCCCCTATCTCTCAATACTAAAAAATTAAACTATACACTCTAAGTCTAATTTCTAAATCACAAATCCTAAACTCTAAAATTTAAACTCTTTACTTGATTAAATCTATACACATACTTTTATGATTCATAGTCGTTTTATATTGATAAAATTTTTATTTAAAGTTTAGGATTTAAGGTTTGTAATTTAGAGTTTGAGATTTTTAAGGTTTAAAATTTAGAAATTAGGATTAGATTGTAGAATTTATTTTTAAGTTTTGATTTTTTGAATAATTTATAATTAAATAGTTTCTGATATTTTAGTTTTATAATTTTTACATATTTTTTATTTTTTTTATTTTTAGCCATATATTAATAATATATTTTTAAATGTTTTATTAATTTTTACACTATTTTAATATTTTCTTAAATTCGTATTTTAAAAAAAATCAACTTTGCCCTCGTACTCAACTAGAAAATCAATTTTGCACTTAAACTAAGTCAAAAAATCAATTTTGCCCCTCTTCCACGTCATCTTCACACATGGACCACCACGTCAGCACCGTTGACCTCCATGTCAGCACTGTAACGGTCAATGTTGGCTTCCGTTAGTCAAGGGGAAAACGGTGATGCAATTCGACTATTTCAGATGCTAAATTGATACGAAAATACCATAGGGGAAAAATCGATAAATTAGAACTACTATAAGACAAAAGTGACCCTTAAGCCTAATATTTTCAACCTGAAACGCGAAATGGAAGGTTTATTACATATTAAATATTCAAGAAAATAAAATAAAATAAAAGTTAAATATAAAAAACTGTAAATTTATTAATTATTAAAAAATAGAAAATATTTATAAAATAATAAAAAAATTTAAACACTTTCATTAGAATATTCTTTGATTGTCACCCATAATCTTCCGTCTATTGTTTTTCATGAAACATATTTTTAGTAAAAAATATAATAAATATAAACTTTTTTATTTTTTAAATAAATTTGTATATTTTGATTATTTTAACTTTTAAATAATTTATTGAGTGGGAGGAATATTAAAATATAATAATAATTATTTTATTGATTAGGAAAATTGAAATATTCTTCTTAATCGTCTAGCTTGCTAAGATGAAACATCCGTATAGCTTAGACTATTTGAGAGTTTATATTTTCTTTCAAAATTTTAATAATATTTTTAATTTTAGTATTTTTACTTTTATGTTTTGAATATTTTAATAATTTCTTATTTTGTTTAATATTTTTATATTTTAAATAATTTCTTGATAGTAGAAAATTATTAAAAAATATTTAATTGCAATATAAATATAAAATTACTAGTATATTTTAATAAATTTTAATATTTTATCCTAATCAATAAGTTATTTAAAAGTTAAAATATATAAAATATTAAAACAATAAAAATATATAAAATTATTATATTTTGACTGAAAATATGATCTATCAAAAATAGTAGACTCATACTGATGAGAAACAGTCGAAGATTTTTTCGATAAAAATGTTTAATTTTTTAACACTTTATAATTATTTATACTTTTTATTTTTTTAATAATTTATCATTTAATAACTTTTAATATTTTCTATTTTTACTTAATATTTTGAATTTTAATAATATTTTTGTTTTTAATAATTTTAATATTTGGTTTTTTTTGAACATTTTAATAATTTTTTATATTTTTATTTAAAATATTTTCTTCATTTTTATTTTCTTGTTCAAAGATTAAATTAATTATGCTCTTGAACTCATCCAAAAAAATCAATTAAGTCCCTCTTGTCATGTCATCACCCGCTGCCACATCAGTAACATGAACTACCAAACCAGTATTGTAACGGTCAACGCTATTTTTTGTTGGTTAAAGTTGGGGTGAGCATTCAATTGAATTGAGTCGATTTGAGTAAATAATTTTTAATTTAGTCGAGTTGACGAGTCTTATTTCATATCTCAAACTTTATTTAAACTTTTTTAGATTTGAGTCCAGTTGTCAAGTTTTGTACAAATTTTATTGTAATTATTTATAATTTGTAGTGCATATTTTTAGAATATGCCGGTGTGATGCAAGGGTAGCATATGTTCAACTTTCTTTTAGCCTTTTTCAAGGAAGTCACACACAACTTGCAATACTGGTGCTCGATCCCGGATCCCAAAGGATGATGAACATCGACCTTTGCCACCATAACACAAGGGGATGAGCAAGATATGTATATATATTTCATATTTTTTTCACACGTGTGAGTAAAATTTGTAATGTTATTTAATAAAACAAATATCATCTAAATTTCTAAAATATATTTATAATGTTATTTTTAAAGAATCAATTTTTTATGAGACTTGAGAGCATAAAGGAGAAGGAATCGATGAGAATAAATAATTTACAACAAATTTACAATTGAAGGATAGAGTTGAGTAAAATACAAAGTTAAAGTACTATATTGAAAAAAGAATAATTTTTCTTAAAAATATGAATTGGAGTTGCATAGATATTATATAGTAGTAGTGGAACATTTGGTCAAAATGGACTTAAAACGAAGGAGAAAATGAAGAAATGAGAAAATCATACAAAATTGAGGGACTAAATTGCTAAAAGAGGTTTTTTGTTTTTCTAAAAATATAAATTGAAGCTAAAGATGTGTTTTATAGTGATTTAGGAGCAAATGGTTCAAATTTAATTTAAAAATATACTTAAAATAAAGAAAATTGACAAAAAAGGAAAGTATGAATTAAATAGAAAAACATTAAAATTCGAGTTGGTAAAATCGAACTCGACTCGAACTCAAAATTTACACATCGAATAACTTAATTTGAACAACTCATAATTGAAAAATAAAATAAAATTTTTAAGTCAAGTTTTATTCATTCTTAAATCAAAGGGCTACATTAATATTTTTTCTCTCTCAAACACTATTAAGTCAAGGATTTTTTTATGAATTTTCTTAAAGTTTATATATCTAACATCTATTATATGATATGTGACACATTTCTAGATTGTCACGTGATTTTTTTAATGAGTTGATGTAATGTGCATAATAATTAAAAAGTTATGGGATCAAATGAAATAAAAAACTACGATTTATTTTTCTCTCAACTTAATTTTTCTCTATAACATTTCTAGCGCCACCACTACCTCCTTTTTAAAATGAGGCCCATAAAATATTTTTATAATAAGAAGAAATTGTATAATATCAAATTTATCATATTACGATGTCACAATGCAATCCGAAATCATGTTTCCTAATTGCAAGACCCATGATCAAATTCTCAAAGAAAGAAGCAAATTGATAAACCAAAAACTAAAAAGATAGAAAGAACTTGAAAATTAGAAGAATAAAAGTGTGGAACATTAGCCGTCAATCGATCAAAACTTCAAGAGCCTTAGCCATTCATTTTATCTCTCAATTAAAAATTTAATCTTCAATTAACAACCATCAAATAGACAAAAATATGAAAATAATGATAAATTTACGACACTAAAAAATAAAAAGAGTAATTTACATCCTCCAACAAAATAAAAAATAAAATGCACTATACTTTCAACAAAATCACTGAGTTAGAGAAAAGACAACCTTTAAAATTTCAACACCACCAAATTTTTTAGGCTAAAGGGTCAAATTTGCCCCTGTAGTAATCCGAAATTAGCAATGTTGCCCCTAATTTTTTCCCCCGTAATTTTGCCCTCAAAGTCAGTCAATTGTAGAATGTTCCCCTTTGACCGATTTTGACCGTTAAATGCTGACGTGGCAGTTAACGGTGCTGACAGGGCAATTTTACCCTCGAAGTCATTCATGCAATTTTGCCCTCAAAGTCATTAATTGCAACACTTTTACCCTTGGTTTATTTAGTTTTTGAATAAAATTGAATAAATAATTTGGGTTTTTTCGAGTTGAACTTTAACAAACAGAATATATGAAAAATCGATTAACAAATTGATGTAAATATCCTTTGAGTCCCTAGTAATTTTAAAAATAAGAAAAATGAGAACTCTCACAAAAAATCAAAATATTATTCAATTTTTTTTAAAATCTATAAACTTAATAAAAATAAATATGATATTAAAAAAATATTGAAAATAAACCAACGAGAAGCGTGTTAATTGAACGGTGAATGCGAACTATTCTATTCGAACGACGTTCGATTGACACACTTACCGACGATGGGTTGTTAGGAAAAAATGTACGATGATCTCAGAAAATGACATTAGTGGTGTTCGGCAAAAATGGCATGAGAGATAAATACAAGGATATCCAGAAGATAAAGCAGAATTCAACCTGAGCCACATGATTCGAGTTCACCGTACATTTTTTCCTAACAACCCATCATCGGTAAGTGTGTCAATCGAACATCGTTCGAATAGCATAGTTCGCGTTCACCGTTCAATTAACACGCTTCTCGTTGGTTTATTTCAATAATTTTTTTTGAATATTGTATTTATTTTTATTAAGTTTATAGATTTTTTAAAAAAATTGAATAATATTTTGATTTTTTGTGAGAGTTCTCACTTCGAGGGCAAAATTGCATGAACGACTTTGAGGGTAAAATTGCTCCGTCAGCACCGTTAACTGCCACGTCAGCATTTAACGGTCAAAATCGGTCAAAGGGAAACATTGCTACAATTGATTGACTTTGAGGGCAAAATTACGGAGAAAAAAAATTAGGGGCAACATTGCTGATTTCGGATTACTATAGGGGCAAATTTGACCCTTTAGCCAATTTCTTAATTAGAAATTCAACCTTAAAAAACTAATTAAAAGTAGTAGTAGGGACTTTTTTTTAATCTTTAGAAGATGAATATCACTAATTGGTAGTTGAATCTAAAGTAATTGAAGAATATTGAAATTATAATGGACAAAAATAAAAAAATGTCTGTTATACACCATAAATTTGAAGAGTTTTTTAAAGAATTGATTACAATTAAATTATTGAGATAAAAAGAGATAAAATTAAAAAAAAAATTAAGAAAACATTTTTTTGGGGTTAACAATTTTTTCAAAGTGTGGCCCCCAAATTTTGGGGGCCCGGTGACGTATCACATGCTACACTTGTGCATAGACGAGCTTGCCTTCGTTTTTCGTTTCTTTAGCGAGTGGTCGACAATCAGTCTTAGTATTGGTTGTCAACCAACGGGGTCGTTCTTTACTTGTTTTTTCCTTCATACTTTTAATAAGAATCTCTATTTTATGGCACATTTTTTTACCTGTTTGGCACGTTTTTCTTTATTTTGTGGTTTCGTTTCATCCGTCGTTTTGGCATGATTTCAATATACCTTAATGGTCGTTCGATGCCCGTACAAAGATCTTCACGATAGTAATTTCTGGTTATGATTCAACCGATGATTATAGAAAGATAGATTATCACTTAGTTGATGGTTGTTTATCGATATAATCAATCCTGGGTAACAAAGCAATCTGCATATAGTTTAGCTTTCTCACCACTCTTTTTACACCCTATAATGCATGCGTCTCGTTTAGATAGAGACAATGGGATTTATGAAGGCTTCTGAGTTTTGACAATATATTAATCTTTATGAAAGTATTTACTTTTATTTGTACTTTTAGATTGTTGTATAAGATTTTGGTAGAGTAGATCCCATTATTTTTCTTTCTAGTTCATTGTATTTGTGATATCTTTCATATTTTTTTTAATAAAATTTAGTTACCATTATCAAAATATCATTTTAACCATTTGGTTACTACTAACAATGTTGTTTACCCTTCAAATCATGAGATGACTTGTTACAGATTGAGTGCGTTTGATTCACTGAATATAAGATTACCCTTAGAAATAAGATTATCGGAATGTAACTTTACCTGAAATATTACTGGGAATATTAGATTACATTGTTTGGTTTATTTGGTAGGAATGCAAGATTACATTGTTTGGTTGAGTGAATATAACATTACTTGGAAGTAAATTTTACTATATTGTCCTTGTGATATGGAGTACTTTTAAACAAGTTAAACTTTTAATTAATTTAAAAGTATTTGCTTAAAGATTCATACAATTATACTTAGCATATTATTAATATAATTAGTGTAAACAATATGAAATATATATTTTTACTAATACTATTAAAATTCTTATAACTAAATTCAAATAAATAAATATTTAATAGGCATCAACGTTTAAATATTAAACTAATATAAAATAATTTTTAAATAAATATACTCCCCAAATATTAAAGCACGATTGAAATAATAAAATGAATAATAAATTTGCATAAAGTTAAGAAAAATGATAAATAGGAGATGAGTCTATTTTATTTTCTCACCAAAATTTTATAAAAACTTTAAAGAATATTTAGACATTTTATCGAAAATTTCCATAGCCGTGATTTTTTGTTTAAATATTAAACTAGTATAAAATAAAATTATTTAATAAATTTATGTCATTTAAATAGGATCTAAATTAAGAAAACTCATTATTTCAAGGATAATTTAATCTAAAATGGCCAAAATTGATAAATGCATAAGAGTAATGTGAAAATCACATTCTAAAATGTTGAAAAAAAAATAGTCTACCACGTGCGACGGACATTGCTGAACACCACTAAGATGAACAACGCTGAATACCATTTATTTTTTAAAAAAAACTAAAAATCATGAGGACTATAATTATAATTAAAATTTATTTTTAAAAAATAAAATAAAATTTAATAAAATTGTTATATTTCTTTATTGTATTAAAATTTATTTTATCTACGAAAATTCTTCAACTTCGTATAGGCATTCACATCTTCCTCTACAACAATCTCACTCAGGTAACATCTCCCTTCAGATTTGCAGCTCTTGAAGAACATAGAGCTTACCACAGTATCAACAACAACAAAAATAAAGTACAAGTAAGCAACCAAAACCCCTTCCAAACTCACCGAAAACCCACAAAAATTACTACCATGGCCATAACGATAAGCTCTTGAAACAACACGGTACTAAAACAGAGCTTCAATGGCAGCTAATAGCAGATTTTCAGGCACTGCCAATGCCAAAGCAGTGAAAGTCCCCCCTTCATGAAAACATAAGCCTTCAGAATCGCCATATACCCACCGAATTTTTCCATTCCAAAATAAATCAATCGAGAGATGATAATAACTCGAACCTATTTATAAAATGGAACCCAATGAAGAGAATTGAGAAAGTTGTAGAATTTACAGCTAAAAGTAGGAAGAATTTGCATACGGAAGTGGAAAACAGAGGCTTGTAAAGAGAGAAAATTGAAGAGAAATCTAGGATATTGTGTTTGAGGAGATGAAAAACAAAAACTTTGGATAAAAAGAAGAAAAAAGAGTAAAAGGGAGAGCAAAGACGGATGAAGAAACAATCTGAAAAATCTTGAAATTGATGAGGGTGAATAAGTTCGACGATGGCGGGAACTTGACCGCCATGAAAAAAGATTTGAGTTGGTCGTGAATGACTGGTAATAAAGAAGAATGAGAGACGGAGAACTGTGAAACGAAAATCGAAAACGAATAAGGGAAAAAGAAATATAACAATTTTATTAAATTTAATTTTTATTTTTTAAATTAAATTTTAATTACAATTATAGTTCTCATGATTAATAATTTTTTTTTAAAAAATAATAATATTTAACGGTGTTCACATTAATGTTCGTCGCGAATTTTCTAAAAAAATAAATGCTACTATTGATATTTTTTGCGCGTGGGTGGAAATGAAGGTAAACTAAACATGAAAATAAGATTCGGATTTACCATTTACAAACAAGTTTTGTAGTAGAAGGGAAGATCCCAACGAGGGCAATTGAATTAGGGCAAAAACATGGGGAGAACATCATCGGGCAAGGAAGACGCTGGAGCCCTCTTCCATTCTCTTCGATCTGCTTACTCAGCAACCCCTCTCAATCTCAAGGTTTCTCTCTTTCTTCCTTCCCCTTTTAACTCTCAAATTTTTGTTCCAAATCTTCAATTTTTAATCCTTTTTGGAAAATTTTCTATTTAATTACAGATCATTGATCTATATGTGGGTTTCGCAATCTTCACCGCTTTGATCCAGGTACTTCCATTCGTCTTCTAAATCTTTGCTTTCTCACTATATTTCATCCGTTCAAACTTCACCTTTTCAAATGCATGAAATTTAATAACGAATTAGAAAATGTAAGTGTGTTGAATTCAGGGACGGACACAATGTCTTATGTTAGGGGTGCAAAGTAAAACTAGACGAGAATTTGAAAATTTTTGGATGCAAAATTAGATGATCAATATAAAATATAAAGAAAATTTCTATAATATTTGTTAATTTGTAATTTTTAGGGGTGCGACTGCCCCTAACATCCCCATCATGATTGAATTGTATTGAAACTCCATGACAACCAAAATAGAATAGGGTGCTCCCTGGAACCATTTAATTGTTGGATTAAGGTAAATCCGTAAATGTATCTTTTGATTGTGCTCAGTTACACTATATTTCTTCCTACACCCATTGTTGCAATGCAACCCCAGTTTTTGTTGGATTAGTTCTATACTAATATTCCAATATATTTAATTTAGTTGCATATATGTTAAAAAACTTGTACTCCAATTTTGAGGACTGCAGGTAGTTTACATGGCTATCGTGGGATCATTTCCTTTCAACTCATTTCTTTCTGGAGTGCTTTCTTGTGTTGGAACAGCAGTCCTTGCTGGTAAGTCAAGTAGTCAACTTTGTAGTGTACCTCTTTGCAAGCTGAATGACCGCTTCTGACACTGATTTGGTTTCACTTGATTCAGTTTGTCTTCGTATTCAAGTGAACAAAGAAAACAAGGAATTCAAGGTAAGGCTGTTTGTGTTTTCTGTCTTTGGCTTTACTACATGAGTTACTAGGCAGAGGAATAAATACAAAATGGAATGTTCTTATTATCTTTCTAAATTCAAATGATATAGATGCTGCAAATCTTTCTAAACTTGTTGACTTAAACCTCCAAAAACAACTTATTGTCTCCTTGAGTTGGGCATCGGGTGATGGGTTGGGTTGGGTTGGGTATATATCTATATATCCTCTTACCTCATCGTGTTAAATACTTAACTTGAGAATGCTCACATCAATTGCAGGATCTACCACCTGAGCGAGCCTTTGCAGATTTTGTTCTTTGCAATTTGGTGCTCCATTTAGTGATAATGAATTTCCTTGGATAAATCACGCCTCCAGGTTTGCTGGTCTCTTGGTTTTCGGCTGTGATTTGGTCAGTATTATGAGTTTATGCATATAACATATATAATCGGGAACTGTAGTAAGAATTTGATGTTGCATCTGGTAGAGTTTGGAAGTTACTCGGAGGAAAACAATAAACGTTTCAGTGTCATTTTGCTTGTTCCGACTTAATATTTGTTAAGTTGTAGTATGAAACATATGAAAAGTATTGAATTTACATGTGGCACTGGCTGGTCAAGTTTACATTGCCGGTTCATTAGGTCAGTTTGGTTGTAGCCTAGGGAGCACCCGACTCATAAACATTAAGATATTGTTGCTATATATTTCTGATAACTCACAAGCTTTATTATATTTATGAGTTGCAAAGGAAACAATTGGTAAGTAAATGGTGGTCATATATTAGTAAATATCTTTAGAGGTGTTGAATTCCTAGTGCTAAACATCGGTTGTCTTGCCGCTATAAAAGCTTGATTCGTGCTCATCAAAGATTTCAACCAGAAAGCAACGTATGAGAACAACCAAAGAGAATCCACAAAATTAGGTTTTGAGCAGTTTGGCTGATGATGCAGGGTTCAATGAGAAGTGCGTGATTTGATTTATTAATATTTGTTGCCTGTCCATCTCCATTCGTATTTCACATTGATTTACTCTGCAGGCAATGATTTTTGTGTTTGTCCGCAAGGCGTTAGTTTCTAATGTCAAGATCCATGTTTATTTTCTATTTAATTGCACTTGCCTTGCTTTGGTATAATCATTTCATTAATACGTTTGAAAATTGAAACCCATAATTAATGGATGAATTATAATAATTAAATTTTATTACAGTAACCTTTACAATTTTTTTAATACAATAAACAAATGAAATCGGATTTTAAACTAAATTTAAAAATTCATTTCTTTCGTAAAATTATAAATGTTTTATGGATTTCTATCTTAATCCTAACTGAACTATTGATAAAAGAATCTTAACCGAACTTCTTGACGACAAAAATGGTGTCAACCTCAAATAATCAAATGGTAAACTACAATAAAAGTCACTCAATTAAGAGTAAAAATATATTTGTGCCACTTAATTATTAAAAGGATTAAAAGTTACACTTAAATTACTCAATTATGAGTAAAGTTACACCTAATTATATATATATATATATATATATATATATATATATATATATATATATATCATTTTGTACACTAGATCAATTAATGATTTCAAATAAAGCACTCTAGTGTTAATGAGAGTATACAAGTGATTTGGAAGAAAAATAATTAAATTGATATATATTTTTTAAATATGAAGGGTGACTCGAATGTAACCGTATCTCAAATATAACTTTTAATAATTAGGTGATTCAAATATAATTATACCATAATTAAGTGATCTCCGTTGTAGTTTACCCAACTCCAAATTACAATTTTTTTTGTCAAAAGGAAAAAATATCTTGTTGGTTGACACGTAAACATTGGGTGCCACGCGTGCCGAATACTACTAGTCTACTACTACTCCAATCGGTGTCCGTCCGCGTCAGTAATCTAATCTATTCCCCTATTGGTGTGTTCATCGAAAATCACGTGCTCCCCCAACAACACCGCCACCACCATAATTCTACATTTCCTTCCATTTTCTTTTTCCCTCTTTCAGAAAGACAATAAAAGAGGGGACGGAATTCGTGTTCTTCGTTCAAAAATGTCGACGTCTTTGCCGCTTTCGTTCTGCAGGTTCAGGGGCACATCCACCTCCACTAGGGCTCCATATCCACCCACACTCAAATGTTCTTCTCTTCCTTCTTCCGTTTCTTATTCCTTGATTCCGGTCCAGCCACTCCTGCTCTTTCGATCCACTTCCAAACCAACATCCAGAAGTTTCTCATGCGTCAAAGCAAAGGCAATGGCTGACCTCGTTCAAGATAAGGAATCCGGTGCGCCCGCCGCCGGTAGTAGTGAAGGCGGAAGGCGGCCGGAGGTTGAGCATTCCCGTACCTTTCTTGAAGCTCGCTCCGAGCAAGGTTCGTTTCATTTTTTTAGAATTTGTATATATATTTGTGTTTATTTGTATAAACAGATGAATGAAAAATTAAGTATGTTAAATATTACTGCGTCGTGATACTCTTTTCCCCCCGAAGAAAAAGAAATAGGTATTATAAAACTTAATGACGTTTTATTCCTCTTCTTTGTCTTCTTCCTTTCTTTTCCTCACAGGGAAAAAGAATTAGCTATAGAAAATGCCAGAATAAAGAATTGCCGTTGGATGATTTGGTTATGTTTTTATATGTTAGTAAACTTCTCAAAAAAAAAAAGGAAAAAAAGAAATACTAAATTGCTTACATCACAGTAATAGCCTTTAAGAGAAGATCGTTTTATTATTTAACGAACGCTTTAATGGATCAAAGGTTTTGTGCCAAATCTTTTTTATGGCTTTCTAATCAGCTTGGATTAAAACAATTTTTCTTAACTTGATACACTTAAATGCACAAATATCTGTGAAATGAATAATTACACTTTGAAACCGCTTGCTAGTTGCTACAAAAATTGTCCCTGTTTAAGGGTATTTATTTAGGAATACGAATGGTGTAGCTGATGTAGTAATAAAGTTTGCTGGGATCTGTTATCGATAAGAGCATCGACATCATGAATTGATCAGGATCATGTTCAAGTATTAGAACAGCCTATTTAGTTAACTTCTGCTGACTTTACTATCACACTACCTATTTGTCTACAGAACTCCTATCTGGGATAAGGAAGGAAGTGGAAGCAAAAAGACTACCCCCAAATGCTGCAGCAGGAATGGAAGAACTTTATCAGAATTATAGAAATGCGGTGAACTAATATATTTGAGCTCTTTACTTCAGTGGAAATTAATGGAATCTAGATATGAATCATATGATAGGTTCTCCTCTGCATGTACTATGTTAGTGTTGGTTGCAGCATCAAGCATCCTTTTTAGTGCTATTTATCCTTTGTGTCACTATTAAGATCATATTTTATCAGATCTACCGTCATATGTTTTTAAATCTCTGTATTTTTATACTCAATGCATGATTTATACTCGAGTGTTGTATCTGCACTTTAGAATCAGAGTATTGAGGTTTGAACTTTGAACTGACATTTAGGTTTTCCAAAGTGGAGATCCTGCAGCTGCTGAGATTGTGCTGTCAAACATGGCTGTTGCATTTGACCGTGTACTTTTGGAATTGGAGGTAACTCTTAAAATTTTCTTTCAAGATGACTCTGCAGTTTGTAACGTATATGACCTTCTATTTTCCGGTATTGTGTACCAATTATGAGTTTTATAAAGTTCTGCATGAAATATGACAGTAATTTTTCAGGATCCTTTTGTCTTTGAACCCTACCACAAAGCTTTGCGAGAGCCATTTGACTACTATATGTTTGGTCAAAATTATATACGGCCTTTGGTTGATTTCAGGTGATTGGATGACTTGCACACTGTTCCCCAATGCTTGTTTCTTTATTCATATCAATTTAGTTTGCAGAAAGTTCCCCTGAAAATTCAAGATGTGCTTTAATGGAATTTGTAGTTTTTCAATTCCATAACGCTATTAAGTAAACCAAAGTACTATATTTTAAGGTTAGTGGATAGGAAATATTTATCTATTAGCTACCTTTTAGACCATCTACTAAGCTTGTTCTATGATTCTTATTTTTTGCATTCTCTTTGGTGGTTCTTTAATAAATTCCATGAGGGTTTCTTGATCAAGAATTGATTATTGTATTGAATTAAAGTAATAGTATGTTTGAAATTGTAGAGGACTCCTTAGTATTCATAGGGTCTCAGATAGTTTTTCTTGTCTTCGTGTTTGATTGTTTATCAGCTACTATATTGACAACGATGCCAAGAAAGAGAATCATGTGTTATGTATATTTTACACTTTCCTGTTTCTGCAACATCTTATTTCGCTTGTCTCATAGGTGCTTGTATTTTACTTCAATTCTTGTCAACTACCTCATAATCACACTGCTTTCACGTGCTTCGTATGAATATTTTGTTATCCATACTTTAGACACCTGAAGACGCACATGGTCGATTGTTTTTTTAGTTACTTCTCTTGACATCTATGTATTACATTCATTGCAGAAATTCATACCTTGGCAATCTTTCCGTTTTCAATGAAATAGAAGAAAAGCTTAAGCAGGTGCTAGTACTCACTTTTCCCCCTTTCCTGGACTCATTTGAACCTGACTGAGTATTGCTAAATTATTTTTTCACTAAGCTGTGGCAGAATGTTCTATCATGTTTACATTTGAAAAGGCAGTTAAAGATCATAACTTGGTTTATCCATCATTAAGCTTCTGATTGTGGATGAAAAATCTTTGTTCTGGCTATAACACTTAAATGTTAATATGTTATTTGTTTAATAACTAATGAAAACATGCATCAAAGAAACAAATATAAATAACATGTTTTTGCATGTTTAAATTTGTTTCTATTTCCCAGTAATTTCTTATTTTTCATACAAGGAATTTTTGTGGTTTTTTTTTTCTTTCAATTTTATGTTGGCATAGTCGTACTAAGCTTTCAATTTTCAGGAGATTTTTTACATTCAACTTTAGCTTGGGAAGTGTGTAGTACTGGCTAAATCTTTTATATACATGGCTTTTATGTATATAATTGCTGTCTATTGGTTTCAGGGTCATAATGTTGTACTCATATCCAACCATCAATCTGAAGCTGACCCAGCCATCATCGCATTGTTGCTTGAGAAAACAAATCCACATATTGCTGAGAACATTGTGATTATTGATTTTACATTCTGAGCCAGTGGCGGTGTCCGTTGTCCATGCACTTGATCATAACTTATATTCTATTTTGCAGATCTATGTTGCAGGGGATAGAGTCATAACAGATCCTCTTTGTAAGCCTTTTAGCATGGGAAGGTACTAAAAAAATTGCTACCTGTTTTGAATCAATTATTCCAAAATATGCTAAAGAGTCACTTACAAAGAAGGTTTTACCATTTCCTTTTAGGAATCTTATATGTGTATACTCCAAAAAGCACATGTATGATGTTCCTGAGCATGTTGAGATGAAAAGAAGAGCAAACACAAGAAGTTTGAAAGAGATGGCTTTGCTGCTAAGGTGCCTTAATGACCATTGTCATACTTTTAGAACGAAAACTTGTGTTAACATGCCTGAATCTGCACCATGGTGTTTCACCATTAATTTTCAGCCTTAGACCAAAAGTTTTTTTTTTCATCATAGGGATGGCTCTAAAATAGTGTGGATTGCACCAAGCGGTGGCAGGGACCGCCCAGATTCCCTTACAGAAGAGTGGTATCCAGTAAGTTTTTGCAGTCTTTAATTTATCTTTAACTGGTTTTTCTATTTTATTCAAGAACTGTGGGTACAATGTTAGAAATGTGTGAAAGCTGCTTTCATTAGCATAGAGCCATAGAGTCGAATCCAGAACATATTATCACTTAAAAAGGGCATCCATTTGGATTTGAAACCAAATTTTAATAACTTGAGCAGAAGATGGAAGCACATATTCTTGTTCTAAACTTTTAACTTCATGGATATATAGTGAGAGGTTTGTGAGAAAAAACTGGAGAGACATGTCTTAGTCTTCCACCTTTTTTATAGTTGAAGATAGAAAATCACAGATTCTGTTCTACACTTTTAAGTTTTAACTTCATGGCCACATAGAGGGAGGTTTGCAGAAAAAACTGGAGAGCCATACATGTCTTAGTCTCCCACTGAGTTTACATTAGAATAAATAAATACATAATGACTTGTATGCTCTTTAACCTAAATCCTTCGTACTGCAGATCACTTTTTACCCTTGTACTCATGCCTGATTTATAATTAGTTCATAATATGAACTGTGAAGCTTTATTCTTCTTCATGAGTTAATAGAAATTATTTCTTGTTGGGGAAGGGAATCTGACATTATCTGGATTTGTTGCTTGCAAACATATTAAGTGTAAAATTAGTGCAATGAGCTTAATCAACATCAGTAGACTTTTTCTTTTTCCCCTTTCTGTACTGCTTAATTAGTGATTTCGCATGTTATCCTTAAGATGTCTTAAGGAGATCAGATCATCAGGTTTTGTTCGTGTATATGATTGCCATGTAATGCATTGGCATGTTCAATATTTTTCATTGCCAATTACGATAGTGTAGATAACTAAGAATACCATGCATTGGGAGATATTTATGATACAGAACACAAATAAGCTAATTGTGGGATTAACTTGAGAGATTTTATCTTGATACTATTGTCTTTACGGTGCTAATTGCAATATCTTTTAAACCTACGGTTTACATCTATATTGGGATTGGTATATTAGCTTAGTTTTCTTATCCTGTTAAGTTTTGTTTTTAAGTCAAGTTTGTTAGTTTCCTATTAAGAGTCTTACCTATTTTCTTTAGGTTGTGTTTGACACCCACCATGTAATTTGATTTGGGTGTAATTACATAGTTATGGTGTGTTTGAACAACCACCGTGATTTGGGTCCCATTGAATTGGGTGTAATGGGAAGTTCCCAATTATGGGTGAGATTGGGTTGGTGCGGTCAGGTTTTTAAAATTTTTCAACCGTCTATGATAATCCAATTCAACTCTGACTTGGCTCAGTTCTTTGTTTTCCATATTAATTTTAGGCTTTGACTTTTTAGACTTTTTTTTTTTTGAAAAAGATAGCTTTGTTCTATGGTTTTAGGACATTATTTGATGAAGTTTCAATGTTTTTTTCATAAGTATTTTCAAAAATGATAAATTTTCAATTAAATAATTACTTAGTATTTTGAAGTTATTTTCACTATTCTAAATATCGATACTTATTTTTATTTTAATAAATACTAACTATAAGTTAATTAAAAATAATTAATTCGATGTGGTTGTTCCATAAACCCTCCCAATACTATGGTTCATGCTGGTTTTCGATTTACTCTATTTATTTACTCACTCCTATCCCCAATTACACTTTTCAATTCTTAAGATGAGTGGTGAGAATTGGTGTAATTCTTCAATTTTTTATGGATATTAGTAGTAGTAGTTCACAATTTGGGATTTTATTATTATTATTATTATTACTACTATTATTATTAGGGATTTATAATAAATAAAAATAGTTTTATGTACGCTCACTTTTTTTCTCTTGCAACATCAACTTTATATCTATACATATAAGACTTCAAGTTTCTTTTATTTATATATACATGTGAAGTCCTTTTATTTATATTACTTTCTCTGTCCCAATAAAATTGTCACTTTTCTGTTTTAAAATTGTTCCATTCAAATTGTCACTTTGAAAAACACAACTTTTATAATCCAAATTTACCTTTCTATCTTTTTTTAATTTTCCAACAAAAACAAAAGTTAACCTTTTAAAGGAAAACTTGTCATTTAAATTATTTTACACCACAGAACTTTTACTTCTTAAAACTCCGTGAGAAGTGAATATATGACAAAATAAGTGGGAAGGAGGGTGTAGTTATTTATTCTTACAAGTTACAATTCATTATTATCATTGCTACACGTTAGTCTTTTATAATATATATTATATGGGTAATTATTCCATGCACAAACGCTTGTAGAAATTTTGTTTACACAAGCGCCTTAGTTTTAGGGGTTATTGGACTTTGTTTACAGTTTAAGGGTTTAAGTGTAGTAGTTTTAAATTTAGGGGATTTTTATAGAATTTTAGGTTGAGGGTTAAAATTTAGGGTTTATAGGTTAAAACATAAATCTATAATCATATTACCCTAAACTTTAAACTTAAACCCTAAATTTTAACCATAAACCCTAAACTCTAAACACATGCACTAAAACACAAAACCCCTAAATTAAAATCTTAAACCCTAAAACTAACTACCAATTCATCTAATGGGACAAGACGCTAGATCCCTTAAACAACATCCAATGTTTGAATCTTGACGTTTTGAATGGAGTAAACCGGGTTGGGAAGTCACCCTTATAATTAGAGACCTTTATTGTATTCGATCCGGATTAGTTGGTCGATAATTTGGACACTGGTTGTTATACAAAAAAATAATGATTGTACAACCAAACATGTGATTGTCCAACATGTCTAAGTAATAGGCTACTAGTCTATATAAATAACAATATACTCTTCTTTTATAAGACAAATCATTATTACGAGAATTTCTAATTGTTATTGGTGTTAAGATTGTGTAAGGCTATCTACCCTTTTCTTTTTAATTTTTAATTTATTTTATATCCTTTATTTTTTCTGGAACATGTTGAGAAATAAGAATATCATAAGATTAGAAGGAAAAAAAATAAGTGGGAATAATGAAAGGATTACTCTTCTATGCAGTGCCAGTGGAGTTTTTTAACTCCACAAGCAGGGGTTAAAGGCTGTCATGTGCCTTTATATATAATTTAAACAAATAAAAATAGGATAAATATTTTATACACAGGCGGTGAAAACTGAAAGTTTCCACAAGCGCCTTAGTTTTAGGGTATAAAGAGTTAATTTAGGGTATAAGATTTATGGGTTTAGGTGTAGGGGGTTAGAATTTAGGGATAGTTGTTTCAATTTAAGGTTTAGGGTTATAATTTAGGGTTTATAGGTTAAAACTTAAATTTTCACCATATTATCCTAAAAACTAAACCCTAACCTATAAACCCTAAATTATAAACCTAAACCTTAAATTAAAACAACCATCTCTAAATTCTAAACCCATAAACCTCTAAACCCTACCGCCAGTGTATAGGATATTAATCCATAAAAATAAATCAAAACTAACATATGTCACTTATTTAACCCTGCTTGTGATGTATCAAATAATTTCCCATAATGAAGTTAGCCAAATAACAACTTATAAGGAGAAAAGAGCATGTACTTTACCACAATCAACCCTTATGATGCGATGAAGGTCCCATTGACGCTAGTCTTTTATATCTTTTTCCCTAGATATTTACCCTATTGACCCTGTTCTCAAGAATTTCATATTTTTATTATTGTAAGCCCTGCCCCTCTAAGCAGTAGTCAATGTTGTGCATAAATTCTTGTCTTAATTAGACCCACTGTTAGGAAACTAGGATAATACTTCAATAATACTTTACTGCCAATGACAGATTGCATATATATTTGGTAATACCAGCCCACAACTTCGAGGGACCTTTTTCCTCCCAAAACTAACCCAGAAACTGACTGATAAACCTCTTATGTTTTCCCTTCTTCCTGGTATAAATAACCCACCAAAGTAACCGTTAGTAACTGCCAAGGATCCCACTAAACAACATAAATTAAACACACAATAACTGGTGGTAACTACTAGACCATCAATGCATAATAATAATAAACAAACAGTGTGCTAAATCCTATCCTAAAATCTGCAGATCTAACACCCTCAAAAGGATATGAACCTTTTGGCCGCAGATATGTGTCACCTTATTTTTATGAAAAGCTTGTGTTCATTCATACTAATATAAGGGGGGTTAGGAACCCTTTGATTTTTCTTCAGTAGACAATATGAGAAGGCTCATAAAACGTTCAGGTGCAGCAGCGCATTTATATCCCTTGGCTCTATTGTGCTATGACATCATGCCCCCTCCACCCAAGGTGCGTATTTGCCTGTCGCTTTCTCTTATGTAAAACTTGTCTCTTGTGTGACCCAACGCCATTTTCCAGGTTGAAAAAGAAATTGGAGAAAAAAGAATCATTGCTTTTCATGGGGTTGGATTGTCAGTGGCACCAAAAATATGCCCCCTGGAAACTTCTGCTGCTTGTAAAAAGTCTGAAGAGGTTGGTTATGTTCATATACACTTTTGGTTTCTGATTCTTTACCACACTATGGATTTGAAAAATAAACGTATCTTGGCCGTTGCATGATGAAGCCTCTGATCGATGCAAAGTGCAGACTTAACTTTATCTCTATGATTTTCACATGAGCTTTATCATTTATATCGAAGATGATCGACCACACTTGCAGATGAGCGTACCATCTATACTTCATGTTGACAAAAATGACTCCGTCAAAAATTTTGTTTGGATATGAGCCATAACAACTATTTGCACAATTTTTATGCTCTAAAAAGCGCTAGGTGATAACTTTCTAAAAACGCCATCATGTATGTATATGCTTGTTGATCTCTTTAGTATGAATTGGCTTTAATTTTGGACAGGCTAAAGACGCATACGCACAAGCTCTGTATAGGTCTGTGACCGAGCAATACAATGTCCTCAAACGTGCCATACATGGCAAACAAGGGTTAGAGGCATCGACTGCGGGTGTCTTTTTGTCGCAGCCATGGACCTAGTCAAAACCTTATCATGGTCTCAACATCCGGTAATAGGTATTGGCTTAATGTTTCTGGTGTATCAAGTGCACAGCTATGCTTCTGTTGTGTTAGAATGAGCACCTACTGATGTTTTATGTTAATTCAATTGGGTTTGATTTGCTGCATGCCAGGTCATTTTCGTTCCATAAATTTTGACTCCTTAACAAGGAAGCCATGAGATACGTAGATAGAATGCAACGCCGTGCAAGACGAACCATGTTTTTATTTCTTGATACCCGTTGATGACAAACACTACAGTAGATTACCTTCTATGTGAGCTGAATCCATCGGAAACTGAACCTATCCCAAAAGTCTGCTTCAGGTTCGCGCTGTACAGATCTTACTTCCCAGAAAGACTCAAACTTGTAGTATATAGTCAACCCTTAACTGTGTATATGATATGTTCAAATCCGATGCATAACATCATATTTTCGAGTTTAAAGGTCCAATAATATGTACGCTAACGTTATATGCCCATTTCAAAGATTATTTAACGATTTAGTACCACTTCAGATTATTTAAGTAAATAACATCTATTTTGGCGCATCCAGACGTACAATGAGGAAGGTGCGCTACCCACTTGAAAGTGTTTTCCGTCAATGTGGCATGTTCCTTAGGACGCGCTCTCTTTGTTCACCTTAACATTGGAAATCAATTGCTCATTAGCTTTAGATTTTTAAAACAAAAATTGTTTAGTTTTGTGTTTGAGTGGGTTAGGGTTTTCTAATTTAGGTTTAGAGTTTTTCTAGAAGAAAAATGGCTGTGTTTTGATGGTTTAGAGTTTTTTATATTTAGGTTTAGGGTTGATTAGAGATTAGAGATTAGAGATGTTTACGTTTTATTTGGGTCAGTGGTTTAGGTTTTTTAATAGAGTCTGATAAGAGATGTTATTTGTTAGGGTTTATGGTTTATAGAAAGAGTGATTTATGGTTATCGGGATGTGCAAAAGTATTCAGTGATCCAATCCGAAAATTTGAATATATCATTCGACTTTTATTTTTATATTGAGTATTTGATTCAAATTTTTTTATTTTTTTAGATTGGATACAGATTAATTTCGAATTTTTTGAAAATTAGAATTATTTGGAAATTAAAAAATTAAAAACATAAATCTTATTATATTTAGCAATTTAATGTTTTGTTATATTTGAAATTTTAAAAAATCAAAAAATTTAAAGATGCATGTTATATTTTACAATTTATTTTTTTGTTATATTTAAAATTTTAAAATTTTCATAGATCATATCGCCTGATATTCGAAAATACACACTCTTACTATGAGGTGAAGGAAATATGGGATAACAAAAATATAAGGTATAAATTTAGAATACAAAATTGTGACGATAAAGTTTATTTTAAACATAATTATAAATTGACGAATTATAAAAGTAGATTTACAATGAATATAATCAGAAACATAATTGACGAATTATAAATTGAATTTATTTTAAACGACATGAAATAAAAACAGTTATAAAAATTGCACATCAAATTGAACGATCAAACAGTTTATTAAAATATTAGATTTCAGTAATCTAAGAATAATTTAAGTATTTGTAGTAAGTTTTACCACACATACAAAACAATTGTGACGACTGTTCGAGTATCTGAGCTGTCTACAAATTTGAAAGCATTTGTTGGTTAAACAACTAACATTACAATATCAAATCTAATTCGGCCTAGTCATACTAACTTATTTAGGGAGATGAAAAAATTTGGTAACCTTCAAATTCTCGTTTCATTATATCTAACAATCGTAGGCTCAAAGTATAGGTAGTTTCCACGAGACCTCGATTCGAAGGCTTGATATAATAATTACAAATTACTTTTTATGTTTTGACATTATTGTAGATTTTTTTTTTCATTTCCACACCCCCTAAAGCCAAAACGCATATATAAATCCTATATATACACGTATTGCTATAAGGCATGTTACTTTTCGTAATTTAGATATTTATTTAACGTGATGAAAGATTACGTCAAGTTGGTTCTATGGTGTAGTGGTTAGCACTCTGGACTTTGAATCCAGCGACCTGGGTTCGACTCCCGGTAGGACCTCCATTTTTTAGCATTAATTTTGAAGAATGTTGAATGCTTAACCTCCATTCTCAATTTTGCACTTTCGAATAATCAAAACAGCTCTGCAAATAAAGTAAAAAAAAATACCACGTGTTTCTAACAATGTGAGTTTTAGTATTCATTCTTTTTTTTTTGCAGGGCTGTTTACATTTTCCGAACTTGTACAAGCTTAACACCATATTCCCTCAAAACTAGCATGCGGTAGAACTTTTTGACCATTCATCATGTTTGATATAGAAATCATCAGATAACAATTGCAAAGATGCCGTTTAGCTCTTAAGAAAATGATACTTTGATTCCACATAGCTCTCTGCATCCCATAAGAATGAACCAAATGCCACCGCTTCCAAGATGAGCATTGTCAACCCAGAGAAAGTGATGGAAACTACTTCATCATTTGATGTATCAAGTGAACCATCATCAAGAATCCGAATGTCGGGCCTCCCGAACAGTGCTTGCGTTTGCTTTTCAATCAAAGAAATAGCTTCTTTGGATCTCATGGTTGCATATCTCTGAAGTGTCTCAGAATCCAAATACATAACATAGGATCTCAGTCTATAAGATTTTCCTTCAGCATCTGCGTATCCTCCTCCATCACCATCATCGTCATCATCAGGCGGGATCCTAATCAAAGAATCTGGATCCCAGAGCTGCTTCTCTGGATTTGGAAACTCAAATCTTGCCTGGTCCTTAGTGAAATCTTCAGGAAGGGTTTTCATACTTCTCTCAAGTTGAAAGCGTTGATCAACTCTTCTGAGGAAATATCCATACATTATCGAAGCAGCATAGAGCTTTCCAAGTTTGAGCTTGCTGATTTCAACAATGGTACTGAGGGGACCAACCACTCGGTCTCCAAGTACAAGGGATACATGGCTTTGAATCATTTCTAATGCTTCAGGAGAATGAACGGATTCCAATTTCTCTTCCTGGTTTGGCCAAAAGTCCACTCGTCGAGTTGGGTCTGAAGTTGCCGTTACCTTAGGAATCATTGAAATCTCATTCTCGATAAATTTCTGTACAATCAAGCAGTATATTATTTCCTCCAATGTTTTCTGCCTCTCCTTTTCTTTAACTTCAGCTATTCTCCTACAGTTTAATTGTTTCAGTTATATCAGTAATTTCGCAATAGACTAAAAAGCAAACAAACAATATAGTAAGCACTAGTTGAAACTAGAAATAACTAAGTCAAAAACCGATAATTATAGGAAATAACTTAGCATCACATAAACCAGTTCTCTGGTAAATGCTATTATCCTGTTAATTTACAAAACCAGTAATCTTTAAGCTTAGTCTAACACACATCCAAATGTTAAATATGCGATAGTATTTCAACTACACAATAAAAGGAACTAATATGGAAAGAGATGAAGCTCACTTGTAGAGGAGATCTTGAGATGGCGGAGTTTCTTCTTTCTGGTCATCTTTATCACTCCGAAGGTTATCCAGCTGTTGATCAACGGCCGCAGGCAGTAAATGAGGATGGGTTCTCAATATTTGTGCCAAAAGCTGGCCAGCCGGAGATTCAAATTCTACAGGACCAATTGGTGACAAATTATCACCTGACTCCCCTGAGGCTCTCATAGTCAAGCATCTTCCTCGGTGCTTATCGGGGGCCATTCCTAGCTTTGGTATGTAGAATGAAGGACATCTCTGGATAGAAAAGATTCTTTGAGAGCTAAGAAGACAAGGGAAAGTATCAAAGACCGAAGATTCTCTGTTTAGACGCACGGCTCAAGCCTCCAGGCATTGCCGTATAATGCAAGGCTTTTTCTAAAATAAGCATGCTTTAGGAGTATCTTGAAACATGTAATGTGTACTCTGCCATTGACTTTTACTCAAACAGAAATCTACATGAACAAGAGACTATGCAAGTCTTAACCAGATTGCTTTCAACTACACCGTATTTCGCAATCAGACAAGGAAAGGTTTCTTGCTCCAGGGTCACAAACATAACCCTTCTTAAAACACGAAGATCCAAAGGCCGTCTAAACTCAAGGACTGTTTAAACTACTTAATAAAAGAAGCATGGTACCAAGTTTTTTCCTTGTTTATTTCTTTAGGTTTCGCAAAGGCAAGTACAAGGTCAAAGTGGAATTCGAGCATTTCATCTTTCAATTAAGATCTAACTTGCTTAAGTTATCATAGCAGCAGTAGCAAATATGAACAAGGATTATGATTTATGCAATTGCCAGTGGACTGCATCCAGTGGGAAGAGATAACCCCAGCAGATTTCTAATAACTATCAACCAAGCTCAGGGACGGAGGCATGTTGCCCTTCCCACCCCCAAGAATTTTTTTTGTCCTCCTATATAAATTTCTTTACAATTTAGTTTATTTTTTATTTTGCCCCGCCCTTTCAAACATTTATCCCTTTCAAACATTTATGTTTTGCTCCCAACCCCAAATTCTGGCTCCGTCCCTGACCAAGCTGATATTCGCAAACAACTAAAGTAACCGTAGTATCAAGAAAGAGAAGGAGAAACCACGAAATTCATCAGCAATTTTTATCAACTATCTAATTAAATACTAACTTTTATGTTCTCTATCTAGTTGGAAAATTCGATGCAACAGAAGCAAACGTATAAATATGTATATTAAACAGGGAAAAGGAAAAGAAAAGGGTCATACTTTGAAGGAAGGAGAAGATACGCAGAAGTGGCTGGAATTGAAGTGTCTGAAACTAAAGGTTCCAGCTGAAGGGATTGCTACCAACACTTCGCTTGTTACTCCTGCAATCTGCATTTCTTACTCTGCTTTTTTCTTCTTCTTTTAAATAAAACCCTAAACCAAAACCTTCAAGTTTAAGAGGAAAGAGGGTTGAAGAGACTTTTGATAATGGTGAAAAATACTTCAAGATGGAGTGTGGTGGTTGTTGAAGCTAGTTTCTTTGTGTACTTCTCCTTCACTCTTTTTTTCCCTTATTTTTTCTTCTGTCATTTTGTATTATTCAACTTTATTTAAAGAAAATTGTGCGTTTTTTTTCTTCTTGTTTTGCCACTTTATATTTTTAAAATAAAAATAAAGTTTCTTAGAGAAAAAGGATATAGAATTAAATAATTACGTATTACTTTTACTGAAAATAATATAATAAACAATAAGGTTTAGAATTTAGAAGTTGGAGTTTATAACTTTTAAAAGGTGTGTCACTTTAAAAATTCGCATGTAAAAAAATTTCACGCCAAATATTATTTTATATTTTTTTAAACCACAAACAAAACCTAGTGTAAATTTATCTTAATATTTCATAAAGTAAGCTAGATACTAACTAAACAAATACTAATCAATAATTAATAACCTCATGAAAAAGGACTAGGAAGGAATTCAAAAAATCTTTTAATAGTTTGATATCCAAATTAATCATTCATAAATTAACAATAATGTTATATGATTTATTTTACGAGTGATGGGGCAAATAACCAAGATCACATACTTCCTTGCTCCTAACCTAATACATACCTTCAAAAGAAATTACCAAATGTCATCTAGTACCTTTTTGTACTATGCTTATCAGTGCTATATTATTCGAGTTCATCGTATTTCCATTTTAATCAATCTAACTTTTAAAATTTTAACCGTTAGTTATTTAATAAAAGTACCAAGATGATGCATTTTTTAACTTATTAAAAATGATGCATTATGAATATCTTTATTTAGAAAAACAACTTGTTATTTTATATTTTTTATAGCTGACATCCTTTTTCATCAACATCATTCATTGTTTGTGGCGCAATTGGTATCAAAATATTTTTGCTTTTTCTTTGTTATAGCTGATATTCTTTTTCATCGCCATCGGTCATCGTTTGTGTCCCGTTTATGACGCAATTGGTATCAAGATCTTCTTTCTCTCCTATTCTTCTTCTCAATTTGATTTCACTCGAAATCAACAAGACTCAAATAAAAATTTCGACTTTATCTTGCTTTGATATATAATCTTCACTGTCTAATCATCATGAAATTGATATATATATATATATATATATTGCTTTTATGCTCTTTGACCTTTCCATTGTTTAAATTTGAAAGATATATATATTTAAACATCAAATGATCAATTGCATTCCTACAATCTGAATTTGAGAAAAAAATTTCATGAGGGGTGGCAATTGGGTGGGGAATAATCGGAAATTGTGGGATCCAAACCGATGGAGATGGAGAATAACTGAAATCTTCACCTATGGGATGAGTGAAGTTTTATCATCGAATCACAAATAGGGATGAGGACGAGAATTGTTATATTCGAACCGTGATGATAATCGAACCATATCAATATAAATCACCATGAGGATCCCTAATATTTTATAAAAAAATTTAAAAATAATTTCTCGTTTACCTATATAGCCCTAATATATATCTTAATAAAAAACATATATGTTCAAAATAAAAATAAAAAACCCTTGTAACACCTTAAATCTGTACGTCACATTTGGGCCTCAAACCCAAACCTATTACCATAAAATTTCTCTACCTGATTTAGCCCAAAAGATTCAATTTTCAGCATCATTTAAAATCCAACAGTTTAAACATAGATAAATTATTTAAAATGTTTACAAAGGACTTGTCAGGGATCGGTTGAGTCGAATGGGAGTTGAGGTGAGGAATAGGATGCGTGTGAATTGCATGGAGGAACTGGAAACTAAGGATCACATCTTCTTCACTTGTTCTTACTCGAGAAGAATATAGTCTGAAGTGATCCAACTTTGTGGATTGCATAGAGAAATAACCAACTGGGATGGTGAACTACGATGGGGCATACAACAGCTTAAGGGGAAGTCTCTCATTATCATTGTGCTCAAGTTGACTTGGCAGGCATACATTTACCACGTGTGAGAAGAAAGAAACCAAAGATGCTTTTGAGGCATTTCTCGAACTCATCAAATTTTGTTGAATTGTATTAAAGATTTTGTTTGCAGTAAAGTACATTATACAAATACTATTGGACATTGTAAATAGAAATATTTTTGCCGCCTAGGAAATTCTTTGAGATGACTGCCCAGGGGTTTATATAGAGTATGATGTAGCAATTTTTTACTGTTTTTTGGATAATAAAACACAACAATTATACAAAAAAATTAGTTAAAATGTTTACAAAAGAGCTCTAATAAGTAAAACAACAAAAACATTCAAACTGACTCAATATAAATCAAAAAATAAGAGTTACAACAACACAATAGGGTCTTACGAATATATAGCCTAGTAAATTTAAATGTCATACTTTGAATAAACGATGCGCTGAAAGCCTACTCCAATGGTGCTCCTCCAATGTAACGCCAAACCTACTAACTTGCGATCGGTAATAACTATTTTGAACGTTGAGCTAACAAATCTCAGTGGATACACTTTCACTTTACTATGCTTCATGCAAATTATAAACATAAGCTTGTAACTAAAATGATGACATGTCATTTAAGGTCAATGCGAGGCGCTACCATTAGTCGCCTAAATACATACTTTAACAATCAACAAACATACTGATACATCAAGCAATCAACCATACAAACTTTGAGTGAGACTCGTAAACACACAACATAGGAAATGTACATTTGGAATAAGGCTCGGGGATACGAAGCATCGGGAACATACATTCCATACTTGAAATTACTCCTTGAGTATTTTCGAACAAGGTTCGGGGACACAAAATATCGGGAGCGTACGTTCGGTATCACTTATGATCGTGTTGCAACACATTACTTGGGTATCCGAATCCCACCAAACAAGTGCCCACACATCACACAACATCAACATACTAACAAGTGATCCTATGATTGCTAGCAACATACAAGTTACTCATGTCAATTACCAAATTCATAAGAGTTATGCTCAATAAATATCTTTGAGACTTCAGAGAGTATAATGATCGTTAATTTGAAAATAGCTCTTATCAACAATAATATATTTGTTCTATTAGAGCCTTCTATAATTTAATACTTCTGGATATAATACTTATATTAGAAATATTTCTTATACTTAAGTATAGCATGAGTTGTTGAATTATTTGCTAAGCATAAGTCTTCACCATTTATCATATATTGTATTTGAGAAGTAAATATTATTTTTTAAAGATTAAAATAATTAAAGTACTAATATTTTAAAATCTAATCAACATTATTATAAAATTCTTCTTTATCTTTTTGTCTTCTTAAAAATCGTTAAATAAAATAAATAGTGGCGAGTAAAATTTGACTAAACTCGAAAAATTTAATTCTATTCAATTTTTAGTTATTTGAGTCAACTCGAATAACTCGTACAAGTTTTAAGTTCGAGTCTAGTTCAATTTTGTCAACTCAAAAAATCAAAAAAGTTAAATTTTATTGTTTTGCGATTTAGTACTTGATTTCCTTTTTTTTCTTCAATTCCTCATTTATTTTTGGTACATTTTTACCACATTTAAACTAAATGTTCTAAACCAATGTAGAATACCTATTTAGCTTCAATTCATATTTTTTAAAATAAATTTCCTCTATCTATAATTTAGCCCTTCAAATTTGTATAATTTCTTCATTTTTCTTCTTTTTTTAGTTTATTTTGACCAATTTTAAACCACATTTTCATAAACCACTATAGAACACCTATTTAGCTTCAATTTATAAATTTAAAAATAAATTTCTTATTATTGCAATTTAACCCCTCAACTTTATATGACTTCCTCATTTCTTTAATTCCTCCTTCGATTTAAGTCTATTTTTGGCCCAATTTAAACCACATGCTCAACTACCACTATATAATATCTATGTAACTTCAATTCATATTTTTATCAAAAAAAATCTTTTTTCAATTTCATCCTTTAACTTGCATTTTATTCAATTTGGTCCTTCAACTATAATTTTTTTAGATTCTTTCTTCTCATCAATTCCTTGACTCCTTAACTCTTTTAAAAATAACATTATAAGTATATTTTAGAATTTTGGATGATATTTTTTTTTATTAAATAACATTACAAATATTACACACATGTGAAAAAAATATGAAGAAATTTTAAATTAAATTTGAGTCATTCCGTACTATAACATTATAGAAAGTCTTTTAAAATAGAATCATTTTGTAATATAACATTATAGATAATTACAATTACATTTGTACAAAAACTCGACAACTCGTCTCAAATCGAAAAAATTTCAAATAAAGTTTGAGTCATAAAATAGGATTGGTCAATTAAAGAATTTGACTCAACTCGATCGAATGGCCACCCTGAAAACAACTACAAACAATTACTTTAGATTCGAATACAAAACCAAATAATTTATATTGCCAAGAAAAACCATACGCGGATCTTTGTATTGTATACAGCTAACATTCAAATTCCAACAGTTGAGGCAATAAAATTGAAGATGTTATCGGACAGTGTCTGCAAATAGAGGTTCCACAGCTTAGGGTCTTAAGTTAGCCAAGTTCTGCCCCATAGAAACGACTCTGATGGTCAGCTTAATCTTGATAATCTTTTCCATTTAGTGTTCTTCTTCTGCAGATTCTTGGTGATGGTCTTGGAAGTAGATCGAAGAGCTCGAAAGGAACCCGGTCTACCTACAAATGTTCTTCCCTTCTTAGAAATCCATTTCAATGGCATATTATTTACCACCAGGCCTATATCATTTGAACCATTCAGTTCAACAAGTTGTTTGATTTGATCAAGCATATGGTAGGTCCATGCAACTGACTCATCCAATACAATCGAGTCATCCATCGGTTTCTTCCAAAGATCCATTAACATTTCTTCGAACGATCGAAAAGACATGGAAGGTTTGTATCCTTGGTCGTTTTCACACATCATATTGACCTTAATGACATGCTTGCAAAAGTTTCCTTGCATTGACCATGCACAGTCACAGAAAGCAAACTCTGATCCAGGATTCCAAACTAAATGTGTGATGCTGCTCTCTTTAAGACTAGCTACCTTGGCAAATAGATGGCAATTGTCATCTAAGGTAACAGCAGAATCGGGAATCTGCAGCGCTCGGTGCCAAGACGTTGATGCAATGTATTCTTCCTTGACGTTCTGAAAAGAATCACTTTCATCTGCATACCGGTCAAGCCAATATGTTGAATGCAACTCTGTTGTCAGCTTGTGCACTAACCAGTCGACTCTCTGAAGTGCACCAAGATGTGAATCATCGAACAATTTCGTTTTCAGCTTCACATGGTAGGCTTCTATGGCACCAGATGCCTCCTGGCTTGCTAGCGGATAACTTTTCGTTGTTAAAAGCCACATTTCTGGTCAAGCAGACATAAACAACATCAGTACTGCTAGTGCTAGATATGGAAACCTTGGTGGCATTTGCTTATCTGTGCATGAGTAATAGTGAAACAGAACTAACCAATCTTAGGCACCCAGGAGGATTTGAAATAATTCATGAAGGCAGTTTGATCAACAAAATCCTGAATAAGCTCTTCCAAGGCAACCGAAGTATTTACGCCTCCCCGAATGCCGTAAACTATCTCACCTAGGCGCTTAAAAATCTCCCGCTGAACTTCAATATTGGAACATTTCTTAACAACATTCCTCAACCAAGATCTACGAACACGCCAAAGGGAGAATAGGATGGGACAACAAAATGTATTCCTGATAAGACAGTTAAAAACAGGACTAAGTGTTACAATTCAGTTCAAACCAAAAAAAAAAGTTAAAGCAAAATATCCTGCCTTATGGGATCAACTTCCATGGCTGCATTGTCAATCACGAAACCGTTGATCTTCCATCCATGTTCTATCCTCTGAGCTCGATCAAACAAGGCTTTCATCCATTTAGCCACATCCGACTTTGCAACGCTGTGGGTAACGATCCATGCAACAGGTAATGCATGGTGTCTTGAATCAAAGACGAGAAGGGTGCATAAAGGGTACTGCATTCAGAAACATTGGCATGTATTACCGGATGAAATAGCATTCTTAAATCTCTGAACAAACACAAACCAACCATTTTGTTACCTTGAGTCTTTTAATACCAAATGTTGAATCAGCTGCAATGAGATTGCGATGGCCAAAACGAACCATCTGCTTCAACTGCCATTCTGTTTGAATCCCAAGAATAAAAGGATCAATCTCAGAAGTCTCCTGATAGAAAAATACAGACTTCTTATTGCGTTCGATCCACATACGGATGCTAACTTGATCATCTAGATCTAACTCATGGGTAGATCTTTTAATGATCTCCCCAAGTTTGCGGACGTATTGGGAAGCAAGTGTACTAAATGTTGCATCTAAACTGCAGTATTGTTGAATGCATTCAATGTGTTTCTCTAGCACGTTTTCTTCAGGAATGCCCAGATAGATCATAGACATTGTTTGTTGTTGAATCTCATTGGAAATATATGGAATTTTCTTGGCACCAGGGCCAATGGCATCTCTGTCAAGGGGGCCATGGCACACAAAACCAGATTTGTTTACGTGGTGTCTGTCATTGTATATAATAAGTGCAAGCCACGGACGAGCATAAAGACGTTTCACAACAAAATGGCATGTGCATCCCCGCATGGATTGAGGTCTAGCAGCCCGATTTCGGGTGTTCAGACGATATTTTCTACTAGGTAATATGCCTCCACCTTCACCATAATTTTCAGGACCGAAAGAACACCAATATCTTCACATATACAAGGGAAAACATAAGAACAAGATGTTTAATCTCCGTTAGAACTCACGTTAACAATAAATTTTTCATATTATCTAACACTTAAACACACATCAGGGTTTGTACTACATAGAATTACAGAATCAATCAATCAATCAAATATGCTCAGCGTCAAGGAATTAAAAGAGCACACAATGGTTCAAACTTACAGTCTATATTCCAAATATTCATCACTTTTGTACTCCTTTAAACTGCCCTTTGATCGTTTCCGGCCCCTTTCAATATGAAATCGTGTTGGGGATTCCACATTGAAGCATTCTCCCATTATAAATTCATCTACACGAGCATGTGGAATGAGTGCCACATTATCTTGGTGCTCAGCTGTGCCAAACTTTTTCCAACTCAAATCAGCAGAAGAGAACTCCTCTGGGGGATCTTGCACTGGTATGTCAAGTATCGATTCGACTATCTCCATCGAAACACTGTCGACTTCGATTCACCAGCTTACCTGCAAATCAAAAGAATGACAAAGGATATAACTAAAAAAACATGGCACAAAATGATTGAACCAATATCATATCCAACTTCACATCAAATCAAAATCAAAGTTTTTAACTTTTTTTCAGATGGAGAACATAGGAAGGAGATGTATCAAACTTTGAAATCCAGAAAGAAAGAAAAAAGTATAAGCAAGTTACACAATGATCATATTCACATCAACCAAAACGATTTTTGCTCCTCAACAGTTGAAATAAGGTTAGAAAGAGTGGGAAACAATACCTTTGGAGCAGAGGCAGGCTAGCAAAAACTGGGTTTGATTCCTTTAGGGTCTAGTCCTATTTTGAGTTTCCAAAATGGAATTGGCAAGGAAGCATAGTAGATGGAGGATACATAAAAATAAACCTGAAATAAAACAATAAAAATAGAGGTTTTAGAAAGGACAAAAGTGGTACGGGGTACTGGTACAATAGTACTAAGGGAGGCCGTTGGGATCAGCACAGGTTTCTGCTGCCCGGTTTTTGGCGGTTGGCAATTGCATGTTCCATATTTATTTGCAAATGCTGTAGGCTGTAGCTACCTATATATGTATTTGTTTTCATATGTTTCATTTGAATTAGTCATTCAGAATTTACCAAGTTCTTGTGAATTTTTATTATTTTAGGCACTATAGAGATACTAATTGTAAGGAATCGCCCCTTCCATTTTCTTCTTTTAATTTATTTTGGGTTAATTACCCCATTAATACATGAACTATATCAATTTCTTAGTTTCATACAAAATGATTTAGAATTCTCAGTTTCATACATAGAATTTTTCGTTGTTAACATGTTTGCTCATTTCCGTCATAGAATATGATGCGGACCCCTTAGACTAATCAGAACATGGTATTTATTTTATTTTTAAATTCTTCATTTATTTAAGAGTTAATAGCAAGATTAGTCCTTAATGTTTAATAAATTATTCAATTTTACCCTTAAAGTTTGTTTTTCTAAAAAAATAAATACATTTTCTAAAAATTATAAAAAATATATTCAAACCAAACAATGATTGACATGTGGCATAATATTAAAAATATTTTTTAGTTTATTTTTCAAAATAAATTTTCATTTTCTTTTAATTATTCTTTTTATTTCTCACATAGATTCTTTTTTATTTATTTAAATGACCACTCCCGGTTCTTCACCACCTCTTCATCAAATACCCACCACCGATTTTTGTACACCTTCAGAAAATGGAAAACAAAAAAGACATTGATGGCTCCAGTTGATAGCCAGACCAAAAAACTGTATCTTCATATATATTTGATTAGCCAGACATTGATGACCACACAAAAATTGCAGCATTACAGTTGATAGCTCTAATCAGATGACTTAACCAGAACTTAAGAGAAACAGATCATACGTTCTACGACAGAATTTGAGAAGAGTGGAAATTCTTCCTCAAGCTTAATTACAAATATCTTCTGAGTCCTGCAATAATCAAGAATCAGTTCCTTCCAAAGTTGTACCTGTTTCTCACGAGTCTCCCTCACTGGCTGCAAACTGCATAAAAATCAACCTAATTCTTAAAATTCTCATTAACAAACAGGGTGAAAACTGACAAAGATGATGAAAATGTTGAAACTTTTCTAGAGACAACTTTTCAGCTCCACTTCCAGATCATCTGATTTGGTGGAGTGCTCATTCTTAATTCCACGTTCATCTGATTTGGTAGAGTTCTCACTCTAATTTCCAATTACCAATGTTTCATCTCTAGTAACCTTAATACCATAAGTATCATACATATATTTGAACTAAAGTATCCAGCATACTTCACAGGTGAAGATCAACCTTCTTCAATTCTTCATTTCTTAAAAGGAGCAACAAGAATGAATAATAAATAATTGCAAGTGCTGCTAGAAAGTAAATAAGGGAAAAGGGAGGGAAATACGTGAAGTATGGAGGGTAATTGAAAAAGTGAGGAAGCTTGAAATCGCCCAATTTCTGCATCTCTCTCAGGATTCCTGAAGCACAATAAACATATCAAAAATTTGATATGTTTAAAGGAAAGAGGTGAAAGGGGGTGAGATAAGAGAAATTTAGCAGAAGAACGTCAACAAAACAAGTGATAACAACACAGGGTTCATTGATCATTTGTTAAGACGCCACGAAAGAATGGAATAAATTAATGATGAAATGCTTATTAGTTAACTAAGAATGGAATAAACTAGTAGTAATAACAATACAAAATGTGTTGAACCGATCACGGTGACCGGAGAAGAATCTGAAAGGAGGAGAAATGAAGGTTAAGGCGGCAGATAAGGGTTACAGATAACCAAACTGAAGAGAATGAATCAGAACATCTGATTTTCTTTTGGGTAAATTACGTAAATCCTTTACTCGTAAACCTAGTTTGATTACTGAAAAATTCAATTTACTTATTGAAGTGTAAATGTTAAACGTTTTTAGTTATTAAAGTTTTGACCCTAAATGTTTTTGTAACTCTAAACTCCAAACAATTATAGATGGTGATTATATAGTTCTAAAATTAACTAATCGTTTTATTTTGATCCTTTGAGTTTAAGTTAGATGGTGATTATATATATGTGTGTCGCATATTATTATAAAAGGTCGTTTAAATTGGTACTAATTAGTACCGTAACATTATAAATATTTACAATTAAATTTGAATAGAAATTTGAATAACTTGACTCGACTCAAATTTTATATTCTTGAATGGACTCAAAAAATTTCAAATAAAATTTGAGTTGTAAAATAAACTTGTCAACTCAACTCCTTTAAAATTTTTAAACTCAACCCGATCGAATGTTCACCCCTAAACACACCTATGGTCTGAAAGCATGCATGCACATTATTGACTTGCAAATATTGTGTCTTGACTTTTTCTCTCATAGAATAAGTTCAACATGTTTTGGTTTTAGCATGCAGAATGGGATAGACGACCATAGCTATTGTATTTGTATTGCCGCATCAAAATTTGTAGATCAAATGTTACTTGACACAATTTTGATCTACATAAATTTAAAGTCGCATCTGTTAAATTTTTATAGTATGTTATTATTGATCTGGACACAAATCTCTATTTCTTTAAATTCTATGGCAAAAGTTGTGATTCAAAGTACACACAACAACCAAAAATACATCTTCAATCATCAACACTACTCTATCAATCTGCATTAAAAAAAGTAGAAGTGATTGTTTCATTCTATGAGAGGATAATCACAACTACTGAGAGGATAACAAAAAAAAAGTGATTGTTTCATCCAGGAGAGCAATTACACTCTTATTTGTTCGGGAATATTTTAAGTGTTAAATTTCTTCTCAAAAAATTAATTTAGTGTGTAGAGAGGAAAAATGAAAATCTGCATATTGATTTGAAAAAAAAATATTTAAACTTTATTCTTGAATTTGATCACATCTCACAACACATAGTCAAGTGTTCATTTTAAGTGTCTAAGAATCATTTTTATTGTTGTCCAGTGCACATCTTTAGGTTATTATATAAATTGTGCAACATCTTGATGTTGCTGGGCATTGTCGTCGTCGTCTGACCCCCAAACTGGATGAGTTCTTGCCTCATGCAGCTTGCATTGTGTTTGTTGTTGCCTCATGCCGTTTACCAAACTGCGGGCATCGACAAGTGCAATATCAGAAGCACTTTCATATCAGTAGATCATATATCTGATTGTATGCAATGATAATATTCCCAATACAAAGTTAAAAAGAAGGGGCTGTTTTCAAGCTTACCAAGTAAGCTCCAACAAATGAAGATAAGTGAAAACTACAGAGGGAGTTTCTCCTTTCACAAGAATAATCCGACGATGAACTGCCTACTAATAATATCCCCACACGACTTACACTTGTTTCTATCCTCGTTCACCACACTTTTTCTTTTCTTTTTCAAAAAACGAAATTGTTACAATGGGAATAAAGGAACTTGAGGGGAAAATCATGATGCAATAAGATCAGGTGTTTCAGCCTCAATTGATAACCAAGCGGTTTGTACTTTGCCTACCCAATTATCCAACCGCTCACGTAACGATTTGATCTGTGGAATCCCCAAAACTCTCGGCTGCACCCAGGAGACATGTATCGTTCCCTCAACTTGATCAATTGTGCCCTCAATCAGATGTACCTGTAGCAATGATTCACGTAAAGGTTATACATATTATCTTCAGGCATTTTAACTTTCTAACATGGGTAGTGATTGTAGGCAGAGGAGCAATTAAATGTATCCAATGGTGCAAAGGTCCATACGAGAAGGAAATGTAGAGACTGGACTTGTACAAGTTCACTTACAGACAAGCTCTTCATGAGAAGATGCTCAACATCCTTAATCGACAGTTTTGTTCGCTCAGCAATAACTTCTAATGGAATAGTTCGATCCTCCGATTGGCGGCTGCATGGAAACACATTGTATTAGTGTTTAACACTTTACACATACAGATATCAGCAACTTACTTACTCTGAAGTCTAAACTAATCCATCAGAGGACTCTGCAAACACGCACCTGAATATAATCTCCATTAAGCATAGAATATTGATTTTTTCCAAGAGTTTCTTCTCATTCTCAACCAAGGCTGGTTGAGCCCTCAATGCAGCGTTGTGCACACTACACAATTCCTGATAGCGAGCTATATCGCCTGAGTTGAAGGCCTGGAGAATATGGTAAAGCCACTCAACCCTAGTCCCCAAAAGGCTTGTTATCTGTAAAAGATGCCAAGGATGTCATCATCCCAAACACAATAAAAGTGTATATAGTTATGCTTATAGACTAAAGCAGTGGCATTCAGTAGGAACAAAACCTAAAACAGTAGACCCTTTCATATCAATCCTCCACAATGACAAATAAGCATGTAACTGCAATAGCCTAAAAGAAAATACAAAACGAAAAGAACCTCTTATCATATGGAACTTTTCAATCACTACTTAGGCTTCCTTGCACCTTCCACGTACATTTAACCTCAACATCTCAAACTGGGGCCTATCGGCCTTACTTTTGTGCAATTAAAAAAGCACATACTATGAACTGTCAATTGTACATAATTACACAGAGAAAAGTGTTTACGCGTTCCAAAGATGTTCACTGATAGCAGATTGTGCAATACTATATGGAAAGATTGCTGTACCAAACAAACATTTTGTTTGTAGCATAAGTAAATTTACTTTTATTCTCAAGTCATGATGCATGCAAATTTTACAATCCTTTGGAAGTTCCAACTTTCAGGCTGAACCATGTTTATAAATAAACCTGTAAAGCTAGCTAATCCATTCTCATTACAATGCATCTACTTTCCTTGAGTTCCTACAAGGGACAATCAACCACTACATTGATAATCTCCACAACAGTTTTGCTGAGCTCTTACCAACACCGAGATTATCTACATTCTTCATTTAACCAAAGTTGAGCTAACAGCCCAAACAAGGTTAAAACTAAAATTAAATTTTAACCAAAAATGGCAATCAATTAAATAGGTAAATTGCATTATCAAACATTTAAAGTCGACTAATATGTGCTTAAATCATTAATGGCAAACAAGGATGAATACAATTGAATTAAATAGTAGAACAAACAACTATCATGACATGGAACTATTCTGTTTGGGGGAAAAAACAAGCAGCATTCTGTACTGAAATTAAAAAACTCAATTTTCTTACAATAGGATGAGCAAGCAGTTCTCCAAAGTTGTAGATGTTATCTCCCAGAAGAACGGAAAGGGAGAGATCAAATGCCAAATCCTACAAAAATTAAAGGATTAAAATAAAATAAAACGAAGTAAAAGGATAAATGTATGTACTGGCCAAATAAAAGCAGTAAACTTTCTTTACTTTATTTATTTTTCATCTATATTTAATGACTGGGGTGTAATGGTAAGTTAGTCCTCAACCTTTCTGGCTCCAAGGCAGACTACTTAAGCACATCAGCCATACCACAATCAGCAGTACCTTCCATACAAAGGACTGTCATTTTATGGAGGTTTTATTGTCAATTATATACCTGGCAACTAGATTCATATATGTTATTATAAACAATAAATATTGAAGATAAGGGGGGTGTAGCATGAGAGAAGGCTCAAACAAATAAGATTAGAATTTAGACTTTCAAGGCACTGGTGCACATGAATTGGTTGATAAAACAATAATTTCTTGCAGGGACTCTGAGGAACGAGGAGTTTGTAACATCAAATCTTAATAACGAGTAAAACTTATAAACTCAAGTAGTATCAAAGGATAATACAATTTCCCTGCCAGAAAACACACAAATCTATAAAAACATACCAGCTTGAAAGATTCTGAGAGAGACACCACTGATGTGTATCCAAGATAAAGGAGAGCATTTTTGTAGAAGTCGGCAAATTCTTGGCGAAACTTATGGTATTGAGATGAAACCCAATAATAGCTAGCATATACAGATGGATCTATGTCAGTCATACTGTCAAGGGTACTCTTTCCATCATCAAGAAGTTTCTTGCACTCTTTTTGGTCACCCTGCTCAAGCTTGAATTTGGCAATTTGCATCTTAATATAAATAATTGGTTCTTCTATGCGCTTTTCTTTAGTGGCTTGAAGCTTTTCAATCACACCTTCTAGATAACTAGTAGAAGCTTCTTTGTCAGAATACTGCCGAGAAACTATAACAGCAAAATGTGCAAGTTTGAGAAGATTGATCTTGGTCTCGAAGTCAGTGATAAAATTATGATACAACTGTATCAGTGCATCTCCAGCCTGAAATTTAAGAGAAACAAGTTACAGGAAGTTAGATAACCTATCCAACAACTAGTGCGCAGGGTACACTTTGTACATTTACTACCACACTTATGTATATATATATCAAACCCTACTATTTAATAATGAGAACCATTAACTAAACCACACTCCAGATTAATTATTCAAACAAGACAAGCTAAATGAGCCAGCAACCAATGAACCAAATAGGAAACCATGATTGAACTTTCCACATGTACCATACAAAGGGGGTAAGAGAATGTAACATAAGCTTGCCCCCCAAACACTTGTCCTTTTACAATTAGGATATCCCCCCCCCCCCCCTAAAATAAAGATGTCAAAGCTTTAGAAGCAAATGTTTCATAATCCATATGACTAAGATATAACATAAGCTTGCACCTTTCACTTTCCATTCTACAATTAAGAAAATAGTTCTCTAAAAGTAAACATATCAAAGCTTAAGAAACTAACTTCCTGCATTGCAGCTCATGAAGACCAGAAGGTTTCCTCTAAAAAAATTTACAAGCCAACAACAATTTATTTCCATAACACTCTTCTATGACAAGAAAAATTCAATTGAAACTGTCTTCCCCAATTATCTTTGAGTTATTGAACATCACGATGATAAACATTTCTATTATTTATTTTCAATTTCAAAAATAAGAAAGCAAAAGAAAGAAAATGGTCCAAATGGAACCCCCCCCCCCCCCAAGTTCTATAACAAAATCCTAACTTCTCAAACTTAATTTTTTTAAAATGAAATCAACTCCATTCAAAAACCTTAATACAGAAGAGATCTACAAACCATAAGCCTAAAACGAATGGAGTAGGGAGAAAGGGAGAGAAACCTGGAAGACGGTGAGAGCAACGAACTGCTCAAGCTTGAGTGTGAGCTGATGCCAAAGCTTCTTCTGATACAGATCTGAAAGAGAAGTATACCAGTCGGCTAGGTCTGGATGCTCATTTCGAAGAGACTCCAGGTATTGCAAGGCCGCCATCGATCCCGACTCCACTACACAGTCGAAGCAACGAAAGAGAAGCTGAAGCCTACAGGGAGTTTTTTTCCCTTCCAATTTTGGTTTTTGTATATTATTTAATAATTAATAAATGAATTCTGAAAAAGAAAAAAGAAATGTTTTCTGTCTTGTGCTCAAAGAAAAGAATTTAACGGAACCCGAGAAAGGCAAAAGTAAAACTCGGGTCGGGTTAAAAAGGCAAACTGGGTCGGATTACGTAAGAGTTTGGTTCATAGTGGGCCTTTCCCGGGCTTCCTTTGTTGCACTAGTTCCTCATTGGTGATATGCCTCTAAATGGTTAGTATTGGGTAAACCACATCCATGACCCATTAAACTTTTGAAATGGCTTCAATCAAGTCACTGACTGTTCTTTTGACAATTAGATAAATTTATATAATTATACATTTAGTCCTTATTACTTGCAAAATTTATCAATTTGATTATAATTTTAATCAAATTTATATAATTTTACTTACAAAATTTATATAATTTTAATCTGCCAATCAGATGTGAATTTTATCTTAATTTTCACTAGGCCAAGCTTTTCACTTTGAATGGGATTGGTAACTATATATATTCTATGAAAGAACTTATTCGGATTTCAACTCATATACTTCCTAAGATTCCAATGGTTTACCCCACCAGTTAGACAATTTTCCCTCAATTTCACTTGTTTGCATCAATAATTCAATATCAGACATACGGAGGTTGAAACTTAGTTGAGCTTTTGACTGTACATCTGGATTTAGCAAATACTTGTATTTCTGGTTCTGGGTTTGACACCTAGTTTGGTGTATATTAAACTCTAATTAAGATGATGTCATCTTATTGGTAGATTAAATTTATTAATATAAATTAGAATTGATACTAAACTAATAAAATATGCATGTAAAGAATACCAAATGTGCAATTATAAAAATTTATCAAATTGACACATTATCATTCTGTTAACTTTTGTCTTAATTGAAATTATTTTAAAAATTCATAATTGTATGCTAATGGATGTAGTCTTTTAATACAATAGTAAAAATCATTATTGTTTGTGATTTTTTTATTGCACTCTTAATTTTTTGGTAGTTTAAATTAAATTATAAGGTTACATTTTTTAAAGTTATTTTAATGGTCAAATGACCAGTTAGCTATAAACATTTTAGCCGCCTAGGTTTTCTCTAACCTAAACCCTTTTCCCTAATTTAAGTTCTTTTCTCGATGTTATTATCTATTTTCGTGGTTAACGTCATCATTTTCATTAAAATTGACGGCCAATAGTTTAATTATGACCAATTTAAAAATCTGATGGTATATTTACTTATTTTTTAATTGGATAATCAAAATAAGACACACCTCATAGTTGGGTGGTCACCCAAATAGTTTACCCTAATTTATATTTACTTCAATTTTACTAGCCGTGGTACTATGCTATTTTATGTTACATATACAATACTATTTTCGTAACATTGTCATTATGATTTTTAAATTTCACAGGAAAAGTAAAAACATCATAGTGTGATCTTCGTTATACGAATACTAATGTATTTTGATTTAAATAAGAGAAAAATATTTCAATTTTCAACAATTTAATTGGATTAAAACTTAAACTTCAAATACAGAAGAATGCAACTACCTAACACAGCAGGATTTAAGCAAAATACTGGAGATCCAAACTCCCTAGCCAGAAGCAATCTTCTTATCCCCTGTTACTAGATCACGTTAGTCTTCAGATCTGAGGAAGCATATGGCAGAGCAGCAGCCAGCCTTTAGAAAGGACAAAACAAAGGCAGATGATATATTTGTGCTTGGGGCTCAGCGGGCATCACGTTGAGGCGTCAAGTGTGCAGGGAAAGGTTCACCGTCATCGCCCAACTGGATTGTCACCGATGTCTTGAGGAGCAACCACAGGCAGCTTTGAAGAGCCCACCGGAGGCTCAGAGCAAAGAGACACCAAGAAACTTGAGTCACTAGGTAGCAGGTCAACAGTGGAGGGAGCAGCAGTGTGCGGTGACTAGGGGTGATAATGAGCCTGACCGGCTCGCGAGCTACTCGGGCTCGGCTCGGTCAAAGCTCGGCTCGAGTGAGCTCGACTCGGGCTCGGGCTCGGCTCGAAACCTTAACAAGTCGAGCCGAGCTTACCCAGGCTCGGCTCGAAAAGCTCGTGAACAGGCTCGGAATCTACATATGCACTAAAATAAATTATGTGTTTGTATTTTATTTCATTAGTTGATTGTTGTTTGATTTTGTATTTTATTTAATTATGTGTTTGTATTATAAGAATATTTATTGATTATTTGAATTAATCTAATTTTTGGCACCTTTTCCCCTTTCCGGTCATTGAATTTCGTTTTAGTGTTGGTTATGAAATGAATTTTTAACGAATATTTTATATAAAAAAACTATAGCAAAATTTTTCATTTCGAGCCGAGCCGAGCCTGACGAGCTCAAACCGAGCCTGGCAAGCTTCGAGCCCGAGCCTAATAGAATTGTTTTCGAGCCGAGCTCGAGCCTAAATTTCCGAGCTCGGCGAGCCTCGAGCCCGAGCCGAGCCTGGCCAGGCTCGGGATCAGCTCGTTATCACCCCTAGCGGTGACAGCCGAGCGGCCGGACACATCATGCACGCTCATATACTCAATGTCTTGTTAAAATTTGTTCAAGTATAAAAGGTTCATTATTTGGTAAGAAGAAACTAGCGTACATAAACAATACTTTTGAAGTAAAAATGTAAAGATGGAATGGAACTCAAATGTGAGGGTAACATTTTCATTTCCGCTTCCATGTAGCATAAATAATATATTCAACCAAACAGGTGGCAGAAAACAAAATACAGTTTGAAGTATATAGATGATGGGAAAATTATTGGAATGAAGGTGACGTATGTTCCAATTGGTAGCAGGTTTAGATCCCAGATGCAGCACATTCTTCAAGTAGATTTAATAAATTATGTTCTGGAGCACTTTGAGACGGTAAAATCATGCGATTTGAGGACGGACGATGTTTGGTTCCGGAACTAGTTTCAGTCTCAGATTGAAGGGAGCCTCCGTCCTTCATTACCGGCAAATCAGCTCTCCTTCTTACACTAGCTGTAGCTGATACTCGCTCCTTCCATATTCTTCCATCCTGATTTCACAACACATGTAATGCAAAGCATATATTGCACAATCAATGACAAGCTCATCAGAAATGGTTTACACAACTTTAACCATCATCGGCTTTGAGAACTTATGTGGTCAAGCCATGTTTGATTCGATTAGGTAGAAGACTTGGTTACCTCATACATCTTTTTTCTTCAACTAGTGCACTACAATGTAAAGAACTCGACCATGAACTGAAAAACAAAAGACAAGTTTCCAAAGCTTACATTTAGAATTGAAGGCTCGGGCAGCGGGCATTGGATTGGTCGGTCGTTGTCCAAAGGTTCAACCGGATGTTCTACTGGTTTAAACTCAACCGCTACTTCAATTCCATGAGCAGTAGCAGTAGCCACAGCTGCGGCAGCAACATCCTGATTCGGAGGCACCACTTCCCTTTCTACCTGAACCACAATCAGCGACTCATTAGCCTTACTCATATATATATATATATATATGCAACAACTCAAATCCCAGTGGTAGCTGCAAAAGCAAATGAGAGGTAGAGAAGGGGGAAAATGATGCAGGGTGGTTCATAATAGACTCATCCTAGTAGTTGGAGCTGGGTAGTACAAGGCATTCAAGCAACATAAAGTCGTACTGCTATAGCGGACATTAGTCTAAACAAGCACCGAATTCAATACCCAATAAGGCAATCAACCCAAAAGCAGATATCAGACATCTATAATTTCATGCAGTATCAAATAGAACAGACTATCAATCAGGAAATCTGGGTTTAACTTATATCAGCAATTTCTGGGTTTGGATTATCATACTCCTGTTTTCATCAAATTAAACACAAAAATAAGGCAACAAATTGATATTTTTAAGTACATCAACCAATTCCAACATATATAACCAGAAAACTGGAAAGTTGAAAGGCCAAAATCCAAAGTAGACAGTTTGAAAAATATCAATCCGACTAAAAAAACACCCCAAAAGAACATATAGAAACAATCTTTAGAATTATATGTTCTTGATTCCACACAAGCAGACCCGTGGGGGAGAGAAAAGAATACTTACAAGAGCACTCTGGGATCGTCGATGGCCAGATTTCCCAACAGAAAATCTAGGAAAAATACCAACCATGATGAAACTGTATTTCCGACAAAAGGGTCCTCCGATCTTAGATTCGTTCAAGACAAAAGGAAAGAGTCAACTGAGAACCAGAGTTTATATGCTGCAAGCACAAATTGTGATGTTAAAGGCTCTCTATAGAGCCAAGCATAAAGAGACAGAGAAGATGATAAGCATGGGGGGGCTGCTTTAGTTGAAGTTTGCTTAACCTAATGGGTTTTTTGTCTGTTTAGAATAGATTCTCTATCCCTTGGAAGTAATCTTTTATTGACTGTTGGGTTTTCTTTTTTTTGGTGTCATCATAATTTACTATTACATGGGAATCAGTAGTGAAAAATGGTGTGTTAATGGAGAGAAGAAAAGGGAATTGGAGAGAATCCATGAGTGGCATGTGGAGAGTTTAGAGCTATGGAGTTGAGACTCAAAGAGAGATTACAACTCAATAATTTTTAGCCGAATGGAAGTCGGTTGGTTGGATGGCTTTCCAAGGCAGCTGCATATGCATTGATGTCCAATGTCTAATGTCTATCTATCTAATTCCAAGCCGTCCAACACCAGACCTATCTATATGGAAATTTAGGTGCCATTTAATGTTGGACCGATTTTAGATTAGATTTAAATTTTTATTCTAAAATTTGAACCTGATAAAATATCATAAAATATCAAATTAAGTCGGGTGAAAGTATTATATTTCGAGTCGAGTACAATTCGACTAAAAACTCAACTGATGATCATCCCTAAGTTGTTGATGAGTTATAATACAAAAAATATTGTTATAAAGTAAAAAGGCTACATTTTGTAATTTTAAAGGAGGTGCAAGATATTCATTTAAAAGATTGTATATGTACTAAAATATAAAAATATATGTATTGATATAATAATTGAAAAATGTTTTGGACTTAATTGAAAAGAATTTAAATTATTTTCTAAGTCAAAAATAACTTGAAAATAAGTTTGAGGATGTTTCAAAAGGTTTTGGCAATGTTTGAAATATTTTTAAGTAGTCAAATCAATATTTTTAATGTACTCGTTTCAATATAGAAATAATTTGTATCGACACGTTTTGAAACTGCCAGAATTCGTTTCGATATAGGGCTTATTTGTTTCGATACGGATAGGTGTGGTTTCGAAACACCCTTCGGTGTTTCGAAACGCCCACGTGGCGTACACCCCAACGGCTATTTTCCAACACCTATTTGAATTGCAGAATGTTCCGATACGACACTAGGCGTTTCGATACAGGCGTTTCGATTCGACCCAAGGTATTTCTGTTGGGATGTGTGGGGCTCGATTCAATCAACCAAAGTAGCTCACCAAGTGGTGGAGAGATGAATTTTTGGGTGGAAGGGTTGTGGAAGCTAGAATGTAAAAAGACACAATGATTTATAGTGGTTCAGCCTTCTAACAAGCACCTACATCCACTACCTTAGCTCCCCACTAAGGATTTCACAATCAATCCACTAATTGATTCGTCCCCTTTTCTAGGATTAGGAGGAAACCCTTACAACCGATCAAGCTTCTACCCAAAGCCTTGATCAAAACCCTCTTTTACAAAGAGATAAATAAAGCAAACTTAAACCCTCTAATAGGTGTTTGTTTGCACAATGAAGCACTCACCCAAAACCTAAAACACTTGAGCAAATTTGACAATTTTGGCTCACTAGTGTTTGTCTATACAAGAAATGACAAATTAAGCACTAAGACAATTTCTTGATCATTTGATGTTTGACAATATGAGCATTAGCCTTCTCTTGATGCTTGGAGGTCCCTTTTATACTCCCAAATGAGTTTGTAGCCGTTTCTAGCCGTTGGGATCAAATTGGAGCCGTTGAGGACTTTAATTCCCACCATAAATGCACTTCTGCAGCTACCAGTATCGATACACGTGGAACGGTATCGATACGGCCTTCATAGGAACTAGCCGTTGAGCTCTTGCCAGCTGAGGCGTATCGATACGCTTGAGGGCGTATCGGTACGGGTGCACATTTAAATGGTCGTTGGGAAATAGCCGTTGGGGTAGTTGAAATGGGATCGGTACGCTTACCTGGCGTATCGAAACGATCTCGACCGTATCGATACGGCAAAGGCCTGTATCGGTACGGGGTTCGACAGTGGCCAAACTGGGCCAAAATGGTATCGGTACGGGTACAACCGTATCGATACTGGGACGTTGAAAATACAAGTTTGGCTGTTTAAAACATGAAAAATCTTTGCCAAAAACCTCTTAAAATACCTCAACCATAAATTCAAGTTGTTTGGACTTAAAACCAAGTTTTAAATTCTTTTCAAATTAGTCCAAAACATTTTTCAATTATTATATCAAAACATAAGTTCTACAATCTCCCCCTTTTTGATATAATAAAACTCACTTGAAAAATTGTTTGGGATTCTCCCCCTTTAACTTTAAAAATGTGAATAAGAGATTAAAACTTTTAATTCAAAATAAAGCTCCCCCTTATTCATTTGAAAATTCAATTTTTCACACCATTTCTCCCCTTTTTGTTATATCAAAAAGAATTTAAAACATTAAGTTCAAAAATAACAATAGAGGTAAAGATTTGACAAAAGATGAGAATTTGGTTTAAAAATGGCTCCCCCTTACTCAAAGCATCATCAAAAGAGTTAGTCCATCAAATATGATCATCTAGTTGAATAAACTAAAATAAGACAAATTAAATCAAAACAACTAGAAATTTTACCCACACTTGAACCAAAGGGAGGATGTGAAGCCTTCCTTCTTCAAGTGTTCTTCCTTGTGTGTATGGAGCTCCCCCTCAATGTTTGACTTGTTGAACATCTCCATCACACCTACAATAGACAATCAAGTAACTTTTGGTATCCAAATTGCTTTGGATCCATAAACGTTAGTTGCACAAAATTTAGTCCCCTTAGGAATCCATTTTTCAATTTCATCCTTCTTAGTTGAAGTGGTTAGTCCTTTTGGGACCCAAACACTTCTAAATCATTTTCCATTCACAAATCTAGGGGCACTAGATTGTCTAACATAAAAATTTGATTTTCCAAGATTGTTTTTCTTTTCAAGCTCTATGGAAATCAAATTCTTTTCTCCTTGAACTTTTTGAAGCAATTTTTGTAAATCAAGACATTTTAACTCAAACTCTTCAAGTTTTGCTTCAAGTTCAAGTTTGGTTTTAGAAAGCAAATCATTTTGAATTTTTAACTTTGAAATCAATTTATTGTTTTTCAAAATGTGGCTTTTAAAATCTAAAACCAAATCATCATAGGCATCTTGTAATTCATCAAAAGTGTAGGAACATGAAGTAGATGAATTAGAAGTTACCCTTGAATCTTCTTCGATGGCCATAAGGCAAAGGTTGGCTTGTTCATCGTCGGTGGAGTCTTCATCACTCCAAGTAGCCAAATGTGCCTTCTTCTTATGGCTTGAAGTGTTTGCCCTCTCCTTTCTTTTAGGTTCTCGTTCAAGCTCTCTCAAGGCTTTCTTCATGAACGGGGCACACTTCTTGAAGAGATGAACTATCTCTTCATCTTCCTCCTCCTCTTCACTTGAGTAGACATGATGGCAAGTGGAAGATTTGAGAGCCATGGCACTAGCATTGATGCCAAGCCCTTTGATTTTCTTTTCTCCCATAGTTCTAATTTCTTCCCTTTTCTTCTCATCCTCTTTGTTCTTCTTCATGATTTGATGAGTGAGGAGAGACCCCATGAGTTCATCAAGCTTCAAAGTCTTCAAATTTTTGGCTTCGATGATGGCGATCCTCTTTGAGTCTCAAGACTCGGGAAGTGAGTAGATGAGCTTTCGAACAAGCTTCTCCTCCGGGATGGCTTCTCCATAACCTTTAAGACCATTGGTGATGGTGGAGAACCTATCAAACATCTTCTCGATGTTCTCTTCTGGATCCATTTTGAAGTTCTCATACTCCAAGGTTAGGAGCCCAATCTTGGTCTCCTTGACTTCGTTTGTCCCCTCGTATGTGACTTCAAGCTTGTCTCATACCTCCTTGGCACTCTCACAAGAAGACATCTTCTCATAGATGGATGGACCAAATGCACAAAATAGAATGTGCAAGGCTTTGCAATTTAGCTCCATCTTCTTGCGATCATCGGCACTCCACTCCGCTTTACTTCTTTGAGGCACGAACGGGCCATCTTCAACTACATCCCATAGCTTGTAATCTCTTGATTTGATGAAGAACTTCATCTTAGTCTTCCAATGGGCATAGTGAGTTCCGTCAAAGAAAGGCGGTTTGTAGATTGATTGTGCCATTTGAGTCGGTTGATGAAATAGTGATCGAGCTTGCCGGATCTTCTCAATAGGATGTGAATCCTCTTCGATTGAGCCAAGCTCTGATACCAATTGTTGGGATGTGTGGGGCTCGATTCGATCAACCAAAGTAGCTCACCAAGTGGTGGAGAGATGGATTTTTGGGTGGAATGGTTGTGAAAGCTAGAATGTAAAAAGACACAATGATTTATAGTGGTTCGACCTTCTAACAAGCACCTACATCCACTACCTTAGCTCCCCACTAAGGATTTCACAATCAATCCACTAATTGATTCGTCCCCTTTTCTAGGATTAGGAGGAAACCCTTACAACCGATCAAGCTTCTACCCAAAGCCTTGATCAAAACCCTCTTTTACAAAGAGATAAATAAAGCAAACTTAAACCCTCTAATAGGTGTTTGTTTGCACAATGAAGCACTCACCCAAAACCTAAAACACTTGAGCAAATTTGACAATTTTGGCTCACTAGTGTTTGTCTATACAAGAAATGACAAATTAATCACTAAGACAATTTCTTGATCATTTGATGTTTGACAATATGAACGTTAGCCTTCTCTTGATGCTTGGAGGTCTCTTTTATACTCCCAAATGAGTTTGTAGCCGTTTCTAGCCGTTGGGATCAAATTGGAGCCGTTGAGGACTTTAATTCCCACCATAAATGCACTTCTGCAGCTACCAGTATCGATACACGTGGAACGGTATCGATACGGCCTTCATAGGAACTAGCCGTTGAGCTCTTGCCAGCTGAGGCGTATCGATACGCTTGAGGGCGTATCGGTACGGGTGCACATTTAAATGGTCGTTGGGAAATAGCCGTTGGGGTAGTTGAAATGGGATCGGTACGCTTACCTGGCGTATCGAAACGATCCTGACCGTATCGATACGGCAAAGGCCTGTATCGGTACGGGGTTCGACAGTGGCCAAACTGGGCCAAAATGGTATCGGTACGGGTACAACCGTATCGATACTGGGACGTTGAAAATACAAGTTTGGCTGTTTAAAACATGAAAAATCTTTGCCAAAAACCTTTTAAAATACCTCAACCATAAATTCAAGTTGTTTGGACTTAAAACCAAGTTTTAAATTCTTTTCAAATTAGTCCAAAACATTTTTCAATTATTATATCAAAACATAAGTTCTACAATTTTAGTACAACCTCTCCAATGCGCATAACAGCTCTTTTTGTTTTAGTCGTGTTTCAAAACAGGAAGGTACCGTTTTGATATGGGTAGTTGCAGAACTGCATGAAATAAAGTCTCTAACGGCTCTAATTCAACTCCAACAGTCCTAAACGGCTACAAACTCAATTGGGAGTATAAAAGAGACCTTCAAGCATCAAGGGAAGACTAACGCTTCAATTGTCAACAACCATATGATGTCAAATTGTCTTTAGAGCTTAATTGTCATTCTCTTATATAGCCTAACACTTATGAGCTAAAATGTAACACTTATGAGCTAAAATGTTTATGTATGCTCAAGTGTATAGGTTTTAGGTGAGTGCTTAGAATTGCAAACACATATATATTAGTTGTTTGCTTTGAATTTCACTTGTAAGAGAGTGTTTGATTAAGCTAAAGGTAAATAGCTTAATCGTTGTAACGGTTTCTTCCGAAGCTGAGAAAATAGGACATAATTCTTAGTTAATTTGGGAAATTCCAAGTGGTGTTTCAAGGTAGTGGATGTAGGCTTTGTGTTAGAAAGTCGAACCACTCTAAATCTTTGTGTTTAATTCTCAATTCTTGCCATCAACTCAAACACCAAAAAATTCAACTTCTCCACCACTTGACAATCCATAACGGTTGAAAGAAATCAAGCCTAACACAAAAGAATGTGAGAAATTCTAGGGAAAGACCTCTTAAAAAGAGCCTAAAAAAGAATCGTACACAAATTCTTACCACTTTTCTCTACATACATAAATCCTTATAAAAATAGTAAATATTTGTATACATATATCGAGTTTACGATTTGTAAGAATTTGTGCACATGTATCGAAATTCTTATAAAAGTGTTAAAAATTTGTATACATACAGAAATCCTTACGATTTTTATAAGGATTTGTGTACAGTCATTTTTTAATTTTTTTTAAGGATATTTTCTAGAATTTCTCAAAGAATGTGCTTTTGACTATATAGATGAGATTTTGTTTAACTTATCGATTAGAACCAAGAGTTTGATTTTGTAAATATTTTCAATCAATTAATGGTTGACAAATCTAAATCTCTTAACATAAATATAATTTATTTTTTATTAAAACCACTTATTGGATTGGCCATCTATTTTACTCATTGTTTTATTTGAATTTACCGATATAAGTGTAAATTGAATAATACTTATTGCTAACCGTCTAACACATCACATGCACCCACCACCAACAAGATCAAATTAATGTAAGAATCTAAATCATACTTTGTTATCATATACAATCACATCTAGAATATTTTCTTACATATTTTCAGATAAAATTCGTCTGTCCCTTTTTAGTGTCCCTATATATGCCCCAACACTAAAAAATACTACAAAATTAAAATTTAAGCCCTAACTCTAAATTCTAAATCCTAAACCCTACACCTTATACCCTAAAAAATACACCCCAGCCTAAATTCCCTAAACCCTGACTACAACCCCTAACTTAAAACCCTAAACCCTAAACTCTAAAATTAATTTTGAGCGTGGGGACATATGTAGGGACACCGAAAAAGGTAGAAGATTTCCGTCCCATATTTTCAGGCATACGAGGAAATGGCTAATATTTTTACAAATAAAAATACAAATACACACCACTATACAATGAAAAACATTTTCTACTTTGTACATAAATATTATAATATGTGTGAGCGTGTTTGCTCATTTCCAACGTGCATGAAGATCCTGGCTGCTTATGACTGTGTTAATTTTTTTATGTCGAATGTAATTTGACTAAAATTTAACTGATGATCATCCCTAAATTGTTGATGAGTTGTAATACAAAATTTATTATTATAAAGTAAAAAGGATACATTTTGTAATTTTGAAGGAGGTGCAAGATATTCATTTAAAAGATTGTATATGTACCAAAAGAATGTGCTTTTGACAGTATAGATGAGATTTTGTTTAACATATCGATTAGAATCAAGAGTTTGACTTTGTAAATATTTTCTATTAATTAATGGTTATATCTTACTGATAAAGTGATTGAATCTGAAACTTTTAAAATAAATATATTCATTTTTTATTAAAATTACTTATTGAGTTCGACATCTATCTTATTTATTGTTTTATTTTGAATTCTACCAATATAAGTGTAAATTGAATAATACTTAGTATTAGTTATTACTAACAGTCTTAACACATCACATGCACCACCATCAACAGAGGATCAAATTAATGTAAGAATCTAAATCATACTTTGTTATCATGTACAATCACATCTGGAATATTTTTTTTTTTTACATATTTTCAGGCATAGGAGGAAATGACTAATATTTTTACATTTTTTACAAATAAAAATACAAATACACGCCACTATACAATGAAAAACATTTTCTACTTTGTACATAAATATTAATATGTGTGTGTTTGCTCATTTCCAACGTGCATGAAGATCCTGGCTACTTATGACTGTGTTGGGCCGAGGAGAGCTCTCCCCTTCAATAAAACTCTCCAAGGAATACACCTCCCATGCTCCATCTCTCCAGTATGTAGAATACACCTCAGGGATGTGAGCAACTCTCCAGTAATCTTCCCCTTCTTCATCCTGCCGTAGGGACCTTATCAGTTCATGCGGCATGTCGAAAAATTCAAGCACATTCAGCTTCGTAAGATGTTCAATCCCCAACGGCACCTTCTCCATTGATTTACATCGCTGTATGCTTAGCTTTTCTAGACCTGGCATCGCCCCCACCTGGATTTGCACCCATTGCAGCTCCTCGAAGTTGTCGAGGCCCAGATGCTTCAGCTTTTTAAACCCTCCAGCCTTGAAGCACAGTGTGTCTCCATCATAAACTTGTACTAATTCGAGATGGACCAAGTTTGGAAGACGTTCGAGACAAACTAGTGGATCTTCCGGTAGGCGGCTCCATTTTAGGTACACTTTAACTAGGCTATGAAGGTAGCGGATCCAATGAGGCATGCTCTCCAATCTGCCTCTCAAGTACAGTCGTTGAAGCAATGGAGGCGGAGATATGAGGTGTTGAACATCGATGGGCTCATTTTCTTCGATCGATATAATCGATAAAGCCCGAAGACATGTCAGCTTTTCGATAGAGGAGCATAGTTTCTTCCCATCTTCCTTCTTCAACTTTGTAATACCGAGTCTCCTAAGCTGAGTGAGTTTCCCCAACTCTGTCAGTATCACATTTCCTTGGTCTACCTCTATTAAACACAGCTTTTGAAGGGATTGCAACTCTCCTATTCCCTCTAAACCTTTAAACCCGAATTTCGAGTGGAAGTAATCATAGGACTCGAACTCATATCGGTACACGAAAAGATGGCGGAGACGCTGCAGCTGTAGGATCTCGACCGGCAATTCGGTAACATAGGCATGTTTAAGATCTAAGGTCTCAAGGTTGTGAAGCTTTCCTATGAACCTCGGAACAACTGTTACCTTGGTTCCCCTTAAGTTCAAGTACTTTAAATAATACAGGTTGGCAATGTCAATTGGGAACTTTGTTATGGGTGTAGCTTCCATGTCAAGCACTGCAAGTAGCTTAAAGCCTTCAGGAAATAGTTTATGTAAGGATGGATTTTCTTCCACAGCAAACATGAATAAAGACCGCAGTTGAGAGACAAACTTGTTTTGAAGTACGTTTTGCAATGTATTGTGAATGGAGAGGCGTCGAACTTTGTCGGGCCACATCGCGGTTTGATCTTTTGCTATGACAGCAAAATTTTGCTCCCTGGACTTCAATATGATGATCTCTCGCACCAGGTCATGAACGCAGCACGACTTCACCCGACCATCACTGGTCATCCCTGCTACTTGAATTAAGCTTCGGTTTAGGAGCTCGTTGAAGAAATCCTCTGCTACATCTTCTTGTGTCTTCCCCTGTTTCGCTTCAACGAAGCCTTCGGCTGTCCAAAGTCGTATCAGCTTCATAAGCTCGATCGGATGATCCTCGGGAAAGATGCTCAAGTACAAGAAACATGATTTCAGATAGTATGGCAAATCATTGAAACTGAGAGACAATACTTTCTTCAAATTCATAAGCTTATCATTCCCATCTATTTCAGCTCCAAGACTACGACCAACCGTTTCCCATTCGTCGATTCTTCGCTTGTTTTTCGTAGCCAAAACACCACTGATTGCAACAATGGCAAGAGGCAACCCTGCACATTTCTTCAAGATTTGTTTACAGATTTCCTCCAAGTGGGGAGGACAACAGTTTCCACGAAAAGTCTTCCTACAAAACAACGTCCAGGACTCTTCAGGAGGCAAAGGCTCCAAATTGTACACTTCACCTTCGGATTCAATGCGAGTGGAAAAGGCCAAATCAGCATTTCGTGTGGTGAGCATCACCCGACTGCCGCAATCGTTAGCAGGCAAGGCAAACTTGATCGCATCCCAGTCGTTAATGCGCCACACATCGTCCAAAATAATCAGGTACCTCCTTTCCCTCAGCCAGCTTTTTATTACCGTCTTGAGTTGATAGCTGCTCATGTTGTCCACTCCATCAGGGATCGGTTTACTGATGACTCTGGACAGTTGCTGAACCATGTCTTTAAGGAGACCCTCCAGCTTGAACGATTGCGAAACCGTGATCCAAGCATGTACCGGTAAATGTTTCTTCACTTCTGCATCATCATACACTTGCTTCGCCAATGTGGTTTTCCCCAACCCGCCCATCCCCAACAGCGAGATAACTCTGCGCTCCGTACCACCATCAATCAGCCATCCGACAAGCTTCATTTTGCTCTCGTTGATGCCGACTACATCGGTTTTATCCAAAAGAAGGGCGTCCCCTCGGCGGTCCTGCCATGCATTGCCTACACTGCTGGAGTTAGACCCTTGATCAGCACAGAACTTGTGACGAAGACTACGGTGTCCTTCACAAATGTCTCGTATCCTGGAGTTGATGCCTTGTATGTCGGAAGCAATCCGATACCGAGCCTTCATGTTGCGAACACAGCACGACATCTTGTGAAGGAAAGCGGAGAGGCCTTGGGCGTGATGATGAGTGAGGAGAAGCATGTATTCGTCGAGAATGTCCTCCATGTCATGAGCAATGTCTCTGATTTGCTTAACCCAAACCTTGAGTTCCTCGTCGGTGTCCTCCAAAGCATCTGCAACTCTCAAGAAGGCCCTCATGCGCTCTAATTCTCCCCTTACGTAGCCAACTTCTTCCCTACCACCTCTCAACAGCTGCATCTCCCTTTCAAACAAAGGCGCAAGCTTTTCCAGTAAGAACTGAACTGCACTCTCTGCCATATTTCCTCTCCCCCTTCCTACACTACAAAACTAACCCTTTTGTGAATTGGTTTTTTGGTTCGGACTTCGGAGGGAATTTGAACTAAGGCACCGAGGGGCGAGGAACCCTTATATAATATATTGGATACTTGCCGGTCTATTTCACATAATGTCACTGCTGATGATTCCTGGAAAAAAATTAAGTGAAAAGTTAGTACTAAACTTATCTCGAAATGATTTTTTTAGTTATAGATAGATAGATATTAAATTTTAAATTTTATTATAAAATAAATTAGATATCAATAATAGCATAACGAATTTAATTGTTACAAATTGTTATTTAATTATTTAATTGTTATAAAATAATTAGTTATTACATGTTATATTGCAAATTTTCTGTAGTTAATTTCAAATATCTTTATTTTTAGAAACGTTTCAAATGGATGAAACTATTTTTCATTTGAAAAAAAAAACTAATATCTCAAGAAAAACATTTGCTTTATTTGACTTGAAAGCTTTCTAGAAATAAAAGATCCTTAATTCATTTCATTTGAAATATTTCTATAAACAAAAAAAAAAAGTCATCTCTTCATTTGAAACGTTTCCGAAAACAAATTTTTTGAAATCAATGACGAAAATATAATTACAACATAACCCGTAATAACCAATCATTTTATGACCATTCAATAACTATTTTTATAACAATTTAATAGTGAATTATTATACTGTAATAATTAAATAGTTGTTTTGAATATCGAATTAAGCTTTAATTTCCTGGTCATTCCTACGTGAGCTTTAGAATTGAATTGCTACTGGCCGGAAAAGTTATGACAATTGCATGGAACTGCTTGCATTATTTTTCTTCATGTTTACCCGTAAAAAGCGCCATATAAACAATTGTCCTTCAATTTCATCCTGTACAAATAATCATTTAATAATGTGGACCAACAAGGCCATGACTAGGATTAAGAATTTCAGCAAACCTGTCATTTTCTTTAAATCCAATTACTTATCCGAGTAACTCAGGAATACATTTAACATTCAGCACTGTGTTCATATCACATAACCTTCCAAGTAAATAAACTCCCAGAACTGGTCAAACTAACCGCTTAGCTTGCAGAACAAGGCAACCCAGAGCTTGAAAGTTACAACTTAGCTCTTTTTAATATGGATAAAAGTGACGTCCCCCAGCATTTAGCAGCCTCTGGAGTCTGGACCACAGTAGATAAGCTTAGTTTGACCAAGACAATCATCAATTTCTTCTCTCACCATTCGTTTGCGTATTCAATGGCTAACCAGTAAGATATAAATTCCTGTCTTGAATTTGACTATAACAATGGCCTGGATTGCCTTGTCCTCCAAGTGTTTCAAGGCAAACCCTACGAAGCAGATAACCATAATGGAAAGTGCAATTCATTAGCAAATGCATATAAAATAAATCAATTCCAACATCATTTCTTGCTTAACAAGATGGACATTCAATAAAAATAAGCAAAACAAAATCGGTTAAAAAGGAAATAAAATATGGTGAAAAATATAAAATAAGTAGGCTGTCAGTTTTCATAATCTATTCTACATCTTTTGGTGCAGGACACCTGCATCAGTTTTCATCATCCGAGTCATCAAAGGTTATCTTTTTAGCCTTTGGAGCATCAGCAGCGATTTCCTTGAAGTGAGCCCCATATAGCTTGGACTCCTGTATTTAAGACGGGTAACGAGATGATCAAAGTTCAAGACGTTTTTGCCCTTCACTAATCGAAGAGGTCACACGACATACCATAAAACCACAAACTTTAGTGTGAACATGTACATGGATGCATGCAAGAGAGGGGTAAAAACAAACCTTCTTCTTGACATGAGTTCCAAATTTCAACAGTGCAGGTGGTACAACCTGCCCGGCTTCTTTGAGAACATTTACCAGTTCTCCAGCAAGTCCCTGCCATAAGCTTGTCACTACTTGAAAGAAATAAAATGGACCATGTTCCATTCACCACTTGTTTAATTGAAGAATGTAAGATAGATTTGTATTGGGCTTTACCTTATTCTGCTGTGTAAAGAATGTGTGAGCAACACCCTTCCTACCAGCTCTCCCAGTCCTTCCTATCCGGTGTACGTAATCCTCTGTGGTGAGAGGAAAACTATAATTGATCACTACTTCAACATCTGGAATGTCCAGTCCTCTAGCGGCCACATCCGTAGCTACCTGAATCACATGGTGTTAATAAGTATCAAAATTTAAACAAGCTAAATCATTACGCCTAGAGAAATTCTAATATTAATTATTTACATTAAGTGGCTTACAAAAGTAATCAAGGTTTTACTAATCAGATTTTGCAAACGCCTACAGTCAAAATCAACATAAAAAACACAAGGTAGTACTGCAATCTAGTCTAGAGCTCCCGCTGATGTAGCCCATATTGGCTTTCAGCAGAAAATTGTAACAATAGTTTAAAAACAAAATATATAATCTGCAGGAGTATACCATCAAAGGACAGCTTCCTTTCTTGAATAATGATAGAGCCTTGGTGCGATCACTTTGTGCTTTGCGACCATGTATAGAAACAACATTCCAGCCACTAGAAAAAAATAAAACAAAATGAACTAACAAAAGCACGAAGTTGAAATAAAAGGCTAGCTAAATTCTGATGCAATTAAGTATGCACAACTGATTTTGAACTTTTAAACCCAACCAGCTATAACCATCAAGCAATTCGTATGATATATTTAATTGCACAACACAAAATCAAATGAATATAAATTGATCATGCCAATGACATGTTGGTATCATCAAAGATCTTAAATAGCACAGGTGCAAAATTTAAAGTCAAAAACCAAGTTGAAACCTGTAACAGTATCGAAGTTCAAAGGCCATTTTAATTTAAGGAATAAGTGGATCTTCAAACTTATTTATTTAACATGCAGCCCGTTTTTAAAAAAAAAACTAATGATACATTTGATTACATAGATATCAACACAAGAAAAGGCTAAATTATTACTTGAGTTGTAAAATAGTTCGTCATACCATAATAATTAGTACAAATCAAAATGGGCACTATATATTCCTTCTCCTTTACAAAATAAGCCATGTGAGTGGCTAAAAATTACCAAAAGAAAGTTTATTTCAAACTCGTGTACAAAAAACATGAGGATAAATAGCAATCCTACCAAACATAGCACAAGTGCAAACTTTAAATGCTACACATTCTATTTGGCCAATGAAGAGAAATTACAAACTTATTTTAAATAAGACAAGGGAAGTAAAATTTACCTTCTCTTGAGCATATTTTCAATACGATCAGCTTCTGCCTGGTACAAGACAAAAACCAACACTCTATTCCTGATTGAAATGCAAACCTCTATGTCAAAACTTGACACGATGTAAAGTTACTAGAAGTAAAAATAAATAACTAAATGAAGATAAAAATTAACAGAAAAATAAATTCCAGTCAACTTAAAGTAACAGTATGGGCTTACTATCCCTACAAGGTTAATGCCAACATAAAATAAAAAATTCCTATTAGATAAATCAATATACATAATCTACTAGAAATCTAAGGTTTCTTGCATGGCTAACATGATGAAAATTTAAGGAAACTTCATTTTGCTCCCATATTTTTTTTTGCTTTCCCATCCTTTGATATGTATAATCTATTTGCAGAGTACAACCTATTTTCATACAGAATTATATAAAGGGAAAACAAATTCACATTCTTGTCAAAGCAATCGCCAACTGGAAGAATAAAAAAGAATATTGTTACAATTCAATAGATGTCAGATCATCTACCTCTGAGATTCATGGTATTTATTGAGCAAAGCAGTCAAACGCTCATAACGTGCACGATCATCCAAAACCTACATATGAAAACAAACTGTTAATATAAGCATGTGTGTATACACATAAGCAATATAAGTTAATATGAAACGTGGTTTAAATGTTGAGTAATATCAGATTCAGACCTCAACTATCTGCATAACATCATGATTAGCAGCTAAATCTTCGGAGCCAATCACAACCTGAAAACAAATTCATTACTTTTCCAAATAAATAATTTTTTTGATTGCTTCCCAAATAAATAAGAAATCATGGAAATGTCATCATGCATGAAGATGATTACCTTAACAGGATTAGGGTCCATGTACTCTTGAGCTAACCGGTGAACTGCTGCAGGCCATGTAGCACTGAACATTACCATCTGACGAGCTGCAAAGGTTAAAAGAGACATGAGAACTCCAACTTAATTGTTCATGCATTACTCTACAAAGATACAGAACAATGTTTCATAGCTTGATCAAACTTGGAGTTATCAATAGTTAGTACCATTTACTCAAAGAGTCATTATCAACCCAAAAAGCTCAGGCATCAGTAATAGGTAAGCATCTTCTAGGAGTATAAAATTCCCAAGTATCAACCAAGACACTTACCAGAACACGTCTTTCCCAATATAAAGCGAACATCCTCTTCAAATCCCATGTCAAGCATTCGATCAGCTTCATCTAGGACCTGCAAAATTATCAATTCAGTTTTTCCCTTAGTACTTACATACTCCATCTATTAAAAATGGATTATATGAAAGATGTATGAAGCATTAACGAAAGAGCTCTAATGGAAGCAATTGAAAAAAGACTAGCAACTATAGCAAAGAAATTGACCGGTTGCCTGAATCCTGATTATATTACACATTCACTTATGCATAAAACAGCATTTAGCGGCCAACAATAGGATAATAAATAAAGTTGAAACCGAAACTGTTGAATAATTTCGAGATAAAGTGCAATGTATGAGAGTATTAACTATGAAGGAGCATTCACTTACCACAAAAGATACCTCGTTAAGCTGACACACCTCCATATTCATCAAATCCTTCAAACGACCAGGTGTCCCGATGACTATATCCTAAGTTCACAGACAAGTCCATTTGCTATTAGCCAATATAAAAGCTTTATACACAAAATGTAGAAACATCAAGTCATCAACCCTAAAATGTGCTAGCAACATAAATTTATTCAAAACAAGTAAAATCAATTTATTTAATTTAACAACCAGAATAAAACATCTAATTGCTAACCACACAGACCACATCCAATTGCTAACCACACAGACCACATCCAATTGCTAACCACACACACATTCCACACCTTTTACATAATCAATTGAAATCATGATACCAGAAAGTTTCAAGCACTCACACTCAACCGGAAAACTAAACAAAATCTTTCGATTCCACTACCATATTCAAAAGTTCACTACCCGACTCACATTGCAACATGGCAAAAGATTACAAACCATTTCAAACATACCACCCTTGCCCTCCAGTCCAAGAACATTTGAACCAAAACAAAGTAAAAGAACCTATTAACCAAAAATACTAATGCACACACCCACACATAAAATAATAGAATAGAGAAAAATTAAGTAAATTAACTTACAACACCAGACTTTAAAGAAGAAATCTGAGGTCCTTTAGATGTTCCCCCATATAAACAAACGGATTTGACATCACATGCTTGGCCAGCATTACACAAAACGTTAAATATCTGTCACCAGAAGATGAAGCCAAAGACACTGGTTAAACTCTAAATATCTGTCACAAATTGCTAAAGCAACACCAAATCAAACAAATTCATACTTGTTCAGCCAACTCTCTTGTAGGGGAAAGCACAAGGCAAAGCGGATTCCTTCCTTTTGAGGATTTACCATTTCGCTTGTTCAATACATGCATCATTGCCGGTACGCCAAATGCCAAAGTCTTGCCTAATAGCACAATAAAACAAATAAACATAATATGGAAAAAATCACAAAGTAACCAGAAAACTAGTAAAACTTTAACCATGTCAAAAGTTGGAGCTGAAAATTGGAGTACCTGACCCAGTTTTTGCAATTCCAATAAAATCACGACCGTCCAATAAAAAGGGCCAGGCGTGAGCTTGAATGGGAGATGGCCTACTAAAATCCTTGCAGCAGTCCAAAACATTTTTCGGTAAATTAGCATTAGCAAATGATTTCAAGGGCGCATATTTTGCATCTTCAGCGTTCTTTCCGCTCACCACCACCTTTTCCTTCCCATCAAATTCAATTGAGTCTGCTTTTCCATTTTGGGTGTCATTTAATTCCTCAGTTTCTTCCTCGTTCTTCTGCTTTTTGTTCTTCTTCTTCTTCTTAGACTCCTCACAGCTTTCATCGTGATTCACTTCATCGGATTCGCCCCCTTGGTTGTTTTCTCGTTCTTTCTTTCTCCTTTTCTTGTCTTTCTTGCTCTTTTTTGGCTCGTTTTCCTCGTTTTCTTGGTGACTCTGCTTAGCATTTTCTTCAACTTGATCTTCGGATTCTGATAATCTGTTCTTCTTGCTCTTTTTCTTGGTTTTGAATGCTTGATTTCCCGTACTCTCTGGGGCTAGTTGTTCTGTCGAGGGAGTCATTTTCTTTTTCAAACTGCGCTGCCAAAAGAACACAACCCGAAAACTTCATGAGGTTGGAGGTTAAGGTTTTATATTAGGGTTTTAGTTTTGCAAAGCGCCTGCCGCCATTTCACTTGGGCTTATATTGCGCACACTATAGCCCTTATTGGGGACTTCGGCCTGTATTTTAATTTAATCATACGAATTTTGCCAAAGAAATACTGATTTTGTAGTACAAAGGAAAGTAGTAAATATCATAGTGATAGGTTATGTATGAAATTAATATGAAATAATGTATAAAATTAAATCAAAATCAAAACACACCTGGAAACCCTAGCCGCAATTTTTTTTTTATGTATCTACAACTTTTATATGTCTTTTTATATTTTAATTAAATCAATATCATAGTGTTGGTTGTCGACCGTCAGTTATCTTTTTTTATATTTTTTATTACGTTTTTTTTTTAACTTTTGTCTTTTTAATTCAATAAATATGTCTTTATAACACGTTTTTTTTATCTTTTGGTACGTATTTTCTGTTTCTTAGCACGTTTTTCTACTTTGTTTATAACACGCTTTTTAATTCAACAAATATGTCTTTATAACAGCTTTAGTGTTAGTTGTCGACCGTCGGTCATCTTATGTTCGCGATTGAGTTGTGGTAATAAATGTACTGTCAATGTGTCCCATTCTGTAATATGCATTTTTTAATGTTGTTTTGTTGATAGTTTTTACCTTCATCGTCGAGTTTTGGCGATGTTTTGTATCTACTTTGTTTCGAGTACTTGAATTAGATTTTTACCTTTTCTTGCTTTTAGTTCTGTTTATGATCCAGAGACTTTAATTTTCGTGTTTGTAGGAATATATCGAATCATGTTTGTTTACCTGCATTGTAAACTTTCATCCTCAATTTTTCATTTATTAATAAAACTGGCGTATTCATATTTAAAAAAATATATAAAGAGAGTTAAATAGTTTAATTTTTAAACTATCATAAAATTAAGGTATACTATAAAAATTTACTCTTAAAGTTCAATAAATTAGCCACTTTGACCCTTATTCTTTTTTTTTTTGTTGAAGTAATTTAACCCTAGTGTGTCAATTTGGGTTAAAATGGCCCATTTACGGATGAAAGTTGTTAGTTAACTCACGGTCAATAGCTTGAAATGACTTGACAGAATGACATGCTAGTAGAAAAAATATTTATATTTTATATAATTTTAATTTTTTTACTGGTGTGAAATTCTTTCAAGTCAAACACCTTTGTCATGTCATCGTGCACTGTCATATAGGTTTGTCACGTTATTTCACAATATTTTATCGTTAGTTGACTAATAATTTACATCCGCAGATGGGCTAATTTGATCCAAAATGAAACATCGAGGGTTAAATTGCTTCAAAAAAGAGAGCCAAAATAACTATTCAGTCGAACGCCATGATTGTTTTTTTTTTTTGCTTTATGCCTAAAATTAAATAGTATTCGAACTAGATAAGTGACAACTAAAACTTAATAGGTCTAATTTAAAAAATGAAAAGACCTAATATATATTTAAAACGAAAATAGAAAAATAAACATTTAATTTAACTAATGTCAAAATTAACATAAACTAAAATATAATTGAATTAAAAAATTTTAAGGGTAAAACTTAATTTAATTAATTTTAGAACTAATATGAAGCACATGAAATCGAACCAAAAATTTGGAGTGCTCTCACACTATACATGACTCTGTTTCTATGGTAACTGGTAAGTATATAATTTTCTCTATTTGCACAGGGTACCGATGTGTTTTAGGTTGTTTCAAGTGTATCATTTTTAAATATTTTTAATATATATTATATGTAATGTACACCTATATTTATTTAAAAAGGCTTAATTACTCCACTGTCCCCTAAATTATGTATTTTTTCGAGTTGGCCTCTAAAATATTTTTCAAAATGTTTTGCCCTCTTAACTAAAAATTGTGACCTTGTATGCCCCATCCGTTAAAAAAATACTCACTGGTCAATCAGAATGCGTCACTTGTCAGTTTATTAACAAAAAAAAATTGACTTAAATAAAAGGGGTGAATTGCACTTTAAGTATGTTAGATTCTATTTTTTTGTTCATTTTGATCCGTATAAACTGTCATATTTCTCTGTTTATACTCACCTTTAAATCCCTCTTCATTAAATAATCATGGATATACACATCTAACATGTTATTGATAAAACAAATGGTCAATAATCACTTATTACAGCAGCACGTCAAATTTCACAACACTATACAATGAAAGTCAGATGAGCGGTTTCATAAAATTTTACTAGATTTTAACAAATATATTGCACCAAAAGAGTTCCTCAAAAACATATAAATACAAAAAGCACCCTAAATCAAATTCATTTTGTTGAGACGTCGTAGATCGCCAGCGAGGTGAAGGAAAAATAGTAAAGAAACTTGAATGAATAACCAGAAAAGAAAAGTATATTGGATAGTTTTTTTATTATTCGATCAGTAGTTTACAAATAAAGGCTGACTATTCTATATATACAACAACTAACTTAACTAACTAACAAATAAATGTAAAATTACAAAAGCACCCTTATATATTTCAACACCTCCCCTCAAGTTGGAGGGTGAAAAACATCTTTCACACCCAACTTGAACTTGAGATATTCGTGTTGATGAACAAAAAGGCCCTTGGTTAAAATGTCAGCTTGTTGTTCAACAGTAGGCACATGTTGAGGTCGAATGATTTTGTTTTGAATTTTCTCTCGTATGAAGTGGCAATCTATCTCGATATGTTTCGTGCGTTCATGAAACACCGGATTAGATGCGATTTACAATGCTACTTGACTGTCACTATACAGTAATGTAGGCTGTTGTTGCTGAAAACCAAGCTCGTTCAACAACCCTCTTAACCAAATAACTTCTGCGGTTGCAGAAGCCATACTTCGATACTCAGCTTCTACTGAAGATCGAGAGATTGTAGTCTGCTTCTTCGACTTCCAACAAATCAGAGAGTGTCCTAGCTTGACACAATATCCTGTTACTGATTTCCTTGTCAAGGAACACGCAGCCCAATCAGCATCGCAATATGCAATTAGGTTATGTTCTCCTTGTGCTGAAAATAATATGCCCAGACCAGGATCCTTTTTAATGTATCGAACAACCCTTATTGTTGCATCATAATGTTCATTTGTTGGCCTATGCATGAATTGACTTAAGTGCTGAATTGCAAAAGCAATGTCTGGTCTTGTGTTGGTGAGGTACAACAACCTTCTAATTAACCGTTGATAAGATCCCACATCATCTAAGCAAGTTTCCTCAACTGAAACCTTCGAACTTGAAGAGCCATGCAAACTTAACTTGAGGTTCTGATCTAAGGGAGTAGACACAGTTTTAGCATTTCCAAGGCCTGAATCTGCTATCAACTCAAGGGCATATTTCCTTTGATTGAGAATGATTCCTTCCTTTAATCGAAGAACCTCAATCCCTAAGAAATACCTCAACTGGCCTAAGTCTTTCATTTTGAAGATGCGATTCAAGACTGCCTTAAGCTCATCCATCATTGCAGCATTATTTCCTGTGATCAAAAGATCATCAACATAAACTAACAAGACTACTAATCGTTCTCCTTCCTTTTTAGTAAACATAGAATAATAATGGAGACTCTGAACATAACCATGCTTAACCAATGCTTCAGTAAGCTTGAGGTTCCATTGTCGTGAAGCCTGCTTAAGGCCATATAAAGATTTCCTCAAACGACACACACGATCACCACTATGATCACTAAATCCTTCAGGAAGTGTCATATACACTTCTTCATATAGATTCCTTTGTAAAAACGCATTAAACACATCCATTTGATATAAGGGCCAACCATTCAAAGCTGCTGAAGAAATGATAGTTCGAAGTGTAACCATTTTAGTGACAGGTGAGAAGGTATCATGATAACCAATACATTCCTGTTGATTGTATCCTTTTGCAACCAACCGCGCTTTATAGCGTTCAATAGAGCCATCAGAGTTATATTTAATTTTATACACCCATTTGCATCCGATGGGCTTGTGTCCAGCTGGCAATGCTACCAATTCCCATGTTCCATTGGACTCTAAGGCAGTGATTTCTTGTTGCATTGCTTGAACCCAATGTTCATCATGCATGGCTTGTTTGTACGTGCGTAGCTCACTCGTAGAAGAAATAGACACAACAAAGGCTTGTGCCTTCAAAGGCAAATGACTATAAGAAACAAAGTTGGCTATCGAATGCTTACTATGTAACCCATGATTGTCACAAACATAGTCATTTAACCAAGTAGGTTGTCGTTGCACTCGGGAGGATCTTCTTGCAGGATGTTGAATTTGTGGAGCTTCAACATGATTATTATTATTATTGGAAAACTGATCTCCATGTGTTGAGGTTTCAATGTTATCATTTGTCGTACTAGGTTCAGATTCCTCACCACTTTGTGTTGCAACAACAATGTTAGGACACTGTCCATTACTTGGATCTATAGATGGCACAGACAAGGATGATAACTCAGGCTCAATATCAAGGAAACTCAAATTATCATGTGAGGGTGGAGGGAAGAGACAAGATAATTTAGCAGAAAAGGTAAATAGAAAAACACTTTCATGAAAAACCACATCTCTGCTAACAAAAAATGCTTATTCTCCAAGTTAAACAAAATGTACCCTTTTTGAACAAGAGAATAACCCATGAATATGGAAGCAATCGCTTTAGGGGAAAGCTTGTCAGAGTAATTCACAACAGTTGTATAAGCAAGACATCTAAAAACATGTAAAAAGGAATGATCAGGTGGCTTATGATACAAGCTTTCAAAAGGTGATTTCCATTCAAGAACCTTACTAGGCAAACCATTAATAATGTAACAAGATGCGTTCACACAATATCCCCAGAATTTAGTAGGCATATTAGAATGAAACTTTAACGCCCTTGCAACTTCAAGAAGGTGACGGTGTTTACGCTCAGCAACACCATTCTGTTGCGGTGTATAAACACAAGAACTTTGCTGCTCGACACCCATTTCTTGGAAAAAGAGAATTACTTTCATTAGTGAAAAATTCAGGCCCATTATCACTCATAACCTTCTTTATACTAACAAAAAATTGAGTTTTAACCAAATTAAAAAAGTTCTTTAGAGCAACAAAAGCATCACTTTTGAGCTTTAATAAACGGATCCATGTCATACGAGAACAATCGTCTACAATAGTCAATAAGTAACGCTGACCATGCATTGTACTAACCCGATAAGGTCCCCACAAATCAATATGTATTAGATCAAAAGGCTTACTAGAAATAGAAGTACTTAAATTGAAAGGCAACCTTGTTTGCTTAGCAAGAGGGCAAACACTACAATTTTTTATTTCAGCTTCAGACTTCGCATTACAATGCACTCCAGATATATGAGACAAAGTTTTAACAGATGTATGTCCCAATCTTGCATGCCATACAGTATTCATGCTAACATGTAAACAAGATTCATTAACAGCAGAAACACTAAAACAAGAATTTAATTCCAAGGATGAATGAAAGACATATAACCCGTCGCGTATTCTACCAATCTTCTTCATCTCTCCATTGTAAATATCTTGTGACATACAAGCATTAGGAGAAAACACAATAATATTGTTCCAATCTTTAGCTAACTGCGACACTGATATGAGGTTAAACTTAAAACTTGGAACACACAAAACATTTTTGAGAACCTTAGTAGAAGAAATTTTGTAAGAACCAACATGTGTAACAACAGCTGAAACACCATTTGGCAATTGTACAACAGAAGAGGGATCACAAGCAATATGTGAATCGAGGCAATTTAAGTCATATGTCATGTGACTTGTTGCCCCTGTATCAAGAATCCACTCTCGGATTAAAGGTTCAGTGAACATACCTGCCATATGTGCTGCACCCTTGACAACAAGATACTTTCCAATAAGACTCAAGATTTGTTGATATTGCTCAACAGTAAATGTGGGAGCTTGTGTTCCAGAAGGTTGGTCTACAACATCCACACCACCTTTAACGGTTGCTGAATTGGCCACCTGCTTTGCACCCATTCCACTCTTCTTAGTAAACTTGAAATATGGTGGATAACCTATCAACCTATAACAATTCTCCCTTTTATGTCCTTTAATGTGACAAAAATCACAAATGCCATTAAACTTTTTCTTGGATTGATTATGTCCTTGCGAATATGAAGATGAATATAAGGCTGTTGGCTCGCTTTAAACTTGCACTGTGTTTACAGAATGTTGGCGTTGCCCTTCTTCCTGTACCAACATATTATAGGCTTGATTGATTGTTGGCAAAGGCTTCATTAAAAGAATCTAACTTCTAACCATAGAATAAGAATCATTTAACCCCATCAACATCTGAAATAATATTTGCTGTGCAAGAATGGTACTATTCTCATGTGTTATCTCGCAATCACACGAATTAAAAAGCACTAAAGCATCATACTCATTCCATAACAATTTAAAACGCGAGAAATATACAGAAATAGAAGAACGATTCTGAGCATGCGTTACTATCTCCCTATGTAAGTAATATATCCTTGATCCATCTACTTTATTGAATCTTTCCTTAAGATCCGCCCATACCATTGCTGCGTTTGATGCAAACACTATACCTGCAGAAAGATCTTGACTAACTGTGTTTAGAATCCAAGATAAGACCAAGACGTTACACCTATCCCATTGAGGCCTCAAGCTCTCTACCACAGATTCCCTTTTACAGGTTCCATCTACAAGACCGACCTTGTTCTTGGCTAATAGAGCAATTTTCATAGATCTACTCCAAAGATTATAGTTCTCTATGCCTGTTAATAGATGGGAAACAAGAAGTGTTCCCGGCGTATCCGAGGCATGTAAGTACAAAACATGATTTGAATCTATTGTTGTTTCCATGTAGAAACAATCAAGAAGCTAAAGAAAACTTGAAGAAGATGAGAAGATAATCACTAGATACTTAGCTGAAACCCGTTCAAACTTAGACGCAGTGTAACAACTGAGACGATCATCGGAAATACCACCGTCGGTGTGACTCTGATACCATGTTGAGACGCCGTAGATCGCCGACGAGGTGAAGGAAAAACAATAAAGAAACTTGAATGAATAACCAGAAAAGAAAAGTATATTGGATAGTTCTTTTATTATTCGATCAGTAGTTTACAAATAAAGGCTGACTATTCTATATATACAACAACTAACTTAACTAACTAACTAACAAATAAATGTAAAATTACAAAAGCACCCTTATATATTTCAACACATTTATTCATAGAAATAAAGAACACAAATAATGCAAAACAACATAACAATGACTACAAGTGCCAGAAAGAAGCAAACCCTAAAAAGTACCAACTTCAAAGAACTAAACTTGGAATGTAAAATACATCAGAAAGAACAAGTTAAAACCCAGAGAGGCATACATTTTATCAGCTCCCCAGTTGGTTTGAGACATCTTGTTGAGCCTAGCAACTGCCCAAAAACACTTTAGAACAGCTCCGGATTCATAGGTAGCAGCCTGAAACAGCTTCTCTTCAAAGTTTTAATGGCCACCCAAAAAAATAAGAATAAAATATTGAATCATTAACACGGGTAGTTCTAGGGTGAGACACCCTTACGATGCAACTAAATGAGACGATCCTACATAAATTTTTACTTAATTGGTAAAATTTTATGTAACTACACAATTTTTTATACTTTACACAAAATCTTACCCAAATTATAAAAATTTAAGTTATAATATAAGAATTTGTGTAGTTACACAAATTCTTACATAAGGTAAAATCTACACAATTTTTTACCAAATTGGTAAAATTTTATACAATTATACAAATTTTTATCAAATTCTTACCAGTCTTACATAAATTCTCACCATTTTTTTTGTAAGAATTTATGTTAACCGTATTTTAGGCATTTTTCAGACTTTCCCAATAACACACCATTAATCCATAAAAAGAATTATCATAGTATTATAAATAAATAGAAGAATCTATGCGGAGGAATACAACATGGAATTGGCAGAACCTCTCTAATTTTAGCAACATGAAAATTATACATATTTATTTATAGAATTTTAAAGGGTAAAAACAACAAATTAAAAGAAAGTATAATCCAAAAGTTCGCAACCAATGAAGCGAATTGAGTTTAAACAGAAGAAGATGAACAGTTCCTATAAGATTAAAATGAACAAAAAATAAATTTTGGTATACGTAATGTGCAATTTACCTCTTTTATTTAAGTCAATTTATTTTCTTATTAATAAAATGACACGTGACACGTTCTCATTGCCCGTGAGAATTTTTTTAGCGGGGGACAAATGAGGTTATGATTTTTAATTAAGGGCAAAACATCCCGAATTTTTTTTAGAGGCAACTAAAAAAAATACATAGTTTAGGGGGCAATGAAGTCATTACATTCTTATAAAAAAGTCATTAAGCCATTTAAAAACAAAAAAAAATTAATTAAGTCGATTAATTTAATTAACTTAATCAAATAATTATATTTTATTTTTAAATATAATTATAAAAAAATAAAATTAATGTAAAAATAGTTAAAGTTATGTACGAATCAATATAGACCAATACAAAATCAATATTAACCAAAATACATTTTTTTGATCAAATTTTTATTAATGATAAAAACATACGAGAAAAATTTCCATGTGCCTCATTAAAAACCTCCCTAACCTAGTTGGAGGAAAAGAGTACACATGGAAATTACAGCACAAAATCTATATAAAAAAACCAAAACCAACAACTTACGCCCGAGCATGAGCTCTATCCTCATTACATAAACCCCTCAGCTCCACCGGCACCCTTGGAAATTCCCGACAATCCAGGGAGCCATCCCGCATAGATTTTGCCAACCAATCCGCCACTCTATTCGCTTCTCGAAAGATATGCCTTATCCAAACATCCCAATTCCGCCGAAGAAGATTCAGAATTTTATACCACAAGGGTCCATATATCCCTCCGCCTTCCTTATTATTTAGTAACCGAACCGCCTCCAAATTATCCATATCAATCCGAATCTTTCGAAATCCAAGAGACCAAGCATGGCGCAGACCTTCAAACACGCCCCACAGTTCCGCTTCCATCACCGAACACATCCCAATCGACCTCGCAAACCCAAATTCCCACACCCCTTCGCTATTACGTATAACACCCCACATGCCGCAAGAGAATCCGGTAGCGCCACAGCTCCATCCACATTAAGCGCCACATATCCCTCAGTCGGCAACTGCCATCTACGCTCCGCTCCCGCCGAGCTCCCTGCTGCGCCACGCCTCCACACTCCTGCAGGTCCTTGCCCCGCACCCCTGCTAGCACCAGCGTGCGCTGCAGTGACACTCCAACGCCCACCAGCAACCGCATGTCCCGCATCACTGCCAGCGCCAGTGTGCACAACAGTGCCGGCCTGCACTCCCCCAACCCTGCTGCTCAAACCAGCCCGCAAAGCAGCCGTAGCACAAGCCTCCGCGACTAACCGAGCACAAAGAGCACCTCGTGTTTCACGCGCAACAGTCATAGGCTCGAAAATAGCACGATTTCTCGACGTCCATAGAACCCACAAGGCAACACCAAAGCTTAAATGGCCCTCATCTTCCTTTCGCGCAAAGTACTCAGGATAAAGGATATTTTTCCGAAACCAACCCTAAATTTTTTTAACCAAAATACATTGAAACGATTGAAAAACATCGAAAATTTAATCGAATGATATTTAATCTTGTTTTTTTTGGATTGATAACCTTTTTAGTACCGATTTAAAACAGATACGGTCCTATACGACTAATATCGATATACGGTATTGACTACTATACAAAATAAAAGTTAATTCAAATATTTATATAGTATTTTTTTCTTTAGCCGAGAGAAAAATGAAAAATGAAACTACCGACGCTCGCGAAAGCTGAAACCAACACGTGATTATGACGCCTCTACACTTCTGACGTGGTAACTAGTGATTTACCAATTTTAAGGTGCGGTGGTATTGCCACGTGAGAGAATTAGTTACAATGTCTAGTGTTATAGCAAGCCTAAACTCGTAAATATTTCAAAATAAAAAGGGCAAATCTCGAATTTAATCAATATCCCGCGTCACTCCCAAGCCAGGCTAATTTACAAAAGAGTAAAGTAGTGTTCCTCCTGTGTCTCACTCTAGTCTCAACAAAACTAGGCCTAACTTCGGAGAAAATTTTGGATCTGAAACGGAGAGAATATGAATCGTCACCACGATCCAAACCCTTTCGATGAAGAAGAAGTCAATCCATTTTCGGTATTTTATTCTTTTTCCTTTTATAGTTTCTCTTTTTTGCCCATTTCAGATCTGGATTTTTTGTTGTGCGGTAGTCGGTTTCTTGGCTTCTCAAGGGTAGTTTGGGTATTAGGTTTCGATAGTACTGGATCAGAGAACTCTGCTCGCTAACATTTCGGTGATGAAATGGTTTCTAATTAGTGATTAATGAAAAAAACTATATAATTTAGCGGCCGAGATGGTCAGTGTATAGATTTTTTTAGATGGATTCCATTTTTGAACCTTAAAAATGTAATATATATATATATATATATATATATATATATATATATATATATATATATATATTAAAATGTTATTTCTTTTTTCATACATTGACTGTAGTTTCTAATCGGTTACTATGATTTGGAAATTTATGGACCATAGAAGCTTGATATAAGCTGAATGTGAACCTATTTCTTCATTATTAACCGTGAGACCCTCTATGTAATAATGTTGATACAAACTAGTCATGTTTATAGTTTATGCCACGTTAAGTTCTCTAATTTGGACAATTAATGCTTTATTTGGCATTCTGGTCTTACTTGGTCGTGTTTTGGTGTTTTGGTGTGCATTAAATTTTAATATTGTAGATTGTGCTATTTAGAGTTACTTATTTGAGATTCATTGCAGCATGGCGGTGCTGTCGCTCCGGCACGACCACTGGCATCTGAACCTCTGGGTTTTGGGCAGAAACATGATGCTACTGTAGATATACCTCTGGATACAATGAATGTAATGAAGTTTTTGCATTAAATTTTTGTTTCCTTTACTTTTTCTATAAGATGAATACTCAAGGGATGACCAATTACTTTATTTTATTGATATTGATAATTGCAGGGTTCCAACAAAAGAGAAAAGGAGCTTGCTGCTTGGGAGGCTGATCTTAAGAGGAGGGAAAAGGTTATTTTTAACTTGGAGCTTGTTTAGAAGCATAAATGGCTTGCTTTCTTTTTGCCTTAAATAAAGGCTCATTCACTTGATTATCCTGTGAAGCCCCCTTTCTCGTGCCCTGCAGTAATTATTCTTATGATTTGGCTGAAACTTGTGTTAAGTTTTCTATTTAACTTTTATTCTTCTATTTTGTCATTTTTAATTTTCAGGATATAAAGCGAAGGGAAGATGCTGTTTCCCAAGGTAAGAGAATTGGAGCAGAAGCAACTGTTTACCTTTACTTTCTTTTCCAGTGGTCTGATAAAGTGCTAAATTTTCCCTCTTTTATGGTATGGCATATCAGCTGGTGTTTCCACAGATGAAAAAAATTGGCCACCAATTTTCCCAATTATACATCATGATATAGCTAATGAGATTCCGGTTCATGCTCAGAGGCTGCAGTATCTTGCATTCGCAAGTTGGCTTGGTATGGAAGTTTATCTCTTTGCTTTATATGGGTTTTTCTCGACTATCCATTCTTGACTTTTAAATGTAAATTGTTATGCGAAAGATATCTTGTAACTTTAATGAGTTTAAGTTTTTGCACAGAATTTTATTGTTATACAAGGTGCTGTGTTATAAACTGAAAAATTAAGTGCCGATCATTAAATACAGAATTTTACTAGTGTTGGAGTTATATTAGGAAATTGTTTGTTAAATTAGTACTCCCTCTGTCCCACTAAAACTGTCACATGTTGATTTTTTTGGGTCAAACTTTTTCAACTTTGACCTCTTATAATTTAAAATTTATTATTGATAAAAATATGAAAAAATATATTTTAAAAACTTTGAATCAACTAGTTTTTAAATATATTTTTTTATAATTTTTAATTAATTAAAATATTTAAATAAATTATAGTCAAAGTTGAAAAATTTTGACCAAAAAAAGTCAACATGTGACAGTTTTAGTGGGACGGAGGGAGTAAAATTTAAGTACTGAAAGTAAGTTGTTTTTTTGAAAATGATTTGCTTCTTAATTTAATATTATTAATATAACATGGTATATTATTTTTAGAGAGTTTTGGATAAAAGGTAAATATAATAATTTGAATTTTTGAAAAAGATAATTTATTTCAAATATGTTTTTTAAAAAAATAAAATCAACTTAATTTTTTCAACATCAAGTGATAAGCAGTTATTTTCTTACTTTTCTTATTCAACCCTGAAGCAGAAATTTGCTACATAAAACACAGAGCAACCTGAACTAGACACCCCTTACAAAGGTATCCCAATCATTACATGATTCCAATTACCCCATTCATTACAAAGCTGCCTATTTACAAAGCCAATCCTGTCAATTTTGTACATTGTATCTTAATATTAACAGTTATCTTCTTAATTTTCAACACCTTTTTGTTGAAGTTTTTATATTAAAGTAAAACAATTAATATTGTCGAAAGGCTGATCAAAAACTAATCTTTTTATTATATTTCGACTGTTAAATTGCTACTGATTTACAGACTAAATATATAGACTTATGCCTTAGCTAAGGAAACTCCTAACTAGGAAAGAAACTAATTCTAGTAAAGAAATACAATCCCTTATAAATAGGGATTCTAATAAATAACAAAATATTTACAGATCTTCTGAACTTTAGGAAACAATCTCCGACACTCCCCCTCAAGCTGGGGCATGGATGTCCTCCATCCGCAGCTTGCTTGTTAACTTCTGAAAATCCTTGCCAAGTAAACCCTTGGTGAGAATATCTGCAATTTGATTACCAGTAGTCACATAAGGAGTACAAATCAAACCACTGTCGAGTTTCTCTTTTATAAAATGTCTGTCCACTTCAACATGCTTTGTTCTGTCATGTTGAACTGGATTATGAGCAATATTGATTGTTGATTTGTTATCACAGTACAACATCATTGGTCCATTCCATTCTACTTTCAAATCTTCTAGAATGATCTTCAGCCATAGTAACTCACAGATTCCTAAAGCCATAGCTCGAAATTCAGCTTCTGCACTGGATCTAGCTACCACGTTCTGTTTTTTGCTTCTCCAAGTAACCAAATTTCCTCCAAAAAAGGTGCAGTAGCCTGAAGTTGATCTTCTGTCCATTCTGGAACCTGCATAGTCTGCATCTGTGTAGGCTTCCAGAGTCATGTTTCCTCCTCTTCTAAACATGATTCTTTTACCTGGTGTACCTTTCTAGTATTGCAAGATTCGCATTACAGCTCTTAGGTGTGACTCCTTAGGATTGTGCATGAATTGGCTTACCACTCCAACAGCATATGCTATGTCTGGTCTGGTATGTGATAAATAAATAAGTCTTCCCACTAGGGGTGAGCAAAACTCGACTCGACTCGAAAAAATCGATATTTTTTTTTCAATTTCGAGTTATTCGAGTCGAGTTATTCGAGTTGTTCGAGTTATTCGAGTCAACTCGATTAACTCGAAAAAATTTCGATTTCGAGTCGGTTTGGAATTTGCCCAACTCGAAAAATTGAAAAATCGAAAAACCGAATTTTACAGTTTTACAATTTAGTCACTGATTTCATTTTTCTTCAATTCCTCCTTCATTTTAAGTCCATTTTTGACCAAATTTGAACCACATATTCCTAAACCAGTGTAGAATACATATTTATCTTCAATTTATATTTTTAAAATAAATTTCATATTTTTTCAATTCAGCCCCTTAACTTTGTATGATTTCCTCATTTCTTCAATATCTCCTTCGTTTTAAGTCAATTTTGACCAAAATTGAACCACATGCTCCTAAACCAATGTAGAAACTAGAATATCTATTTAGCTTCAATTCATATTTTTAAATTAAATTTTCTATTTTTGTAATTTAGCCCCTCAACTTTGAATGTTTCTCATTTCTTTAATTTCTCTTTCGTTTTAAGTCTATTTTTTTTACCAAAATTAAACCACATGATTCACTAACACTATATAATATCTATATAACTTCAATTCATATTTTTAACAAATTTATTCTTTTTTTAATTTAGCCCTTTAACTTTATATTTTATTCAATTTGATCATTCAACCGATTTTTTGTAATTTTTTTCTTTACATCAATTCATTGACTCATTTATACCCCCATCAGTACTTTATCCTTAAAAGTTTCTTATTTAAAAATAATATTATAAATATATTTTAGAAGTTTAGATGATATTTTTTTTATTAAATAACATTACAAATCTTACTTATGCATGTGAAAAATAATATGAAGATATATATATATATATATGCATATCTTATATGAATAGAGAAAGTCGTTTAAATTAGAATCAAATCGTACTATAACATGGTAAATAATTACAATTAAATTTGTATAGAAACTCGAAAACTCGACAATATAATTCGGAACTCAAAAAAAGTTTGTTGCAATTCTCTTTTTTGAACTACTCTTATGTTTTTGTTTTTATTGGTTTGTATCTTTTGACATGTGATGTTGGATTTTCTAAACTCTACTGTGTTATTTGCTTTAGTTATTAATATATTTTAGGGTACTCTTTTCTTCCTTCCGCTATCTTTGGTCTCGTATTGGCGTTACCTAGATAAGAAGGAGGTTTTTAACGAGGCCCGTAGTTTATAATGGAAGGTTGAGTTTTCTTTTTGTTGGTTTGATTGTTACAATTGAAATTTGGACAAGTTTACCTTGTTTGATGAAAAATGTGTTCTTATTTTTGTGCTTTTAGAATCATTGTATTGTTTAGAAAAATAATATGAAGAAATAATATGAAGAAATATATATGTAGCTATAAATAGAAAAATGTTTAAATTAAAACCAAACTCGAAAAATCGAATCGACTCGAACTCGACTCGAACTCGCTAAAATCGACTCGAATCGAAAAAATTTCAATTTAAGTTCAAGTTGTAAAATATGACGATTGAACTCGAATAACTCGAATTTTTTTGACTCGACTCGACTCGCTCGAATGCTCACCCCTACTTCCCACAAGTCTTTGAAATGAACCCCTATCAACTGCCATATCATCTTCATCTGAATCTCCAAGTTTGTGGTTAACTTCTATGGGCGTTTCTGCTGGTTTACATCCAAGCTTTCCAGTTTCCTTTAAAAGATCCAGAGTATATTTTTGCTGTGATATAAAAATTCCCTGTTGTGAGTGTGCCACCTCAATACCCAGAAAATATTTTAATCTCCCAAGTTCCTTCACCTCAAACTCTTTTACAAGACACTTTTTTACATTGATGATTCCTTCTGAATCATTACCTGTAACTATGATGTCGTCCACATAAACCAGTAGTATGGTTACTCCCCCTGAAGATGAATGCTTCACAAATAAGGTATGGTCACCTTGACTCTGTTTGAAACCCTGCCCTAACATTACCTTAGCAAATCTTCCAAACCAAGCTCTTGGGGACTGTTTTAATCCATATAGAGCCTTTTTTAACTTGCAAACTACCTGTCCAACAGTCGAATTAAACCCTGGTGGAACATCCATGTATACCTCTTCTTCGAGATCTCCATGCAAAAATGCATTTTTAATATCAAACTGTAGTAAATTCCATCCCTGGTTAGCTGCTAAGGAGAGTAGAACCCTCACTGTGTTCATCTTTGCAACAGGTGCAAACGTCTCCAAATAATCTATCCCATAGGTTTGCGAGTACCCCTTTGCCACCAACCTTGCTTTGTATCTTTCCAAGGAGCCGTCTGATTTGTATTTTACAGTGTACACCCATCTACATCCCACTGTTTTTTTTGTCTCCTGGCAGCTTTACTAAATCCCAGGTCTTATTCTTTTCCAGTGCATCCATTTCCTCCTGCATAGCCTTTTTCCAATTCTCATTATCTAATGCATCGGCTACTGTTTTAGGGATGACAATATTGTTTAAGCTGGTAAGAAAGGTTTTGTGATTCGGGGACAAATTATTATAGGTCATAAACAAATATGAAGGGTGTTTAGTGGTGCAGGTTCTTTTTCCCTTTCTAATAGCAATAGGAAATTCAAACTCAGAATTAGAATTCATATCATTATGATCAGGATCTGTTTCAGAATGTACCTCAAAATGTATGGGAATGGGAGCAAGAGCAGGAGCAGGAGATGATTGAGTCTGTATAGGTATCTTCCTTCTCGAATATGTCTTTAGAGGACCAGCAGTTTCTTGGACATTGGGCTGAGAAATATTTCTGTTTGGTTGAGGAGTTTGAGGACTATTGGGTTCTGTTTGTAAGGACTGTGAAGGCGGCTGGATTTTTGTAGAATGAGAAGGCTGGATTTCTGCAGAATGAGAAGGAGAAGGCTGGATTTCTGCAGAATGAGAAGGCTGGATTTCTGCAAAATGAGAAGGCTGGATTTCTGCAGAATGAGAAGGCTGGATTTTTGCAGAATGAGAAGGAGGTAGATCAATGAGGGACAAAGGTTGCTGAAGTAAAAACAGATCTGCATCCTTATCTTCCTTAAAAGACATCTCCCCCTGAAGATAAGGAGCAGTGAAGTAACTCTCTCTTTCAACAAAAGTAACATCAGCAGTGACATAGACCTTTCTAGTAGGTGGATGATAGCATTTGTAGCCTTTTTGAGTAGAGGAATACCCAAGAAAAATGCACTTTACTGCCCTAGGATCAAGCTTACCTCGATTTGGAGAATGAAGATGAACAAAGGCAACACACCCAAACACTCTTGGCTGAAGGTTAAGAGATAGGTTCAAATGTGGGAGAAATTTTGTAAGGGTTTGAATAGGACTTTGGGATCCAAGGACTTTAGTGGGTATTCTGTTCATCATAAATGTAGCTGTTAAGACAGCTTCCCCCCGATATTTTTTTGGAACATTATTCTGAAATAAAAGGGCTCTGGTTATAGCAAGAATATGTCCATTCTTCCTTTCTGAAATTCCATTCTGCTGGGGAGTGTTTACACATGATGATTCACGTAAAATACCTTTTTCTAAGAGAAAAGGAGACAAGATTTGATTAAAATAATCCTTGGCATTATCTGATCTAATTCTTTTAATCTCGGCTCCAAATTGGGTTTTTATCATGGTGTAAAAGTTTTGAAAGGTCGATGCAACATCAGATTTCTGTTTTAACAAATAAATCCAAGTAACCCTAGTGTGATCATCTATAAAAGATACAAACCACCTTGCCCCAGTTATGTTAGGAACAGAAGAAGGCCCCCATACATCACTGTGAATAAGACTAAAAGGAATATTGGTTCTATTATTACTTGCTGGAAAAGAGGAGCGTTTGTGTTTAGCAAGTTCACACACATCACAATGTAATTCCTCAACATCTAAGGTTTTACATAAAGAAGGAAACATAGTCTTTAGAAGTTTAAAAGGTGGATGACCAAGGCGAAGACGCTGGAGCCAGATTTGGTCTTTATTATTTGTAGAATTTGATAAAAAAGATGAGGGTGGAGTGTTCAAGATTCTAACTTGTCCTCCAAGATTCTCAAGATAATAGAGTCCATTGATCTCCTTAGCACGCCCAATCATCTTCTTCGTTTCCTGCTCATGGAAAAAACAGTGTGTAGAATGAAACAAAACACTGCAATTAATATCCCTGACAAGTTTTGGTATTGAGATAAGGCTGGTAAATAATTTTGGAACATGTAGAACTTTTCTAAGCAAAATATTTTTACTAATGGCAACATCTCCTTCACCAGCAACTGTTATCATGGTACCATCAGCAACTGTAATTTTCCTATTGCTAGGGCATGGTGTATAATTGAGAAAGTTGAGAGGGGAATTGGTCATGTGATCAGTTGCTCCTGAGTCTATTACCCAGGAGGTTTGATTAGGTATGGAGGATTCCAAGGCATTAGAGTTTTGAGAAGAGGAAGAGGATATACCTGAGAAAACCAGATTACCTGTACCAGCAATTGATGATTTTCCTAAGGACTCCAGTAGAGTCTTCAACTTCTCTACTTCCTCTTGAGAAAACCACATGGAATCTCGGTTCACTGCCCTTGTTGTTTCTGATTTTCTTTCAAAACTTTCCAAACGTGTTGGCTTTTCAGAAACTATTTGAGTCACTAGAGCCGAGCTTTCTACTTGATTATTTCCAATCATCATTACTTCTCTAAGGGAACGAGAAATAGAACAAATACTGTCTAACAAAACAGTTAAAGCCTAAAGAAAAAGAGGCTCTGATACCATGTCGAAAGGCTGATCAATAACTGATCTTTTTATTATATTTCGACTGTTAAATTGCTACTGATTTACAGACTAAATATATAGACTTATGCCTTAGCTAAGGAAACTCCTAACTAGGAAAGAAACTAATTCTAGTAAAGAAATACAATCCCTTATAAATAGGGATTCTAATAAATAACAAAATATTTACAGATCTTCTGAACTTTAGGAAACAATCTCCGACAAATATAATTCTCAAACACATTAGAAATTAAGTGTTAAAATTTTTCATTTGCAATGATATATCAAACGCACCCTTAGCTTTATTCAAATGCATCTAAAAGTATTCTATTTGCTTATAGTTCTTTTTCCAGTTTAGTCCTAAAATACGTGATAATAATATTATTTTGTGCATACATGCATGTGGAAAGTGATAGCCTATTTTATGGAGTTTGTGTAGATGCCATTACTGTGTATTGTATTCAGTGTCTTCTCCCTTTTTATTTTAATGTTTGAACCTTGAAAATCTCAACTCAGGACTGTCATTGAATCTTCGTTTAGCAGTTACAGTATGGAATTAATTTTGGCAAGCAAAGTTTATGTTACATCTTCCTTGTTTTGTATTACTGACATGCTTTAATTTTTCATGTTTCAGGCATAGTTCTTTGCCTTGTTTTTAATGTTATTGCAGTGATTGTTTGTTGGATTCAAGGTGGTGGTAAGTATTTTCTGATTCTTTGACATTTTGCCTTTACTGTGGAATGTGGTCTAGGGCCGCTCTAGGCATACAATAGTATTTATATTCTAACTTGGTTCATATGTTTTAGGTGTTAAAATTTTTTTCCTTGCTGTAATCTACATGTTGCTCGGATGCCCTCTTTCATATGTGTTGTGGTACAGACCACTCTACCGAGGAATGAGGTAAATATTTAGTGATTGGTTTTAATATTCTATTTTAAGCATGAAAAGAGAATTTCGGTGTCTTGATGGTTATACTTGGTTTCACCTTACAGGACAGATAGTGCCTTGAATTTTGGTTGGTTTTTCATGTTCTACTTGGTGAGTTTAGTTTTGATTGGGAGGCATTATTATTATTTTGGTTGCTTTTTGTTTAACCTGTCTATTTGCTTTGTGTAGCTCCACCTTGGGTTTTGCATTTTTGCTGCAATTGCTCCTCCTGTTGTCTTTCATGGGAAGTCATTAACGTAAGTTCTTCACTCCCTAATTTGTTTCTGAAGTAAGGACCTTGAGTTGGCATTTCTGCTGATTGCCTGAGTAATTTTGTGCATATTCTAGTTGTGATTGAATTTAGAGATGATGCCAGCTTGTTTTGCTGCTGTTATAGCTAGTTACTGGGACATTTCAACCTGTTTCTTTTTTTTTTTTGGGGGGGGGGGGGTCAGTTTTTCCCTGCTTGTTAGATGTTTGAACGTTCTCATGATTGTATCACAGTTTAACTATGTGTTTTACCATATTTTTCTGTTGCCTCTGGTTGCAGTGGTATCCTGGCAGCAATTGATGTTATCTCTGCTCATCATACGTTAGCAGGGGTAAGTTGTAATGCTTTTGCATGCTGGAATTGCTTCTCTCTTATTAGTAGCGAGTTGTAGGAATCTAAGGATGTGCATCCTTTTCTTCATCACAATCTTTTTATTTTGACAAATATAACTTATTAACTTGGTACCATGTTTCGACACTGTAGTTCTGAGGAGAGTAGTGAGAGATATATGATCATACATGGATGCTTTTGCTTCTGATAGTCTAATCTAGTTTATTTTTCTTCTCGAAACATTCTTTCATTATATGCTTGGGGGCTTAACTAATTTATTTGCGTTTTACAGATATTCTTCTTTGTTGGTTTTGGGCTGTTTTGCTTGGAGTCACTGCTGAGCTTGTGGGTTATTCAGGTTAGAGACAACGAAACCTCTAGATTCATAACAGTTACTAATTTATTTTATTGGAAAAAAAAGGATATATGGCTATGTTATCTGATTTTTCTCCTTTAAGATTAAACTGAACTCTAATTACCATTTTGGTAAGACATTTTCGTGTACTCTCATTCTTCCCACTTTACAATTTATTAACTATTTTGCACATTAATCTGCGTGGTTGCTAATATAAGTTTTGGTGAATATGTATTTGAGAAGATATAGAAACTAGAGTTTCATCGAATTATTGTCTTAATTGATTTAAAACATTTATATGTTTGATTATGTAGATGCTGGCACTTATATTTTTCTTATGCATTACTGTACATCGGCGCTTCTTGATATTTACTGTTTTGGACTGACCTTTACCATTTATGTGTTGGTATGTGCAGAAAATTTATATGTATTTTAGGGGGCACAAGTAAGTGATGCAAGTGCGGATATGCTGTGATCATGTGGATGATTGTTGATGGTGCCACGCTCCATCTATGGGTATTATATATAGAATATAGTAGTGTTTATCATTTTATGATTGCTGAATGGATTGATACAATGGGTTTGTATGCATCATAACAACCGAGTAGATTCTAGGAAATTATAGTTCTTACTGGCTTTTTGAAGAGTTGGAGAGAGCAAGTGTTCAAGTCATTTCAATTTCTTTTATTCTTGGTTTCCACTTTCATGTCATTCAAATAAATTAATCCATCTTATGAAACGGTAAACCTTAATTTATTAAATAACTAAATAGCGGAAGATATTGAAGTAAATTCTTCAATTTTGTTTCCAATTGAGCTTGGGTCCAACAAGCTTTCGAACATATAATATAACCACAACTTGCATATCTCTTCTGTGCTGCCTGACTTCTGCAAAAACGATGACAAGACCATTTGCTTGATTGGGAATAAGGTTGGCTAAGCAGCTTCGTTTCATGTCTGTTTTTTGCATGCAGTTGTGAAGGCCGAATGCGGGAAAAGATTTTGCAAGCCCTCGGCTGTTGTTCTTCTGCCCATCTATTTCTTTTGTGGATATGAAAATGAAATGATCCCTTCCACATTACTTCTTTGCATATCATTTATGGCACACTCAGCTCTCCCACACTTCACAAAGGAACAGTCCAAAGAGTGAATCGCGTAACGCATGGCGCAGGCTCCATATCATCTCCACCACTCCAGTCTCCACACCCCATGCCTGTCATATTTAACCAGCCACTCCCTCCATGCCACGTGGAACACCAACTATCCTAAACTACAACGAATATTTTGATTTTGGGCTCGGATTATTACAATTTCAGACTTGGGCTGGTTTGGGTCTCAGATTTTCTCTGTCTCGTATTTTATGGTTAATGGTTTCAGTCTAAGGGCCTGTTTTTGGTTGCGTTTGGCCATCAAAAATCATTTTTTTAAGTGTTTTTAGTTAAAACAGGCTGTTTTTGGTTGCTTTTAAAATTAGCTTTTCCACCCAAACCACGAAGCTGGATTTTATAGCTTCTTGGGTGGAAAAGCTAGTTTGAAAATAAAATTACTTTTTTACCCTTATTATTTAATTATAATATATTGTTAAAATAATGTTTATGCATACATAATTGTAAAATAATATATATTTTATAATATTTATATTAAAAATAAAATTGTTTTATTTGTACTTTATTTTATATTTATTATTATTGTGTAAGTGGTATGCCCGTATATAATCTAGAATGTAGTTTACATTTTCAAATTAAATTTTATAAAAAATAATTTTTTTATTATAATTAAAATTTATTTATTTCATAAATCATAACATTAATTAATTTGAACAATCACCCAAATTTATTTTTACTTTTTAATATCATGTCTAAAATAGACATTTTATCTCCTCAAAATCACTTTTTGACATCAATAACAAACACTAACCAGCTTTTCAAAATTATTTTTCAACAGCTAGTTTGAAAATCACTTTTTTCACCGCACTTTTTAAAAGCAACCACAAACTAAGCCTAAGCAGTGGAGGAGCGCTAAAAGCAGTGCATCTGTACTTCCTATATATTATTCTCTGTCTGCCTAAAAATATGATAAGATGTACGTTTTCTGTTTATTGCAGGAGCCATCCCAAATCTCAAGTTTAACTTCATAAGAGTTTCATTTATCTCGAATGGCTCCTCCATTACATGTTACCATTAGGATAAGGTACGAGATGTGCCATGTCTATCATGGCGACATGATGATCACATCGGTGATTTCCATTTTAAGAGGCAAGCGAAACGAGAGCATTTTATACAGAGATATTCAAAACACATGAATGATCGTACGATGAATTCATCTGCAACATCATCGTTTACAGTTGGACTAATGCTGTATAATACTCCAGAATCAATCTGGAGGGGACATTCAAGTGTTGCAACTGATAGTGTCAACATTAGCCAACAATCGCGATCAAGCTTTGCCTGATTGCTGGGACAGAGCAAAACAAGGATCCAAATATACCAGTGAGACCATAAGCAATGGCACAGAATGGAAGGGCTTCAGGCTCCTTGGCTGACAATGCAGCTGTTCCTAATCCATGGGCGCTGGAACAATACAACAAAATGTCAGCAGCATGAGATTAGACTAGATGCATAATCAAGTATAGTGAGCTCTTCTTGTTTCATTATTGACCATTGAGCTACATACCTGGATGCGGTTGCTATTCCTCGAGCAATAGGATCACGAAAACGTAATTTGTCGAGCGTTGCTTGCACGAAATTTGCACCAATCAGACCAGTCACTACAACTGCAGCAGCTGTGAGAGAAGTATTGGCGCCTACAAGCAATATAAACAACCTATCATATCCACGGAAACTAATCCAATCATCGCTACCGGTAACTCTGAAGCATGATTTATTTTCTATTCACGTGTTCCAAATTAAAGTTCATGGTTTAGTTATGCTATGTCATAAATGAATCAGAAAACAAAGTTGCCTGGAACCTTCTGCAGAGTGTAGGTGTAGAAAGTTATCTTACCCTCAAAAAAGGAAACAATGCTGAGAGCCAGTGCCACGGTTATACATCTTGGTAGAATTGAAATAGTCAGGCTTGGTTCTAATCCAACAAGACGTCCAATAAGAGCAGTCGAATACAACGAAAACAAACTCGACAGGATGATAGATATGAAGATCTCAGCTGCATGTCTCTTAACAAGCTGCAAAAGTCAGTTGTGACAGTGATTATCACACATAATAGTTTTTCATTCATAGGGACTTATATTACTCGTAATGGAGGGTGAGTGTCAAATACGAATATCCATCCGGACACAAGTGTTGGGCGTCGCACTTCAAGGAATAGAAGGAGTTAGTCTCAACTTATTGTTGGCTTATCCTTGATAACACGAAAGGCAGATTATGAAATCGTCTCATTTGCGGAACACGAAGGGCAGGTAGTTACCTTTCTCTGTTTGAACATTGAGAAAGCAAAAGAGAGGATAACAGAGCCCAAAAATCCCATGAGAATATCACCAGCTCCAGGATTAGATGACACCTTTGTAAGGTAATCTCCTGCAGGAACCAAGACCAACATTGTTATGTCTACATACACTAAGAATCACATGCACATAAAATACAAACCTTAGTACAACAAACTTGTCAATAATTGCATATTCAAGGACCCAATGCATATGTGACACCGCCATATCGGTTTTCCTTTAACCAAAAACGAGAAAGATCAACTTTTAAATATTACCTAATACTGCATCGACTCCCGACTGTGATAAGTACCCAAAAGCCACTGCTGCCAGTTCCGCTGATAGCGCACAGCAAATAATCGGATGAAAAACCATTTTCACACCAGATGGCAACCTGAAAATCAGAAGAATGCAAATTGATAGAAATTTCAAAAAGAAATACATCACAAAGCTGAAGATATAGACATCAAGTACAAAAATGTGTTGTTGTTAGGAAAAACTTGTCCATATGTATCTGCTGTAAAGAGGAAATGAAACTTTACCCCGAACCAACCATGTAGCCGAGAACAGTGGAGGCAAGTAGGAATGGGAGGCATGTTCGGGCGGTTGTCCCTAATGCTGTAGGATAGAATATTGCACTAACAAATGATGCAAGAAAGATGGCACCCCAAGTCCAGAATTCTATAGGAGCAAATGGGGAAGGTTTTTCCATAGGCTCAGCATCTATCATTTCTGTCTTCACAATTTTTCTTACGGCAATAGCTGTAAAACCCGCCACACAAAGCGAAGCTAACCATCCTCCAGCTGCATACAGGATCAAACACACTCATTTGCAACTATATTGAAGATGAAAACATTATGAGAAAAAGTTCAGCAACAAATACGAAACTGCAGATTAAAGCCTTAACGGTCCACGTTCGTGATAAATGAACATAAAAGTGAGGCGTGTTATTGTTGGCTACAGACTACAGAGTACCTACCTTCCTAACAATGAGTTCGGGATGAACTTAAAAAATATCACCCAGAATGACGTGAATTTGCTACAGAAAAAGGTAAAAACTTCCACACCAGATACTGGCCACACCTGTCTGCATATACATTCAGAGGAAGTTTCTAGCTACCTCCCTATTCACCCTTTTTCATCCCAAATGTACAACTTAAAGTTCAAGTTTCTAGTACCAAACACATGATTAACAACACAAGAGCAAAAACAAGGATCCAATTGTCACAAATCTTCTGTTTTTACATTTAGAAGCAACAATGGCATGTGATTTTCAAGGCATTTCCCGTCAAAGCATTTCCGGTTCTCGGAATTTACTATTCTCATTGAGAAAGTCAGTTAAGTTAATTGAATTGATGGGATTCCAAAATGGTGTTAAACTAGTCAATCCAAAAAGAATCAAGAATTAAGAAAATATCATATCAGGAATTCATCAAAGTTTATAGTATACCTATGATGAAGCATATCTTGAGGCCTGAAGCAGCAGGAATATCTCTAACAGAAAGTGGCAGAACCACCAAAGCCGGGACATAGAACAGTGGAAGCCATCTCTGAATGAACATGAGGGCTGGCTCAAAAAAGTTCATCAAGCTTGTTGCAGCAGCAGGGATAGTGGTATCAAGTATGACCAAAACAGAGAATATACAAAACATTCCAAATAATGCACTTGGAAACTTTATAGCAGCAGCCACAAAAGCTTTTTTCAAGAAGTTATCCATTGCCAGTACAATCCCAAGCGACACAACCAAGTGTAAAACCCCAAACACCTATATAAAACAATGTCAATAAACATTTGATAAAGTTTGTTCTTTTCTGTTTTTGATTAAAAACAAGGAAAATTTTCTCACTTTCTGAGAGAGAGTGGAGGTAGAACTGTTGCTACCATCTGAAGCAGAAGCTTTGACTAAAAGTTCTCTGTTAGAGCTAGTTTCTGGAGGACCCATTTGCAAGAAGTTGGATTTATGGGGAGCAGGAGCAGGAGGAGTGGAATGATTATGTTGGTGTTTATATAAGTGTGGGTTTCCATGGGAAGCAACAGGCGTTGGGTTTCTACGGCTGCTGTGGAGGTTTAGCTTAAAAGGAAAACCAGAAGAGGGAAACGACTTGGAATGGAGATTGAGATGGAGATGGAGATGGTTTGAAAGAGAAAGCGAGAAGGGTGTGGTGGTAAGCAATGGAGCTGCCATTGAAAATGTGAGTGAGCAGAATTTCCAGGAAAGTTGCCATTTTCACTGTGAGGTGATGCGTATGAGTATGATCAATAGTTTGTATGGACGTAAACTAACATCTCATCAAACATGATAGAGATTTTTTCCCCACCCCTTATTCTGGGAAAATTATATGCAAGGACGTGGCCGTAAAAAACAAAATGGACGTCGTTTTAGTTATAAATTATGATTGATGTTGGATGTTGGATTCAATCTCTTTCTCTCTAACGCTGTTTTAAGCCCTAAAATTAGGCCAACCCACTTTGCTCTTCCCCTCAATTGTGAATACATATATTCCGCCTCAGCCCAAACAACATTCCAATATTTACAAGGGTTTAAACAAAATTATTAGATCTATAAATGAATTTAGACAAAAAAGAGAGAGTTTAATCCGTTTAAAATATTGTTATATTTTGATATATAGTTTATGTAAATTTTTTACACAATAATTCTTTTATATCTAAAACTTAACCCTAAAATCCTAAAATTTAAACCATAAATTTTAAACTTAAATATTAAATTCAAAACCCTACAACTTAAATCTTAACCCTCAAACAAGCATGTATAAATTAAAATTTGTACGACTGTGTATTAAAGTTTTCTCTTTAAAATATGGGTCTCACTAAACTCAGTTTTATAATTTTTATAATATTTTATTTTAGAGTTATATTTTGATACATAAACTATGTAAATTTTTTATGCAAACCTATTTAAATTATAAAATCTAAAACCTAAATTCCTAACTCAAATCTATAAAACAAAAATAAATACGATGCATGTATACTTTGTTTGCAAATTGCTACCAAGTCCCCATAATTTCAACAAATAGCGTGCGTTGACATAGACGTTGTTGTGCATTTCTTTGATTTTTTTAAGATTATTTTATTTCTAATAATCACATGTATTATGATTGGATAAAAAAATTCTACCCCTTTTCGATATCTATATATATTCCAACACTAAAAAATATTAAAAAAGTTAAATTTCAAGCCTCAACCATACATTTTAAATTCTAAACCTTACACCATATACTCTAAAAAATACATTATACCTTAAATTTCCTAAACCCTAACTTTAAACCCTAAACTTTAAACTTTAAACTTAATTTTGAGTAATAGTATAAGTAAGGCCACGGAAAAGTATATATAATCTCCATCCATTATGATTAGGGGTGTGAAAAACTGACCCGACCTGGTAACCTGCCTGAAACCCGATCGAGTCAGAACCTGGTTTAACCCGAGAATTTAAAGACCGAACCCGACCTGCACCCGACCGAAACGAACCCGAACCCGAATTTGACCTGTAACTGTAGAAACCGAACCCGAACTGCACCCGACCGAAGTGAACCCGAACCCGAAATTGACCTGTTACTGTAGTAACCGAACCCGACCTGCACCCGACCGAAACGAACCCGAACCCGAGACTAACCTGCCAGATAACCGATTTAACCCGACCTATTTGGACCCGACCTGAAATGAACCCGACCTGTTTTGAACCCGACCTGTTTTGAACCTGAACTGTTATTGACCTGAACTGTTATTGACCTGAACTGATATTGACCTGAACTGATATTGACCTGAACTGATATTGACATGAACTGATATTAACCTGAACTAATAGTATTATTTGATTTGCTAATAATGATAATTATCTGACATTTAAAGATGTTATATTTAATGAATATAAAATAATGCCAAGTATTGAAAAATTATAAAATTAATAATAATTTCAAGTATTAATAAATTACTAACTTAACTTCAATTAAAAGATAAATTGAATTAATAATAATTCTAGTATTAATAAATTGTATTTCTAATTAACTTGACTATTATTTTAAAATAACTTCAAAGATAAACTATTATACTTAATTAACTTAAGTGGAATGAATAACCATTATTAAATTAAAATTTTATACTTAATCAAATTAAGTTAAATGAGTAAAAATTATTAAATTAAATCTATATTCTTAATTAAAATAAGATGACTTAAATTTTTTATTATAAGAATAAATTAATGCTAAATAATTAACTTGCATTCATTTTAATTGAAGTTAAGTTAGTTATTAAATTAACTTAACTTAAGACTAAAAATAAATTTAATTAACTTGCATTCATTTTAAGTTAAGTTAGTTATTAAATTAACTTAAGTTGCATTCTGATAAACTACTTAATTACATAAGTTGAATGAATAACCATTATGAAATAATTTTTTTATACTTAACTAAAATTAGTTTGAAGTTATTAAACTAAATATGTATACTAAATTAATATAAGATAACGAAATTTTTTAATTAACATTACATACTTAATTGACTTAGTAAAAAACTGATTAACTTAAATGACTTAATTAAATTAACTCGTTTAAAATATAATAAAACATTAACTTTGGATGGAATCAGGGATACTTCCAAAAAACAGAATAAGGTAAAACTTAAGAAGATTAAAACAATAAATGACTTATATTCAATAATTTAAGTGGTTAAACTTACAAAACTTACAACAAACTGAAACTTTATTGAATATTACAAAAAATTTAAACTTACAAACTGAAACTTACAAACTAAAACTTTAACTTTCACAATACAAAATTTACAAACATACAAAAGTTTAAACTTTAAGCTCTCAGATTTAAAAAAAAATTGTCAATTTTGTTACCAATATTGTTTTATGATGTTTGTATAGTTTTGACGAGTCTATTTTTAATTTCAATTAATTAAAATGGTAAATACAAAATAATAGTATACCTGAATGAAAGCAGATTATTATTCTTCCCAAATACTCTAATTATTTTTAAAAAATAATTCAAAAATATTATTTATGTAATAAAGTCTAGCATAAGTTCAGCCAGAGAAGCAGTTGAACAGTATGTAGAGCAGCTGCTTATTTTTCAGAAAAGCCCATCATTCATTGTACGATTCGAATCTTTGACCCAATTCTTTCCTTTTTATTTTTCTAGCAACAGTTTTGCGATTGGAGTTTCCCCCACTCGCCCTGTGCCTGCGTAGATTTCACATTTTGAATGTTATTACTTTAATTTAATGCCTACGGTAGGCGAAATTGAATTTTAAAACAAGAATTCAAAGATTTGCAGAAATTACAAATATTCTGATTTGTGGCATCAAATCAAGTTGTGGTCCATTTTTTTTTTGGACCATGTCCAAACAAGATTTGGAATGGTCCGGTTACCTACAGCTACTTGTTACTTTCTTCTTCTACCTGAAAGAATGGTGGATTGAATGAAAATGAAGGCAGGATATCGATATTTACAGAGTTGAAAAAAATGGGAGAAATGGGCTCCCGAAACCCTAAATCCGAAACCCTAAACCCTAAACCATAAACCCTAAAAACTATAATCCATCAATATATATATATAATTAATGTAGGCATGTTTGTATTAATTTAAGATCAGTAAACCCTAAACCCTAAACCCTAAAACCATAATCCATTAATATATATATATATATATATATAATTAATGTAGGCATGTTTGTATTAATTTAAGATCAGTAAATCCTAAACCCTAAACTCTAAACCCTGAAAACCATAATCCATCAATATATATATATAATTAATGTAGGTATGTTTGTATTAATTTAAGATCCCTAAACCCCAAACCATAAATCCTAAACCCTAAAAATAAATCCAATGGTACCAACTATATATATATATCACATATACGTAATCCCCTAACCCTAACCCCTAAACCATAAAAATAAAAATCATAATTCGTCAATATATATAATACACATAACACAATAAACCATAAACCCGAAGGAACCCGACCTGAAATGAACCCGACCTGAAATGAACCCGACCTGAAACAAAACCGACCTGAAAAGAACCCGACCTGAAACGAAACCGACCTGAAACGAACCCGACCTGAAACGAAACCGACCTGAAATGAACCCGACCTGAAACGAAACCGACCTGAAATGAACCCGACCCGAAACGAAACCGACCTGAAATGAACCCGACCTGAAACGAAACCGACCTGAAATCAGCCTGTCAATTAACCGTTTTGACCCGACCTGAAATGAACCGACCTGAAATGAACCCGACCTGAAATGAACCCGACCCGAAATGAACCCGACCTGAAATGAACCCGACCCGAAATGAACCCGAACCCGAACCGAAACGAGTCAAAACAAAAAATGACCCGAAATAACCTGTAACCGATTTGACCCGACCTGACAGAGCCCGACCTGAAACCCAACTCTTGACCTGTTTTTACATCCCTAATTATGATTATATCTATAGCATGAGGATAAAGTTTTCTCATCGCCGATTTTATCATTTGATTCAATAAATGATGAATATTCTATTATCTTTCTTCCAACAAGATATAGAAAAAGCAACAGATCCATGGTATCGACATTTTATATGGTCTTCATGAGTATAAAAATATGTGAAATTGAATAGAATGAAAGTCGATATTCGACCAGTAAAAAGATCTGACTGAGTTGATAAAATATATATTTATATATATTTTTAATTAATGATACTTAATTTTGGTTATATAGGTTAAAGATCTATTGTTGTGCGTTAATACAATATATATTGTTGTGCGTTAATAAAAAGATCTGACTGAGTTTGATAAAATATATATTTATATATTGTTGTGCGTTAATTGAATATTGCTAACCAAATTAATAAGAATAAGGATTAATATCCTATACACTGGCGGTGGAATTTTTTTTATTTTCACAAGCGCCTCAATTATAGGGTTTAGGGTTATGGTTTAAGGTTTAGAGTTTAGGGGTTTTATTGTAAAGGTTTAGAATTTAGGGTTCATGTTTAGAATTTAGGATTTAGGGTTAGAATTTAGGGTTTAGGGTTAGGGTTTAGTTTTAGAGTAATATGGGTAGGGATTTAGATTTTAACCTATAACCCCTAAATTTTAACCTTAAACCCAAAATTCTATCAACAATCCCTAAATTCAAAACTAATACACTTAAAGCCCTAAACTTTAAACCCTAAACGGAATCTCTAACCCCTAAAACTAAGAGGTTTGTGTAAAAAAATTTCCACAAGCGCTTGTGTATAGAACAATTACCCTAAGAATAATAGCTAAAGCGTTATGACTTAAAGGTTGAGAGGATTTTTTATAGTTTAAACATTATAATTTATTTTTTAAAATAATTTTTAAGTCAAGTGCATTTTTATTAATTGTATTTACTGTATTAAATTAAAGTTCGAATTCTAAAGTTGTAAATAAAATAAATTAAGTTGAGAGGATTGTTATTATAATAAACATTTGCATTATTCAATCTAAATTAGTTAATCAATAATTTTTTAAAAGCTATCAAAATTTTATCCATAGTTTTATCTATATATAAATTAACCACGATCATAACTTTAAAGTTTATAGATTGAATAATTTTTTATTAATTTAAAATGTAAAAATATTCTTATATTATTTCTTATAGCGCAAGTAAATAAAACCATAAAGTATATTTTCAATAAAACTCTGACGTTAATTAAACTTTTCATATTATTAATCTTTTTATTAATTAAAAAATATATAAATGAACTCTATTTAAATTGTACTTTTATTTATTCTTTTTTCTTGTAACACAAGTAACTGCAATCGTTGAATATATTCTGGTTATAAATTTAACATTGCCCAAACTTTTTTAACCTATTCCTTTTCTTTGTTCTTTCTCAGCACAAGCTAGAGCAAAAGGTATAAGAATGTCCAGAGATTTTAGGGTTTCCCTTCATTTGCTTTCAACGTCGAACGATCCATACTTTCGGCCCAAAATCGATGGCCTCATCGGAAAGTGCAGCAAACCCTTTGAGAAGCAGCTCACCGAAACCGACGTAAACACAAAGCAAGCAGGCTTTCGATCAATAAATTAAGGACATCGCAAAGAATGCCGTGTTGCCTCTGTTGAAGGAAGGTGAGGACGATAAAAAAGGGGTTTCGGTGAAAGTTTACGATGCAGATGGGAATGAGTACAAGATGACGTTCATTTTCTGGTCGGATAAACTTTATGTCCTCAAAGAAGGTTGGACCCAATTCTGCACCGATCATGGCTTACTTGCGCTCCAAGATTTCCTTACATTGCAGGCATTTAGGCACGTTCAGACAGGTGATCTTTGCTTTGTGATCACTTCGAGAAGAGAGGAAGTGCTTGAACCGGTTAAGAAGATGAGATACTAAGTACTTGCAGTCTTCTAGGTCGGAGTATAATTCGATACATTGTAATGAACCAAATGATGCCACATCAATAAAAATAAAACCGAGTATCATCATTCATCAATGTAATTTTTATATGTATTAGAATTAAGAGGTAGAAGGGAATGGAGTATCCTATTTTTATATTAAATTTAGTAGATGTTGGAAATAATAGGAGAGAAGATGATATGAGGAAAACCCTTTTCTGGAATTTATAAATATCAATGAAATTAATTAGTTTATTTTCTACTTGTTTTTTTTTATCACACATTTCACTTGGTGTTTTATCCTCTTGTTGAATTAATCTGCAGATGGTGGCTTAAATCCCATATGTTAATCTTTCGAAACTCCAGAAATTCTGTTTAATCTGCAGATGGAGGGTTCAATGTCGAGGCTAGTTTCGTGACACGATGATAGTTCCAAGCGAGTTATTGGGGTTAGCGGTTCTTCTGGGTGCCTAAGGACTAAGGAGATTAAGCTTGGAAACTTGAAATATGGCAACCCTTTCCTGGCTCAATCAGTCAATGCCATGAATGTACTCTTCTATTCTAACTCCCTAGGAAGCCTCATTTCATCGAGTCATACGATACATGATATGACACAGAGTATATCTACCATAAATAGTGAACGATCCGGGATCCAGTCGGTGTACCGGAAACTTGCCGGTTATATCTGGCTATTCACCTGTTCAACTTCAGCTGTTACTTGCAGATTCAGTAAAAACCAGATGCCGGATTGTTTGTGCTTGCCATGGTACTCACATGTCCCATGAAGAGTGCACCAAACCGGATAATAACATTTGTTTGGCAACATTTCCGAGTACCAATCCTGCTGTCTCCGCTCAGAGCTGAAGCCTGAAATCTTTCTTCCACGCCAAAAACATACATTGACAAGCAATATGGCCTTGAATTACACTGGCGAGAGTCCCTTTCTTTTCTCACTGAATTTAGTTAATTTGTTTCCTTTCCCAGGTATATTACTTACTGCTGCAGTTAAATACTGCTTTTGTATGTAATAATATTCTTACATGTTTTTAAGTTTTTTTCATTCCTACTTTGGAATGCAATTCAGATCCCTTTATTTCTACTATTATTAAGATTTTCTATTGTTCTTTTATACATCTATAAAAAAACAATATTCACGAATGAACATTGGATGATTGGTATAGGTTTCTCCTACTTTAACCGGTGATCGAAAGTTTAATACTTGTTTTGAGCATAGAACAATTTTAAAACATGTGGCCAATGTCTACACTATACGAAACATTGGATATCTTGTGTGTGTATATATGTGTGTTTGTTAACAGAGCGGTTTTGTTTTAGATGGTATTACATAGTTAGCTTCCTGATATCCTTTTCGTCGTCATCTTCGACATATCTCTTCCAGAACCAATGGTCTTTCCAGAGAAGATAGACTTCCTCGATCGGAACTCGCTTTGTTTCCGGCAAGAGGAAGAAAATGAAGCTGTTCATTATGAATATCAAGCCAGCGAATACCAAGAAAATTCCATATTTGAGATGACAAAGTGACACCAGGAAGCACTGTGCTATCAAAGCTGTGAAGAGAAGGTTGACGCAGACCACCATGCTTTGGCCAGCCGATCTAGTCTCCAACGGGAACAGCTCGCTCGGAACTAGCCACCCGAGAGGACCCCAAGACCGTCCGTAAGCAAAGACAAATAAGCAGATGATTATCACAAGGAACCAACCAATGGCTTGTGGAAGCTTTTCTCCTTCTCCAAACTTAAGGGCCAGAGTTATGGCCACAGCAATCTGTACCAGATAAACATTGCATCCAGAAACATAAAATTGGTGCCTGCAATTAGTTAAAAAGGATGCCACATAATGTGTGTATAACATACCATGTAGCAGAACATCTCTGTACCGGCTTCCAAAAAGAAGGCTCTTCTACCAAATCTGTCCACCAAAGCCATTGAAACGAGGGTAGCAACCACAAGCATTCCACTTGTTAAGACAGAGGATATGAGGGATGCCCCTGAGCCGAAACCCAAGGTCTGAAACATTACAGGAGCATAGAAGAGAATCGAGTTCATGCCGGTTAGCTGTTGGAAAGCTGGGATTCCTATAGCCCCTAATACCAACAGGGGGCGATTCTTCCTCTGCAGAAGGTTCCTGAATGGATGTTTTATCGCCCGTGCTGCTTCGCTGGCCTCGATAAGATCGGCAAATTCGGCTTCAACATTGGGGGTACCTCGAACTTTTATCAACACCCTTTTCGCCTCTTCGAGTTTTCCTTGTTCTACAAGACTGTTAGGGGTCTCCGGTAACGCGAGGCCCCCAACAAACATCAGTGTAGCTGGGACTGTAGCCAAGCCTAGAGATAATCTCCAACCCCACGGATGGATCTTGTCTGTTTTATAGTTGATCAGGTTTGCTACAAGGATTCCCATGCAGGTTGTGAATTGGAAAAGCTGGTTCACAGCTCCTCGATGCTTAGCCGGAGCCATCTCCGAAAGATACAAGGGAACTGCCTGCATCATAAGAAAAAGAGTCAGTGTAAAAACCACCATAACATTTTCAGTCTCAAGGAGCTTTGATCTATACTTGATTTCCGAATCCAATGCCGGCACCGAGAAGAATCCGTCCTATGATCAACATTCCTATGTTCACCGCAGCAGCATTGATAACTCCTCCTAGGAAGAAGCTGACTGCACCGAGGAGAATGCTAGCTCGTCGCCCTTTCTGCCTCGTCACATAGGATGCTCCGAACGTCGAAATGAGGCCGGCGAAGTACAAGGAAGACGTAAAAAGCGTGAGGAGCTGGTTGTCGTACTTGCAGTAGTCAGTTTCATGGAGATGTGCTTGCTTCCTTTCATATATCTTTGGGAAAAAGTCCTTCAAGAAATCATCCATGGAAGTCACTCCACCTGCAACCAAAATTAAAGGTACACAATTTCAGTTATCAACTATATATAAAGTACACAATTCTGATGATTAAAGAAATTAAGAACTCAATTAGTTTAAATTCCCCATTGTATGACAGCATTGAGAACAAGTTAAGATAAGATTATTGTAGTTTGTAGACAATGAATGAATTAGAGCTTGTAAATTATAGTTGACTTTTTTTGTAAAGTACTACATTATTGCCCTTTTCTCTCTCTCTCTATCCTTCATTTTCTTTTCTTTTCTTTTTCAACATGTGAAAAGGCTTCATGAACATCAATAAATCAAAGGGAAAACAACAGTAAATTATACAGAAAGAAAAAGGGAAAAAATCTCACCAGAAACACCAAGATCATATCCAAAAAGAGATCCTCCGGTAGCAGCAACAAGGCAAGCAAATATAAAATAATTGGTAATCCTGTATTCATAAAGGTGAGCTCTCTTCAAATTCCCACCTTCATTACCAAACCCTCCACCCGCCATTGTGGAAAAATGCAGTGAACAGAAGAAAAAAACCAAAAGAAAAAAGAAAAAAAAAACTAAACTCTGGGAATTGCAGAAGACTAATATTAAGTCCAGAGAGTGATATATAGAGAGAGAAAAAGGGAAAAGAAACCCAGAAAAGAGCCAATGTTTGTGGTAAGAAAATGCTTCAATCTTGTAGGTATTATACTAGTCTTTTCATAAAGGAAAAACTTTGAAGAAAATAGGAAGACTTTTTAACATACTCATGCATAGTTGCATACTACTAAACAAAGGGGGATTATAAAGGCAAAGTGTAGCTGGATATTGAATCCGACAAGTTGGTTTGGATGTTTTTACCTAAATTAATGTTATATTTTAGTGTTTATCAATAGAATTTTACAGCTAGTTTTAGTTATCCGTACCTACAAATTGTTCAAGTTGTTGATAAACTAAAATTCACATTCTTGTAACTATTGTTATTATAATAATTATATTGAGAAAATATTCTATGCAATATTGGTGGTGAAAATTAAAAGTTTCTAAAAACGTTCTAATTTTAAGTTTTAAAAATTTAATTTAGGGTTTAGAGATTACGGTTTATGTTTTAAAATAATATATTAAGATTTAAGTTTTAACCAATAAACACTAAATTCTAACTCTCAACTCTAAATTCTAACCAAAATCCCTAATTTATAAGCACATAAACCTAAATCCATAAACTATAAACCCTAGACTAGAAGTTTATAATATTTTTTTATTTCTACCACCAGTGCAGTGCATAATATAATTACTCATATATTCATTGAATTAAGATTTTTACATCAATTATTAATAATTTATTGAAAGGTAATAAAATATTTAACTGAATGAAATATAAGATTCAATTATTCAAGATAGCTGTCTATAGAATCTTGATTAAAAAATAGGATAAATTACTTCATTGACCACCATATTATTAAAAAATTGTGATTTAATCACATTACTTTTTTAAGCAATTAAACCACTAAACTATTTAAATGATATAATATGACTCCAGCCGTTAAAAGTAACAGAAAAATTAACAGGATTGTTAAATAAAATTAGTATAATTACATCTTTAGTCCCCTATATTTTAAAAATTTATCAATTTGGTCCTAATTAGATTGTGACACATTTATTGGAGGATTTTAATTATTTTATTTAATTAATTAATTTTTCCCTCCAATCACCTGATTGGAGAAGGAAAAATAGAAGCAATAAAAATTTCCCCATAAAGAATTAAACATGCGCCCTTACATTTAAGGGTGATGGTCAAGTGTGCTTGCCACTGGCCAAGCACATTTTTGTTATAAAATACAACATTTAATATATGTTTTAAATACTTGTTAATGCCCGAAAAAATAAAAATAAAGAAAATGACCTCGGGTGGATTTGAACTAATGCCCTTGGAGTAAAAGTAGAGTGTGCTTGAAACTAAGCCAAGTATATTTTTAGGATATGATGTACAACATTTGATATATGTCTTAAATAATTGTTAATGCCCGGAAAAATAAAAGGAAAGAAAATATAATTTTAAGAAAATTGAACATAAACTATTTAACCCAATATAATTTTGATTTATTTATTTATTTATTTAAAATTAATTAATAAAATTAAATTAAAATAATTAAAATGTCACCACCTAATTAAATAATTAATTTATTTTATTTGATTAAAATTAAGACCAAATTGATAGATTTTTTAAATATAGGGGACCAAATGTATAATTATACTAATTTTATTTAACAGCCCATCAACTTTTCTATTATTTTTAACGGTTGTTAGTCATTGATACCATTTAAATAGTTTAGAGATTTAATTGCTTCGAAAAAAAGTAATGTGATCAAATCGCAACTTTTCAAATAATATGGTGGTCAATGAAGTAGTTTACCCTAAAAATTAACACATTTTTTCGCTCTGCTTCTCCTCCTCGTCTCTCAAAGAATCAACTTTGAAATTGACTCTTCAGAAGCAACATTGGAACGAATTCACAGTAACAATTCTCATGTACGATAATAATCCTCATGTGATTTATACATTTAAGGGTAAATACAATAGAATTATGAACCAATTACTCCTCTAATACCCTTAAAGTTGCGCCATAATCCACTAATACCCCCGTTGTCACTCAACTAAAGTTGATCTCTATTGAACTTAAAGAAACAATTGAACTCAATTGCGATTTATGGCAATTACACGTTGAGAAATAGAGATGGAAAGAATCACCCAAGTTAGAGTGTACAAAACCGAATTCAGTTAACCATTAATAAATTATTTAAGTTAATTTGTAACTCTAGGTCACCTAATTCTCAAACTAAACCGTAATCATTCAACCGGTTAACCGTTTATTCGTTAACCAAAATATTCGGTTAGTTTAGGTAACGAATTTTTATTTTGTTTATTAAAATATAAATTTTAATAACTTGTTAGAAAAAAAAAATATATATATATATACTTTTAAAAACATGATATTAATATCTTTTTTAATACTAACAAGTTAAACACTTAAACTTCATAAAAGAAAAGATTATTTTTTTAATATAAAATATTAAAATGGCATATAATATAATAATATATATTATGTAACCGTTCAGTTGCCCGTTTGTCCCAAAACCGTAACCAAACCGATTTTTTTATTAAAATAAACAACAAAAAACACAAACTAAAATTTTCAGTTCAGTTAACCAAATTTTCGGTTCAATTTTTTCGAATTTCAGAATCGATTTCGATTTTTTTTTGAAGGAGAGCAATTGCATATCTCATGTACGATAAAAAGCCATAATCCACTAATACCCCCGTTGTCACTCCAACTAAACAAACAAAATAATCCTCATGTACTCCTCTAAAAACCGGCTATACGTAAGGTAAATACAATAGAATTATGAACCAATTCAAAAAATCATGTTAAATCTCCACCAAAATATTACATAACTCAGTAGTTTTTGAACCCCCACTTTATTACAAGTATCAAGCGGCCGTCAATGTGTAGAAACAAACAAGCCAGCCTCTATTACACAACTGAAACAGAAAACTAAGTGTCATGTTGCTACATACACTGAAACAGCACTCGATTTTTAGAAAGAAAAATGTTTGGACTAATACCAATAAATGCAAGAAGTAATTATTATAAAACCATGACTCTGGGCCACCCATCTCATCCCCCTACTTTTCTGGAAAAACTTCTGCCAGATTGTATCTGTTGGGTTGGTCTATTTAAAACAACACCATTTTTAGATTCCGCATTCCACTGCACCCCAGCCTTCATTGCTGCCGGCTTTAATTGTTGCCCGATATACTGCCTGCGATTTCCAATTGTAACATTTGCCAACTTCTCCGCTACATCCAAAGCTCCCCCACCATTCCTATGCTTGCTGATTGAAGCTGCTGTACCCAATATAATTTTTAAATACCAATATCAAGCAAAACTAGACTCGTACAAAAATAGCCACTTGAAAACTCTCCATGTCAAACTACAATCATCTTCCGATAACCAAATTCAGTAAGCAGACAGGAAATCTAACCATTTGTAATCACAGCTGCCGGCACAAAGTTCCACTTTACACTTGGTTTATATTATATTATGCAGGCTTCATCTTTCATATTTTCCATGGATTGGTAATATTCAGGTACGAATAACCATGATATGCTTGACTCTATATTAAAAAAATAAAAATCAAACTTAAAAAATAGTAAAAACTTACTTGGACTCTTTCTTCCTGGTGGCCGATACTTTGGTTGTTTCACAGTGTTCTTCAAGGATTTATGATCATTCTTATTCAGATGATTTAGGGAGGGAAAAGAAAAAGACTTTTTAGAAGCAATTTACAGAAAATACTACTAGAGAGGAAAAACCACTAAGATACATTACAAGATAAGTAACAATTACCTGATTAACCATCTCCAGCTTGCGTTGCACACCTGCTAGAATTAATAATAATTAGAAATCAACCATAAGAGATCTCCAAGTAAACAGCACTTAGAATAGTTAATGGACAAGGGGGGAAAACTAGATCATGCACTCAATATCAAATATCATTAGTAAACTACTAATGCATTAGTAGATAATCAACAATCCATCACCTGTAGTTGCACCCATAGATGCATTTGACTTCAGAGAAGAAAGATTCCCAGTGGGTTTTGCATTGGGTAGAACCCCAGAATACCTTCTAGTTGATTGCTGCTCCAATTTTCGTCTCACCCCAACTACAAGCATGCAAATTACAGATTATCCATATAATAACCAAATAACATAATCCCTCTAGAATAAAGGACAAAAATGGCAGAGTATTGGAACAAACCAGATGGAGGAGTTCTAGAAACAGCTGCTCTAGGACGCAGAGAAGGTGGAACATAAAGGCAACTCTGCACATTATAAGAAAATTCAATGAGAATAGCACTAACTACAGCATAAATGTCATTTGACCTCATATAAGAACAAAGAGGAACATTAAAAAAAATTTACAAAAAAAATTTTACCTGAAAGAAAGGATGTTGAAGGGCCTCAGCAGCAGTAGGCCTTCTGCAAGGATCCAACGAACAGAGAGACTAGAGACAAACAGTAAAGAAAATGTCAATTTGTCTTCAAACAATTCAAAAATAAATAATTTAACAGTGACATAACAGAAAGTCCTTCCTGCTGCAGAGTGAGGGTAGAAAGGAATAAAAGCAACAGAGTTAGCAGAAATGCACTTAACTGTAATAAGGTTTATTGCATCATCGCTTGCTGATGGAATCAACGTAGAAAGATGCACACCAGTGAACTTCAATGTTCAATAACAGACAGGTTGAAAACAATATTAGATTCCATATGCTCGAAAGAAAATCCATATGAAGAAAACTGATAGAAAGAAATACCTCTGGGAACTGGTAATTTATAGCTCTTGCAAGATTAAACCCATCCGGCCATGAATCTTCAGTTGGAGTGCCTACCACACTGCAAATTTTGTAAATTTCATCTGCTTCACTGCACATACACACATAATAAGGGTTAGCATCAATTCTGTGAATCACCAGTCAAATACCCGCTGTTGTTACAAATTAGAAAATATACAGAATTGGATATCATCTAATCCTACAAAATTCCATGATCTCAAGATGTACTCAACAATCAACACAGAATAATGATAAAGGAAAAGAACATACCTTGTGCCAGGAAAAAGAGGGCGTAAGGTGAACAGCTCAGCCATGATTGCACCCATCGCCCACATATCTATAATCAAGGAGAAAAACTGTAATTGAAAAGGGCTATCACCACTTTTATCTTAAGTGATTCACTATTAATTACACAGAAAACACACCAACTTTTGAAGTGTAAAGGTATGATTGAAGAAGTACTTCAGGGGCACGATACCTAGAAATGAAGAAAGCCAAGCTTAGAATTGGAATGAATATAGGAGAAAAAGGGTTGAAAACACTAATTCTCAAATATCAAACCTACCAGCGTGTTGAGACATACTCCGTGTACGGGGGATGTGAACTTATTTCTCGTGCAAGACCAAAATCCGCTATTTTGATTATATCTTTAGTAACCAATAAATTCTCTGGAAAGAAAAAGGCAGTTAGTTACAGAATATTCCTTTCGAGTGAATGTAACAAAAATATGAATTTTATAGAAAAAAGAAATAAACACAATACCAGGCTTTAGGTCGCGATGAAAATATCCCCGCTGGTGCATGTATGCAAGACCTTGAAAGACTTGGAAGAACCAATTTCTGATTTCAACTTCTGAAAAAAGCTTTTCCCTGTCTTTCATAAGTTGGTATAGGTTGCATTCCTGGAACAATTTCATGCTCTCAGTAAAATAACTAAACCCCCAATGATTAAAAGCATGTTTTGGTAGAACAAACATAGGTTACTAACCATATATTCAAACACAAAGTATAGAATGTCATTTTCCCTGATGACCTCCTTAAGCTTCACAATATTGGGATGATTCATTCTCCGCAGTGACTGTCAAGGAATACAGGCAATCATGCATAAGGGGGGGGGGGGGGGGGGGGGGACTAGGAGCAAAACCAGAGAGAGAAAAAAGCAACTCATATTACCTTAACTTCTCTCAGATTCACACACTCTTCCCATGAGTAATATTTCTTCTTCATTTTCTTAATTGCAACCTTCAAAACAGAAAATAATTATCTCAAAACGATATACCAACATCAACATATTAAAAGAAACATGTTTGTAAATCAAATAAAAAAATTCCCAGGAATACTCACAACTTCACCAGAGAGCTTATTAATAGCTCTCCACACAGTTCCAAATGTTCCATCACCAACTTCCTTAATTAACTTGTACCTAATTCATTGAAACATTGATAAGAAAAAATCATGCGTAGAATGAATATTGTGAAGTACAATCACAGAGGAAACAACTTACCTTTCCATTTTCTAGCAGACCAAAATGTAGCCCTTTCTTTATTTAAGAGTGGTATAAGAACCAACAATAGAAAGTGACATTTATCTTCAGTAGAAGATTGCTTGTATTAACTGAAACTATAAAACATTAAAAGAAAAAATTGCCCTGCCAGTCAGCTAAATCCACCAGGAGTTTTAAGGCGGATGGGCCTCACAGCATTAATTGGTACTAAACCCACAACTTCAAGACGAAAACAACGCATCAACGGAAGAAACAGATGAGCTCCACAAAACATACTGATACGAACCAACCGGAAAGATTGCTTCAGCCAACATAAAGGATGCTGAGTTCAATATACAACCACTTGATTCAACAGCTTAATTGCAATTAACTCGTGAATACTATGAACAAACTGTTGTAGGTAAACCACCATAAACCACCATCTCATCACTAATCAGAAGTCATCAGGACTCAGGAGCAACAATAGAAAATTAACCGAGTACTATACCAGCTAATGCTTAGTAATCAACTGTCTACTGTGAGAGTTCAGCCCTGTTATGATTGAAGAGGAAATAGAAAAATAAGATAAAGGGTACAAAATGAATAAATAGTTAATAGGTATGAGGAAAGATAATTATGTAAATATATATTTTACCTTCACAAAAAAATTGACCAAATGTTGTATCAGCAAAGCACTGCAAGAAAAATATTTAGCACCTTATTATCTAATTTTAGTCAAATAGAGAAAGAAAAAATGGCTTACTGGCAGAAGTGTGCTAAAGATCTAATACCTATCTCTGAAATAACATGCATTACACTTCCAATGTTGGGTATTAAAAGGAGAATGGGCACTAAGTGCAATTGACAAAGGAAACCAAGAGAAAATCTCCATGGACAAGAAACCGCCAGTCGAGTACTTCTTGGAATGAAAAATTCCGGAAAAGGTGGCAATTTGACCAGAACCGCGGTTGTTCCATGTCTTGAAAAGTTTAAATCCAGGTCCGGTGCAATCTAACATTAAAATAACATCAATTGAAATTAGAGTCAAGACAGATTTAAGAGGAGCAGTTAATCTAATATGATACACAATCTTTATTAGGAATAGGGAAATAGTACAAGATCATGACATAATCGATGACTAATCTAAAAGCAAACAGCAGTACTATAAAATAAGAGGCAGTGGTTCAAACAATCGCACGCAATTATGTACAAAGGGGGGATATATTCATCTTAGAAAGCGAATTCTCGAGAAAAACCTGAGGAAAGCAAATTCAAATAATATTAAAATCAACCATTCTCAACTGCTAGCGACTCATCAGATCACGATAGAATCAATGCCCAGTTCCATATAACAACAATCTTTTCCCCGATTAGAAACAACAACACACTGGAAACCCCGTGAAACGAGCATTAGGAAACAAAAACATTAACGAATCAATTGAGGAAAAAGGTCGACGACAAGTCCAGAGAAATTTTGCAGTACGTCAAAGATGCAAACCCTAATAAATCAAATCAACTAAACAACATGAAGCCAAACGAGTTCCTAATTAAGAATAGGCAGTCAAACATGTAATCTAAATCAGATCCAGATGAAGAGATTTTAATTAAAAAATAAAAACACAAGAAGGAGAGATACCTGAAAACCAAGAGGAATAAGCACCGTCGCCAAGGACGGGGAGAGATGGAATCCAGAGCTTCTCTATTTCTCGGTCTCCTTAAGAAGCCAAAAAAATAGTACAATGTTTTTTTTTTAGGTTGTGTTTGGAAATTGAATGGAAATATCTATTCCTTTTTTAGATAACGATGGGACGAAAGGAGAGAGAACGCTTATATTTCGGATTTCGGTCGTTAGCAGTGCTGCTTTCTCTACGCTACGCCTTAATCTAATATGCTACGCTGGGTTGATGGACGGTCGGATGTCTGCATCATTCTCATTTCCTGTCTGTTCTTTGATTGGGATTTGGCACAAACCATGCTCACGTGCCCAGCCTCTAAACCTTTTATTTTATCTTAAATATACATTTGGTACTTAAATTAGACATTTTTTTAAACTAGTATTTAATGAAATTTAGGTCTTAAATCGATACTTGAATAAGGCACCTTCTCCCAAGTCCGTACTTAAATAATTTTTTTGCTCTCAAGTTGGTATTTAAATTAAACATTTTTTTAATTTGGTACTAAAATTTATACATTCTATCAATTTAGTCCAAATTTAAAATAAATCAATAAATTTAACCTTTTATAATTAAAAATCTATCAATTTACTCTTTATTGTTTTACTAGATTGTTTGTTCTTCTCTCAGAAGTGTTATATTAATTTCCTAGTATAATAAAAACTTTAATAATACCTTATTGTTTTATTGTAAAATGTAGTTATCCAACCGTTGCTTTGATATGGTAGACTCGATTAATTTGACAGTATCGTAAAAATGACTAAATTAGTGATATTTTAAAATATGAAAGGTTAAATTTATTGGATTGTTTTGAATTATGATCAAATTGCTATAATGTGTAAGTTTTGTGACTGAAATTGTTAATAAAATTATCAAAATAGTAGATGAAATTAAAGTTTTGGTACGAACTTGAGAGCAAATTCTTTAGGTACTGACTTGGGAGAAGGTGTCTAATTCAGGTATCAACTTGAGAGCAAAAATATTTTAGGTACCAACTTCGGAGAATATGTCTAGTTCAAATACCAAATGTATATTTAAGCCTTTTATTTTCCATCGCATTCGGGGTAAGTTTGCGCCTTATGTAAACTCAAATCAGTAATTTGTTCCTACTTTTTAATTGCATCAATTTTACTTTCGAAATTATTTAATTACATCAAATTTGCACTTGAAGTTATTTAATTTTGGTGGTTTGAGTTTATTTTATGGGCAAAAATTTAATACAATTAAATTGTTTTGAAGGCAAAATTGATACAGCTAATTGACTTTGATGACAAAATTGATTCAATTAAAAAGTAAAAATAGCATTATTGATTTGAATTTACTTTAAGGACAACCATTAAGCCATAAAATTACTTCTAACCAAAATTTGGTTAGTTGGCTAATCTATTGGATTTTGTCATTTTTATTAATATATATATATATATATATATATATATATATATATATATATATATTGGTTATATGCATGTCCGTTTTACGATTTATGTTTAGGGTGCGAGGCTGTCATTCTCAACAATATCGTCTCCAAAGTTCAAACTCATGTCCTCTCCTTAAAAGTGCAATGTGTCTTACCAATACACCCAACACTTATAGTTTATTAATATATTATTTGACATTTCACTATCAAAATTTATATATTTATATTTGAACTTGTAACTCTTTATATATGTGATATTTTTATTTTCTTCTTAATTTATCTAGTAATTATATTTGTTTTTTTTGAAAACAAGTAATTATATTTGTTAAACATTATACATTTGGTACTTTTTTAATTGTACACATTTGGTACTTGTATTTATTAAATCAATATCAAATATTTTAAAGTATGATATGAATTTCACATCATAATTTGTTATAATTTAAAACAAGTTAAATGATATATTAATTTTAAGTTACTTAATATCAATTATTTTGTGTAATGTTTGACATATACAAATGTCAAATATGTACTGTTTCACAAATATAGGTATTAAATTTGTTCAAAGAAAAACGTGTACCAAATTTGTCATTGAAAATTGTCAAAATTAGATTCCAAATACATAATGCTTGAAAAATATATATGTGCCAAATTAATTTAAAAAAACTATGGGCACCGTATTTATAAAATTGAAATTCATATGCCAAATGATATATATATATTTTTTTTACAAAATCTAAATCTAATCCTAAGGACTAAGATGGTTGTAAATCGTAATGGCTTTCTTGTTGTTTATTGGCTGATACAAGACCTCTTTTATACACTATTTCTAGTCGTTTGAAAAAATTGAAGAGAGTTTGGAGTTATTGGTAGCATTAAATTTGTACATTAAATAATTGTCTTCGTATGAAGTTTCAAAACTTTTGAAGAAGTTTCGGAACTTTCGAAACAACTTTAAAAATTTTAGGCGTTGAAAATTTTGATACAAGTTTTGAAACCCTAAAACTCACTGGATCGAAGATTTCAAAAATTTTGTGCTAGTTTTAAAACTTTGGACCCGGATTTTACAAATGAATAATTTTGTGCTCTTAGAGAATATTTTACGTTAGGTAAACGAGCCAAATTATTTGAAACTTATTTTTGACACAAATTTCCTTTAGAAAATAATTTAAGGATTTTTGATAAGTTTTAAACGAACAAGTATTTGCAATCTTTACAAAATCAATATTTATTAATTCAATGATACACCAAAATGTATAATTTTGTGCTTATATGGTAGTTTTTTTCCATGCCATTTAGCATGTTTTTTTTTTGTCTTTATTGGCGGTTGTTTGACCGTTTTTTTCATTTTTATTTTTTTTAAATTGAATTTAACATCGTCTCGACTGATCAAGATGACACTTATTTGATTATTTCACTGATATTTTCTGTTTTAGACTCTCAAATTAGATTTAAATATGCAATTTGAGTTTGTGGATGGTTTCCTCACGACGCTCGACTCTGATTTGCAGTCGTTGGTGATCTTTTAGTAGTTTAATTTCCTTTTATGGCCCGTTTGCCGGTACAATCCGATATGTTCATATCTATCTTTTGTTCGAGTATTTTAATTGGGTTTTTAACATTTTTATTGTATGGTCCGATCTAAAGTGGTTAGTTTCTTACGTCGTTGGTTATTAAAAAATGTTCATATTACATGTTTAGTTTTTAAACCCTCATTATTGAATTTTTTATTTTAATAAAACTAGCGACTTCTATCAAACAAAAATTACAACCAAGATGTTTTACAAGTTGAAGCTTAAACGTATTTATAAAATTTTGGTAGAGACTAAAACTTTGTTTGGTTGAGTGAAAAAAATGAAAAGATGAAAAATTAAATGTATAGAAAAGTGGAAAGAAAGAAAAATAAAAGTTTCTATCCCTTGTGAATTTGTTAGGAGGATGAAAAAATTGAAAGAAAACTTTTCTTTTCATTTATTGTTCGGCAGAATTAAAAAATGAGAATAATAAAAATTATGATTTGAAAATTTTCATATTTTAAACCAACTCATATTTCTCTCTTTTTACACAAAGATGATGAAAATTGATCATCTCTCTCGTCTTTTTTCGTCACTTTTCTTACCTGCTAAGCACATTCAATTTTTTGTTCACTTTTCCATTCACTTATATTCTTCCATTTTTTCACACAATCAAGCAAAACCTAAATGTCACGAGATCATGTATCGATTGGAAATCCACAGATAGGACCATAGCCTTTACATTTTTGCAGATAAATTTATTGGTTTATGTGATGATATTTGTCATGCAATATGTTGGCCATCTTTTGTCAAAAATGGAGGATTCAACTTAGGTTTTAAAAAAAATTCATTGAAGCCCTCTAATGTTTGATTAGTTAAAAAAAGTACATTTAAAATGTCAATACATCTCCTAACTAAAGCACTTGTGACTTCTAAAAAATAAAATAAATATCATTTGTGATGTAGGCCATGTAATTTGGACATAACTTAGGCTATCCGATTGAGATGGTTTTGGTGTTATGGTAAAACAGAACTAAGACACAATCCTAAAATGTTAATGTTGTACACTTTTTGACAGAAATGGCCGGCAAGTCCAGTGACCAGCATTGTCATATAAAATGTTAACCAGTGGATGTACTGCTGCTTGTTAATTTTATGCGTTTTTGTTAATCACGGTTTCGAAGGACCCGGCCATCTGATCCGGATCGTACTTTTCTATGTATCTGTAGGAGTAGGACGCCCAGGTGACAATGTATACACCAGCAATGATTAGGAATCCTCCGATAACACTGTAATATGCAAAAACAAAAAACAAACGTCAGCCTCTGGAACAACACCAACAATGTCAAGTGGAAGTTAGGATGGAAGCAACACAAATAAAACCAACCAACCAACCTTCCCAGATAAATTGGACTTCCAAGGAAAATACGTGACAGAACGGCCGATGCTACAGGTTGAAGTGGACTATAGAGAGCAACTAAAGCTGGCCCCAAGATCTTGTTCGACCATGTCAGCAGCCCGTAGTTAAGAGCAGATGCTACAACTCCCTGCATTACCTTCGTCTCAGCTCTCTTTAACTATTCGGTACACAGCTATGCATGTTTTATACAAATTACATTATTGTTACTTCTGTGAATGTGACAACAAATGTTAACCATTTTCTTCTTTATTTCTCCCGGCATCCGTTAAAAGTAATCCAAATTATAAACCCTATTTTAATCTGTATACGCCACTACTTCTCTCTGCAGGAAATCGTGCACTTCCCCTTTACAGGGGAGAGAGCCTCACCGGTCACTACCTTCTGTGATGACTTTTCTTGCACTTTTCCTACAGATTGACCTTGGTCTTTAAACTAGCATCTCAAGCAGTGGCCCAAAAGATTTAGAACCATGGACAGGCATACACACATCAAATAACATTTCAAACTCAGATAAGATCATGACATAAATAAGGGCCAAGAAATTGACTTCCAAAGCTTATAAGATTCGAGTAAATTTAACATCCACAACAAACTTACAGCATACAGGACTGCAAAAAGCTCAGACCGTGTCAGACTCCAGTCCGTTGATTCATTCATTGTGAGCAATGCTGTAGCTACCATAAATACAGCACCGAAAAAATAGGAAAACGCGATGACCGAAATGTTGGCAGGATACTTGGCCAAAACTGGAGCCTGGAATTGTTAAAAGCAGTGAATTTAATGTAAGCAAGTATTAATTACAACGAAATACGCAAGCAAAGTTCTATTTATAATATACTAGCAGCATGATGACATAAGTCGTGACTAATTTTCATGAAATTTAATATAGTTGTTAACAGTGAAATTCTATAGGAATCACTGCCATCGCTTCCTGTGACTACAACTAAGCAAAAAGTAGATGTTGCATAAATACATTATTGTTATCCAAGCAACCAAAAGCACCAGAGATAGTTGCTCCAAACTATGACTAAAACACGCGTCGCAAACCATTGTAATGGACCTAAAGGTGCTTCAAAAGAAGAAATTGAAACCAATACTAAATGCTTCATAAAATTGTTGGCTATAAATGAGGCGAATCTAATTATATTACCTTGGGGAAGGGGGTGGAGGATCCTATATAAGATTAGTTAATAGAAGTGATAAAAAAGGAGAAATAACTAATAATTATCCAAAAATCAAGCATGTAATGACTAACCTGAATGACCAGGAAAGTAGCCATGCACAGACAGTTCCCTATCAAGCATAAAACTCCGATATGCCAAAGTTCAAGCCCAAATGCAAGGAGACTAGAAATAAGCCATCCGGCACCTTCTGGTTGACCCCTGGCACTGATATCATCTTGTGCAGCAAAGTCTTCATCCATCTGTCCAAGCAAGGCCGGACCACGAAATAGAACCATCAATATTGCACCAGAAACACATATTAGAGTACCTCCAACCTTTGCTTGACCTTCAGTTCTTAGCAAATTCACTCTTTCTGCACTGCATATAGAATTTCATACAAATTATGGCAAAAAGTAATAGAGACATTAAAATATAGAAATGGACCAAATATATATAAAAAGTAATGCCATTACCCCATCATTACAGCCAAGAGAAAGGTAAAGACTGGAATTGAAGGCAGTATGGCAGCAGCATAAGTCGGATTCGTATAGCTAAGACCAATGAGAAATAGAAGCTGGCTAGCGAAAATCCTTTTCGGATTAACCAGAAGCCGGATAAGTTGGCCAGCAGGAATTATGTACATAACATATTGCTAGAGAGAAGCAATACTCACCCAATTAACCCAAGAAAGAAGAATGACAGGAGGAGGCGTTTGGTCATAGGAGGTCGAGTACTTCTGCCATGATCCATAATTTACACATTTTTGACCCAGAAACACAAAATTATGAGTACATATTATAGGAAACGTTTACACAACAGAGATTCTAGATTGAAATTGACTAAAAATTACAGGAATTAGATCATTTTAATGAGAAAATTTCCATTGATCATCCAAGTATAAGGCCAATCACAATGCACATCATCATCAGGTAATGCATAAACCAAACATAGGAACCAAGAGAAACGGGTGCAAAACGAGAAAAGAAAATGACCCAATTGATGTACAACGGTGGAAGGAAGCGGCGGAGTGGGATTATACTTTTCATGAACGTAGGCGACGGGGGCAAGAAGAGAGAGAGCAATAACATCGCGAAAGACGCAGAAGACAAGCTGGTTGACACCGACGTCGAGGGCTACTTTGGTAATTACATGATAGCCACCATGTATGAGTTGCACTAACGCCATGGAAGCATGAGCTTTCCTAGCTTCTCTATGGGACGCTCCCCCATTCATTACAGACATCTCCTTCCTTCTCAATCCACATAGGCAATTGTAATAATATATAAATCAGAAATTTCGGTGATTTTTGGTTGAGTGGCCGAAAACAGGGGCGAAGTGAACGGGAGTAGGGGTAGGTTCTTGTCCCTTGATTTTTTTTAAAAAAAAATTTAAAATTAGGTGAATTTATTCATTTACTTTACGTAATGTCTTACGCTTTCAAAACCCGTAAAGCATTTCTCGAACCATTTCTAGAGGTGACAAACGGGCAAGATCGCAGGGGATCAAATTAGGTTGTCTTCGAATTCGAATTCGAATTCGAATACAAATTCAAATTCTTTTGGGATATGATTTTCTCGATTTAGATAAGTTTGTACCTATATTTTCTCGGTAAAATGACAAAAGATGTCACAAACGTTCACATGTTTTATCACTTGGTTTCATATTTTTTTAGCAAACAACCCCTCAATGTTGTTCAAATATGCTTATGTTGGATGAAAACTGACGGTTAACGGTTGATTCTGACTGGACTTGTCACGCATTAAGATCTGTTGACGTAGCATATGCCATGTCAGATTTTTTAAAATAATATTTTGTTATACCCTTCTTTATGGTAACATGTGGTTGAATATCACACTGACACGTGGCCGAAAACGGATGATGACATGTGACGAATATGATGCTAACACGTTAGCAGATCTTTACACATGACAAATCCAATCAACAGCAGTCGTTGACTATCAGTTGACTGGCAGTTTCCATCCAACAAGAGTATATTTGACTAAATTAAAACATTAGTAGGTTATTTGCTCTAAAAAAAATAGAAGGCCAAATGACAAAGTATACAAACGTTGAGAGCATATTTTTATTATTTTGCCTATTTTCTCGAACTCGTACTTTCTTGGTTCTATTTTCTAGGGGTTTGAACTCTTTTTGGGATTGGATCAGCTCAAGCATGAGTTTCTTGGCATCAAATTCTATCGAAAGATTTTCCAGAGTCAATTTGTACAAGTTTAAACAAATTCACATTTTTTAAATATATAAGTTTCAAATATTCTCATTTCAAAATAACAATTAATTTTAATTTTATAATATAGTTGTAACGCCCAGGTTTGGAGCTCAGGAGATACTCGGTTTGGTTAAGCCAGTCCGTGTTAAGTTAATTTTGGAAAAATAATTTAAAATATACCATTTTAGAGTTTTTGGAGAAAAATAAAATTTAAAAAGAGCCTTTCGGTAAAATGTGGACAAATGAGTTTTGGAGATAAATTTTAAAATAAAATAAAATAAAATATTTCAAAATTCTCATCTCATCTCCTTACCCAAAATTATTTTCTCGTTAAACCTCCCCAAAACCCCATTTCACTATTACATTGCTCCCAGCTTTCTATCCAAGCAATTTCTTCAAGGTAATTGATTCTTTAACTTGGTTTCATCTTCCTTGAGTCATAGATACTAAGATTTTTGCAAAAACCCATGGTTTAAACTTATTTTGATTTTAAAGTTTGGTTTGAAGTGGAAGGGAGTTTATGTGATTTTCGTTGGGGTTGATTGTGGCTGGGTTTAGGTGTATTTTTAACTTTGTCTTATTTCTAAAATAACATGGAAATGATGGGTTGTTATAAGAAACCCGAAATGGGTATTGTGGGTAACTTTGGAAGTTGGAAATCTTAAGTTTTTGGATTGGTTTTGGGTCTAAATGATAGCTTATGGGTTGGTAGCTTTGGGTTGATGTTTTGGATGTTAAAAGATAGATTTTGATGATAAATTTGTTGGGATTGGCTGCAAGTAGTTTGGGGCTGATTTGAATATGTATTGGGTGAAATTTGGGTTTGAATCGATGTGTTTTGTTGCGAGAATGTTGAGTTTCGAGTTGCTGCTATGTTTGTGAGTATATTAGCATCCTAATGTTCTGTTTTGGGTTGCCTAAAGCAGAGGAAACATATTTGGGCTTCGTGGACGCGAATCCGGGTAGTTCGGAGGCTTGAATCGACATCTTGGATAGCGTTTGTGTGTTGGCTGGTGAGTGGAAATTGTTTTGAAGCTTTAAAATGTTCAAAGAAGGTTTCGTTGGGTTTGGATGGAGCCTTAGGGGACAACCTAAACCCAAGTGTAAGTATATTTGTTCTTGCCTTGTTTCGTTAAGTGTCGGTGTATATGTTTATACACGTTGTTGGTTGAAATGAAATTGTTTTTATCTCCTTTTTAATGTTGTTGTGTTGTCGTAGTTATGTCAAAGCCTCACGTGATGATTAGTGAAAAGTATGTTGTTGAATACGGTGATGTGTAGTCCCACCGGTAGTGACTAATAGATGAGTACGATAATGTGTAGTCCCTCCGGAATCATGCTAGTTGTTGTGAACGGTGACGTATAGTCCCACCGAAAATGGTTGTGCATGTGCATACCATGTTTTGTTTATGCATTTGGATTATCGTATTTCTCTTCTAAATGATTTTGTTTTTAAACTAAAGTATATGTTTTGAACTGCATTGTTGTTGTTGTGATTTTGTGCTCCGCTCACTAAACTTTTTAAGCTTACGCTTTCTTTTCCAACAATACAGATTGTTAGTGGCTTCGGAAGGCAAGCGGAGCAAGGGAGAAGTCTTGGAGTTTTTTGCTAGCTCAAAATATGGTTTTTATGGTTGTAATAATACTTAGGCAATGGGAATGCTAGACTTTTGTGTTTAGGGAGTTAATGTTCAAACTCCTTCGTAGTTGTTTTGTTGCTAGCATGTCTTGAATGTTGATAACATGCTATGTTGAGGCTTGTTATGGCTTTTGGTTAATTGTTATATGTTTTGATTTGTTGGTGTTTTTGAACTAAAGTATCCTTATTAGCTTTTGGGTTTGAGTTTGAGTTTCATATTTGCGTGTATGCATGATAGAAGCTTGTTTTTAGGGTGTAATGCCTCTAGTATGTTTGTTTGATATGTTGCTATGTGGTTCGTGATCTTTTGGGGTAAGTTTGGGAACGTTTGGGGATGTTGAAATGCATTTTCGGGTCAATTTGTGCCCAGGCGTTTCGGAACGTCTAGTATTGTTTCGAAACGGCCAGGCCTTTGGGGCACCCGTATCGGAACGGGGGTGGTGTCGTTCTGGTACGTTTTGCCACTGGAGGCTCCCGTTTCGGAACCAGGGTGGGACGTTCCGGAACGGCCTAATGTTGCTTTTTGAATGAGAGCCCACGTTTCGAAACGGGTAGTCCTGTTTCGAAACGCATGTAGTTAAAACTGTTAAAGGGCATCTTTGAAGGTTTTCGATTGTTACGTTTCAGTTTCTAATGCTTGTATGCTTCCTAAATGAGTTTATATGTATCCTTTGTGATGGGTTGGCCTCGTGTGCACGAAACTTGACTAATAACTACTTGGAAAGGTTAAGTTACCTTTATGCCCCTGCTCTGTTTGTATCCGTGTTCGTTTTTCCGTTGTTTGCCTTCACACATAGGTTTAAACATGACAATTAGACAAGATTAATAAAAAAGTTGTTAATCGGGGTGAGGCCTTAACGGGTTTCGTTTCAATTTTCTCTCTGTGACTCGTTCGGTTTGGTCTGATGGTTAGGCCGGGACGAGGGGGTTACAATAATGTAAATTCACCTTATAAAGAGGGAAAGTTTATACATATATTTTTATGATTTTTATGTAATATAACAAAAATGGTATTATATGTCAAAGATAATACTATGACTAGGGGTGGGAGAAATTACCCGACCCGATTGACCCGGCCCAAATACCCGATGACCCGAATTAAAATTAGACGGGTAATACCCTAAGACAATTTTTTTTTCGGGTCGGGTACTCGGGTCGGGACTGGGCCGAAAAAATGGTCCCAGTCGGGTACCCGGTGACCCGATTATATATATATATATTTTAATTATAATTATAATATATATTTTATTTTATTATTTTTAATTAAAAAATAAAATTAAAACTATCCAAAAACAAAAACATCACGATTCAGTGATTCACGAGTCTGCCCTAAGTCCCACAATTTGAATTTTCCCCCAAATCTCCTCAAATCCCTAATCCGATCAAATCCCCCCACTCCTCGGCGGTCCTCCACCACGGCTCCACCTTGTCGTCGACTCGTCGCTGCCGGCTTCAGCACTCAGCAGTCAGCATCAGCAAGTCAGCAGCACTGCAGCAGTCGAGCAGAAGCCCTGGTCCGTCGTTCGCCACTGGTTTGCAGTCGAGCAGAAGCCTGCCGCCGCCCGGTCCGTCGTTCGCCCACCGCCACCGGTCAGTCTTGTTTTATGCTGAGTTTCAGTTGCTTAATGAATGATGATTGCTGAGTTCAATGTTAGTATTAACTTAGTATGTTACTGTAATTTGTTTGTATGCTTATTTTAATCAAGCAAATGAGGCAGTTTTGTTTGTATGTTACTGTAATTTCACTAATTTGTTTGTATGCTTATTTGTTTGTTAATATGTTACTCTAATTTAACTTAGATTATTGGATGATCTTCAGGGAAAAAACTGTATATATGGTTCATTGCCTATAATCTTTATGTGAATAATTGCAGAATTGCAAGATATAGCCTAATTAATTTATGTAACTTAGGAACATTAGCAATTGTATGTTACTGGAATGTGTTACTTCCAGGCAATGAACCATATAATATACAGTTTTAATGGCACAGTAAAAGGACCAAAAGAGCAGGGACTTCAAAGTCCATTCGGAAAGCTGGTGATGGCAGGACCAAAAAAAAAAGAAACTGACGGGTACCCAGTACCCGATTAGACGGGTACCCGGGTGTGTCGGGTACCCAAATCTCGGGTACCCGGAAAAGGCGGGCCGGGACACGGGCCTTTATTTGAGGTACCCGGATGAACCGGGTACCCGACAATTCCCACCCCTAACTATGACGCTAGGGATGGAGCCAGGATTTGGGGAAGACAAATTCATAAATAAATAATTTTTTTAAAAAATTTAAATAAGGCGACAAAGGTGAAAAAATTATTTCTTTAGAGGTATGGAGGGGCAATGTAATCACGCTACACATGACATCAACTGATCTAAAAAAACACTAAATTTAATAGTGGCCTTGAGTCGAAAGAATGAATCGATGAAATTTTAGAGTGCATGAGCTTAATTGGTTGTGAAAAAAATTACACATCTATAGCATCAGATATTTTCTATAAAAATAAAACATAAGAAATAAATATTTAATAAACGGTAAGGGGTATCTGTAGACTTTTACATAAAAAAGTTATTTTATTAATAATAGATTTGAAAAGGATGAACAAGGCAAAAAGTAGGGATAGTCAAATAACTTGAACCCGAACTTATTCGGTGTGCCTCGATTTGATCCGATCAAGTTTTTAGTCCTGAACTTTGGGGATCATGGCGGGGCGGGTTCCGGTATATGCTAGAAATTCTCGTCCCGCCCCGCCCCGATATATATTTAAATAAATATATTTTTTATTATATTTATAAAAATATTACTATAAATAAACGCTTTTATAGTTGTTAAGCTAATTTTTTTATTTGTGCTTATCGTAAAAAATTTAGATGTTGTTCAAGTTTTAACATATCTGATTTTGATGGTCAACGGTTCTAGTTTATTTTTTAAATATATAATTTTTCATGTGGGTAATTTAAAATTAGTTTTTATTTTATTTTTATATAGGTTTAAAGTCTTTTAAAACTAAATTTTGTGGTCGTAATAGTTGATTGATCGTATCTAACTTTTATCGTCGTCGATTTATTTTTTTAATTTTTCAGGTCAAATCAGTTCGAAGTCAGATTTAAGAAATGATATATTGAGACGAGATGAGACATATAAACTTATATTTTAATTCAGAGCAGGATAAAATCAAATTTAAAATCTTATAGATTAAAGTGAGATCGGAACAGCCAAAAACCCGCCCCACCCCGCCCGTGCACATCCCTAGCAAAACACCCCAATAAAAAGTTCTAATATAATTTTGTGAAAGATATTGAAATGTATATTCTAGAGAATGCAAAAGAAAGCAGGAGAAAATGAAAATGCGTGAACATGGCAACGTAGGAAAAGCAAGGAAAAATATGTTAAGGAAAAAAAAAGGAAAAGCAAGGGGAAAAGAAAGAAGATACCAAAACCTTCCCCACCAATTAGAGCCAACCTTATACCTTTCCTCTACCTTTACCTTTGCCATTTAGCATTTGCCAAACCCAAAACCTACACCAGAAGAAGAATAACAAGAGCACCATTCCCTCCAAATCCAATCTTCTCCTGGTTAAAACCTCCTCGAATGCTGCCATCGGTCGACCCCTCAACTCAATGCCCCGGCCAAATCCAAAGTTCTCATCCGGTCGGGAACGCCCGACGCCTCTCTGGCTGTGGTGTGCTGCCATCGTCTGCACCATCATCACCTTGGCGGTAATCATCGCAGGCATCGTCACCTTCATAGGCTACTTAGTTATACACCCCCGGGTGCCTTACGTTAGCGTCATAGACGGTCACCTCGATCCCTTACGGATCGATTACGCCGGTATCCTGCAGATTCAGGCCACCATTCTGATCCGAGCTCAGAACGGGAACAAGAAGGCGCACGCCAGCTTCTCGGATTCGAACTACACCCTTAGCTTGAACGGGGAAGACATAGCCCGGTTGGTGGCACCGCCGTTCGAAGTGAGTAAGAACAGTTCGGTTGATTTTAACTATTTAGTTCAATCATCTCCCATACCATTGAATCCAGAACAAGCTCAAAACGTGGATACGGCATTGAAGCGTGATTATTTTACGTTGGATCTCAAAGGAAGCGCCAGGGTGAGATGGAGAGTGGGGCGTCTTGGGTCGGTTCGGTTCCTGTGTCATCTCGATTGTCACTTGCATTTCCATCCTTCCAATGGAACCTACATTCCTTCACGCTGTACTTCCAATGCCAAATGATTTCTTCTGATTTATGTATATAGTTTTTCTTTTTGGATCAAAAAAATCGAATAGTTTTTCTTCTTGTTTCTTGTACAAGTCAATTTGTGTTAAAATGGTTTTGTATTTTAATTGATTAAAGATGTTATATATATTCTTAGGAGTTAAGTAAAGATTGTGAATTATCTTTGGAATTATCAATGTAAGGTAACATTATTTAGTCAAACATTTCAATATTAGTTTACATACATTGAATAAAGTACCTAGAAAGGTCTAAAATAAAGAGGGTTTTTTTTTTAACAAGGTTGAGCCTTTATTAGAAAATAAATACAGATGGGTCCACTAAAAGAAAACAAAAGAAAATTAAAGTGGAAAAATACCAAAGAGTTGGAGAAAATTACAGCAGACAGAAAACTAAACACACAAAGCTAAAAACAAAAGGAAAAATAGGCTTAAGGGAGCAATAAGTTATTAAACTTTTGAAAGAAAAAAAATTAATCAATTAAGTATTTGATTTTTTTTTGAAATTAATGCTGCCCGGTTACTTTATTGAGACAATAAAACAAAATTGAAACTGACAAAGCACAAAAATCGAAACGATCAAACCTCGGAACTCTACATCAGAGGTCAGAAAAGCTAAACAAAAGCAAAACTCAGAAACTCTTCACAAAAGAAAAAACCATGGGCAGCCAAGCTTACTGCGATGAGCATATCCTCTATGAAAGACGAATCGTGTAAGGAAGACGAAGAGTTGGAAACGTGAAGGGCAAACTCAAAACTCCAACTCTGTGGAAACGAAGATCAAAACCCCAAATCTACGGAGGGTCCGACCACCGTCTATCAGAATCCACCACTGAGAGCACTTGGGGAGGGGCTTCATCCACCCAAAACTCTTCTAAAATCTTCGATCTGTACACCGAAGCCATTGCATGCGTCGCTTGATTCCCTACCGCGAGATGAACTGAAAATTGCAATCGGCAAAATACGTAACTTTCGCCTTAACATCCCAGGTAATGGCCCATATCTCTGATCTATCTGTAGAACTGGAATTCAAGCTTTTAATTACGGCTAATGAGTCACTTTCCACTTGTATGGAGGCGAAACCAAGGTCTTGGGCAAGGTAGAGACCGTGAAGCACGGCCGTTGCTTCAGCTGCAAAAACTGAGGGGATAGCTGGACAATTCCGACGAGATGCCCCAACCACAAATCCCTCATGGTCGCGAATAACTGCTGCAGTAACAACTTTTCTTTTGGTATTGACATAGCTAGCATCCACGTTCACCTTCACCATAGACGGCAGATGAGCCTTCCATCGGACCACCTGTGGTGCCACATTCGTTTGCAAGTTCGAGGAAACCAGACTCCATTTCGCACAATACCCACGCACGAAGGTAACTACATCGTGCATGCTTTGTTTTACTCCGTCATGGTACTGTCGATTTCTTGTTGTCCATAGAGCCCAAATTAGAATTAATATTTTTGTGCGACGATGGCCTGTATTATTGCTGATTAACCATTCGAACCAATCATAAAAAGGCATAATTGAGACCTGTATAGGCCACGAGAAACCCATAGCAGACCAACAATTAGTAGCTAAAGCGTAATCCCTGGCTATATGAACGTTATCTTCTACTTCTGAACTGCAATTTTGACAATATGGATATGTAGATATACGCTTGATGTGTAGATTGTTTTTAGTAGGTACGTAATTCATCAGAAATTTTTAAACCTGAATCTTGACTTTCTCAGGCGCTTTAGTTTGCCATAATGTTTTAAAAACTAACTTCATCTCAGTATTTTGGATGTATGATTCTAACAATAATTTGTACCCACTGTGAACTGTGTATATACCCGTGTTTTCTTGACCCCAAACTAGTATATCCTCTCGTCTGTAAGCAGATATGAGAATCTCCAGTATAGATTTAACTTCAGATTCTGTATGATATCTAAATTCCACCTATCTCCCATAAGATTAAGTAATTGTGAGACCCTGATGAACTGGGGGTTTGGGGGGATTCGATCTTGACTAAGGCTTTACCCGGCAGCTAGTAGTCATTCCAAATATTTATAGATAGCCCCGTGCCGACTATCCATTTAAGGCCCATCTTAAGAAGGCCTTGGGCACTCCAAATACTCCTCCAGATTTGAGAGGGACTAGAACCAAGAGATGCATTTAGAAACGAGGTAGAATGGTAGTACTTAGCTTTAAGCATCCTGGCCACAAGGGAGGAGGGGTCTTGTATTAGTCTCCAACTCTGTCTCACTAATAGAGCAATGTTGAACTTTGCCAGATCTCTAATGCCCAACCCTCTCTCTTCCTTAGGCACACTCAAGTCAGTCCACTTGCACCAATGAATACCCCTTTTTTAGCACTCTTTTGCCACCAGAAACGAGCCATAATAGACTCAAGTTCCTGACATAGAGATTTAGGAAAGAGAAAACAGCTCATAGCGAAAAGAGGTAAAGCTTGCAACACGGATTTAATAAAAACCGCCTTACCACCTTAAAAGAGTTTGCGAGAATTCCAACTCTTCGAGCGTTTGATAAATCTGCTTCTTAAATCCGAAAAAGTCCTCCTTTTGTCCGTCTCTACTAGCGTAGGCAAACCAAGATATTTCTCCGGGTTTGTCGTGGCCGAAACCCCAAGAATACGACAAACATCCGTCTTATTCTCTTTCGAAACATTCGAGCCAAAGAAGATGCCCGACTTTTCATAATTTATCAGCTGTCCAGAACTACAGGCATAAGCAGTGAGGAACGCCTTAATATTTGCAGCTCTAGTAGCTGTCGCGTCCCCGAAGAGCAAACTATCATCTGCGAACAATAATGGGTGATACATGGTGCATAACGATTAATGCGAACCCCGCACACTTCCCTACTAATATCAGCTTTACGGAGAAGAGAAGACAAACCTTCGCTGCAGATTAAGAAGAGATATGGACTAAGGGGGTCTCTTTGCCTTAAGCCTCTAGATGGGAAAAACTTTACTCCCACAACCCCATTTACAATCACCGAATACGATACAGTAGATATGCACCTCATGATCTCAGAAACACACTGTTCGGCAAACCCCATTTTCAAAAGCATTCCTTCCACAAAGGCCCATTCAACCCGATCATAAGCCTTGCTCATATCCAATTTTAGAGCAAAGTTTCCTTCCTTCCCTGTTCTTTTATTTCGGAAATAATGCAAAGTCTCATACGCCACAATGATGTTATCAGTAATGAGACGATTTGGCACGAAGGCACTCTGAGCAACATCAACACATTGAGGCAACACCTTCTGAAAACGATTTGCTATCATTTTTGAAATGATCTTAAAAAGAACATTACACAAACTAATGGGCCTGAATTGGGTTAATCTAACAGGAGCCTCCACCTTTGGCACTAGAACAATATGTGTGTGATTGATCAAATGTAGAGGGAAATCTCTGCGCAACACATTAATACAAAAATTGGAAATGTCTTCACCAATAATATGCCAAAAATTTTTGGTAGAATACAGCTCCCAAATCGTCTTCACCCGATGCTTTCAAAGGGCTCATTGCCTTTATCGCTGTCCACACCTCCTCCTTAGAATAATTCGAAGTCAACTGAGAGTTCATGTCAGATGTGATACATTCATCAATACCCTCATAAATACATTCAGCGTCCACTGAACCCTGAGATTGAAACAAGGACGGGAAATAACCTTTTGCAAGATCATGAATTTCATTCTCCTCTTCAACCCGCTCATCACCGCCATTCTCTAAGCTAGACATTCTATTTCTCCTCTTACGTTCGAAAGCATAACGATGGAAGAAACTAGTATTACGGTCTCCACTTCTAAGCCAATTGGCATGCGCCCTTTGCTCCCAGTATAACTCTTTTTTATCCAACTCCAAGTTCAACGATAACTTCGTTTCTAGGAGTTCCCCCAAAACATCATCAGTGGGACTTAACTCATTCAACTACTCAATACGATCTTGGAGACTCTGCACAGTATATTTTCTCTCACGATTAATGCGTCTAAACCACTTATCAAGCCCCGAAAAAACTTGTTTGAGTCGAGTTGGGACATCTCCATGAATTGAATCCCACAACATTCTCACCTCTTGCTCGCATGATTCTTCCAGGAGCCAAACAACTTGGAACCGAAAATGCCATCTTCTTTCACCATGAATACCCCACTTCCCGTATTCAACACCAACGGACAATGATCAGAGAAAGAATGGAGAACGTGACAACGATTACCATTGATCATTAGCCACTTCTTTATCCAACCGCTCTCGGATTACCGTGGATTCCAAGCGACCCTTTTCCCATGTAAACCAGGATCCATGGTAACCCAGATCATGCAAACCGCAATCCTCCAGAACATCCTGAAAACCTTTCATCTGCCTCTCACTTCTAATTAGACCCCCTGCTTGTCAAAGGAGTACATAATCTCATTAAAATCCCCAATCACCAACCAAGGGATCCCAGAACTATTATGTAACTAACGAAGAAGCTCCCAAGCTGCATTACGCCTCCTTTCCTCTGGGGCCCCATAAAACCCAGTGCATCTCTAACTGTTCCCATCAGAATCATCCGAAATAAGCACATCAATATGTCTCTCCGAAAAAGATTGCAAAGTAACTTTACAGTCCAACTTCCAGGCCAACGACAAACCACCACTGCACCCCAGAGAACTAACATCTATCCTATTCGAATACCCACAGAATTTACGAACCTTTTCCATTCTAGAACTGTTCAATCTGGATTCAAAAAGAAAAACCACCAAGGGGTTATTGTCTCGTAGCACTTGCCTGAGATGACGAACTGTTCGAGGTTTCTCCAGGCCTCGAACGTTCCAACTTAGGAGTTTCATTGCGATCGGCTGGGCCCTTTTGTTGCATTTCTTATGATTCAATGGGCTTTCTTCATTAGTGCAGCCCATTATCGTATCAAAAACCTCCCTATAATTAACGGGATTTGATTACTCTAGATTCCCTCTCATAATGCCACTGCCAGCTAAAGTTCCCAAGTTTGCTCGGACAGTGCTAACAGCCGAAAATTTTAGGACTGCAAATTAACTTCCTAAATTTTCGCCACTCCCACCCACTGATTGAGCACTTACCATAACATCCTTGCGAAGCCAGATGCTCGCCGGTGCCACCGCTCGACGGGGAGGAGCCCGGAGAGAACTATCCCAATCCAGTTTCAATTCAGTGATTCCGGGCATAACACGTAGTGGACAAAAGCTCTCGCCATGGCCTAACTTGCCTCATAGAAAGCAAAATATGGATCTGAATTCATACTGAAATCGCACATACTCAGCAGCACCATTAGCCAGGGCAATTTTCTTCTTTCTTTTCAGCGGTTGCCGTATATCCAAAAGAACCCTGATACGCTTCAATTTTCGAAATTCCAATGAGATAGAATGCGAGTCATAGTCCAAAAAACTACCCAAAAAATTCCCCAGAGATATTGCCATACCTTCCGACATGTACCCAGTTGGCAGGTCATGCACCTGAACCCACATTTTCACAAAGTTCAGGAGAACAATCTGAGGATCTTCATTAGCATTTAGCCGATGCAACACCAGCAGATGGGAATTAAAGCTCCATGGTCCACCAGCATCGATCCGATCCGCATTTACACCATGATAGAGACTGAAAAGGAATCAGCCACCCCCTAACTCGGAAATAGAAATTCCACCCAACGGATGCCAGATATTCTCCATAGTTGATCTCATTGCCTGAAAATTTATGACACTTGAAGTGAGAAAAAAACCCACAAAGTAGAAGTCGTAGGAAGTCGAGAGTGGAATATCCCCCTGATCAACTTGCAAGACATCATCCTCAACATCAGTAATAGTTAGAGCCTCCATCGAGTTCTCCTAAGTATCTGAATTTTTTGCATTCAATTAAACTCTTGACAAAATAAGATAAATAGATTTTAGGACTTTTAAAGAAATTTTTAGATAAAATAAATTTTGACAATGTTAAATGACAACATATGACACGACGCGATGCACCAACTGATCCAAAAAAATGTTAGATTCAATAGTTAATATTTGTAAAAGAATTTAATTGATTCAATTTATTAGTTCAAAATCTTAATTAGGTATAAAAAAGTTCACAAAGTTAATTGATTTTCGATAAGTTCATGGGTTCTCACACCCTTAAACCAAAAATTTAACAATTTTGTTATTGTTATTAAAATTTTCTATCAGTCACAACAGTTAAATTTTAACTACAACTAATTCAGTAAGCCACCCAATAAAATGTAATACATTTTACTATCTAATTGGTTATGAAATGAAATAAAAATAAAGAATATGCCGAGATTCAAACACAAGGTAAAAAAAATCTTTTTTTATCATAAGATAAAAAATAATCATTACACAATTGTTGTACCCAACTAATGGGCTTGTTACGTCATACATGATTAAGTATAATTTGTTTTAAGGTTAAACTAGTGTTGAAGTTTATTAAAATTATTTTATAAAAACATATTATTTATAACATTAATTAGATGTTATCTTTTATATATTTTTAGTTAATTTTATAATATCAATATATTAATTATAATATTGATTAATGATACAATTATAAGCCCAACGAGTAATTCTAATGAAAAAAATATGTGTTGATGTTTATCTTAAGAGACTCACGTTCAAGCAGATTTGTTTACAAGGTGTACGTGCTATTATATGATTAAGAAAAAGTATGAATATATACTACCTTATAATCATCTTACGATTATTAAAAAAATAATGTTATAATTATATTTTAAAGTCAAATTTAGCACCTACTTTGGCACATATCTCAACAAAAAATGAAAGTTTAAGCACATATTTCAGCCAAAAAATAGTTTAGGCACCTATTTCAGCCACAAAAGAAACTTCGGGCACCTATTTCAGCCAAAAAATACTTTAAGCACCTATTGTAAATAAGAGACGTAGTTTGGGCACTTATTTTGTAGTTAAGTCTTATATTTTTTTGAACAAAAACCAACATTTTATTAAACAACAAACAACACAGTAATAGAGAAAACAACAACAAAACAGGGGAGGACGAAGAAAAACATCACCAAACAAACAAAATCAAAACAACACAAAAAACAAAAAACAACAATCGAGCAGAAACAAAACAACCAAAAACATGAAAACAACAACACAACACAACAAGAAAAGATAACCACCCTAGATCGGAGTGAGAAAGAAAATATTATAGAGAGATAGAGAGAGAATCGAAGCCAACGTCCATTCTTCAAGCTACATGTACTTTTTCTGATGACACAAAAACAAGAGACAATGGTAGAAATGCAGTGAGAAACTAACAACCAAATCACGTTCAGATTATGAGCATCGTGATAGTTGAAGGAGAAACAGAAGAGACAACACCGGAACACCCCGCCAAAAAAGAGGACAAAATTGGACGATGAACCCTTCTTGACCGCGAACCAGAACCACATCTCACACACGAGGGCCCGAACATGGCCAAAAACACTGGGGGATAAGATTTCACAACAAACTGCCCGATGGATAAACCAAAACAGTTTAACACAAAAAGAAACTAAAAAATGAATCAAGAGAAAATGCAAAAAAAAAAAGAAGGAATGAAAAAGGAGAAATTGTGGGGATGATGACCGCTTAGGACAAACAATGTCGCCACCCAACCAAAAACAAAATCCTAATTAGGGGTGATAACGAGCCTGACTAGGTTTGTCTCAGCTCAGAAACAGTGTAATTGCGCTCGGCTTGGGCTTGAGGCTCGCCGAGCTCGGGCTCGAAGCTCGTCAGGCTCGACTTGACTCAAAAAAAAATTCTATACTTTTTATTATAAAAGATTCGTTAAAAGTCCCTTTCATAATCAACACTAAAAAGAAATTCAATGACCGAAAATGAGAAAAAAATGTCAAAATTAGATTAATCCAAATAACCAATAAATATTCGTATAATACAAACACATACTTAAAGAAAGGCTTAATACAACTTTTCCCCCCTAAACTATACCCGATTTCCCAACTTGCCCCCTAAACTTCATTTTGCCCACTTTTTCCCCTTAAACAATTCGCCGTTACCCATTTTGCCCCATTCCGTTACCCTTTTACGTTAAAATTTTTTTTGGCCAATAACATCATGCCACTCATCAACGGATTGACTAAGTCAATCCGTCTGGTTTTATTTAAAGGGTAAATTACATGTCAAGTCTGTCAGGTTTATTTTTTTGTTTAATTTAGTCACTGAAAAGTCTATTTTTACCTTAAATTAACCCCTATTTGTTTCTAATTTTTATAATTTAGTCCATTATTTGTTATTATTAATAATATTATTTTATTAAAATGTTAATATTTAATAAAAATAAATAAAAACAAATATTTTAATACTAAATTAGTAATTTTTTATATTCGAATTCCAATTAAATTCTAATTATTAATTCTAATTTCACTATATTTGAATTATAATTTTTGAGCAAAATTTAAATTATATTAGAATCATGTTCGTATTATATTCGAATCATATTCAAATTATATTTGAATCATCTTCTAATTATATTTGAATTATTAATTTGAATTTTGCTATATTCAAAATATATTTTTTGAGCAAAATTCAAATTATATTAGAATTATTGTTGAGAAATATTTTGATATAACAATTATTGTGAAAAATGTTTTTGGACTTGTTTAAAGACTTCAAAAATAATTCAAAAGTCCTTAAAACGTGACAAAATGTTTTGAAAGAGTTCGACTTAATACCTATATCGAACTATACTTTTAAAAGTCGAAAAATGCCCGAAATACATGTTTTTGGATGAAAGTTTCGAAACCTCAAACAAAGGTATCGAAACTTATATGGGCAGTAGCTAATTTTTTAGAAACCTAAGCAAAGGTTTCGAAACTTTGGCCCTGTAACGGCTACAAACGGCTATAAAACGGCTAGTTTTTCTAAACCCCTCTTAAGGTTTCGAAACCTCTTCAAAGGTTTCGAAACTATAGTGCAGGTGAGCATTTAAAGCTCAACTTAAATGGCTTCCAACGGCTCCGAAACATCCCCAACGGCCATAAACGGCTACAAACTCATTTGGGACTATAAAAGGGACCTCCAAGCATCAAGAGAAGGCTAATGCTTCAATTGTCAATCAACAAATGATCAAGAAATTGTCTTAGTGCTTAATTTGTCAATTCTTGTATAGACAAACACTAGTGAGCCAAAATTGTCAAATTTGCTCAAGTGTTTTAGGTTTTGGGTGAGTGCTTCATTGTGAAAACAAACACCTATTAGAGGGTTTAAGTTTGCTCTATTTATCTCTTTGTAAAAGAGGGTTTTGATCAAGGCTTGGGTAGAAGCTTGATCGGTTGTAAGAGTTTCCTCCTAATCCTAGAAAAGGGGACGAATCAATTAGTGGATTGATTGTGAAATCCTTAGTGGGAAGCTAAGGTAGTGGATGTAGGTGCTTGTTAGAAGGCCGAACCACTATAAATCATTGTGTCTTTAATCTTTCTAGCTTCCACAACCCTTCCACCCAAATATCCACCTCTCCACCACTTGGTGAGCTAAATTGGTTGACCGAATTGAGCTCCACACAACTCAACAATTGGTATCAGAGCTTGGTTCAATCGAAGAGGATTAACATCCTATTGAGAAGATCCGGCAAGCTCGATCACTAGTTCATCAACCGGCTCAAATGGCACAATCTATCGACAAACCGTCTTTCTTTGACGGAACCCACTATGCCCATTGGAAGACAAAGATGAAGTTCTTTATCAAATCAAGAGATTACAAGCTATGGGATATAGTTGAAGATGGTCCGTTCGTGCCTCAAAGAAGCAAAGCGGAGTGGAGTGCCGACGATCGCAAGAAGATAGAGCTTAATTGCAAAGCCTTGCACATCTTGTTTTGTGCTTTTGGCCCAACCATCTATGAGAAGATGTCTTCTTGTGAGAGTGCCAAGGAGGTATGAGACAAACTTGAAGTCACATACGAGGGGACAAATGAAGTCAAGGAGACCAAAATTGGGCTCCTAACCTTGGAGTATGAAAACTTCAAAATGGATCCGGAAGAGAACATCGAGAAGATGTTTGATAGATTCTCCACCATCACCAACGGTCTTAAAGGTTTTGGAGAAGCCATCCCAGAAGAAAAGCTTGTTCGAAAGCTCATCTACTCACTTCCCGAGTCTTGGGACTCAAAGAGGACCGCCATCATCGAAGCCAAAAATTTGAAGACCTTGAAGCTTGATGAACTCATGGGGTCACTCCTTACTCATCAAATCATGAAGAAGAACAAAGAGGATGAGAAGAAGAGGGAAGAAATTAGAGCTATGGGAGAGAAGAAAATCAAAGGGCTTGGCATCAATGCTAGTGCCATGGCTCTCAAATTCTCCACTTGCCATCATGTCTACACAAGTGAAGAGGAGGATGAAGATGAAGAGATAGTTCATCTCTTCAAGAAGTGTGCCCCATTCATGAAGAAAGCCTTGAGAGAGCTTGAACGAGAACCTAAGAGAAAGGAGAGGGCAAGCACTTCAAGCCATAAGAAGAAGGCACATGTGGCTACTTGGAGTGATGAGGACTCCACCGACGATGAACAAGCCAACCTTTGCCTTATGGCCATCGAAGAAGATTCAAGGGTAACTTCTAATTCATCTACTTCATGTTCTTATTCTTTTGATGAATTACAAGATGCCTATGATGATTTAGTTTTAGATTTTAAAAGCCACATTTTGAAAAATAATAAATTGATTTCAAAGTTAAAAATTCAAAATGATTTGCTTTCTAAAACCAAACTTGAACTTGAAGCAAAACTTGAAGAGTTTGAATTAAAATGTTTTGATTTACAAAAATTGCTTTAAAATGTTCAAGAAGAAAAAGATTTGATTTCCAAAGAGCTTGAAAAGAAAAACAATTTTGGAAAATCAAATTTTTATGTTAGACAATCTAGTGCCCCTAGATTTATTAAAGGAAAATGTTTTAGAAGTGTTTGGGTCCCAAAAGGACTAACCACTTCAATTAAAAAGGATGACATTGAAAAATGGATTTCTAAGGGGTCAAAAATTTGTGCTACTAATGTTCATGGATCCAAAGCAATTTGGATACCAAAAATTACTTGATTGTCTTTTGCTAGGTGTGATGGAGAGTGATCAACAAGTCAAAAATTGAGGGGGAGCTCCATGCACACAAAGGAAGAACACTTGAAGAATGAAGGCTTCACATCCTCCCTTGAGTTCAAGTGCGGTAAAATCTAGTTGCTTTAGTGTTTATTTGATTTATTTTCTTTTATGTCAACTAGATATTCATATATGTTGAACTAACATTCTCATGATGCTTTGAGTAAGGGGGAGCCAAATTTTAAAACAAAATTTTTAATTGCATCAAAAAAAAGATTTTAAACCTCCATTGTTATTTTGAACTTAGAGTATTTTAAATTATTTTTGATATAACAAAAAGGGGGAGAAATAAGTGAAAAATTAAAGGGGAGCATTTTGTCAAAAACAATATTTCAAAGAAGTTTTGTTATATCAAAAAGGGGGAGATTGTTGAGAAATATTTTGATATAACAATTATTGTGAAAAATGTTTTTGGACTTGTTTAAAGACTTCAAAAATAATTCAAAAGTCCTTAAAACGTGACAAAATGTTTTGAAAGAGTTCGACTTAATACCTATATCGAACTATACTTTTAAAAGTCGAAAAATGCCCGAAATACATGTTTTTGGATGAAAGTTTCGAAACCTCAAACAAAGGTATCGAAACTTATATGGGCAGTAGCTAATTTTTTAGAAACCTAAGCAAAGGTTTCGAAACCTCTACAAGGTTTCGAAACTTTGGCCCTATAACGGCTACAAACGGCTATAAAACGGCTAGTTTTCCTAAACCCCTCTTAAGGTTTCGAAACCTCTTCAAAGGTTTCGAAACTATAGTGCAGGTGAGCATTTAAAGCTCAACTTAAATGGCTTCCAACGGCTCCGAAACATCCCCAACATCCCCAACGGCCATAAACGGCTACAAACTCATTTGGGACTATAAAAGGGACCTCCAAGCATCAAGAGAAGGCTAATGCTTCAATTGTCAATCAACAAATGATCAAGAAATTGTCTTAGTGCTTAATTTGTCAATTCTTGTATAGACAAACACTAGTGAGCCAAAATTGTCAAATTTGCTCAAGTGTTTAGGTTTTGGGTGAGTGCTTCATTGTGCAAACAAACACCTATTAGAGGGTTTAAGTTTGCTCTATTTATCTTTTTGTAAAAGAGGGTTTTGATCAAGGCTTGGGTAGAAGCTTGATCGGTTGTAAGGGTTTCCTCCTAATCCTAGAAAAGGGGACGAATCAATTAGTGGATTGATTGTGAAATCCTTAGTGGGAAGCTAAGGTAGTGGATGTAGGTGCTTGTTAGAAGGCCGAACCACTATAAATCATTGTGTCTTTAATCTTTCTAGCTTCCACAACTCTTCCACCCAAATATCCACCTCTCCACCACTTGGTGAGCTAAATTGGTTGATCGAATCGAGCTCCACACAACTCAACAATTATATTTGAACCATGTCTACATTATTCTCGAAATATAATTTGAATATGATATTTTAAATGTAATTCGAAAATGATTCGAATATAATATGAACATGATTCGAATATAATTATAATATAATTACATGTTTTTTCAACTATTATATTCGAATCATGTTCATAGTATATTTGAATCATGTTTAACATGTAATTATATTCGAATCATGTTTAACATGTAATTATATTCGTATTATGTTCATATTATATTCGAATCATATTAAAATTATTTTCGAAACATAATTTGAATATGATATTTCGAATGTAATTTGAATATGATTCGAATATAATATGAACATGATTCGAATATAATTACATGTTTTTTGAACTATTAGATTCGAATCATGTTTAACCAGTAATTATATTTAAATTATGTTTAACAGGTAATTAAATTTGTATCATGTTTAACATGTAATTATATTCGTATCATGTTCATATTATATTCGAATCATATTCAAATTATATTCTAAATATGATTCGAATATAATACGAGCATGATTTGAATATAATACGAACATGATACAAATATAATTACCTGTTAAACATGATTCTAATATAATTTGAATATGATTCGAATATAATAGTTGAAAAACATGTAATTATATTCGAATTATATTCGAATCATATTCAAATTACATTCGAATCATATTCAAATTACATTCAAAATATCATATTCAAATTATATTTCAAAAATAATTTTAATATGATTCGAATATAATATAGATATGGTTAAAATATAATTCTAATATAATTTGAATTTTGCTCAAAAATATATTTCGAATATAGCAAAATTCGAATTAATAGTTCGAATATAATTAGAAGATGATTCAAATATAATTTGAATATGATTCGAATATAATACGAACATGATTCGAATATAACTTGAATTTTACTCAAAAACTATAATTCAAATATAGTGAAATTAGAATTAATAATTATAATTTAATTGGAATTCAAATCTAAAAAATTACTAATTTAGTATTAAAATATTTGTTTTTATTTATTTTTATTAAATATTAACATTTTAATAAAATAATATTATTAATAATAACAAATAATGGACTAAATTATAAAAATTAGAAACAAATAAGGGTCAATTTAAGGTGAAAATAGACTTTTCAGTGACTAAATTGAACAAAAAAACAAACCTAACGGACTTGACATGTCATTTACCCTTTAAATAAAACCAGACGGATTGACTTAGTCAATCTGTTGATGACATGGCAGGATGTTATTGGCCGAAATTTTTTTAACGGAAAAAGGTAACGGAATGGGGCAAAATGGGTAACGGCGAATAGTTTAAGGGGAAAAAGTGGGCAAAATGAAGTTTAGGGGGCAAGTTGGGAAATCGGGTATAGTTTAGGGGGAAAAATTTGTATTAAGCTTGAGGCTCGCCGAGCTCGGGCTCGAAGCTCGTCAGGCTCGGCTTGACTCAAAATAAAAAAAAAATTGTTATACATTTTTATTATAAAAGATTCGTTAAAAGTCCCTTTCATAATAACACTGAAAAGAAATTCAATGACCGAAAATGAGAAAAAATGTCAAAATTAGATTAATCCAAATAACCAATAAATATTTGTATAATACAAACACATACTTAAAGAAAATACAAAATCAAACAACAACCAACTAAAGAAAATGAGCTAAATTGGGGAAATATTGTGGGGGGAAAAATATTTCGAAATCTAGTGTTGTTTCCAAATTATTTTCGAATCTATTGTGATTTCTACAGTGAAAAATTTTAAAGGCTAATTGCTTTCAGTCCGACCTCATGGAGGAATAAAAAAATTTAAAATTTTTTTAGGGCCAATGGATTTCAATCCGACCTCATGAAAATAAAAAAAATAAAAAAAATTGAGAGCGGGTTACTTTCACTCCGACCTCATGGCTGAATAAAAAATTTAAATTTTTTTGAGGGTCCAATTAATTGCAATCCGACCTCATGTAGATTAAAAAAATAAAAAAAAATTGAGGTCGGGTTGCTTTCACTCCGACCTCAATAAAAAAAATATTTAAGGCATCTTGAAAGCATGTCGACTTCATGATTTATATATATATATAAGGTCGGTTGAATACAACTCGACCTCATAAAAATATGTGTCGTATCACTGCACCGATGCAGGGGGTGCAGTGAGAGGAGCGGGGGGCATGCTTTATTGCAGGGGTAGGGGAGCAGGAGTAGGCTTTATTTTAGAGTTGAATGACCATTCATAAAGAGTAGATTTGTATTGATTCGAATAAGCTGATAAAACATTGAATGGCCATACATGTAGTAGGGGTATTGCATTGGAATTTTGAGTGGTTATTAAATAGATTATAGGGGTAAAAACGGGAAAATTGTATTATTTTAGTGGTGTGTTTTTATGTTAAATAATTAATGTTAAAGGTAAAAGTTTAACAAAGTCTGAAAAAAAAATTGAGTGAAGAATGAGAAGAAAAAAGTGGAAGAAGAAAATTTTAGTAAGTCGATTTTAACATTTTGTTTTGAATACGTATATTGTTTGTTTGTTTTTTGTTTAGGTAGAAAATTCGTGAAAATATAATATAACATTACGATAGTTTTGATTTTTATAATTTTATTGAAAAATATACATGGTTTTAAACGTGCAGAGACAATGAGTAACGTGTTTGTGGCCGTTATCCATTACGGTGGAGAAATTGTGAAAACTGATACTGGTGTCGTATTTGGCTCGGAAAACACTACAAAGATGAAGTTTTCAAAGTACATTTCCCTTCGAGAGCTGAAACAAGACATAGAAAGAAAAATATGAGCTGAGATTGTTCGTTTGCGGTACCGGTGAAAGACCTCTGATCATCCACTCAGATATTCTGCAATAGCTCTTAAAGATGATGAAGATGTTAGACTGATAATTGCAGAGCATGATTCATTACGTATTCGAAGTGTTGAGTTACATGCTAAGTTGCGTGTGAGATATGACGATTCGGGCCCATCTAGAAATGTATATGGAAGTTCTTCTCAAATGGGTTTCGATAGTGCGGTTGAGGACCAACCATATAGGTTTGGAGACAGTTTTGTTGCTCTGTTGGAAAGTGGGACATCAGATGCGTTTCATCCATATACCGGACCTTCGACGTTCTCAACGGTTGAGCCGATAATTGATCCGAGTGTTGGCATTGACGTTGAAAATCTCCAAGGCCGATGGGGAGAAACGCTTGCTGATTCTACTGAAGATGAAGATGAAGAAACTGGACATTCCGATTTGAGTGGTGATGACCTTGGTTATGGGCCTGTTTTTGGTGGTGGTGAGTTCGTGTCAGGTGGAGAAGACATTACATGGTACGAACCTCCTGCTCACATAAACTTAATAGATTATGATATGATGAGGGCACCTGAAAACCTAATCATACCTCAAATCGATTCGGGTTCCTCTGATGAATTCTCGGTTCGATGAAATTTAAAGACAAGGAAGAAGCTACATTGGCAATTAAAAAGTATTCCATCAGAAAGCATGTAGACTATACCGTTAAAGAATCCACTCTGAGAACTATATTTGTCAAATGTGTTAAATATGGACAAGGTTGTAATTGGAAGATTCGAGTGTCTACACTTTAGAGGAAAAATGCTTGGGAGATTACAAAGTACAATGGTGGACACACTTGCTTACGAAATTCAATCAACCAAGATCACCGTAAGTTGGACTCTGATGTAATATCTCGTCACATGAAGACATTGGTTGAAGCAAATCCTAAGGTTACTGTTTCAACGATTCCTGCAACTGTGAAACAACAATTTGAATGCCAAATAGAATATGGCAAGGGTTGGTATGCAAGAGATAAGGCGCTGGATATGGTTTACGGTAATTACAAGAAGTCATACAACGAGTTACCGCCTTTATTACACGCAATGGTGTATTTCATTCCGGGGACCATAATCAAGTACAAAACATTTGATGCATGCAACTGAGAAGGTGAACTTCTTCAAGGGAAGAAAAATATTCGACAAACTATTTTGGGCTGAAATTCTCTCTTCAACCAGCTCAATTTAATTACGATATCCTCTCACATCGGTTCCAGTCGGAAACTTGTTGAGATAATCACTGTAAAGTGGTGCACATGATTCCTCTGACTCCTTAACCAATGGACTCCCGTTTACCGGTATCCCAATTAGCATCACCACGTCTTCGAGTGTAATGGCACATTCTCCACACGGCATGTGAAACGTATGAGTCTCCGGTCTCCAATGCTCAATTAGCGCAATAATTAAGCTGGGAATCAGTTTGTAGCCACAAATAAATGTGGCGTGATAGAATCATGCCTCTTGCAACCATTCAATTATATTGGGGTGTGGGTGATTACTCCCCATACTTAGGTGATGTTTAAAGGTTTCTTCGGTTGCCTGTATTAAATTTTAAAAAAAATTATTAATAATAACAAATAAAAAAATAAAATATTACTAATCTCAAATTAACTTCTTTAAAAATAATTTATCATATCATCAACCACAACACTAGAGACGTGTTGATTTTGTAATCTCAACATATAATTTGAATCGACCATCCTTTTAAGAAAACTATATAGAAGACAAGTAAGAAAATATTAGTAAGAAAACAATTACCACTAAATATTCGAACTAAATTTGAAACTTACTAGTTTGAAAATTGGCACAAAAATATTTGAACTAAATTTTTTCAAATCTTCTTTTTTCTTCTTTAAATTTCTTTAAAATAACCGCAAATGTTCGTATTAAATTTAAAAACAAAATATATAAACTTAAAAACTTACAATATTTTCCTCAAATCTTCTTCTTTCTTTTACTTCCTCACCAGTTTCTTCACAAACTTCCTTCTAAAATTTCTTACCTTCAACCCTTATTTAACAACTACAAATTCAAACCTCAATCATTCGACTCACCATCCAATTAAATATATTATTTTTCCCTCAATCCCGTGATTGCCTCAATTATTGCTGCCCCATTATATTTTTCAGATTTTTTCAGACTTTGTCACATGCATGCATATTTTTCAGACCTTGTTTCATGCATGCATTTTTTTCTGCCTTTGTCCCATGCATGCATTTTTTTCAGCGTGCAGGTGCAACTTTCTCAGCTTTGGCGTGCAGCTTTCCTGATGCAGCTTTCCCGTGAATGAGGTCGAAGCAAAGGGACCTTACATATTTTTTTTGTTGAGGTCAAAGTGAAAGCAACCCGACCTCAATTTTTTTTATTTTTTAATCTACATGAGGTCGGATTGCTTTCAAATGGCCCTAAATTTTTTTTAATTTTTTTATTTAGCCATGAGGTCGGAGTGAAAGTAACCCGCCCTCAAATTTTTTTATTTTTTTTTATTTTCATGAGGTCGGATTGAAATCAATTGGCCCTAAAAAAATTTAAATTTTTTTATTCCTCCATGAGGTCGGACTGAAAGCAATTAGCCTTTAAAAAATTTTACTGTAGAAATTACAATAGATTCGAAAATAATTTGGAAACAACACTAGATTTCAGAATATTTTCCCCACCACAATATTTCCCCAATTTAGCCAAAGAAAATGATTAATTTATTTTAGTTAATTTACTTTTAGTAGATTTTTCCTAATTTATTTTATTGTTTTTCTTTTGCTAAATATAATACTTTTAGTGCATATGTAGATTTTGAGTCTGTTCATGAGCTTTTTGAGCCGAGTCTGGGTAGGCTCAACTCGACTTGTTAAGGTTTCGAGCTGATCCCGAGCCCGAATCGAGCTCACTCGAGCCGAGCTTTGACTAGTGTATATGTAGATTCCGAGCCTGTTTATGAGCTTTATGAGCCGAGTTTGAGTAGGCTCGACTCGACTTATTAAGGTTTCGAGTCGATCCCGAGCTCGAATCGAACTCACTCGAGCCAAACTTTGACTGAACTGAACCCGAATAACTCTCAAGTCGGTGAAACTTATTATCACCCCTATAAAAAGAAGTGAGAGAAAACTTTAAAAAGAGGAGTTCTAGGCACCCCTTTCTAATCTTGTCATAATTATATTTTGAATTAACCTTTCAAAAAACGACGAATGACTTATTTATAATAATATTTTAATCGAATAACATAATTTTAATTTTTAGGTGAAAAAAATTTATTATCAAATTTATAGTTAATTATGTGGTAGGTGTAGTTTATCTATATATATTTTTGAAATATGTTGATGTGATACAAGAGTAACATCTGTTCAACTTTGTTAGTCTTTTCAAAGACAACATTAGTTTATTTATATTTTAATACTTTTAAAACTTAAATTAAATGATGGGTTACAAAATTGATAAAACGGGAGGAGAAACGATGACATAGGGATAGATTAGTTTAGTGCTAGAGATGAAAATAGCAATTTAAGAAAGAGAAAATGTATTTTGGTTAAGTAAAACTCTTTTGAAGCCGCAACTGCATCGCCCAGATCTGATCTGATCTGGTCTGAAATCTAACTACATCTGTAAGTAGAACTCCGCTTGTAATTTGTAACGAATATGGGTGCCCTTTTTTCAAGCAGATTCAATGGCGTAATTTTAGGCTTAATCTGTTTCCCATTCCCTTTTCTTCATTTGTTTGTGTTTAGGTTGAAGATGGGATCCGGTGGGAGCAAGGGTTCTTGCAAAGGAGGAGCTTCCTCTTCCAGAAGATCTATTTTCCAATCCTCTTGCCTGGGACCGCCTTCTGGATCTGCTGATTCCCGTAATAAAAACCGGAACAGGAGACCACCGGAATCTGAGCCGGATCAGGTGAAAAGGGAACCTTCTAGCAAGGTTAAAGGTGAAGTGGCACCTGATTACGAAATGCCACTGCCATGCATAACATCCGGTGGCGGTAGCAGCTCCGGCAGAGCCACCACCGCAGCACCAGTGCATCACTCTCCTTCTCGTTGCCTCTCCGGCTTTAGCTTCCTTCCGGGTAACGTTAGCTTCAGATTAAGCAGAGCTAATAGTTTAGGGTCGTCTAGGGCATATCCTACGAGTCCTACGATATTGAACCCCGATGACAACTTCGTCACATTTGAAGAACATCCACAACAACTTCCCCAAAATTCTTCTTCTTCTTCTATAAGCTTATATTCTCCAGTAATCTTCAACGGCGGGGACGCAGATAGGGATAGGGACAGGGATAGGCGTGTTGGAGTCGGAAGTCGAGAACCTGTTGAAAGGAATGTACGTTTTAGCAGAACATTGAGTGTAGGAAGGCTTCGTGACCGTGTTCTTCGTAGAGCTTCTTTATCTGATTTCACATTCTGCCCTTTACAGCAAAACGGCAACCAGACTCACGATTTTGCGGCAGACGGAGGATCACGGCAATCGGCTACCTCTCCTTCCAGTTCCACATCCACTGCCCCTGTTGTACCCAACAATCCCGTTTTTAACATTCAGGACCATGAAGTTGAAACTTCACGGTCTAGAGAAGCCAGGTATCATGATCTACTCGAGCACAGATCCAATTTCCTTGAGAGAAGGAGAAGAATACGATCTCAGGTTTGTAATCTTATAATTTAATGTCTGATTATTACTGAATTATGCAGATAGCATCTCATCAACCTCTGTTGAACCGTACATTCGAATACGAAAATTGCTTTGGCAAACAATTTTCCCTAGTGCTTTATTTATATTTCCTTGCATCTGTTTCTTCTTTAGGTTTTGCCTGCATTCCATTCTGCTATAAGTTGATTGAATATTGTCCATCTCAGTGAAAGATGATGCTTATTTTCTCTATCTGTTTTCTTTAGTTACTGACCTATGTGACTGCTTTAGGTTCGAGCTCTTCAACGGCTAGGAAGCCGTTTTGAGAACTTTTCCGGACATGAAAGGTCTTGTATATTATCTGGTCAACATAGAACTGGTCGATGCACATGTCGTGTAAATAATCGAGATTCCAATACAAATGACGAGACAAGTGCTAGGGCTAGTATATCCAGAATCGTTATGTTAGCTGAAGCTTTATTTGAGGTAATTTTAGTTTGTTATGTTATTATTACCTTCTTTGGGTGGATCTTCCTTCTTTCTCTTGCACCTATGACTTGGAGTTAAATTTCTATGCATTTTAACTAGGTTCTGGATGAAATTCACCAGCAATCCGTGGTTTTATCTTCTCGACCTTCTGTATCTTCAATTGGATCTGTTCCTGCACCTAATGAAGTTGTGGAATCGCTTCCTGTCAAAGCATACAACAAGTCACACAAACTTTATGATGACGAGGCTGGACAGTAAGTATTTATTTTCCTCTTCCATTTGAATTATGTGAAGCACACTTTGTGTCTCCCAGAGATAGTTGAAGATGAGATTTAACTGCATATGCCTTGACTTTAAATGGATCTGCAATGAAAGAATATGTGGTTGGCATTTTAGCTTAGAGTAAGTTATAAATTTGTTTAATGAGCTCAGATGGAACAGAATCAGTTGTAGAAAGAAGTAAAACCTTTCTAGACTACAATGTTTGCAAATTGATATTGAGACAGCTTCACCTATATCTTAACCAGGGATTTAAAAAGTGGACTATGACCGCGATATAGCGGTTGCGCCGCCGTCCGAAACCGCGATTGGGGTAAAAAACGGTCCGCGATCGCCGCAATTCAGCTGCTTTTGCCCGAAACCGCGATTTAAAACCCTGATCTTAACTATAATTAAGCTAATGACAATAAGACTAAAATAATAAGGTAACTGAAGTTTTTCTTGTTTAGGATAATTTAAAGCTGAATGGCTTAAAATAATATTCAATAAGCTAATTTAAACCATGAAAGAAGAATGATTGTTAGTTCTTTATCACGGAGGAAATGGAGTCTTAGCTCTTTTTGGACGCGCCAAGTTTTAAAGTGTGCTTCCATGTTATATTTATTGTCTACCTGCATGAACATATAAATGGTGGGAAATGCAGTTTCTAAGGGCCCTAACCTTCAGTATGCTTTCTTTTTCAGTAACTTCATATCTCATTAGTTTACAATCAGGCGTCTTTTGGGTCTTAATTTTTTGCCTTTTATATTCAATTAACAGATGTTACATATGCCTTGTGGAGTATGAGGAGGGGGATAGCATGCGTATATTGCCTTGTAATCATGAATTCCACAGAACTTGTATAGACAAGTGGCTCAAAGAGATTCACAGGTATAAGATGGACAAATATTATTGAATTTCTTTTTTAACATAATGTTGCGGAAAATATATGATTAAGGGTCTGCCAGATAAAATTCACTTGCCATTTCTTACCCTGGAGATGGACCACTATTATTGCATTTCATTTTAACTTAAAGTTTTTGTATATATATGATTAAGGGTGTGCTAGATAAAATTAACTTGCCATTTGTTCCCCTAAAGTAGAATGTTGGTTGCAATTGAACGCCAAATGTTAGGTTATCATTCAGAATAGTGAAGTGAAACAGAAAGACCAAGTCATATGAGACTTGAAAGACTCGAAATGCATTTTTTATGTTATACGGTGATACAATAAATATGAAACTGCCAAAGAGTGATGCTGGCATGACATACAGCTCGATGGTCATAGAGCCTTTGAAATGGCACGCAGGTGCATGCATTAATCTTTCCTTCTCATCAATCTACCCGTTGTTTTTCATTTATGTAATTCCTAGGAAATGATCTGTGCAAAGCTACCGATCAAAGTGATCCTTTTATATGTTTGTGAAGGACGGGCCATACTTTCTTGCTGCCTAACCTGGTGATAAAATGTATGGAGAATTAGATTCCTTAATTCATTAACCTAACATTGAAGTGCAGGACTGTACCAATTTATTAAGGGAACTAATTTCTTTTGGCAATTAATATCTTTATCTAACTGATGGAAATAGTCATATTTTATTGTGATATATCCTCCGTCTTTTAATTACTTTTGGCTAGATAGAGCCCTGCCTTATTTTTACAATTTGGCACTTTCATTGTGCAAGCTTAGTAACTTCACTTGGCCTCACTGAAAATAGAAATTTTGTATATTTGTTGGTAAAACAAGGTGTGTTCACTTGCGTAATATCTGGAAGACTAGCTATACCATCACAGGCTTTCCCAGTGTGTACCATTCTCCTGTTTTTCCAAAGTTTGAAAATGTTAAGGGCATGTGCGGTTTGGGGAATGCTTTTCATTTTCTATCTTCATTTTTCACTTTAATATTGTGATAAATAGCATAAGTTACTTCAAGCAAATTTGGTAAATTAGAAAACAAGGTTTCCCAGTTATGGTTAAAACCAAGAGTTTCAATATTGTTATTTACTTTCTTTTGTTGATCATGTATAAAGTAAAACCTGAAAAGGTAATCCTTAAAATTAAAAAAAGGGAAAACACAGATGTAAAGCAGAAATGGTTGTCCAGAACTCGACTAGCTTTCCTACTCCTACTGAATGCCATCCTGGGCGGTGGAATTGGTTTCCTTTCTTTTCTTTTCACCCGTTTATGCTACTGTTATTGTAATAGGGTTATTGTGTTTTCAGCCTTAGGGAATGTGCTGATGTGTTATGGCTTGCAGGGTGTGCCCTCTTTGCCGTGGGGATATCTGCAGGCACGATTTGTTGGCTGTGGAAAACTGAGCTTGCAGTCTTACTTCATACTTCCCGAGGAGCATTGGCAGCCATGTAGATAGTAAGTTTTAAACCCTGGTGATTAAATGGAAGAGAAAGAGAGGGAGAATAGATCGATAATCTCGACCATAATGCATTTGGGAAGTTCATGTTTTCTTTTTTGGGGGGTGCTTTTATGCTGCCTGCATGATGCATTTGGGATGGCCACTTTTGGCTGCAAAAGAAAAAGGATGATTGTGGGATGGTAGAAATGTGAAATTGCGATTTGCAGTGCCCTTTGGGTGGGAAGGGAAGGGTTGGTGTTGGTGGGAGAGGGAGGGAAACGAAATTGGTTGCTCAATTTGTTCAATGTTTACTAAGAAATATTATTACTACTACGATGCTCAACGAAAGCGTATTACTAACAATTTGTTGTTTCAATTGAACTTGAGTACCGTCATCAGCATCGTATCGTTTCCATGGCCACTATTTACACTAACAATTTACCCTGGTTTTGTTCACCCTTACCTACATGAATAACTTGTAGCAATATTCTACCGTGTAGTCCTACATTAAAAATATACAAGTCCACGGAAATGAACTCTCCAGATAGTTGGAGACTTGGAGTGGCCAACTTGTTTTTGATTACTATATTTGTTAAACGCATGCCAACTTGATGCTGAGTATCCTGGACAGATCCGAAGAATTTTTTTTAAATAGTCTAAAGGTGAGTATAAGATAGTATCTGTTTATAAATATTCTTTAATCCTTTGACACTTTATACTGTAACCATCTAGAAAAACATTGTGAGGATAACCAATGTGTGAACGAACATTCACGGACAATTTTAGACATTTATCTCACACGTACGTAGATTTTAAATATTTACAAACCAGGGCTGCGCCTGCATTAATTATATATACTCATACAGGTACAGCCTTCCTTGGAATTGAATCAGCCGAAGTGGGTTTTTTATTCTGAACGCCACCTGAACCTGATCTTCTTTGTGCCCTGCAATTACCACCTCCAATCTTTTTAGAGGAGACAGGCCACTGACCACAGGAGACTGCCATGTCCTTATACTGCACCAGGGATTCAAGTGTTTCAATAATGGCCGGCATCCGTGGCCTGTCTTTTGGGTTCAAACTGATGCACTGCAAAGCCAGAAGAGCCATCTGTTTCGCTCCTTTCACAGAATACTGCCCGCCCAGTCTTTGATCCATGATATACCGCAGCCTCCGACTGCTGTTCAAGTAAGGTTTAGCCCAATCAACCAGGTTCTGCTCATTCTTACTCCTTGATTTCTCTACTGCTCTCCTTCCGGTAAGAAGCTCTAATACCACTACTCCAAAGCTGTAAACATCGCTCTTTGTCGTCAAATGACCTGTTGATACGTATTCCGGGGCAGCATAACCATAGGTGCCCATAACACGAGTCGTTACATGCGTGTTCGAGCCCTCCGGCCCCAGCATGGCTAGTCCAAAATCCGACAATTTGGCTGTAAAATCCTGATAACAAAAATTAATTAAGCCCAACTTAAGCTATAACACACACACACACACACACACAACAGTATAACAGACGTACGTACAGAATGAAGCAAGATATTGGAAGTTTTGAAGTCTCGATATATGACAGGATTGTCAGCCCCATGCAAGAATGCAAGCCCTTTGGCAGCTCCAATGGCAATCTTCAACCTGGTGCCCCATGGCAGTGATGTTGAGAACCCTGACCCTGTTTTCAACTCCATTCTTAAAAACAATCCATATATATATTAAATTTGATTGGAAAATGAAGTTACTCTTGAATAAATGATTCTCCAAACTTCCTCTGGGCATGAACTCGTATACAAGGAGACGTTGTTCCTCCTCACAGCAATACCCAATCAGCTTCACCAAGTGGGGGTACCGCAGCTGCCCCAACAATATTACTTCTGCCTGCACCCCAATTGCTTAAATTCATAATTAGACCAAATTTGTTTATGTAAAAAAAAAAGAGAGAAAATTTGCTTACAAGCCATTCACGGTGTCCTTGGTGGCCTTCAATGTTCAAAAGCTTGACAGCAACAGCTTGAGCCTTCAAACCCTGCCTCAATTTGTCATCAATGTAACCTTTATGCACAGCCCCGAACCCACCTTCCCCTAGCAAATAATCGGCACAGAAATCCTGGGTTATGGCCCGTAGCTCGCTCAGCTGGAAATCATACAAATCACCCCCAAAAGACTGAGCAAGATCCTCGTTGATCCGCGTCGACGACGAACGACTGAGGTCGGAAAACGACAACCTTCGAAACGACGGTAAGGGAGCAATGTTGTCGGAGAGGTCTGAGTTGGACGTCCTGCAACGGCTGAAATTCGCCACAACTGTTTGGCCATCAGTTGAACAACATTTTGAGGTGAATGGTCTCCAAGGCTTTGAGGTCACCATTTTTACCAATTACACAAACTCAGGGGAGAAGGTGATATGTATATGTATTATATGTGCCTGCTGTTGTTGTCCGTTATGTATATAGTGTCAACCATAAAAGGCAAGACAGCCGCAGCTATTTTCTTCCAACTGCTCTAACAACTACTCTACGAAATGGTACAACTCCATTTTATTTATTTAATCCGCCAGAGGTGTTCATGGTAAGTTAACCCTATTATTTAGCTTAAATGATTGGTTAACCATTATAACAGTTATTAACTATAATCTAACTGTTAAGAAATAGTTGACTGTTAAATTTTTAAACGGTTAACAATTATGATGGTTAACCATTTATTAATTCGGTTATAAGGTTATTATGTAATCTATTACAATTTTCATTTCAAATATTTTTTTAGAATAATAAATATATCTCTTCGATAAATATTATATTATTTTTTGAAATACTTAAATAGAGAGGTTCTAAACACAAACTTCATACTTAGTTTAAAAAGTACATATTTTTTTTTACTAAAAAAAATACCTATAAGTTAACCATTAACCATCATTTTTAGGGGTTCAGTTAGACAAAACCGTTTAACCTTAACAATTAGATTAATTAACCTATAAAATGAACGATTATGTCGGTTAACGATTACAATTTATTTTACACACCCTAATAAATATCCTCATGCATGCGTTATATTCTTCATGCAGGAGCGAAATTCAATAAGGACAGATTGGGCCATGATCAGGGAAGGAGCTATAATCAAACATTGAGAAAGATAAAAATTTATTAAGTCTTTAAATCTAAAAACATAGGAGGGACAAATGTCGTATTTGAATAATACTTAAATTAAAAAAATGACCTAAAATGCTATTATACTAAAAGTTTTAGGAGGGACAAAGCCCCCCCCCCCAACCAATACATGACTTCGTCCCTGGCCTGGCCTCTAAGAATTTTGGAGAAAAAATTAAGTTAGGATAGTAGCAAAATTATATTTTAGTCCCCTAAAAAATATATAATTCATTGTTAGCTCCTCATAAATCTAAACATTTAAAAATGTCACGCTCAGTAAATAACGTCGAGTTTTGTCACTGTATATACGTTATGATTTATATATACAGTGCAAAATTATTTAGTTTTATACTGATTTAAAATTATTGGATTAACTAAATCTAATGATTGAGATTAAAAGTTTTAAATTGGGGATAATCTATCTCATTTTACGTAAGAAAAACGTCTTCATTTTCTATTAAATTTTAATAATTTTTTTTATAAATTTAATCTCATTAATTTATTTTCAGTCATCTATTGATCTTAAATAGTGTAAGCTAAATAATTTAACATTATGTTAACGAATGATGTGAGTTGGTAAAATACTAATTGTTTCTGAATCCAAGACTTGAAAGCTTGATCCACCAATCCTCGCTATGCATTAATTAAGAAATTATTATTATTATTATTATTATTATTATTATTATTATTTCATTTTGGTTCAAACTCGTTATGTTCTTGTTGAACTGTGATCAACCCTAAACACAAGATAAACCTAAATATAATTAAATAAAGAAATAAAGTATTTTTATTTTTATTTTTGAATTTGATATTGTTTTATTTTTTCCGCAATAGTCATAAAACTTGGATATTGACTATTTTTACTTCTTTTTATGATGAACACATATAGAGTGTATCAAAATTATAATTAAAAAAGGGGTAAATCAACTTTAAACTTTATATTTTTTTCAATTTGGCCCTTCAGTTTTTCCCCATTAGTCATTGAGCTTGGATTATGGCCCATTTGAGTTCTTTTGATGTGACAATTTTATGGACTAAATACTTAATTAATTGTTAAGCTGACCTGATTACAGAGTTAAATGATTGGTTGAGACATTTTGTATTATAAATCAAAGAATTTTGTGCATAAATGGAGTAGGAGACTAGGAGTAATGAGAATTGAGAATACATACGTACATATATAATGATGGTTTGGAGTAGTTGAGACTGAGAATATAATGATGTGAGCATATTATCCTTAAATTAATGTTCCTAAACCTAGCAACTGGGCAACCAGCTACTCCAATATTTCATTTCTCATTAAAAATTTCACCACCGTGTTCACATATTTGGTATTTTGTTTTATTTTTTAATAGATATTTGTTATTTTATTAAATATACTGGGAATATAATATGCAGTGGCGAACTTGGTGGTAAAGTTTGGGGGTTAATTTTAAACTTTAAAAATTTTAGAGGTTTAATTAAAAAAATTCAAAAAATTTGAAGGCTTATATTTAATTTTTTTTTCAAAAAAGTTGGGGTTTAACTAAATTTTTTGAAAATTTAAGAGGCTTAACGAGAACTTGTAAGAATTATGGGAGGGGTTTAATTAAAAAAAATCATAAATTTCGAAGCTTAATATGAATTTCTAAAAATTTTGTAGGGGACAAATTATTTTTTAAAAATTATAAGGGTCAAAACTATAATTTTACAAATTTAGGAGGGGTCGTGGCCCCCACCCGTCTTCATTGTGTTACGCCAGTGATAATATGTGATATGAGATCAATGTATTGTTGACTAGAAAATTAATTGCGCATCATAATTATTTTTTAATATTTTTTATGATTATATGATAGTATATGTTCAGAGTGCGAGGCTGACCCTCTCAACAATGTCATCTCCAAAGTTTGAACTCACATCTTTTCCTTAAGATTGTAATGTGTCTTACCAATGCACCCAACACTTATTATTATAGATTATTTTAATATACTCACAGTAGCAGCAGAAGGTAGCGAGACCAGTTAGATATGGCTCACTAGAATTTGAGAATTAAAATTTCTCTTTAAATTTCTTAAAAGAATTTAATTTGCTCCATTAAAATTTGAAGAATTCATATTAAATTTAAATTTTAAATTTTTTAATTAAATCATCTCTTATAATTTTTAAAAGTACTCATTAGACCTATCAAAATTTCAAAAATTTTAAATAGATCCGTAACTTTTTTGAAAATTGTAAATTAAATTTTTAAATTTTGAAAATTTTAGTTTAAATCACTATTTTTTTTAATTTTAAATTGTCCCCACAAACTCTTTCACCAAGTCCTACCACTAATCTACATTCTACCGTATCTGATTCATTGACGAACTAATATCAAAACTAACGCATTATCATTTATAGGATTATACACTGACTTAAATAATTGTCTAGAAACTAATTAAATAATAGTTATCTTGAATTTTTTTCTTTTTATTTGTCGTGTGTTTCTTGATTGTTAAGGGGATGCTGTCACATGTTTTTTACCGCCATTAACATTGCTTAGTTGTTAATGATTTCATGAGAATTCTAGACACCATGTTTTATTATTTATTACCACATTGTGCTGTAATAATGCATCCAATCTCTAAGTGTTAATTGATGCTAATTTTTACTTTATCATTGAACTTTCAAATTTTCAATGTTGCTAATAAAATTAAGTTTGAATTCTAACAGATTAGCATAAGCAAAATAAAAGAAAAAGCAAAGAAGGACAAGAAACAGCATTTTATAGAAAATGTTGTGTGTTACTCAGATGATAGATTATACAAATGGGGGCGAGGAAATTGTATCAACGACCGGTTAAGATCAATTTATATCAACGACTTAGATGAAAGCCTACCTACCAAAACCTAGCTAAGGAAATTATACAACGTTCACATTGATAGATATATTTGCCTCTTGAAATATTCCCAAGAAACCGTCTATTTATTTACTAATTTCAATGCGATCAGGCCTTGCATGTTGGCTTTAGTAAATTGTAAGCATTTATTGGCTTAGTAAAAAAAAATAGGGGTCATGTTGTTTCACCAAACAACGAACCTGTAATTCCAGAAAAATTCAAAGCATTTGCATCATACAACGAGGTTTTAAGTCGGAAATGTTCATAATTCGAGCAGAATTCATACAACACATGCATTTATTTCCTGGCCGATAAAAAACTGTCACTGAAACCATTTGAGGCTATTATCGCATGCATTTCTGATGGTTCATTTTGGAGGCAAGGCAAGTGAATTAGAAGAAACATTTTTGATCAGCTGTTTTGTAGTTGAACATCAATCAAAGATTTACTTGGCATCAAACTTGTACACCATTATTGTTTCATCCATGGCCAAGTTTGAAAAGCAAATCGTCCAATCAACGTAGTGACCCTGGTGGTTAAGCTTTCTTTGGGTTTTGTTAGGTCGGGGTAGGTTGTGTTTTGTTTGGTTTGTTTATCGTTTATTTGTCATTTTATGAATTGCGGAATTTTATCTCGTAATATCTTTTTGCAATTGCTCTTATAGGTATTCTTTTCTTTCGACTAGGTTTAGGAGTTTTTAACGAGGCCTATGATATTATTTTTTCTATTTATAAAAAAATGCATGATAAAACTGACTATGATTGCATAACATATATATAGCACGATATATAATCTATACGATGATTGGTTGATGAATTACCAAAAACTTTCGATAGAAAAAACTGAAATCTGATCTGAAATTTCAATTATTTTGCTCCTTGTGCTTAATCCAATACATCTTTCGGGATTTTATTATAAATCTTGGCCATTTTCAGTTGTTAACAAAGAAAAAAAAGGAACTAAATGTATTGATTTCCGTTGCCGGGACTTGAACCCGGGTCTTTCGGGTGAGAGCCGAATATCCTGACCAACTAGACTACAACGGATGATGAAATTGGGTAAACAAATTCAGATATTAATTAATAATATTACATTGGAATTGCACCGAAAGACTTATTTTTATATAGGGTAAACTACATAAATGACCACCATACTATTAGTAAAGTCGCGATTTGACCACCTTACTTTTTTTCGAAGCAATAAAACCACCAAATTATTTAATTGGTTGCAATGTGACCACCAGCCGTTAAAAACTAACGGAAGGAGTGACGTGGCAGTTAATAAAATTGGTATAATTACACATTTGGTCTCTGCTATTTGTACATTTTATCAATTTGGTCCTAATTTTAATAAATAAAATAATTTTATTATTTAATTAGGCTACGACACGTGTCGCCGTATTATTGGAGGACCTTTTTATATATTTTTAATTTAATACTCCCTCCGTCCCACTAATTTTGTCCATTATTGACTTTTTTGGGGTCAAATTTTTTAAACTTTGACCTATTATTATATAAAATTTATTATTGAAAAAAATATAAAAAAATATATTTTATAAACTTTTAATCAAGTAGTTTTAAAATATATATTTTATAAAATTTAATTGTTTAAAATATTAAAAATAATAATGGTCAAAGTTTAAAATTTTTGACTTTTAAGAAGTCAATAAGAGACAAAATTAATAGGACGGAGGGAGTAATTTTTATTTTGCTCCTCCAATCAGGTGGTGACACGTGTCACCAGATTGGAAGAACAAAATTAAAGAAGTAAGCACCTTATTCGGTAGGTTTCGAACCCACGTTCACTGGGTTAAGAGTAAGCGTGTTTACCACTAAGCCAAAGCTATCCTTATATAGCATTGTACAAACTATAATATATATCTTAGTTTGGATTCTTCTTTTTCTAATCTTTCTACATTAGTACAGATGAGATGAAGTTCGTAGGGAAATCAATTCAGTCAAATTTACATATGGAATTAGATGTTTTAAGCAGAGCACTATCTATGATGTGAATCACTCTTAACACTTTATGCAACTATATACAGGTATTGTTATCTATGAATCAATCTAAACCCTTGAATGCTATCGCTATCAGCCATGGATTTGATACCATCTTGGGTTAGATATCATTACCTATTTCTCCCAATCTCTAGACGATCGATATTCTGCCAAGTTCCCACCAGGAAAACATCTCCATCTACAAACAATTAATACAAGATCAACTTGGAGGCCTGCAACGACCTTATAGCTATGCTGCATGCGATGAGGAGCTTCGAGAGCTCCCATATCGATTATTTTTCCTGGAGCTTCTTCCCAAACGACCACTCAGTTGACGAGCATATCCCACAACAGCTTTAGCCCATCGCTTGATCTCAACCTTCAACTTGTTAGAATCTAGCTCCTTCAACGATGATACTCCAGGTTCCGTTGGAACCTCCATGAAGGAGAAACATCGGTTAAAGCTTCGACCCGCTCTCTTACTACGACTGCTGGCAATGCTCTTAACGGCTTTGTCGCCATTGTCCTCCACACCAACACTTCTCTTGACGGACATGGTTATGTATGTCCTATGGGGACCAGCGCAGAATGATGTAAATGATTGCTGAAACTGAAACACGCACATATATAACTTTGATGAGTAACACGGCACTGCTTAAATTGACCAGACTTTTCAACATACTTGCAGATGGTTTTTTAATTTCCTATAAAACTTTGGTCTGTGGCTGCTAACATTAGGCTCATTTAATCTGTTCCAATAGCCAGTTCAGACTTCAGACTCAACTTTCTCTTTTCCTCCAAACGACGTTGTTCCTTTAATGTGAGAATTAGTATCAGCAGTTTCTGGTTCTTGTTCGAGAACGATTCCAAACCCAGACCCTTTGCACTTCTTCATCTCCCTTGTCTTTCGATCAGCAAGCCCTTGTGAACCGACCATTGTCATAACATTACCCGCGCAGTAGAGGATCAATGGAGGATCCTTGACCCCGAGGACCAAAATTCGCAAATTGCGACTGGAGCACTGTGAAATCTTCTCAAATTGTACAAGAAAATAAAATATATATTAGCTTTTGTACAATGCATCACATGGATAGCTTTGGCTTAGTGGTAAGTGTGCTCACTCTTAATCCCCACAACGTGGGTTCGAAGCCTATTGGAAGCAAAGTGCTTGCTTCTTTAATTTTACTCCTCCAATCAGGTGGTGACACGTAAAAATTATTAAATTAAAAATATATAAAAAAAGTCCTCCAATAATACGGCGACACGTGTCGTAGCCTAATTAAATAATAAAATTATTTTATTTATTAAAATTAGGACCAAATTGATAAAATGTACAAATAGCGGAGACCAAATGTGTAATTATACCAATTTTATTAACTGCCACGTCACTCCTTCCGTTTGTTTTTAACGGTTGGTGGTCACATTGCAACCAATTAAATAATTTGGTGATTTTATTGCTTCGAAAAAAAAGTAAGGTGGTCAAATCGCGACTTTACTAATAGTATGGTGGTCATTTATGTAGTTTACCCTTTTATATATGAAGAATTTTTTTTTTGATCAGAATATGAAGAATCTTATTTGGGATTTTTCATTTGTCAAATTTTAATGCTGATTCCTATGGATGCCTGTGTGTGTCAATATATATCCTATCAAACTATATATATACACACACAACAACAACAACCACCCTTTTTTATATGAAATTTGTCTCCATTTTTCTAATTTTGTGTTTTGGAATTAAAATTTATTAAAAATCAATGAAAATTTTACATTGGTACTTTTTTTCTCTTGTTTCGGTTTTCACTTTTTATTTGTATTTTCTTCACATACATTATTTATATTGTAATCTTACATCGTTTGGTGTTTTAGATTGCTATAATTCGCTGTTATAAAATTCACTTTACTTTTATATAATTTTACAGTTCATTAAATGCGTTTAGACGAGTTCATTATGTGTGTTTGGACAAAAAAAAAGCTTAAATTTTTGATGATTTTAATAATATTTATATTTTAAAATCGATCATTTTAAAATGTTCACGTGTCAACAATTTTTAGAGCAAGTGGTTAAAAGCTCTCGGTTGACCCTTCTCTTCTTGACCTTTCTCTTCTTTTAAGTTGTGGGTTCTAGACCTAATATAAGTTTAAAAAGGATTATACCACATTTTTACATACCCTAAAAAATTGGGTAGCCTAATAAAGAAACCCATAAAATCATACAGGAAAGGATTATACCACATTTTTTATAAAAATTGAATTACTGTAACTAATCATATCAAGAATTGAAACATGACAGAAAAACAACATAAAAAGTTAATTAAAAACAATATAACCAATTATATAAAAATATAATTATTAATGTGTAAAATATATCTAGGTTTGGTAAATAATGTTTTGAACCAAAATTAGAAATCTGAGCTAAAATTAATTTTTTGACTAGTTAAATGCGTTAACTGGAATGTTCGGTGAATAACAAATTATAACAACATATTGAGATGAAACCTCTAATTTAATATGAGCTTTTCAAAATTTAACATAAGAGTTGTAAAGATCCTTTTACACTTAACAATTATAAAAAATCTCCTAATAACATAAATTTGGCACTTTCTATTTTAACTTACATAGTGACATTTGTAAGCTAATATTTATTATTTTTCTTCTTTCTATTCTCACACATTTATATCTATATTTAAATAACTCACATATACTTTTGAAGTAAAACATACTCTCATATATAATTTAAATAATTATTTTCCTTCAAGTATATGTTATTAATACATATGCTTCAAATATCATTTAAATTTAATAATAATTATATTATATTAAAAATAATTACGTATATAATAAATTAATATATAGATCCTCTATTAAAAATTAATTATCATAATATAATTAATATTAATAGATACAAAATATTGATAACTAATAAACTATTGAAACAAGTATTGAATATAATCATGTTCTTCTATGTTATTTTGCTTATTTAAATAACCAAACATCTATAAGGTATCAATTTATTTTATCAAATACTTTTATACAACCAACTAATAAAATTTGTTTGTCAAATCAACCAATACAATCAATTATCAGCTATTATCTAAGTGTCAAACAAGAGCATAAATTTATAGAATTTCAAAAAATAAAAATATGAATACAAAAGAAGTTTCTCTCATCCTCTGTTTTCTCTCCCCCCTATTTATTGCCCTTTCATTTTCCTTTTTGCATGAGCGTTTTTATTGGTTTGCAAGTTGTTTGGTCAGTATTGTTCGTCTTTAGATTCAATTTAACTGCAAGCAAGATGTTAATTTTATACTTTTCGTTTTCATGTTTCGTACCTCCTCATTTGTTAGTGATATTAATAACTTGTGCAATCGAACTTAGTACAATAAATTCATTTGGATCCCTTGTGAATGTAACCAAGTGATCGATGCAATGTCAAAAATTACAATTTTTACGCCTTATCAACTTCAACTGCTTTTACAAGCCCTTACGACCATTCAACTTTATTTGAGCGCGATGTCAATGGACTTCTTTATATTCGTGGTGAGCATATATAATTTTTATGTTTAAGACTCGTTTCAATTCAAAAAAAATTCCTATTACATGGATAGCTTTTCTCCCAACTTTTTATTATATATTTTAAAAACTTATGAATCAAATAATTTTTAATATATATTTTTATAAAATTTAATTATTTACCATATTTAAAATAATTTTAACAAAAAGTTAAACTATAATTTTAGTGAGATAGAAAAAGTGTATAATATATGTTATAAAGTTAATCACAACACACATCGTCAAACAATGATTCATTTTAAATTGATATCTAAATTTTTAAATATTTTAATTTCATCGTAAACTATAATCCTCGTTCTAAATTAATCCTTAAACTTTTTAAATATTTCATTTTCATCCTCAAATTACCATTTATATCATATCATTTTGTTATATAATACACATCTATGTTGTTATATAATACACATCTATGTTTCGTGACAATTAACAACAATTATAACAATTTATTAACATAAAATATAATTAGTATATACTGATAATTTAGAAATAAAATTAAAATATTCAAAAGATTTGAGAACTAATTTAAATAAGAGTCATAATTTGAGGACTCTCATTTGAGGATAAAACTAAAATGTTTAAAAGTTTGGGACCAATTTAGGCCATAATTTGAAGATAAAATGAAACATTTAAATGTTTAAGAACTAATTTAAAATGAATACCATAGTTTGGAGACATGTGGTGCAATTAACTCTATTATATCCGAATATTTCATTTCTTTGGACAAACTAGTCCTTTGATCTTGCTTATATTTTTTCTAATCCCCCCCCCCCCCCCCCAAACAAAAAAAATACCAATACCTAACGTAAACTGCAATGCGTGTACATGCTGAACAAGTAAAAGACTATTGGAATTGCACTTGACGTTGCATAACATTTACAATCGTCATCAATTGCATACAAGTGAGAGCGAATAAGCTTATTGCAGCTAATCATGAGTTGTAATTTGCTTTTCCTGCTTTCCTCTCGCTTAATGCAATTCTCTTTTTGCTATATCTTTTCAATCATCCAAAGCTCATTCAACAAAATTACATGCTACTGCTACTTATTTATTATCTTGCTTCAATAAACAAAGTATAAATATTATTATAACATAAGACACTATTTGTTACCTCCCAAATACCAATAAACTGAATTCACTTCAGGATGAGAATGCACGCACCACCATACCTCTGGTTGCAACCACCGGAATCGACTGCTTTGAATTGATTTTGTATGGTAACACATGGCCCTTGTTTCAGTTAGTTATGGTACTTAAAATTTTGAAATCCACATTCAAATTATAGAGGAAACTCCTTCTGTAAAACCTCTAGATTCCTGGAATCACAAGCTTCTACCATGTCATTCCGCGAAACACAGCTGCAAGAATGTGAAGCAAAAAATTTAGATAAGTGCAACTACTTTGCATGATTAGAAGACCACATATTCTCTACTTCAGGATGATACCTCAAAGATATTCTTAGATATTGCCAGGCGTTATCAGCCTTAGGATTCATTGCCAGTGCTCGAACATAATATCGGATTGACTCCTCATACATGCCCTGGAAGCAAATTTGTTTACAGGTTCAATCAGATCAAACTGCATCATTGCCCTCAACCAATAAAAGGAATATCTAGATGGATGATAACCTAATCTCTTTTTTTTCTCCATGGGCAAAATTTAACGACTGATAGTTGACATTTTCTGAAACCATTCAGTTCCATGCAGAGCAATTCATAACACAAAAGCAAGTACCATGGTTGATACAGAACAAAGATTTCTTGTAGAGCATAATTTCCAAAATCACTAATTACAGAAGATGTGTTTATGCCAATTTGTTCCTTTTTCAACAACAAAAAACTTTTAACATAGCCTAGGAAATTTGTCGAACCTGAGTATGCTAGTAAACTTTCATTTAGAAGGGATTTACCATCTCAGAGATGGACAAAATGAAATGAAGGAATAAAATTAGAAATGCAGTTCCTATTTCATGAATACCATGACTACGAGAGAACAGTGCAGCATATAACAAACCTGATTGGCATAACTGATACCCATGTTAGCCCAAGCACGAACATAGTTTGGCTTCAAATCTAGTGCCTGAAGATCAAGTGATAGACCAAAAGACTAAATTCAATATTGCTGAAGACTGGAGATAAGGGCTCCACAGGGAAAGGGAAGTTTATCATCAAATAATTTTAAATGGACACAATCTGAGTAATGGAGGCTAAACAAATCAAACTGCATGTAATCTAAAAGCATAAAAACCACATTTTGAAAGAGATGATGATCAAGAATATATTTAAACTGAGGCGCATAAACAAATCATTTAAATTAACTAATAGCTTCAGCATATCAAATAACTAATTACATGGAGCTTAATCATTTGTCTTCTAAAGTCTAAGGTGCAACATAATATTTGGAGAGTTCTTTTAGCAGCCTAAGATTACAAAGATGAAGCAAGCAAAAAACCAGCCCTACAAGAGAGCTGTGCAAGACACCAATGCATCACTTCACCATTGAAAGTTAAGAAAGAAGAGAAATGGAGGAAAAGATGATGAACTTTTTTAAGTGTTGCACCTCAAAATGGTTCAGGCAGCTACAGTGTACTTTGCACGTCAAAATGGTTCATAAGTCAATGTTTACTCTGGCCTTAATATGCATAACAGTGGGGAATAACCATATAAATCGCTCTCTAGTAAAATCCTAATACTAGTATATTCGTAAATTTTATACATATAACAAGTAAAAAATACTTATGAAATTAACATAACAAGTGGCATCCTGATCAGCCACCACTGTTCAAAGGGTAATCATGAAAGGATTACCTGCTGATAAGCTAATATTGCATCAGCACTCTGCACACTGTTGGCTTGTGTTGCACCAAGTTTGTTCCAAAGAGAATAATCATTAGGTTTAAGTTTCAAAGCAGTTTGGAAAGACGCAATGGCCTTATCATATTCCCTCGACAAATTATACAGAACGCCAAGGACAATGTGCACATCAGCGTCCTCAGGAGACATCTGAGCAGCTTCATTGAATAATCTAGAAACCTGTATGGCAGAAAACGCTCTGATGGAGACCAGAATGGAACAAAGAAATTTCCAAAATGTAATGTTAAGGATAAGCTTCTTGTAGTCTCAAGGAAACTTATCTCCTGTCACCATATGCAACACTCAAAAGTCCAAAAATACTATCACCACACTCATGGAAACCAAATGCAAAAATGACATTCTTGTAATCCACAGCATTCGCAACATAAGCAAAGTGTCCCATAGGTAACATTAGCAGAAGCCGGTTAAACTAAATCTAGATTTGCTTTATCAAAGGCATTGTTCCAAAAGGCAACTAACAACAGAATGGAAGAATTATACCAAAAGTGCACTTACATCAGCATAATACAAAGAATCGGCCAGCTCTGGTGGAGCAAGAGTACCATACTTAGGGTGATGACGTAACCACCCATACAGATACTTTAAAGCAGCACTCTGTTCCAATTCTGAATATTTTAAACAGTGTTATTTGTTTGCCACTTAAAATTTTTATATTCATCTTATATAAAGGGAAAAGGATTCACTCACCATTTGTATGACTCACACCAAGTGCAAGAAGCACTTCCAGATTGGTAGGATCGGCCTCCTGAGCACGCATCATTGCTGCAATAGCCTGTACAGAGATATCTTAATCGGTTCATTACAATTTCTCTACAAAGTCTATTTGTTGGACCCCCAACAAAGACCGCGTAAACCTTCAGATGCAGTAATAATGAATAACAAAAATATAAAAAGTCTAATTCAATCCGTAAAAGTATTAAGATAATGACATGCAGACACATTAATCATCCAAAACAATTTGCAATGAATGCAAAACATTCCACTTCATAGGCTTGACATAAACATAGTTTAAGAGAGAACCTCAGCCATTCAAATTAATTTTAATCCAGCCAAAAAAGTTTTCACATGGTTCAAGGATAAAATAGAAGTGATGATAAGCAAATAGTAATGCACCAGCATTTCATGAAGCAACAAATGATAATAGGTTAGATCCAGAACATCAGCCGCATGGCAAAGAGTGCGACCTTATGATCTGGTACTCGAGACTGAAACCTCGGGCAGAAAATATCAACCATATTGCAAACTTGGATGTTTAAATGAAAAATAGCTCCTTTTATCCCTTTCCAGTAAAAGTTATCATAAATAAGGATAAACTAAAGTGGATATATTAAGCCAGCAAATAAAACCAAAAATGTAGTGGTACAAGAAAATAGATCCTTTGTGTTGAAAGACTTTCTTGCTTTCTACATTAATTGAATGTTCTGCTTCCTAATATATGATGCCATTTGCAGAGCCTTAGATAAACTTCAAAATACTTTTGTTTCAGGTGGAATAGGAAGGTATATTGTCAACCTCACCAGGGAAAGAATCATAACCAGAGATGCTGAACAGATGGCAGAAGTAGACAAGTAGTCACATCTCTTAATAGAAATTCTTGCAGTATTAAAGAAAACTAAAACATCTTTCCGTGTAAGAATACACATAAACTCAAGCGAAGAGGATTACCTGTTGGTCATCATCATTTTCAGCATGGGTTATTCCTAACAATCTCCAACCTTCAGCATTCTCAGGATTTTTCATAACTTCAGCCTCTAGAGCAAGCACAGCTTCACTCAAAAGCCCTTTCCTGAAAAGCTCTTGACCTTCTTTTAATGGATTTGGATGACCAACATAAGGATTCATATCAGAAAATACATAGACACCCCTTGAAGCATCCGACCGCTGCTTAGCAGCTATTTGCTCATTAAGAAACCTACAAGTTTTCACAACCAAATCATTCATGTAGGCTTATGTGCTTTAGTTACAAACATCACAAATATATAGAAAGGGAGTTCAAACCTCCCACAACTTGATAAACTCATCAAGTTAACAAGATAATTGAGGCATTCTCAGTAATCATAAACTAAACATTAATTATAAATTTATCATTGTCGACTTGGAAGTAAAAAGAAAAACATAATGCTGTAGATCGAACTCAGTGAGAATAATATGGCAATATATGTGATCTAAAGAAAGTCATATGCTAACAGGCCAAACAATCAGTTAGCACTCTATATATTTGTTTAATAACTGGCACTCGAAATACTTCGAAGAAAAAAGCTAGATTTTCCATGAAAGAAAATGACTCGGTTCTAATGACCATCATATGACCCACAATTCCAAATTGGCCTTGGTTCTTCTATAGAATAATTTTACCCTAGATTGCAATCTAGGATATAAATGATGCAAGAGGCTTTCAAAAGGGCATAACTAAACGAAAATGGTAGTTTTACTAGATGCTAAGAACTTGGCCAGACGCACTTGTACAATATTAGCAAACTAGAGAGGTTAAAAATAATTTTCATCAGAGCTACCAGACTCACTCATCATATGAATTTGCCCAGTCAGACGAACTATCTCCCAAAGCCCCCTCACCAACTTGACGCCCAAATTCTTCTGCCCAGTCATCAACATGCAACTTTGAGAATTCATTGACCCATTGATCATCAACTGGCTCTTGTTGCAATCTTTCAGCACCAAATTCATTGGCCCATTGGTCAGGTCCGCGGAAAACCTAAGAACCATCAATCAAGAACATTTAATAAAACAAAGAAAATTAGATTATTTCAACAAAAAGAAAAGAAAAGAGGTTCACATGGTTCAAGAGTCAAACAAATCAAAAGACCCTAATTGTTCTCATACAGTAGCAAACTCCCGGCGGTCAGGTTGCAGAAAACCAAAGAACCACCAAACAGAGTAGCATATTTTAAAACAAATTAAGATGTTTTCAGCAGGTTTAACACTAAACCAAGATATATAATTATAACAAGCATCGGAGACCGTTTGTCTTCTAACTTATTATAATAAAAAACTCTCGCTGCTCAGTTTATTAGCAAACACAACAATCTCGAATAAGAGGTTTAGTTGATTTAAAAGTTCAACTGAAAAGATGTCATAATAAATAATCATCAGTCATTTACACTTTATTTGCTAAATTATAGTAGATATATCGATAATAGTAATAACCAAACCACTTTAGTCTAGGTAAGGAAAAAAAGGCAGAAAAAAAGGAGGAAGCTGCTGAAGGGATTTCATTACTGATTATCAGGAAATATTAATCTAAAAGCTTTTTGAGCTTCCACAAGAATTCTACTTGCCTCATTTTGAGCAAATTCATCAGCCCAAGAAGCACCTCCATTGTACTGTTGCTGATATTCTGTTGCCCAGTTCTCTGATGCTGGTTTGACCTGATTATCGTCAATAATAAGTTCACCGCGACTCATCTTTGATACAAATTGAAGAAATTTTGAATTCTGCATGCCCAAAAACATACCAAACATAAGTGCATATATTCACTCATGCATGGCAACAAATATATTATTAAGAGCTATTTTGAGACATTGCATGTAATTTAGCCAAACAGTTTTAAATAACCTGAAACTTAGGATCACCATTCTGAGAGAGTGTATGTGCAAGCATTCTAGTCTGCTGAATTGCAGCCAAATTTTGCATATTTCCCCCTCTCATTTGATCTAGAGATGTTAACTGAGCTTGTTCCTGTATGTTGTAGCTCATTAATTGTAATATAAAAGAAAAGCAGGCTATAGATGACACGCACATAAGGACTACTCAAAGCACAGGATAATATCAGAAAGAAAAGGAAAGCTAAAGTCAGATAGGAACGTATATCCATCTGCAATAGAACAAAAAGATAGAAATATAGTCCGGAAGATAGGAAATAGGATAGCTATGAGGATGAAGACTATCAAGCGTTTGATAGTAAATTTGTAATTGACAACTAACAATATACCCCCTTATGAAGAGAATGCAATTTTCAATTTGGCTAATGAAAGAACCTACCTATCAGGTTCACCTAGAAGCAACAAGTTTTATGTTGCTACAAAAATGGATCCATGACCATGCAGTCAAGCAAGCTACAATATCATCCACACTCCAAAAAATTGATAACCATTTTTCATTTAACATAAAGGAGATGCTGCTTTCCTACCTGCTCAAATTCAGAGGCCCAACCACTAGCGCCATGCTGTTGTTCAAATGAGTGAGCCCAAGAGTCCGGATCACCATGGTGTATTCTATTTCGGCTGAATTCGGTAACCCATCCATCTGCAGCATGTGGACCAGGCTTCATGACACCTTGGGATTCATTCCAGTAGTCCTCCAGCTCTCTAAACCTCCCAGGCATGGGTCCCCTGGCGTGGATATCATTTTCTATTTCCAAGGAACTCAAGAGTGCATTTACCTGGAAACAAGTTATGAGCAAATGTTAAATGGGGAATCAAATCAGAAGCCTAATTTCATAACATATAACACCATGTAGTGCTGATCAAACAAAGGACAAAAACCTGAGCATTGATAAATTCTTCACTCCTATCAGCAAAAATGTGCCGGGCCATTATGCTGCTACGATCACGTATGCACTGTTTATCTCCTTGAGACAATCCTAAGAGAGGCAGTGGAGTGGGATGTAAAGGAACTCCACTTCGGCTACTGTCAACAAATGAGTGCAAAAAGCTTGACAGTACCCTTTGAGGTGGTCCTGAAGTACAGTAAGAAGAATATCATGTAGAAACATCAATTTTCCTGACGTTTAAGGGCAGAGAAGTCGATATCCTTAGTTGAGGTGCTTTTTGAAGCATATGTTGAGCATACCCAAATTTGAAAAACAGTTGCACAGTTCAAAGAGCAGCCAGTAGAAAATATGATACAAGAAGACTATAATCATGTTGTTTGTTCTTTTACAAGCACCAAAGGAAAGGAAAACAAAACAAAAACAGTTATGAAGATGAAAAGGTTGAATACCATCAAGAGTGGGTTGAATCGGTGGTGCTGGAGCACCAAGAGGGTCAAAGGGAGGTTGACGCTGTATCTCTTCCCATGCATCGGAGAATCCATTGGCATCGGCAGCGCGGAAGCCTCTGATGAACTCAGAGCCCTGAAGGGTTTTTCAAAAAAATTCAGTCAACGGAAATTTGTATTCCGAAATTAGTTTTTCGTTTTTATCAAAAAAATAAGTACCTGGGCGTTGGATTGGAGAAAGGGGCGGTCGAGTTCAGAGCCAGGAAGAGCAGCAACGGGATCACCGGTGTGGGGATAGAATTGGGCGTGGGGAGATGCAGCTGCTGTGTTAGGAACCTCCTTCAGTACACCCTGCTCAGAACACACACGTGTACATACATCGAAATTAGGATAAAAATAAACCAAACGTTAAAGGAATTGTATAAAGATAAAAAGAAAAGGAACCTGGGTCTTGGAGGAAGAACCGATAAGAGCGTTGGCGAGAGCACCTAGGGGATTGGAGGAAGAGGAAGAAGAGCCGGGAACGGCACAAGCGGCTCCTCCCGTTACCAGCTCACGCATCGACATCTTGTTTCAATTGAATGATAGAAAAGTGATGAAGAAATTAAATCAAATTTCTAAAAAGAAAGGGCGGTGGTGAGGGAGAAGACCGGAACTCGGCGCAGGACAGAGGTTGCCGACGGTGGCTAGGTTGATTCTTTTGTCTGCTCTTAGCCTCACCTTGTATTATATCTCTTCTTCTCCTGATTGTGCTACTTGATAATTTCCGTTTAATAATTGAGCCGGTCGTTGAAATAAAATAAATGGGCCGGTCTTTCTGCGTGTGGATGGGATTGGATTTTCCAATACAACATCCATAAATTAAAATAAAAATATAGTAAATAATATATAGTGTTTAATTTAGGGGTACGGTGAAAGTAAAACTTTATACTACACAAAGAAAATTTAGTTATAAGTAGAATAACTAAAATAATAATAAATTAATGTATAAATTACCTAAATAAATAATAAATATACTTCTAAGTAAAAGATATCTTAATCAAGATTTTATTTACAACGTCTTTGGTAAATAAATTTTTAAGCTAAAATTAGAGTTTCAAAGATTTTTTAGAGGTTTGACCAGTTAAATTCATTAATTTAAATGTTTGGTAAATAGCAGATTGAGGTGGAACCTCTCATTTTGAAAAATCTCATTTTAGGTGATTTAGAGTTAAAGGTTTGGATAAAAAACTTGTAAAGACTATTTTGTCCTTGATAATTATAAAAATTTCTCTAAATAACATAAATTTGATTAACTAATAAAATTAAAAAATAATTTCATAAATAAGAAATTAATATATAAAATAATAAATACTTATAAATTTAATAATTAATAAAATTATATTTAAAATTTAATTTCATAGATAAAAAATTAATATATACATCTAAATTTAATAATTATTAAAAATATATTAAAAAGATAATTTCACCAATAAAAAATTAATATATACATCCTTATATATGCTTAGTAATGATATTAAAAAATTAATTTTCATAATCTAATCAATATTAATAGGTATAAAAGGTTAATAACCAATAAATTATTCAAACAAGTATCTAATATATCTTCATGTCATCTCTTTATATATCATTTTACTTGTTCAAATAATCAAACAACTATCAGCTATTAGTTAGTTTATTAAACACTTTTATACAATCAGCTAATGTAATCAACTAATCAATTTAGCTAATACTATCATCTATCTGTTATCAGCTAATATAATCCGTTATTTGTTATCCTCTAATTAAAAATAAAACTATCTTTAAACAAAAAAGGAACTTAAATAAATTAAGCATGTAGAACCGTAGTTGAAATCGGATGAGAAATAGACGGTGATGAGGATGAAACCTACTTCTCTTTTTCTTCACACACTTCAAGGCAAAACACGTCAGCATCAAAGAAAATATATAAAAATATTCTGCATAATTTTTGGATCACAAATCCTTCTATTTTGCAGATCATATATAAAATCTATATTTGCACAACACAACTACCATAATCACATAGACAGATGTGCTATGTTTATTTATTGACTTTTTATTGGATGTTACATATTATATTAATTTAATATATATGTATATATAATACAACAAGATAATCAAGTGAGATTTTTTTTTTTCAATTTTGAAGACTGACATCTCAATTGAATTATTAAAATATGTTTTTATAAATATAATTGAAATTTTAATGCATTTTAAAAAAAATATAAGAGATTATTGTATGTATTTTTTGAACTAAAAACAATAGTTAGCTGAGTGAATAAAATGAAAAGGTAATGAAACTATAATTAGCCACTTCCGACGGTAAAGATTAAACACTAATTAATAAAATATGATCATATGAGAGAATAATTAGAAATTCAATCAAACAACTCAAAAATATAAATACAAACAAAGAAATTTTAAAAATTCAACCGAACAATTTGAAAAAGTTAATCTAATATGATTTTATATAATATACTAAATATTAATTTAATTAATAAATTTTGTAATTAATACATTCAATATTATTTTATTATACTATAATGTTTTTTATTTTTAATAAATATATTAAAATAAAATAAATAAAAAAATATACTATTATAAAATAATATTAAATATATTTTTTTGTTGTTACCAAGTAGTATTTGTTCATATAAATATATTAATTACTAAATTTATTAATTATTAATACATGAAATTAGTATTGGATATATTAATTGAATATAATATTTTAATATGGTATTTAATATACTATTTTAATGTCTAAAATATTGTTAGATTTATTTTAATTTTGATATAACTTAAATTTAATTTTCAAGGAATAATTTGTAAAAATTTATAAAGACACTTTCTCGAAATAAATTTGTTAAAAATTAATTTTAAACTTGTCAGAACGATTTTTAAAATACTTGACTTTGCACCTATATCGAATATACTTTTAAAAGTCAACACTTAACTAAAATTGAGTTTTTAAGTTAAGGTTTCGAAATTTTCTCTAGAAGGGCTCGAAACCCTTCTACCAGAACGATTATGAAATCAAAACTTTAGCAAAGGTTTTCGAGACCATCTCAATGGTTTCGAAACCATGGTCTCTGTAACAACTAGTTTTTATAAATCTCACCTTAAGGTTTCGAAACTATTTCTAAAGCTTCAAAATATTTGTGCATGTGAGCATTTAATGCTCGGTTTTAATGACTTCCAACAGCTCCAAACTCCCTCATAAGTCATCCAGCAACTAAAAAAGTTCAAAATCATATAAAAGGGTCTTCAAACAGTAATGAAGCATCAAAAAATTTAATACAAACATTCAAGCAATCAAAATCAAATTTGTGCTCAATTCTTCATCTTTCTTGTAAATACTAAGTTTGCTCTTCATTGTAATTCATTTGCTAGTGTTTCTTTGATGTGTGAGAGAGCTTAAATTTTGTAAACATATTCCTTGTAAAGATTTTCTAAGTTTGCTACTTTAAATTTAAATTTGGAAACTGATTCAATAGACTTTAGGGTATAAATTTATTGAATTGTGTAAGGTGATTCATTATCATAAAGGAAAGACAAAATAGTGAATTTGTGAAAAATCGTAACTACGATAGTAGATGTAGACTCCATTAAGAGTGTTGAACCACTCTAAATCTCCTTATAATTTTCTTTCTTTACAATTAGTTATCACCATTCTTTAAAATTTTAATTCACCCCTCTTGACTATATTCGATCAAATAAAAATATTATAATATTAAATAAAATTCCAACACACTCAACACATATTAAATAATATCAAATAACAATATTATAATATTAATTTAATATTTAACTTATATATTAAATATTAATAATATTTAATACTTAATATATTTGTTTATTGTATTAATTTAAGGGTAAACTACACAGATGACCACTGAACTATGGGTTTGGTGTCAAAATGACCACTATATTACTTTTCGTCGCAAATGCACCACACAACTATTTAAATGATTCCATTTTAGCCACACGCCATTAAAAAAACAAAAAAGTTGACGGAACTGTTAAAAAATAGTATAATTACACATTTGATCCTCTATATTTATACAATATATCAATTTAGTCTTAATTTTAATCTAATAAAATAAATTAATTATTCAATAAGATGGTGACACGTGTCACTGCCTTATTGGAAGCCTTTAATTATTTTTATTTAATTAATTTAAAATGAAAGGAACAAAATCCACCCTACCAGAATTCGAACTCAGAACCTCTGGGTACACAAGTTATGTGCTTGCCACTGAACTAAGCACACTTTCGTGCTATGGGGTCATTAATATATGCATTTAATGATTGTTAATGCCCAGAAAAATTAAAGAGAAGAAAATGCAATTGGAAGGATTCAAACTAAGGACCTCATGGTCCAAAGCACATGTGCTTACCACTACACCAAGTGTATGTCTTGTGATATAAAATATAACATTTAATATATGTCTTATATAGATTTTAATGCTCGAGAAAAGGAATGAAATGTGGTTTTAAAAAATTGGAATGTAATATTTTTATGATCCATAAAAAAATCTAACACAATTAAATAAATCTAATAACTAAATTAAAGTTAACAATATTAAATTGTGTTTGTGAGTTTGAATTCGCTAAATGAATTTAATATAATTTGGAGTAGTTTAAGATAATTATATATAATAATTTAATTAATTTTTAATAAATATTAAAATTATTAATTAAGTAAAAAAATCAATTCAACGATTATATACGTTGAATTATAAAAATAAATCTAAAATTGAAAAATATATTAAATTTAGTATAAAATATAAAAATTTTAAATTGATATTTATATTGAAAATAATATTAATTTTTTTTATTTTAAATCGTGCACTAACTACAGTTTAAAATATATACAAAATATTGTTAACTTTAATTTAGTTATTAGATTTATTTAATTGGGTTAGATTTTTTTATGCATCATAAAAATATTACATTTGAATTTCTTAAAACCACATTTCATTCCTTTTCTCAAGCATTAAAAAATATATAAGACATATATTAAATGTTGTACTTTATATCACAAGATATACATTTGGTGTAGCGGCAAGCACATGTGCTTTAGACCATGAGGTCTTTGGTTCGATTTCTTGTAATTGCATTTTCTTCTCTTTAATTTTTTTGGGCATTAACAATCATTAAATACATATATTAATGACCCTATAGCACGAAAGTGTGCTTGGTTTAATGGCAAGCACACAGCTTGTATGCTTAGAGGTCCTGAGTTTGAGTCTTGGTAGGGGGATTTTGTTCCTTTTATTTTTCCACCTCCAATTGGGTGACACGTGTCACCACCTGATTGGAGGTGGTAAATTAATTAAATAAAAATAATTAAAGACTTCCAATAAGGTGGTGACACATGTCACGATTTTATTGAATAATTAATTTATTTTATTAGATTAAAATTAGGACTAAATTGGTATATTGTATAAATATAAAGGACCAAATGTGTAATTATACCAATTTTTTTAACAGTTCCATCAACTTTTTCGTTTTTTTAACGGCGTGTGGCTAAAATAGAACCATTTAAATAGTTGTGTGGTGCATTTGCGACGAAAAATAATATAGTGGTCATTTTGACACCAAACCCATAGTTCAGTGGTCATCTGTGTAGCTTACCCTTAATTTAATATTTAATATTTAATATAATAAAAGCCTACTGCCTAATGAATATTCAAGACATGACATAAATTTTAGGCATAAGATCAAAAAATAGCGTCCGTTGGAGTATGATGGAGCCACGTCATGTTGAAGACCATGATTTTACACCACTGTAAAAACATTGAGTTTATTATAAAGATGAAGAAAAGAACTCATAGAAGAATTTTATTGATTGTAACTTGACTCGTCACAAGAATTACATTGACTTATATAGAAAGCTTTACAAGTTGAATGATAATAACAGAATATGTTTAAACCTCCTAACTAACAGCCGTTTACACTTGAAAGAGAATATTCAGCTTTTACTTGTTTTACAGTGGTGTACAATCATACTAAGAATATTAAGTTTTTACAACGGTGTAAAACTATAGTCTTCAACATGATATGGCTCCTTCATACTCCAACATTTTCTCTACTTTCCAGTTCTTCTTTCTGCTGGAGAAAGAACATTGAGCTTTCGTCGAAATCTCTCAAAATAGACTCTTGATAATGGCTTGGTAAAACTATATGCTACTTGTTAATCAGCTGGAACATAGTTTATCTTAAGCTGATTGGCAACCACCTTTTTCCTTACAAAATAAGCATCCAATTCAACATGTTTTTGCAAGAGTATGATGCACAGGAATCGTAGATATAGAGATTGCGCTAGTATTATTGCACCAGATGATAGCAACTTCAGCTTGAGACACACTCATATTATCGAGTAATGCTCCTACCCAAGTGACTTCTGCTGCACCATCAGCAAGACTCCTATACTCGGCCTTCATTATAGATCGCGAAACTGACTTCTGCTTCTTTGACGTTCATGAAACCAAATTATCACCAACATATGTACATTGTCCTGAGATTGAGCGTCGATCATCAATATTGCATGTCCAATCAGCATTAGTAAAGGTGATAATGTTGTTGGTCACGTTAGCAGCCCTAAACACGAGCCCATAATCTACAGTGCCAACTAAGTATCTGAGAATTCTTTTAACAGTTATTACATGTTGTTCACGTGGTGCATGCATGAATTGAGCCACATTGTTAACACTATAGGCTATATCTGGACGTGTATGACACGCATACAACAAGCCTCCCACAATGCTTATATACTGATGCACATCCACTTCTTCACTTCCAGCATCTTGTATAAGCTTTGAAGCCACAATCATAAGTGTAGGCGTTGGATTAGCACGATGCATATTCATCTTAGCTAGCAGCTCTCCTATGTACTTCTTTTGACTCAAAAGTAAATAATCCTCCTTCCTCTCAACCTCAAGACCTAAAATATAGTGAAGTTCACCTAGATCTTTTAACGAGAACCTCTCATTCAAAGCAATGACTATATCTTGAACATGTTGATCTGAAGCTCCTGTGAGAACTATGTCATCTACATAGACCAACATAAACGTGTTGATTCCATCTTTCACCTTGACAAACAATGATGAATCAGTCTGTGAAGCTTTGAAACCAACTTGCAACAAATAAGCTTTCAACTTTGCATGCCAATTACGAGGAGCTTGCCTCAATCCATAAAGTGCCTTGTTGAGTTTACAAAGCAGCTTCATTCCATGCTCGTCTACCACCTCAAATCCTGAAGGTTGATCTATATATACATCTTCTTCTAAATTCCCGTTTAAAAACGTATTGTTCACATAAACTTGCCTCAGTTTCCAACCATTTGTAACAACCAATGACAAAACCATATTCAAAGTAGAGGATTTGACAACTGGGCTGAGCGTATCACAAAAATCTTGCCCAGGGATTTGAGAGTAACCCCTGGCAACAAGCCGTGCTTTGCACCGTTGTACCGTGCCATCAGAGTTGCGTTTCAACTTAAAAATCCACTTGCACCCCACAAAGGTTCTCCCTTCAGGCAATCGTACCAAGGACCACGTGCCATGCTTATGTAACGCATCCACCTCAGCCTTCACAGTAGTTGTCCACTTAGGGGATCGTAAAGCTTGTTGAACATTTGTAGGTTCAACACAATCAACTTCACATGCAGCTATATAGCTTTTAGGTTTAAAGATGCCACTCTTACTCTGAGTTTGCATGGGATGACAACTACTAGACATAGCACTATTCGAGACACCGCCTTCAGCTTCACCAGTGACACCATGATCTGAACCACACGTACCCTCAACATCTATGACCTCATTCTGATCTTGTTGAGAAACTACAACACCAGAACCACTCACTTGTGACCCTCGATCAGAAAAATTAGACTGGGCTGAACGATCCTGCAAAGAATCAGTAGGTACGGAGGCATTTTCTTCTTACACCATAGGTACAAGAAAGCTAACAGGAGAAGAAGGCACACTAGAAGCAATCCCACGAGCATACACATCTTCACTAACAGCTGCAACAACACCACCTTGAGCATACACATCTTCACTAACAGCTGCAACAGCACCACCTTGTATCCTATGTACATCATCAAGAAGGACATCCTTTCCAAGCATAAGAGGATGACTCATAGACCCCCTCATGCTGACCACCGGGCATCCACCTGCCGTACCACTACTGGAAGCTGCAAAAGGAAAATAATTTTTATCAAACACAACATGCCTAGATGTATAAATCTTTCCATCACTGGCCAAGCACAAAAAACCTCGATGTTGCACACTAAAACCCCAAAAGGTACAAGCTTCAGATCTGAATTGCATCTTGTGTGGTTGAAATACTCGCAAATGAGGAAAGCACCTACAACCAAACACACGAACATCCTTGTACTCAGGCTTCTTGCCAAACAACTTCTCGAAAGATGACACACCAAACAACACCTTAGTTGGCATTCTATTAATCAATTGAACAACCATACTAACAGTATATGCCCAAAACTTCATAGGCATAGAAGCCTGAGCCAAAAGCACCAAAGCCAACTCAACTATGTGCATATGCTTCCGTTCAACCACCTCATTTTGCTCAGAGGTGTGAGGATAAGTCACACGATGCCTAATACCCTGCTGCAATAGAAACGAAGACAAATTGCGAAACTCACCTCCCCAATCACTCTGTACCTCTTTGTTGGGAAGATTAAACTGTGTGAGTATCATTTTTTGAAACAACTGAAACATGGTTAGAGCCTGAGACTTATCCTTCAACAAATAAAGTCACGTATGCCTCATATACGCATCCACAAAACTAATGTAGTATCTGGAACCATTAGAAATTAAATGAGATGGTCCCCATAAGTTGGTAAGGATTAATTGAAAATAAGCAGTATAAACAATTGTTGAACTTTAAAATAGAAGTTTGTGACTCTTCCCCATGTGACAAGCTACACATGTGCTTTCTTTATTCAATAATGTTGCAACACTTACACAAGTATCCTTGCATATTTGAACAAGAGTATCGTATGCAGGATGCTCATATCTTCTATGTAACAAATCAAAAGAAACAATGGAAGCAACATTACATTCATGACTACAAGTACACATTTTACAAGAACCTAAACTATCATCTTTAACCACAGTTGCAGCAAACTTGTACAAGCCATCCTGCTCCTTTCCACGCAATAGCACATTCTTAGTAACTTCATCACGAACCATACATGAAACTCAAAGTAGACATGATTATCCCTAGCAAACTTTGAAACCGAGAGCAAATTCTTTGTTATTCGAGGCACATGCAGCAAATTATTTAAAACCAAAGCACGAGAATTGGAAGATAACATAGAATAACCAGTTTTACAAATCTCTAAGGACACAACAAGCTTACATGGTCCTTTGTAGTCTGAACCATGCACCACATTTGTTGGGTCAGACGTGACATGATGTGTTGCACCTGAATCCACAACCCACGAATCATGTATAGAGAAAGCCGGATGAACCTATGAGGTACCCTGACCTTGAACATCCTCACATCCTCGACTCAAAGCACAAGAGCAACACATACACCCACCACTAGCAGCAGTAGAAAAATAAGCATTGCTAGGCTCATCCTTGGAACTGGACTGACCGAGTCTTGCAGTCACACCTGAAAAACCCTTATCAAAGCGATACCAGCACCTGTCCACTAGGTGACCATTTTTCCACATAACTGGCACTAAACCTTAGGTCAGCCACGACCACGACCCTCAAATCTGCCAACACCAACATGCCCTTGAAAATTATGAGCAGACCCTTGATTACCAAAACACACATTTCCCCCAGTTGCAGCATTGGCAGGTACATGTGCAAGATTTGCACTAACATGCAAGGCATTAAGATGAGAATCGAAGCTAGCTAGTTGAGTTTCAGCATCAACTAAAAACATAAAAACCCTCTCAAGAGTAAACAACTCTTTACTAGCCGTAATAACAGCAATGAAAGACTGATAATCCCTTGGTAATCCATTGAATATATTGGTTATCTGTTCAACATTAGAAACTGGACTACCACAAGATGCAAGAGCATCGCATACCTCTTTAACACGAGTAAGATAGACATGCATACTTTCATCACCTTTCTTGAGTGACCTGAGTTTATAGTGTAAACTCATCACAAACATCGTAGATCGATTGGCAAAATATTGAAACACCGTCTTCCATACATGCCGTCGTTTCAGCCCCAACGAACTGAGGAAGCAACTGATTACTGATCGCCGATAGTAACCAGGACGCAAGAGCACTGTCATGTACAACAAACACCTCATATTCTTCATTTGGAGCAGTACCACCACCAGGTAGTGTAACCGTCTTCGCAGGTGGCACCATCATGCCGGCCAAGAATCCCTCTATACAATGACTTCGCACCGTCAACATCACTTGTTATTTCCACAAGAGAGAGTTCATTTCATCAAGAACGACATTGATTCTCTTGTTAGTAAACGTGCCAAAAGTTCTTGATCCTGACTCCAGAGCAGTATCACCATCTGAACCAACATCAATTAACGCCATGAAAACGATAAAGATAGTAGAGAAAAGAAACGAAAATAGCAAGCGGAAGAAAGAAGAGAAACAAGAATCCCAGAATCAAAATGTGAATGATACCATGTTGCGTTTATTAGAAAGGTGAAGAAAAGAACTTATAGAAGAATTTTATTTATTGCAACTTGATTCATCACAAGAATTACATTGGCTTATATAAAAAGCTTTACAAGTTGAATGATAATAACAGAATCTGTTGAAATCTCCTAACTGACAGTCGTTTACACTTGAGAGAGGATATTCAGCTTTTACTTGTTTTACAGTAGTGTAAAACCATACTAAAAATATTGAGTTTTTGCAGTGGTGTAAAACCATAGTCTTCAAGATGGTGTGGCCCCTTCATACTCCAACAACGCATTAACATTTGATCTTTTGATCACTTTAATCTTCATTTTTTTGGTTTAGATCAACCATTAATATTTTATTTTAGTTCAAAATTCACCTTCAATGGATGAAAATCATCATTCAACTAATTGTCAATGTCCTTCGATGACATGACATATCTGCATGGGACTTGATGACGTGATGATGGCACGTATATGGAGATGTTGACGTGTCATCAATAATTTTTTTAAAAATAATAATTTTTATATTTATTTTGACTTATAATTTTAGTTTCTATCGTCAACGTGTGATATATTTTCTCATTAAATTTATGCAATAGAAATAAATAATAAGGTTAAACAAATATAAGTCGTTAAATATGAGAAAAGAAAAATTTAGGAAAAAATTCTGGAGAAAGAAAAAGAAGAAATCAACTAAGGGAGCTAAGGCAATACTTTAATATGGATATAAATTTTTATTTCTTTCTTTTCTGATTGCGTTTTAATTTGTACGTGGTTAGGTATTTTAAGGTTTGTAAAGATTATTGTATTTCAGAGAAATAAAGTATTGCTTCTTCAAAAGTGTCATGTGACTAGTGTTTCGACTAGCCCAACGTGCGGCCTTAGTCGATGTTCTTAGACAAACAACTAAGTAAGTCTGAAAATATTCTCCAAAAGATCAAACTTATAAGCCTCACAAACATAAGATCGTTCCAAGAGGAAGCGATCAAAAGAGAAAGGCAACAAGAACAGTAGAAAGAACGTTCAAGAACGAGAAGAACACCACAAAGTGTTTAGAGTAAATGCCAGGTGTATTACTCAAATGATGGATGAATACAAATGAGGAAAGGGCTCTCTATTTATAGTCGAGCACCCTACCAATCAATGGTCTAAATCGAATTACATGGATGGCTAGGATTAGCCCAAATCCTTACAAATTAACCTATCTATGGAAAGAGTATCAAAATCCTATGTAATTACATTCATTAGTAGGAAACTTTCCTCGGATAAGTCTCAACACCGAATATGACAAGATTCTTCCACAATCCTCTCTGATATATTGTCTCCTGCTATGTTTACCGAATCAATATGGACGGGCTCTGTAGCATTCTTCAAGTATCGGGCCAAGTCTGGGGGCCTTGACAAGCCCGATGACCCGTCTTGAACCTCTTGGTTGAATCCTTGCGCCACTGTCTCGGACCAAAAATTTTGGGTCGTGACAAAAGGTACTGGAGCTTTTGTAAAAATTTGCTTTACATCTCCTGAAAATGTCATTATTAAAGAACGCTCTCATCAGACGGGCTCACAAGCGACGATGAGACAGTCAATAGACAAATAGTAATAGATGTTATAAATATAATATTTGATATAAATTCATCGAATTAGTTGGTAGATAGTAATGTAGAGTGTGTTATCATTTGATTGGTTAAAATAAATATAAAAATAATTATTTAAAAAATTATTAATGACATATCAATAAAGTGCCACATCATCATCTCCATACATGTGGCAATGCCATATTATGCAAACATACTATGTCATTGAGGGATATGGATCGTCGGTTGTCTGACAGTTTCTATTCAACGATAATAAATTTTGAACGAAAATAAAACGTTAAGAGCTGATTTGAACCAAAAAAGAATAAGAGCGAAAGTGACTAAAAGATCGACTTATGCCTAAATTTTATTTTATTTGTTATCCTTCTTCAATCACTTTCTTCTCCAAAATCGTGCTGCCACCATCGTGCACCACTTCTATCGTCTTTCCTAACCCACCATTGCTCATCACCAGAACCCTCTCATGCACAAACCACCTCAAATTTCGTCGTTCATCGTCATCTCACATGGCCGCCTCTCATTCGTCATTATCAAACTCTCACAAAATCGACAGACTAATTTTTCTGACAAATAACGATCACCAAATCATATTCTTCGTCATTTACCATCATCAACCCATCCAAAGTCAAGAAAACCAGAAACCAAAAATCACGAAATTAAAGTTTCAACAAAGATGGTTACTTTTTGTCTCTTTCTCTTTCTCTTTTTTTATTCTCCTTATTGTTTTCAATTACAAAAAGAGAGGTAGAGATGCAAAAAATGTGAGACTGAGAAAGCGAACGAGTAAGAGAAAATAAGATTAATTAAGCTGACTAGTTTACTTAATGAAAAAAACTATTTACTATCCACATCATCATCTTCTTTACCATCACTGCCACTTTCACCAGAACATCAAATTTGAACCTCATAGCAACAATCAGAAGTCATCATTGAAGAAAAGAGAAAAGGAAAAAAATAAAAGAAGAATAGAGAAAAATAATATGAATCAACTATGAAGTTCAATGGACTCATAGTTTGTTTGTCGGAGAAGATCCAACGACAATGAAAATTTGTTCTATAGTGGAAGAGGGTTGTTTAGAAAAAAGAATATGAGAAATAGGGTTTTGTTTTACTAAATTTAATATTGTATTTTTTAGTTAATGTTATATTTAATTGAAATAATAGCATCAATACTAATAAACAATGAAAATTTTAAAATAAATAAGAGTCGCTTTTGGATTAAATAAAAAAAATTGGAGTCTAAAAATGAACAAAAATAAAATCTAAACACTCAAAATGTAATTTATCCTTTTTAATTAAAGGTAGCTGCACTGTCTTAGTTAAACTTGTTACACGAGCATTCTGATTGGTCTATAAATTTTTTTAATGAATATAATATTTGTGACAACTAAGATAATAATTTAGATTTAAGGTAACAAAACATCTAAAAAAATCTCTTAGAAAACAACACAATAAAATGATATATTTTAGGAGGCGATAAAACTTTAAGGGTGCGTTTGGTTCACGATATATTTACCAAATTATCCATGTGTTATATTTTCTTTCTAACATGTTAAACTTTCAATCTTAAGTTAAAAATATCTACATAAAAAGTCATATAACTATTTTTGTTATACTATCTAATGTTTGTAAAAATTATATATTTATCATATCATTAATATAACTATTAGATTTAAAAATTAAAAATATATTTTTTATATTTTCATATCTTCGTTACTCTCTATTAACATAATTTTGTGAATTTTCAAATGTTAAACTTTTAACATGTTCAAATTTTTAATTTTTTTATTTCTTATGATAGATTGTCAAATAAATTAAAATAAATTTAAAAATTATTAAACAGTGATAAAAATTTTAGATCATAAATTTAGCCTACTAAAATGTTTTATAATATGATAAACATCTTATAAATCAAAGAATAAAATTAAAAAACATCATCTACTAACTTATTAATTCTTAAGCAAATATGCAACCCGCCATATAACCTATAATCATCATAAATATAATATTAATAAAAATACATTAAATACTAAAACAATATTTAAATAAGTGTAATGTCATTTAAATATTAAATTAATATTGTGTAAAAATATTTAATTAATTTACACCACAAATAATTAATCATCTAATTAAAAGATCAAATAAAGGATCTATATGAACAAAATTCATTAACTTAAGGATAATATAGTCCATATGGGTGGGAATTAACAAATACCTAAGAAATTGGTGGGAATGACATTCCTACCATTTAAGGGGAAAAGTGGCACTATTGGGAAAAGATTATTACCCCATAGAGGGAATGCTCTCAAACCAAACATGAGAATGTTATTCCGGAAAAGATTATTCCTTTTGGTAATAATCTTTTCTATGAACCAAACGCCCCCTAAATCTTTTTAAAAATTAGTTGGCCTCCAAATTTAAGTGTCAAGATCCGCTATTAAACTTAGACGCGTAAGTCGTAACGTTGGCCTAGGGCTTATGTCCACACTACTTAATATTTAAAGGGCCTAATTGACTAGGTGTCACTAGTTAACCAATTGTTCCTATGAAGAACATTTAACATCGATACAATGGCGTTTTTGTTTTCTTACTTTCATATATTCTTTGAATAAATATCGGACACATGACTAATTAATTTATATACAATCTTTTACCATTTTAATCTCTAATAAATATTTGAGTAAAATTTATTAATATATTTATTTATGTAAAATACCTTCGTTCTCCCACATTCATTAATCTGTAATAAAATGGATTTGGTCTCAATCCATTTGATTTAGTAAAACGGTAATCCTAAACCTCCAAATCCCAATATGCAGATTATGAAGCGGACCAGAATCTGAGAATGGATCAAGGCTCCATTCAGGGCCCATCACTAAATCGAACACCAATGTGTCTATGGGTGGGTACTTGATGGAGTTATGTTAAAAAATATCGAGTTAGACACGTTAACGAGTCCTATATAGAACTCAAGTTTTATTTGATTTTTTTTATTCAAGTTGAGTTGTTCGAGTTTTTGTTTAAAATTAATTATAGATATTTATAATATTATGGTAGTAATTGGTACTATATACGTTATGCATATATTTCTTCATATTTCATATGTGATACACATATATCAGGTAAAATTGTGGGACTCGTGTAACACCCGTATTTTGAGGTTAGGAGTTAGTCGGGTTTGTAGTCCGGGTCAATGAAATTTATTAAAATAAATTCAACTTAAATTGTGATTTAATCGAGCTTTGTTAATGAGGGAGAGACCTATGTTGCAATTTTCCCCAAAAGATTTTAAAAGGATGACAACTTTCAAGCTACTATTCCCTTTGATTTCTTCATCAATTCAAGGGGCTTTTGAAAGGTAATCACATATTTGAACTCTCCTTTCCATTTCCTATTCATACATTGTCTTAGATTTTAAAAATATGAACTTTTGAAAATTAGGGTTTATATCAAGTTTGGTTTTTTAAGGGGGTTTTCCAATTGGTTTTGATAAATTAAGTTGGGGCTTTAGTTAATCATATTAAAAGGTGTAACATATATTGATTTGGTTGAATTTTGATGAATTTCCGAAGTGGGTTCTTAGACCCATTTTTAAGGTGTCAAAAAGTTGATTTTTGGTGGGTTTTAGGGTGTAATTAGAGGGCTGATGGTATATGTATGCTAAGGGGATGATTTGGGACCATTTAGATGTCATTTGGGTGTTTAAAAACATGATTTTCTGCTGGGTAAAATATTAGTACGAAAATGATGTTTTGGAGGGTTTTGGGTGAGTTTTGGGGGTTGTTCTAGGTGGTGTTTGATAGCCCAATGGTAGTACTATGGTTAGGGATTGATTTGGGATCATTTGTGGGTGCAATGGATGTTGGAAACAAGGTTTTTGGAAGAGGTATTAAGGCTGTCCGAAATTGCTAAGTATGGGGTTTGGTCATGACTTGAAATGTTGAGTTGATATTTGAATTTGTATTCCGGGTTAGCTACCTTGATGTTTGAGTTGATTTGAGGTTGTTTTGCTTGTGTTGAGGTGTTTAGAGGCTTGGTTTTGGGTTGATGAAGCCTTGGGAACAAATCCGGAAAATTGAAGACCATGGTTGCTTGGTGTTGAGCTTGGAGTAGAGGTGAGTGGTTAATGTTTTTAAATTAGTTTTTAAGTGGTTGGTTCAAGCATGTGAACTAGGTTGGGATTGGTAGACCCACCTAGAGTTAGGATTAGGGTGGTAGCCTAATCCTAAGCTTTAGTTAGAGACCTTGGATGCACTTTTTAATTGTTGTTATGCCTCATGATGACTATGTATAATGAGATATACATGTATGTGAAAGTATGGCATAATGCATTGATTTCATGTATGTTGATGACAAATATAATGTGAATATATGATGTGGTAATTGCTTGGATGATATACATGTGATGTTGGTTTGTGAAATGAGGTTGTGTTGTGGATTGCATGATTTTGGAGAATCATGGTGAGTACGTGCTAGGCATGGAATTTATATTGATTTTGATATTGTAAAAAGGTGTGTAGTTTGATTTATATTGGTACTAGTATGCTTGGGTACAATGATCGATCATTAGGATGAGTGTGCACACAAATTGAGTCAAAACGTACGTGGCCTTGGTGGCGTTAAGGCACCAAGGAGGAGTACGGTGATGTAATATTCCACCGGAAGCTTTTATATATTTCTACGTGATGATGAGTGGAATCCCATCCGTAGGGCATGTGGCGATGAGTGAAATCCCGCACATGCAAGGACCGGTGATGAGTGGAATCCCACCGAGGTAATGTTGTTGTTAGAAATGCGTTCCAACATGTTATCCGCGTATTCGAGTCATAGCTAGGTGCCAATAAGAGAAAGTATGTTTATGCCAATATAAAATTATGCATACATGATAATATGAATTGATATGTGTATCAATGTGATATGAAATGTGAATTTCAATGTGAAACGATATATGATGTGGTTAATACATTGAGTTATGTATCATGGTATGTTGAACTATTAAGTTGTTGAGCATGGCATGAATTTGGTAATATGTTCATGCATCACCTATACTTATGGCTCATGTGAATCGAAGGTAAAATCATGTATAATATCATGATAGTTGCTCGAGCTTGGACCCTGCATTGTCGAAGGTTTGTTTTATGAGCTACCCTCACTAAGCTTTTATGCTTACGCTCTCTTTTGTTCGACAATGCAGACAATTAGCTTGTGGGTGGCAAGGGCAAGGAAAGGTCTTCAAGTGTTGCTTTTGGTGAGCTCAATGTATAATTTATAAATTGAAAGATTGTAATAGTAAAGCAATGGGATAGGTGTTGTTGTTTTTGATGCTTTGCTGTGTGTTGATTTAGTTTGGCACTTAGATGCCTTGTTCGATTTGTAAATATCACTTATGATGCATGCCTTGATGAATGCTTGAGTGATGCATGCCTTGATGAATGCTTGAGTGATGTATGTCCTTATATACATAAATTGCTCTTTATTTGGTATGCTATGCATGAATGTTTTATTACATGTTCAAATGACTCCCTTGGCTTGAATAGGTGCTCTTGCATGTGTGTATATGTTGTATTTTTACCTAAATTATGTTCTTAGACTTCATATATATGTTATTAATGTGTTTTTATCTTTGAAAGACATTAGAATGAAGCAAAATATGTTCTCCTGCACCTAGGTTTCAAAACTAGGGGTAAAGTTTCGAAACCTTTGCAAATTTTTAGATTCCAGAGGCTACTGCCAGCCAAAGTTTCGAAACCTTTGGGCAAGGTTTCGAAACTATGGTCAGAGGTTTCGAAACCTTCCCAAGGTTTCGAAACTTTTGGTGAAAACTGCATTTTTGAGCATGTTAGAGTCATTTCTGGAAAAAGTGTTCTTCTACAAAGTTGTAGAGGACAAAATTTTACATGAAATAGAGGTATTATTTACTCAAAAATGTTAAGTATAGATCTCTGAATTGTTGTTAGAAGTTGACAGGACTGAAACTGAATGTTTTTGGAATCTGCTGGATTAAATTGTGAAATTTGAAAGGTTAGAGGTTTGGCTATTTGTCTCGTGTGATACGTTCCGCTGTTTGATCACTTAGAATTTAATACTCGGATATGTCAAGATTAAAATAAATAAAAATAGGGTTGCTAACCGAGGGGGAACCTTAACGGGTTTCGCTTCGGTTTTTCCCGTGTGGCCCACTTGGACCGGTCAACCGGCCAGACCGGGACGAGGGGGTTACAACTCGACTCGAACTTGAAAACTAATCCACTAATTACTAAAAAATTTGAACGAGTTCTCATTTTATAACTCAAACTTTATTTGAAATTTTTTAGTCGAATTTATAAAATTATAATTCAAACTAAATCAAGCAAAACTAAAAAAATCAAATTTTTCGAGATAGTAAAGTTTTACTACTCCTAAGGGTGCGTTTGGATCACAGAATATAAGATTACCTGTGAGAATAAAATTTTCGGAATGTAATAATACTTGACGTATTACTGAGAATGTTACATTATCTTGGTTGGTTTAATTGACAATAATATGAGATGACATTGTTTGGTTGAGTGAATATAAATAAATTTAACCAAATTGCTCTTAAAATGTATTTCCCTTTAAAAAGCTAAAATTCTCATATATAATTGAAAATGTTTGCATAAAAATACATATAAATGTTTCAGTTGCATTATATAAATTTTAGAGAAGAAAAATATGTAACAAAATTTTAATATAACTAATACATTAAACCTATTTTCTTAAATAATTGTCATAACTATTAATTTTATTTATATATGAGATATAATATAGTATGAAATATATAAATTTAAAGTAAATTTTTATTAAATTTTAATAAAAAATATAGTAAAAATATACTTATAAAAATTATTTAAAATGATCTAAAGTAAGATTTAAATTCACATTTTAATGTGAGTTTGAATTAATGATATTATTTGATCTCTTTTATATTCTAGGAACATGTGATAAATTTATATTTTTAAGTTGTTGAAATTAATTTTTTGCTATTAATTCGTGATAGTAATCTTTAAAAATACAATCAACAAAGGATGTTTAAAGTATTTTTTTTATAATTTTATATAAATATAATTATATATTTTAATATTGTAATCGTCAAAATATATAATTTATTTTATTAAAAAATCTGTATATTTATATTTTTTTAGAAATATCTATATATTTATTTATTGTCCTATTTTCTAACTTTGTGTCTTACTTTTTCAATATTTTTTTATTTGTATGTAAATATGTCTTATTTAATAATTCAAAGCATCAAAGTAACTAAAAAAAGACATGATTAAAATGTTTCTATTTTATTAAGGGCAGTTTTTCTTAAATACAAGGAATTGTTTTTTTTTTTGAATATGCTGGTGCGATGCAAGGGTAGCATCTGTTCAACTTTCTTAGTCTTTTCAAAGACGGCACACACAGCATGGCATAACTGGTGCTCGAACTCGGGTCCCAAGGGATGATAAACATCTACCTTTGCCACCAGGACACAAGGGGATGAGCAAATATAAGAAATTGTTAATTACCTAAGAAAAGAAAGGGAATAAAATTTTCGATATAAACCAAAAAAGTACTACTGTTAAATAAGACTTTCGGTATAAACTAAAAAAACGCTACTATTGAAAATAAAATATTACCTCTTATATGAATCTTCACAACAAAACGTGGATATAAAATTTTTAGAATTTTTTTATAATCTTTTTGATAATTTTTTCGAAATCTGTTCCTCAGTGCCAAAATGTGGAACACCTCTTCCGAGGTTGTCCTCTTACTAAAGACAAACGCATGAAATACACCAACTACTCTTGCCATTCGGCCTACAGGTACAATGAATTTAAGTTTTTTTTTTTCTTTCCTTAGTTTTTTTTATCACATCCAATATAAAATTTATTTTACACAATATTATTTATTTAAATTTTAAATATAATAAATGACATTTAAATAAATAAAATTGTATAAAATTAATTATATGCCATTTGTGTATCAAAATTATATATATATATATTTTGTTAAGCCAGCTGCAATCACAAGATTGTTTAAAATTCAAATTAAAAGAATAAATTAAACAATTACCATGGAACGAGTAACCTTCTAGATCTCCCTGTCGTTTGTTTTTCTTCATGATTTTAATACGCACAATAATTATTAATTAATCAAGACATTCTTCCTTAGAGTTGAATTGATATTTTTCCCTCAAAATAGAGGGAATGTACGGACAACAGAATCCATATTCTATACGATGCAAACATGAAATTATAAATGAAATTAATTGGTCAAATTTCATCTCACATCATGGCAAAAGCTCCTGCTTTTGTTCTCTCGTAAAATCATATCATGATTTACACCAAAATGTAAAATCATAATTCCTGATTGATTACAACAGTGAAGGAAAAGAAAAAGTTGAGAATTTAATTTATAAGATGCCCAAATATTATTATTATAAAATCATGATGGGTGATGGATGTCTCCTTGGTATGGACAAAGTCTTGTCTTCTTCATAATCGGTGGGGACTGTAACTGTTGGTTGTTTAATCCTCTAGTTACGTGTGGGTGGGTACTATGAAAACTGGACAATGACACTCGTTAAAATTACAAAATTTTAAGAGTACGAAATTAAATTATTAATAGATAATATAAGAAAAACTTTAAATTATATAAAAAAATTAAATTTTTTAAAAAATACGACTGCACTTCAATATCTCTCTATCCATTATTTGATGAAGGAAAAGGTGAAAGGTAAATTAGGTGAAGGGGATTAACTTGTTGGTCACATTATTGCATGGTTTAACTCATAATTGGGTCAGGGTGGTGGTTTCAAAATGTCAAAGGAGAAATAGAGAAATAAAACCCCTCTTGGTAGGTAAATAGGTGGGTCTAACAAGGAAATAAATTCAAAGGCGGGGAGCCCATGCTGCAAGATACCGAATTAGTTACCTTTTTTTCCTCCCTTTTTTAACTTTTCCAATCTCATTGTATATCTTGAGTTAAATAGTAAAAAGTTTGGTATTCATTAAATAATATAGGATAAATTATACTAATGACCACCGAATTATGTGATTGGTGTCGATTTGACCACTATATTTCTAATTGTGTTAAATATACCACATAACTATTTAATTGGTTCCAATGTAGCCACCTGCCGTTAAAAAAAACGAAAAAGTTAACGGGACTGTTAAAGTAATTGGTATAATTACACATTTAGTCCCCTTTATTTATACAATCATTCAATTTAGTCGTAATTTTAATCTAATAAAATAAATTAATTATTTAATTAGGTGGTGACATGTGTCACTTTATTTGAGGGATTTAACTATTTTTATTAGATTTATTAAATTTATTTTCCTCCCCCAATCAGGTTAATGACACATGTCACCACCAATTGGAGTAAAAAATTTAAAATTTTTCCCAAGGAAAATCAAACCTGGGTATTTGGGGAAAGAGAGCAATGCTTTTGCCACTGCGCCAAGCTCATTTATGATATATTAGATACCAAATATAATATATGGACTATAATGAAGTTCTTGAATCAATAAAATTTTCCACACTAAATTGTTCTGAATTTGAGCCACTTCCCTTGCCACTGTTGTTGCCTTTAACAGCAGTCTGGCACCTCAAAACCACCATTGTATGATGCAAATACTTTGAATTTTCTTCCAATTATACGTATCTTGTTTGGAGAAACAATTGACCCACTTTTTATAGTGCCAAGAATTGTTTGGCAATTTATTAATGCCAACGTGCATATATATGTAATGGCCTGAATATTATAATTGTCTTGTCGTCAGACTTTAGCTTCATATGATATTCTCTATATATACATTAACCAAACCAACTGATCTGTCCCTAAGAAGTAGCTTTGTCTTCACAATCTTTGAACAACAATGATGGTAAGCTGGTCTATCCCATTTTCCTGCTTAAATGTTTTTCGTTTTTTTTATTCGGGATAATTAGTCTCTTGTATGTTGTTTTATAGGCTACTTTAAGGGATTTCAACGGTCAAGCCAAGAAAAAAAACGAAACTCGGGGGAATCAGGGCTACACTTCCTGTCTATGGTAACAATTCAATCTTGTTTTGTCTCTTTCCTTCCCTCCCTCCTTTACAAGTTTGCTTGTCTTTGATTCCTATTTGTTTTTGTATTGATTGTGAATTTCTTGGCAGCCATAGAAGGACTGGAGAATATGACATTCCTCTAAATGCCGTGAGCCTGGTAACCTACTTTTATGGGTACATGAACTTCAACCTAACGAAATTCGCAACCACCCTTACAAATTTCATGGGGACTTCATATTTGTTAGCACTCTACTCCTTTTCTTTCGGCGATCAAAACTCTGATATGGAGCAGGACTCAATAAAGTAACACATATACAACATATACTATATTTGGTATTTTATATATCATAAACAAGCTTGGCCTAGTGGCAAGAGCGTTGCTCTCTTTCCCCAAAGACCTAGGTTCAATTCTCCTTCGGGCCATTTTCCCTTATTTTAATTTTCTTACTTCAATTGGTAAGTGTCACCACCTAATTAAATAATTAATTTATTTTATTAGATTAAAATTAGGACTAAATTGAATGATTGTATAAATAAAGAGGACTAAATGTGTAATTATACCAATTATTTTAACAGTCCCGTTAACTTTTTCGTTTTTTTTAACGGCATGTGGCTACATTGGAACCAATTAAATAGTTATGTGGTATATTTAACACAATTGAAAATATAGTGGTCAAATCGACACCAACCCCATAGTTCGGTGGTCATTAGTATAGTTTACCCAATAATATATTGAATTTAAATTTTATAAATAAAAAAAACCTTAGAAATAATTTTATTTTCAATTCAAGAGTCTAATTTTAATTCTATATAAATTCAGAATATGTGTAATTAGTTGATTGAGTTTATAGATCAATTGGTATGTCTTTGATATAATATACAGAGCGCGTAAGATCAAGTTATCTAAGCGTTCAATATTTTTTAATTTATAGAAAAAAAATTATGAGTATATAAATATTATACCAAACTGTATTATAACAAAAAAATATGTGTAATTATCGCAAAAACAAAAAATAAAGTTAAAAAACCACTCATTATGCAAGGTGGGAGTCGCTACTCGCTACTGTGTAGATCTCACGGGATATGCTTTCTATTGATATGTATAGAAACTCTACGTTAATGGGGGTGATGCATGTGTCACTCCTTAAAGAGGCTAAGGATATTAACTTCACATTGTGAAAAAAAATGTACAATCTTAAAATATAAAAAATAGTGATACTGCACATCTTATTATACATAAATTTCGAAAAGAAAACAATCGCTTCATGAAAAGTATAGTATCAAAGTGACCCATTGATTACCTAATTTCACGCAAAAATTTATAGGGTCAAGTAGGCAATGTGAACAACCGTAATAAGTGTGGTATCAAATACGTTTTTTGAGAAGATGATAATAACCATGTAACAAGTGTGGTATTAGAATGACCCATTAAGTATCTAATTTCACGTCTAACGTCCAGGGATGAGGTAGGCAGGGTGAACAATTGTGATAATGATCTATCACCAGGACATACGCCTTGTGACGATGACAACGCGATGTTAAGTAGAGGAGAATGGCATACCTTAAAGAGGTGAGAGATATTAATCTCACATCAAAAAAAATTAAAGGTATTGAGGATATAAAAACAATGACGTTAAATATTTTATCAAACATATTTTTTTTAGAAAAAGGTAATGATCCGTGGCACATGCATGTAGGTGCAAGTAAGTGCATCTATTTCCTCGTCTTTTACCTTTACGCTAACTATATGTGTCCTCATTAACGAAGTCATGTATTAAGTGATTGATGCCTTCTTTCCCCTTATAATTTTCTAGCACAAATCCCATGCCATTTATATGACCTTTTATGTGCCCTCCACTGACCATATGTGTCATCACTAACGAAGTCATGTATTAAGTAATATGTAATTTTTTTTTGTTCACGAGCATGTAAATTATATTATCTTTAGTTGTTATTCTATATTAAATCAAAAAAATATATACATATGGGCATATCTAGGATATGGTTGTAAACGAGCCGAGTCGAGCTCGAGTAGTGTTGAGCTCGACTCAGCTCGTTAGGAATTCGAGCCGAGTTCGAGATTGAGTAATTTTTAACGAGTCTGAATAATCTGAGCTCGACTCAGATTGGTAAGAACTCGAGTCGAGTTCGAACTTGAGTCAAGTTCAATCGAGTCGAGTGTTGGCCGAACTTTGACCGAGTCATACTCGAGTAGCTCGCAATCTATTTCGTCTCGTTTAAAGCTCTATTAGGAGAAACTTTGATACACAAGTTGTGTAAACTAAAGTTTACACAAGCTTATTAATTTTTAGGGTTTATGGTGTTAGTTTGGAGTTTAGAAGTATAGGTTGTTGGGTTTATAATTTAGGATTTATATTTTAAGGTTTAAGACTTATATTTAGGGTTTATAGTTTAGGGTTTTAGGTTTAGGAATTTAGATTTTAAATTTTAAAAATTAAAAAATTAGTATATTATATTTCCGAGTATCTCATGAGCTTTTCGAGTTGGGTATCGAGTAGCACGACTCAGCTCATTAAGAACTCGAGTCGAGTTCGAGCTCGAGTCGAGTCCAATCGAGTATAGTATTGACCGAACTTTGACCGAGTCAATCTCAAATAGCTTGCGATCTGTCTCGTCTCATTTACAACCATAATCTAGGGTGTGGGCCTACCTAGGCCATGACCCACCCCATGCCCAAAAAAATATTTTTTGTCTATAGCCTCAAAAATAAAAATTTTAAATTTAGAAGTTCTGTTTAACGTTTATAGTTCTTAAATTAAAAAATTTTAGTTCCATTGTTCTTAAAATTAAACTTGAATGTTATGACATTTTTATCCTTTTATTTTTATAGGGGTGTAAATAAACAGAACATTCGAGGAACTATTCGTATAACGTTCGTCTATTAAGTTAAATAAACAATTATGAACAAATTTTTTATGTTCATTTTATAAATGAACGGACACGAACAAAAATATGTCCGGTTTGTTTATATTCGTGAAGTTTATTACTGATATTTTTTATAAAAAATATTAAAACAATATCTCTCTTTTTATTTAAATTTCAACTCATTAACCTAAAAATATATATTATATTCACAATCACTATTGATAATTGGCCAAACAAGTTATGAAGAGTGTACTCATTTGGTATATCGGATGTTAAACAAGAATATTGTGTATAAAAAATGGATGAAAGATTTGTTACTACGTCAAAGTGTTTGGTTTGTTAAAAATTTTGATATATGTTATTCTTCTTACCTTATGTTTGATAAATGTTAAAAGATAAGTGTTATATGTGAATGTATCATCTTATCTTATGATAATTTATTATATTATTAACACTATATTCAGTTTTAATTATACTATATTTTATTTAATAAACAAATAAAATGAATTTAAGAGCCGCGCAATCAAAATTTGTTCAAATTTAAAATATCATTTTAAAAAGACTAAACAAACCCATAACCATAAGGTTTGAATAAAACTAAATTAAGTAAAAAACAAAACGATTGAATAAGTGATAATTTCTTATGACATCCAAAATAAACAAAGACATAGTTACTGAAGCTAATATTCAATAAAATATATTCTTATAAATAATTGTAAAATAACATAAATTTCAAATACATTGATACTTATTTATAACGTCGTAGATAAGTATTAATAGTTAATTTACATTGTTGTAAATAACTATTGATAACTTATGTACACCTAGTCATTTATTTCTGGTAACATGTAATCATATTTTTTTTAGTTGTTATTATATTTTTAAATTAAAAACTACATATCAAGTTATGTTAGATAAATTTCTTTTTTTATTTATATTAGTCCAGTCAATAATATTTTTTTTTTTGAATTCACTATTATATATATATATATATATATATATATACAGATAAGTTATGTTAGATAAACTATTTTGTTCTATTTATATTAGCTCAGATAATATTATTTTAGATTCACCATGGACTTTTGGAGTACCACGACTGAGGAGAGCATGTTTTGTAGATTGTGTCTAGCTTGTTGTGGCTTATGCGTATGTGAAACCATGGTGTAGTTCATTGTGTTGTTCATCCCGATTGATTTAGGTGGAGAGCAATTTATACAAATGATTTTTTTTGAATAATTTATAAAAATGAATTAATTAAGGTGCAAAAGGTTGAAGAAATAATAAACGTGTATTTTAAGCTAACGTGCAATTCCAATTCCAATTCCAACAACTTGACTTATATGCTGATGACACGTTCGTAAAAGAGCAAAGAAAACGCAGGATTTGTTTGTCCAAAAGTCTAAAGTTTGGGAATGGTCCAATCATTTAATGTAAAATATACACATCAACATTCAACAGTATTGGACAGCCAATATCATAGATTGATGCTTCATATCATTAATAATATGATTCCTACACACAATAAATGCATGGATAGATATTTATGCAAAGATCGAGCTTTGCATGTCACCTACTTGTCTTGACTTTTCCTAAGCTTCTCAATCTTTTACAACCAAATACGAATAAAAATTTAGTTTTTTTTAATATTTTTATTTGTGCCCTAACATTAAAAAATAAATTTAATGTTTACGATTAAAGTTTAAAGTTAGAATTTATGATCATGGTTTAGAGTGTGAGGTGTATGTTGTATTTTTTTTAGAATTTATGGTTTAAAATTTAAATTTAAGTTTAAAACTTAAAATTTAATTTATTTTAGTTGAGACATAAAATGAGACACTAAAAAGATACATAAAATTTTTATTCACAAAATAGAATGAAAAAAAGAAAGCAATTGAAATATACACACAAATATGAGGCGTATCATCAATATAGGCAGAGCAAGAATTAGAGATTAAAAGAAAAAATATAAATATTTAAAAATTGAAGACAAATTTACAATCAACTTTTTTTAAAAAAATTAAAATCTATGTAAATAAAAGAGAAAAATTAGAGAGTGAGCGGCAAGAGAACCTCTCACCTTCTACACACCTCCGTCCTTATCTGTCATGGATAATATTAACGTTGAGACTAAAAAATTTGTCTTATTTTAGGATTTAGAATATCACTAATTTTATAAGTTGAAAATGATATTTATAAATTATTCAATACACTAACAGTGAAAAAAATATTTCTACGAATGAGTTAAATTTAGAGGTTATAGGTTTAGTTTAGGATTTAGATGCAAAAGTTTAGAATTTAAGAGTTTAGGGTCAGGGTTTGTAATAGTACATTAATGATTTAAATTGTAACTCTAAATCTTAAATTATGGCCCTAAAATTTAAACTTTAAATTAAATCTCTAACCCTAAATTTAACATGCTTATGAATTTTTTTATTGCTAATGTATCAAATAATAATTTTTATTTAATTCACTGAAAAATATTTTGAAAAATGTTAAATCAGGTTGTATCAGTTAAGTTAAAATTCAAGTATGTTTTTTTTGTTATGTGTATGCCCGTTTTACTGTTCACATTTGAAGTGCGAGGTTATACCTCTCAACAATATTATTTTTAAAGTTTGAACTCACACTCTTATTTTAAAAGTATAATATAATTTATCAATACATTCAATATTTATCGGTAAAATTCAAGTATGTGAATGAGGGTAGTTCTGCTGTACCGCCGCCTAATATAAGGCTAATATACCGGAAACATCATAAAATATACCGGAAACATGGATACTTTCGAAAAAGTATGGATACTTTCGAAATCAACATATCCAAAAGTATCGATACTTTCGAAATCAACATATCCGGTATACCTTATCATGTTTTCGGTATATTTTATGATGTTTTTGGTATATTTTATGATGTTTCTGGTAACGCCGTATATTAGCCTTATATTAGGCGGCCGCATGCTAAAAAACTCTTGTGAAGGGTAGTTCTGCGGTACAGCCGCCTAATATAAGGCTAATATACGATGTTATCAGAAACATCATAAAATATACCGAAAATATCATAAAAATGATGAAAAGAAAAAGGGAAAAATATGTGAAAGTAGTGTTGGGCCCGCCCCTAACACGTTGTTCAAAAACGTTTTCATCACAAAACAACAAAACCAAGATGAGAAGAAAGAGAGAGTGTTGGGGTCCAGACAGTAATATCTGCCTGGTTTCTTTGCGAGGATTCCGCTGTTTTCTGGTGTAACAAAAATCCACCATTATTTTAATCACATGCTCATCGATATCTGCCTCTGCTACTGCTGCATTCCAATTTCAAAACTCTCTTTAATCTTTTATTGTGCTTTTTTTTTTGAAAAAAAAGGGAAACCATTATTTTTTCCAATACTATTCCATCATTATAAGAATACTTATATTATAAATAAAAAGTATTTTTGATCAAAATAGGTATTTAAAGTTTTTTTGTCAAAATAGGTACTTAAAGTATATATATATAAATATATTTTTCATCTAAGTTTATAAAAGTTGTCATGCGATATTAATTAAAAAATACTTATTTTAAAAAAAAATTAGATATCTATTTTAACAAAAATATACATATATTTTAAGTACCTAAACAATAAATTAGTATACTTTATGTACATATTTGTGATACAAGCCTTATAAGAAATATTAAAAGATTGATCAAAACAAGCTCTTTAAAAATCATAAAAAGACACCCTTCGCCTATTTTTTTCTTATCTTTTCTCATTATCAATTACTAGTTAATTTAATGAGATAAAAATTAAAATTTTAAAATAAATTTAAATATAATAATTATAAAAAATCATCGTTTTGCATTACTAAAAGTTATAATGTCAAAAATATTACTACATTTGACCGGATAGTTATTTTGTTTTTTTATAAATATTTTGACTTTTAACATTTTATTTTGAGCAAAATGACGCATATATGGATAAAAAAATATTAATCAACTAATATAAATAGCTTGAAATGCTTTGATAAACCCATATGAAAGTGTACGTTGATGTGACAGTCATATAAACAAATGCACTGACTTTACAGAATGACACATCAGTTAAAAAATAATTTTATAAAATTATATAAAATATAATTTTTTTCTGATAATGTGACATTATGTCAAGTAATTTATTATAAATTGACTGGCAATTTTCATCTACAGAATAACTATTTTGAATAAATAGAAGGCAAAAAAAATTACAATACTTAAAAAATAAAGCCTAAAATAATAATTCAGTAAAACATTAAAACATTTTTTTAAAATTAAACCTTACTAAAAAATACAAAAATTTACTCGCCCTTGAAAATAGTGGTCTAGCAAACTGACAAACATATATTAGATATTAGATATTATTTTATTTAAATTTGAGAGAGGAGATAAGGAAAGAGATCCAATCTCACAGCCCTAGGCCCCGGAAGCTGCGCCTTACAAGTTACTCCACCTTTTTATAAAAATGAATAAATAATTATGTATTAAAACATGTAAAATGAATGAATCCCACTACTTTCCCCAAGAGAAATGTTGTCTCTTCCTCTTACATATATTCATGGATTCTCCCCTCCTTTGCTACCTATCATGTAACCACAAATTTAACTCTTCATCTTCATGTTTCTACCACCTACTAATTTGATGCTCATCTTTTATAAAATCAATTATTACATTTTTAATTAAAAAATCGACTGAATTATTAAATTTACTTGACATTTCGTACCTCATTTATCGTTAATATACCACCATTTCATTAACGCGACAAACAAAAAATAACAATAAGTTGGATATTTATAATTTTTTAAGATGGATATTTTAATCCTTGGCCAAATTGGGGCAATATTGCATTTGAAAAAAATATTTTAAAATTTATATCACCTCTCGAATTATTTTCGAACCTATTATACTTTTTACAGTAACTTTTAAGGTCGGATAACTTTCAATCCGACCTCAACAAAAGATATTAAAGAAATTATGAGAGCGTGTTGCTTTCATTCCGACCTCATGCAAAACATGCCAAAGTGGATCGGCTGCAAAGTTTTGCTATGATTTTTGGCGAGATGTGCATGTGATTGAATTATACCTGCTTTTCAACACTAAATTATGCATGTTTTTGCAAGACGTATAATTTCACATGTAGCGTTGATGACCGGAGACTCATTTTTTGAAAAGACTTTGGATTCAATCACATGCACTCACACTTTGGAAAAAAATAACTTTTGGCTTGAGGTCGGAATGAAAGTAACATGCTTTCATATTTTTTTATTATCTTTCAATGAAGTCGGATTGAGAGTAGATTGTCCTCATATTTTTTTAAAATTTTTGTTGAGGTCAGATTGAAAACTATCCAACCTTAAAAGTTACTGTAGAAAGTAAAATAAATTTAAAAATAATTCGAGAGGCAATATAGATTTTAAAATATATTTTTTTCAAGTGCAATATTGCCCCAATTTGGCCTAAATTCCTTTTTAACTTTGGGTTCCATATTTGGTTTTTATAACAATTCTTTTTCAATATGAGTGATGTAAGAATATTGAATCAACATAAACATAGTGCAGGACAGGCCTCATATGTCATAAATTCATATGCTCCTAAAATCCATTGACCTAAACAACCATGTCTTATTCTCTCTCTTTTTTTTTTCTTTAGGAAAAAAAATAATTTCAATTGGACTTATCTTCATACCAAAAGCCAAAAGGTAACTACAACGGTTGCATACCTGGTTAGATAGTGCACCCTCAACGTTGTTGCCTTTATTTAGTTACTATTTTTTATTGCTAAAAATTGTTTCATATTAATATTAATTTAAATATCTTTATGACCAACATAATTTAAATAATAATTTCAGTTTAAAATAGTAATTCGAGTTGGACTAAATTGACTCAAATAATTATTTATTTTCAGAACTTAGTATGTGTAAATTCGTTGAATGAATAATCTGATCCTTAAAAAAATTTACATTACATGAAAATGTTTAGAATAATTATTCACACCTTTATTATATTAAGGCGTTAAAACTGATTTAACTGATTCATTCAGTTAACATAATTTATTATTTTGACTATTTTAAATATATAATATATAATTTAATTGGTTTAGATATATTTTTATATAACAATAATAATATCATTGAATTAAGATGTATTTAATGTATTATCCTTTAATTACAGCAACAACTTGTATTTATTTGGGGGGAGTGGGGTGCCAATAACTTGATCTCTTGAATAACAAGCATAACTCCCACCTTTTCAGGAAATTAGATCCAATTAATAAATCAGCAAAAGGAAGGAGATATTATTATATATTTATATCAACCCTGGTTGGCTATCATGACAAACCGCTAAATGGAGATAAATAAGGATGTGTTTTTAGAATCAAATTAAACCCAATTACATAAGAGACAATTTAAGAATAATTAAGCACAAGTAAAATGCCTCCCCAGCTGTCTAAAAAGTAGGGTGTGTCTAACACATAGCACACTACAGTGCATTACCAACTGGAAATATTATAAAATTTAAAACATAAAATTAAAAATATTACACTGTTTAATGATATTTTCGTTTGGTGATAAATATCAAAACTTTAACTTCGAGTAGCGAAACATTCATTATTTTTTATAACACTTTAAATTTTTATAAATACCGAAAATATTATCAAACAATGTAACATTTTTAATTTTATGTTTCACATCTTATAAACTTTTTAGTTATTGTCTTACCGTAAAATTACCCCCAGAAAGTATACTCGAACTTCAACAACTATTGTCGGGGAGTGTGGAATTTGTTGGAAACACTATTTCCCTATTTGATGCCAGAATTTAGTGCATATGTTTTCCCTATTTACCGTATCCGTATGCATGGTGAATTGGGAATGGGAGGTGATAAAGCAAGTGGGGTGGTTTGATTTGCCGTGCCACATGTTGCCTGTTGGGGTTAAAGAGGTTTTGCATCGAGGAAACCAAAATGTAGAAATGAGATAAATCCAAAAAGAAAAAGGTGACAAAAGCAGAGACGTACGTGCGGTGCGGGGCAAGTGGGGCTTGGGGGAGAATCAAAAAGTTTGACCGCCCCCCGCTCTCCCACCTCCACCCATCAACTTGTCCTCTCTTTCTACTTTCCCTTCATTTCTCTGTTTATACTTTCCTCCTGTTGTTCTCTTCATAGATTATGCCAAATTTCTCTCTCCCAGTTCCTGCTGAATGCTGACACCACTGCAACTGCAACTGCGACTGCTTCTTTCTTAGACACAAACTGTCTCTATTTGTTTTTGTTTTGTTTTGTGTCGCTCCAACAACAAGATCAGAGCTGTGTGTTCGCTTTTATCATCTCCTTTACTGTAATTACCAACCACCACTTGCCTGCTTTCAGTTTCTGCACATCGTACCCACCGTCTGTTCCCTTGACGGCTTCTACTTACATCACTCCTGGTATTATCTCTCTCCCCATCATTCTCTTTGCTACCCGTATATAAATACGGACTAGTTTCTTCTTTTTTGTTTTTTCATAAAAAAATGGAGTACCTTTTAATGATCATCACTTGTTGTTTTGTTTCTTTTCTCTCTCTAGATAACTGATGCCGGAGAACTTGGGTTGTAAGAGATCTGAAGCTGCAGAGGAGAGATCCATGGCTGGGAAATTATTCTTCCTATGCTTCCACGAAATGGTTTTTTGTATGAAGTAGTTAGAACTTAGAAGCCCGTCAAAAGTATTGTCTTGGCAACCAAAAGTTCAATCTTGCACACAAGAGATAGAAGGCGTCATTTCTGGATGTAAATCTCAGCCCGGGGAGGTAAAGTAGAAGGGAAAAAAACATGAAGAAATTATGGACTAGAATCTTTGGTTTGTGGTTGTTGTTTCTGTTCCACCATCTGGCTTCAGCCCAAAAGCAAAGCAATGATGATGTGATCAAGCTGATGGATTTCAAGCGATTCTCCGTTTCCTCTGATCCCCACGGCGCCTTAGCCAAATGGACTCAAGATTCTCCGACCCCCTGCTCATGGCGAGGCGTTTCCTGCTCTAGTGATGGCCGTGTTACGGCCCTGAACCTCAGTTATTCCGGCCTTGTTGGTGCTCTACACCTCCCGAACCTCACAGCCTTGTCTTCTCTCCGTCAACTATATTTACAAGGAAACTCGTTCACTGCTGCTGATCTTTCTACCGTTTCATCGTGCAATCTCGAAGCTCTCGACTTGTCCTCCAACGCCATCTCGAACCATCTGCCTGAACAATCCTTTTTCTCCGCCTGTAACAGTCTGGCTTATGTTAACCTGTCTCGCAATTCAATTCCTGGGGGCAGTCTCATGTTCGGGCCTTCTTTGCTGCAGCTTGACCTCTCTCGTAATCAGATTTCTGATTCTGCACTATTGAGCTACTCCCTTTCCACATGCCAGAACTTGAAACTTCTCAACATTTCAGATAATAAGCTCACGGGTAAACTTGGTCTCTCTTCCTTGTCTTACTCTTGCAAGAATTTAACAGTTCTTGATCTTTCATACAATCTATTTTCTGGACCAATACCACCGGGTTTGATGCCAAATTCTCTGGTTTCCCTGGAGCTCCTTGATCTTTCCCACAACAACTTCTCTGACAAGTTCTCCACCCTAAATTTCGGGCAGTGCAGCAACCTCACCAAGCTCAGCTTGTCTCATAACAGCCTCTCTGACTCTGGCTTCCCAGTTAGTCTCAGAAACTGTCACCTTCTACAGACACTTGACTTGTCCCATGTTGGGCTGCAGGGCAAGATTCCAGGGGATTTGTTGGGAAATTTGAGGAATTTGAAGCTTCTATCTTTGGCTTATAATCAATTTATTGGTGAAATCCCTCCTGAGTTAGGACAGGCTTGTGGAACTCTCGAGGAGCTTGATCTGTCATCAAACAAGCTCACAGGTGGTTTGCCTTTAGCTTTTGCATCATGCTCTTCTTTGCAAGTTTTGAACCTAGGAAACAATCTACTTTCAGGAGATTTCCTCAGTGCAGTTGTGAGCAGCCTCCCTAGTTTGAAATCTCTTTATGTACCATTCAACAATATTTCTGGTTCTGTGCCCTTTTCTCTCACCAATTGTACACAGCTTCAAGTGCTGGACCTTGGTTCTAATGCCTTCAAGGGGAGTATCCCTCGAGGATTTTGCTCTTCATCTTCTTTGGAAAGGATTCTTTTAGCCAACAATTACCTCTCAGGAAGTGTGCCGATGGAGCTGGGGAACTGCAAGAACTTGAGGTCATTAGACCTTAGTTTTAACAACTTGAATGGTCCTATCCCCATGAATATTTGGAACTTGCCGTATCTTTCTGACCTGGTTATGTGGGCAAATAACATCACCGGCCAGATCCCGGAAGGCATTTGTGTCAATGGAGGGAACCTAGAGACCCTCATTCTCAACAATAATCTCATCAGTGGAAGAATACCAGAGTCCATTTCCAAGTGTACCAATATGATATGGGTATCACTTTCTGGCAACAAACTTACAGGTGAAATCCCTTCTGGTTTTGGAAATCTTCCTAAGCTTGCCATCCTGCAATTGGGTAACAACTCTCTGACTGGACAGATTCCACCAGAGCTAGGCAAATGCCAGAGCCTCATTTGGCTTGATTTAAATAGCAATGACATCAGTGGTGCTCTTCCTAAGGAGCTTGCAAACCAAGCTGGTCTAGTCATGCCTGGGCGCGTATCGGGGAAGAAATTCGCATTCGTAAGAAATGAGGGTGGAACAGCTTGTAGGGGTGCTGGCGGTTTAGTTGAGTTTGAGGGAATAAGGCCAGAAAGGCTTGAAAGTTTTCCAATGGTTCATTCTTGCTCATCCACAAGAATTTACTCCGGTATGACTATGTACACATTTGTCAATAATGGAAGCATGATCTACCTTGATGTCTCTTATAATAATCTGTCAGGTTCTATTCCTGAGAATTTTGGTACAATGGGCTATCTCCAGGTCCTGAATTTAGGACATAATATGCTAACGGGAAACATTCCTGAAAGTTTCGGAGGTCTGAAAGCGATCGGTGTCTTGGACCTCTCTCATAATAATCTCCAAGGATATGTACCAGGTTCATTAGGGACTCTTAGTTTTCTTAGTGACCTTGATGTATCCAACAACAACCTAACCGGTTCCATCCCTACGGGAGGTCAGCTGACAACTTTCCCGGCCTCCAGATACGAGAACAACTCCGGACTCTGCGGGGTTCCCTTGCCTTCTTGTGCGTCTGGAGCTCATTCAACAAACCTTCACTCTCGAAATAAGAAGCCACCTGTGGCAGTTGCAATGGTGGTTGGCATTACATTCTTCATTTTGTCCATTCTTGGACTAACAATAGCTCTGTATCAAGTGAAGAGGAATCAACTTAAGGAGGAACAAAGAGAGAAATATGTTGAAAGCCTACCAACTTCAGGTAGCAGTATCTGGAAACTCTCTAGTGTGCCTGAGCCTTTGAGCATCAACATTGCCACTTTTGAGAAGCCTCTACGAAAGTTGACCTTCGCCCATTTGCTCGAAGCTACTAATGGTTTCAGTGCGGAAAGTTTGATAGGGTCCGGAGGGTTTGGCGAGGTCTACAAAGCACAGTTGAGAGATGGCTGTGTAGTTGCAATCAAGAAGCTAATACATATCACAGGGCAGGGAGACAGAGAGTTCATGGCAGAAATGGAAACTATTGGGAAGATCAAGCACCGGAACCTGGTTCCTTTACTCGGTTACTGCAAGGTTGGAGAGGAGAGGCTTCTTGTCTACGAGTACATGAAATGGGGAAGTCTGGAGTCTGTTCTTCATGACACGGCCAAAGGAAGAGAGTCAAGGCTTGATTGGGCAGCTAGAAAGAAGATTGCAATAGGATCAGCTCGAGGTCTTGCGTTTCTTCATCATAGCTGCATTCCTCACATTATCCATAGAGACATGAAATCTAGCAATGTACTCCTTGATGAAAACTTTGAGGCTAGAGTTTCTGATTTTGGCATGGCAAGATTAGTAAATGCTCTTGATACTCATCTTAGTGTCAGCACACTTGCAGGAACTCCAGGATATGTTCCCCCGGAGTACTATCAGAGTTTCCGGTGTACGACAAAAGGTGACGTCTATAGTTACGGTGTCATACTGCTAGAGCTTCTTTCTGGAAAGAGGCCTATAGACCCATCCGAGTTTGGTGATGACAACAACCTAGTAGGCTGGGCAAAGCAACTTCACAGAGAGAAGAGAGTTGATGAGATATTGGACCCCGAGTTGATGCTGAAGGAATCCGGTGAGTCAGAGTTGTACCATTATTTGAGGATTGCCTTTGAGTGTCTCGATGATAGGCCCTTCCGCCGTCCAACCATGATACAAGTGATGGCAATGTTCAAGGAGCTTCAAGTTGATTCAGAGAGCGATATCCTCGATGGTTTATCGCTCAAAGACAACATTATCGACGAATCATGAGGCAAAGACATGTGAGAAGTGCATACAACTCTGGTTGAAGTGCAAAGGTTTTGTTCCTTCCATCCTGCATTCCTGCATATGTGGTGAGGTTGATTCTCTGATATTTGCAGATAGGCTTTCATTCATACGTTTTTTTGCTTAGTGTAAATAATAGAAAACACTGAATGTTCAAAGAAAACGTGGGGTGAGGGGCAATGACTCGGGTCTTCGGATGCCAAAACCCGGGTACATCAGAATTTCTTTTCCTCTAAACATCATCTGTGTCACCAAACACATCAACATCTCGCTCCTTTTCCATTAGCTTGAATTTCCTTCCACAATTTTGTAAACTCATTCATACACTTTATTTGTTATAACTGGTTAGTTGTTCATCATAGGGAGAAGAGCATTATGTAAAGTGAAACCAGTTGTGTTCAGTTTAGTGACTAGTGAACAATTGCAGAATGAATTTAACAGCAACCGGATTCCAAACCGATTCACAAATATGATCCATAACTCGGTTTCAGCCGGCTTTGCAACCTCCGGTCAAGTGAAGTTGATTGCTCCGGGACATATTAGGCCCCGGTCTGTCACTTCACTTAGCTCTTCAAGGCATGTGACATGAACATCTTAATTTTCAATGTAAAATTTCATTAATTTGTTATGTGGCTAACTCAAGTTGTTTAATCCTGATAAGGATTTCTGTTTTAACCCAAACATAAAGTAACCTTTGCCTGCAGTGACACTATAGGAGTTGAAAAATAAGGCTTTTGGAATGATAATATGTTTCTTTAGACAATAAAGTCAACAAGATTGAATTTAAACCCTGAGATGTAGGCTTTAGTTAATTGGTCAAAAAAGGGGTAATTGGCAATGTTAAGTCATCATTTTAGTTTGTAGTGTTGTTTTTATCTGATTATGCATGGATTGCTGTTGAGGGATGTGACCTTTTTGGTGGCAAATCAAATTCAAAGTTTGATTTATTTGAAAAGCAGCAGCAAATACTAATGTAATGAATGATGTTTTTGACAAAAGTTTCAACACTTTTCTGACAATGCATGCATTGATTCATGTATTATAAATATATGACCAAAGTTGGCGAGTCACGGTTTCTAATTTTATGATGTAAGGTAAAGGAGGGGTAAGTCTGCGATACAAAATTTTAATTTAAGGTTAAAAATGATAAATTTTAAAATTTGTTCAAATAACCTTTTGATAATATTTTAAGTTAGTTTGGTTTTTAGTGATTTTTTTAAGTTTTGAAACTTGTCGAAAAAAGCTACCAACTTAAAAAAAACCTTAAAAAGTAATCAAATTTCGAAACTTGTTGAAAAGAACCAACCTAAAATGTTATGAAAAAGTGTAACCGTTAGGTTGCTGGACAAGTTTTAAAATTTGTGCAAGCAACCTAAAATGTTTTACTTCTTGATAATATTTTAGGTTCGGTTGTTTTTTTGATTTTTCTCAAGTTTTAAAACTGGTTGAAAAAAGCTACCAACTTAAAAAAAAACCTAAAAAAAGTCAAATTTCGAAATTTGTTGAAAAGAACCAACCTAAAATGTTATAAAAAATGTTACAGTTAGTTTGCTGGACAAGTTTTAAAACTTATCGTTTTTAACCTTAAATTATGTTGCCGTTCTTTAGACTCGCAGGATAAAAGAGTGAAATACTGGCATATATATTGATGAAGTTGTGCAACAACAGGAATAGCATGCATCTCATTCTATACCCGGTATTGATTCTATAACATACATTCATTGCTTGAGGTTTCAAAGAAGCAATTGTTTGTTGATTTTGCTTCTTTCTGTATTTCACCCAGAACATGATAAGTTGAAATATTCATTACCAATAACAAACGAGGCTTTGGCTTAATAAGAAGGAGATTTCAGTTCATATTTTATTATATATTGGTTTATTCAAATTTATTTTAAGGAAATGATTATTCAGTAAAATTGTTAATATAATTTTCAATTGATGGCTTAACGATTAGACCCTAGCTGTATTTTACTGCTATTTATATTTGGCTCTTCAATATTTTATTTTGATTATGTTTACGACTTTAATAAACATTTGTTAGGTAGAGTGGTAAAAAGTTTGATGTAGTTTAAGTAAGATATTAAATTCAAATTTTATAGTTTAAAAAGTAATATTGAGAATGGTTTTATCCTCCTTTAGGAATTTTATTCGGCGAACCCAACAAATGTACTAGTAAAAAAGCGGATGATATTCATTTTAAGAGACACGGGTTTAAATTGCTTTGTCAACAATGTGTATGTATATTGTCAAAGACTTAGAATATCTATAAACAAATAGTACCGCTCATATTGATTTATGGTTAATGTGTTTATAGGCAATAAGAAACTTTTGACCAAAAAAATAAATAAATAAGTTAGATGATATTTTGACCTCTAAAATTATACATCATTATCACTTTAGTATCGGAGGAATTTTTGTTTAATTTGTCCCATGAACTTTTTAATTGGGACTCACATTACTCAACCATTTTTTTTGTTACAAGCAATATTATGCTCGATGAACGTACCACATACTAATTATTAAATTCAAATTCTTTTTTTAAAAAATAAAAAATATCAAAATTTATAAAACCAGAAATTTTAAATGATTAATTTGAGAAAATTTATGATTTTTTAAACCTTTTCAAATTTATTACTCTATATATAATGCGTCGGTTATAATTTTTGAGTGTCACGTGACTTTTTTTGTAATGAAAAATAAATTGGATTGTGCGAATGCATGGGCTTAGGCTTATGTTTGGGCAAAGCTTGCGCTCAACTAGTGCTGGTGGGGACATGTATCATCTTGGGCCTATAATACGGGCTCTGAATATCCTGTCTAGGAAACTGGACCCTGTACTTTTGAACCGAAAGTCGCACCATGGTTACTTAATTATAAATTTAGTAAAAATTTGTATTTTTCTTTTAAAAGTTATAAACATGTCACTCAATAAGTATATTATTAAAAACGTATCACCCTACTTACAAGCATATCATTTTATTTACAAACATGTCATTCAAATAACAAATTGTTATAAACAGGTCATTCAATTAACACAAAGAGGAGCAACTGCTTGTAACAATACGTTCATTTTTGTATAACATATTAATTGAGTGACATGTTTATAAGTAGAGTGACTTGTTTGTAACAATATGTTAATCGAATGACATATTTGTAACTTTTAAAAAAAGTTATATGTTTGTTATTAAACATATAATTAAGTGACCTTAATTGTATTTTACCCTTTTTTTATTTTAGACTTTATTGTTAAATAAGTGTTTAAATTATATATTGTTTAACATGAATTTTGATGTACTTCTATTAAATATTTATTATTAATATTTTTTTGAACAATGACATGAATTTTATTAATTATTATGAAAGATAATACAATACTACGCATCAAAGAGAAAAAAGGATAAATCCACTAAAAGTCTCTGGCAATAGTGCAAAGAAAAGCAGACACTTCCATCGAGCTTAGCATATCAAAACTCAGATACCTTTTTGAATCTTCTCGTCTCTATCCCAACGAGACGTTTTACGGTGTGAAAAAGGAGTGGCGAGTGAACCAAGTTATCAGGCAGATTGCTCCGCTAGCCAAGTCTGATTACATCGGCAACCAACCATCAACCGAGTGGGAATTCATCTCTTTAACACCACCGACAGAACCATAATAAAAAATTAGCGTTGTGAAAATCTTTGTACGAGCACTAACTGACTGCTAAGGTATGTTGAATTTATGTTATAAAGACAGATGAAACGAATCATAAAAAATTAAAAAAATGTCACAACGACAGAAGAAACACGTGACACAAAACAATGTCATTCCTCATCCCATCCAAACCAAGTGAAAATTGCAAAATCAAAAATCATCGACCACCCGTGGTAATGAAGGTAATTGGATTTTGTTTTTCAATAAAACAGTAAGGATCACTAATGTCTTAATAATCGACCAACAAGAATATGTTGATTAACAATTTGATTCATATAACAATTGCGTATCTATAGGCTTAATAATTAAATGCTTTAGGAATTGTAATTTGACCTGGTTCTTAACTGTTCCAATTGTCTGCCATTGTAGATACCCACTTATAATAATTTTTTTAACAGTCTTTAGGAGATTATAAGGTAGTATTTGTTCATACATATTCTTAATCTTTTAACAATGCACACACATTTTGTTGGCAAAGCGATTAAATCCGGATCTCTTAAAATAAACATATCTGTTTTTTCAGTGTGACCACTTGTTGAGTTCACCCACTTATAATAATCTATTTTAGAACAAATTAAGCTCACTCCCTCTTTTCATGTCTCTCTCTCAACTTTTTTAAAATTTTATGGTTGGTTCGACATTGAAGGATCAATCTTGATTTAACCTTTATGCTAAGTATTTTATTGTTACTCTTTCATTCGATATTCGATTGTGGGCCTGTGGCATGAGTTAATTTTCATAAGGTTTTGATTATTTTATGCAAGTGTTGCGTCATTTTTTAACGACATGTTTTAAAGTGTTCTTCTGCTTATTTAATGTTTATAATTAGTTAAATGGTTTCGAGGGTCGCTTTGTTAGTCAATTTAACCTTCTAGATATGGCCATAACGTCTAGACCGGATTTAAAGGTTACAAAGGCAACATTACAAGTCCGTATAATCACAAGGGCAACTAGATACATCATTTTAACACATAATTAAATTGAAATAACATTTATAGTAAAGTAATTTTTCTTGAATAGTCTTAATTAATAGTTCAAACATATTTAATTTTTTTAGTAAGCTTATGAAATTACAATTTAAGTTGAATTTTTTTCGTGGAATAAAAAGAATTAAATTTTGGTCACCACAATAATCATTGCGTAAGTTTTGATAACTCGAATGATCAATTTATATTTTTTAAACTCGACTACTCGAGTGATCATTCCAGTGTACTGAGATTAACAAAAAAAAAACAAAAGTAGTGTTAGACTTAGAGGCCTATGATATATCCAAAGTTAAGAATCCAACTCTAAGTCATTCATTCCAGTAAAGTTAAACTTCCAGGGGCTTATAACAACATGAACAAGAACAATAAGAAGCAAGCTGCGGCTATTAGCCGCAGCGATGGGTTACATATTCGCCGATCGCCGCTATTAGCATTTTGCGATGCGGGTGGCGGTAACCCAGGGCATGCAAGCCCTTCTTTCCCTTCACGGCATTCACTAGAGAAAAGACCGGGAGGGTACTTTCCGTAAATATTGATGTAGCTGAAGAGAATGGTAGCGCACTCGGTTGTCAAGTCATTGATATGTTGTGCGTAAGGGCAAGCCAAATCCTTAAATGCGGAGCAACAATCTTTAGCTGGAAACTTGGGTCCTTTGCATTGGCTTGTGATGATTGTGTAGTTAAGATACTCAAAGTTAACCGGGCAAGCTGCAAATAAAAGTAGCAAAAGCAATACATTATATATGTTATAATTAGGCTTAACAGTAAAAAAATTGCATTAACTATATTTTATTTAGATAAGTGTCTGAACTATATTTTGAGCTAAATAGGTGCCTAATGTTTTATTTCGGGACTCATTTAAGTTTTTTTCGTGATTGGCGTTATTTTTTCCGTTATCCAATAAAATTCGAATATGTAGTATGGGTTATCATTTTTTGAAATTAAAATTTTAAAAAAATTTAAAAAATAAAAAATATATTAATTAACTCAACAATCTTTAATTTCTTTATAAAATAAATCTCAACCCTAACCCTAAATCTCTAAGTTCCTCCGTTCCGACTACCAATTTAATCATTACCAACCACGAGCTACCCTTGTTTTCATCGGACCCTCTCTACCGTAAGCTCCATCATATGTTGTAAAAAACCGACGAATAAATCGCCGATTTTATCGTCGACGAACACCCAATAATTAATAAAAAGAGGTCAATTGGGTTCCCACCGATAGTAAAAGATGACGGATGTCGAACGGTGAGGTACATAATACTTTGGCGGTGAACGGTGAACCACCGACTTGTGGGGATGTTGGACGGTGAGAGAGATGTGATTTGGGGTTTGATTGAAAAAAATTAAAATTTGAGGTTTTTAAAGAAATTTAGACTTTTATAAAAATTCAAAAATTAAAAAAAAACATATCACACGTCATGTTTTGATTGGATGACGAAATTCTTTTAACGGTCGTTGACGAAAAAACTTTAAATGGATCACAAAATAAAACGTTAAGCTTTGACCCAAAATATAGTTCAAATATCTATTTAGAAAAAATATATAGTTTAGGCACTTATTTGACTGTTAAACATTATAATTATGTGATACACAAGCCTTAAGGGCGTTGAAATAGATGCTTATGCAAAGTGCAAACTAAAAAATACCACAGTTCTGCAGTTATCATAAAAATGGGTATCTAATTATCCGAAAGCACAGCAGTAATGGTATTGAGGGCTGTTTCTTTTGGTATAATAGTATTATAGGTTTTTTTAGTTTAAATTTTAGTCAAATAAAATATTTGTCCTCTCAAATTTTAAATTTAAAACATTTATAAACTTTTTTCGTCTTAATATTTAAACTTAATTCTGTGCGTGACAGCATTGGAAGCTCCATGAAGAGGACTATAATTATCAAGCATAATATTTCCTTTACTATAATGATCTAATGTGAAAGAGAGAAAAGGAAAATCCTCAAAGGCCTCATATCCATAGTGTTAAATTGCGGCCGTAACGCAATGTGACAGTTGTATCTTAACGATTTTAAAGGTCGTTACAACACCATAAACCGTGAGTGCATTTAAAATCATAGTTATATTTTAAAAAGAAAAAAAATTACGTTGCAACGTCCACAACCGCAATTGAACACTATGCTCAGATCCGGTAGCTAACGAAAATCTATGTAATTGTATGCCGAGATGGGTAAAGAGAAAAGAACCTTTCTTGGCCTGAAGGAGGTTTCTTCCTGTTGCTGTGGAAGATGTGAAAATACCACCTGCATAAAATGGAAGGGTGAGAAATGGATTCAGAAGCTATACATTTATAGAATTTGTTGATCAAATACCTGAAATTGAAGACGAAGCAGAGAAACCCAAGAAAAGGAAGAAAGCTGCAAAGCAGGAGAACAGTTTATGTGTCCTCATAAGTTTGTAGGGTTTTTGCATAAAAAAATGGAGGAGAAGTAGAAGAAGGAAAACCAAGCTTTCTTTATGCTTTTGCTTGCAGCTTATGTTAACACAGCAGAGAGCTGAAAAGTAACTTTGAATAATGGTAATAGTATGGAGTTGGGTTGGATTTATTCAGTTAAAAACGAATTAAATTCAAGAAAAAGAAAATATTATGGAGTTTCTCCGAAGTTGAGCACCAACCATAGTACTAGAAATAATGATAATAGAATGGAGTTGGGTTGGATTTATTCCAGTTTTGGAAAAATAATAAACGCAACAGCTCAACCTGATTCTAGTTGGTCAGCTTTCCAGCTAGAAACAGCCCATCGGATGAAACTAAGTGCATAAATAAGAAACCATGAAATGAAAAGGCATCCATGTATCATCTTAAGCCAGGTTTGGATGATTTCAAGTCTATGGCCCTGTTCAGCAATGTTTCTCCAACGTGCGTTGGAGCGCCTGAGAAGCAATGCCGAACAGGTATTCCGTTCGTACTAAACGAGCGTTCCACCACAGCTGGATTTTTCAACTTCTCTGCAATTGGATGTTTGACCCTGGTTGAGAAAATTAGGTATGGACAAGTGATATGGAGTTACTTGTGGCTTGTAGTCCTTCAACTGGACCCTGCTTGCGGCTTCGCATGGAACATCTCCGGTGTTTACATTCCAATAGAATGAGAAGAAAACAAATTGATGCCATGCCGCATTGTAATCATCCTTTAGAATCCAGGACCAGCATAACGTCATCAGAAAGAGTTACAAACAATTGCAATTAGCAACTGAAAGAAAAAATCTAATTGGATTGGACAAGATACCTGAGGATAATAACTGTTATCTGTTTTAGTCATGGCAGCCAAAAGATTTGGCACAGTCCTGATAAAATTCTTCACGCCCTGCATTTGGAAACAACATTACTAAGTAAATTGCAGCTTCTGTCAAATCTTCAATTCCATAAAGGATGTCAATATAGTAGTTGTAGAACAGATTTGTCAAATAACATTCCAGCACAAGAGCACCTCTTGTCTGATCAGAATTCTCAAACCCCAAAACCAACAGCCTCATAATTCACGAATTATTTCATCCCAAATGCTTCTTCTTCTAACTTTTTCTTTAATATAATTAGAGTAATTATACCATGCACTGACGGGTATGTAGAGTCCAAAGTTGGAAGCTTTTCCGGGCAGAAAATACACAAGGATACCTAGTTAGCCAGCGTCCATAGAGAATGAAGAAAAAGACATAACCTAATTCCCCTTGCCAGTTGCCACAACCAACACAACATACCTCTCCACCTGATTTCCTTCTTATACAAGTAAAACTCTTTTTGGGTGTTAATGCTTCTTTCATTTCTGATTTCCAATTCTTTATCGTTTGAGGGAATAAGCTCTCTTTTTTTTCTTTCTTTTAGATGAAAATGATGCACGCATCAACCAACCACCTTTTTTTCATCCAAATATAAAAAGTATTTTTTATCAGAATAAATATCTAGAGCATATTTTTTTATTCAAAATCCAAACATAAAATACTTTTTGATCACATGGATACTTAAATTATTTTTTATTTATCTAGATTCATAGAGATTGACATGTGGCATGATTAAAAAAATACTTTATAACTATTTTGACCAAAAATATAATTTAAATACTTACTTTGATGAAAAATATTTTAGATATCTTTTCTAGTCAAAATGTATACTTTAAATACTTATTTTAACCCAAAAAATAAAAAATAAAAAATATTTTAAATAATTATTTATGATATAAACCTTAATAATCATAAAAGAAAATGCATAATACGCTCATCCTCTTGTGTCCCAATAGTAAAAGTAGATGTTCATTATCCTTAAGACCCAAATTCGAGTATAAAAAATGTATGTTGTGTGTATCGTCTTTAAAAAGACTAAAAAAATTGAACATAAGCTACCCTCGCATCACACCAGCACATTAAAAAAAAGAATATGCATAATATAAGTTTGTGTTGATTTTAATTTAAAGTTTAAAGTTGTGTATCAAAATATAACTCATTATTAAATCATTATTAAAAAGATTTAAGTCTACACAATTCTTCTTTAAAATCTAAAAATTAAATTCCTACCTAAAACCCTAAACTTAAATTTTAAACTCTAACCCTAAATCATACATTCTAAATCCTACTACCTAATTCTCGTTTGTATAAATTAAAATTTATACGTGTATCATTGTTTTCTTTATTTAATTTTACCAATGCCAATAAATGTAGAAACCCACCAAACCTATTGGCCCTACAAGTTCATGCCACTATGATTCACTAATAGGTCGGGCCCTGAAATCCACCCACACAGCCCAACCCCTCAATTTAGCATTCAATATTGTTTCATCCAAATGTATAATCTAAATTGTACTAAAATTATGAAGTTGAAAATCCACAAAAGACTTATCAAAGATGTTTCAATATCCAGCCAAGGCTATTTCTGTTATTTACTAATAGGGGAGATAACCCATGCCATCTATTCTTGGCACACCCTCAATTCATTGCATATTTCTGGGTCCATGAGCGGGCAGTGCTCTCATATTTGGCTCTATCAGTCTTGTACATGTGAGCAATCTCGGGGACCAGAGGGTCATCAGGATTTGGATCTGTAAGCAGTGAGCATATTGACAAAAGCACCTACACAACACAAATCTTACACCTCTTAAAACCATTCGCACCACAAGAATCCTGATAGTATAACAAAAAAATGAATAACCTTGACAATGAATCACACCTTGGATACAGTGAGGGCTGGACTCCACTGCTCCTTGAGAATGTCAAGACAGATGCTTCCATTGCTGTTGATGTTAGGATGGAAAACCTTTGTTCGGAAAGAAACCTACCATCAGGCAAAAAACAGAACCCACAAGAATCACCAATTTTTCGAGTCAAACAAGTAATACAATAAAAACGTCCAAGAAATAAAATATAAGCTTCTGCCAACTTCAGAAACCAAAACCAGTATAACAAGCAGCTAATAGAATACATTCCAATGAAACCAAAGCAACAACAAACAGCAAGTGATTTCAGAAACACGAACAAAAGCTTGCTGATGCATTTCAGAACATTCACTTATGGCTAGTTTAGAATAGCTTTTGCAAAAATCTTGATTTAGAAAACAATTGGGTTGGAAAAGGTATGTTTAAACAGTATGGTGAAAAACGTGGTTTTGAAAACTTATAAATGTAATTGGTATTGCCGTGAAAAAGTTCTGTAAAGGCTTTGAAATGGCAGAAAAGTACTAAACAAAAGTGCTCTTCTTTAGTTCTTCAGTTTGGTTTATCAAACCATGAATTTAACATCAGAAACCAGAATGTGTTGCCAGTTTAGCATTGCATTTACTGTGAAAAACAGCTTTTGATCTTAAAAGTTTTGCCACCAGCAACGTTGAACAAAGCATAAAACTCTTAAGAGGACCAATGTTACAAAAACAAAAAACAATGTGGGTAAAAAAACAGACCACTTGGTTAATTTATTCTAGCATGCTAGAATAGTTCCCTTCCGCCCTCGAGCACTACATATTTTCCCTATGCTCTCTGTTTGTTAAAGCCTCGAACTCAGAAAAGGTATAAATTTCTTGGATGGGGTAATAACACAATATCTAGCTTCCAGTCATCAAAACAAAAATGAAGCCAAGTTTACAATTAAAAACAATAATAAAACAGATCACCAAAAAGAGGAGACAAGTGTTTTTTTTACCTTGGGTGGCTTGAAAGGATAGTCTGGGGGGAAGTGAATGGCAACAAGGAACACTCCTCCAGCAAATGGACTGTCTGCTGGGCCCATGATTGTTGCTTGCCAGTGGAACATATCATCAGCAACAGGGCCTGTATATTTATAAACCATTATTTTAAAGAAAATTTTTAATTAATTACAATGAAAAGCTAAAATCTGACCGCAAGTGGCCATTATTAAAGTTTCTGGATTATATTAATCAAAATCCTGTATGAATCTAAACACAATAACCACTAACCAGCATCTACCTTCTTGAAACAGAATATAACTAACAAATTGCGGTACTATCACTTGCCCCTATCAACTATGGTAGAATTGATTTTGGATATAGAATTGATTTTATGTATAATTGATTTTAAAGCAACATGATTTATGTTTGAGAGTTTTTTTCTTAAAAATCACGATTGTGTAAAAATATAATGCAAAAATCACACGAAACACAAAAGCTACTTCTACCTTGCTTTTCCCAAAATCATGTTTGAGGTCCAAAATAGCATTTGGATTTTTAGATCAAAACATGTTGGCATGATGACCGAGGCATATATTTCCGTTCAATGGGAAATATCCAATTACACAACCAAGCATTCGTAAACCATTGAGTGAAGCACTATACACGCACACGCATGTATGTATGCATGTATGTGAAGTAGTAGGGACATGAATCACTGGGTTTCATTTGATTCACCGAATTCCATCATTGATTGAAAGAAAACAAATTAACAGAGCGGCTAAAACAAGGAAACAAACCAGCACTGCATGAAGTAGGGGGGTCCTTCTGCAGATCCTTCAACTCCTTGTTGATTCGCTTTGAAGCCATTAATAAGAAGCCCTTTCCCAAGTCTCAAGCAAACAATAGTAAGACAAACTGCAGTAACATCAAATTGAAAGTAACTAAGGGAAAAAAATATAATAATAAAAAAACCTAAATAATAGTCAACCGGGTCAACAGCAACTGTTACAAAAATCTCAGTAATAAATATATAAATAAGTAAATAAACCAAGAGGCGCACTTTTTTGGATTCCCCAAAAAACCGTAATTAATGCAAGTTATTGACGTTGATCTTGAGCAGTGTATTGATAGAAATTAATGGCGTTTCCTGTTCCAGATTTTCTAGGCGAGCGAACAAAGGGCACATAAATTAATCGAACGAACAGATAACAACAACAATAATAATAATAATTACAGAGATTAAACAAAAAATCAGAAAAGGGAAAGATGAAAGAACCGATCCAACAGCGAACAAGCAAATAATTTATTTACAACAAAGGAACGAAAAGGACGCAGATGGTAGAAACCCTAAACAAATACAAAAGGAAAATTGATGAAAAAACGAAAGAAATACCTTGGAGGTGAGAATTGGGAACGATTAGGTTACTTTAATCGTACGTTATGGAGGAGCGAGGGGTAAAGGTTTGGGCCTTCCTCCGTATATATACACACACAAAGAGGTGGCGGTGATTCTCTGCCACGCGGCCCTCTTTTATTCTTTGATTTGCTTTTCCCTACTTGCTTGTTAGGTTGGATTTAAATTGTGTATGTGTGATGTTTTTTTCTCTCTTCAAAGTTATATCATATATGTACGTGTGATGTTACTATTTCAACAAAGGTGTTCAAATGGTTAATTTAAGTATCGATCGAATTAATTTAATAAAGTTGAATTAATTACAATATTTTGTTTAATTAAATAGAGAAATATTATACTCTCAAGACAAATATTAAGATTCGAAATAATATAAAAGAAAATTTTACAACGTGCGACGAACACCACTAATGATGAACATCGATGAACACTATTAAATTAATTAATAAAGATTTAAAATTTCAAGGACTCATCATACAATTAATAATTATTTTTAAAAATTCAATTAAATTATTTTTTATATATATTAAAATTTTATTTTTTTAATAAGGGTAAACTATATATTTAGTACCTCACTTATTTTTGTATTGCTATTGAACCCTCATTATTTAAATATTATTTTAATTTGATCATATTCTTTATAAAAAATAATTTAACCCTTAACCCTCATCCTAAAACCCTAAATTATTAAACCTTAAACTCTTAAACCTATACCCTAAACCATATACCTTTAAAAATAATTTCACAATCATCGATTCAATTCAATTCAATGAATTGTTGAATTCTCCTAAAAAAATCAATTAAATTATTATATATATATATATATCAAAATTAATTAAACTCCCATATCCCTGTCTTGGCACCACTTCCGATTGGATTTGATGTGTTCATGGTTCACTTGGCAACTATTCCTATCACCGGCATCGGTATCAACCCGACTCGTAGCTTCGGAGTAACTGTTATGTTCAACCAAAACAAGCCTTGGGATGACCACCGGATTTTCTGGGTTGATCCATTCATTGGTGTTGCTGCTATTGCTACAATCTATCACCGGTTTGTCCTGAGGGCAGGTGCTGTTAAAGCTCTTGGTTCCTTCAGGAGCAGCTCTGCCATGTGATTCGCATTCTTAATCTTATAAAGCATAAAGCTGAAATGACTAAGGAGGTCGATGTAGATCATCGTCATACATTACTCACAGAGATAGATTGGCCTTTTCCTTAAGCTTTATTTTTTTCTACGGGAATGATGCAACAGTTGTTGAGTAATATTTTAAGGCAATTATATACTCTTTCTGATGGACATAGAGAATGAGGACTCTTGTTTGGTGCTTTACAGTGGCTTGGCAGAGTTTTGACTTGTGTTTAGACATTCAAGTCGGTGATGACTTGTTGCTCGTTTTTATTTTTACAAAAGAAGACAGCTTCTCCACTTGAACATTGAATTGAAATTGATGAAGGTATGCTGCTAACATTTTTTAATGTTTTGTCTTGGCTATACAACTCGTTTTAGATAAGAATACTGAATCAACCGATATTTATGTGATTTCAACATAATTCTAGTGCACTGAAGAAGGGGGGATGTATTGTTTGCTTGCTAAAGTTCCTAATACATACTTATTTTACAGAGATAGAGCACGAAAACCTGGTTAAGCTGCATGGTTGCTGCGTGGAAGGAAATCACAGAATCTTGGTCTATGGCTATCTTGAGAATAACAGCATTGCACAAACTCTTCTCGGTACAATTATGGATTTGTGTTTGTTAACTGCTCTCGAACAATAAAAAGCTAAGGCCTCTTTTCTTTTTAGACGGAGGCCACGGTTGCATGCAGTTCAGCTGGTCAATGAGACGAAAAAATTGCATTGGTGTTGCAAAGGGGCTTGCTTTTCTTCACGAGGAAGTTCGGCCTCATATTGTTCATAGAGACATCAAAGCAAGCAATATCCTCCTTGATAGGAACCTTATGCCCAAAATTTCGGATTTTGGTCTTCCTAAGCTTTTCCTTCACAACACGACTCATATCAGCACACGTGTTGCCGGAACTACGTAAGTTCTTAAATTGTGGTATATACTCTGTCTATTCTATCTCCCATGCTTATTGAAGGGAAGCAAATATGTGATGATTTTAAATTAACAAAAGAATATGCTTTCGATGTACTCCTTTATCTTGTTTAACATGTTTCTGTTGTCTTTGAGATATTATCCAACTTATCAGAAAGCATTTAGTAGAATATACTTATCGAATTGAATCGATGATGGTGAAATTATTTTTAATGGTATATGGTTTAAGAGTTTAAGGTTTAATAGTTTAGGATTTTAGGTTGAGGGTTAAGGGTTAAATTATTTTTTTATAAAGAATAAGGTCAAATTGAAGTAATATTTAAATAATGAGGGTTCAATAGAAATACAAAAGTAAGTGAGGTACTAAATATATAGTTTAGCCTTATTTAAAAAATAAAATTTTAATATATATAAAAAATAATTTAATTGAGTTTTTAAAAAAAATTATTAATTGTATGATGGGTCCTTGAAATTTTAAATCTTTATTAATTAATTTAATGGTGTTTATCGGGTTCATCATTAATGGTGTTCGTCGCACGTGGTAGACTCATCCTAATATAAAATAAGGTAACATTGACATATTTGACCACTCAATCAATTAATAAATCTTAATCGTAATATTTTTTTAATTGTTAATCGAACTAAAATCTATTTAAAAATTATTAATTGAATCAAAATCTAGTTAATTTGACCGATTTTTGAATTAGCCGAAGGTTTATGTTTTTTGTTTGGTTAGATTAGAATAATTCGAGTAGATTTTTCGATTTTTATTAAAAATTGGTTGATTGTTGAACTTTGACGTCTTAATGAATCTGGCTCTGTTTGGTAAACAGCTTCTCGATCAAAATTAGATGTTTAATCTATTTTTAGAGGTTTGACTAAATCTAGTAAACTTGACCCGATAATCGAACTGAGACTCGAAATCGATCCGATTTGAGTCTCGAAATTAACCCGAAATTTAATCCGAAACCCGAAATAAACCAAACCGAACCGAACCGAAGTCACATTTTAGCTTAACCGAAATAGACCCGAACCGAAGACAACCCGAAATAAATAAAAGATATTAATAGAAATAAAGAAATGTGGGATATGAACAGCCGCACAACTCACTAAAAAATCAAATATATTGACTTTGTAAAGTCATATATATGGTGTAAAAAATTGATCGGCCTAAAAACTTGATTAAAATCGCTTGATCTCCCGTTAACTCGAAATTGACTCAAACCGAATTCATCCGAATCGAAAATAACCGATTCAAAATGACCCTAATCACAACCGAACCAAAACTAAAACTGAATCTGAACCGAGAATAACCAGACACAAAATAACCGAAACTGAAATCACCTGACCAGAATGACCTGTTTGCCCCTTTTAGGTTTGCCAATCAAATCTGCTAACTAGAATGTTTGGTGAATAGAAGTTTATAAGAGTGGATTGAGGTGAAATCTCTTAATTTGAAAAAGGCGGCTAATAGAAACTTTTTGAATTTAGAAGTTTTGATGTAAGAATTATAAATACTCTTTTATCCTTAATCATTAAAAAAACTTCCAAAATAACATATGCATCAAATATTATTTAAATTTAATAATTAATTAAAATATGTTAAAATAATTATATTAATAATTATTATTATATAAATAATAAAATAATAGGTAAACTACAACAAATGTCACTCAATTATAGGTAAGGTTACATTTGAGTCGCTCAATTATTAAAAGTTACATTTGGGTCACTCAATTATGGGTAAGGTTATATTTGGGTCACCCAATTATTAAAGGTTACATTTAGATCACTCAATTATGGGTAGGGTTACATTTGGGTCACTCAATTATTAAAAATTACATTTGAGTCACTCAATTATGGGTAAGGTTACATTTGGGTCACCCAATTATTAAAGGTTACATTTGGGTCACTCAATTATTAAAAGTTACATTTGGGTCACTTAATTATTAAAAGTTACATTTGAGTCACTCAATTATGGGTAAGGTTACATTTGGGTCACCCAATTATTAAAGGTTACATTTAGATCACTCAATTATGGGTAAGGTTACATTTGGGTCACCCTTCATATTTAAAATATATATATATCAATTTGTGTATTAGATTAATTAATGATTTCAAATGAAGTACTCTAATGTTAACGAGGGTATACAAGTGATTTAGAAGAAAAAATGACTAAATTGATGTACTTTTTTAAATCTGAAGGGTGACCCAAACGTAACCTAACTCATAATTGAGTGACCTAAATATAGCCTTTAAAAATTGGGTGCCCCAAATGTAACCTTACCTATAATTGAGTGACTCAAATGTAACTTAACCCACAATTGAGTGACCTCTATTGTAGTTTACCCTAAAATAATACATAGATCATTCAAGTATGTTTAGTAATGTTATATTTAAAAATTTAATTCTTGTAATCTAGTTAATATTAATAGATACAAAATATTGACAACTAAATAAAGTATTCAAACAATATTGAATATAATAATGTCCATATATGTCATTTTTCTTGTTCAAATAAAGAAACAACTATCAACTATGGGTTAATTTTACTAAACATTTTTACACAAACAACTAATTGTCTCTTTCTCTTCAGCTAATATAATCCGCTATCAGCTAATATAATCCGCTATCAGCTATCTGCTAATTGTCAAACATGACCATAATATTCAATAATTTTAATTATTTAACTGATTCCAAACTTAATTAACCGATAATCGAAATATAAAAAATTTAATCGCTAACCGAACAAACTAAATTTTGATTCGATCAATTTATTCAATTTTAACCGAAATGAACACACCTAGGGTTACCATAATAAATGTTATTATAATTGTTGTAAAAAATATGATTATAATTATTTTTAGTTTGTATAATTGCTTGGGTGTTTCTATTTTATTTGCTCTGCCTCTCACCCTTCCTCAATACATGTCTCTTGAGTTGTCTCTTTCTCTTCAACACCATGACTACTGTTATTTGGTCTTAAAATGATTTGCAGGAAAGAAGCATTCTATTTCTTCCGTCGATAAAATAAAAAACTTGGGTGGCTATTTGTTTGTTGTTATATGGGAAAGTCAGCGCAGATTCTTGGGTTAGTGTCCTACCATTACCCCTACAGCCGCCTGCAATTTCATCACATATTCCTCCTCTATACGTGCTTGCTTTCTTTCTAAATACCTCAATCCCATTCCCACATCAACCTTTCTCTCTCTTTTCTCCCATAATTCAATCAACTCTTCAGATTTTTCTTCTCCTCTGGTGTTGGAATCAAGTCTCTCCTTTTGCTTTCTCTGTTTTACTGGGTTTAGGAGGTACCCTACACTCTACAGGTCTTGAAAAGTCCCTTCTTTACCTTTGATTTGATGTTCATGTATATGAACATGTTCCTGCTTTTTGGTTTTGAGATCCAAAGTCATACATGTTGACAGTAGCTAAAGCTTTTTTTAATGTTTTTTTTCAACTTGTATGGCACAGTGATAGTTGGAAATGGGAGGTGCGTTGGGAAAGCTTGAATCACCTGAGACAAAACTAGAAGCTAAGATGGTTGAAGCTATGCAGCGCAGGGCTTCTAAAGGAACTGCAATCAAATCCTTTAACAGCATTATCTTAAAGTTCCCCAAAATTGATGACAGCTTAAGGAACTGCAAAGCTATTTTTGAGCAGTTTGGTAAGTGAGTCATCCCATGAGTGTTGCAGTGAATCGATTAAGTTCAATGTAGAATTTTTTTAGCAAATGCTTGTTTATTTATGCCATAGCATTCAATTTTAAAACACCCTTTTTTGTTGTTGTTGTTGTTCATAATACTTTGAGGAACATGTTTGCATCCATTGCACATCTTTGCAGATGAGGACTCGAACGGTGCCATTGACCATGAAGAGCTGAAAAAATGTGTGCACAAGCTTGGAGTTTGCTTCACAGAGGAGGAGATAGATGATCTGTTTAAGGCATGCGATATCAACGAGGATATGGGGATCAAATTCAACGAGTTCGTCGTACTTCTTTGCCTCGTATATCTTCTCAAGGACGATGCTATGGAATTCGAAGCCGTATCCTTAACTTGATTGTTTCATTTCTGTTGTCTTTGAGTTTGAGGTGGTGTGTTTCATTATATATCCCCGCATGCCTTGCAATGTTGATGGCATAGACTAAGAACAAAAGATTGTGAATTTCCACGTCATACTGAGATGAATACATTATCTTTAGACATTATTACACTAAGAACAAAATTTACAGGTTAACCGTTGTAGTACGTTGGTTAACGTGTGTTCCATGACAATGAAATCAGAAATCGAGAATGGGAGTGCCGAATTTGGAGGCAACGTTTGAAACTTTGGTGGATGCATTTGTGTTGTTGGACAAGAACAAGGATGGGTATGTTAGCAAGAATGAGATGGTTCAAGCCATCAATGAATCTGGGGAGCATTCCTCCGGACCAATAGCCACCAAAAGATTTGGTTAGCTCTCTTTCTTTCTCTCTTTCTATATATGTATGAACAGAAATGTAGCCAGACCAGTAACTCAAACTCACATGTCAGCATGTGCGTTTTGGTGTTTAATATACTTTGCCTAGACAAGTTATGCAGAAAACATGCATGATAAGAAGGCAATGGGGCAGTTGTGTCAGCTTAGATTGAGGAATGAATTTTAGAAAATAAATAGACACAGAAGAAGATTGGATTTGCAGTTGCAGAGCATCCAAGATTCATTAATGGTGATTTTGTTGTGATTGTTGCAGAAGAGATGGACTGGGATAAAAATGGATCTGTCAGTTTCAAGGAGTTTCTATTTGCATTCACAACTTGGGTTGGAATTGAAGACCTCGGAGACGATGATCAACAATAGAAACAACAACAAGAAGAAGGTGATCTGAATCAATATTCTATTACCAGTTGTTAGCAGTGAGTCAAGCCGAGTGTTTGTTCCTTTTATGGTCTTTTTTTTCTCAAAGTAATAACTATTTAAGAGACAAGATTGAATTACATAATAAGCTTTCAAATCTTCTATCGATTTTCAATCATTGTATATTGATGGCTGAGACTAAAAAGCTAAAAATAAAGATTTTTAAAAGAAAAAATGACTAGATAATCTCACTATAGTGTAAAATTAATGTAGAACTGAAAAAAGTTGTAGATTTTAACCTCATTATTTAAGTAATAGTGATTTTCATGTATAATTTATATTGAGCTATTAAATTTAGCACAAGTATAATAAAAGTTACAGTTCATTTACGTTTGGACGGAGAATTTTAAAATTTTAAAGATTTTAATATTATTTATATTTTAAAACAGATCAGTGTTCATTGAAAAATTATATTCAATAGAAACCACAAGTTATTCTATTATTAGATTAATGACATGAAAAATATACATATTCGTCTTACGGTCCAATGTTCGGGGTACGTGGCTGCCCCTATTAACAATGTCATCTCCAGAGTTCGAACTTGTATCCTCTCCTTAGGAGTGTAATGTGCCTTACCAATGCACTCAACAACTTTGTTGGTACATTATGATTTATGAGATGAGATTACAACAGGTAATACCTAAGATATATTTTACCATGATTTATTTATTTTTTTGCCATCACAGCAAATTAATTCAGTGTAGACTGTCGATGAGAACATAAACTATGAATCAATGTTCTCTATTAAATCTTTCATTGCCGCAATTTCCAACAGAGAATGTATTATCTTCAAAAAAACCTTTTTTCTATTAATAATACAAATAGAAATACATACACCATACAAAAATACAAGCCCAATATATTCATATACCATACTATGCTACCTACCGACACATACGACCATTTTTTTAGCAAAACTGAAACCCCTCCATAACTCACACCCATTCCTCATTTTGTATTAGTACTTACTAGCATTTTAACCTCTCCCATTTCCCAACATTAACTTAAACACACCCCATAACTCAAACTCAACTCAACTTCACTGCCACACAAACGTTCAAGTGCCCCGACGGCAGTTGGGGGCATTCAGTTCATGCTTACAACCCACACCTGCTATGTCGGAGAACCCGTGGCTTATGGCATGACACTAACACACAAGCCTCCCATAACTATCCCATGAGTGAGGGGATCCTTTACCCCCTTGTCTTTGCTCGCTTCATTCCAAGGCTGTTGTGGAAGGGGGATACGGAACCAGACATGGGAGAACCTTCCTCACGAAGCGTACCATTCAGCACTGCTAGCTCTCGCAGCTGTTGTTTCTTATAGAAATCTTGTGATTCATCCTATTTTTCAATAAAGTTAAAACAAAAAGAGAGAAACAAACATACATTCATGATATCTTATAAACACTCTCAATCAAAATCGAAGGAAATTTACTCACCACGGGCTTCAGCAAATCTTCTAGTATCTCACGGGCTTGCATTAGGCGAGCATCGACTATTTCAACAGGTAATTCCGCCTCAACTAGGATATGAAGAGGTTCATTCAGATGTTCATACCCGGGTTTCCCTCTCATCATTTCCTCCTTTTAAAAATTTGAAAGACAACATTACTACAATTGTATCCACAAGATGAGAGACGGGGGATTCGCAATCCCCCCGAAAGTATAGAAAATTCAAGGTCATATATGCTGCTTAGTTAGAACTAAATCAAGACATAATTCATTGAAGTTTATTCATCCATATTAGGAACTGTGACCAGAGATTTTTTACAAGTACTCAGAAAGATGCAAAGAAAATAATCATTACCCTAGCTGGATCCTTGATGCTGCCCCTCCCTCTTATCAGGACACGGCAATCTGTATTTGCCTCGACGCGCTTTAGAGAGTTTCCCCTTGGACCGAGGAGGCGGCCAACAAAATTATACTGCAACATTAAATTATTTTAGTTGCCGAAAAAAAGAAAATGTTTAAAAGCAACTTTAGGATAGGAGTTCATTCATACGTTAGGATAGCTGTCTATAGGAATATCCACTCTGATCGTTCTCTTAACAATAAGACCAGAAGAGCTACCTTGAGAATTCAGCCAGTTTTGTGCAGAAGAGGGCTGTACTATACCTGACATCTGCACCATAATATTATGGGTTTTGTTAAAAAAGCCAGAGCAGCTGATAAATGCAAATGTCAACAAAAACCCATTCTTTTGACAAGATCCAGGGATTCTTCAAAGACTTTCAGGACAAGGACCTTGAACAGATCAAAAGAATCATTCTAACAAGAATATCCACAACTAGAAAAACAGAAACCTAAGGACTACCAAGCCTCAAAGCAGTAACATATTGACTTTCCAGATGAACCTGGCCCCTAACACTGTCAACCATCGAGTTCTTCGAATCAGATGGGACTATCTAAGCAGCTTCTATGAAACAGTGGGAAAGCTTTTATTTCCACATAAAGAGAAAATTATAAAAAAGAAGAAAAGATAACTGAAAACAAGGAAACCACATTGGGGGGATTAAAATGACAGTTTAGTTATTGAAGTCAGCAGTAAAGTACACAGCTCAGTTGACTAGTATGCACCGCCCCCACTCAATACATTTCAGGCATCTATCCTAACAGAAACTGCACTTTGGAACCATATAAGATTAGGAAAAACCGTCATCCCTGCATATCAGTTTTATCTCAACAATATAAAGGCCTGAGAAACAATGAGTAATATGACTAGGAGAAACAGACTGGAACATTTTCTAAGCTAAAACTAGTTTGGAGGACTTCTTCATGTTAGCCTCTGATGGCCTGTCATAAGAGAAACGATAGTGCAAGCTACAAGTCAAATAAAGGTTAGGTTAGCAGGAAATGTAATAAAATATCAAGTCAGCAATACCTCTTAAAGCAGTAAAATTAGCTGGTAAAGAGTTATGTTAATGGTTAGGGTTAGTATCCATACTTCTGATTGAAACCGTGATGTCCATCCGTTCATACCGGCTCCTCCATTTGAAAATATTCCTCCAGAAGCCAGGGGGCTAGCTTGTTCAAGCCCACTTTGACCTAAAACTGATGCATTCCCCAACAGCGTAGTTACACGCAAAATTTCTGCTCCAAAAATGTCATTTTCAAGAATAAGATGTACCGGTTAGTTGTTAAGAAATCAGTTAGCAGTCACCACAAAATGGAGAGACTATAGGGAATCTTAATTTAGTCAGTTAAATATTAACTCTTCCTTCATAAAATAAGCTACTCTTCCAGTTGAATGCAATCTGGAACAAAATAAAACGAAAGATGTAGTGAAATTCTATTTTGGGTTTATATATCATTAAAAAGGAATTACTTGACTGACTATCTCGCAAAACAATGGAGAAACCAAATCAACTGTTAGAATCGGAAATCATATAAGTAAACAGAAAAGCAAAGGAAGCACAGAAAGAAATAGTATTCAATTGCAATGACACAAAATTAGCATATTACATGACAGTTTTGTGCAATAGACAGATGAAAGAGAAAAACTACCATCGTGTTTGACTAAAAGTTGGCAACTAAGATCTCTCATGACTAACCTGAAAGAACTAAATCTTACAGACAAATCCACCATGGTTTCTCAATTCCTTGAGAAACATCGGCATCCATGATATCATGATGTTACATATTAAAGCAGATATTTTAGTAAACTTTCAAAAATATTTTATCATGTTGCATCCTCAAACACAAGATGAATACCAGTAGGATCACTACATTCCCTGTGACTCTTTCTTCATATCCACCTTCCATAATTACTGTTAGAGTGTTAGTATGGTTCAGAAACTTCCTTTTGCCTCCCTCTTTGTTTCTATTATCTTCTTTTCTCTTTAGACAGCACTGGAAGCCTCTTCTCTCTTCTTTCTTTTTTATCATTGGCTTCTGTTGCTTCCTAAGATATGCTAACTATTCATTTGTGACATAGAGGAGCTAGCAAGGTTCATGTAAGACTCATCCTACTGGTTTTCCTTAAACCAATTTAGAACCATAGTCTCTGCCATATCATTGTCGTTCCACCCTAAAAATTAGAAATTCGAAGCAAGTTTTCCTGTCAAGGACTCAAATATGCAGGCAGTCAACCTCAATTATGATCCACTGAGTCTTAGTAATTGTCAGTTCTATCTATAAGAGGCACACTTTCATTCACATTGTTTTGTGAATGTATTAGCTCCAGCTATGAATATTCTGATAGGAGATCAGTAGCAAAGTTAGTATTAGTAGATTGATCCCAGATTAGCACGTTTTGTCAGCCACTTGTTAAGTTAGTATTTGGCAGTTAACATTTAGCTTTAGTTGCTATTTTGATGAGAACAAAGAGGGAGGGAGATAATATTCTGCATTATCCTTTGGAGAGAAGATTGCTATTTTAAAACTCACCCTGGTTCAACAATCTATAGGTATGAGGGATCACAGGCACAAACGGACTAAGCTTGTGACGTTCTGCCAATAACTCTTGTAGATATCTGCAAAAATGAAAATGGAAACCATCAGCCAATTGTGGATTAACACATATCAACAAAAGAATCATCTCCGAGCGCCATCAATAGCTGCAGAAACAGAGTCATTGATAATAGTTACATGCAATCCACAGTTATTTAGCTTCAATATAATAGAACTACTTCCGGATTACAACTTAAACCTCTAAAAACACTAATACCACACAATGAAAGCATCAAACCACTAGAATTCACCAAGTAGTAAAACTGAACTGATCTGTTAATACAACCATGACAACATCAGAAAAGTCGGAACAAAAAGCATAATCGGATAACAAGCCAATGGATCCAGCACTAGATCTTGGAAATTGAAGCATAATTCAGCTAAGAGAACAAGTTTAACACTAAAGTAGAGGATTTACAAGCAAAAGAGAAAGATCGGAGCCAATATCACTACCGTCCCTGCAAGGAATAAAGGAATAAAGCGAACGACGAGTAAAGGGGAAAAAACAGCGAATAACGCGAGGCGTTAAACTAAAATTAACGTAAGAGACGAGAAGATAAAAACGAATAGCATACTTCTCCTGATCGAGGAGGGCAGCAGAGGAAGCAGCGGCTACGGCAGCGGCGGAGCGGAGGCCAGGGAGATGGGGAGAATGAGGAGCAGAGGGCGAGGGAGAGTAGGCCATGTACCTGCCTCCGCCACCGTCCGATGAAGTCATGAGTAGAAGAGAAGGTGCGTTCTGGAAGCGGCGGTGGTGGTTGTTGTGTATATTTTTCTTATTTCTTTTCTATTCTTTTTTTAGGTATGCAAAAGAAAAATAGTATATGTATATATATGATGTGTAAATTATTTAGCGAGTTATTAATTAATTAATTGCTGTATCCCTTACAAGAAAGTTGTATTATGTGTAGTGGTGGCAAACGGGTCAATCGGTTCGGATTCGGTTTGTGTTATTTCGGTTTCGGTTATTTTAGGTCTGGTATTATTCGATTTAGTTTGGTTCTATTGTTCAATTGATTTTTGGGTCGGTTGATTTTCGGTTCAGCTAATTTTCGGTTCGGATCGGTTCGGGTCAATTTCTGGTTGATGGGAGATCGGTCGTTTTAATCAAGTTTTTAGGTTGGTCAACTTTTTTTACACCCTTTATATGGCTTTATAAAGCCAATATATTTGACTTTTTGGTGAGTTGTGCGATTGTTCATATCTAATCTTTTTTATTTCTATTAATATCTTTTTATTTATTTCGGGTTGTCTTCAGTTCAGGTTCATTCGGTTCAGGTTCATTTCGGTTCAACTAAAAATCAGTTCATTTTCGGTTCAGTTTCGGGTCAAATTTCGGGTAAGCATGTTCGATTTGGGTTTGAGTAAATCGGTTCGATTTTCAAGTCTCAGATCAAGTTTGACAGGTCTAATTATGTGGTATTCTTAATTCTCTATATTCCATATGCTTGTACTTATGGGTGGTTATTGGGTTGAACAGCTTGCAAACAGTTCGAGCTTGACTCGATCAAAATTTGGTTAACGCTCGACTCGAGTTGATATGACTCGAAATTGAGCTCGATTCGAGATATTAGTAAGTTAAGTCGAGCAAGGCTCAATTCGACTCGATAAGTTCGTGAGCAACTCGTTATTTTTATAAAGTCTTTTATGATTTTTTGATGGCTACATTAAAAAAATATTCTAAAAAGTTTAAATATTATGTGAAAACTCTAGAAAAGTTTAGTGAATTGCTAAGTAATTTAGCCATAAAATTTTAGTTTTATATTTTCAAAATGTTTTCTTTGTATTTTTTGATAATTAAAAAAATTAATTTGTATTAATAAAAATTTAAATTATAACAATGAGTCTTTATTTTTCTTTTATAATTATTTTAGGTATAAAAGTAGAAAAGGTGAAAGTTTTCAGTTTATACCTCTCATATAAAAAAAATACGATTGAAAGTTAAAACCTCGAAATTCCTAAGACATTTTCTCTTTTGTTGTTCATCGAAGATTGTTGAGAAACTAAGAAGAATCGCAGGCTCGAATATTGACTTCATCTGTAACTCGGCCATGACAAGTTCGTTTATTTATCTCCTCAGACCTCACAATTTTTATATGTTTATATTAAGCTCTAATAATATCACTAGATTTTACCTATAATTAAAAAAACAAAGTCATGTTCGAAAAAGTAAAATTTTTAGCGAGCAACGACTTGAGTTGAGCAAAATTTTATCGAGCTTAACGAGCAACGATTCAAACAACAAAATTTTTAACCAAGCATAAATCGAGCACTACTCAACTCGAGACCGACACGCTCAATAATCACCCCTACTTGTACCTTGTGAAATTAAGTGGTGGAATGGTAATTTATCTTTAAATTTAACTTTTAAATTTTTATTTAGATTATTAATTTTATCTTAATTCAATTATATAATTTAACTTTTATGCTTATTAAATTAAGTCATTTGTAACATACATTTAAAAAAAACCCTAAACGTTAATTTATTTTTAAGTTTTTCTAGTTATTTTTTTTAGGGTAAACTAATCCAATGACCACCATACTATGATAAATGTATTAAAATGACCACATTAAAAAAATCGACTCAATTGACCATCCAAACTATTGAAATTGGATCAATTAAAGCACCGACCGTTAATGGGCTAACGAAAGGTGATGTGGCAGTTAAAAAAATAAAGGTATAATTACACAGTTGGTCCTCGTTACTTATACACTCTATTAATTTGATCATAATTTTAATTTAATAAACTAAATTAATTATTTGGTGACACGTGTCACCACCTTATTAGAGGACTTTAATTATTTTTATTTAATTTAATTCAATTACTTCCCCCTCTAATCAGGTTGTGACACGTGTCACAAGATTGGAGAAAGAAAATTAAAATCAAAGAATTGGGGGTAGAAGGATTCAAACCTAGGTTAAAAGGGTGGGAAAACACTGGGCTTGCCACTAGGCCAAGCCTATTTTTGTGTTATAAAGTACCACATATATTATATGTTTATATCGTTATTAATGCCTGTAAAAATTGAAAGTAACAAAACTGGGGCTGAGGGGATTCGAACTAAGGATCCCTTGGTGAAAAAAAGCATGTGCTTGCCACTAGACTAATACTATTTTTGTGATATAAAATACAACATATAATATATCTCTTATATTAGTGTTAATGCAAAGAAAATGGAAGAAATGCGGTTTTAGGGAACTCGAACACAACATACTTATGATGCATAAAAATATCTAACCCAATTAAATAAATCTAATAATTAAATTAAAATTAATAATATTTTGTATATATTTTAAATTATGTTTAGTGCATGATTAAAATAAAAAATTAAAATTATATGAATTTTTTTTGTATATAACGATTAAAATATATACAAGTTTAAAATATATACAAATTGACTTTCATTAACTTTCATTAAAATTTCATATAATTTTAAATTTTTTATTTTAATCGTGCACTAAACATAATTTAAAATATATACAAAATATTGTTAATTTTAATTTAATTATTAGATTTATTTAATTGGATTAAATGTTTTTTATGCATCATAAGTATGTTGTGTTCGAATTTCCTAAAACCGTATTTTTTTATTTTCCATGCATTAACAGTGATATAAGAAATATATTATATGTTGTATTTCATATCATAAAAATAAACTTGGCCCAGTGGCAAGCACATGATTTTTTTTTATATTTTTATTTGTATTATTTTTTGGTTTTTAATTATTATAAAGTATCATTTTATTTTAAATTATTTATTTTTTATATACCTTATTGTGTAATTTTTATTTGTCTTGTGATACTATGTCATGTTTGAGAAGAGGCGGGGTCATTAATCTCACATCAAAAAATTAAAGAGAGGTCTTGTGATATATAAACGCTGGCGCTGCACATTTTATCAGACATGTCTTTTGGGAAGATGGTAATGACCCCGTGACCAGTGGTATCAGAGTAACCTTTTGACTGCCTGATTTCACGTCGAGCGCCCGTGAGCAGGGTAGGCCTCGTCATGAGGTTGAGTGAGGGAAAATGTCACGTCTGAGAAGAGGTGGGATCATTAATCCCACATCGAAAAGGAAAAGGGAGATCTTGGGATATATAAACGGTGGCGTTGCACATCGTATCAGACATGTCTTTTAAGAAGAGGGTAATAGCCCCGTGACATACTATTTAATATGATTATCTCTTTTTGTAATAATTTATCGATATAATTTTTTCTCAATATTTACTCATACATCAATATATCGTTCGATAGAAATATAAAAATTGAGGGGTTATAATTTATAAAATCTGGATTTGGTTGAAATATTATAAATGAATTTGAATAGTTAAATCAAATTAGAAGCAAAAAGATATGAAGAGAAAAGGAGAAAGGAAGAAGAAATAGGATGAGAAAATTTGGGGATAAATTATCATATAATAGGTCATATTATTACCTCTATTAATTTTTTAAAATATAATATTAGTGTTGATTTTGTAAAAAAAAATTAATGATAAAAAATAGGCGGGAGCCTAAATCTATAAAAACAAATAGATAATTAAATTGCAAATTTGGACGTAGTAAAGGGACTAAAACAAAATTAGACCATCTAAATTCTCCTCGGCACGATTGCACCGCCGTGAAAAGTCTCCTGCATTATATAAGCTCTGAAAATGTGTCTTAAACTTCCATTTTTTAAAAGCAAAGCTACAGTGCTACAAGAAGGCTAGAACAAACACCAGGGAGGAAGCAAAATGGAGGAGAAAATAGCCTTCAAAAATCTTCATAGCAGAGAGTATCAAGGCCACAAGAAGAAAGTAAGGTTTTCTTTTTTCCCCGTTCTTTTTCCGCGGCTCCTAATTAAAAAAATGATTTCTTTTTCCAAAGGTGCACTCAGTGGCCTGGAATTGTACGGGCACCAAGCTTGCTTCCGGTTCCGTCGATCAAACCGCTCGAGTTTGGCATATTGAGCCTCACGGTCATGTAAATCATACTCTCTCCTTTTCCCCGTTTAATTTTCTATGTTCTTCAATGTTTCTTCTCCTTCTGGGTAGTTTTCAGTTTTCCACGGAAAACGAAGGAAATATCTCTGGGTATTTTGAATGCCGCTTTTTTATTACAGGATTGAATGAATTGAGAGTGGATTCGAGATGGGTCTTCCTTTAATTGTACTGATGGATTTCCTTTTGCTTATGCTTTCATTTTTTAATGTTTTTCGCCAAATTTTGCTTACCATTGGATATGCTAACTGAGCTCAAAATGATTTGCTTCTCAAGTTGGTTTAATCGCACAAGTTTATCTTTAAATCGTAAAAAGACTAAATATCAAACTTCATTCATGTGCAGAGGGCGATGATAGATTGTCCTTTTAGGATACACATACAATAATAGGAGCAGTTTTAGATACCTTGACAGCTAGCTACCTAGGCTTTTGCATCTGTTTTATTGTATCTTCACTAAAATCATGTTTCCCTTTGCACAATTTATCTGAAATTAGTTCGGGTCTGGTTGTTGGAAATTTAATAACATTGTGTTGCTAATGGTGTTTTTGTAATGTTTGGTGCAGGGCAAGGCTAAAGATATTGAATTGAAGGGACACACTGATAGTGTGGATCAACTATGTTGGGACCCTAAACATGCTGATCTCATAGCGACTGCATCTGGTGATAAGACCGTTCGTCTATGGGATGCTCGAAGTAAGTGAATGCTGTTTTATGTTATTGTTTAGAAGACTGAATTTGTAAGGGAAAGACTTCTATAGCTTGTACGCCTTGGCCGTGATTCTTATGTTGAATATCATGAACACTTCAGTGGTTATGAATGAAAAGATGCTTATTAGATGCTAACTAAATAAATTGTTATCATCTCACTTAGTTGCTTAACCACCGGATAGTTGTTTACCTTTGCATGCATCGACTTTTGCAGGTGGAAAGTGCTCCCAGCAAGCAGAACTTAGCGGGGAGAATATAAACATCACTTATAAACCTGATGGGACACACATAGCCGTTGGTAATAGGGTAAGCTGTACTTCCCTATGTCACTTGGTGCACTTCAAAACATATTTGGCTTGGAACTTTTTACATGCATTTGATTTTGAGTTGTCGTAGAGCAGTTTTTGTTGCATTGTTTCATCATATGATAACGAACTAGTTTATTGTTTATCTTACTGTGTTTTATTTCTCTGAAGGATGATGAATTAACAATACTGGATGTTCGAAAATTTAAGCCAATTCACAGGCGCAAGTTCAGTTATGAGGTATTGTTCAGTGTTTACTAATTTGCTCTCCTCTCCTTGGTTATGTTATTACTTTTGAAGATGTGGACTTTGGAAAACAATTGATGCTTTCATTGGAGGCCTAGTTCTACAAGTTTTAGGTTTTACAAAAAAACATGTATAGTACTGACCAAATTTAAGTGAGCAATGCATTCACTTAATATATAACTGGCATTAATGAAATCTCATCAACATTTTTTGGCCTTTTCACGGTTAACTCTTTGGAACTAATGGCTAATTATCGGAAGCTAGAAATTGTTACTTAAGTTGTACAATTAAATAGATGAATAAACTTTCTATTATTCTAGTTCATGTTGAGTCATACACTTCTTTATCCAGGTAAATGAAATTGCTTGGAACATGACAGGAGATATGTTCTTTCTGACAACGGGAAATGGTTAGAACAATTTCTTTGTTAGCAGTTATGCTTTTCTCTTTATTTCAAAAATTATTTATTATTATGCCTTAGTTTAGAGGATGTTTATGTTCTACAAGTTGATTGTTCTTCTTCTCAGGTACTGTTGAAGTACTTGCATACCCGTTACTTAAACCAGTTGACACCCTCATGGCACATACAGCTGGTTGCTACTGTATTGCAATTGACCCAACAGGAAGGTTTGGTCTTAATTTCTAAGTTTTGTTGCAACCATCAATGGGATTTTTTTTCTGCCTCCTTCCATTGAGTTGATAAATGTTTCCAATAAATCCATCTTTTATGGTAGATATTTTGCTGTTGGGAGTGCTGATTCCTTAGTTAGCCTTTGGGATATATCGGAGATGCTTTGTGTGCGAACATTTACTAAGCTTGAGTAAGTTTCACCTGAATTTGAAACTTTGTATTAACTTCAGTCATATTTGTCATTGGCATGAAACGACCATTTGTGTTCCCGCAGGTGGCCCGTCCGCACAATAAGCTTCAATCACACGGGAGATTATATTGCCTCTGCCAGTGAAGATCTATTTATTGATATAGTATGTATTGGTTTGGACTTCCTTATCTGTAAATAGTTCATAAAAAATGTTGTATTCATGTTTTCTGCTGTTGTCTGAAACAGTCCAATGTTCATACCGGGCGAACTGTGCATCAAATTCCTTGTCGAGCTGCCATGAATAGTGTGGAGTGGAATCCAAAATACAATTTACTTGCTTATGCTGGCGATGACAAGAACAAATATTCAGCCGATGAAGGTGTGTTCCGGATATTTGGCTTCGAAAGCAGTTAGTTAATGATGTAGTTCTTCTAGCTCTAGTTGAACACTCGCCGCCTTCTCTTCAAAAACCTTCTTAAATCTCGTGTATTTTTGGATAATTAAAAGACTTGTCAATTCTCAAACTTGTGTTCAAATTCTCAGACACAATGTTCCAAACTTGAAACGATTTGAGCTAAACTCATGTAAGCCCCCGATTTGAGATCCAAACACAATTGTTACAGTTCAAAATCAAGCCAAATAAACAGGATCTTTGGGTGGAAATGATGCACATGCTAGTTGCTTTTTTTTCCTAAATAAATAAAACGAATGACTGATCTTTTAATTTATCAGAGCCGGGGAAGAATTTATTGTACAGCTGGAATTGAGAACACAAGTGGTGTTGCCATTTAAATAAAGATCTGAGGCCTGTCAAAAATATTTCTTTTCCAAAGAATTCCGAATATGAACTGGGATTTGGGCTCTTAGGCTTCGTTCGATATAGCTTCTTAAACAGCGGTTTAGCTGAGAACGCCCGTTTGAAGCGTTTGATTGATCGTTTGGCATTGCTTTTTGTTCGACAGTCAAAAACTCGTTCGAAAAGCTGTGCCGAAGAGGCCCTTAAATTGAGGAGGAATCGTCTCTGCAACACTGTTGTGGTGGAGTTGATGGCTCAACATAGCTCCCAAATGGTTTACAAATCATTATCGGACCAAGATGCTTCATCCCCAACGGAAACATCAAACGTACGGGATTTAGCGACCTCTGTAAACGAATTATCTGATATCAAAACCCCAATAATAGAATTGTTTGTACAAATTTTGATGGGTCGAAACGGAAAAGGGTGCTATTACCTTGATCAAAATCCACAGAGCATGAACTTGCAGACCGGAACAGCCAAACCCGAGAAGCAAGCAAGAGCAACCGTGATCAGGTACTGAGAGCACCATGTGAGAGGCTTCCATTTAATTTCAACGCTGGAGCTCTTCATCCTCTTCCCGATGTGAGGCTCTTTCGACAAATCAAAGCTTTCCCCTTTCATCCTCAGCTCTTGAATGCACCTCGTGAGCGCTCGGTTATCGTTCCGCTCCCCCTGCAGCTGCTTCCACACTTTCCAGTACCTGCAAAGCTTAACCTGGACCAAAAACACAAACACGAGTGAAGTGGACAGTGAAACAATGGATGGCACCCACCATTTCCCACAAGTGCGGTGATCTTCGGCACCGGCGGAAGACGAAAACAAGATGTTAAAGAAAAGGCCATGGAAGATAAGAAAGAAACAACAGAGTTGGAAGATCTGTCTCTTGATGGAGTCCAGCCTAGATTCCTTGAGAGCGATCCTACGACCGAAAAGATGTTCCTCTCTTTGCCACAACTTGAGAAGCAAGAGATGGCCCGGACTCCGAGAGATCTCCATCAAAGGATGGTTTTGGATTGCAGTGATGGTGACCAAAGCAGACGAGAGCTTTTGTTGATGCTCTTCGTCTACTGGGATTTCGACAATGTGGGTGTCTGCCATTTCTGAAGAATAGATTAACAACAAAAAAAAAATTAAACAACGGGAGAATAAATAAACAGAGGGACTTTGGCGGATGAGATTAGAGAGAGAGATTGCGTTTTGTTGTGGGAATGGGGAGAGGTTGTGGTATTTAAGGTGGTTTCCGGGAAGGAAAAAGAAAACGCATGAGATTGGTAACGGTAACATTTTCATAACCCAACGGTCGGATATGTCACGTATTTGGTACCCATCTAAGCCGGATATTGTGGCTCAGACCCGTCCCATGAACCCTTAATATTTAGGGGTCGAGTATCCAACCCGTGTACTTTAACACTTTAGAAGAAGAAAAACACCTAATTTTTTATCGGGTCAACGTGTCAAGTATCTCAAGTCAGACATTTTTTAACACCTTTTAACTCTCGGTTGATCTAACCATATATGGGGTCAACGAGTTATGTAAGGAATTTACCACGGATGAGGTTTATTCTGCGCTAAAGTCTATGGGGCCATTGAAGGCAGCGGGCCCTGATGGGCTTGGGCCTATTTTCTTTCAGAAGTTCTGGGGCATAGTGGGTCATGACATATCGCGATACTGTCTGGAGTTGTTGAATGGAACTCAGCAGATGGCAGATGTGAACTGTACTAATATCGTCTTGATTCCTAAAGTCTCCAATCCGAGATCTATGGCTAACTTCCGTCCAATAAGCTTATGTAACGTTGTTTATAAGTTGGTTGCTAAGGTCCTGGTAAACAGGTTTCAGTCCGTTCTGTCGGGTTGCATTGATGAGGCTCAGAGTGCCTTTGTGCCTGGGCGTTTGATTACCGATAATGTCATTATAGCTTATGAGATGTTGCATTCTTTTAAGATGAAGCGGGGAGGGGGCAGTGGTTTTTTTGCTCTGAAGTTGGATATGAGCAAAGCATATGATAGGGTTGAATGGAGTTTTATTCGTGATATTCTTATTCGTATGGGTTTCAGTCCTTTCTGGGTTGAGCGTATCTGGTGGTGTATTTCCTCGGTGTCATATTCTGTTATTATGAACGGGAAGCCAGGGGATGTTTTTAGACCTTCCAGGGGTTTGCGCCAGGGTGATCCACTGAGTCCTTATCTGTACCTAATTTGTGCTCAGGGTCTCTCCTCGCTTTTACACCAGTCTCAAAGTCGAGGTAGTCTGACGGGTGTTAGATTGAACATGTACTCTCCTTCCCTTACACATTTGTTTTTTGCGGATGATAGTCTCCTTTTTGGTAATATTTCTGGGGGGGATGCGAGGGCTATAAAAAGTATTCTGGATTTGTATTCGAAATACTCAGGCCAACAGATCAATTTTGATAAGTCGGGTCTCTTTTTTAGTTCGAATACTACCGAGGAAGATCAATTTGCTGTGAAAGAGATTTTTGGTGTGGGCCAGAGTAGTAATATAGAAAAGTATTTGGGTTTGCCTCTTCTTGTTGGGCGAAACAGATCACGTGCTTTTGTGGGATTGAAGGATAAGACTAGGAAAAGGATAGCGGGCTGGAGTATAAAACCTCTGTCTCAAGGGGGTAAAATGGTCTTCATTAAGAGCGTGCTTCAAGCTATTCCTTTGTATGCTATGAGTATTTTCCTTCTTCCTAAAGGGATTTGTAATGAACTTCAAGCAGCTATGGCAAGATTTTGGTGGCAAAGTTCCCAGCAAAAGCGAGGGATACACTGGTGTACGTGGGATAAATTGTGTTTGCTAAAGGAAGAGGGGGGTCTTGGTTTCAGAGACTTGGCCAAATTTAATGTCGCTTTATTGGCCAAACAAGGTTGGAGATTAATGACCAACCCTGCTAGCTTGGTGGGCCGGGTTTTGCGGGCAAAGTATTTTCGTTCTTCTGATTTTTTGGCTTCTAATCTGGGCTCGTCTCCTTCCCTTGTGTGGCGGAGCATTTGGAGCGCGAAAGGCCTTTTGCTGCAGGGGCTCCGATGGAGAGTTGGTTCTGGTTTCTCCATTAACATCTGGAACGACTTCTGGCTGCCTGTGTCACCGCCTAGGTTGGTTGCTTCACCCATGTCTACGTTAGTTTCTAGGGTTCGGGATCTTATTCAAGTTAACCCGAAATCCTGGAATGTGGGCTTAGTGGAGGAGTTGTTTACGGAGGAGGATGCATCGAAGATTCTTAGTATTCCTCTTGCTGAATCTATGCAAGAGGACTCTATGGTTTGGTCAGCAGAAAGTACAGGGGTCTACTCTGTAAGGAGTGGTTATAAACTCCTCATCCAAAACTCGTTCAGTGATGAATCAGAGAGAAAGTTTTTTAAGTTCTTATGGGCTATATCGTGCCCGGAGAAAGTTAAGATCCAGTTATGGAAGTTTGTCCTAAATTTCGTTCCCTCTAAACAGAATTTGTGTTCTAAAAGAGTTCTTAGCAACCCTATGTGTGAAGTCTGTCCCACGGTTATTGAATCGGGTCTACATGCCGTACGTGATTGTCGTCTACCAAAACAGGTTTGGGATGCAATGGGTTTTCGTTGGCCTTCGAATTTGCGTCTACCTAATGTCTATGAGTGGCTTAATTGGGCTTTCATACATTATCCGCAAATAAAGCATAGAGAAATTGGCATTACAATCTGGGCACTATGGTATGCACGTAATAAATTGTTGCATGAGGGTGTAGCTCAATCACGGGATGAGGTCTGTACCTTTATCAGAGCTTATTGCCAGGAGCTTGAGTCGGTTTCTCCGTTGGGCCGGCCGTCAACAGCGCCAGTTGATGTTAGATGGTCCCCGCCACATGAGGGTTTGGTGAAGGTAAACTACGATGCACATTTTCGGGTAGGTTCGTCGGAGGCCTTTTCTGGTGTGGTGGTCCGGGATTGTCGCGGTGAGGTTTTGGGCTCTTGTTGGAGGAAGGTTGAACATGTCCCAAACAGCTTTGTTGCTGAGGCCTATGCAGCTCTGCATGCGGTGGCTTTTGCGGTTGATCTGGGCCTGCGTCGAATCATTTTGGAAGGGGATTCATTAGCAGTGTTTAAGAGTTTAATTTCAAATAATAAAGAGTTCTCTGAAATGAGTTCGTTGACCTGGGAAACAAAGCATCGAGCCCGTTCACTGGAGGAGTGCGTTTTTCATTTTGTTCCGAGATCGGGAAATAGGGCTGCTCATGAGGTCGCCCGCGTCGGTGTTGGAGCTTTATCGGAGGTTTACTGGATGGAGGAGGTTCCGTTGCGTGCGCGGCCTGCGGTGGAGGCGGACAAGCAATTGTGGGATCCGCCGTGAACTCCGCTAGTTCTCTGGGTTTTTGGGGGCTTCCGTTCTTACTTTGTTAAGCCCTTTCACCTCTTGCATGTGCCTTTCCTTAGATGTGCTTGGCTTCACGGCGGTGAAGTAGGTCGAGAGGTGGTTCTTCTGGTTGTTTCCGGCATGGTAACGGCGGGGGAGGGTTACCTCCTTTGCTGCGTCTCTTTAGTTTTTTTTGGGGATTAGATTTGGAAATCTGATTCCAAGGGTTTCCTTTTTTGCTTTATTTTCATGTTTTGTTAGGGCTCGGACCTTAGAAGCCCAATAGTTTGGGTTTGCCCTTTGTTGGACTTTGTTTTAATTTCTAATTAATTACCCTGCCGGCTTTTTTATCAAAAAAAAAAAAATTTAACATTGTTGATAGAGCCAATCAAATTGAGAGAATCGCCTCTAAAATAAACCTCTACAATATTTGATCTGAATTAATTGACTAATAAATAAAAAATAAGTTGGCATACAAAAGAATTTTATTTAATTAATTTTATAATATTTCAACTATCAAAAGTAAGCATACGGTGATTCTATTTATCGATTTTGTCGTCTTTGTCCATATCCTTCAAGTTTAAGTTAATAAGTGTTTTATAAATTATAAATGATATATTTAGTCTTCAAAATTTATATATAATATGAATTTAATCTTGATTTAGAATTATTAACGTTCAATTTAATATAAACCATGAAATGTGGTGTGATAGTTACTTGTCTCAAATTTTAATTATGGGGTCAAAGATTTGATCTTTACCCATGAGAATTAAGTATATTTTATGGTCATTCGTTTATCTCTTGATTCTAAAAAATTTAAAACATATGTATATACATTTAAATTAAAATTTTAAAAAAATACATGATGAATTTTTTTGAATAGTCTTAAACTGATTACAATGTAGTATTTATTTATATATATTCTTAACTCTTTAACAATACATATACATCTTACAGACAATTTGATTTGAACCCAAAACTAAAATTTAAAATTAGTTATAAGTTAATCATGTGAAATTGAAATTTCGAGGCTCCAAATTCTTCTATTCAACTCCACCAAATTTCACGAAATTCAAGATCCATTTTCAAAAATCAAAAGCACCTAGCCTTTCCAATACCATGCCTTAGTTTTGGTCGATTTGATTAAATTTGCCCCCATTTCATTCATTTCCCATGTTTCTTATTAAACCAGGGCATCTCCCATAGTTTAAAAACTGAGCATTTCAGTCCTCTTTCTTTGTTGTTAGTTTCAATCACACCTATCTCTTTTGATCTTAGAGCCCAACAGTTGACAGGCGGTGGAGCAGAGCAGTAGGGAAGACGTTGATTGGTCGACTTCGGCGGCATTGGTGTTATTTAACACCTTAAGCAGCTGGAAAAAAAAAACCAAAATCGATTCAAGCTGAAAAAGAAAAGAAAAAACAGAATTAAGGTTCTTCAAACATAATTTGCAATGAAGTGAAGACGAAATCCCAAAAGTGTCAGAAGTGGGATTTGAACCCACGCCCTCTTTCGAAGACCAGAACTTGAGTCTGGCGCCTTAGACCACTCGGCCATCCTGACAATCAATGATAGTTAAGTCAAAAAATTTTAAATCAAAACTATTCAGCAAGAATTAACATGGTAAAACCACTACGACACGTCGGCACTACACTAGTAATTAATTAACCCAACTCTCAAACAAGATAACCCTTTGCGAGAGTTATAAACATAGGGTAGAGTTCAATTGGGTGAAAAGGGCCTGCTAACTCCCATTATTTTAGGCACCACATCAATATAGTCTGTTTACTAGTAAAAAGAAAATAAAAAATCAAATGAGGCCATTTTTATGGATTTAACATTATTTATTTATAAATATAACATTAAAATTATTCTTCCGTTCACATTCCAACTCCAAATAAAAGATTTCAGTTGCAAAACTATAAAAGCTACAAAATACTAACTTTATTAAACACTAAACAGTACTTGATATATTTTAAATGGTAAATGTTATCTTTCTAAAAAAAATTGGGTTTATTTGATTATTTATAGTTATACAGGGACTAAACTGATTCATTTAACAGTGGAGGGACAAATTTAAACCAATCTTTGTAATAAATAGATGGACCAAATGATATACTCCATATAAGAGATGGGTTATGAAGGTACTTTTACCATGTTTTTTTATCGAAGTTTTACCGTGATAATTCTTACTGAACTTTAAAATTTATTTAATTTTGACTTGAACTTCATCAAATGTCAGGATGGCCGAGTGGTCTAAGGCGCCAGACTCAAGTTCTGGTCTTCGAAAGAGGGCGTGGGTTCAAATCCCACTTCTGACAAAATGCTCGCTTTTTTCTTCACTGAACGTGGTATGTTTTGTTTTTTTCCAGCTGCTTAAGGTTTTAGGTAAGACCAATGCCGCCCAAGTCCGCCAATCAACGACTTCCCTACTGCTCTGCTCCACCTCCTGTCAAGTGCTGGGCCTCAAAAGAGAAAGGTGTGAAACTAACAACAAAGAAAGAGGATTGAAATGCTCTATTTTTAAACTATGAGAGGAGATGTCCTGGTTTAATAAGAACCATGGGAAATGAATGAAATGGGGACAAATTTAATCAAATCCACCAAAACTAAGATATGGGTATTGGAAAGGCTAGGTGCTTTTCAAAATGGGTCTTGAATTTCGTCAAATTTGTTGAAGTTGAAGTGGAATTGAAGATTTGAAGCTCGACATTTCAATTTCACATTATTAACTTGTAACTAATTCCAAATTTTAGACATCATTCCCCTTCTCAGATCTTGAGTTTTAATTTCAGTAAGGGTTTTTTTTATTATTTTTTTTCTTTTCTTCCTCTCTCAAGTTATAGTATTGTTAAAAGAAATTAATTTTATTCTCTTTATTTTCAAAGTTTCCTCTTCTCTTCAAAAAAAAAAGTTGGTTCGTTTGCGCCGCTCTCTCATTAGTCACCAACTGTCAGTGGTCTTGTTAAATTTCCCTCCTTAAGATAACCTTTTCCACCTTTGTTAAGCCTTCTAGCTCTTTGGGTAGTTGACGGCCATGCTCTCTAGGCCCCTTCCTCCACTTCTTGCGTTGAATTTTTTAGAAGAACGATTATCTCAGAAAAAAGTTGGCTCGATGCTTGTGTTTGAGTGGTCTCGCTCGCCGCGGTTCGGAGGTTTGGCGACACCTCCTCACTGGTGTTTTTCTTTTTATTTTCTTCTCGTCTTTTTTCTTCTATTTTTTTTCTCTTTTTTCTTAGGGTTTTTGTCCCTTTGTCTTCATGTAAGGACGAGCTCGAAGTGGATCTATTCTTGCCGATGGTCCAACCTTTGGCCTGGCTCCGACCTGGACAAGTCGTTGATGTTGGTTGTTCTCGCGGCATCACGTTCATTGTTGATCTGCTATGGTGACTCCCGAAATGACATGCAATACATGTTGGCTTCTTTGTCTTCGACCTCGGTCGTTTGTTTCTGTTTGTCTATTTGTTGTGTTGTTTATGTCTGTTTTTGTTTTCTTGTGACATTCTCTTTTCCAGCTATGTTTGTCGCTCTCTCCTCCTGACTTGTTCCATGTTAAAGGTCAAATACTAAGGTTTAGTGTTTAGGGTTAGGATTTAGATTTTAGAATTTAAATTGGACAAATCATGTAATTTTTTTACGCAGTTTGTATAAAAAATTAACCCTTAAAACAAACCTCTCATGTCTCTCTTCTTTTTATTATCCTCTTCTTTCTCGTGCTTTTTTCCAACCATCTTTTGTAACGCCCCGGATTTAGGGTCCGAGAGATAATCGGGTTTAGTTAAACCAGTTCGGGTTAAATTATTTGGGAGAAAATATTTTTAAAAGAACACTAAAAAATTTTAAATGAAAAAAGGGTAAAAGGGGAATTTTGAAATTTAAATTAAGAAAAAGTGGTTTTTCAAAATACACTCTTCTTCTTCTTCCTCTTTTCACGTCACTTTTCTTAAACACCCCATTTCTACTATTTCATTTCTCCAACCATTCATCCAAGCAAGTTTTCAAGGTAAACCTTCTTTTGTTTTGATTTCCTATTCCTTAAATTTATTGTTGGTGAAAATTTTACTAAAACACATTGTTTAAATTTGTTCCAAAATGCTTTGAGCTTGAAAAGGAGGAAAAATAATGGATTTTCATCTGGGTAATTGCTGCCATGTTTAAAGGTGCTTTTAACCTTGTTTTAGTCTTCTAAAAATGTTGGGATAGTGGCTAAATGTAGGGAAACCCGAAACTAGTAAAAAGAAGGGGTTTCAGGGAGTCAAAAGTTTGGGTTTTTGGTTTGTTCTTGTGAAGAACTTCGAGCTAATGGTTTCTAGACCTTGGGTAAGTGTTTTGGATGTAGTTTTGATGGTAAATTTGTTGGGTTTTGGCTGTTAGTTGGGTTGAGCCGTTTTGATAGTGTTTCCAAGTGTTTGCGGGTGTGAATCGATTTGGTTTTGATGATAAATGACGAGTTTCTATGTTGCTGCAAGTTTGGGGACTTGAATTGGGTTTAATGCACCATTTTTGAATTGGCTAAAAATAGGGGAAACAAGTTTGGACTCTTTGGACGTGAGACCAGGTAGTTCGGAGGCTTGAATCGGTGTTTTGGCTATCGTTTGGGTTCTACCGGTGAGTGGAAATGTTTTTGAGAGTTTAGGTTGAGCTTGAAAGGCCAACCTAAGCTCGAGAGTAAGTATTTAATGTATACGTTTTACTTTTTCGAAATTTTATATTTCAATCTTGTTATGCATTATTGATATGAGGTGAATGTGTGTATTTGATTATTGAGTGTGGTATTGTTATGTTGGTGTATATGATGTTGAGTATTGGCAAATATGAGAGTCTTACCGGGTATAATTGGTCGACCATAGGATTAGAGTGCACTTGTAAAATTCGCGCGTGGTTCTAGTGGTGTAAGATGCCATTAGGGAGGAGTACAATACAATGATGTAAGATGCCGCCAGAAGCTTTATTGTTAGACCTCGGTGATGTAAGATGCCATCGTGAGTCTTGTTGTTCTTATAGATTCGGTGATGTGAGATGCCATCGAATCCAATCTGCGTATCCGAGTAATGTAACCATAATTGTCATAATACTCTTGTGTTGGAAGGTTGAATGTTATCTTGGTAGATGTTGAGAGTCATGCCTTGTTGTTATATGTTGTCGCATTGCTTGATGTAAGATGCCAATCACATGTGAGTTTGTTGATAATCATGTTGATGGAATTCATGCTTGCGGTTTTGTTTTCAATTTATAAATGGTTTTGTTAAAACTGCATTGTTGTTGTTGTGGTTTTGGGCACCACTCACTAAGCTTTATGCTTACGCGATCCTTTCCAACAATGTAGATTGTTAGCGATCCGGGAAGCAAAGGAAGGTGAGGGAAAGGCTCCGGTGATCGTAGCTTAAGCTCAAGTATGGATTTTAAGTTGTAATAATAATTTAGCAATGAGAATACTTGTTTTTGTGGTTAGGGAGGTGGTTGTAAACTCCCATGTGATTGACCATGTTGCTACATGTTTTAAATGTTGAAACCATGCTATGTTGAGACTTGCTTTGGCTTTTAGTTAAATGCCTTGTGTTTTGGCTTGTTGGTGTTTGAGAGCGTTTAGGTGTTCTCTATTTATGAGCGCAAGTGCACACTCTTGTCAAGTTATAGTATAAAAGATATCGTCTCCCACAGGGATTAGACAACTTGATTCGAATTGTTGTTCCTGCACCAGAAAAAGTAAATGCGCTATTAATTTGATTGTTGAGGAGAAAAGTAAAATAAAAATACAAGTAATTAAAAGAGAAGAAATCAGGTTGATAGAATGGGCAGGGTTATGTTGCTGCTTAGTGTGAAACTGCGTTGAATAGGACAAGTTGTTTTGCGCTGCCAGACTCTACTGCCTCGACGGGGGATGGCAGGTAGACTGCTGAGACACTCTCGCTGCCTCGGCAGAGGAATGGAACTGTGTCTCGACGACAAACTCGGCAAAACTACAAGGCTCGATAGAACGTTTCAAAAGTGATCCTGCTTATGTCTAAGTTATAATTTTGTTGATGCCCACTACAGATAATACTAGTCACAGCGTGAATCGTGCAAAGATAGCAATGTTAACTCGTCCTTTTTTAGCCGCCTTAAACCTTAACCTATGTCTAGGCTGGATTGATCACACCGTCTATAGATGAAATCGTACTTACTCATTTCGTGAGTTCGACTCTCTCGATACCGAACAAATGGATAGAATTCAACTAATCTTTCGCCTTAACTGAAAACTATAAAGAACATGGAATAAGTAAACCTTGAAGTTTTTTTTTTTGCAAAAACAAACTTAAAAATTCTAAGCAACCGTTCTCACACTAATTACAACATAACCCAAACCCAAAGAGAGAATTAGAACATGATGGCGACAAGAAAACCTAAACTATGCGTAAGGGAAAACCTCACTTTTGTTTTTTTATTTGCTAATTACATGAGGTTTATATAGGCAAAGGTCTAGTCTAAGTCCTTCTTGGAGTAGAAGTCCTCAAAAGGCTTTTGCATTAAATGCAACTTTAAAATCTGACTTCGTTGAGTTGAATATGGACTTATTTTCACGTTGCCTTGTTCCACAAGTAAACTCGTTCTCCTCCTCCGGCGGCTCTATCTGTTGCTCCAGGCGTCAAAAAATTGAGTGGACGACATCTTTAGAATCCAGATTTTCTGCTTTGTCGATCGCACTCTAATTTACCAACTCCTCACTTTGCTGCCCTGGGCGGTAGATCCACTTTGCTACCCTGAGCGGCAGATTCACTTTGTTGTCCTGGGCGGCAGACTCACTTTGCTGTCCTGGGCGGCAGGCTCACTTTACTGCCCTGGGCGGCAGGTATGACGGTAACATGTCCTCTACAACGGCTCTCTCTGTGTGGAACTGTTTTTGTACAACTCATTGGTCTGTTGTCTCAACATCCTCTCCTCTGGTCTACTCTCTTTCTAACAGCTTCTAGCCCTAGAAAACTAAATCTATACTAAAACAACATCTTTACTTTACCAAATAACAAATATTCAATAAAAGCATGGCAAAACAAAGAATATTGTATTTATGCAATGCATGACCTAATTATGCCTAAAATGCACTTGAAAACAACAATAATATGAGATAGAATGTGCATGAAATATAGAACTTATGGACACTTTACACACCCACAAACTCGAACTATTGTTTGTCCTCAAGCAATGCAACCTAAACATACTTGCCCTTATATTAACTAGAAAGAAAAACATGTTTTCAACTTGATTTCGCACCTCAAGGCTGTGGCACCTACATTAGATTAATGAAGGGACAATAGCAAGAAATAACTCAGAATTAATCTATAATTCTAATGCAGTGTGTACAGGACTGTGTACAGGCTGAATATGAAGAATAACTAGATAAACAAAGATGATGTTATGATATATAAGGTTGCTGCCGAGGCAGCACAATTATTTAATCATGGCAATGAGAGCTTCAGCTCACCACAACTACTCTTCTAGGCTTAAAATTAAGATAGGAGCAAACTACAAAACCTTAAACCCATGGAGTAGAGTCATCATGTGAAGACTTTCATTCACTCATGCTAATTTGTCTGTCACTGCAAAATTTTTAGATTCATGGACTTTGATAGCAGCAGGGTGTCCTCGCACATAATTCTTCCTAGAGCCTGTTTCGGGCACCTCTAGGGTAAAACATCAATTTTTCTTTGTTTTTCTCTATCGTGGCAGTGCTTTGATTTTTCTGTCTCTGTTGCCTGCCTCGGCGACTACCTGCAACCATTGTTAGAACTTTGCAAAGAATTCTAAAAACAAGCAGGCAATGTTTATCAAATATTCTATCAAACTCAGCAAGTAACATTTGTGTTAATTTTTTTTGGCTATTATAGAAAATTCTAAGTTATTCATGCTTTTCCTGATTTAAGTTCAATTTTTAATTGGTGCGAAATATAATCGGATGTCCTATCATAGACACAAGTTATGACAAATTTTTCTTTTCCGATTAATATGAAGGCAAGTACAATATGCAAACTACATGCTACTAAGTATGCCTAAACAAAAATATGAGAACTATACCCCCAAACTCGAGACGGGCATTACCTTCAATGCACACTAAAATTGAAAATAAATATGAGAAAGGGAAAGAAAACTCAAGCTTAGTTGTTGTCAGATGGTGGAGAAGATGTGGAGGTGTTATCTATTCTTCCGTCAGTTACGGGTTGCGGCAGCGCTGCCCCTATTGTGCTCGGCGGCTCGATTCCTTAGGGTCTGAATCTGGGTAAGTAGTTGTGAGACGGGAATAAAACACAAATAAAATCTGGTCCTAAGTAGGTAAAATCTAGTCCTAAGTAAAACAATAAAGATGTGAAAAAATAAAAACTTATACAAAATTTTTGTTACTCTAGGAGTGCATTGATATGCATCTTCTAAAGTAACTACTCCCTTATCGGTTTAGCTCAAGAGGGTCATTTTCGATACTTATTGTAATCCATCTGCACCCTTCATCTAGTGATTATCCTCATAGTGGATCAGTCTTTCTTCCTCGTTCCCTTGTAATCCACGTGAACCTTCCTTCTTGTTCATATTCCTGAAGGCATGAACATGTGATTAGGAAAAATTATATAACTACCTAACCATGTACTTACCTCCTTTTTGTCGAAGTTCGTCATAGGGGAAAGTTTCTTTGGCTGCCGAGGCAACTGCTGCGGCAACCAGCTGTTGTGGTAGTCTTCTGTCATAGTGTCGTGCCGGTCAAGGGAAAATTCTTTAGGCTCCTCGAAAATCTCCATCAGTAGAGATTTTGACGGCTGTAAATCTGCTTGCATCATTTCCTCTAGATATATATAATCCGTAGCTGTCGAGGTGTCTGCCGAGGCGGGCGTCATTATGGAGGCTTTTGTTGTGGCAAGCCTCTCTGCTGAGGCATAGCTTTGCTCAAGTGCTGTCAGTTCGTCCTCAGGGCAGGGTTCTTGGTAGCTTCCGGAATAGCTGTCAATCTTGCTGCCCGAGCAGTGTTCTACATCCTCTTGGTTTGGAGTTTCTAATTGCTCCTCACACATCAGAAATATTTCCTCACATTGCTCTTCGTCCTCTTGTATTGGGACATTAGTATCCATCATACTTAATTGTTTCGGTTCATCTATGGTATTGATGAGGACTGAATTGTTCAGCCGTGCATCCATCTTAGCGATGCTGGCGTCCATAGCAGCTGTCACTTTATCCGTGAGCGCAAGGAAGGTTTGGAGTGTGTCCTCCAAAGATTTTGGTTGTTCTTGCGGATAGCTATATTCCCAGGGCATGTCGCTTTCTGCAGCAAAATTGTTATTGTAAATTTTTTTGAGATTTTTTATCATATCATGAAAAATCTTATTGTTGCGGCGGCAACTACGACAGCGGCATCAGCTCTCCCTGTTGCCGCTGCGGCGGCATCTGCTGTTCATATTCAGACATCCACCCCAAGTGGTTTTTCTCGACATGTCTACTGCAAAAAGATGAGGGCAACTGTCGAACGCATGATTGCCTTCACAAAATTCGCAAGAACTTTCCCAAATATTGATGCCCTTAACTCGTGGGGCACCTGAATAAGCACTTTCCCACATAATTTTTTTTCTGAATGAAAATAAGAATAATAAAAACTAAAATCAAATGCAAATGAAAATAAAAATGCAGAAATATAAATACGAATTTCGATGTTACGAATCCCCAAGCTCACATTTCTCGTTTGTGTTGGTCTTACCTCGTGTGCTTGAAATATGACTAATAAACTATTTGATAAGATTTAAATTACCATTTTGCCCATGTTTTGGTGTGGTTTTGCAAAATGGCCCTTCGTGAATGTTTGGCTCCAATTGGACATCCGATTGATGTCCAATTGAGACGTTGTTCTCCCATGGTAACCCTTAACACCATAGGACCGTTAAATTGCATTTAGACAAGATAAATTTTAATATAGGATTGTTAATCGGAGGGAAATTCTCAGATTTTTCTCTGGTTATCCCCGTGTGACTCTCCCGATTCGGTCTTACGACTAGATCGAATCGAGGGGGTTACATTTGGTGGTATCAGAGCCTCGGTTACGAGGTCCCCTAGGAAGGTAAGTCAGGTAAGTTGTTTCTGTGTATGTTTGTCTGATTTGCACGGTGTTTGTGAGCATGACTTTGTGTTTCTGCTGATGTTTGAAGGTTGGTTAAGCATTCCCATTGCTAGGTATTATTATGGAAAAGTGGTTTTGAATTAAAAGAGCTTAAACACACGAATCCTTGTCTTTGCTAACCTAGTGTTCTTTTCTCGTGTTCTGTGTTGGTTGTTTTAGATTGTTTATTTGTTATGGTGAGACCGAGAGGACGACTTAGAGCGGGTGACTAGGCACCCAGGGATGCGCCTCTTCCTCCTCCTACTCCCAATGGTAATGGGGCGAATGTCGGAGGTAATGCACCTCAGACGAGTGCCAATGTTGGAGGTGATGGTAATGGGCTTCAGGTTGGCCAGAGTCAGGCTGGTGTGAACATGGCTCATATACTTCAGACTATAGCCGAAGCTTTTCAGACGGATGTTGTTGGTCTTCATGCTGCAGCACCACCTCAGGGTGTAGAGTCGAGTTTCGTGGTGTGCCTCCCGAGGGTTCGGAGGCATGACTTGAGAGTACTACTTGCATCTTGGGTCAAATGGAGTGCTCATACACTCGTAAGTTGGGTTGTATTGTCTCGTTGCTTCAGGGAGATGCGTATGCTTGGTAGACCACGATTATCTCAGGTATGCCAGAGGCCGAGGTTACTTGGGAATTCTTGCATAGTGTGTTCCGTAAGAAGTACATTGCTGCTCGTTATCAGGACGAGAAGAAGAGAGAATTCATGGCTTTAGTGCAAGGCAGTATGTCTGTATCCGAGTATGAGGTACAATTTGTGCGCTTAAGTCAGTATGCTTCAGAGTTCGTTCCCACTGAGAGGGAAATGTGTGAACGATTTCGTTACAGAGGTGAAGACCTACATGTTTGCTTCTGATTACACCGAGTTCGATATCTTGGTCTTTAGGGCCAAGAACATCGAGCAAAGTCTAAGTTTGGCTGCTCGACTGGGTGGATCCAGTTCAGGGAAAAGGTCTACCGAGTGGGAGCGAGACCGTAACAAGAGGCACAAGGATATAAGGCACCAACCGGACTCTAGGCGTGGAGGTGGTAACATGAAACGAGGCCATCGGGGTCGAGGTTTTGTTTCTCGCACACCCGAGTGTGCTAGATGTGGGAGGAACCATTTCGGAGAGTGTTGGGGGTACTTTTCGTGCTTGTTGGAACTATGGATCTCAGGCACATTTGAGGCGTTAGTGTCCTCATCCAGCTAAGGATGGTCAGGCACCTGCTAGAGCTGTTGAGTATCAGACATGTCGTGGGCGCGACCGAGGTAACTTCCAACCGAGGAATGATGGTCAGAAGAATATGGCTCATGTTGTCGCGGTACAGCTCGAGGGAGGTGGACCGGCTAGAGTTTATGCACAGCGTGAGGCTGGGAATGACACATATGTGATCACAGATAATTTTGTGTTATAGTTCTTACCCTTACTTTCGTTGATTGATTCTGGCTCGACACATTCGTATATTTTGGGTGAGCATGCAAGATCATTAGGTTTGCCTTTTGAGTTGTTAGATATAGGTATGAATGTTACAAGTTCTTTTGGTGAGACAGTTGTAGTTAGGAAAGTGTTCTAGAGATGTCCTTTGATGGTTCAGGGTTATGTGTTTCCCGTTGACATGATAGAGTTGCTCTCCTATGGTTTAGATGTAATTCTGGGTATGAATTGGCTTGTGGAGCATAGAGCTAGGATAGATTTTGAGACTAAAAGAGTTTCTTTTAGGCTTTCTGACGACTACGAGGTAGTGGTAGTTGGCGAGAATGTTAAGTTCTTTCTAATGTTGTTTCAGCTTTAGAGGCTCAGAGGATGACGAATTTAGGCTGTCAAGCTTACTTAGACTATGTAATGAATCCGAATATGAGTGAAGTTAGACCGTAAGATATCAGAACAATTTGTGACTTCCCGAGTGTTTTTCCAGAAGAGTTCTCTGGTTTACCTCCAGATAGGGATGTTGAGTTTGCTATTGAGATGTATTCAGATTCTGCTCCCGTATCGATTGCTCCGTATAGAATGGGCACCAAAAGAGTTGAAAGAGTTAAAGACACAGCTTCAAGAACTCTCAGATAGATGTTTTATTAGGCATAATATTTCACCTTGGGGTGCTTCGGTCTTGTTTGTGAAGAAAAAAGATGGCAGTATGAAGATGTGTATAGATTATAGATAGTTGAATAGGGTAACAATGAAGAACGAATATCCCTTTCCGCGTATTGATGATTTGATTGATCAGCTGAGAGGTGCATCAGTGTTTTCGAAGATTGATTTGAGATCAGGGTACTATCAGTTGAAGGTAAAAGATGTGGACATACCGAAGACAACTTTCCGTACGCGATATGGGCACTACGAGTTCTTGGTAATGCCCTTCGGTTTGACTAATGCCCAGATGCATTTATGGACATGATGAACAAAGTGTTTCACGAGTTTTTGGATAGATTTGTAGTAGTGTTCATAGATGACATTCTAGTGTACTCCAGGACCGAGGAAGAACATGATGAGCATTTGCGATTAGTGCTACAAACTTTGCTTGAAAATCAGTTGTATGCCAAGTTGAGTAAATGTGAGTTTTGGATTAGGGAAACAATATTTCTAGGTCATGTGATCTCAGCCGATGGGATTAGTATGGATCCCAAGAAGATAGAGGCAATAGTGAGTTGGAAACAACCGAAGCCAGTGACCGAAATCCGTAGTTTTCTAGGTTTGGCTGGGTATTATCGAAGGTTTGCTGAGGGGTTCTCGAAGATTGCTGCACCTTTGACTAAACTATTACAGAAAGATGTTCCGTATGAGTGGAGAAATACAAGGCAACAAGCGTTTGAGAAGTTGAAGAAAGCATTGACAGAAGCTCCTATCTTGATTCAGCCTGAACCAGGGAAAGAGTTCGTAATCTACAGTGATGCGTCATATGTAGGTTTATGTTGTGTGCTTATGCAAGAAGGAAGAGTTGTAGCTTATGCCTCGAAACATTTGAAGGTTCACGAGAAGAACTACCCTACCCACGACATAGAGTTAGCGGTTGTGGTATTTGCTTTAAAGATTTGGAGACACCACCTTTATGGTGAGAAATGCACAGTCTACATCGACCACAAGAGTTTGAAATATTTGATGACAGAGAGAGAGTTGAATCTTAGACAACGTAGGTGATTAGAGCTTCTTAAAGACTATGACCTCACAATAGAGTGCCATATGGGTAAAGCAAATGTAGTGACCGATGCCTTGAGTAGGAAGGTGGCAGTTGAGTTGTGAGCTATGTTTGCGAGATTGAGTGTATCACAGGATGGCAATTTGATAGCCGAGCTATAGGTTAAACCTTCGTTAGTTTAGTTGATCCGAGAGAAACAGTTGCAAGACAGATCTTTAGCACCTCACGTGCAAGATATAACCGAGGGTAGACCCACATATTTCTGCTTTGGTGAGAATGGGATCTTATGTTTCAAGAATAGAGTAGTTGTTCTAGAAGATGCCGAGTTGAGGCGTACTATCTTGAATGAAGCTCATAACAGTTCTTTTGCTATGCATCCGAGTACTACGAAGATGTACCGTGGGTTGAAAGATGAGTACTTCTGGATTGGGTTGAAGAAAGATGTGGCCGAGTATATAGTAGATGTATGGTTTGCCAGCGTGTTAAGGCCGAACATCAGTTTCCTTCAGGGTTGTTACAACCGTTAAATATTTCGGAATGGAAATGGGAACGAATTACTATGGATTTTGTGTCAGGTTTACCGTTGACTCATTCGAAGAAGAATTCAATATGGGTAATCGTTGACAGATTCACTAAGTGTGCCCATTTCATACCTGTTCATACTACTTACACCTTAGACAGGTTGACCGAGGTGTATATTAGTGAGATTGTGAGACTGCATGGTGTATCGAAGTCTATTGTGTCAAATATAGATCCGAGATTTACAACTAGAAGTGTTTGCATCGTGCCTTGGAGACTTGGTTGAACTTCAGTACTTCGTATCACCCACAGTCAGATGGTCAGTCGGAGAGAGTTATTTAGGTGTTAGAGGACATGTTGAGGTATTGCATCATCGACTTTCAGGGTTCATGGGAAAAACATCTATCGCTAGTAGAGTTTGCGTACAATAACAGTTATCAGGCTAGTATTTAGATGGCACCGTATGAAGCTCTGTATGGTAGGAAATGTAGAACACCTGTTTGTTGGGCCGAATTCGGACAAAAGCTTGTACCTATGTCGGACTTGCTTAAAAGCACTACCGAAAAGGTAAAATTAATTTGCGACCGCTTGAAAGCAGCCTCAGACCGACAAAAGTCATATACAGATTTGAAGAGGAAAAATATTGAATATGCTATCAGTGATAAAGTGTTCTTGAAGGTTTTCCCATGGAAGAAGGTAATGAGGTTTGGTAAAAAAGGGAAGTTAAGCTCGAGATTCATTGATCCTTACGAGGTAGTTGAGAGGATTGGCCCTGTTGCATATAGGTTGAGATTGCCATCCGAGCTTGAGAAGAGTCATGATGTGTTCCATGTTTCGATGCTCTGAAAGTATAGATCAGATCCGTCTCATGTGATGCCAGTAGAAAAGATTGAATTGAATCCAGATTTGTCATATGATGAAGAACCAGTTGAGATTCTTGCTACGGACAGTAAAGTGTTGCGTGTGAGGACCATTGAGTTAGTCAAGGTTTTGTGGAGGCATCATGGTGTGGAAGAAGCCACTTGGGAGAGAAAGACGGACATGAAAGAGCAATTTTCGTACCTCTTTCCATTAGGTAAATTTCTAGGACGAAATTCCTTAAGTGGGGGAGAGTTGTAATGCCTTGGGTTTAGGGCCCGAGAGATAATCGAATTTGGTTAAACCGGTTCAGGTTAAATTATTTGGGAGAAAACATTTTTAAAAGAACACTAAAACATTTTAAATGAAGAAGGGTAAAGGGGGATTTTGAAATTTAAATTAAGAAAAAGGGGTTTTTCAAAATACACTCATCTTCTTCTTCCTCTTTTCACGTCACTTTTCTCGAACACCCCATTTCTACTATTCCATTTTTCCAACCATTCATCCAAGCAAGTTTTCAAGGTAAACCCTCTTTTGTTTTGATTTCCTCTTCCTTAAATTTATTGTTGGTGAAAATTTTACTAAAACTCATTGTTTAAATTTGTTCCAAAATGCTTTAAGCTTGAAAAAAAGAAAAAGAATAAATTTTCGTTTGGGTTGTTGACGCCATGTTTAAAGGTGTTTTTAACCTCGTTTAAGTGTTCTAAAAATGTTGGGATAGTGGCTAAATGTAGGGAAACCCGAAACTAGTAAAAATGAGGAGTTTTTGGTTTGTTTTTGTGAAGAACTTCGTGCTGATGGTTTCTAGACCTTGGGTAGTGTTTTGGATGTTGAAAGATGTAGTTTTGATGATAAATTTGTTGGGTTTTAGCTGCTAGTTGGGTAGGAGTCGTTTTGATAAATGACGAGTTTCTATTGGTCCTTGAATGAATTTTTATTTATGCAATTCTCGCAATTTTCTTTCTCACTCGATTTTTTGAACATTTTGTTTTCTTTGCGGTTTTGATTAATTAATCATTCGATTTTGTTCAACAATTTAAATATCGATTTTGAAGTGAAAATAGGTGATTGAATTACACAATTATAACAAAATGATTGTATCTGTTTATTTTTTTTAAATTCTATTCTACTTTTATTTAGAGGGGAAGGGAAAAATTTAGGTGAAGGCAACACTCTTGAGGGGTCTTGAACCCGTGATCCAAGGGGAAGAGAGTGAAACATGTGAGCGTGCTCTGACCACCAGGCCATCATCGCATACTCATTTGTTCAGTTATTCAATACATCGTATATTAAAAAGATAGATATAGTAAGAAATATGACAAATGGTCACATAATGTATTAGAATAGTGTAGTGTTAAACTTTTTAAATATAAAATATTAAATCTATTGTTTGTGTACCAAGTTAATAAAATATATGATTTTTAAGACTAAACATATTTTAATTTTAACGCCAAATTACTTTTAATTAAATAATTAAATTATATGTTAAAAAGCCCCATTAAAAAAATGTATCTTAAAAAAGTAAACTATCTCTAATCGTACATATAATTAAGGGATATGGATTGTGTTTTGTCCACGTAAAATGGGTAAAATTCAAAATAGAAAATAAAACAGAGAACCATCAACATCGTCGTCGCCTTCATTCGTAAACCCCCTCCCTCTCTTCCCCTTCCCCAAGAAATAAAACAATTTCTTTCCAAACAAGGAAAAGGGAAAATAAAAACACAAACCAACCCCATCACCTCTAAATTTATTTACTCTTCCAAGTATTTCCTTCCTTTCTTTTGTTTGGATCAAAATCTATACTTTTCCCAAACCAAAAACAAAAAAAAAACCCAGAAAAAGAGTTTTTTTCTTCCCATTACGGCTGTAGTATTGGCTTCACACTTGCAGATATGCATCTCTACAATGCATGGCTGCCCCCACCCGTTGCCGAAGAGACCAAGAAGGAGAAGGAATCTTTCTCTTGGGTCGTTTCTTCCCTCAAGGACCTTTACCGACCCGACGACCCGGACTCCGTTTACTCCACTCTCAAATGGATCTCTGTTATCGACCTGTAACCTTCTAATTCCTCTTTCTCTCTTTCTACTCGCATGCCTTTTTCTTTCCTTTTGCATTAATTTTTGATGTCAAGATTTGGTTTCCGAAGAATATCAGTTGGCCACTTGTTTTTTAGTTTTGGTTGAAATTCAATAATTTTGAATTTCTGTTCAAGATTTGGCATCTTTTAGTCTTTCCTGAATTTTTAGATTACCCAATATAGATAGTTAAGTTATTTTTCATGAGATTTTGACTAATCATTGAGTTTTTATCGAGGTGAAGAGTAAGAACCTAAAACAGGTATGTTGAAGGAAGATGCTTAGGTATTTAATCTTGAAGAGCTATGTGGTGATTGCAACTTAATTCTTTTTTGTTGACACCTTCAATCTAGAACTTTTGGTGTTGAGAGTTGGAGAGAGAGAGAGGGGGGGGGGGGGGGGGGGGGGGGGTTACTTTAGCTATGGGTCCTATAATCCCTTACCATCATTGAGAAGGTCTATAATCACTTGTGCAGTTGGAACCGCCTCGAATGCAGCCAAGATGGCTGGCATTGCACATGGAAAACCTGAAATTAATTATTCCTGTTGCCTCTGATCAGAATGGAGGTTAGAGATGGGTGGTTGACTGTGTATGGCACATGCTATGCGTGCTGAATTTATTGGATGTTACTTTGTACATATTCCCTTGCATGCCTGTCCTGTCAGCATTAGAGACTTTCGTTTTCACTACATAAAATGACATTGTGCAGTGCAGACACCAGTGCTTGAGCATCTATGCTATCAGTAAAGCTTGATTGAGTTGCTCTCACAAGTGATGTGATACCAACTTAGTTGGTTGAGGGGTAAAAGAAAACTAAATCATTCTTAATATATAAATGCCACATACAAAAGTATAAATGAGGATTTAGATACTTTTAAATTACTGTTGTTTGATAAGCTTTAACACGTACAATTGCAAAAATAGTTCATTCCTATAGTTAGGTAACTGTTCATACTTGAACCTGTTTTTTTATATATATATATTTCTTTCAACATTTTTTTTCAATTTCACCCATTCACCTGCCTAGCAGGTGTGCCAAAAATTTAGTCTTGATAGTGCTATTTATTTTAAGGTGTTCAGGAATTACATGTGTGGACATCTATGTGCCATAAAGAAATATTCATAGCTGTTACTGGATGAACATTTTCATGTTTAGTCTTATTGGACTGATCTATTTTTGCTATACATAATTCATGAAGTACTTCCCCTCTGAATAAAAAATTCTTACTAGTGTCTATATCGTATTCAATATTATGTGAATATTCAGTTTAACACCTACTCGCACCTTGATTATAAGTGTCAACATATTGTTGCTGTGAGTACTTAGTGACTTGGACTGCCTGTTTTTAATGTAACATTCATGGTTATAGTCTTGGAAAATGTCAGATTGGTATATATAGACATGTTACTCCTGTTCTTTACACGCAATATATGGTTAAGTGCTTATTCTGCCTCTTCAATGTTTTCTTTTTAAAATTAATGTCTTTTTGTCATGTGCTAAATGGTGTCTGTATGATTATTATTCTTTTCTACTATAGATTCAGTACTATGATTTTGAATTTATGCAAGTGTAGACATTTATTCCTTGTCTATAGATGGCAGAAGCAGAGTATAACTTTCATGCATTGCGTTTTGACTGAATAAACCTTTTTCATAATTTTTTCCGTATTTATCTCTTGTTTATTGCGTTATATCTTTTATCCCTTTTTTACTCCATGATAAGTCATAGTCAGTTATGAGTGCATCAAAATCACTTTCAGCAAAAAAGATTTTAGTGTACTATGTGTTGTGCACCACACCTTGAGAGTTAAAGGTGAATTACAGGGTGTTGGATCTGACTTATTAGTTATTTCTTTGCAGTTTTTTAAAGGCCAAAAGTGATATATCTTTGGAAGATGTAGTTTCAGTTATTGAGATTGGCTTAGAATTATTCCACAAATCGCAGAGCAAGATATATGTGCAGGTAATACATTGAATACTAGAAAGAATAATCTTTTTATTTGTTCTTCCATCATTCTTTTGTTTTTCTAATTGATTGTTCCTTGTAACATATTAGGTTAGATGGGGAAACATCTTAGTCAGATTGCTTAATAAGTATCGAAAGAAGTTGTCCTTGAAAGTTCAATGGCGTCCTTTGTATGATACTCTTATTCATACACATTTCTCAAGGTTAGTAATTCGATGTGTGCCTATAATGCACGACCTTTGTATTTTTGAGTCTGTATTATTGGTAGATTTCTGGTTAATAAAAGCTTATTTTCCCAATAAATTGTCTCCATTTAAATTTCAGTCTATACTGTATCCTTTCTTCACTTAAAGCCACGCAATAGGTTAATATGATGGAATAATGCTTTAATTCATTTGTCTATATGCTGCTTTTCCTTTGATTATGCATATTTTTCAGGAATACAGGTCCAGAGGGATGGAGATTGAGACAGCGGCATTTTGAGATGGTTACTTCCCTTGTTCGATCATGCCGGCGTTTTTTTCCTGCTGGTTCTGCCTCTGAAATTTGGTTAGAGTTTAGGCAAGTGCTCTTGAGGTTTTCTCAATCAGTTTTAGCCACATTTTGGTTCTCTATAAACTTGTGTGGTTTTTGTTTTCTAAATTGATGTCAAACTGTCTTAAGAAATTAGTTGCTGTTCCATCGTTTTGTTTTAATGTTTATTGAAATAGAAATAAAGTTAGTAACAATGTTTGCATTTCTGTTAATGGAGTTCCTATGTTCTCAGTAACAAATTTTGGAATCATCTATAATACTATTCTGATGCTAAATATTGACTAGCCAATAAGAAATCAAAGTGGTTGCTAAGGTCTTTGTATCGGGACCTTATTGACCTCTTCATTTAGTATTCATGGTTCTCACAAGAACTCTAGGTTTGGTTTTTTCAGCACCTTGTGAAATAGAATTATCTTCTATGTAATTGTGACTAAGATTTTTTTAAATGCTCCAATAAGTTTCCAATTCTCTCTCTTAATTTTTTTTCTCAGATCACCTTTGGAAAATCCATGGCACAATGCAACTTTTGAAGGAGCTGGGTTTGTGAGACTCTTCCTTCCTACAAATGCAGAAAATCAAGATTTCTTTTCAGAGTACGGAAAACATATATTTGGGAACTGTCATATGTTGTTTTCACCGGGGTACCTTGAGAAAACTAATTTCCAATTTTTTACCATGGCAGAAATTGGATTAGAGAGTGTATGGAACTCTGGGACTCAATCCCAAATTGTCAATTCTGGAACAGTCAGTGGACTGCTGTATTGGCTCGTGTAGTCAAGAATTGCAAATTTATTAACTGGGAATGTTTCTTACCAACACTATTTACTAAATTTTTGAACATGTTTGAGGTGAGTGTATATGTAGAGTTTCATTGATCCTTATTATTGTTGGTTTGAAGAAGTGTTCATATTCAAATAGTTGTAGTTGCTTAAACACCTAGATACATGCACCCTTGCTGACAAGTGATATATAAAATTCCTTTGTCGGGACCTATTTATCAGAGAAATTGTTAAAACTTAAGCTATCTTAGCCTCATAGATCAAAGGATTCAGTATACTTTTCCGTGCTTATGCTAGTGATCTTTTGTCCCTTCTTTTTCTCAATTTTTCTTTCCTGCTAGCATTTTGGTTCTCTTGGAGTTGAATGTTTGTTTCAATTTCTATCAGCTTTGTTGTTATTCAGACTATTTTTAATATTTGTATCTTAAATTTCTCATGCCCTCTCTGGCCATTACAGGTTCCTGTGGCAAGTGGAAGTGGATCTTATCCTTTTTCTGTGGATGTACCCAGAAATACAAGGTTCTTGTTCTCCAATAAGACAGCCACTCCTGCAAAGGCCATTGCAAAGTCAGTTGTAAGATGAAAAAAACCACGGCTCATGTATTCAGGAATTTTTAATTGATGCTCATTTACGGTTCCTTGTGTTATTTTTTTATACTCAATTTGGAACTTAATATTTCAGGTGTATATATTAAAGCCTAGTAGTCTGGCACAAGAGTATTTTGAGAAATTGGTCAACCTCTTGGAACAGTTAGTTTACGAACATTTTTATATTCTTTAGTTCTGTTTTCAAGTTATATGTTCTACTCAATTGGTTCTATCTGTTGATCCCCATTTTTTTGCTTGTTTTCTTTGTAGATATTACCATCCCTCTAATGGTGGTAGGTGGACATATTCATTGGAGCGATTTTTGATCTATTTGGTGATTACATTCCAAAAGCGCTTACAGCATGAGCAGCAGTAAGAATCTTTTGACAAAATTGTGTATGCGATTTTTATTTGGAATGCATTCCACTTATATGCTTTGATTTCAGGAACACAGATAATAATATTCAGGTTGAGCTTTACTTAGGAAAATCAGAAAGGACTGCATTTGTCAATGTACTGCTGAGGCTAATTGATCGTGGTCAGTATAGCAAAAATGAACATCTTTCTGAGACTGTTGCTACGGCAACATCGATCTTATCCTATGTGGAGCCCTCTCTGGTTCTTCCATTTTTGGCTTCTCGATTCCATATGGCCTTGGAGACGGTTAGTAATGCTATACACATTTTTTGTGCCATAGTTCATTTATTGTTTGATATGTTTTAATCTTAGTAGTACATTGGTCTGACTTATACAACTCAATTCTCGTAGCTTTTTATGCTTCTTTACTTGAGTTGACTTCTTTTTGCCAACCTTTTGTCTATTAGATGACTGCAACACACCAACTGAAAACTGCTGTGATGTCAGTAGCATTTGCTGGACGTCCTCTTTTTTTCACATCCCTATCAAGTAGTTCAGTTAAGTTAGACCTTGAAGGTGGTGACGATACATTCATTGCTCTTCTCATGATTTCATTATCAAATGCACTACTTGGTATGGATGCCAACGATCCTCCAAAAACCTTAGCAACTATGCAATTAATAGGCTCCATCTTTTCCAATGTAAGCTTCAAGCTCCCAATTCTTGCAGCAAATTGGCTTATGTTTAATCTCTTTCAAAGACTTGTTTTTATTCTTTTTGTTTTGTTCCCTCTAATCCACTTGTAATTTCAGATGGCTATGCTAGATGATAATATGGACGAGCCCATGATTCGCTTTTCTGAATGGCTAGATGAATTTTTTTGCCGCCTATTTGCATTGCTTCTACATCTGGAACCTAGCAGTGTTCTGTAAGTGATGGGTGCAATTTGATCATAATGTCTGGTTCATTTATTTTGGAATCATTTGTTTCTGTTTTTTCAGGAATGAAGGCCTTCATTCATCAGCAACATCAGGAACTTTTCTGGTTGAAGATGGTCCGTACTACTATTGCATGCTTGAAATCTTACTTGGGAGACTTTCGAAACAACTATATAATCAGGTTCCTGCTTTTGGTTCAAATCATAAGGGCATGTGTTTTTTTTCCTGGAATATGTTCCTGTTAACTTTTCCTTATAATTGAAATAGGCTTTAAAAAAAATCTCCAAGTTTGTTCGGACAAATATTCTTCCCGGAGCAATTGCTGAGGTTGGACTGCTTTGTTGTGCATGTGTTCATTCAAATCCTGAAGAGGCAGTTGTTCACCTTGTAGAACCAATTTTATCATCTGTTTTGTCCTCTTTGAATGGAACACCTGTTACAGGATTTGGAGGAAGAGGAACTCTGAATCCTTCGGCTTCAACCAAGGTCTCTCTCTCTCTCGACAATGGTGTTCTTGGTAGCTCTTTTGCTCTTCCATATTTTTGTGGTGGAAGTTGATATATATATTTTCCTTTGTAGGCTAAACCCACCCTTTCTCCAGCTCTTGAAACAGCAATTGATTACCAATTAAAAATATTATCAGTTGCCATCAGTTACGGAGGCTCTGCACTTCTCCATTATAAGGACCAATTCAAGGAAGTCATTGTTTCTGCATTTGACTCCCCATCTTGGAAGGTTACCCCCCCCCCCCCCCCCCCCCCCCCCCCCCCCCCTTTTGAATTAGATGTTTTATGAAAATGTCTGTTTTGTTTCTCTACTCTTTTACATTGTATTTTTTTTACTGACATTCTAAAAACAGGTTAACGGGGCTGGTGATCATCTTCTTCGCTCCCTGCTTGGAAGTCTGGTCCTTTATTATCCTACGGATCAGTACAAGTATTCTAAATTCATTTCATTTGCTCAAATAATTATGATTATTCTTTTTAGTTTTTCAACTTGCCTTAGAACAAAATAAAGGAGATTCTGGTGTTTAGGTGCACCTTCAATCACCCTGCTGCTGCTGCATTAGAGGAATGGATCAGCGCAAAAGATTATTCTGATGGAGCACTGAAGGGTCCTACTTGGCATGTACCAAGTGATGAAGAAGTTCAATTTGCTAATGAACTTTTGATTCTCCATTTTCAATCGGCCTTGGATGATCTTTTAAGAATATGCCAAACTAAGATACACTCTGATCCAGGTAAAACACAATCTTGTTAAATAGTGTAGAAATCTGATATCTGAAAAATTCAGGAAAACCCATATGGTGAAGGGTGCTAATGTTTTTCTTATTTCATTTTTGGGGATGTTCATAAAATTTTGATTTTCTAACAGTCATAGGTTGATTCATATGATAGATTTTTTTTTTCCTTTTGACATTTACATGCAATTTTTCATGCAGGCAATGAGAAAGAGCACTTGAAAGTGACACTTTTACGAATTGACTCTTGCTTGCAAGGTGTATTATCATGCTTGCCTGATTTCAGTCCATCTTCCAGGAATGGCATGATCCAAGACTCCAGATATCCTTCTTTTCTAATAGCTGGAGCTACAGGTGCAAGGGTTGGCAGCACTCAACTGCGAGAAAAGGCTGCTGAGGTCATACACACTGCCAGCAAGTAATAGCTCTAATTTCTTTGCTTCTGAGCTTTACAATCTAGGAAGCTACAGTTGCTGAATCTTCTGCTTTGGCTATGCACACAGATACTTAATAGAGGAAAAATCAGATGACAGCATTTTATTGATTCTCATTATTCGTATCATGGATGCTCTTGGAAACTACGGTAATGGACAGTGCATATGGATGAAATGAATGTCTTAAACTTATGGGGGATGCTAATAGTAATTAATACTTTGCTTTAATTGTTTTTCCCCTTTCCGACATGTATCACCTTTCTCACATTAATTTATTTTCCAACCTGTTTCATATAGGAAGTTTGGAATATGACGAGTGGTCAAATCATAGGCAGGCTTGGAAGTTGGAATCTGCTGCCATTATAGAGCCTCCAATAAATTTTATATTGTCTTCACATTCTAAAGGAAAGAGAAGGTACAGTGTTCTATCTTGATGTTCCTTTTGGTAATTACTTGTACAATGCTAAAGAGGACCATAGGATCAAAATTCTAAAGCTATTTGTGCATTACAGGCCTAGGTGGGCTCTCATTGACAAGGCAGATATGCACAGCACTTGGAGATCATCGCAATCATCTTATCATCTGTTTCGCACAAGTGGAAATTTCTCTCCACCAGACCATGTAATTCTGTTGATGGATGATCTTTTAAATCTTTCTTTGCATAACTATGAAAGCGTTCGCATGTAAGTCTTCTGCATATTTTAAGCTGTTAGGAAGGTACATCCTTGTCAAAACATGTTTTTGATCTTACCTGGCAAGTGCCCTTGCTTGATTGTTAGGCTTGCTGGAAAATCTCTGTTGAAGATAATTAAGAGGTGGCCATCTTTGATTTCGAAGTGTGTACTCTCTCTGTCTGAGAATTTGAGGAAACCTAATTCACCTGAACATGCCGTTTTAGGTTCTTGTGCTGTGCTTTCTACACAGACAGTTCTCAAGCATTTGACAACGGTAATCATTCAGCATAAAGTAGTCTTAGTTATATTCTAAAATACTAGTTTGCTTATAACCACTCATTATTTCAGGATCTAAAAGCATTCTCCTCATTTCTCCTGGCTGTTTTATTAAGGTGACCTTGATTTCTTTGCTTGATTTGCTTTAAACTGTTCATAAAATTACATTAGATATCATTGGCTTTATGCTTTTCCACGATTTTCAGTTCCCATCATGAATCACTGAAAGCCCAGAAAGCAATCAATGAGGTATAGTCTTGTCCATTGGTAATATTCTGGAGGTCACCTGTCAAATTTCTTGATTATAATTTCTTTATGCTTCCAGCTTTTTGTCAAATACAATATCCACTTTGCTGGTGTTTCTAAAAGCATATTTAGGACGATGGACAATCATATAGATACCCCAGATTTTGCAGATTTGGTGTCTCAGATTGGTTCAATGAGTTTTGATTCTACAGGTTTGCATTGGCGGTAAGGATAACTATTTGCACCATTGATGTGCTGTTCTTGCTTGCTTCTTTCTTGTTAGTTGTCGGCATTTATGTGGGCTGCCATGCATTCCAACTTTTGTTATAATTGCTACCAGACCTTGAAATAATGTGATATCAAACTAAGGCTCTTTTTCTTCTTTTTTTCCGGTGTTTTATTCTTTGGTTCCAGGTATAATCTGATGGCTAATAGAGTTTTGCTATTATTGGCTATGGTGTGTCATGGTGACCCACACCTTTCACCAAAAATCCTTTCTGAAACTGCTGGTGAGTTTTTTTCTTGGTCGCAATGGATTCTTCATTTAACTGTCTGCCAATATTTGTCCCAATAATTTAGTAGGGAATTTTCAAAGGTTTATCCATATATATTTTAAATTTTTTTCCTGCTTAGGTCACTTCCTAAAGAACTTGAAGAGTCAACTTCCTCAGACTAGAATACTTGCAATTTCGGCTCTTAATACGCTATTAAAAGATTCACCTCATAAGATATCAGCTGATTATCGACTGATGGTCTCTACGAGTTCACAAGAAAATGCTAAATCTGCCCTTGAAGGAGCATTACGGGAGATATTTCAGGAAGAAGGATTCTTTAACGAGACCTTAAATAGTTTGTCTCATGTCCATGTAATAAGTGACACTGACAGTGGCTCTTCCAGAGGAAATCATGCAAATTCTTCCTTTCTGAGCTTGGCTGACAGATCAATCACCCGTTTTTATTTCGACTTTTCAGCTTCATGGCCACGCACTCCTAGTTGGACGTCTTTGTTAGGAAGTGATACATTTTACTCAAACTTTGCACGTATATTTAAGCGGCTAATACAAGAATGTGGGATGCCAGTTTTATTGGCTTTGAAAAGCACATTGGAGGAGTTTGTAAATTCTAAAGAGAGGTCTAAGCAGTGTGTTGCCGCCGAAGCATTTGCTGGAGTGTTGCATTCTGATGTCAATGGTCTTTTAGAGGAATGGGATAGTTGGATGATGGTCCAGTTGCAGCATATTATTCTAGCTCAATCGGTTGAATCCATTCCTGAGTGGGCTGCTTGTATACGTTATGCAGTTACCGGGAAAGGAAAGCATGGAACACGAGTTCCCCTTCTGAGACAACAGATTTTGAACTGTTTGTTGACACCTTTACCTCCATCTGTAACTACAACTGTAGTTGCAAAGCGCTATGCTTTTATTTCTGCTGCACTTATAGAGCTATCCCCACAAAAGATGCCTGTGCCTGAGATAGAATTGCACAATAAACTTCTGGATGAGTTGCTGGGTAATATGTGCCACTCGTCAGCCCAAGTAAGTTTGCCTCTCACCTACATATGTCAATTTCACGTTAAAATTATTGTGGGTGTGAGTTAATGTTAACCTCCCCCCCCCCCCCTCTCTCTATATATTGTCCTCAAATCTGCTCTGAGTTGTTGGACAGATAGCTTAAAAATCTGGATATGAATGTGAATGTTATCAAGAGGTTTTTCTTTTAATAAATCTCATAAAATTTTGTGTTGGGCAGGTAAGGGAAGTTATTGGGGTTACCCTTTCTGTGCTTTGCTCCAACATTCGACTTCATGTGTCATCTTCACAAGATCATTCAAATGAAAGGGGAAAGACTGAAATTAATAATCTACTTAAGCAGGAAACCTGGGTTCAACTACTAACTGAAAGAGCTTCTGAAGTTGTGAACATTCAAAATTCCTGCCTGTCTGATGGTTTAGATAACTCAACAGATATAAATATTAGAAATGCTCATCAGAATGGTGATTCACAGGATGATGTCAAATGGATGGAAACTGTAATAATTTATCTTCTTTTTTTCTTTCTTGAATTACTTTTAATTTTATATTCTTTGCTTTTCTGTATCTCGGTCTGATCACTTTGCCTTTGTAACATGGCAGTTATTTCATTTTATCCTCTCAACTTTGAAGTCTGGAAGATCTTCATATTTGCTTGACGTTATTGTGGGGCTTCTTTACCCTGTAATTTCCCTGCAGGTATGGAAAGACATTCTTTTAGGCATTTGTTTTGGATTCTTTTAAGTGGGATATGTTCTATTGACTTGCATCATTGAGTGGTTTATATTCAACTTAGTGTGCTTTTTTCTCTCTCCCAAACATTAACATTCAAATTTTTTCAGGACAAAAAATTGTGGTTTTTGACTATATTGTTTCAAAAAACGGAGATAGAAAAAAAGGTTCATTATTATCACTTAAAAAATTATCATAATGTTAGAGGTGGATTCTGGATTTAGTCATTCCTCATTCAGTTGCAAAATTTGCAGTATGGTTTTACTGTCATTGCGCTTTTTTCATTTTTATTTCTTTTCAAATTTTGTTTGAACTTTTATTTAGTTCTCCAATTTAGAGGCTCAACATCTTTTACAATGAGTTATTTATTGCAGGTAGAAGCCTCTGTTATGTAAACTGTGGTAATTTTGGTTTAATCATCAATAAACATTGTAAAGGCTTTGCATGTTGGAATTGGGATGCAACTGCCGTTTAACTTGTGTTCGCCATCTCAATCGAGTTGTTTGCTTCTAGCATACATTGGTTTTTTTTGTTCTACTTGAGCCTCCTTCACCTTGCACAAATTTGTTTTACTTGCCGCTGCATATTTTTGGTGATCACTAGGACACAGCAAAATCAAAGTATGATATGGCATTTCTAATCTCTAGGCCTATGTCTATGTTTTCTTTCTTCATTTAGCATACATCCACTCTCAGAATTCTTGGAGCAAATTGTCATAGATCTGCCTCATTGGAACTCTATCTCTCCATAAATTTGGCTTTTTGCTAGAGTCTGATTTTTTTTGCCATCATGACTTTATATCTAAGATATTTTGGCCTTATGAAGGAAACGTCAAACAAAGATTTGTCAACATTAGCGAAGGCAGCATTTCAATTGCTAAAATGGAGAATCATTTTAGAACCTCATCTCCAGAAGGCTGTTTCTGTTATTCTTTCTTCTGCAAATGATCATAACTGGCGAACTAGATCAGCAACTCTAACCTATCTGCGAACTTTTATGTTCAGGTGTGTTCCTTTTTAAGGGGTTGGAAATTCCTATTTTAGCAAAGCTAGTGGCAGGAGTCACCTCAAGCGTATAGGTTGATAAATTTCTGTATGTGTCACAATTACAGTTGTGCTTTATTACAGGCATACTTTCATTCTCTCAAAGGGCGACAAACAAAAAATCTGGAAAACAGTGGAGATGCTCCTTCAAGACAGTCAAGTGGAGGTTGGGTTCTTTTTTTCCTATCTATATCTTATGTGACAGTTAATATTAGATTTTATGATGTGGGACATTTTTTGATAAAGAGAAGGAACTATCGGAAGTTATCAGTTGAGTTATGGTCTTTAAATGAAGTACAAAATAACAGAATTTTAAGTCTTTGTGCTTTCACAATAATTGTTGTACAAGTGATGCCCTGGTTCAACATGTCTTTTGCCCCAATTTGAGGATTAAGGTCCTTGGACAGGAAACGTGATATTATTACTTTCAACTAAAAGCACCATTTTCTCAGGTAAGAGAGCATGCTGCAGCGGTGCTAGCTGGCCTAATGAAGGGTGGGGATGAAGATTTAGCTAGAGATTTCCGTGAAAGAGCTTACATAGAGGCAAATACCATTCAGCGAAGTAGAAAAACAAGGTATTTCTATGTCAATTATCTGGTTTAATGGAACCTATTTCTTTTGGATGCTAAAAATTAAGTTGTTTAATGCAAATTAAAAGAAGGAAAGCACCAACAAAAGGCTGCATAATTTTTGTTTTAATGGGGTTAGAGATAATTACAAAGTTTTATCCTCAAGCACGAGAGAATAATTAGTTCTTATCTTGCTAATGCCATGATGATAAGTTTAGTTTCTATAATGAATCTCCGTTTACATCTGTCAAAAGAAAAAAAACTATCAATGTACAAATGATCAGATGCTGGCCCTACAGTGCTTCATAAGAATACAACTCTGCACAAATCATAAATCCTGAGCATTGAAGTTGCTTGCTGAACTTATAAGATTTATGTCTTGACTGGGTTTCGGACATCTCTCCAACATCACCGTGTGTATGCTTACATTAAAGTTATTGTCTTCTTTGGGCAACCAAAATCCCCCTGCGGCAAGACTTTGTCACCCAACGGTGCACCTTGAGGGGCAATTGGCACTATGTACGTGAAAGGACTCAAAAAAAGGGAGAGGTCCTTGATTCAAACTGAGGGAGGTGCACTGTTAAGTGAGTATGACTTGAGGGGCTTGTTGCCTGTGGGTACCCAAAGAGGACAATACCTTTGATGTAGGCGTACACATGGGTGTTGACTGAATTCTGGTAGACATGGTGAGTGGTGACACAAATGTCCGGAATCCGGTTATTTACAATTTGTGCGTGGAACTGCTATAAAACTTATATGTTACCATCTAGATAAAACTTAGCAAGCATCTTAATTATAACTAGTAATTAAGTAGCTTATTTACAAATAAAATACATGCATTCACATTAACTTGTGAAAGAGGTCCTGGTTTCAGTTTGTTGTTGATATCTATTAAAGTCTAATCATAAACTTATGAATGCAGGAATAGAAATTCTGGACATTCTTTGGCATCTGTTCATGGTGTAGTACTTGCTTTGGCGGCTTCTGTGTTATCTGTCCCATATGATATGCCCAGGTTGGTCTATGTTAAACATGATAAATAGTTCAAATGTTAGTAATAATTCAGGAATTATATGTAGATCACCAGATGTTTTACTAGGATAAAATAATTAAAGCGCTATTTCTACAATTTATTTGTTTTCGCAACGACTGCTCCAGGGGAAATTTTAAAACTTAGCATCCTAAGAAATATCATTGGTTAATGCAACAGATTCCTTTTAGTTTTAGCAATTTCCATTTAATTGCTTCCATTTGTAGAATGTATTGGTTTACCACGAACCATATTAATAGTCTAGGAAGTATTATTAGGGTACTTGTCAGAAAAATATTTATGTTATTTAAAGAAGGTTGGTTTCACTTCAATTGGCCTAAAAGTAAATGGACAGAGTTTGTGTATTTTGATAATATAATTTTTACTAGGAAATAATTGTAGAAACTAGGAATTTCTGGAACATAGAAGTTGTGTTCTTTGATTTTTTTTACTCTTCGAATACACACAGTATAGCCTATTAAAATAGGCTAATTACAACAAAGATACAATCCTACTCTGAGATACTTAGAGTCCTATTAGGAGTTAGCTTATTTAGTCAACATTCTAATCTTCTACTTGCATAAGAAATAGAGTGCAAGTTAAATAGTAAATAAAAATCAGTTACAGACTCATTAGGACATTGATTACTAATTACATGGCCACAATCTACAGTAATAGTATTTCAGACTCATCCGTATATTAGCTCGCTCTCCTGTAATACTTATCTTCAAAGCATGAAGGAAGCTGGCCAAATAATTGGATTACTGCAAAAGTGGAAATTTTGTTTTTTAATTTGAGAAGAAATGAAGAAAATGTTGGGAGGAATGAGATCTTGAAAGTAAAAAAAAAATCTATGGCTGATAAATTCATCTTTCTTGGGTATATATTATTAGGCACCTAGTTTGTTTAATATATTAACGAAGGTAGGTATATACCTTGACATGCATTTTAAATTTTAGGGTAAACTACCTATTTGGTACCCCGTCTATTCCCGTATTTTTGTTTTGGTCACCAACAGTTTTTTTTGGCAAAACGGTACCTAATATTTTGTTTTATTTCTATTTTGGTACCTCCGCCGTTAAAAATTAACGGCAAAGCTGTTGTGGCAATTATTATATTACTATTTTCATTTTCTCTCATAAAAAAATGCCATGTAAGCTTTGCCTTTAATATTTAACAGTGGGGGTACCAAAACAGAAACAAAACATAATGTTATGTATCATTTTGCCAAAAAATAGTTGAGTGACCAAAACAGAAACACGGGAATTGGTGGGGTACCAAATAGGTAGTTTGCCCTAATTTTTAATATGGCTTGTTCAGTCTGTATAATATGGAATTATGGATTTAAAGTGGGACCCTGGGAAACTTGGTTACTCGAGGAAAATAAGAGTGTTTGAGGCTTGTTAATTTTCAAACAACACTTGTAGCCATCTAATTATCAGGACTTAATTATATTCAAAAAAAAAATTATCAGGACTTAATTGAAACCGCTACAAGCCAGTGAAACATCCCCCCACCCACTAAGTTTTATTTTTGGACCATGTTATTGATGTACAAGTTCTTTTCACAGTTGGTTACCCGATCATGTCACATTATTGGCTCGCTTCAGTGGGGAGCCATCACCTGTAAAATCAACAGTGACAAAAGCAGTTGCAGAGTTTCGGCGTACTCATGCCGATACATGGAATGTTCAAAAGGATTCATTTACTGAAGAGCAACTTGAGGTATCTGCATAGAGCTATGGATGATAATGGATTTTCGATTAAGATGGAAAATATGATGCTTTACTATTCTCTTTTATGTTTGCAGGTCCTAGCAGATACATCATCTTCGTCATCATATTTTGCTTGATCTAGATTGCTTTCCTTGACCGAGACAGAGAGAAGATTTAGCAGAAATACAATGATTGAGAAAATAGTAATAAGTTTTATGATTTTCTTGTAAGTTTCATCATAGTTGAACTATAGAATGAGTTTTATTTACATTGCCAAATATAACCTTTTGTCCCCCCCACTAGAAGTTTATTGTTGGCCATGTAATAGAAATTCTTGCCTACATTTTTATTCTTTGTTGTTAAAGGCTTCTCTATAAATGGGATTGATAAGATCATCAGATGGTATATCCCATAAGACACAATCTGTATTGAATATGCTTGATGCATTCTTAATTTCTTTCCCACCTTGGAATTCCTCCCCGTTTTCATCCTTCAATTTCTCATGCGACCGCACTTGTTCCCCTGCGGTACATGTGCTTCCCGTGCACATACTCTGGCTCCATGGTGAGCCAGAGCCGCCCCCTTCATTGGCGAAAGATGACGGGCCATATTGATGATATCCCGTCAGAGATGCAGGGAAAACACTGCAACCTCCTTCGAAATTAGCTGATGTTGCCCTTGTACTGGTAGACTCCCACGGCTTGTTCATGGGTAGCATGTCTGGTTCTTGTATCGCCCTCGATAAATTCAGTTTGATCTTCTCGACTGTATCATCTTTCTCATCTTGTTTGCTGCTGACATAAGGAACTGTGGCATTATTCCCTTGTGCCGGATTCGATTGTTGAAGCTGGAAATCGATGCGTTTCTTAGTGAGGAGGTGGAGCATTTCATCCTTGAAACACCCGAGCGCAGCTTCTGCAAGATGAGCCACCTGTGGTGGTGCCAGCGTGGTGGCTATCTCAGCCATGAGGTGAGAGAAAGGCTTGTGGGTTACTGGATCAATACCCATGCCTGAAAGTTTCTTCTTCAGCTTGGTGTTCCAATGATTCTTAACGTCGTTGTCAGTCCGGCCAGGCAACTGAGCTGCAATCAGGGACCAGCTGCAGTAGGATGCCATTTTAGACACAGTTAATAGCCAAACCCAAACATGAATGGATAAACCAGGAAAAAGAATAAAAAGTTGAAATAGGGTGGCTTTTATCTGGACTGGTCTAAGCAGCCATTGTTTAGCAGTGTGTTACCGGTTGCCAACAACAGAATGAAGTTTGACAATGGTCTGCTCCTCGGCATCTGAGAACTGGCCGTGCTTAAGGTCGGGCCGAAGGTAATTAGTCCATCGCAAACGGCAACTTTTCCCACATCTTTGGAGACCTGGAAAATCAACCCCATCCCAAATTCTTTATACTTTTTAAAACAAGAAAAGAAAATATATAAACACAACTGCATTGGCATTGGCATTGGCATTGGATGGGATGTAAGAAGAAGAGACAGACCAGCATTCTTGGGGATGAGGCGCCAATTGCGAGTGCCGTGTTGGGCGATGTAGGAGGAGAGCTTGTTGTCTTCCTCAGGCGTCCACTGTCCTCTTTTCACATTGTCCTTCTCACAACATGGAATCCGACCCATCTTTTGTTTTTCCACACTCTACTCCATAAACAAAAATAAAATGCTGAAAACAAGGTTAAAGAGTAGGCAGCAAGAGAAGGGAAAACAGTGGCCGGGTAAGCTTTGATGATGAGGTTGAAATAAAGAAAGAAGGGGAGAATAGTTTGGGGGTACATTTAAATTGTAAAGGTAATATATTTATATAGAAAGGAAAGGGTGCAGATATAGGAAATAAGAGAGGAACTGCACCAAATGTGCATGATTTCATTAAAGAATTCAACGCTGTTGAGCGTGTGAAGGATGGGCCGGTAGCTCACCCTCAAGACGCCCGGTCAACCCTCTCTCTCTTTGACTCACCCCCCCATTTCATCATTTTCATATTCATGCAACACAAAAACAAGACATCCCCTTTCCACTTCCACGTGTGGCCCTGCCCCTCACCCCAACACGCATTACAATCATTCTATTCTCATAGTACTAAGTTGTCATTCTATTCTCATAGTAATAAGTTGTGGTTGCAGATGCGGTCGCAATGTTGCAGTTGCAGACGTTTTCTAAAAAATAACTATAATTTCAAATACAGTTACAATTTGCAGTGACCTTCAAAATCATTACCATGCAACCTCAGTTAATACTATGTTCATTGCCTTTTTTACTACTTGGAAGAAATTCACTTACTTTTTAGTCCTCCAAAACCATGAAGCATACTGAGACTGAATTTTACATATACGGACTGTATATTCAGATTAATTACTCTCTTCGATGCTAGATTTTGACCCAAATCCTACCTAAATTATGTCTACTTTTTGTTTTGTTTTGTTTTAATAAAAATGAATTCGAATTCTTCCCATTGTTCTAAGCCTGCAGGCTGCAGATGATAAACAGAGTCGGAATTTGCTAATACTATGATAATATCAAACTTGCAGCTCACGTAACGCACACAAAATGTAGTTTTAAGCTTTCTAGTTTACAAGTGCGATGGAAATGATTTCTTATCCAAGTTTTGCACTAACAATTCCCTGAATCGATCCTATCAGTCCCACAATAGTGACAAGCAAGCAGAAAAAGCTGAAAGTCCTAAGAACAACCCATTTTCTGGTCCAGGGCTGGATTTTCTTCTGCACCAAGTACATTTCCACCGGGAAATATATGGCCAAAGGCCAAAAGTTCAATGCCCCCAACACTCCTAGCACTTGGTTGAAGTAGGGGAAGATCATTGCATCCACAACTGTGGATGCAACATAGGCTGTCCGAAAGCAGATCTTGAAAGGATTCATTTGGAATGAAGGCAAAAATGGGAGTTTGATGGTGTACAAGTTGTTCACGAATCCACTGCTTGGGAACTTGTTGGTAAACCATCTCTCCACAAATGCAAACACTGGCTGACAAAATATCTGCCACCAAAAACGAAGTAAACGATAGGCGGTCAAACATGGTTGTAATAGTACTATCTATGTTGCTCCGACTCGTTCATTTTTCTTGAAATATTGTGTCACACACTCATTTTCGACTTGTATCTGGACATAGATCGACATTGTCAATTAGGCTCTGAAATTAGATGAATGTTCAATATCGGGTGACATACCTGATATCCTCCAACCAGATGAAGAACAATGCAGGCGTTAGCAAAGTCAATGAGCCAGTACGGCTCATAGAATCCAAATCCTGTGAGGAGATTCCCGGGCGTATTGTTGCCGAAGGCAGCATATCCAAAGCAACCACAACAGAGGTAGAAGAAGGTTGTTACAAAGATTGCTATCATTGAGGCCATTTTCATGGTCTTGTTCTCCGGTGGAGGTGACTTCAAGGTATCCTAGATTCAAACAATTTCATGATTCAATTAGGACCCTAAATATTTAGTTTTGCCGTTTTGGTCCCTCTACTGTAATTTAATTTAACATAGTTTGATCCTCTATTTTTATAATGTCATTAATTTAGACCTCCAGACTCTTAATGATCAACTTTATTAACTATTTGAACCAAGTAATGAGATTATAAAAATAGATGGACTAAATTATGAGAAATATGAGGACAAAATCTCAAGTTTAAGTATACTAAAGGGACCGGCAACATTTTTTTTCCTTCAAATCCCAACTCCCAAGTTCATAAGAGCTTTCAGCTTATACTGTGAAAACAATTTGGTTTAAAGAGAAATGAAACCATACCTGTATTTCAAGAAGAATGATTGAATATGGATAGGCAAATGCAATGTCTCCAAGTGCCTGAAATGTTAACCATAGTTTATCAGCCACACTAGCAGCAGGCACTCCAGTTATACTCCCTTTAATCGTCCCGTTTTCTGCAATTAAAAACTCGAGTCGTAAGTGCAAATCCACTCTTACTCTAGCTATGTTGTTGTTGTTGTCGGATAAACTCTTAACAAGTAACACAAATGAGGAAAATTGAAGACAAGTTTCCCTGGTATTTATACCTATGACTTGTGCAAACCCAAGTCCAAACCCTATGAAAGAGTAAGTAAAGGACATGATTGCAGCAACAACCGAAAGCCATGTCATGCTATGGAAATTTGGTATCTGTGACATCACAACTTGAACAGCTCCAAATAGCAGCATAAAGTGAGTATCCCCATATGAACATGGAGCATCGTGGCCTTCTTTGTGGTAACAGTTTGATTTCTGAATTGCTCTGTATTTGGCCAAAGAAACATAAACTTAAATAGGACAAATATTATTGAAGTTTATCCATTTATTTGAAGGGTTAGAAGGTCATATCTCATACTCATGTCCGGTATGCGTTGGATAGGGGTGTCGGGACAAATATTTAAAGAAAAATGAAGAGTAGGCAGCAAGATATAAACTAAAGGATTCATCAAGTACCTCATACAGGCTGAAGTTGTTATTACATATGCAATGTCAGTCCCATACAAGCTAACGTTCTGAAGCAAAGCACACATCCATGTACGATTTCTACCTGAACCATTCAACCAAATTAGGCTTCATAGGAGGCAAGGTACTAAAGGGACATGGAAACAAGAGACGACAAAGAGTGAAAATTTAGTTCAGAACTACCGAGATAAAGCTGAACAGCATCCATGTAAGACTTGTTTCGTGTTCCGTCATCGGACCGATAACAATCAGAAAGAAGGAAGGACGAAAGATAGGTGATTATAGCAAAAATAAGCAACGTAATAGGCCCTGCTATCCATCCTAGCTGTGAAGTACTCCATGCCAAGGACAAAACTCCAGAGCCTATAACAGCAGTGATTATGTGTGCCACACAACTCCACAAGGTCCCTGATTGAGTTCCCACGCATACGCATTGTAAAGTTAAAGCTCTGTCGGACCGTAACCAAAAGAACATAATACTAATTATAAGCGATTTAATTTTGAAATCGGTATTACCGGTTCTTGCAGGATGTCCATCATCGTCGCAGGCGCCATTAGCAAGTTCAAGGGAGTGTTGAACCATTGTAGGTCAGTAATTCGAAGAAGGCGACAAGGTTTCAATAAGAAAACTTATGATCTGTACATCCAAAATAAAGGGTCTAAGGCAAAATTCGAATACAACACCAGAAATCACCCCCTCAGCCCTCAAAACACTTGAACAAATGTCAATCATACGGTCTATTTTCTTTTTATATAAACCAAGATCCATTTATCCACTTGATGCAAATCATGGCTCTTGCAGATTGTATATAAGATGAAGCATAATTAAAGAGTAAACCTCTGGAATATAAACAAAAAAAAGCACAACAGTTTTAGATATCATAACATGAAGTTGTTTCTCTTAATCATGAATCACCAACGAGTTCATTACACCGAAAGAATGATCTCCTCTAAGTCCAAAAGGATCAGGTTCATCCAGTACTAGCTAGATAGATCTTTCAATTCCAATCTAATGGTCTTTTCCAGGCGTTTTTCAGACAGTGACATGACCCCCTTTAATGTAGTTAAAGATGCCACCGGCCACAAGTTAACAACCGGTTGATGTAATTGTAAGAAACATGGAATTGGAAACTTGTACTTCACAAATTTCCCTACTCATTCATGTATTTTTCTTCATCATATGGTAATCTTTAATCACTCCTCAGATCCCAGCCTATCTAGAAAGAACCACAAGGTCATCGGACCTTACTCAACACAGAAAAGTTGTGGTGAGGGATTTACAATCAAGTGTTGAAAAGAGTGTGTATACTGTATAGTAATCAATATTCAAACAATTACTTGTTAAACACAATATATATGTGTGTGTATTAGACTTACCAGGCAACAGAAGTTAGAGAAACTAAAAAAGTTGGAAGCAGGTGAAGCTTGGCCTTGTACCTATACGCTATACTTGTATACGTATTTGCAGCACTTGTACAAAATATATGTCCTTGAGTTAACAATCTCTGCCCTCGGCTCCTCCCACACATACATACATACATACATATAGATAAAAAGGGTAGATGGAGATATATATATAATTGCAGTGATTATAATGGGGTGTCATTAGAATCTTAGGATAGGGACTGAACAGTGGTAGGTGGGGAATTGGTTGGCTAGTCTTGTTAAGATATGAAAACAAAACTGGCTTAGTTCGCATCAAATTTTAGGTACAACTCTTTATTGATAATCACTCTATCCACCCTTTTTCACTCTCTTTTGATTGAAACAGCATACTAAAAAAGCTTTAACCCTTAGCTAGAATCTTTCATTTAAGTTTGAAATTGATTTCGTGGAATGTTTGACTAGAGTTCATGGTTCTTAATGCATGCATGCTCGCAAACTCTAGAGCTAAACAGTAGATTAGTGGATCAACCTAGGCCTAAGCCTATAGCTAGATGTTGCTTGTTTTACACTAGCACTTGGAAAATAACGGTTGCAATAATGTTATCCCTTTGTATTCTTTTGGAAAATAAAAGCTTCACAGAAACAAGCAACAGATATGCCGAAAGCATTTATGAGTATCACCGTCACCCATCCTTTTGTAGATTCGGTGGATGTAATTCCGGGTGAGTCTAGGGTGCGACGTCTTAAATTTCGAAATTTATCATAAAATTATTAATTTAAAATGTTATCGAACAGTATAATATTTTAAGTTGTACGGTAAAATTTTTTATTTTTTTACATTTTAGTTGTGTCGTTTTTTAACTTTAAATTAAACTGTTGTACCATAGACTTGTCCTGTAGTTCGATGTACACTTGTGAGATTAAAATAATAAGATGTTTTCGTGGGGAAAGAAAAAGAAAGGTGTGGTTTTCATGTACGTTTAGAACTAGTTAAGTTTGTATGGCGACAAATTCTACCGATATTGCTGAGGTGATGGGTGAGGTCAGAAGTTGGATGTAAAACAAAAGGGGTTCACTTGGTTTGACGCTAAAGAAAAAGGGACCATGGAAATGGTTGCTCTAATTGTCAAACTACTTGCAGGTTTTGCTGTCGGTTACTAGACAATAATAGAAGGGGGTCAATGTTCTGGGAACATCAAATCTGATGTTTTTGTCCTTCATCAAAACCCCAAAACTCTTACCTGTTTTACCTGAGCCCACAAGTAAGGGAGCATCCAGTTATGGGCCATTGGACAGAGCTGGTTGTTTTGAGCCTAGTGGTCCTGATATTATTAGCAATTGCAGTATAAATCTTCAACATTTGTAATTAACTGGTTTTGGTCTCGGATCGGGTTATTTCGAGCTGTGTCAATTTAAAATTTAATTTTTTTATATTACGAGAATAAATCCTATTACTTTTGTTTTTAGAGGTTTTATACTTAAAAATAAAACTTGGGAGTATCTCAAATCATCGGTCCAGTATTAGATGCAGCCTTTCTCGGAACAAAGGGCCTAATATTTATAAGGCTTCAGAATTTTAATGGTTGAGATACCACCAATCAACAAAGTAATGTAACTTGTGAGTCACATCAATTATTAGGAAATAATCGAGTTAGAGTTGTAGCTATGAGCGCTAAAGAGAGTCTAACAAGAGGAATAGAAGTGATTGACACGAGAGTTCCTCTAAGTGTTTCAATCGACAAAGTGACTTGGGACAATTTTTTAACCTGCTCGGGGCCGTTGATGATTTAAGTCCTATAGATACTTGCACAACATCCCATATTCATAAATTTGCATCCGCTTTCATACAATTAGATACAAAATTATTTATTTTTAAAACAAAAATTAAAGTAGTCGACCCTTTAACTCCTTATGGTTTGGATTAGGATCATTCGAAATTGACATCGGGTTTTTAAGGTCAGATCTTTATTGGTATGAGGTTACTTTGAGTTTTCAGATATTTTGGATTTAAATGAATTTTTTGTTACGAGTCAGATTGATAAGTTCAAGTTGTTGACAATAAATGATCAAATCAAATCGGATCAATTCAATTTTAAAGTCAGATCGGATAGGGTTTTTTGAGTTGGATCTAATTGCACTCTTTCATTATTGGTGTAGGATGCTACTTTTTTTTATTTTCTACTAGTTGGAAGTGGGTAGTCATTTTGTGAGTGGAGAAAAGGAAGAGAATGTGTTTTGGAAACATGGAGCAAATCTTGTCACTAATAAAGTTTGAGAATCCAAAAGACATTTAAACTTGTGGAGAAGAGCAGAAAACAAGATGAAACCTCAAGTCAGATGATTAGCAACATTTTCTTATTTCCCCTTTCCTTGGTGTGCTAAAAAAACATATCAAAATAACCCATCGGTCAAGGCAACTGTATGTGTATACATGTAAGCAGGAACTAACACAGTTTTATGTTAAGGGCGTGAATCTTTAATAAGTTACATTAAAAATAAAATAATTTTTTTTTGAAATTTTTAAAAATTTCAAGAGTACGTAGCATTAAGAAGAAGGACAACGACAACAACAACAACAACGAAGACGGCGGCAGCGACACTGTGCTGATGTGAAATAGTAAAGAAAGGAGAGAGGAAGAGGAATGGATCTTACATGATGCTGGTAGGGGAGGCAACAAGCTGTCTTGTGCTACAAGTTACTCCTCACAGTTGGAGTTGGTGCTTCTTCTCTCCTGCAATGCATCCATGTTTTCAACAACTACATTTGCAGCGCAGTAAAAACTCTGAGGCCCTTCATCTTATATTAGCAGGCTTTAATAATAATAATAATAATAATAATAATAAATACTCAGAGAATATTTCTTGTGTCAATAAGACAAATATCTCAGACTGAAGACCGTCAATTACAGTATATAAAATATACTAAATTTGACTAGCAAGACTAGTCTAAACAATGAAGATTTAAACCAGGGAGCAATCTTAACTTTATATATATTTATGATTTTAGTAACTTTAAGAGTCCATAAATCAAGGGGACATAGCTATCTACATATGCAGTAGATGTAGATTCCATATCTAAATCATCTTTCATAATTTATATTCTTTTAAATACTTTGTGATTAATAATTAGGATGAGTTTACCACGTGCGTCCAACACCACTGAACATCACTAACGCTTAACACCGCTGAACATTATTAAATTTATTAATAAAGATTAAAAATATCATGGACTCAAAATACAAATAATAGTTATTTAAAATAAAATGTTTAATTAAAATATGTTTTTATATATTATATTTTTTTAATTTTTATTTTCAAATAATTTGATCAAATATCAATCGTAATCAATCCCAAATTCTCAAATTAAAACCCCTAACCCGTACCCGAATTCGCAATACTCTTCTCTTTTATAAGATATTCATACGTTTAGGATTCTCAATTAAATTATTTGTCATGTTAACATATTTCATTGCCGATCATGGAATACCTTTTTTTTTTTTCTTTCATATTATTTACTGAAAGAGAAGAGTATTGAGAATTCAGTCATAGGCCGAAGATTTTAAATTATGAATTAGGTTTCTAATTTGAGAATTTGGGATTAAGTATGGTTGGTATTTGATCTAATTATTTAAAAATAAAAATTTAAAAAATATAATATATAAAAATATATTTTAATTAAAATTTTACTTTAAATAATTATTAATTGTAAGTCTTTGAAAGTTTTAATCTTTATTAGTCAATTTAATGGTGTTCAATGATGTTCAATATTAACAGTGTTCAGCGGTGTTCGACGCCCGTTATAAAATTTTCTTAATAATTATGACTCAAATTGAACCCAAGGTCAGACGTACTGTTAGATAATAATTCAAATTTTAATTGGTAATAAATTGGATTCTAGTAAGCTTGAAGATTTTTAAGTAAATGTTTATATCAGAAAAGAAATTTTAGGAAATGAAGATTTTTTATTTATTTCATATTGATCCCACGTCCATTACTATTCCACTTACAAACTCCACATCTATGCTCAAGATTTTGAAGGCTTACAAATTCCACATCACTGCTTTTACCATAGAAAGGAAGATATGTTGAAAATCTGTCTAGGACCAAAAGAAAGGATAAAAAAGTTGAGCCAGATTTTATGCCAAATGTGTTGCCTCAAACACAAAGTTAGCATTCAAATTCTTAAGTTTCGTTTTGTATACAAGATTTGGAGGAATTATAACCAACATGTTGACTAAACATGTATGTGGCTATAACGTATCAAATAAGTTAAAGTTGCATCTTGCAATTAGACTTGTCGATTATGAACCGAACCTAAAAACTCGCTGATACTCGAGTTAAAGAACGCGGGCGCGCATACATACCAGTCCTGTTAACAGGTTCTGCTGGTATTCGAATCGAGGAAGAACTTCACAGCAATGGGGGCTGGTTGTCTTGTCCAACTTCTTTGTCCATGCCCCATGTCTTTCAACCCTGCTTATCCACAGACATCCGATGCATAGTTTCTATGTGTTCTTCATGTTTCAATTACTTGGGGTTTTAGTTCAAATGTTAAGTGTTATTCTATGAAAAAAAATAACATATTACAGCATTTTACACTACAGCCTATTTCCATCTCCAAAAGCTTAAATCTTGATTTGTCACAAGTTTATAATCATAAAAATACATAGTTTAATCCTGCATTTAATTTAGCTCTGAGAAAACAAATGGAAATCTGCCTGTCAACAAAAATATTTACACCACCATACGATGCTTCGTGGGACAAACTTGTTTGAGATCTGCCTCTCAATCCCCGTAATTCACCGGTCAAGTTTTCGGTTGCTTACTTTGATCTGTAATATCAAACCGATCACATACAGCACAACCATTACTACTAAAACAATGAAAACCACAAAGGAGAAACCAAAATCAAAAACAAAGATTTGGAGGAATGGAGGAAGAACTGACCAGCTGCTGAAGGATCTTCATGTACAAAGAAACTCGCGGCGACTATCAGATAGCAAAGTATAAGCATTAGTCCTTTGAAGTAGTTAGACGTTCCCTCCTGCACGTGCAAATGAAATAAACAAAGTTAACTTCACCTACTTTCCACAGCCTTCTCGTTTTAGTTTTCGTTCTCTTTAATTCTTACTAGTCATTCCCATTACTCAAACTCGAATACATAATTCTTGATATACCAACCTGCAGAAAAAAGGCTACAACTATAACAGTAATGAACAGAGTTGCTGTCTCAAAAAGCTGGAAGTTCAAGTCCATTTCCTGCCCCATTATCCACCCAATAACCACACAAAACGGTATCTGCAGATTAAAAAATAATACGGGTTTAGAAGACTGAGGCAAAAGAAACGTATTAGCAATACTAACATATGAAAATCGGTTTCAGCATCAGTCCAAAGTTGAGTATAAATTCCTCACAACTTGAACACTGTTCATGCTTTAACATCATTACTTGGTGTTACGGAGTCCAAAGTTGAGTATAAATTCCAAAATAATATAAAAAGTGGATATTCCTAAATAATTGACAAAAATGAGTGACATCCCTGCCTAAGAGACAGATATAAGAATGAAATATATGTAGCTCATTTCTTGGTGTTACGGAAGCCGAATAATAAAACCAGCAAGTCCCCAACATTCGGATGTATATGGAACATAATGGAGTAACATCAATAGAAAAACAGGCGGATCCAATGTACAATACGTACCCCAAACATAGAAATCTGAGTTGACGACCCTATCGCCACTCCCAGGGATATGTCCTGAAGATAGTTTATTAATTAGCAAAAAAAATGTAAATGAATTTACGAAATAGAAGTTAAGAGAATCACTTACAAGCTTGTCTTTCATGGCAAACATGATAGCGCTTGCATGCTCAGCAGCATTCCCAATTATGGGGAGCAAGATAACACTAATAAATGCAATCGGCACATTCCATGCATCAGATGCCCCCTAAGAAACAACCACCAACCCTACTAAGTGTTAATTAATACACCAACTGGAAAAAAAAAGAGCAGATGCGGACCTCTAAGAAAACCAATCAGCATTATTATACTCTCAAGAAGTTGTTTTTAAAAACAAAAAGCAAATCAATTTTAAAAGCCTACTAAGTTCTAATTAATACCCCAACTGGATAAAAAGAGCAGATGCGGACCTCTAACCAACTTTCAAATGATTCTGTCAGTGATTCATTCTCAGATTGGCTTGATTAGACGTGACACTAGAGGATGAATATCATAAAACCAGTATTTTATGATTCATTAGGTAATTTCTCCCAATTTAACAACTTGATTCTTTGAGTGATCTATGGCCTCAAATGTTGTACCATATCCATCTCATTAACCAAGGAAGAGGAAAGATTGAAAAACAAATGTTACCTGTATGGTATCCACCAAATAGTCCGACAGGATAGAAATCCAAGCAGTCATGATAGCAAGCCAAATTACTGATTCCCATTTGGAGATCTCCGGAGCTTCATCATCATCATCATCGTTCTCCCCATTGAGACTTCCTTCCTGATATTACACCATTTGCCACAACACTAAGTATTCTACACAAAATAACAAGGCAAGTACCTATTAGTATATTCAGAAGATACTAATAACAATGATAACCAACCTCACCAACGGGGACATAGGTATCCTTTTGACTTTTTAACTGGAAAACAAGATAGGCAACATAAGCTAGAAGCATAATACAACTGCTAAATCTTGAAAGAGCCAACTCCGACTTCCCAACTTGCCGTTCAGTGTGTGTGTAGTGGAGGACTGCTGGAAATAGTAGGCCCATGACTGCCATCAGCAGCAGTCCTGAATTGACAACAGCTGTGGCCTGAAAGTAAGTTCACTTCAGTTTAGATCGATCAAATAATGGAAAATAGAAGAAATAATATCAGACAATATACTAATACTTTTACCTTGCTGAAGACCTGTTCCTTTCCATAATGTACCAGCCCTCCACAAAAGAATGCCCATCCAAGAACAAGCAGCATATTTGACAAAATTGAGCCCAACAACGACAACTGAACCACACGTGTCATACCACTTTTCAGTGCATAAATTGAAATAATCAACTCGGTTGCATTCCCAAATGTAGCATTTAGAAGACCACCAACTGTAATTCATTTCAACAGATGAAAGATCATTACTGACACGAAAATTATAATTTAAAAAAAGAAAGGAAAAAAAGAGAGGGCGGGTTAAGTAGAACCTTGGCAAGCAAGTTAAAACCAATAAACAAGTTGTTTAATCAAGAAAAAAAATCCATAAGAATTAAGAATAGAAAAAAACCTGTAGGTCCAGTGAAAAAAGCCAGCTGCCTAAATTTGATCAAATGAAAAGGCATTGTTAGGTGGCAATAGAACAACTGATAGCATCAAAACACCAAATTCAAAGAAGAGCACAAATTCTTACTCAGTAGCATAACCCAAACGCTCCGCCAAAGGTGTTATACCTAGTAAGCTTAGAAAGAAGACCCACCCCTGCAATCCACCTCGCCATTCAAACAACTTACATCGAAAAGAAAGCCAAGCAAAAAAAATTGAACATCAAAACTAAAACTCACATTACTAGCACTCATTTTATGAACCATGATTGCTAGAGGCCCGAAAGGCATGAGCAAGTTGAGTTTATTCGAGAAAACTACGGTCTTTATGCTCCTATAAACACCATTCCTTGTCATTTTATTACCACCAACAGGCAAATCAGGGAACAAAACTGGTTGATTTGAATGAATAGGATTTGTCTTTTGAGCATCCATTTCAGAGGAATAGAGGCACTCATCATCGTGATCATGCATTGCCCCATCATCTAGTGGTCCCATCTGCAACAATATGCACTAAAACATTAGAAATGCAGGATCCAAATACACTAAAAAAAGAATTAGCAACTTAAAATTCATGTCCATCAACCAACAGAAGGGTTGTAGAACAAAGAATGGAGGACCATAAAACATTAAAATATGAATAATAACGTACTTCAAGGTGGGGTTGAACTCCGACTTGCCCCTTGTTTTCCATCGTCATCTATCAAAAGAGATGTAAGTTCTCCACAGCCATTAACATAAAAAGCGTCACAAAATCATGCGCTTGGTTCTAAATAACATGAGCACGGTGGAAATTTGTGCAAGAGAAAAGGGAAAAAACAACACTAGTGACCATGCTTAACACAAAGAAACTGCAACAAAGCAATAGAAGCACAAATCAAGCCCCCGTCTTTCAAGTTTATCCCCTACTATCAATTCCATAGTATAACAAAATTAAACTTGATATTTTCTTTTCCAAGCTTTACATGCATCTAACTGGAACTTACATCATCAAATCAATCCCAGTAAGCAGTACAGGATTCAATTCCAAGCAATCAAAAGCATAGAAGAATAGAACACAGAGAGAGAAGACAATTTAATTCTTGTTTTCCCTGAAGTGCATAAAAAGAAACAATCCCCCAAAACAGTAAGGCATCAAACGTAAATGGATCTGATAAAAGAACACACCTTTATTGCAAAATTTTGGAAAACCTGCAATGGGTATGAATCAAAAATCCCAGAAATTTAAAAATAAGAAAGTCAATACTTTTCTTCACCGAAGAAAAAAAAAGATATTTTTTTCTTTGGTAAGAAGATAACATCAAAGAAATAAAAGCAGTTTGTAAATTTGAAAAGGCGCTGGTGGGGGGTGGGGGGAATATCTAGTCAGCCAATTGCTAAGTTCTCTGACTCCCCGTTTTCATCGTCTGATTTGAACTGCTTGTCTTTGTAAAATTATAACATTTTTTAAGCAACTTCAAAATTTTGATCAGTACGTAGTGCCTAGATTCTCGGTAATTAAATTCACATCATTTAATGACAACATCAAATCTCAAATTTTAACTTGCAGGACTAAAATCAGATCTTATTTTTAAAAAGTGCGATTGAAAATATTTTTAAAAGGTATTTTTTAAGAGTGTTTCTGATTTTTTTTAGTTTGAGATTTAAGTGTTTATATTACTATTAAAAATATTTTTAAGAGATAAATAATTATTTTAGATATTATATTGTAAGTTATATATATATATATATATATAATTAGTATTCAAATTCTTAAATACTATAATAGGTAAAATATATCAACTTAAATTATCATAAAAATATTAAAAATATATTTTTATTAATAAATACATATTTTTTTAATAATTGTATTTGTTTCATGAATATATAATAAATTTAAAATATTTTATTTGAAAAACTTTACATTAATAAATATATATAATTTTTAAACTAAAAAATAATTTATTAATTATTTAATTATGTCTTCATAAAAAACTATAAATTTATAAATTATAAATAAACACGAAAGTTAAAATTATAATTTGGCTCACAAAAGTATTTCTCTAATTGTAAAAAAACAAAAAAAATCATGTAGAATTCATGTGAAAGTTCATAAGATAAATTAGAATTATTAATATTGAGATAAAAAAAATAGATCTAAGATAAGAAATGTGAAAATTCATGTGTTATCCACATTAATGGTATAAAATTACTCGATTTAATCTGATCTGATATTATAGAGTAGAATTCATTTAATAAAATTTAGATTCTGAGTCAGGATGAATTTTATTTAATATTGGCCATGATAATATTAAAATAAAAAAAATATCTCAAGCATCGACAAGTGATTTTTTTTTTTGTTGTTTCTACAAGTGTTTTGATTTTAGGTTTTATAAACTTAGTGTAAGGTTTAGAGATTTCAAATTTAGGGATTGTGGTTAGAATTTAAGGTTTATGATTAGAATTTAGGTTTTATAGGTCATAATTTAGATTTTAGGGTAATACGTTAGAGATTTAAGTTTTAACCTCTAAACCTTAAATTATAACATTAAACCTTAAATTTAAATCATAATCTCTAATTTTTAAACACGCAAACATAAATCTTAAAACATAAACTCTAAATTGAAACTATATCCTAAAAATAAAATGTTTGTGGAAACAAAAAGTTTCTGCCGCCGGTGCATAGTATAATTACCCTTAAAATAAAATATATTATAATATTATATTGAATAAATTAATATCTATTTGATTATTTTTTAAATTTAAAAATATAAAAATTTATTAAATCGAATTGAGTCGTAATCAGATTCAAAATAGATAAAAGTATTTTAAAACTCAGATTGAATCAAGATTGTAATAGGTTCGGATCAGTAAAATTTGGTCTCATCTTGAATCTATGCCGGATCGCATTTTGTTAATTTTATTTTAGTTTACACTAATAATGAAAATAATTTATTTAAAAAAATAGTGGGAGATCCATAGATTTGCCGACTTTGATTGGATTGGGTAAGCTTCTTGGAAGCTGCGTTTGATTAATTTATTGGTTTGATCAGAGAGATTTGGATCCATTTAGTTCGTGGAGACCACCCTTAATCAACAATTTATTATTTTTTAGGGTAAAATTCACAAATGGTTTGTAAACTATGGTAAAAATTTTCATATTGGTCACTTAACTTTTAAAAGTTATAAAATAGTCATTAAACTTTGATTTTTGTTACAAATGATCATTAAGCCTTAATTGTTGTTAAGAGTATGACATGACAATTAATAAAATTTGTATATAGTAGATTTAGTCCTCTATTTTTACACATTCAATCAATTTAGTTCTAATTTTAAAAAAATTAATCATCATTACTTACACATTTTATCAATTTGGTCCTATTTGTAATTAGAATGTATAAATAATGAATAATAAATTTATTATTTTTCCTAATTAGGACTAAATTGATTAAATGTGAAAATATGTAAGACTAAATATGCTATTATACAAATTTTCTTAACGGTCACATCGTCCCTTTAACAATTGTTAACGACTCATTGACTATTTTGTAACAAAAATCAAAGTTTAATGACTATTTTTTAATTTTTAAAAATTAAGCGACCAAAATTTAATTTTTTTTTGCTATAATTTGGTGACCATTTGTGAGCTTTTACCCTATTATTTAACAAAGCTTTGGTTTCTTTTTATGACATTTTCAAAAAAAAAAAACTAAAAATAAATAATATTGTGAAACAAATATTTTAATTTTGATATAACAAAAAACCTAAGGATTAAATTGAAAATGTCAAAACTAATTTTTAAGTCCTCAAAACATCCCCATATGATTTTAAGATTATGCCAAAGTTAAAAACAAAGTTTTCAAATATTTTTCTAAGTGTTTAAAGCTAAAACAGTGATTTTCAAGTCCCTGTTTCGAAACGGCCTAAGGCGTTTCGAAACGTTTTCATCACTGCCAATCCCTATTTCGAAACGTGTATCGAAACGACTTTAGAACACTTGAACCCGTTTCGAAATGGTCTCATACGTTTCGAAACTGTTTTTCATTTTTGAATTGAAAACTAAAACGGTTGCAACATTTTTTAACTGAATATTTAAAGATCAACAGGGTGTTTCGAAACGAGCTCAATCAGTTTTGAAACGACCCTTGACAGTAGCAAAATCGTTTCGAAACGAGGCCAAGCGTTTCGAAACTGTTCTTCATTTTGATTTGAAAATATGACCGTTACAATTGTTTTTAACTGATTTTCTGAAACCGTTAGGGTGTTTCGAAACAGGCTAAGACTGTTTCGAAACGACCCTTGACAGTGGCAAAAGTGTTTCGAAACGGCTCTAAAGCGTTTCGAAACAGGCTCTTAAATGCACCCCAACGGCTCTTTCTATTTTAGTCTGTTCCGAAACAGGTACCCCGCGTTTCAAAACGGGATGTTGCAGACTGTATTTATGGAGGTGAGATAACATCCCCAACGACTCTATTGATGAGTGCAACAACCACAACGGCTAAAAATCAATGAGAATGTATAACAGGGACCTCTAAAAGCTCCAGCAACAACTATTGATCCAAAAGCAAACATCCAAACATCAAATCCAAGCAATTGTGCAAAAATCCCATTTTGTCTAGAAACCCCAATTGTGATTTTCATTCTTATCTTGTTCAATTGGGTTGAGTGCTTGTAATTGGGCTACAATTTGTATTGAGAGATACTCTATTAGCCATTAAATTCTTTGTTATCTTGTTGTGAGGATTGGGTTAAACTTTGGGTAGAAAATTTAAATGAAATTGTAAGGGTTGCCTCTTTAGCCTAGAAAAGGGGAAGAGCAATTAGTGGAATTGTTGCAAAACCTTAGTTAAGCTAAGGTAGTGGATGTAGAGTTCATTTGGAACTTGAACCACTCTAAAATCCCTTGTCAATATTTTTAATTTGCAATTTCTACCACTCAATCTTTAAAAATCCAATTCACCCCTTCTTGATTTATATCGATCTTTCGATCCACTCAACAAATATAGTTATGGTACTTACTTCAATTAAGAAAAAAAATCCAAGGGTACTACTTCAATAAACTTAAATTTGTCCACAGTTAGACAATAAAAGGGTAAGCCACACAAGATACTGTTGTAATATTGGTGTTAACTCGTTTTTATTATCCAAATTTTAATTGATCCGACTTTAACACTAAATTTTAATTTTAATTTCAGACGTTGTTTTGGTAAGTTTATTTTGAAGTTCATATCATCCAAAACGGTTTAACCACTAGATCAAGATTTACTAATATTTTAACACAAATAATATACATGTCAAACTGTAATTGAGATTAATATGATTTTATTTTTATACAGTTTTGTCCCTAAATTTTTTATTTAATCTAAAATTAACTCATATTTGTTTCTAATTTTTATAATATAGTCTAATATTTTTAGTATAGTTCATTATTTTTATTTTAGTCCCTAAAGTTTGTATTTAATCCGAAATTAACTCCTATTTATTTCTATTTTTTATAATCTACCCCATTTTTAACATATTTTTATTGTTGTTCAGTTTAGTCCCTAAAGTTTTTAGTCAATCCAAAATGACCCCTATTTGTTTCTAATTTTATAATCTATTACAACATTTTAATATACTTTTTTTGTTTAGTTTAGTCCCTAAAGTTTTTAGTTAATCCAAAATCGGCCCCTGTTTGTTTCTACTTTTTATAATTTAGACTGATATTTTTAGCATAGTTTTATTTTTGTTCATTTTTGTCCCTAAAGTTTTTATTTATTTACCCCTATTTGTTTCTAATTTTATAATATAGTCCAATATTTTTAATATTTTTTTGTTTAGTCCCAAAAGTTTTTATTTAATTTGAAATTGACAAATATTTGTTTATAATTTTTATAACATAGTCCAATATTAGGGACCAAATTTGGGATTAAATAAAAAATTTAGGGACAAAACTGAACAAAAATGAAGCTATATTAAAAATATAGGACTAAACTATAAAAATTAGAAAAATATGGGTCAATTTTAGATTAATTAAAAACTTTAGGGACTAAATTGAATAAAAATAAAAATAAATTAATTTTTTGACTATATTATAGAAACTAGAAACAAATACGGGTTAATTTCGAATTAAATAAAAAATTTAGGGACTAAACTAAATAAAAATAAAATTCTTTTAAAATATTAGATTATAAAAAGTAGAGAAAAAAGTAGTGGTTAGTATCGTATTAAATAAAAAATTTAACTACTAAACTGAACAAAGATAAACCATACTAATCTCGACTATAATTTAACATATATATTAATTTTGTTGAAATATTATTGAATTTTCAAGTTGGCCGTCTGGTTTAGCCTTTTCCTTTCTTCGGACCCAAGTACAAATTTCTCAGGTGCAAAACTTTATATTTTTTCCTCTTATAAAATAGCGAAATTTTGAATGATATGAGCATCAAAATAACTTCAGTAAAATGATATTGTTTTGGTGAGGCGTCCACATCAACCATCATTAATTACGTCACTGTGCAGTTAAGAATTTAAAGATTGAGTGACTTAAACGAGTCGAAAATTTGAATTTAATGTTAAAACTGAGCTAATTAAAAGTTCAGTAATAAAAACGAGTTTGCGCCAATAGTTTGATGTCATTTGGTGTAGTTTACCCAAAATAATATCTAGATTAGTCCAAAAATGTGCTGATCAAATATACCATTTTTATGTCCCTGTTTGTTTCTACTTTTTATAATTTAGACTGATATTTTTAGCATAGTTTTATTTTTGTTTATTTTTGTCCCTAAAGTTTTTATTTATTTACCCCTATTTGTTTCTAATTTTATAATATAGTCCAATATTTTTAATATTTTTTTGTTTAGTCCCAAAAGTTTTTATTTAATTTGAAATTGACAAATATTTGTTTATAATTTTTATAACATAGTCCAATATTAGGGACCAAATTTGGGATTAAATAAAAAATTTAGGGACAAAACTGAACAAAAATGAAGCTATATTAAAAATATAGGACTAAACTATAAAAATTAGAAAAATATGGGTCAATTTTAGATTAATTAAAAACTTTAGGGACTAAATTGAATAAAAATAAAAATAAATTAATTTTTTGACTATATTATAGAAACTAGAAACAAATACGGGTTAATTTCGAATTAAATAAAAAATTTAGGGACTAAACTAAATAAAAATAAAATTCTTTTAAAATATTAGATTATAAAAAGTAGAGAAAAAAGTAGTGGTTAGTATCGTATTAAATAAAAAATTTAACTACTAAACTGAACAAAGATAAACCATACTAATCTCGACTATAATTTAACATATATATTAATTTTGTTGAAATATTATTGAATTTTCAAGTTGGCCGTCTGGTTTAGCCTTTTCCTTTCTTCGGACCCAAGTACAAATTTCTCAGGTGCAAAACTTTATATTTTTTCCTCTTATAAAATAGCGAAATTTTGAATGATATGAGCATCAAAATAACTTCAGTAAAATGATATTGTTTTGGTGAGGCGTCCACATCAACCATCATTAATTACGTCACTGTGCAGTTAAGAATTTAAAGATTGAGTGACTTAAACGAGTCGAAAATTTGAATTTAATGTTAAAACTGAGCTAATTAAAAGTTCAGTAATAAAAACGAGTTTGCGCCAATAGTTTGATGTCATTTGGTGTAGTTTACCCAAAATAATATCTAGATATAAATAGAAATTCACATAAAAATGGTATATTTATTTTTTGAATACCATTTTTATTCAAATGTGGGATAAGACTAGTGTGGGGTAAGTAGTAGGTGAGCATTTGATCAAATTAAGTCAATTTTTTTAAGTTAGTTGATTTTACGAGTTTTAATTTAGAACTTAAAATTTTTCGAGTTGAGTTGTTCGAGTTTTTATTCAAATGTAATTGTAAACATTTATAATTTTATGATATTAATTGGATCCAATTTAAACAATTTTATATAATCATATATGATGCATATATATATATATATCATGCAAATTTGAGAGACTCAACTCGAACTCAAAAAACTGATAAGCTAATTACTAAAGATTTTAAATTATTCGAAGTTCCATTTTATAACACAACTTCTTTTTTAAAAAAATTCGAATCGAGTCAAATTTATAAACTTATGATTCCAGTCAAACCGAATCAAATTATTCACGTAAAATTAATTTTTATTTCGAGTTCAATTTTGCTATCTAATATCGAAGTGAGCAAACCTTACTCTTTACGAAAAAGAAGAAAAAAAACATGAAATGTCATGTTCCATTAATTAATTAATGCTATTATTATAGGATGTGACATAATTGACATTGGGTTACATTACATGGGAAATTGTTTACCATTTCTATTTTTCTATTGATTAACACATTTCTGGACTAATCTCAGCAGTAAACTAAATGAATACAAAGAAAGAAAGACTTAAATAAAATGATGTGAAAGCTGAAAACTGAAAACTGAAAAGGTAGGCAGGCTGGGCTATTGGCTTTTCTTTCTCTCTCATTATTTTTCTTGCTTGCCATGGAGGTGCAGGCCGGAGACTGAAAATTAAACAATTGTTGTGACCTCTAAAACTTTATAATTTCATCTTTTTATTCGGCTTTCCGATATAAAAAAGCTTGGAATATTGTGGGAATGATTATTTATTGGGTAAATTATATAAATTATCATTGAATTTTATTCTCAAGTCTATTTTGGTCATTGAAATTTTAAAAAATTTAATTTACTCACTAAAGTTTAGACATTGAACGTTTTTTGTCATTCTTTAGTTAATGTTTTAATGCCATCTATTTACCGACAAACGGAAAAACTTCTTTAAGATTCGGACGGTAAAAAACTTCATCGGCACGAAGAAAATAATATGCTAAGAAATGGACTCATCCGTGATCCAACGACGGAGGACGAAGATCAGCAAGAGGAAAATCAAAAAAAATTTATTGATTCGTGGACTTCGGGGTATTTTCCGACATAATGAATGTCAGATTCGAACTCAGGAAACAAGACGAAATGACTAGTGAAATTTGGTACCGAACGACCACCATCTACGGTGCACGTCCGACAACGGTGAACGTGGAATGTTAAAAAACATTCAATGTCTAAACTTCAGCAAGTAAATTAAACGTATTGAAACTTCAGTGACCAAAATAAGTTTAAGAGTAAGATTCAGCGATGATTTTCAGAATTTACCATTATTTATTTCTTTCAAACATGTCATTTGGTCCAGGCATAAATGCTACAAGTACAACCATCTTTGTCCCAAAAGTTTCTGAACCCTTCAACAATGTCCAAATTTAGCTTTTGGACCATATGTTGCTTTATCATAGTGTATAAATGCTTCTCCATACACGCATACTGCATATATATTCATTTTTCAGAGATGATCTGCATAACGTATGGCTATAGTCCTCCACTAAAAGAGCTTCCTGTCAAAGGTTTAGGTCCCTGGTCCCGGTATACCACCGCAACATTATACTTCAGTTCTTATAGCTCAATGAGAATGTTCCACAGGTATTGCTCTTCCTTTGGGACTCTTAGAGCAAAGGTAACCAAGCCAGATCCGCCTTTGTATTCGTACTCCACTTCCTCCGAATCAACTCTTATCCTTCGCGGTCGACTCGATGAATAGGCGCCAAACAAACCGCAGCCTCGAACTTTCAAGATAATAGTTGCAACAGGATTCTCAGATTCACATTTCAATTCCTTGATGGCCCCTCCTGAATTGAACATCTCGATTAGGCCTATGGGAGCAAATTTAGACCCACCAGACAGTGCCATAACAGGAACAACAGTAAAAACTTCATATTCCCGGGGCTTTAACATAATCGACATAGACACATTTCTTGCGAGATAAGTCACCTCTCCTGCAGTTGGCATCACAGAGAAGTTCATTACCATAATTTTTTTTATAACTCTGCAATTTGCAGTTGTATGAAGGAATGAAATAAAAGCTTTGCATAGCATTAGCATACCACCAAGATGTGAATATAAGATGGTATCCCCAGTCCAACCATCCCCGGCTACTTGAGCCAGATACTCAACATCTCTAGCTTTAATAAAGCTTGTGATAATGCCAGGTTGTTCATCATGGTTAACCATCTTTTTCGAAACCTCACACCATCCGGCTCCTTGGCAATTGAATACGCCGATGATCCCGGTAAAATCATTTAGGTTCCATACTTTCAGAAGACTGCAAAACCGAAGCTTACATAAGCAAATTAGGGAGTTGACTCCCAAAGGACATTAGCAAATGTGTCTAATTTATATGTCACCTTTTTCCATCTCTGACTGGATCAGAAAACAAGCAATCTCTGGTTGGTCTTCCAGGATATTTTGCCCTCAACACGGAACCGTCGGGAAGTACAAGCTTCTTCAACAGATTGAAATCATGGTGTCCAGGCTTGTCACTGCAACAGTGAAGATTAAGCATCCATTAAAGAAATCAAATTTTCAATTGATTATTTACAGTTATACAAAAGCCATTAGAACTAATAACCAAAAGTTGCACCTGACATATATTGCACACCCTCCCACAGCACGAGCAGCTCCGTGGTATTCGGCCATTGGATGTAAGCTCTGGCATAAGAATTAATGAGTTTATTTTCAGTTTAAACTCCGAAAACATCCAAACAAAATGTTGAAAGTAATAAGGAATGGTGGATAAATTATGAATTGTTAACTTACATGAAACATGTCCCAATCTGGCTGCATAAACTCCCCAATAAATATGGTATTATAAGCGACGGATGCGATATGAATCGTATGAGAAGCAGGATCTCTTGGGAAGAAATCATCTGAAGCTCTCATAACAGCTGTGTTCTTTGCACTGGAAAAATAGATTGTTAACTCATGAACATGTGTAACTATGGATTTGTGCGATAACATCGTATAACTGACTCGAACAAGTACCTATATAAGGTGTCGGTGTTATGACTCATACAGGCAATAACTGCATTGTCATGGAAATTGCTAGATATTGAGGCCTCTAATGCCTGATGGTATTTTCTAGTGAGTTTTACTCTTCCACCGTGTCCAGCACCAAGAGTTTCAAGAATGCTTTGAACATCAATTTTGACACCATCTATACCAGCAGACGCCAGATACGAATGAAGATCATTATAGAAATCAAAAGCTTTCTCCGGATTCACCAGACCAACACCATTCATAGTGATGGACTGCAAAACATCAGAATAATCATTCGACCGAGCCCCTGGAGATGAAATAGGATATACCAACTTTGGTTCATAGTGCTCCATTTCAGTAATTCCAGGTTTAACTCCACCCCAGTATCCTGTTATTGCATGCCACACATAAACATATTTCAAAGCATATCTATTTTTCATTTCACCGACGACACAGCGAAGTCCCATTTCCGGATCATCTACTCTGTGACCTTCCTTGCCATTTTTCTGAAATTTATGATTCTCTTTGATGTGTATTAATCTGTTAGCAAAGCTAGAAAATGAAAAGAGCCTAGATGGTTAGAACTTTTTGACCAGGAAAAGGAAAACTAATTATGGTTCGGAGTTGAAGTACTTACTTTGCTGTAGAATCAGATCTATATTCGATGCCATCGGGATCCATATCAACTGTTTGCCATCCATCATCAATGATGACAAACTTAGGAGGGGTTCCGCCTTTCGCAAAGCTGCAAAAGGAATAATCAGTTACAAACCCTTGCCTGATGCAAGAACCATATGATCTTATGAAGTGTTGCTTAAATAGAAGAGCAAAACCTTGCTAATCCTTGCTTCAGACCCTCAGCAGAGACATTGGTGTAAAAAGCATCCCATGTACACCAGCCAAACCAGTTCAAAATGTCTGGCATCTGAACCATGATGTGTGAAAAACAATAAGACCTTTGACAACAAGGCATGAGAGCAAGTCATGTAAGGTATAGTATCAGAAAGAGTTAAAGCACCTTCTTTTTCTCTCGGTGAGAAAAGGTTTGCAGGTGTTGCTCAACAGTCCTGTGTTTAATTCGTGACACAAACTCGATCAATCATTGTGCTACTTTTTTTTAAAAAAATTGAGCATACTCGTATTGGACACGTATCCATCTCCGAACTCACACCCGAGTCGAGTAATATAGGCTATAACTAAGAATAAGCATGCAAACAAACATTTGAGGCTACATTTATAGAAGGGAGATTCCTTTCATATAAGACTGTAAAAGCTTACTTCACTGAGTTGGTGATAACATTATAAGGGTCTGATCCAGCTGCTACAAACACCAAATGACTGCCCTCAAAGTTATCCACAGCAGGATCTCCTGCAAACAATCACCGATCCTAAGATTTAATAAACAGAACCGATTTCAGACAATGTAAAATCTAAGCTGATGTTTTTCTTACCACTTTCCAAGCATATCTCCATCTCATTTTGTTCATTCCCTTGGAGAACAGCCCTGAAATCACCTTCAAGAATTGGCAAGAAAACCGCATACGCAGCTGAGTGTTCGGCTTCATCTTTATCTCCATTGTCAAGATGAGTGTCAGCACATACTTCAACAAGTAAGAATTGGGTCTCAAAGGGAATATCTTTTCCAGATGTTCCCATCCACTGAGTCATCCACCAAAAATTGTGTCTGAAGACACACATGAACCTCAATTCCCTGCAAATGGGATCAAATCACTAAAACTTCGAATCGAAATACTTGATCATCACCCTAGGACTTTAAGCTTTGTTTCTACACTGCATATATAGGCAGATTCCATGACCAAAGAAAGGTACTAAACAAGAAATCCTAACAATGTCATTAACTTTAGAACTACAGGAACTGTTAAGTTTCCTCTATGTAATGAATTTGAAGAGCTATGAAGATGAACATACTGAAGCTTTCCTACAGGAAAGACTCTTCTGCTTCCCTTGTGATCTGATTCGACTCCGATGAAAGCCCCATCGATCAATGCATCCCCGGGGACCGAGGCCGGTGTTATCACTACATGTTCATGAACATCATGCAAGATGTAGTTCCCAAACACATTCAACTTCCCATCGTTCACTGATATCCCAGCCCCAACACTCATTTTCGCCTCTTGTAGCTATAAAGTACAGAATCAAGAACAAAAGCCCCCACTGCCCAATAGCAGCAAGACCCTCGAGTCAACACTCAACGCAACTCAGAGGAAATGAAGACTAATATTGATACAACAACAGAATAAAGTAGAATTAAATAAATATATAATGATCAAATTAAAGCACGTGTATCTATTTTATTTTGTCAGAACAATAATTGCCTAAAAGCAAAGCAAGAACATTCTACACACATAATAATGCCGATCGTATATCAAAACATCCACCAACCGGAAGCAAGCAATATATCAAGAAACTAATATAAAACCATCCCAATTCTTCTTGATTGTAAGAAAACAAAGAATATTCTACTGAGTTAGTGGCAGTTACTGTTGAGTGTGTAAAAGTTCTATCATTTACACCTTTTTAAACCCATATTTCTGCTGCATTCAAGCATCATTGCATTGCATTTAGGTTAGTTTTTAATAAAACATCACAATTATATAAAAGGCACGGATTCTACTGAAAGATGGCTATTTTTGCAGGTATCTGTCACAGTAGATGTCGAAGGCAGGCGCAGGGCAGATAAGCAGGAGAGCTAAACTGGACAAGCAGCTGAAAAAGACGAACCTGTCATGGACCTGTCGTGACAGCATGGTGACAGCAGATTTATGAAGAGGAAAAGTGAAGTGAACCTCGATAGATAGAGAAAAATCTGCTCGTCTGTCGTGTGGAAGCCGAATATTTTTCCAAACCCCGGATCAAAAGATATGTCAAGCCAAAGCCCAAGGAGAAGAATTTCCATGAAACAAGGAGGCGGCTGAAAAGTAGGAATCCTTAGAGATTTAGTCTTTATTAGAATCTTACTTTTAATTAAAGTTGTAATCCTTGTTACCTTAGATAACTTGAGCCCAAAGCTTATATAAAGGGCATAGATTAAACCTAGGAGAGAGCCGACTACCCCACAACCGAAACAAAACACTGCCGTTTACCTGTCACCGATATGTTCTAAATTCCCCCTAGGGCTACGGGTTGTTTTGTAAAGTAGTTGCAAGGGTTGCTTTGTTTTAGGGTTTTTCAAGTTCAATAAAATAAACTTCAAGTTCTTTTATCTTGGTTTTAATATCTTGCAAGAGCATCGGGAGAGCATTGTGAGGTTATCTATTTACTTAGCATCGGGAGAGTTAAGTATACGAAAGAGATAAGAGCGCGTTCTCTAGTTTATAGTTGAACCATCTCGTGCTTAGGGATAAGGCGAGGTTAAGTGGCTAAAGAAGAATTCATACACATCGGTGTTCATCCTTCGATTCACGTCGGGAGGTATCATCAAAGACGTGATCATCGACAGACTTGTGCCTAGGGATAGGGCAAGGCAGATCAGGGATTCTTGCCAAGCTTGAAGTACGGAGTTAGTGTTCGCTGCCGCGACAGCTAACGGACAGACGCCGCGACAGGTGCTGTCGGCGACGGGTGCGACGACAGAACTGGAGATCCTAAACAATTCAATACCTACACTACTGAGCAACTCAATACCAGCCCATTCTCTCTATCTTGATATCTCAATTCCTTTTATTTGCGTTTTTACTATTTTCGTGACAATTCTCTCAAACTATTACTTTTACTTTGTGCAGTGAAATAAGGTGGAGTCATTAGCCCAATCCCTGTGGAGACGATATCCGATACTTAGTATCACTTTACTACTTGCGTCGTGTATACTTGCACTATAATTGCGATAGACTATTTTACACGCAACAAGTTTTTGGCGCCGTTGCCGGGGATTGGCAACATAACTACACCTTTCTTTCCTTGCACTTTTTGTTTTTATTTTCGTTCTTGTTTTTGTTTTTATTTTTATTTTTCTTTAATTTTTCTTTTGCGTTTTTAACTCTTGCTTTTCACAAGGTTTTTCTGTTTATGCGCAGATCGAAAAGAGGTGAAGATCCTGAGTATAAATTCGATCCGGAGATCGAACGTTCCTTTAACCTCAAGAAACAGATTCGCCACCTCTTAGACCGAAAAGAATACCTTGAGAAAGAGCTAGAGCAGATGGCCCGTAATCAGCCTATCGGTGAAGAAATCCCGCCTGTCGGTGACCCGCCCGCGGCAGGTGGACGACGGTCATGTCGTGACTACATGCTGAATGACCATGTAGAGCTGGAGACCACGCTGCCGGATATTGATGTTGACAACTTCGAGCTTAAACCTGTCATGTTTAGTATGATCAACAACGCCGGGCAGTTTAGTGGTTCTGCGACAGAAGATGCTAGGGAGCATCTCAAAACGTTCCAGGAGATCTGTGGTTCGTTTAGACTACCAGGAGTTAGTCCGGAGATACTGAGGCTTCGGTTATTTCCCCATTCATTGAGGGACAGAGCTAAAACTTGGTGGAATAAACTTACACCGGGTTCTATTATGACTTGGGCAGATTTAACTCGTGAATTTTTGTCTCGTTTTAATCCTTCACATTTAGCTGAGCGATTACGTAATGAAATTGCTACTTTTCAACAGGAAGATGACGAGCCAATGCACGAGGCCTGGGACAGATTTACAACTCTTCTACGAAACTGCCCAATGCATGGATTTCCCGTTTGGAATCAGGTAACTAAGTTCTATAATGCTGCTAACTTACAAACTCGCATTCGAATTGATTCTGCAGCAAACGGACTATTATTGGATAAAGATCCGGACGAGGCCCTGCAAGTTTTGAAACATCTGGCTAAGAATGAGGAGCAGTTTCCAACCACTAGAAGAGGAGGTAAACGGGTACTTGCTGTCAAGGACTATGAGGCCGACAGCACTATGAAATCACAGGTAGCATTCCTTACTAAAGCAATGAAAAAATTATTGAATGATGATGAATTACAAGGATTTGCTGTCGAGGAAGTTTGTGCTACTTGTGAGGGAAATCATAGTAGGGATGAATGCCCCATAAATATAGAAGAGGGAAAATATGTTGGAAATTACAAGCCGAACTACAATTCCAACAATTACAACCCTAATTGGAGGAAGGATCCCAAATTCTCCTGGAGTAACCCAAACAATGCCCTGAATCCACAAGCACATAATCAGAATCAAGGGGGTCCTAGATTGTTGACGCGACAGCATCTGCCGCAGAACCTGCCGCAGAACCTGCCACCTCAGCAGCAACAGCAGCCACCACCTGCCACGAGTAGTGTATTGGAACAGACTCTGGCCACCTTTATGTCTCAGACTGGTACGTATATGGAGAACATTAATAAGTTTGTCAAGAAAACGGAAGACTTTATGGATGAAACCAAGATGAGAATGACAAATCATGAGGCTACCTTGAAATCTCTAGAGACACAAATGGGTCAGGTGTCGCAGCACATTAAGCCACGGCAGAATGGAGGATTTCCTAGCAATACTGAAAATGCTAGACCACCCCCACATGAGCAATGTAAGGCAATTACTACTAGAAGTGGGAAAAAGTTACCAGGGCCGGAAAAAGAAGCTGAAACAGAAAAGGAACCTGCCTTGGATAAACCTGCCGAGGAAGCTGCCCCGACAGGTGACAAACAGACTGCTGCCGATGAGCCTGTCACGACAGCAGAAGCGACAAAAGAGAAAAAAGATGAGTATCGTCCTCAGATTCGCATGCAGTGGGAAGGACGCATTGCTGATTACCGTCCCCCACCACCCTTCCTTCAACGGATACAACAAGCTAAGCATGAATCTCAACTTAAAAAGATTTATGATATTTTTAAACAGGTTCATATTAACATTCCGTTGTTAGATGTTGTTAGGGAGATGCCCGGTTATGCTAAATTTCTCAAGGATGTCATGTCTAAAAAATCTAAACTTGGGGAATTTGAAACGGTAAGGATGCAAGAAGGTTGCATGAGTATTCTTCATCGGCAACCACCCCAGAAAAAGAAGGATCCGGGGAGCTTCCTCATACCTTGCGTAATCGGCGATAAATTTGTGGGTAAGGCATTATGTGATCTTGGTGCTAGTGTTAATCTAATGCCCAAATCTGTTTTTCAGAAACTAGGTATTGGCAAGGCGCGGCCCACGACAGTTACCCTACAGCTAGCCGACCGCTCTTACGTTCACCCCGAGGGAAAAATTGAAGACATCTTGGTAAGAGTGGATAAACTTATTTTTCCTGCTGACTTTCTTATTTTAGATTGTGAGGCAGATGAGAACGCACCAGTCATCCTAGGGCGACCTTTCTTAGCCACGGGAAGATCATTGATTGATGTGGAGAAAGGAGAACTCACCATGCGCGTAAACGATCAAGAAATTAAGTTGAATGTTCTCCAAGCAATGAAACATGCTGATGTGGATGAGGAATGCAAGGCCATCATTGAGGTGACCTTTGATCAACCCTGCATCAGGACGGGCTGCCGAGATATAAAATTTGGTCACTGCTGCGACAGCCATCTACAAGCCTGTCACGACAGCAACGACGACAGCACCGACGACAGTGACTCCTCTTAATCTAATACATCTGATACTGAAGGTCATGAGGAGGTAAACTGGTTAGACCATCGTCCAGGTAAGTTATTCGAACCCTTGAATTACACTTCGGATAACCATTTAATCCAAAAGCCCTCTACTGTTGAACCACCTGTCTTAGAACTTAAGCCCCTGCCAGGGCAGCTTAAATATGCTTATCTTGGTTGTGATAACACACTGCCCGTAATCATCTCTGCTAAGCTGCCGCAGGAACAGAAACGACAGCTGATCGATATGTTGAGGCAGCATAAAAGGGCGATAGGATGGACGATAGCAGACATTCAGGGCATTAGTCCGGCAATCTGTATGCACAAAATCCTCCTGGAGGAAGATCATAAGCCGACTATTGATGCCCAAAGGCGGTTAAACCTTGCAATGAAGGAAGTAGTGCGTAAAGAAATAATTAAATGGTTAGATGCTGGTATTATTTACGCCATCTCCGATAGCAAATGGGTAAGCCCGGTGCAATGTGTTCCCAAGAAAGGAGGCATGACCGTGATAACCAACGAAAACAATGAGTTAATCCCAACCAGGACTGTGACCGGTTGGAGGGTTTGTATGGACTATCGGAAGCTTAACAAAGCTACCCGAAAAGACCACTTTCCTTTACTCTTTATTGATCAAATGCTTGATAGATTAGCGGGTAAACCTTACTATTGTTTTCTTGATGGTTATTCAGGTTATAATCAAATTGCTATTTCACCGGAGGACCAAGAGAAAACGACCTTCACATGCCCTTACGGAACATACGCATTTAGGAGGATGCCGTTCGGCCTATGTAACGCACCTGCCACCTTCCAAAGGTGCATGATGGCAATATTCTCCGACATGGTAGAGGACTTCCTCGAAATCTTCATGGATGATTTTTCCGTCTTTGGAGACGATTTTGAGAGCTGCCTCGGCAACCTTAAAAAGGTACTTGAAAGATGTGAAAAAGCTAATCTTGTTCTTAATTGGGAAAAATGCCATTTTATGGTAGATGAAGGGATAGTTTTAGGCCATAAGATTAGCTGCCGTGGGATAGAAGTCGACAGGGCCAAAATAGAGGTAATTGAGAAGCTGCCGCCGCCAACCACAGTCAAGGGAATTAGGAGTTTTCTAGGGAATGCTGGTTTCTATAGGAGATTTATTGCAAATTTCTCAAAAATCACGAAACCCCTATGTCACCTCTTAGAGCAGAACCGACCCTTTGACTTTAATGAAGAATGTACTGAAGCATTCAAGGTTCTAAAGGAAAAGCTAGTGACAGCCCCCATAGTACAGCCACCAGACTGGACGCAACCGTTTGAAATTATGTGTGATGCTAGTGACTATGCTGTCGGGGCAGCACTTGGGCAGCGCAAGGACAGGCTGTTTCATGTCATATATTATGCCAGCAAAACATTAAATGATGCCCAAGTGAATTATACCACCACAGAAAAGGAGCTGTTAGCTGTGGTGTTCTCCATCGACAAGTTTCGTTCTTATATACTTGGAACGAAGGTAATAGTGCACACCGATCATTCTGCCCTTAAGTACTTGTTCGCAAAGAAGGATGCAAAGCCTAGGTTGATTCGATGGATCTTGCTATTACAAGAGTTCGACCTTGAAATCAAAGACAAAAAGGGGACAGAAAATCAAGTGGCAGATCACTTGTCGAGGTTGGAGATGGGACAGAGTCTACCTGTAGATGAGACACACATACTAGAGACCTTCCCAGATGAGCAGCTCTTTGCTGCCGCAATAGCTGTCGCGACAGCCATGGCGGCAGGTAAGCCTTCTAACCTTCCCTGGTATGCTGATTTCGTTAATTTTATAGTTAGCGGAATATTACCTTCTGATCTTACTTATCAAGCCAGGAAGAGGTTTCAAAATGATGTTAAACATTATTATTGGGACGAACCTCTTCTTTTCAAAATGTGCGCAGATCAGGTTTATAAGGAGATGTGTACCACAAGAAGAACAAGAAGACATTCTCCATCACTGTCATGCTTCACAATATGGAGGACACTTAGGAGGCAATAAAACTGCTGCCAAGGTGCTGTAGTCAGGGTTCTACTGGCCGACACTGTATAAGGACGCACATGAATTTTACAAAAACTGTGACAGGTGCCAGCGGACAGGTAATATCTCGAGGAGAAACGAGATGCCACTGCAGAATATTTTAGAAGTCGAAATCTTCGACGTTTGGGGGATTGATTTTATGGGACCTTTTCCATCTTCGTGTGGAAATATTTACATCCTCCTAGCAGTAGATTATGTCTCCAAGTGGGTAGAAGCAATCGCAACTCAAAAGAATGATGCCAAAACGGTCCAAAAGTTTTTGCACAAAAACATCTTTTCTAGATTTGGCATCCCTAGAGCGATTATCAGTGATGAAGGGAGACATTTCGATAACAGGGTAATTGCTGCCGCCTTGAAGAAATATGGTGTCAAGCACAGGATCGCGACAGCATACCACCCACAGACCAATGGACAGGCTGAAATTTCTAACAGGGAAGTGAAGAACATTCTTGAAAAGATGGTTAAACCAACTAGGAAAGATTGGTCTCTACTTCTGAATGATGCACTATGGGCATACAGGACAGCTTTCAAAACTCCATTGGGCATGTCTCCATTCCGATTAATCTATGGGAAAACCTGCCACCTGCCTGTCGAGATAGAGCACAAGGCATATTGGGCAATCAAGGCAGTAAACATGGACTTGGACAAGGCAGGCCAGAAAAGGCTGTTAGATTTGAATGAGATCGATGAAATACGGACGATGGCCTACGACAACGCAAGAATATACAAAGAGAAAACAAATAAGTGGCATGACAAAAAGTTGCTGCCACGTCAGTTCTGCCCAGGGCAGCTTGTATTGTTGTTTAATTCTAGGTTGAAACTCTTCCCAGGGAAGCTTAAATCTAGATGGTCTGGCCCGTTCCAAGTGGTTCAAGTTTTTCCCCATGGTGCCATTACAATTCAATCATTAAAGGACGGGCACCAATTCAAAGTCAATGGACAACGCCTCAAGCATTATTAGGGGACTGAAGCCCCATGAATACAGGAAGTGGTTACCTTAGGTGATGCCCCACAAGGCATCCCTAATTTAACCTAGTTTTTATTTTTATTTTATTTTATTATTATTATTTATTAGGAATTAGATTTATTTTAATAATGTTTTGTTTTTAATTTCAGTTTTTAGGAAATAAAGGAGTCAAGTGAGAAAGAAGAAGTGGCCCAAGCCCACCACTCATCCACCAGCCCAATAAAGCCCATTTATGGTAACCTGTCGTTTCGGCTGCCGGCGCAGACGGATTTGACAGGCTGTCAACAGACGCACAGCAGACGAAGAAGCGTGCGGCAGACGCACAGCAGACGCATTAATGCGTGTCAGACGCGTCAGACACGCAATATCCAATCTGCCGCCCCGTTATTCCCGCCTGCCGTTGCGGCATTAAATGGCTTCTACTCGACCGCTATATAAACCCCTTCCCCTTTTCATTTTTCATCACTTCTGATTTTCTCTCTTGTTATTCCCTTCTAGTTTTATCTACTTTCTTTCTTTTTTCAGCCCTTGGAACCAAAAATGTCTTCACGACAAACCCGTCAAAATGCTGCTGCCGCTTCTTCTTCAGCAGCAGCATCTCCGTTCGCTAACAAAGAACTATGGGAGGAACGGAGCTTTATCTATAACAGAGATGCCCCTCTTTTTGGACTCCGGCCGTTCATTATGAAGGTCATAACAGCACAACTTTGGGAGGACTTTACCGAGCAGCCGGCAAAGTTTAACGACACTCTGGTCAGGGAATTCTATGCGGCGATCGAAAGTAAGACGGCGACATCTGTCATCGTCCAAGGAGTGACAGTTCCTTTCACCGCCAGCAGCATCAACCATGTATTCGGCCTCTTCTTTGGCCCCAATGACGATGCTCATCAACAATTTTGGGACACCCTCGACGCTGCCGGACATGATGCTGTCATGAGAGAGTTGACAGAGGCGGGCACGACCTGGAGCACCAGTAAGAAGAACCCCAACTCCGTCAATAGGGCAGAGCTACTCCCCGAGGCAAAACTATGGAATGCTTTTATCAAAAAGCGTATCCTGCCCTCGTCCCACCATACGATAGTCAACAGACAGCGGTTGGGCCTCATCCACTCTATCATGCATGACAGGCCCATCAATGTGGGCAGGTACATGCGGGACAGCATTCTCGATTGTGCCTTCCGATCAGATTCACGACTCTGCCTGCCCTTCACCATCACTGCCCTCTGCCGCTGCGCTGCCGTACCGGAGGACCCTTCAGACAAAATCAAGAAGGGCAGCGGCTGGACAGACAGCAACATCTCCAGCCTCATGGAGATCATCGTCGTATCGCCCCTCAACGCCTTCGATCCAAACGCCCCTCCCGCTGAGTCTGATGATGAACCTGCCACCGAACCTGCCCCAGAAGCTGCCATCAACACCACTCCGGCAGATCAGAACGCCCACATCCTGGCTGCCATCTTGAGGATAGAGGAGCGCCAGATGGGTTTGATGACTTTCATCTGTGACTTCTCCAATGCAACGGTAAATTTCATTACCAATACTTTGAATTTTCCGGATGTCATTTTCCCCACCTTCCCCGCCCATTATTTCAATATCCCCTCCCCCACTCCCACACCACCTGTCTCTCCCCACGGAGAATCTGCCTCCTCCACACCATCCCCGACAGCAGCCGGCAGCCCACCGGCAGACACCTCCCCTCGAGGCACCAAGCGAGCTGCCACTGATGACAGCCCTCTTGTCCGGAGGAATTTGGACAGCGCCTTCACACGGGTAAAATGTATTAAGCATGTGGCCAACAAGAGAAGGCTGTCCAAAGCCATAACGAGTGGCAGTTGGGACAGCAGCAGCAGTTCTGATATCCGACTAGTGGAGCCACCTGTCCTTCAACCTGCTGACGACTCTGTCCCCCAACCGGATGAAGAACCTGCACCTCAACAGGTTGATGAACCTGTTGATCAACCTGCTCAGGAACCTGCCCAGCCACCTCCCCAACGCAGACGCTACCATCAGATCCGCGTCAGCAGCAGCAGCGAGGACAGCGAATAAAATTTAAGTTTTTATTTCTTTTACTCCTCTTATTGCTGTCTGCCCTTATATATTTGTGATGTACTTTTATTTATCGTGTTCTTCTTTGTTTGCTTTTATGTCATTTTGCATTGAGGGCAATGCAACCCTCGAGTTTGGGGGTGGCAACCCTCCATATCTAATGGAGTCTTTAGCACATCTTTTGATTAACTGTTGTGTCCTATAAGTTTCTTTAAAAAAAATCAGAAAAATAAGAAAATTTAAACTGTTGGCTTAAAACTGTGAAGTTAACTTACCTGTCATGACGGCTCTGTCGTGGCAGCATCTGTAGGACAGGTTAAGGAAAAGTTTAGAGCCTTTCTATAGTTCTAAAAACTTAAACACTTTTGTGACTGTTATATTGCTTAGATTTCTTTTAGCCAAACTAGAATAGGAAGCTTAGAACTTGGAAAGCCCCTAGAGGTGCCTAACACTGGCTCTAGGAAAGAAGTTTAGCAAAAGAAAATCAAAAACCTAGAGGTGCCCGAAACCGGCTCTAGGAAGCTAACTAGAGGTGCCCAAAACTGGCTCTAGAAAAACTTAGCTTGAAAATAGAAGAAAAAGAAGCATGAAAATGTGCATTCTAAAAGAAAGTAAACTTTGGCATAAAATTCGAGTTAAGGAGTTGAATATTCTAGTAAAACTAAGAGGGTCTTAGCATATAACTGTTCACAAGCATGCACACACTGCACGAGAGCTATAGGAAGATTCCGGACAGATCCTAACCTTTCCGACAGGTTGTTGCCGCCATAGAGAATGAGCGACAGGTAAGGGACAGTTCACTGTTTGAAGGCCAACATAAAAATTTTCAGTTTTCTTTTAAGTCTTCATTGCTTGAGGGCAAGCAAAAACTTGAGTTTGGGGGTGTGTTGAGTGTGTAAAAGTTCTATCATTTACACCTTTTTAAACCCATATTTCTGCTGCATTCAAGCATCATTGCATTGCATTTAGGTTAGTTTTTAATAAAACATCACAATTATATAAAAGGCACAGATTCTACTAAAAGATGGCTATTTTTGCAGGTATCTGTCACAGTAGATGTCGAAGGCAGGCGCAGGGCAGATAAGCAGGAGAGCTAAACTGGACAAGCAGCTGAAGAAGACGAACCTGTCATGGACCTGTCGTGACAGCATGGTGACAGCAGATTTATGAAGAGGAAAAGTGAAGTGGACCTCGATAGATAGAGAAAAATCTGCTCGTCTGTCGTGTGGAAGCCGAATATTTTTCCAAACCCCGGATCAAAAGATATGTCAAGCCAAAGCCCAAGGAGAAGAATTTCCATGAAACAAGGAGGCGGCTGAAAAGTAGGAATCTTTAGAGATTTAGTCTTTATTAGAATCTTACTTTTAATTAAAGTTGTAATCCTTGTTACCTTAGATAACTTGAGCCCAAAGCTTATATAAAGGGCATAGATTAAATCTAGGAGAGAGCCGACTACCCCACAACCGAAACAAAACCCTGCCGTTTACCTGTCACCGATATTTTCTAAATTCCCCCTAGGGCTACGGGTTGTTTTGTAAAGTAGTTGCAAGGGTTGCTTTGTTTTAGGGTTTTTCAAGTTCAATAAAATAAACTTCAAGTTCTTTTATCTTGGTTTTAATATCTTGCAAGAGCATCGGGAGAGCATTGTGAGGTTATCTATTTACTTAGCATCGGGAGAGTTAAGTATACGAAAGAGATAAGAGCGCGTTCTCTAGTTTATAGTTGAACCATCTCGTGCTTAGGGATAAGGCGAGGTTAAGTGGCTAAAGAAGAATTCATACACATCGGTGTTCATCCTTCGATTCACGCCGGGGGGTATCATCAAAGACGTGATCATCGACAGACTTGTGCCTAGGGATAGGGCAAGGCAGATCAGGGATTCTTGCCAAGCTTGAAGTACGGAATTAGTGTTCGCTGCCGCGACAGCTAACGGACAGACGCCGCGACAGGTGCTGTCGGCGACGGGTGCGACGACAGAACTGGAGATCCTAAACAATTCAATACCTACACTACTGAGCAACTCAATACCAGCCCATTCTCTCTATCTTGATATCTCAATTCCTTTTATTTGCGTTTTTACTATTTTCGTGACAATTCTCTCAAACTATTACTTTTACTTTGTGCAGTGAAATAAGGTGAAGTCATTAGCCCAATCCCTGTGGAGACGATATCCGATACTTAGTATCACTTTACTACTTGCGTCGTGTATACTTGCACTATAATTGCGATAGACTATTTTACACGCAACAAGTTTTTGACTTTTCAGCAAGAAACTAATATAAAACCATCCCAATTCTTCTTGATTGTAAGAAAACAAGAATATTCTACTGAGTTAGTGGCAGTTACCATAAACAAACTAAGCAAAGTAGCGATAGCACCAGGGGCAATTCAAAGATTTAAGGTGTATTGTATAATTTTTTAAAATGTGGCCTTTAAATTATACTATAAAAATAAATAAAATCAAATAAAGTGATTTACAAACATCTAAAAGTCTAACATTTTAACTTAAAAAATAATGTTCTTCTTGCATATTTGAAGCAAAATCATCTACAACGCTTATATCAACTCCTTTCAAAAGACCAGTCTCGATTGCCATCAAAACAATCATGTATTGAATACTGAAAATATATTTGTACCGCATACAATTGCGGATGCAAAGGTTGGCTTGGGTGGGCACGGGCCCACCCTGAATTTTTTAAAATTCACACATTTGCCTTTATTTTTTTTAAAATTTTTATAATTTAGTCTTTAATTTTTATGACTTGTGTCCACCCTAAAATTTAAAAATTTTTATTATTGTATTCACTCTCAAAATATTTTTAGCTTGTGTCCACCCTGAAAAATATTTTTGGATCCGCCACTGATCGCATATATACTTACATACACTCAAATTGCAATCATGTATTGGTTCTGGTGGCTTCCTTAGCTACCATTACTAACTTCCATGTGGAAGAATTGAGGCCTTAATAAACTGAGAGTATATGGAAGAAAAAAAGGACAAAAACTTTGTTTGTTTGTTTTTGGAAGGTGACAAAAACATAAAATTATTGAACATGAATGTAGACATAGACCGATGTATATTGTTGGCCTCAACTCTAATGCAGTAGCTTTAAGTTTCCAGCCCAATGAGTACACCAGCAACATCCAAATAAAACACGAAATAAAGATTAGATTACATTTCACACCAAAAAGAAGTTGCAAAGGTTACTCAAATTAGATTGTCTCATATCTTGTACACATGTATGGTATGTATTGGATTTGAACTCTGATAATGGTTTTCTTGTATTAATAGGTGCTTGGTTGAGTTGTGGTAAAATCACATGTGTGAATGTGCTATTATTGTTATATGCATTTTCATGCTAGTATTTATCTTTCACCGACTATTGTTGTATTTTTATTTACCATTTTTTGTGTTATTTGGTTAGATTTTAACTTGTAATTGTATGGTTCTTGACTAATTTGCGCACTTTAATGATTTTAACAAAAATAAGAGGTTATTGTTTGTAAAAAATATATTTAAACCATTTGTAAAAAAATTATTTAAACCAAAATTATCCAAACATAAAATCACTTCAAACTAAAATTAACTTAAATTGCACGAACCAATTTGCCTCAATGGTTAAAGGAACGATTGTTGTTCCTAGAGATTACGGGTTCGAGCACTAGCAGCTGCAGCCAGGGTGATTGAGCATGCATTGTCAAATGGTTGAGAGTATATTTAGAACAGATACTACTTGTAATCACCTTATAGCTTTCAAAAAAAAATAACCTAAATTTTAATCTAACTAAACTTAAAATTGACTAATGGGATACGAGTGGCATATTTTAACTATAACAAGTTAACAACAGTAGTCATTTGTAAAAAAAAGTGTTAACAACTGCAGTCACCTAATTTTACACGTCCTTTTAATAATATATATATAGTATATATGTATAAGCCAATTAAATAAAACGAGTCAATTTTATAAATAAAAATTCCATTTACATGGTTAAATCCAAAATTTCAAAGCCCATACCTTTTTTAATTCCAAAACCCATTTACAAACCAAACTCAATTTAAAAAAAAAAACAGGTCCATTACAATATGGACCAATATCTAAACCCAATATGTTGAAACCCTAGCAGACTATCTAAACCAAACCCAATATCTAAACTCAATTTAGAATATGGACCAATATTTAAGTTACAACATTATATTTTAAATTTTAAATCTTACACCCTATACTTAAAAATATCATATTCTAAATTTCTTAAACCCTAATTATAATCTCTAATCTTAAACACTCAACTCTAAACTTAATTTTTAATGTATGATATAAATAAAGGCACTAAAAAAAGTATACGAATTTTATTCGTTACGCCACGCGCTGCACGTGTAATCTTTCAATACCCAACGTTTCCGGATTCCATCACCCGTGACCCTGCATGCCTCTCAAACCATCCGTACCATGTAAGAACACAAAGAATAAAATAATGTCAAATGTGGAATGACATTATTTCAGCAGCAAAAAATATATCAGAGTAGAACCAATAAAGATTTTTCGGTTCATTTTATTTTCTTGTAAAAAGAATGTAAATCGGTTATATAAGCCAGATGAATTTGTGATGTAAGGGCCCGAATATCAATAAAAAGCAAAGAGTATTCAAGGTATTTCATTTTTTGGATGCATGTTTTATTTCGTATTTAAAAGAGGATTAGTGTTTAAGTTCTTTTGCCGTCATCGTTTGATTTCCGGTCAAAATTTTATGAGACCTCATTTTTTATGAACGATGACTCGTCGATAGTGTACCCCTAGCCTATTTTCATGACAGTTAAGGTCGTATCGGAGTAGGGAAATAAAACAGAAAGAGTAAAATAATTCTTTTTTTGAAGATTACCTATAGGGTTTTTTTTTTCAGATTTGTAAAAAATGAAATGATTTTTTTTGAAAGATTTAAAGAGAGATATAGATTCATATTGAAAAGAAGAGTTGTTTGGGTTAGGTTTTGAGTTTGCCACTATCACTAAGCGGCGACTGGTCCGACGGTCGGCGACTGAATTTTAAAAATGCCAAGAACATTTAAGAGCCCCGTTTGAATGTTCATACATTTTTTAAAAGAAAATTTTGATATTCTAGCTAATAACCCCTTTTAGGATCTCTACAATTATTGGGGCTATATTATAGAGATGTGTATTGTAAAGATGTTGAGAGAGTGTTTTGAATACGTCGAGTTTAGAATATATAATATATATATATATTGGGTTTTGAGATACATGGGATAATATGTATTTGTACTTTTCGTGATCTCTACGTTTATAATGGATTGTTCATTTCTCTTATCCGTGGAGGTAGACAAGTCTGAACCATGTTAAGTCTCGTCTCTTGCACATCTTATTTTATGTTGATCTTATTTTGTTTATTTTCAGCTTACAAATTCTTAACACGAAGTATATCTGTATTATGTCTTGGACTCGGTAAGTCTAAATTTTACGCCGAATAGATTTGCACAATAAAATATCACATCTTGTTTTATCAAGTAAATTATCATCTTTTAATTATATTTGACTACCCATCTAGAGATGGCAGACGAATGCAATTTCGTGAATTTCGCACCGCACCCGTTCCAATTGGGGCGGGGATGAGTATAAATTTGATGGGTAGTGGGCGGGTGTGGATGTAAAAAGTCATACTCGCCGCGAGTAGTAGGTAGGTGGTGGATTTAATACTTTGCCCGCCCCACACCCGCCCGCCCCGCATCCTACCCGCCATATAAGTTTAAACTATTATAAATTTAGATGTAATTTCACAAACTATTCTATAAATCCTAAAATTTTATAGGATATTGTTTGTAATTTATATTTTGTGGTTGTTCTTGAATTTATGTTTTATGTGTATGGTTGTTGTCAGGCGGGTTAATAAGCGGGTATAAGCCGGTACAGGTGGGTAATGGGTATTCAATTAGGTGGTGAGTGTGAGGATGAATTTGAGAATATACCCGTGTAGGCGGGTGTGAATTTGAAAATTGTACCCGCCGTGGGTGGTGAGTACTGGTTAGGTGGTAAATATAAAAATTTTAGATGAGTATGGGGATGAGGGAAGGGATATCTACACTCGCCCCGCCCGTTTGTTATCCCTATCCCATCTTTAGTAAAAAAATATTTTTTATAATACAGAGGAGACAAATCGAATAATGATTTGAATATACTTAATGTGATATATGATAACAGTCGATTTAAATCCTGAATCAAAATATGAACTTGGCTTTTGAAATTTCGGGACGTTAAAACAATAGTGAATGAATCTTTATTTTCATTCAAAGAAATCAGAAGTTCATCTTTAAAATTAAAAGGCATATTTTCCGACGCTTGTAGGATTATGACTTCGCCGTCATCGTCGGGATCATTCTTTCTTGAACGAAATTTGTTGAATCTCCGACCCGGTGGTGACCCTGCTGGTTGTTCACTTCCGTGGAAAGTCCTCTTTTACATGATATTTCTTATTAGTTCTTATTTTGGGTATCAAGTTGTTAATTCTAACTTTCTTCTATTCAAATATGATCAGGATTCGATTTAAATAAAATTTTTAACTATACACATTAAATTAATTTTAAATTATATCAATTTATACTAGATTAAATTAAATCTTAAAAAATTATAATTATTTTTAGTTTAGATGAATCCACCTTCTAAAAGTGTAAAACTCTACAAGGTTGAGGAAAATAATTGTAGACAGTGACGGAATTTGATGACAAAGTTAGGGATAGCTTATTTTTTTCAATTTAGATGGTTAAATTAAAATTTTTAAAAAATTTTGAGAGTATAGCTAAATTTTTAATAATTTTAAGAGATTTAATGAAATTTTTTAAAATTATGTGAAATAATTTAATTAAAAATAATCAAAATTTAAAAGTTTAATATATAAATTTTATAAAAAAATATGGAGACAATTTGATTTTTTATTTATTTTTTAAATTAAAGGTCAAAATCTGACATTCTAAACTTTTGAATCAGTGTTCGCACTAGCTCCACAAGCTTCCGCCACTTATTGTAGAAGAGTAGACTAAAAGGATTTTTCAAATACAACACTACAATAGGACTCACTCCTATCCATAATAAAAACAATTATTGTGGAGATATTAATATCTTTCTTTCTTTTTAAGAAAATTTTAAATAAATTTTAGTGTTACTATTTTTAAAAACGATGAAAAGGTGGGCTTCTAGAAGGCCTCGCACGTGCCAAACCAGCCCCGTGGATTTAGAGCCAGAAAGGCTTCCTTTCTAATCCACTCATTGTTTCGGTTGATGGGTTTGGGACCAGTATGATTTCATAAATCTGTATTATTATTTATAGGAATAATAATAATATCTTTAATTTCTATAAAGTTCAAAGAGTTTTTGTTTGATAAAACGTTTGTGAAAAAAATAATTTTATTAATAATGTTCAGATGTATTTTTTAAGTATATTTAAAATTTTACAATTAAATAATAAAATATGGATTAATTTCCTATACACTGGCGGTGGAAACTGAAAGTTTACACAAGCGCCTTAGTTTTAGGTATAGAGTTTACGGGTTTAGGTGTAGGGCTTTAGAATTTAGGGATAGTTGTTTCAATTTAAGGTTTAAGATTATAATTTAGGGTTTATAGGTTAGGGTTCAGTTTTTAGGGTAATATGGTGAGGATTTAGGTTTTAAGCTATAAACCCCAAATTATAACCCTAAACCTTAACTTAAAACAACTATCCCTAAATTCTAACCCCCTACACCTAAACCCCTAAACTCTACACCCTAAATTAAGTCCCTATACCCTAAAATTAAGGCGCTTGTGGAAACTAAAGTTTCCACCGCCTGTGTATAGAATACTTATCCATAAAATATTTGATATCATTTTAAAATTTAATTATGTTTGAACTCCCAATAAAAGTTGAGTGATCAACTTTCATTTATGTTTCGAATTCAATATCCTAGGAAATAAAAAAAACATTAATTACTTTTTATATCAATTTTTAGTGCTAGTTATTCTATTCAAATTGATTAAAATATTTGTTGAGTGTTTTAATTTAATGAGTCTAAAAAAGATAAAAAAATAAATAAATATAAAACGAGTAGTAAGTTTGGATATTCAAATATGTTGGTTGTAAAAGTTAAACAGGTTTTTTTTCTGATTCAAGTAAAACAGATTTAAATCATATAAATTCGAATTCATATATAAATCTATGAAGGTGGAACTTTTAGTTATAAAAGATTGACAATTAACATTTTGATATGTTCGAAATAAAAATATATATATGTAAATAGTGCCTAAAACTGCAACATCAAACTAAAAAATTCAATTAAAAGATAAAGTAACATATGGGAAAATATCTGAATTCCTACCGTTTTAAAGCCACAAATTCAGTGAAAGAGAAAGTGGACTGTTTTTATTATAACATTTTCCCGCAAATATTTTTAATATTATTTACAGACCTGGCATTTAAAAAACATTAATTTTTAATCTAGTATCCATTTCTATAACTCATATGACTGATATAATGAATTTTTAATTTTTTAATAAATTTTTATAAAATTCATTCAATTAAATAAATATTATTTCACGAAACTCATCATACCAAATACACACGTTTTATATAAGTATTAAAAATAAATACGCTGAGAGGAGAGCTTGTCATTCAATATGATAAATTCAAAAATTAGGTGCTAAATTAAAAATTAATATTTATTGGTGTTTTATCAGGAAACAATTAAAAACAGAATATTTAGATAGAAAAAAACTTTTATTAGTCTTCTAGAAACCTTGGCACGCACGGTAGAGGAGGCACTTATTGAAAAAGTCGGGACGTGTGGAGTCCCACGGGAAATGGGACCATTGGACATGTAGTTTACTATTTGTTTATGATGCTTTGATTCTAAATAATTTTAGAGTTTTAATATAAATAAATATTAGCTTTAGCCGCGCGCCTCTTGGTTTCTCCAGCCATATTGCGGCCACATTCAAGCAAATTATTTGGATTTTATTAATTTAATTCAAACAAACTATTATTTTTATTATATTCAATTAAAAATTACAAATATTAAAAAAATATTTTTAATGTGTAAATAAAATTATTTTGAATAACTTATAATTTGAATACGGGGTTAATAAAATCTTTTTTAAAAAATAAATCGCAATTTAATTATTTGAACAATCTTCATTGTCACTCACTAATTTTCTCCATATTTACACACACAATGATTGAAGAAGAATGAAAAGGATATGTGCATGACAAAATGAATGTAAATGGTAAAAAAGTGTCATATTAAATCCATTTTCTGAGTATTTTACTTAGAAATTTGTACAGTAAAAGGTAAATTTCTTTTCAACACTACTATAAAGTAATATTTATAGCAAAAAATACATGTGAATTACAAGATAGTATTTGTTTATATTTTTAATCTTTTGATAAGTCACACACTTTTACAGATAAAGTTGTTTGAACTCGAACCTCCTAAAATGAGCATTATCTTTTTTTTTACTAGAACCACTCATTCAATTCAGTCAAAATACATTTTAAATACAAATTTACCCATAATTTTTTTCTTTTCTACATATGAAATGTTATTGCATTACCAAAAAATTATATAGAAAATATTTAAATTTATCGCTTGATTTATTATAAATATAAATATATTTTAACTATAAAAAGATTCATATTTCATTGGTCAAACTCTCAAAATGGTCTCCACTTTAGCCATATAAAACTTAGTCATCATACTTTTATTTATAAATACTAAATTTTGAACCCCTATATTTTTAAACCAACAAATGTTTCAATGAAAAAAGCGGATGATGTTTATCTTAGAAGATACGAGTTTAAATAACTTTGTTTACAAAGTGTAGGTTCATTGTCAAAAGATTAAAAATATATATGAACGGATACTACTTTATAATTACCTTTTAGAATAAATTTGACTAAGTTGTAATAATTTTCCATTGTCTATATTTTTTTATTTTAAAATATTAATCCGATATTAACCGTGTAAATGTTTTTTTTTTGTCAAAGAAATAGACATGATTCGGTGAAATAGAATGAATTTGGTTAAGTTGTATTAGTTTTCCATGTGGTGTTGAATGTTAGGTGAAATTCTTGACGTGTCAACAATTGGATCAAGTTTTTTAAATTGAAAAAAAAAATCAAAAATCAAATGTTCACAAATTAGAGCACAAGACTAAAATTTCAAAACTCGGTAAAAGTACAGGGACCACTGACAGAATTAAACCCTATTTCATTGAATAACTACTCTAAGTTCAGCTAAGACTGAAGACAAGGCAGGAGCAGCTGAGTGAAGCCGGAGAGGAAAATGAAGAAAAAATGGCTTTGAATTCTAAAACAAGATCTTCTAGAAGGTTTTGCAGTAAAAACGAATGGGAAAAATTAAAGACAGCAAAGCGGTGATGTCGGAATCCAAAGGCAAAACCAACAGACAAAACATACCATACCACACACGGTTTTTTTTTTTCTTTTCTTTTTTCCCTTTTACTTGCCTTTTCATTTATTTTTCTTCAATTTCCGATTTTTTCTCTTTAAAATCGTCGCTCATATCTTCTAGCCTTTGACCCTATAAATAAAATACATTCATCAAATGAGTCGTGTCGTTGTTTAATTTCTCCACTCACCGAACCAACTCACTCGATTGTTTTGCGCTTCCTTTTCCCTAATGTTTGCAACCCTTCCTTCTCCTTTCGTCGCTAAACCCATCCACAGTTTCTCTCCCAAGAAGACCGTGACCGTCAGGAATTCGGCCACCGCTACGGCCAACCACAACGCGTCGGCGTCTGCGACGGCGTTGGCGGGAAGTTTATACGAGATACTCAAGGTGGAGAGAACAGCGTCGTTGAACGAGATCAAGACGGCGTACCGGAGCCTGGCTAAGGTGTACCATCCTGATGCGATGGGATCCTCGTCGGACGGCCGTGATTTCATTGAGATACGAAACGCCTACGCGACACTGTCGGATCCGATGGCGAGAGCCGTGTACGATATGTCGTTGGGGGCACGTGCGAGGCGTGTCAGGACTCGGGTGTACCCGACCCGAAGATGGGAGACCGATCAGTGTTGGTAGGAAAAAAAAGAAATAGTAGGGGAAATTACGGTTTTTTGCATTTGCTGTTGTGATTCGTGAAAGATGCGCAGATGTTTTTTGGGAGTGAATCGTGGACACGTCACATTATAATGGCAATGTATTGCTGTAAATCCATTCTTCTTTGTTTTGTTTTATCGGCGGGAATTCTGTAAATACCCATTTTTTCCCTATATATTTTGATGTTTCTGAATTATGGAGCTTCAGGTGATTTAACTTCAAATAGAAAAAAGACATGTTATATGTAACTGATATTTTTCCCATTCTTGGATCCCAAATCGGTGTCACCGCTACCCGTCGTCATGTTTGCCGTACGCCCGTTGTTAATGCTGCTGTTCGATTTTTCTCTTCCGCTGTTGACGGCCGATGCAACCTGCTTCTCCTTCTTTCGCCCGATAGTGTGGCGGTTCCTTTTTTTCTCTTTGTTCCGGGCTTTCAAGGCCCCTGATTTGTTTATTTTGGATGTTTGTTCTTGGTTTCTATTACCATGCTTGTATGAATGTTTTATCAATGAAGTTTCTCGTATTTGATAAAAAGAACTAAACCCTAGTACCTTACAATTACTATAGTATTTATTTTTATTTACCAGTAAATCATTTCAAGGATAAAAAATCATAAAAATAAATATTAACTTGTGCTTAGTACACTATGACTTAAATCGATTACCACTTAATTATAGGGTTGATATTAATTTGATTATTATACTTTCACCTTTAACAATTATAATTTATACCGTATAATTATTTAAGTTGTTCCCATAAAATCTAATGGAAAGGTTGAAGTTGTTAAATAAAATTGATACAATTATACATTTAGTCCATGTTATTTACATAATCTATTAATTTAGTTCTAATTTTAATTTAATAAAATAAATTAATTATTTAATTAGATGGTGACACTTGTTAAATAACTTTAACTATTTTTATATAATTTATTTTACTTTAACTATTTTTATATAATTTATTAAATTTATTTTCTTCGCCTAATAAGATGATTATACCTTTACCACCGATAACAACCCCTGCTCCCTTTGTGAGAGAGGACGGCTTGGATGATTAGAATCTAAAGTTAACGTTATTTTAAGTATATAACCGATCTTTCATTGGTTCATTTCAAACTTATTTATGATTTCTGCATTAAGAAAACGGTTCTTATGGAAACGTCATTGATTTATATATTTGGATTGATCCACTTTAATTTCTTATTTATCGATTTCAATCAACCCTAGCTTGCTTACAAATGTTTCAACTCATCAATCCTTTAATTAAGATATTAAAATTGTTATACCTAATATGATCCCGCTATAACTAATTCGAAAAACCGCTCACTAAATCTTTTAAGAATATTTCTCCGGAACCATTCATCATACCATAATCAATGGCACCAATCAACCAGACCTTTAGAGTATGACATACGAAAGTCTTCCAGAGTAATCTCATCTTGAAGCTATACTAACCATAATAAAACAGACACCAAATCCAATTAACTCACCAACTAAGTTTATTAACGGACAAACATGACTATTTTATCAATCCATAACATACTACAAGGTCTAAATTTAACACCATCCTCAGACTTCCCCCTATATATATATATATATATATATATATATATATATATATATATATATGTGGGGAAGCCAACTTCTTTCAAGTTGAACCACACATAAAGAGTCATGTTGAATTAGATTACGAGCTGTGTTGTTGGATCAATCCAAAGTAATACATAACCTTTATGGTAATTCAGGTATCATAAACAGTCCACTAGAAAGAACCCAATCCGTTGAATGGCATGGTTAAGATGTCAACCCTTGGGGCTGACAATTGAAAACCCGATGCTTACAATGAAACAATAATTCATTGATCTTTACCTAATTTGTCATGATGAAATAGTAATGCTTTGGCATCAGACAAGGAAAACAAGCACATCCCTGCGAGTTAAAGCAATCAGTTTCTAAACCTAATACTCAGGGACGAACGCAAGATTTTATGTTAGGGAACGAACCAACAAAATTTTAGGGGGCGAAAATAAATTTTTAGGGGGCGACCGCCTACTCCAGCCCCCTCGGTCCAACCCTGATTGTACTCGCCAAAACTAACCATCGATCGATCTGATAAATATCCACACAACTAACCAATCTCATAAATAGAAAATGTTAAGGATCAATGCAGGATGTAGAGTCTGCTGTCCACCTGCAAAACCAACCACGTGATCATCCATGGCCATGGGGACATACATATCCGATTAGTCAGGGCTTGGAACTGTTGTATAGCCCAGATTTGGAAGGAGCATAATAAAAGGGCACAAGGATTTGTGGGAGGCACTGGACAGGCCAATTGACTTCTATGTATAGAATGAGATTTAGAATGTTAGTGAGAATTGATTGTATAGCTGGTATTGTGATTGTTTTTTTATAGTTTTTTCTTTTTGCAATTTGCTGCATTTATTATTGATAAAATTATAAAGAAATATTTACAAAAATATTTTAAAGATCAAAGGCCAAAGTGATAATAAAGAGACTACAATTATAAAATGAATAAATGTTAGAGTTACATTGGATGAGAATTAGTAGTTAGTTAAAAGAGTAAAACAAACAAGCAACGAAATCAGTCTCTCAATCTTATAAAACTTCCCTTCAATTTCTTGTCCCTTTAATCCACCTAACAACACAAATTGAATTTCAATCCCCTAACGTCCAATTATTCTTCAAAATAATGTAACGCGATTGTGCCTATCACGTCAACAATAAAGTACATGTGGACTGTCACGTTAGTATTGTAAATAATTTAACGGTCTAATCACGATGTTCATTAAATTAAAACAATTTGACCAAAAAGGGTTGGGTCAAATTTAGTTTGAAGAAAAAAGAATCATGCTAAAATGGACAAAAAAATATAAACATCAAGGTCTAAATTTGTCATTATACATTTTATACTCTCCCATGTCCAAAATCCTACTCCACCTTTCTCTTTATAAACACCCCTAAATCTTATAAACTCACATAAAAAAATCCTCAAAAAAAAAAACCATAAAGCTTTTTTTTCTTCTTCTTCATAGGCTACAAAAGATGTGTTTGTGTTGTAGAATATGCATGCTTATCACATGCATTATTATAGTGGCAGGGATGATGGGGTTGTTGCATGGGCCTGAGGTTTTCAGGAATAGGCTTCAAATGTTAAAGGATACATTGCATGGGGATTTTTGTGATCCTAAATACTATTATTGTGGAAGGCCTTTCTTGGGTTATGTAGCTCCTCATCCTTCATAAATTTCATGGCCTTTTCAAATTATATTTTCTTTCATTTTGTTGTTTTAAATTCCATATTATATAACTATAAATAATTGGGATTGTTTCTTTCTTGTTGGGATTTCTCAACTTTATTTCTCTTGTTACTTGTTTGTTTGTATTGTTGTTCTTTATGTTTTTGATACAAGTTTAAGTAATATGTAATCTTTTTATTATTAATAAAAACAATCGAATTACACCAAATGACACAAAACCATTCGTGTAGCAAGCAAGATCCAGTAACCTTGCGTGTTGGCCACGTAAGAGAAAATATCAAAAATATTGAGCAGCAAAAAAAGAGATTTTTTTTAAAAATATATATGAATTAGTCATAATATCTAATGATTAACCGATTCTTAATAATAGATTACGGTTAGCTAAATTTAATAATCGCTATAAAGATTAACCGATCGTTTAGGCTAAACGTACGGTTTAATCATCCATGAACACCCATAATTTATAGTGAGATATGATAAAAACCTAGAATAAATTAGGAGTAAGAATCCAACTAAAATGCTAAACTTTTCAAACTTAGGGACTAAGTCCATTGTGTCGCACACAACTTGTATTTGGGTTGATAGGGCTATATTTTGGACTCACTTGTCCATGCTTCATTAGACTTCTATTTTTAATCAAATCTTAAATTCGTTTAATTAAGTCAATTTTAATCCATGGTAAAATAAATTAAATGTGATAAAATTGTTTTTTAATTAAATATTTTTACATAGTTTAATTCTAATTTGATTAAAATATAATAATTTTATTGTACTAGAATATATGTAAAATTGTTTAATTATTATTTTATTTTCTAACTATAATTTTGACAATAATAATTTATTAATTTAATTTCTCTTTTGGAATCAATTATTAATTCTTTTGTTCAATTAAATAATAATCCAAAATAATTTCCAAATCTCACATTCCATTACTGGGAAAATAAAATCACTTGAATAAGTAATCTTCACAATCTATTTATCATATATGTTTATCAAACAGTTCATAATTTAACATGCATATCGTTTAAGAGTTGTAATAAATGAGTGAATGCACCATTTAACCATAAATAACATGATATATATAAAATAATACATTATTAAGTTCTAACTATTCGTTTATTAGTTACACAATTATTTCGATCACAAAATCATTCCACCAAAATATCATGTCAAACTGTTACATTTATAAAATTATAGAAAGCTAATTTCGTAACAGGTAGTACAGTGACATTGTCCTCAATATAGTACCATCATCATATGATATATGTTCACTTGATTTGATTTTTTTATCTTAACATTTCATTATAATCCATATTAATGAAATTTATCATTACACATAGTAATAATTAAACCATTCATCATTGATAAGTGACTCATAATCATGTTTCATTTTCATAAACCATACAATGTTATTGAACGAATACTATTTACTCATTTCATTTCTATAAATACAACTATATCATGTATGGGTTACATACCCAATATATAAACTACCAGCTTACTACTTTGAGATATGTCACTTCTTGATATATCAAAACATGCAAATCACACATATATAATCTTACATTTACTCAAGATTAAGGTAAAAAAAATGAATGTCACAAGTGAATTAAATTTATAAATGGATCTAAGATTAATTTATCTTAGCTTTAGTCCGTTGTGTTATCCAACTCCATCAATCACATTTGTCTCTATTCGAAAGTCAACCTGATTCGATAGCTAAAACAAGATATCTCCTTCTCTGATAATAGTTTTAATATGAATTATTTTTATAAGACAATTCCATGGACTAGGAACTTGTTTACATTACCTACTAATGTAAGTTGTCAACAATCTTTATAACGTACCTTATAATTCGTTAAACTGTTTGGTAATCAATGAGTCGATGTTTTTTATTATTATTTTACATGCAAGACATAATGTGTATAAGAAATAAATAAATAAAATATATAATCTTTTTAAATAAATCAGTTCAGATGGACATAATGATTGAGCGAAACAAATATTAAACTAAGGGCACAAAAAATCCTAACGTTCTTCCACTTTCCCCAATGAAATAAATGTGTTATATTTCAGATTCTCATTCTCTCGATGTGTTTTTCAAAACTCTAGCAGCTAATCTTGATAAATGAATATGTAAGGTTGTCCTCAGATGTGATATTTAACCATACGGCAATTTGAGCTTGAAAATGTTTTCTTTGTAGGTCGACAGCCCATATCACAAAGGCTAAGGGCCTAATCCCACAACTCAAAGCCCAAGGTACCCTAATCCCAAAAAGTATAAACTCCTTTTTGCAAGCAAAGTTGGTACACTTTCCTATTGTTTTTATGGATGGATAGATGGATTAGGTCAAATTTATGAAGCAAATTAAATTTGGGTAAAACACCCCTATAGTCACCTAACCATATGTATAGTTCTATTTTGACTACTGAATTATGAATTTTGTCAGTCATGTCACTTAACTATTAAAATAGTATCAAACAAACCACTCAAAAGTTAAAGGAAATAATGACATGGTAGTTAGGTAAATTTATATAATTGCTCATTTAGTTCTTTATATTTACACCATCGATCAATTTAGTCATGATTTTAAAAAATTCAATAAAACTAACCATCAATATTTATAAATCATTTCAATTTAATCTTAATTTTATTTAGAAATAATATAATATTTTCCCCTCTAATCTGATTGGTGAAAAATTAGTAAATCGAAAATGCATCCAAGGAGACTCAAAGACATGCATTGAAGTAGGGGTATAAACGAGCCAAGTCGAGCTCGAGTAGTGCTGAGCTCGACTCAACTCGTTAAGAATTTGAGTCGAGTTTAAGCTTGAGTAGTTTTTAATGAGCCTGAATATTTTGAGCTTGACTCGGCTTGTTAAGAACTCAAGTCGAGTTCGAGCTTGAGTCGAGTTCAATCAAGTTAAGTGTTGACCGAGCTTTGACCGAGTCAGACTCGAGTAGCACGCGATTTGTCTCGTATCATTTAAAGCCCTATTAGGAAAAAAAACTTTGATACACAAGTTGTGTAATTACACAAGCTTGTTAATTTTTAGGGTTTAAGGTGTTAGTTTAGGGTTTAGATGTTTAGGTTGTTCGATTTAAAATTTAGGATTTATATTTTAGGGTTTAAGACTTATGTTTAGGGTTTATATTTTAAGAATTTAGATTTTAAATTAAAAAAAATCAGTATATTATATTTTCGAGTCGGATATCGAGTAGCTCGATTCGGCTCGTTAAGAACTCGAACCGAATTAGAGCTTGAGTCGAGTGTTGGCTGGTTTGACTCGAGTAACTTGCGTTCCGTCTCGTCTCATTTACAATCCACATTAAATTGATCGACTTGTGTAAAAATAACTGGCTATTGAGCCACAGAGCCAGACTCAATTTTTGGTTAAAAGAATGAATCATGGTTGGCCATTGAGCCAGACTCAATTTTTGGTTAAAAGAACAAGTTTTTATTATAACTCATCTAAAGAGGACTAAATTGATCGACTGTGTAAAAATAAGTGGCTATAGGGGTAGTTTACCTTTAAATATTCCGTGTGATGTTGGACTGGGGATTTGTAGTTTTAAAGCGAACAGGGGAAACAGGATCTCTCTCTCTCTCTCTCTCTCTCTCTCTCTCTCTCTCTCTCTCCCAGTCTTGTTTTGTTGCTTAGCTTTAAAGCCATTGAACACCTCCATTTGAATTTGGATCCCCCTAACGTCCAAGTATTTTGAAGCATTCCCTTTCCCTCCTCCCCCTTCATTCACACGTTTTCTTCTTCTTTTTCTCTCTTCCAGTTCCAGATCCAAAACCCACCCTTTATAAACACCCCCCAGGTGTTTGTTTGGAATAAAGAAAGATGTGCTGCGGGAGAGTATGCATGCTTTGCACTTGCTTGATCCTAGTGGTGGCGGCCATTGGCTTGCTGTTCGGTTTCGGGGTTTTCAAGAATGGCTTCCACAAGCTCCAAGACACATTCCACGTTGATTATTGTCACCCTAAATTCTCTTCTTGTGGAAGGCCTTTCCTGGGTTATGCATCTCCTCCTCCTCATTTCTAAATTCCTGCTGTTATGATTACAAATACTTGGGGTTTCTTTCTTTCTTTGCTGGGTTTTTTTATCAGATTTAATTCTACTCTTATTTGTTCATATTGTGCTATTATTCGATACAATCAAGATTGAATCTCAATCATCTTTACGAACAATATAAGATTGAAGATTGGTTGGCCACAAAATCTCATCAAAATTCTTTTATCAGTTCATTAATGGCAATGGGTGCTCCACAGTCCCCTTCTCAAAACCACCAAACGTTTACGTAACAACCATGCTCTGTTTTGATGGATTAGGCCATATTTGTTTAAACTTTAAAGCTCAAATTCTGATTTTGGTGTCTCTACTATTGTCAATGTTAGGATTTAGTCCTCTACTTCACTCTAAAATATTAAATTGCTATATTTTTTTGGGTAAACTAACCCAATGACCACCATACTATGGTAAATATATTAAAATGACCACATTAAAAAAATCGACTCAATTGACCACCCAAACTATTGAAATTGGATCAATGTGATCACCCGTCGTTAATGGGCTAACGGAAGGTGACGTGGCAGTTAAAAAATTAAAGGTATAATTACACATTTGGTCTTTACTATTTACACGTGTCAACACCTTATTGAAAGAATGTGTAATTATACACATTTGGTCTCAATTTTAAGATTTTAACACTAAATTATAAACACTACAAACCAAACTTCTAAACTCTAAATAATAAACTAAATCATTCATTCTTAATCCCTGGTCTCTAAACAAGATTTGATCGTAATAATCTTAGTTACAACTATCAATTTTGTTGTGGAATAATTATGATGGTCTCCAGTGCTGCTTCTAGGTAAATTATGCATTGGATTTGGTCAGTCATTTGCTTCTTTTTATTCAATTTTGAAATGTCACAACTGGATTTTGAAGGGTTCTTGATATCAATCCAGAATAGACCTGAATGTTTATTATGAGATTTTAGGGTCTGTTTTTTTCTTTCTATTTCATGGAAAGAGGCTTCTCATTCTTTTTTTTGTTGATCGGTAAGAATATGAAACATTTACAGAGCATCTAGTTCGGTGGCATTTTCGAGTCAAAAACTAAAGTTTAGTGTTACATTTGTACTTTTTTAAAGTTCGGTGGTATTTTCGAGTCAGTGGCTATAGTTGAGTGGTATGTAGTGTAATTAACCCTAAAAAAATAATGAAATGCTCGCGAACTTATCGAGTCGAGTGAGGCCTTGCTCAACTCGACTCGTTAAAATATCGAGTGGAGCTCAAATTCGAATCGAGTCAACTCGAGTCAAATATTGATCGAGTTTTGACTGATTTGATCTCGAGCCGTTTGCGAGCTGCTCAACTCAATAAGCACCATTAGACATATAGGTTAATGGTGTCCCATTAAAGGTATAGATGATGGATGGTATTGTATACAATCAAAAAGGGTCATTGTTATCGACAACCAGTTGGTCTAGCGGGATGAAGCGCTAGGTCTTTTAAATAAGATTAGAGATTTGAATCCTAACGTTGTGAATAGAGAAAATTGGGTTAGGAAGGTCGCCCTATATTAGACCTTTACAGAATCCAATCCAAATTAATCGATCAATGAGTCAGATACCAATGATTAAACAGGCCTCATATTGGAATCCTGAAGTTAGTTTTCTATCATAATTCAGGCGATTGTGCTTTCCTTTTGTTTGCACCTTTAAAGAAACTCTATTGCAATTGTTTATTATAATGTTTTAGTTGGTACTCTGCATTACCGTAATATATTCTATCATATATACCTTTATGTTGAATATTGGACTCTTATTAGTTTATCATTTTTATCTCTTTTTCTTTCAGGCATTTGTTGATAGTGGTGCGCAGTCGACTATAATTTCAAAAAGCTAGCGTTGTGGGTATGTGCTATAAACATGTTCCGTTTTTTACATGTCTAGCAATCCCTTTGCTTTAGGCACTATGTTACTCGAACTTGAGTGTATACTGAATATGAGAATGTACCCCCACATGAGTATGGTTAAATTTTTCCAAAATTTTTCATGTATTTGGAGATCTTTAGGGGTCGTATCCACATATCCAAAATTCTCTACTTGGTATGCATTCGATTTGAACTATTCATGCACAAGTATTGCAATGAAAATAGTGTCATTTCAGCAGGTTTTATATGTGATGCTGTCTATAGCCGCGATCATCGTTAACATACTACGACTGACTGTAATCGTTACACAAATGCATCAGTCAAGACTCAAGTCCAAGGTAATACAAAGTACAAGACTGCAAGCTCAAGTGCTCCAGCAAAAGCAAACCAAATCCGAATAGTTTGATCTTTGATTCGAGCAGGGCTCTGCTCAAACTTTTATATAGTTGTCAATCAAGCTAAACCAAGTTTCAAACAACTTCAAGTCGAGCTCAAGCTTCTAACTGTTCGAGCTGTGCTCGACTTGATTGCAGCCATACTACAAAGTACAAACACCATCATATATAGAATACCTTTCGCTGTAATAAAATTTAAAAAGAACATTATAAGGGTAGTTTACAGAAAGTTCACTCAATGCCTCCCAATCAAAACTTTCATCCAAAATTAACCTCTAAAGAATACTCTATCACGTTCTTCATTCATTCTTTTTTTCTTTTTCAAGGGTTCGTTGTAGATAACTCCTAAAAATCCTTTACTCGGATAACAAAATCTCAAACATATTAGAAATAACAGAGATCAAGATTCAAAACCTTTCTGCCAATCTAGCAGAAACTTGTCTAAGTTTAGAGTAAACTTTACCAGCAAGGGAACCTAAAATGAGGCTGCAAAGAGAATCCCTAGCAATCTTGATGTTGGCGAAAGATCCCAGCATATGAATCTTGGTGTCAGCAATGACAATCCTAGTCTTTGTAGCGTTCTCGATCGCAAACTTAGTTTTACCGCCTTTCCCAGACAATCTTCCTATGGCACGAGACAAGTGCTCCCCTCTAAGTGTCTTGACATCCTTGATTTCAAAAGATTCCACATATAGCTCATCCAATCTCAAAAGAGCAATGGCATCTGGAACATCAAAACCCAACATGAAAGCCTGGACAAAGTCTGCACATTTTTGTAGGTTACTAATGTCAGGTGTGTCTTGTCTTGTTTTCAGTTCAACCTTCCGAGCTTTGAGATTCATACGGATGTCGATCTTCATCTGTTCGTAGATTGGAGTATAGATATCCATCCAGTATTTCTTGAGAGGTGAATACCTGTGAGGTGGAACCGAAACCTTTCTGAACTGGACTCGACCGTCGGACATCTCGTGAGCCTTAAGAGGCTCAAATTTTGGCTTTGGGGGCAATGGATTTGATTCAGGTTTAGGTTCAGAAGACACTGTTTCAATCTCCATGGTGGCAGATGCTTCAATAGACATCTTTATGTTACTACAACACAAGCTGGTTGGAGTCTGAACAAGAAGTAATTTACAGAAAGCTCAAGTTATGATTGGAGTTCAAAGTAAAACATTCATGAAAGAAAACATCATCAAAGCATGGTTGTAAAAACCAAATCAGACCAACTGATTGAACTGGCAATCAAGTTGATTTGATTATGTTTTGGTTGATTTTCACCCTTGCTCTTTTTTTTCAATAAAAAACTCATTTTTAGCTTTTTAATTAAAATTTTAGTATTTTTTATTAATATATATATATATTTTAATTCAGCTCGGACCTTTCAACCATGCCTCTAAGAAATTGATTCAGTAACGAAAACACTATCAAAAGAACATAGCTAATGGCATACATTATGTTACTTTGATTAAATTCTTCCTGTAAACAACAAAATTTTATAAAAATAAAAACTTCAATACCCAAAAGAACAAATCTTGCATTAACGCATTAAAAAAATCTTCTACACATCACATATAGATGAATACCAAATCATTGGAATTGAAAATTAATAAAAATAAAAGAAATTAAAAGGTTGAACTAACCTGGACAGGATTTGAAAGGCTAATTCGGCCTTCAAAAGAGAGAAAAGCTCCAATCGACGTTAGCTCTAAATAGCGGCAGTCAAGCAGAAAGGAGAATAACTGCCAACGAGAGCTTAAAAACCTAAAACCCTTTGGCTGTACGAAACTGTGTTTTTCAATTTTGGGCTTTAATTAAAAGAAATCTCTTTTCGTTTGTAAATTGTAGTCCATAGGCTTGCAAATCAAGCCCAATATGGCTGGATAGTTAGGTTTATTACTTTTTCAGTACAGTAGTTACTTGAACAAGTTTTTTTTATCATTATAATTTAGTAATATTTGTGTTCGGTTTTAAATCTGGATTAACTCATATATGTACAGATTAAATTTTTTAAATTTGAGTCATCTAGGTGAAAAATGTTATTGTTTATCATTGGAACCACTCTTTGAATTCTAGTAGGACTGAGCATGCCAAACTGAAAACCGATCCAAACCGAAGTGTTTAGACGGTTTATTATTTACCAGCATAAAAACAGTGGTTACCTAATTGAATTGAATTTAAATTTTTAATTAATTTTAAATATTTTATAATGTGAAAATATGTATTTTATACTAAAGATAGTGAAATAACCTTTAAAATGTTATATATGAACTATTCATTGTTTTTTTGTTTACCTGAAAATTTAATTTAAAAAAATATTTATAAAAATATTTTAAAACTTTATTAAATAATGTTTAAAAGTCATCAAATAAAGTTATTTTTAGTCAAATAAAATTTAAAGTCTTAAAATCTAAGGCTAATATGGAAAACTGATAACTGAGATTAACCGAATCGAAAATTGATGGATTATTTTTTTTTATCGAACCGAACTGTATACACCCCTATGTTCTGGATCAAGTTTTTTTTTTTAAAAAAAAATATATATGATAGAAGAATGTGTGGATTAAATTTTTTATTTTTAAGATAAATTGCATAAATAGTCATTGAACTTTTAAGATACTTTCGTTTTAGTTACTGAACTTTTAAAACTTATAATACAATTATCGAACTTAAAGAATTAAAACCTCTTATCTTACTTAAAAAATTTAGTGTCTTGTCTTACTAAACCGGTTGATAGTATTTGGCCTTTTCTATGTTTATCATCCGGAGGAGTTTGAACTTGTTTGTACTCATATATATGTTGTGTCCCATGTCCATGCATCGTAGCTCTCATACAGTGTGACAATGTAGATTTGATTTTGACAACTTATGAGGGTGATTTATGATTGTGATCAATCAACAAAATTATAGCTTTTGCCATTGAGTGCAACTAATGGCACGGGTGTTCATGGACGGCTAAAGATTATTGGAAATTTCGGTTTGACATTTTGATAATCTATTATCGTCTTGTTTAAACTGGTTATCACTTAAACAATTAATCGGTTTATTCGGTACAATTATTCAGTTAATCATGAAACGTTTTATATATTTATTACTACTAAATTTAATAATTTAAAAATTCAACCAAATAAAACTTTCAATATTTATATTTAAAACTCTTAGAAATTTATAACAATTAAAAGTTTAGTAAAATTATATTAATTATACAAATATTAGTAATAATTAATAATTTATATTAATTACACAAATATGTGTATAATCAATAACATGATATTAATATAATTTAATATTATTATATTTTATTTAACAATCACGATAACATAAGCATGAGCTCAACAGAGTTATTCAAGCGCAAATATAAATAAAACAAAGACACGACAACATGAAACGTAAAAGGAGCTGCAAAATCAAAGCAATGTCTCAAGACACGAACTGCATGCAACCACAATGGAAACCCAACAAAAACAAAAGGATGCAACGCATATCTCACTATATCTTAATACTAGAATAGATGCATGCTTGAATAAGCGTACACTACACGTTTGATAATTACTAATAATTTAATATTATTATAAAATATAGTTTTAAGTATGGTAATTACACATATATTAGTAAAAATCAATAATTTAATATTAATATAAAATTAATACTAAATTTTTTATCGGTTTTTTCGGTTAACCGTTTAACAAAAAATCGTAACTATTTCCGTTTCGTTTAACCGCTAATTTACCGGTAAGGTAATTATAGCGTTTTTTACTATTTTTTATCGGTACGGTTACCTACCATTTATTCCGATTATTTTTAATTTTTTAGTACGACAGGTTTTTATGAACGCCCTAACTAATGGGCATCAAGACGTAGCTATGCATGATCTTCATGTTTTACACAATTAAATGGTGGGAAATGCAGTGTTGTTTGTACATGAAATGTTCATACAAATCCACAAGCATCTTCTGAAATTTATAACTTAGAAATGGCCAACTGGGAGAGGATAATATTAAAGAGAAACACCCCCCACCGAACTATTCCTTCAGTTCTCCGCCGCGAACCACCGCTCATGACCCCTTTCTCTTTTCTCACAAAACTTAGTCTAGTGTTTGCTTTTTCTTTCTTGCAGGGGGTTTAGTCATATTGAGCTGATACCAAGATAGAAAATATTAAATTCGAAGTTCGAATGTTGGATTCAACAATCAAAGTTTAAATTCAATTCGAAATAAAGTAATTATATATTATACTCTGCTGTAAAGGGTTAATTATTCGATTACGCTTATTGTGTTGGTATTATACATTTGAACATGTTTTAAGTTCAAATCATTTGTTTATACTATGAACAACACAAAGTCAGATCTTTGGCACTGAGAGATTGAAACAGAAATGGGAATAATCAAACTATGTAATTTCTTATTCAGAACTAGAAGTGTTTATATTTGACATTTCTTCCTAAATCTTTTCTCTAAAGAATGGAATGAGAAATAAAATCAAACCCCTAATATATTTAAAGAAAAAAAATTCTAATTATGGCTCACCACCAAAGGACTTCTAACATAGTGATATCCATCAGACCATGTCAACACCCCAAATGCATATCCTTCTTCATCTGCATCTTCTTCAGCTCCCCGCTTTGTTTTAAATGTAACTTCAAATTTCAACTCTTCACCGATCTTCTTGAATGTCAATGTCGACGGTTTAACAGTAACCGTAACACCGGCAGGTGATCTCACATGAGCTCTATATGTCCCTGGCGTACCTACATTCTTGACTTTCCTTCTAATTGTGACTGAGCCGTGGAGTTCAGGGACTGTAATGGAAGGGTAGTTCAAGTCTGTAACTCTGTGTGATTCCGGGCAAGAGTATGGCTTGTCTGAGAACAGTTGTATAAATGTTTGGTTGTAGCCTCGAGCACATAAGTAGTTCAAGTAATCATCGGCGGTTAAGTCATAGACGAGACCGGGATCCATTGCACGGTTTGGTCTCACATGTCCTGCGCCATATTCAAATGGGGTTGCCCTTTTGTTGTCTGAATCAATCATTGGATTCACAGTGTTGTCTCTCGTCCTCGCAGTGGTCATGATCGCGGATCTTATTGCTGCAGGACTCCAATCCGGGTGAAGACTCTTGAGAAGGCCAACGATACCAGAAACATGCGGACAAGACATGGAAGTTCCAGACTGTGAGGTGAAAGGTATTCTACGTTTGTCAGACACGTCTTCCGTTGGACCGACTGCTTGAGAGAATGCGGCAATGATGCTCACTCCAGGTGCAGTTATATCCGGCTGAAAACCGATATCCAAATCATTAGATTTTCCAATCAGAATATGAACACACACTTGCAGCTATATCAATGCAATTTTACCTTAAGGATTGCTGGATCAATGATGTTGGGTCCCCTAGAAGAGAAAGAAGCCATAAAGGGTGCAGGCTTTGCATCCAATTTTGTCTTCACTGGTGTTATATATGCTGTAGGGTTCCTAGCATATGTTCATAAATATGAATGGGTTATTATGGAGGGAAAGCAATAGAACTTGAGGTAGCTTGTGGTAGAAGAAAGAAAGATACTTGGTTGAATTGACGTATGCAAAAACTGTAAGACCATCAGTGAAATTTAAGTGAGTAGCCGGAAGCAAATGAGGATCCGCTATAATCTCGTTTCCGGTTTTCTCATCGTTTGCGAGAATCATGCCGACTGCGCCTGCATGAAGAGCCTGCCTTCCCTTATCTGTTCTTGCGTTCTCTCCACGAAGACATACTAATATCTTGCCTTTAACCTTCTGGGGATCCAGTGTTCCTGCCTGACAGAGGATACTGCATGCAAAAAGAACAGAACAGCAAAAGCAGTTTTGAGTGATATTGAAATGATGCAGAATTAGAGTCTGGAGTCAAGCATGAGGCTTACGCATCGGTAGCCGACGCATCAGCCGCTTTGGCCTGCTCAGCACTGATCAGTGGATACGAATTTCTTGATTTCAATGTTGCAGCAGCAAGACTAGCTCCCTGGCAACGGATATACAAGTAAGAACATAAAGCAAACCATGCAGAGAGTTAATTAGTAGTAATTATCCAGCACGTAATCAGTGTACCTTGAGATGCTTGTTATTGCCTAGCTCAACATAACTCGTAAACTCCCTATCAAGTGTGCTAGCACCAACCGTAAACATCCATGGTGACAAGTTCGACACAGTTCCAGGAGTCGGTCCCGAGTTCCCAGCAGATAAAACGACAGAAATCCCTCTCTTAACTGCATGGAAAGCACCAATTGAGACCCCATCTTCAAAAAACTCAGCCGGGTCACCACCCAAGGACACAGAAAGCACATCCACACCGTCGCTTATAGCAGCATCAAAAGCGGCCAAGATGTCGGCATCTAAACACTGGTTACCATCGATAGGGGGCCAACAGACTTTATAAGCCGCAACACGGGCTTTAGGTGAACCACCCTTCGAAGTGTCATTGCCATAACCGAAAACACTAGCACCATGAACAAAGTTGCCACCAGCTGTTGATAGAGTGTGGGAACCATGGCCCTCGTGGTCCCTCACGGTGCGGAACGTCGCATTGAGTTTTTCGCCAAGGGCAGCAGCGTACCCTTTGTTGAAGTACTTGGCTCCGATCAGCTTCCTGAAGATTGTGACAATGGATGATGGTTTGAAGAAAATTATCTTAGACAACAAGTTAACTAAAGAAAGTAAGAAACAAACCATAGGGTTGCATAAATAAGAGGATTAAAAGGTGACAAACGAATGGCATTTGACTTTATGAATTCTATGGTCAACTGTCAACATCAAATAGAGGGGCAGAGGAAAGAAACAATGAGAAAAATAAAAGAAATGCTTTTATTCACTTTAGCTTTTTATATATAAATATTTGATCTTTCTCTTCCTCAATTGTTACTTTTATCAATATATTATCGAAAAGGAAAATTCCGGGTCTTAACTTTTTCCCTACAACAATCAATGATTAAAATACTTTACCACTTTATAATTATCATACAAAGTCTATCAATATTGACATACAGAATTTGAAAACAGATAATTTATTAATAATTTAAAGACAATGAATGTGAGATTCACATATGAATTCCACTACCAGTCCATATACCCTAAAAAGGAGGGTCAGTTTTACACCACTTTAGAAAAACTTTAAAGAATGGGCCCTTTTTTCCTTTCAAAAACTTTGCCTCATAATTGAGGTTGCTATTGCATATATGAACATGGGTTTGATTGAAAAATATTTTCATACAGATTCCCTGCAAAAACTTTTCCCTTATGTTTTCCCAATTCAGCAATGAGACAACTCATTTTCTTGCAAACAAAAAGCATGGAAGTTTTGCAGTGAAGTTTCAATAATGAAAAACCAATATATATCACGTAAGTTGATTCAATGAAGTGAACTTAACCTGTTGCAACGAACAGAGTGATCGGTGCCTCGTTGACAAGACCCTCGCCATCGAGACGGGATCGGTCCCATGCCATCGTCACTAAAGCTCTTAGATTCCGGCCAGACACCTAAATATCAGATGCCCCATCAAAGAAAAGAAGAAAAAGTCATTAATTTTTAGACAAAATATGTCAAAACATGATAGCCATTGACAAACAAACAGTGGCACACATATTATAAGAGAAAAAGGAAGCTAAAAAAGCATGTATTGTATAGTCAAAAAATCATTTGCTGTTGACCCTACCACTGTCATATTGATATAATGTCCAAAACAGATGATGCAAATTTATCTGCAGATTAAAACCAAAAAAGCTGGTTTTTTTTTCAGCTTAATCAATCTGCATTAGTTTTAAGATCATTTGAAAGTTGAAACTATTTTGTTAATGATTAAGTCAAAACAATGTCGTGGTCAACTTGAAAGTGTCATATTTGATGAAATGATTCGTTTTTAAACGTGTAAACATCAAATCAAAAAACCCAAATTTCCATGCAACAAATGAATGATAATGGATTAACAAAATTGTTGTAAAAAAATGGGAAGAAAAAGATTCAAACTTTACCAGTGTCAAGGTTTCCTATTATTGTATCTTCACCAAATCTTGCCTTTTTCCAAAGAGAATAGGGAGGAACAATTCCATTTCTCTCTAATCTGAGAAAATCCCATGATCTTGTGGTGTGTAGCTTTCTCCCTTTGTTTAGAAAAACCGAAACCACATTTGGATGCTCTACATTGATAAATGATGAACATTGAGAAATTATGAAGAAAAAAACACACATGAAAAACAGAGTAAAAAACTGAAAAACTCTTACTTGCAATCTGTGATGCTTCTTCTTCATCAAGCATAGCAGCGAAGCCATTGATGTTTTTGGTGTAGGAGTAAAAGATTTTCTCTTTTGCAGTTTCAGTGCTGGGAAAGTATATTAAAACAAATGCATTAAAAGGAGGAGGAAAATGAGAATATTTTCAAGTAATCATCAAATTATATACCTTCCCACAAATGAGCCCAGCAATTCGTAATGAGAGTTTTTGACCTCACGAAGTTCAGCCGATGTGGGATTCAGACCATGATTGTGTCCTCCTAAGTACACTATATAAGACTGCAAAAACAAGGAAAAGGAAGAGATTATCATTTCAATGAAACAAAACAAAAAGGTACATTTTGAGCATATAAAGATTGAAACTTGAGAAGCAAAAGAAACCCAGAAATAGTGATGGTAATAAAAAACCAGGAATCAAATGAAACTTGAAGAAAGAAGTAAAAATTGAGGAGGGTTTGGTTGCTTGCCTTTGTGAAAGCAAAAGCTGAAGTCTGCAAAAGAGAGAAAAGGAAGAGGGGTAAAAGCAAAGGAGAAAGGCTCATTGCTTTGCTTGCTTTAGAAAAATATTTCAATCACTGTTTCTGCTGCTGGTTCTGGCTTCTGCTGCTGCAGCTGCTGGCTATAAATACCCTGGGGTGGTGGTGGTGGAGTTGTAAAGGGACTCTGTTTTCCCCTGTTTTTAAACTCTGTTTTTGTTGCTTTGCATTTGGAAACAAATTTGCTTCTTCCCTTTGATAACGGATAGCTATGGAATGGAATTCTCCCATTTCGCAAAGCAACTTTTTAGGAATGGATTGATTTAAAGAATTTAATCCGAAAGGATTATTATTATATTTATTTCTCTTTTATAGTTATGATATGGTTGTAATTATCATGGACTCTTTTATTATTATTATTATTATTATTATTATTATTATTAATAAGTACATATAATTATATTTTCAGGTGAATTTTACAATTCGAACTCATACAAATGGGATAACATGAACATTATTGATCATTCGATCAACTAATGACTCTATTTATAATTAATGTCAAAATTAGTGGGCCCATTCGGCAATTTAATTGAAAAAGAAAACTCCTTGAATTTTATGAAAATTTAAATTAGTGGTTGAATTGTGTAATTTAAATATATACATATGCAAGAGGTCACATGAGGATTAACTTATTCTACAAATAATTATTAGATTATTAAATTTAGTAATACAATTGTATTTTTTTTCTCTTCTAAAATGTAGAGTTTCTCTATTTTAATGATCTAAATTAGTGGGTTATTACGTAATTTTAATAAACACGCGGTCTAAAAAATGTAGACGGGATCAACTCATCTTAACCTAAAATTAATTGATTAATATTTTAGAGGGTAAACTACAACGAAGGTCACTCAATTGTGGGTAAAATTATATTTGGGTCATTTAATTATTAAAAGTTACATTTGGGTCATTCAATTATGGGAAATGTTATATTTTGGTCACTCAATTATGAGTAAGGTCACTTTTGGGTCACCCTTAATATTTAAAAAAATACATCAACTTAGTCATTTTTCTTCCAAATCACTTGTATACTATCGTTAACACTAGAGTACTTCACTTGAAATCATTAATTAATCTAATACACAAATTGATATGCATTTTTAAATATGAAGGGTGACCCAATTGTAACCTTACCTATAATTAAGTGACTCAAGTGTAACCTTTAATAATTAGGTGACTCAAATGTAATCTTACCCATAATTGAGTGACCTAAGTGTAACTTTTAATAATCAGATGACCTAAATGTAATCTTACCCATAATTGAGTGATCTCTATTGTAGTTTACCCTATTTTAGAATAAACTGACGGTTAAATTTTATAATATAATCGTATTTTAGGTATATAAAAATTTTAGCTTTAATATAATCTTTATTTAGACTATTTTTTTTGCGGTAATCTTTATTTAGACTATTCCTTGTGTTCAAAAGGGTAGTATTTTTATACAGGTTACATCAATACGATCAAACAAAATTACATTCAATTCAACTTTTATTACTATAATAATAAAAAAGTTATAAATTATATTTCTTCAAATTAAAATATATTTAAAACATATACATCTAAATTTTCAAATCATCAAAAAATATACTTTAAATATATATGTTTTGAAAGTTAAAACTGAAATATAAAACTGGTTTTTTAAATGGTAAGTTTTTTTTAAAACATATATATTTAAAATATTTTTTTTTTGATAATTTAAAATTTTAGATCAAGATAATATAAATAAACTCTTTGAAAGTGTCAGTAGATTATCAATAAACTAGATATATTTTCAAACAGTACTACAAGCTGAGGACTTCTTTATTGATTTATTTCTTCCAATCAATAAAATCCTCAAAAACCAAAAACAAATAAATATTCTAAAAGGTTTGTTTTGTTGGGGTTGGGGCTATAAATAAAGGAAAAAAGTTAAAAAGTGTTTTCATCAATATTTTATATTCTTAAAAAGTTTTACATTTAACACATTTGGTAAAGAGTAGTTTGAGCCAAAAATTAGAAATTTGAGTTAAAATTAAATGTTTGACCGGTCAAAACCGTTAATTTTGATATTTGATAAAGAACGAATTAAAATAGCGGATTGAGGTAAAACTTCTAATTTTGAAAATGACAGCTAATATGAACTTTTTGAAATTAGTAGTTTTGACATAAGAGTTATAAAGACCCTTTTACCCTTAACAATTATAAAAAATCTTCAAATAACCTAAATTTTACCATTTCTATTTTAATTATTCAACCTCATGTATTTACATTGTGACATCTGTAAATTAATATTTTTTTTTCTTTTTATTCTCACACATTTATATTTATATTTAATAATTAATTAAATTGTATTAAAAATAATTATATAAATAATAAATTAATATATAGATCCTTCAAATATACTTAGTAATATTATATTAAAAATTATTTTTCATAATCTAATTAATATTAATAGATACAAAATATTGATAACTAATAAACTATTCATATAAGCATCAAATATAATAATGTCCTTATATGTCATTTTGTTTGTTTAAATAATCAAACAACTATCAACTATCAGTTAATTTACCAAACACTTTTATACAATAAACTAGTCAAATCAGCTAATACAATTAGCTATCAGCTATCCGCTAATTGTCAAACATAACCATTATAAAAATAAATAAAGTTACATGTGAAACATTGAATCTTTTCTTACTTGCATAAAAAGTAACATAATGTTGTTGTTGTTACTTATTGTAATTCATATGATTAATTGCTTCTTATTATATAGCCTTTTTGCAATAAATACGGATGTAATTAAGAGTAGGTTGTATTATTTGAGTGTAGGGTTTAGAATGTGGATTTAGAGTTAATGTTTAATTTTTTTTATGTTTTTAACGTGAGACATAATTAGGAGCAGGTGATTTTTGTTCAATAAAAACTCCACACTATATATAAACTAGTTATTTATAAATTTTGAGTACAACATATATAATTTATTTTTTAATCGAGTGAATTGAAAAAATTAAATAATTATGATAAATTATGTAAAACGTCTACATTTGTAACTACTAAAGTAATGTATAAATAAAATTAATGTATAAACATATAAAAATATTAAATTGAATCTAGAAAAACAATAATTATACTCGTATAAAACTGGGGACCATTTAAATAGTGTCAAAAGACAAAGCAATTTTCAGACATAGCATGATTATGTAACATGGGTATAATCTTCAAAAATAGTTAAATGTGACATGACATGATAAAAACATTAATATTATATAAATACACAAACACATCAATGTTTATTTGAAATAATTTATAACACATCAAAATTTATATAAAATGTAATAAATAAAATATCCAAATCAACCATCAATTGTAACGCAATGACATGATATAATAGATTAGGGCTGTTATTGATTTATTTATATGAGAAACTGTAGCAATAACAATTTGTCAAGGTCATTATTCAATATTCATTACTAGTAAAATAGAATAAGTTTTAATCTATTTAGTGCTAGTAGATTAAGATAGGGATGGACTGCAACTAATTAGGTAAATTGGATAATTTAGGTGAAAATTAATTGCAAATCATGGGCTAAGTTTCAATTAAAAGAAATTAATGTCGATAGTTATATTATCTCTTTATTCAGAGTTTGAATCAACAATCATTTATCTAATTATAAAAATAAAAATTACATAGAACTAGGATAACGATAAAAATCCAATGTTAGCATATGAAAAAGCTATTGGTGGTCTTCTAAGTTAGGAAAATTTTATCACGCTCGACGAGCACCGATAAGTACTACTAATGACGAGTACTAATGGACACCATTAATTTAATTTATAAAGATTAAAAATCTAAATGATTCACCGTATAATTATAAATTATTTAAAAATCAAAAGGTAAATTAATTAAAATTTATTGTTTTATTTTTAATTTTCTTTTAAACATATATCAAAATACATATCTACTCGTAAATTACAAAACTCTAATTTTTGTTCAATTGAAAAAATTAAAAATAAAATAATATATTTTAATTAGTTATATTTTATTTTTATTGTGAGATGCATGAATTTAATATATTTAAAAATAAAATAAAAGTAATAAATTCATAATTTTTTAGTAGCGTATATGTATCACACACAATATCAATTTTATATAAATTATTAAAAGATTTTCAAAACTGACCTTTTATAAGAAATCATATTAATATGATATGGAAATTCATATTATTTTATAGACAAAATTATTGAGAAATATTATTATTATAAAAAATTAATATAACACTATTTTTTGAGGAATAATATAACGTTGTTATTTTGAAAAAAATCGATAATTTTGGAGCTTTAAATAAGAAATTAATTCAAACGTTGTTAAGGAAAATGTAGAACTAATTTTTGGTTTGTAAATGTGCAGATATTTTGACTCAAATTTAAAATGAAATTTTCCTCAAATAAGACCATATATTTATCAAATTTTATCTTAGAATTAAAAGGGTAAATATTGAAAGCCACATTTAATTCATATAGTAATTTTGAAAATTTTCCCCTCAAATAAGGCTTATACCCTCGTGACACTCCAAAAAATAGGGAGTAAACCTTCTAGGTTTTATACAACTCAAAACCACATGAATTTTTTTTATCGTTTTATTATGTCGATTTTACAAGTGATTTTCGGTGATAGGAGAATGCGAGGTTACGGTTCGTTGATCACTGCAGACGTGCCATTGTTGTGCTCATTATGTTATTGTATCCGGGAGATAGACGTCCGACGTTTCTTAAGCACCATAGGAGCGAACGAATCTGTCTTTAAGGAAACTACGTTCGTGCAGGCCTCAACACGTTTTCTTTCGATTTTTGCTCCAAATCAATTTGATTTACATATTGTTGTATCGTCCTTAATTTTTTTATTTTAATGTTTTTTTAAATAATAATAATAATTTATCTTATTATTTATTATTAGATTAATGCTATTTTTCTAACAATCTAAAAGTAAATTTTACATTTTAAATTTTAATATAACGCCAACAGATTATCGCGTTTAAAGCATGTGATGTCGATCGTTACATTATACGCGGTGATATATGCTTTGAAGAGTGTGTCGTGATTTGCTTTCAGTGCAAAAATCGCAAGGGAACTTGGTTCTGGTTATTCTTACTATTTACCAAACGACGAATTGATTTTGTTTATTTAAATTCCTATTTTTTTATTACCATATTTACCATTGTTTATGACCAAACTTTGAGTAAAGTTGGTTTAGGAACCAACGTCTGAACATGGTAACTTTGTGGAATATTGAGGAAACCATGAGTGGTGCTTGCACAAGAATAAGGCGGAGTTCGTACGCACATGAATTGTCCATAAGTTCAAATTATTTTTTTCACAAGGTATGTTATCATGTTTTGTTTAAATTTTGGTAATATTAACACCTTGAATTATGGTGTTATTTTGGTAATATTATTATGGTAATATTCATTGAGTTATTATCTTATAAAATTTGGCCTTAAATGTGATAATAATTGTTAATCGTATTTTAGAAATATTGTAGATTTTTATTCTCGTACTAATAATTTCCTTTGAGGAATTTTATAGGGACGAACAGAATATTTAGGCGAAATCGTGATTTATTTTAGAAACAAATATCTCGTAAATAATTCGTTTCGAGAATTAATTCTTGCCGCTTTAAGGAGTTTACTTAACATTTCAAACAAGAATCAATGGAATTAAAATCAAAGGATTAATTCCTTTTAGTTTCTGTTGGTTAAACAGAATTAAGTTTGATTGATATTATGTTGTTTAATAGAAGATATAATGAGAATAAATTATTAAAATTATTTCTTCATTAGAATATTGTCTTAATTCTAATTTTGAAAAAAAAATCATCGGATTTATTTTTCAAAAGAATCTTGTATGATTCTAATATTGCGGGGAAAAACAAATCATTGAATTTATTTCCGTGAGAATCTTGTATGATTCTAACATTGCAGGAAAAAGAACTTGCTTAAGGATAAGAGAATGAAACTCATAAACGATGATTGAAAGACAAATTTAAAGTGCATGTCTAAGATTGGTTCTTTGAGAGACCTGGTATTTAAGCGTGCCTAGTGCACCACCTCTCTTTCATAAGTTACCAACTTATTGCATTGTTTATTATTGTTCTTTCTATTAAGACCATGTGAACTTTTATTTTGGGGTTTAGTTTACTAAATTTTCGTCATCTAACAAAAGTTAGAAATTACGTTTATGTTTTTTATTTTAGTCTATGACTAAATTTCTGATGTTTAACAGATTTATAATGTTATAGTTTTAGATTTTGTCTATGTGACACAATGGAAAAATTAGTAAAATTCATTAGAAATAATTTCAAACGTGGCAACAAAATATATTGCATATTTGATCATGATAAACTTGATTAAATATTTAAATGATGATCCTCCTATGATTAGAGAGAATATGGTAAATATTGCTATCACCTTCAATTGTTACTAAGATAAATATTGCTAAGACAAATATTATCATGGCAAACGTAATTGAAGTAAAAAATAACTTTAAACCACATTAGGCGGTGTGTTCAAGAAGCAAAATTTTATAAAAAAATACTTCAATTGTCATAAAATGGGGAACAAGTCTTCAAACTATAAATTTCAAACTAGAACAATGTTATTGGCATAACAATTGATATGGCAATATATTGGTTGAAAAAAATACGTTTATTACCTTCATTAACTATAGCATAAAAATAATGCTATGTGCATTTGCTTAAAAGCAAAGATGAAGCTATAGAGAAAATTATTTTCTATGAATATGAAGTTGAAGCCCAAATTTAATTAAAAGATTAAGATGGGGAGAAACTCTATATAAATAACGTTGGTACTATAATGTGCCTAACATGTGAGGAAAAGCTGTTTTATAAGCTAATTATCTTTTAAATAAAATTCTTCATAATTGAAGAGATAAGACACCATATAAGTTAAAAAAAGTCATTAAATCTTTTTACAACTATTTGAAAATGTGGGGTGTCATGCAAGGGTAAAGACCTCATTATTGAAGCAAATAGAAGTAGAAACATTGATTGTATTGGCTATATGAAACATAATAGCGTACATCAGTTTCTTGTGTGTGAATCAAAGAACTCTAAGATTTACAAATGAAATTAAAGAATGTATCATTGAAAATATATTTTCTTGTATAACTAAGGAAATTGATCCAAGTTCAACGAAATGAACTTTAAAGACTATTAATGAAAATAATACAGATGTTCAACAGAAGGTTGAAACTATAATATTGTCATGATGACAAATAAGTGTGACAAATGTATGTATGTCAAACCTGTCAAAATTAAGATATATAATCCTATATTGGTGACATACTCATTATTATATGTAACAATGAAATGGTAAACGTACCAAAGACAAGTTACATTCAATATTTGACATTGAAAGATATGAGACTAGACGATATGATTTTGGACATCTAAATCAAACTGTCACTTGAAGGTTTTATATTGACTTAGTCACACTATGTGGACAAATTCTTAAGAAATTTAGCAAGGATAATTTTAGTATAGCTAGAATTCCAATAGACACAGGCCAAAATTTGTCCAAGAATAAATATCAAAATGTTAACAAAGTAAAATATACAAGAGTCATAGACAGTTTAATGTACCTCATGAGCTGCACTAGACTAAATATTATTTTTACTGTGAGCAATTTGAGTAAATTCACAAGCAATCCAGGTAAAAATCACTGGAAAATAATTGTGAGGATACCGAAATATTTTTGATATACTCAAAATTATAAATTGCATTATTTCAGAGATTCGGATGTCCTAGAAGGATACTCCGATGCTAATTGTATATCTTATATTCAAGATATCAATGACACAAGTGGATGGAAATCTCCAAGACAAATGATTATAATCAGATCCATAATAAAATTTGAGTTTGTAATTCTAGACAAGTCTAGAGAAGAAGTCGAATGGCTTCAAAATTTTTATGGAGGATATTCTTGAACGGCCAAAGCCAGTGCCCACAATGTGCATACATTGTGATGACCAAGCGAAAATTGGTAGAGCATAGAGCTTTGTGTATAATGTTAAGTCAAGACATATGTGTCGTCGACATAATATTGTTAGATAACATTGCGGATCCACTAACCAAATGGTTAATTCGAAATAAAGTTGAGAAAACATCGAAAGGAATGAGACTAAAGCCTAAGAAAATTTAAGGCGCTATATAAAGGAAAATCCTACCTAGTTAAATGGAGATCCTAAAATTTAGGTTCAAATGGACAACTTAATTGCATAGACCTATGCGGTCACTATAGGGGTTCTAATCCTCAAGTTCATTCCTTTGATGTAAACAATGATCAAAGTGGTTTAGGCTAAGCAATGCTTTTAATGATCATTGTGTGCATTGGTGAGTCACCTATATTAGAGTGAAGTGGGGCCACTTCAAGGAGACTATTGGGGCATAGTTCTTTTAAACTCTTGTAGAACCATAGAAATGTTCACGGCCATATGAACATATCCATGAGAACTAAAAACCTTGTTAGGGAGGAAGTTGTGTGAGGTATATCATCGTTTACACAAACAACACACAGTTCAAGGACATCATGTCTACTGATCAGCTAGTAAAGTAAATATACTTTCACAAGAGAAGGTTCAAGGGTGGACACATATCTATCCTATGCAGCCATCAATCGTAGAATCTATCACCACATCGAGTCAAAATATTTTTAATTAAATCAATTTCATTCATGTGGGGGATTGTTGGAAAAATTCGATAATTTTGGAGCTTTGAATGAGAAATTGATTCAAACATTATTGAGGAAAATGTGAAACCAATTGTTGGTTCGTAAATGTGCAGATGTGCACGGCGTGGGTAACACAAATGTCTGAATCGGTCAGGTCCTTCGTAGGCTTGCAGATATTTTGACCCAAATTTAAAATGAATTTTTTCCTCAAATAAGAGCGTATATTTACCAAATTTTATCTTGGAATTAAAAGGGTAAATATTGAAAGTTACCTTTAATTCAGATTGTAATTTTGGAAATTTTTCTATAGAAGAATCAATTAATTCTCAATATTAAATGCTCCATTAGGTCAAATTTTCGCTTATACCCTCATGACACTCATATAAATAAAGGAGTAAACCTTATAGGTTTTACACAACTCAAAACCACATTTTTTTATTATTATTTTACTCTGTGAATTTTATAAGTGGTTTTCGGTGATAGGAGAAGGCGAGGTTACGGTTTGTTGATCACTGCAGACGTGCTATTGTTGTGCTCATTATGTTGTTGTATCTTGGGAGGTAGATGTCCGACGTTTTTCAAACACCATAGGAGCCGGCAAATCTGTTTTAAGGAAACTGTGTTCGTGCAAGCCTCAACACGTTTCCTTTCGGTTTTCGTTTCAAATCAGTTTGATTTACATGTTGTTGTATCGTCCTTAATTTTCTTATTTTACTGTTCGTTTAAATAATAATAATAATTTATCCTATTATTTATTTTTGGATTAACGTCATTTTTCTAACAGTTATAAATAAATTATTACAAATATTTCCATATAAATATTTATATAAAGTGATTTTAAAATAATATTAAAAATTAATAAGTAGATAAATAATTGAATTTAAAAGACAATTCTTTTAAGATATATAATAATTGATTTTAAAAACTTTATAGTAAGATCTTAATTTTATTGTATTTAATAATTAAATTGATTGAATTTAATATATTTTTTAATGAGAATGGTTTTTATATTTTTTTAATTTTAAGATAATATTTTAATAATCATTTAAATTTTTAGATAAATCATTGTTAATATATGATTAAAATATGGAGCCACATAATTTTTAATAACAAAAAGATAATGTGTTGAGCTATGAAGCTATACACATATCAAAATTATAAACCTCAATGGCCAAGCTGGTGACAGTTTCACACCATCTCGGGGACTTCGTCAAGGTGATCCACTAAGCCCATACTTATTTTTGATTTGCAGCGAAGGATTATCCTCACTGTTGAGACAGGAGAATGAGTCCATTGGTATCCGAATTAATCGTGCAGCTCCCCGTATTTCTCATCTCTTCTTTGCGGATGATAGTCTTATTTTTGGGGAAACCACTACTCATTGTGCCATGAAGTTATGGAGTCTACTTAGATCCTATGAAGCGTGTTCTGGTCAAGTTATTAATTTCGAAAAATCGGGCATCTTTTTTAGTACAAACTGTCTTGATGATGTTCAACATGATGTTCGAAGAATTTTGGGCATCGGTAACAGTTTGTGTCCAGAGAAGTATTTGGGCTTGCCCATGACGGTAGAGAGAAATAAAAAAAGGCTTTTGTGGCATTGAGAGATCGTTTTATCGCATGCATTTCATCCTAGAGCCCACGGTCGTTGTCGCAGGGGGGCAAGGTTGTCTATATAAAGTCAATTTTGCAGGCAATACCTACTTACACGATGAGTTGTTTTTTGCTACCTAAGACTCTCTGTAATGAACTAGAGGCTATTATGGCACGCTTTTGGTGGCAGAATTCAAAGGATAAAAGAGGTATACATTGGTGTCTCTGGGCCGATCTTTGTCAATTAAAAGATATTGGGGGTTTGGGCTTTCGAGATATGGCAAAGTTCAATATTGCGTTGCTTGCTAAACAAGGTTGGAGGCTTGTTCAAAACCCGTCTTCTCTTGTGGGCCGTCTCTTCTGGGCTAAATACTTTTCCTCTACCGATTTCTTACATTCCATATTGGGCTCTACTCCCTCTATCACTTGGAGGAGTATTTGGTCTGTAAAAGGCCTGCTGGAAATGGGCCTCAGGTACAGGGTTGGCAATGGAAGGGTCATCTCAATTTGGAATGACTTCTGGCTTTCAGGGCCTGTTCCAAAGAAGGTAACGTCTACTCCCTCTGATTCTATATTTCTAGTTGCTGATCTGATAGATGAATCGAATTTTTCATGGAACACTGATATGGTTCGTGAGACCTTCTTACCGGCCGAAGCAGAGGAAATACTAAACATTTCTCTGTCCTCATATTCTACTGAAGATAGTTTAGTTTGTTGTGGGGAGCATTCGGGTGTTTACACGGTTCGTAGTGGGTACAAGTTGCTACTACCTCCTATTGTAACCTCTCCCTCGGGCCAAGAGGTTTTTAAGAAGATTTGGCAAGTAAAGTGCCCTACGAAGATGAATATCCAGTGTTGGAAATTCCTAAAGAATTACGTGCCTACTAAGTGTAACTTGCGTACTAAACAAGTTCTCTTAGATCCTACTTGCCCTCGATGCTAGCAAGAGGATGAGGATGTGAGCCATGTTTTGAGAAACTGTTCCTTTGCAGAACAAGTTTGGTCACTACTGGGGTTTCAGTGTCCTAGAGTTGTCCCAAGCAGTACTTTCAATATGTGGTTATCAACAATGTTTCACAATTTTGGGAGCAACAAATATACCGAAATTCTTGTGGCCTTATGGGCACTATGGACTGCCAGAAATAAATTTATATTTGAGGGAATCAGTACAAGACCAATAGATACTGTTACCTCAATTAAAGGTTATTCCATGGATATTCAGCTGGTCTCCTCACGGTCTACTGCTTCCGAGCCATGTTCCTTCATTCGTTGGACCGCTCCTATTGATCCGATTGTAAAAGTGAACGTCGATGCAAGTTTCAACAGCATCACAAAGTCAGCGTATATGGGTGTGGTAATTCGAAATAATAATGGATTTATATTGGGGGCTTGTTGCACAATTTCTTACCAAATTCCATCACCGTTTGCAGCGGAAGCACGAGCGGTAATTCAAGGTCTACGGTTGGCTTTGGATTTGGGCTTTACCCAAATTGAGGTTGAAGGGGATTCCCGATCGGTTATCACCAAACTCCTCTCTGTCTCCCCGGACCTCTCTGAAATCGAACCCCTAATCTCAGAAGCGAAGGGCATCTTCCGAAGTTATCGGGAATGTCGTTTCCGGTTCACCCATCGGTCGGGCAACGCTGTTGCACATGCATTGGCAGCTTATAGACGCTCTCTGGATTCCGATCGTTTCTGGGTTGAAGAAGTTCCCCCTCGCATCGAGGCAGTGGCCGCCACGGACAGACGGTGGTTGGATCCACCGTAATCGGCTTTTCAGTGCTCCCCCTCGAAAGGTTTTGTTCTCCTTTGCGCTGGCTTTAAACAAACCTTTCATCTACATCTCCCCTGTTGCATGTTGCAGATCTTTGAAGGTTTTCTTTGAAGGTTTTTGAGATGTGGTTTCGGCTGAACCAGTTGTTTTCATTTGCTTTTAGGGAAATGTTTTAGTTTTTTTTTCAGGGGTTATGTTCCCGTGTTTGGTTTTTTTTTTGGGGTTTTGGGCCTCTACCTTTGTATTTACTTTCTTTATTTTGTTTCCCTTTTAATAAAAACTGGTCAGTAACCTTTTTCAAAAAAAATAAAACATACTCCATAGTCCATAGTAACCCAAATCTGGTGGGTCTGCAGGAATCTTGCGTTCTAGCACGTGTGATTGGTTGCTTGGTTTTACTAAACTCATTGGCGGATGCGCGGTATTTGAAGTGGAACTTTGAGGAGCTTAGGAAGGATTATGTGGTGCTTGGAAGGAAGGTGAACTACGTATTATTTTTGAGATGATTAGCTTGGAGATTTGTATATTTGGATGGGGGGTTTGGAGGGTTAAAATCTCGTTTTAACGGAATTTTGGTCTCGAACGCCGAACCCACATGTTTAGATTTAAAAATTTTAAATTAATTATGGACCTCAAACGTAATTTTAGGAGAAGCAAGGTAGAAGTAGTTTTTGCGTTTCGTGTTACTTTAAAATTATATTTTAAATTATATTTTTATACAATCGTGATTTTTAAGAAGAAAACTCTCAAACATAAATCGTGTTACTTTAAAATTAATTTTACACAAAATCAATTCTATAAAATCATGTTAATCCAAAATATGTTAAGGATAGAATGGCGAAACTTGACATTAATTCGTAATTTCATTCTGTTGAATTTCGACAACCCCGGATGCGGGTTTATCATTAGTAGATGATGATTCTGTCGTAAAGAACTTATTCCTGTTGTATCGTCATTAAGCTTCTTCTTTATTCATCAAAAAAAAAATATTACTTGAATTCCAACTTGCTGATGGCTTTGATTCAATTACTATATATATATATGTTTGAATCCCACATAAGTTTTGACACCTATTTTGCAATTGAAATCCGAAACCTTCTCATAAATTAGGGGTGTTTAAACTTCAATTTTAACCGAATTAACCGACCGAATCGAAATTTATTCAGTTAATAAGTCAATTAAGTCAGTTCGAAATTTGTTAATTAACTGAATAAACTGAAATTTTTATATTATATATATATATAGTTATTGAACTTTTAAAATTATAAAATGATCATTAAATTTTTTGATATATTATAAAATGATCATTAAACTTTATCAAATTAACATAAAATGATCATTAAATTTATTAAAATATTAAAAAAATGATCATTAAACTTTTTAATATTTATCAATAACTTTAACGTGAAATGAATAATAACCATTTTGTGATAGTATGATAAGTTTAATGGTTGTTTTATAACTTCTGAAAGTTCAGTGGCAAAAAGATCATTTTAACATAGTTTAATGACCATTTGTGTAATTTACCCAAAATTTTATTAAAAATTCGGTTAATTGAAAAACCGACCAAATTAATAGAATATTTTTGGTTCAGTTAAAAAAATTTGAAAAAAAAATCAATTCAATTAACGATTAACAAGAAAAAACCAGTTAATAAATTTTTAATAATTAGATTTGGTCGGTTAACTGAACTGACGGATTGAAACCCCTACCATGGCCCATGGGTATCCGTTGTTACTCTGATTATGCCACTAGTTTTCGACAAAATTGTTAGTTATTTTAATGTTTGTGAAACATCAAATCTTAATGGGTTACTATTTCAAGCAATTGCAGTGGAAATATTTTTCATAAGTATATTTAATTTTATTTTAAAAGTTAAAATTTAGATCTCTAATCTTAAATTTTTAAATTTTAAATTTTATCTCCTTAACTTTAAAACTTAAATATTAACAATAAACTCTAAAATTTAAATCTTAACCCCTAAACTTACCCATTAAATCTTAAATTAAATACATTTGTGAAAAACATTTTCTCCGCTGTCTATACATAAAATATTTTCTTAATCTTAATTATCTAAAACCTAGAACCAAATAGCTTGTTATATATATTTTTAAATAAAAACGACACTCGTTAAAAACCCGCTTCATACTTAAACTCGAAAGTCAAATTCAAGCATTGGAAGGGAGAAAAGAGTGCTCTACCATCTTATTGAACAGCGAAACTTAACATCACAAAAATGGGACTGCACCATATTACATCCAACATACCTCTCCAGAACTATTTCACTACTAGACAGCATGCAACACAAATGCAAATAAAACTCGATCCCCCTAGCTGCAGACTTTACCAGAACCAAGCAAACAATACTTACAAAGACAGTACCATCAACTCAAGTATACTCACCCTCGACCCATAGTAACTTCTGGATTCTATTAATCCCATTTTTTGCTAAAATTATAAGAATGAATCATGCATGCATTTCATGAGTAAAGCAAAAAATTCATTCATTGTCTAATATTGTATTATTATTATCTTTTATTTTTTTTGATAAGTATTGGTGACCTCGTTAAAAACCCCCTTCATATCGGAAACGAATCACAGGGATGTTTCCAACATTGGAAGGAGGAAAAGAGTGTCACATTTATTTAATTAAGAATAAAGCACTTACAAGAGAGTTTGCAGCTACAAAACGATACATAACCAAAAAATAATCCTCAAATAGCTAACCATACATTCAAATTCCTACCCAATTCCACGCTTAGCTAAAGCATCCGCATCCGAATTTGCGTTCCTGCCAATTTTCCGGAATAGACACGCAAAGCACTCACCCATGCAAATGATGTCTCTAACCAATGTTCGAAAAACAGTGGGGCAGACCGAAGGATCCGATATCCATCCTAACGCGACGCTGCAATCGCATTCCACTATGATGCGAAACTTCCTGCAGTTTGTGTCTTTGAGCACCAACTCCAAGCCCGATTTAATTGCCAGTAGCTCGGCCAGAATGGGAGGGCCAGAACCGATCGATTTAGAAAAGGAAAGTAAACTCCTCCCCGAGCAATCTCTAACCAATCCACCAATGCCACCTCTACTGCCGTCTTTCAGCATCGCTCCATCAACATTCAGTTTTGCAAAGCCTTTAGGGGGAGCTTTCCAGCCTTCGTTGCGAGATTGGAATCTCGATACAGTAAACCAGTCACAAGGATAAGATGGATTAGCGACAATCTCATCTATCGAAGACTTACACTCAGGGAATTTTGCCTTAAACCAGCTCCCAATCCTGCATTTAATCAAATAGAACAACTGAACAGCATCAAACAACTTACCTTTGAAACAAATTTCGTTTCTCAGCAGCCACACGGACCATAGGATAGCAAACGGGATGAACGGCCAAGTCGAATGAGCACCAACATCAGGGCGCAGCATGTTCCACTGCTCAAGAGCCGAACCAACATCAGCCGGAACAACAAAGACTAACTTCCAATAGGCAGCCAACCTAACCCAGCATTTCCACACCGGATTGCAGTGAAGGAACAAATGAGATACGGACTCTCGATCGATCCCACAAAGCGGACAAACGGTAGGAATATTAAGAAGTCTCATCCTTTTCGAGAGTTCAACACGCACAACCACCCTACTTAATATCACCTGCCAGACAAAGAACTCGATGCGGGGAGGAACAAAACCCACCCAGACTAGTTTCCTCCATTGAAAAGAGGAGGTGGCGTTAGAGAATCCGCAGGAATAACCTGTTTTAACCGAATACATGCCATCCCCGGCTTTCTTCCAGACCACGCAATCCCTAGAGAAGCCTTCCGAACGAACTCGACTTAGTAAATTGATCAAAGACTCCCATTGCCCCAGCTCCCAATCAAATAATTGCCTCCTCATCCTAATGTCCCATTCCCACATGCCATTATGTACACGACCAAATTCACCCACTTTTCCATTCTTGTTACAAGAGAGGGCAAACATCCTGGGGAAAAGCGATTGAAGCGGGGATTCACTAATCCAACAATCCGACCAAAAAAATAACAGTGAACCGTCGCCCACTTGCATATGTAGCTGTTTGCGAAATTCCGAGCCAAAATTATCATTGCTGTAGAAACTCTTGGAGATTCCTTTCCAAATCCAAGATCCAAGTTGATTAGGGGCTGGATCCGGCAGTAACAGATTCTCATTCATGTTTAGCTTGCAACATAACATTCGCTTCCATGAACAATCCCTATCATTCGCAAAACGCCAAACCCACTTGCCTAAAAGTGCTCTATTCTGATATTGTAAATTTTTCACTCCCAAACCACCAAACTCCATTGGGAAACAGATTGAATTCCAACTTGACCAATGGATTTTCTTCGACGGACCCGAAGAACCCCATAAGAAATTTGCAAAAATGCTATTCAATTTGGTTTCCACTTCTTTCGGAATTACAAATAGCGACATAAAATAGGAGGGTAGAGATGATAAAACCGATTTAATCAACGTTAACCGGCCACTAATGGATAAATTCTTCCCCAACCAGCCGGCTAGAGCCCGGGAACATCTTTCTGTAACTGGATCCCACAGAGCCGCCGAATTACGTGTCGCCCCCAACGGAAGGCCTAAATATTCTGATGGAAATTTTCCCATCGAACATCCAACTCTCACCGACCAATTCTTAACTGTTTCATCATCCACATTAATACCAAAAAGTCTGCATTTAGAAAGATTCAACTGAAGGCCCGAAGCAATTTCAAAAACACGTAATACCCTTTTAACATTCAGCACCTCCCTGCAAGATGCGCCACAAAAGATCATAAGATCATCCGCGAACTGTAAATGTGAGATATCAAAGGTATTATTCCCTCGACCAATTAAGAAGCCCTGAAAAAGTCCTGACGAAGTAGCTTTGTCCAGAATAAGATGTAAAGCTTCGCCAATCAGGTTGAAGAGAAGAGGCGATAAAGAACAACCTTGGCGCAAGCCCCTAGCAATCGAGAAGCTCTGAGTAGGGGCTCCATTCACCAGCACCGAAATGGATGCCGACGAAATACACTTGAATATCCACCCACACCATACATCTCCAAACCCCATCTCTTTCATCACACGGATAAGGAAACATCAATCAACCGAGTCATAGGCCCTCTTAAAGTCAATCTTAAAAACTGCCCCACTCCGACCAGCCCTCCTCACAGAGTCAATCCCCTCGTTCGCGAGCATAGAGCAATCTAAAATCTGTCTCCCTAAGATGAATGCGAACTGTGAATTACTCACTACCGTCTCCATACATCTCTTTAGCCGACGAGCCAGCACCTTTGATAGAATCTTGTACACCCCTCCAACTAGACTTATAGGTCGAAAGTCCTCTAAAGCAACCGAACCGGCTTTTTTGGGTATCAATGTTATGAAGGAATGATTAATCCCCTCTTCCCAATCAAGCCCCTGATGAAACTTATTAAAGAACTTCAATAAATCTACCTTCAAATGTGGCCAATACTTTTTAAAAAAACCCATGCTAAAGCCATCCGGACCCGGAGCTTTAGCGCTGTCCATGGATGAAATTGCCTCCCAAACCTCCTTCTCATCGAAATCTTTGATCAAACTTTCAGCTTGCTGTTCCGAAATCTTCTTAAAAGGAAGGTTCAAAACATCCACCTCCAACGTGTTCTTAACGTTATAAGCCTTGGAAAAGAACTTGAAAACCCCTTCCTTAATCTCAACAGGATTCGACAAAGTCCTCCCATCCAACTCAATCGAGAGTAAAGAGTTAGTCCGCTTTCTATAAGACGCGTAATTGTGAAAAAAACGCGAGTTGCGATCACCCTCTTTAAACCATCGGATACGAGACTTTTGCATCCATATCCGCTCTTCTACACGGAGCAATTCCCAAAGCCTCAATTTCAATTCAGCAAGTGATTCCCTCCCCTCGGGACCAACAGTCCCATGCTGTAGACCAACTTCAATAGCGTCAATCTTACATTCGATATCCGGAATTGAATTACCCTGCTTCATAAAATTTTCCACTGTCCACGATTTAATTGATTGTTTAGTGGTCTTTAGCACACTAAGAATACCACCCCTCCTCTTCATTTTATGCGATTGAGAGATAGCTTCCAACACCTTTACATCACAACCCGAGTCCTCTAGCAAATAGTTGAAAAATTTAAAAGGTTTCGGCCCCCATGATTCACCTTTGTTTACCAACGCAATCGCATTGTGATCTGAGATACATTTCGACAGGAGCTTCTGATGCAATTCTTTAAAGGACTCCAAAAAAAGTTCATCCACTAGAAACCGGTCTAGCCGAACAAAAGACGCCAACTCTCTATTGCTAGACCAAGTGAACCTCCCTCCTATAAGAGGAAGATCAATCAAGCAAGCTTCATTTATAAAATTCCTGAAAACTTCCATTGCGGCCACATTATATCCAGCACCAATTTTCTCCTCCTTACTCAAAAACGCATTAAAATCCCCTCCCACGCACCATACAACTTTATATCTTTGTAAAACTTCCAAAAGATCCGCAAAAAAAAACTACCTTCTCCGACTCTATCGAAGGGCCGTAAACGTTCATTAAACCAAAAAGGGACTGGTTCCCATGGAAACGACCAAACACTACAATAAATCGCCTAAAACATAACACATCAGAGCAAGAAAAAACGTCTTGATTCCATAACGAGACAAGACCCCCCGAAGATCCAACTGCAGGCGAGACCGCCTTGCCAAAGTTTGAGCCGCAACCTAACCCCCTATACATCACCGGCGAAAAATCCCCAACCTTAGTCTCCTGTAGAAAAATTATGTTTGGCTTCTCTGCTTTCACCAATCTTTTAACCGCCCCCAACTTCTCAAATTTCCCAAGTCCCCTAACATTCCACGAGATGATAGATAGATCCATACAAATTGCTAAAACCAGTATCCACCAAAGAAAGGGAAACGATATACTCACTTGGAATTACGTTCCAAATCAGAAACCTTCTCCACAAGAGCAGCCTTCCCCCCTTTGAAGGAAATTCCCAAAATATTGCTAACTCCCCAAACCGCTAAAGCTTCTTCGATAGAATTTAAATGTACCGAGCCATTTGAGAAGCCTGAATTGGACGATCCCGCCCCACCAACACATTTCTCGATAGATTCTAAGATCTGACTCCTTAGCAATCTACGATTCCCAGCATTATAGAACTCCACAGTTTGAATCGAAGACAAAATGTCCCGAAAGGGAGCAACCGCAGACACAACGAGATTTCTCGGACCGAAGACGCCAACACTCTCGAAAGGGGAAACAGATGCATCACCAGAGCTAACACTTCCTTCCAAACTGTCTGGCACGATATCCTCCCCAGACAATAGACCCTCTGCCATCTGACCATTATCCACAGAGTCCTCAACAATAAGATTTCCAATACTCAAATCCTCAGCCACAATAGGAATCCCCGGTCTGCTAAAGCTCGGGTCCGTAGGACCAATGTTATGTAATTGGTGAGGCCCAAAACCCTCTTCGACAACGCCCACATCCTCACACAAATTAGACTTCGCATGGACCAGGCCTTCGTTCGAAGTGACCTGTTTCTGAATATCCTGGGACCTACAAGGAATACACTCCACCCCACCTGGAATAGTTAAATCATTAACTAATGATTGTTCCCCAAGTCTATCATTCTCCACCTCCCCCGAGACAACCCCGTTCCCGATGGGAACATTCCCTGGACATTGGACCGGGACATCCGATGGCGATGGGTTATGATAACCATCAGAGTAAAAAACGTCACCGTCCTCTCTATGAGCCGGGACCCCACCGTCCGACCAACCACCCCCACCACTGCCAAAATCCCTGAACTGCATGTCTGCTCCCTTTTTTACCGAGAAAAACTCCTCATCTATCTTACACTTTACTACAATCTTCCTTCCCTGAATATTCAAACACAAAGACTTTGGGACAACAAATTGGTTCTCAGCTCTGATCAGTATACGTGCATCCGATAAATCAGATTTTTCCTTAGTATCCTTATGGATGGAAATCAAACGACCCCATCTCCGAGCCAAATCAACAAATAAATTTTCCGACCATATGTTAATGGGAATGCCAAGAATAGAAATTGAAACGAATGGGTATGGAAAGTCATCAATCAGAGCATCAGCCTCAAGGAAATCAAACCAAAAAGATAATTCATCTTTCTTCTTCTCCCAAATTTCCGATTTCATCTGAGAAGAGCAAAAAGTGACCAAACAAGCATTTTTGACCGACCCCCAACTCGCTATCTTGACCATAATGCCGTCACTAGCTAAAGCTTTCATCACAAACTCTTCATCAAAATCTTTCTTCATAATCCCTATGCTGGAATGTTTTAACCATTCAACTTCCTTTACATATCCAGACAATTCTAATTCTTCCAATACTGTATGATCCAAATGACCAGATCCACCCGATTGTTGCCTCTCCACGTCGCCATTACCTTGAAGCACCTCTCGATAAGATCTTTTGTCTTGAGGTATCGTTTTAGGGAAACCATCTACCAGTTTTTCTTTTATCACTGACTTTCCTCCCTCCACCTTATCTTTCTCCAAAGTAGAAGAACGACCCGGAAGATTACCTCGCACCCTAGGAAACTTTGCTTGGTTGACAACTACTTTCCTACCATCAATGAAAGTATCATTCATCTTCTCAATAACCCTCGCGAGATCCCTCCTGCTCTCGAGGTATATGAATGCGAAAGTACAATCCTTATATTTCTGTTTCCTATTATGAAGAGGAACAAAAACTTTTTTCACCTTACCATAATAACTGAAGAGTTCCCACAACGCACCCCTTGAAACCCTCTTGCTAACGTTGTCTACAAAAGCCACCCAACCGTCCGGTCCCGCCGGAAGGAGAGGAACAGACCTCACCCTCTTGCCGTCGACCGCCCTCCAAGCTCTCCTCGTAAAATCCCTCCCAACTCTAACGTCGGAACCGTGAGACGATTGCTCTCCCCACCCTTTCTCACCTCTCATGTTTTCTCTAAAATATCATAAATTTATAATAATATATACCTTATTATCTTTTATTAAATAGAGATGTATTATTAATTGCAATTCATGCTTTCTTGGTAAGCTGTAGATATATTGTCTTAAATTATTATTTTTTTAATAGTTTAAAGGTGATTATAAGGTAGTATATGTTCATACATATTCTTAATCTTTTGACAATGCACATATACTTTGTAAACAAAGCGATTTGAACTGTGTTTCTTAGGATGAACATCATCCATTTTTTCACTATGACATTTGTTGGGTTCATATTGCATAAACATTTGGTGATATTGGCCATGTTTGGTAAAGAGATGCTTGAGCAAAAATTAGAGGTTTTAGATATAATTAGAGGTTTGACCAGTCAAATCCGCTAATATTGTTGTTTGGTAAAAATCGGATTGAAAGAGCGGATTGAGGTAAAACCGTTAATTTTGAAGAAAAAAACTCATAATAGGAGCTTTTTGAGATTAGAGATTTGATATTAGAGTTGTAAAGACTCTTTTACCTTTATTAGTTACCAAAAATTTCAAAATAACCTAAATTAAATATTTTATCACCTTATTTATAATCCAATCCTATTTACTTCTTTCTTTTTATTATCACATATTTATATGTGTATTTAAATTTATTAATTAGTTAAATTATATTGAAATAATTATATAAATAATAAATTAATATATAAATCATTCGAATATGTTTAGAAAAGTTATATTAAAAACAATTTTATAGATCTAATATAATAATTGGATACAAAATATTAATAATTAATAAACTATTCAAACAAGTATTGAATATAATCATGTTCTTATATGTCATTTTGCTTGTTTAAATAATCTAACAGCTATCAGTTAATTTTACCAAACACTTTTATACAATCAGCTAATATAATCTGCTAGTCAAATTAGCAAATGTAATAAGCTATTAACTATCAGTTAATGTAATCTGATATACGCTATCAACTATCCGCTAATTGCCAAACAGAGTCATTATTATTGACTATCCTATATAAATAAAGGAAAGTTTCGACATAATTGAATGATTGGATATAAAGAAGCGTTTCCCATTGTTAAATCTTATTTCATTTTATTTTTAAAAAATAAAAAAAATATATTTCAAAAACATTTTTATTTTTTAAAGTGTGAATTTTCATATGTTTTATTGTTTTGGAATTATTACTTATAAATATTGAAAAATAACAAAAATAAATTTTTTTAAAAATTAGGGACCAAATGAGATATTCATTAATTTTAGCATGCAAAGTCACCTCTTTAAAAGGGCTCATTTTATAACAAAACTTAAAATTTAATGCTCATTTGTAATATTTAAAAGTTGAATGACCAAAATAAATGTTTTAAAATAATTTAGTGATCATTTTTAAACTTCACCCTATAATTAATTTTCTATAGTTTAATAATTTTCATTTAATTAATATATGCTTTTATAATTTTATAAACCTCATAACATACATATAGTTTAGTTTTATATTATTAATAATTTTCATACTTTTCAATTGTTACATTACTAATAGTTTCAATTACTAATAATTCTCAGAAATTTTAATTATTATATTATGAAACTTTTAATATAATTATATAATATTATAAAAACATTATCACAAAATAAATAATTTTTATTTTAAATATTATCATATAAAATATAAATATGTTAATGAATGCTTATTCAGTTAGGAATTCATTTTTTTGCGGATTTTGAATTAGATCTAGTTCGAGACGAATTGAGTTTAGGCTCAGATCTTTACGAGTTCGAGTTTTCTCAAAATCAGTTTTTTAGACTCAAATTAATTCAAACTCAAATAGACATGGATGAACTTTTAAGTTCGGACATATTTGCTAACTCTACTTAAGTCACATGGAAGTATTTTTTTTTAAAGTATATGGAAGTATTTTCAACTGACTTTTTTTTTAACCACCAATTATATTTTACTCATTAATTGATTAATTCAGATCAGGAATGTAACCTTCTGAAAAAATGCAACCCAATAAAATTTCACAACATAAATCAATCATTCAACTAGATGATCATATTGTATTTCTGATATGTTAACGAAGGAAAGGATAACTTCTTCATGTCAAACTAAAAGCAATATGTACATTGACACATGATGAAATCCATCTTAGCAAAAGAATCTTTATAGAAATCAAAGTTTGTTCTTCAACAATGGTGGAATCTTAGAACCCTTTCCAAGTATTTAAAACTTCATTAAACACATCAGCTATCAGCTCCCTATCCGCACATTGCAGGAAAGCACTCAAATCATCTCGAATATCGTATATTTTACCGAACTTAACGAGATACCGCATGCAACTCGACTTCAGTTTATGCAATTGGTATAAGTTTGCATTTTGGAGCCTCTCAAGTACATTGTTTGCATCGATATCTCCGATTAGGCTCTCATGGCACGCCTCTTTCAAGTCCAGGATATCGTACTTATCGGCGGCATGGAGGAGTGCCAATCGGTGAGTACGGAATTCTTCGTGTTTAATGTTCCCGTAAATGTATCTTAGGAATGCCTGGCAAACTTCGATTGTCATGTCGGATATGTTTATGGTGGAGAGTTCTTTCTCTTGCAGGTTATGCGAAAACATGCTTTGGAAAACGGGTGATCTCGAGGCTAGAACGGCTCGATGAGCTCCGATGCTTCCGTCGGAAACATTGATGATGATGTCGGTGTTGATCCCGTCGGTTAACATTCGACCAAGGCATGCTAAAGCTGTTTCTTTGGACTGTTTTGTTGTGAACCCTTCGGCCCAAATGGAGCAAGGTTCCCCACCCTGCAAACCATAGTTTGTTTTAGGCTTTTAGCATTCGATTAAGTTCGTGTACCTCGAAATTTCATCGATTCATCCATTTGATCGAAAAAAATATGAAGGATTTGCATAAGAAACTTACGTTTGGAGATGCAGTCTTTAGATCAAGGAATTCAACGTCAATAATGAATTTCCCTGTGAAAGGAATCTCAATCGGCCACACAAAATCCTCGTTGTTCTTCAGCTGTTTGTCTGTTATTTCTGTTAACATATGCAATAAGTTAGAAAAAATAAACAAGGTCAAATTATGCTTCTAGTCCTCGTACTTTGACAAAATCTGAGATTTTATTCTTATTAAGCTATTGAAAATTCTACTCTAATTGTTACCAGCATTTTTCTTCTGAAAACATCAAACTTGAGCATCACAAATTAAAATCAATAAGAAAAGTATTGCTTAAATAACATGAACTGAGTACCCGGATGAGTCAAAGCCTTCCGATCGCCGGCGGAGCAGACGACTCGGACGATGAAGGAGGCAATGGGAGGATTATCCCTTGTGAGATTTGATATTTCTGGGTATAATCTAACATACAATACCCTGTTCTTCTCCACAGATAAATGCCTTCATTTCAATTTTGAAACAACAAAACAAGAAAGATAATAAGAACAATCTCAAACAAGAAAAAAGTTTGTGTTCCTAACTCAACATAAGCCATTAAAACATGCAATAACATCAAAAGAAGCAGACCAGTTCCATTTTCCGATCTTGAAAGGATCGGATTTGCGGTAAGTGCAAGAGGCAAGGTTGTCGATCCGCCATTGAGCAAGCCGAGCAGTGGTTTCGACTCTATAAGCCGAATCGCTCATCCTAGACGAAGCCAGAGCCGACGTGATTTCATGGATACAATCAAATATCCCTTCCAACAAATACTCCCCTGACTTTCCCAGATTTACTCTTACTATCTCTCCACATAAATTCTTTAATCTAAGCTAACACCCCAAAAAAAGACAACCACTTGTTCTTTCAGTCTAAAACACACTTGTGTTTCCTGTTTTTGTCTGAAAAAAAGAAGATTAAACAAACTGTTGTTGTTTTTGGTTTGTTTGAGTTAGGCAAGGTCCAAAGATGTTGGTGTTGATTTGCGGCAGTGAGGGTGGAATAAGATGGTATTGGTGGAGAAACAGAGAGAGATAAAGAGATGGAGAGGAAGAATTGGTTAGATTTTGAGCTGAAAATCAGGTAAGCCTTGGGATTGTTTCTGATTATGGGGTTCACTATTAAGTAGTAGAATTTATGCTTGTTTGTTGTTGGTTTGGACTTTGGAGCTTTGAAGCAAAGTATATGCTTCCCACAACATCAAGTTTTGCTAGCTTCAAGTTCGGATCATTTCGGGTTTAATATGATTTGAGTTTATCGATCAACTTTTTTTCTTAAAACGGATAGTATTTTGTAAATACAATCATTTAATACTTGAAATAAAAAAATTAATTAAAATTTCTTCTTTTTATGTTGTCCTCTCGGTTCCCTAGAATTTTGTCCTAACTAATTCAGACGGACATGCATTTACACCTAATTTTGGTGGGTAGGTATTCCAACAAGGGTTTTCTGCATACATAGGGCCTCAAACTCAAAACCTACTTAAACTTACCACTTAGACCAATCTCAATTGTTAAAGAATTAATTAAATTATTTATTAATTCAAACCTTGTGTTTTAAGATCATTCTCTTATATCGTTTGATCAATTTAGCATCAAAACAAAGTATATATTTCATACAAGAAAAGAAAAAGTATCTAATACTTTGTGTAAATGGCCATCCCAAGTTTGATTTGCTTGCAAGTTGAATGCATGTCATGCAATCATTTTATAATTGTTTAAAGGGCAATCATGGATTTGCGTGCACCCAATTTAACTTCCATTCATGGTTTTAGGTGCTCCTCTCTCCCAAATAACATAGTTTTTTTTTTAATATTGGTGTTTAAATTTGCACATACCTATGGATGAAATCAAGATTTCGAGTTGAGAGACAAAATATAAATACTTAAAAGTAAGGGGCAAATTCATAAATAAATAATTATTTAAAAAATTATATAGAAAAACGAAAGTGATGAAAATTCTTAAAAAATGGGGCCCTACCCCTCATATAGCTTCGTTTGTGCACATACCATTAAAGTATTTAAATTTGATTCTTTGTTTACACTTGATCAATGTTAGTGTTGATGCACCACATTTCATTAATGATTGGAGATACAAGAAAATATTTAATTTTGTGGTATGAGCGTTAATTTGAATAAGTTTTTCGAAATATTAAAATTCGAATTTCAAACTAATCAATCAAACATTTCAATGATTGCATGGAACACATTAATAAGTTTTGGATTTTAATCCTTTGTTATTTCTCAGCAACAATGTTGTCAGGATACCCTATCTTGACAAATTAAAATCTGAAATGAGCACACCCACACACATTTGCTGTCGTGGACTTAATTAACGAATAGTCTAAAATTACAAACAAAGAGAAAAAAATATCAAATATCAAATTCAAATATTGGCAGACATGATTTAGAAGCTTTGGTCTTAGGTTTATAATTACTCTCTTCATATGGTTAATATTAGACCGTTTCACTAAAACAACAAAAATTATTTGTCCCATAATTATTTTTATGCCCCACATTAAAAATTTAAATTATAAACATTAATTTTAAATTTTACATCTTAAACTTTTAACTCTAAAAATACGATTTACCCTTAATTCTCTATACACTAACCATAAATTATAACCTTAAACTCTAGACCCTAAACTTTAAACTTATCTTTTTAGTAAAATCACTAAAAATACATAATTTAGGGCAGAAAATTTATATCTTCTCAAAATATACTCTGATTTTTTTTGTGTAAAAGGAAAGAAAAGCCCATACTCTTGGGGTCCTATATTATTATCCACCTAACAATAAGACAAGAGTGTGTGAAAAAGACATTACACTTAAGATAAAAACATTGAGAAAAGACAATTGAAATATGGGGTTTCATAATTTCTGCAATCTTCTTCAACTTGTCCTGGAAGGGTGGGTGTATTTTAATTAGGTAGCCAAACCTGACACCTGTCTGCTTAATTTCAGCTTAATGGCGTTGCCTTTGTGTTGTTGGCCTGCGTGTTCAACTTGAATCCATGCATCCATCAATGTTTTGGGTGTCATTTTTAAATATAGCTTTTTTTGGGCCACGTGTTCTCCTTTGTTTTGCCACATGGGTATTGATTCTTTGGACTCTAAGGCGAACATTAACATCACATGGCCCATCGTTGCATGGGATTGTAGTATTATTTTATGTAAAAAAATACCAATTATTAAAAGAGTAATGATCGCTTCGTTTCAGTTTTGTACACTTCTGGTCATCGGTTTTAAAAAATTAACGTTATGTTTATGGATATTTTTTGTTTTTTAAATTTTTATCACTTGGGTGTTGATGATAATGTGTTGATTTGGCACCGTAAAAAGAAGTATAAATTGTCAAGATAGTCACAAAACTATTACTTCACTCCTATTTTGACCACCAAATTAAAAATAATTTGTATAATTATATATTTAGTCTCTTATATTTACACATACAATCAATTTAGTCCTAATATTAATAAGATGGTGACCATAATTACCATTTACAAAGTTGCCGCTCATCATATTCATGCCTCCATTCACCATCAACAAAAAAAACTTATACTGCCAGTAAACAGAAATAAAACCTGAAATCAGTTTCAGAGATGGGAAATTTGCATTAGAGAATGTCTATATTTCATAGAATAATAGCAGAGAGAAAAAATCTGAAAACGGTTAACGGAGGGAAAGGACAGTAAAGGAATCCCGTTTATCTGTTAAACCAAATACCAGATAATTGTCTTTCCTCCATTGTTTTCTGCAGACAATCTTGAACACTAATGTTTTTAAGTATTACCAAATTTAGACTTCCATCTGAATGGCTTTTAAAAAACCAGTCCGTGGTCTATAAATAGTAATCCTAGAAAAAAAACCACAAAATTTCTGTTTAAGATTGTTAAACATTACAACCTAAGCTTAGATGTAAATTTATCAAAGTTTAACTTCCATTGTTACTAACTCCAAAACCATTAGCATGGAACCATTTCCTGAACTCATATATCTGCACATTTGCAGCACATTAATACATATCAGTTCCAATATATGCAATTCCTCAACAGACAGATTTCTCGAATTCAATCATCCTCAAGTGTATTTTACATGCATGCAACATTTGAGGCCAAATATCTGCAACACTTCATTAAGAAAAGAAGGTAGATTTGAATAATATCGGATGAAGCCGGCGCACTAGGTTTAATCGGAGTATCAGAGTGGACATACGGATTTTGGTAACAGCTAGAAGGAGCCCTGCTTCCAGGTTTAACCACCTTAGGTCTCTGGAATCACATCAGGTCGAGGGCCTTAACGATGTTAAATAATCTCGAGGGAGCAGCATTACCTAACATTCCAAGGCCACGGCCATCGACGGAGAAACAAAAGGAGAATCAGGCAACAATGGATAATACTGCACAATGCTCAGTCACCTCCGTCTACGGTGCCGACATTGCAGACTTGTACCGCAAAGTAATGGCCACATGGTGCAAAACCCCTACCAGTCATTACTTTATTATCAGTGTAGAAAACCCTTATGATGATCAAAATCATAGTACCTGCAAGATCGATTTAGCTGGATGGCATTTATGGGGAAGAAAAGGTCTGAAAAACATGGAAGTAGATGGCAAAAAGGTAGGCGTTTACTGGGATCTCCGACAGGCGAAGTTCGGTGATAGCCCCGAGCCCTACTCAGACTATTATGTAGCAATGGTATCTAATGAAAATGTGGCATTAGTTTTAGGTGATATGAAGATAGATGCTTTCAAAAGAACCAGAAAAAACCCTTCCTCTGTAGACCCTACCTTGATGTGCAAGAAAGAACATATTTGTGGGAAGAAACTCTTTTGTTCCAAGGCCAAACTAGGTAAGGAGAAACAAGAACATGACATTATAATCGAGTACTGTCTATCAGGTCCTGAAGATCCCGAAATGTGGGTTACTATAGACGGAACCGCCGTGATTCGGGTTATGAACCTTCATTGGAGGTTCAGGGGTAATGAAATGGTCACGGTGAACAAAACACCAGTACAAGTTTTCTGGGATGTGCATGACTGGTTATATAATAATAGCTCCAGTTCAAGCCATGGATTGTTCATTTTCACACCGGGTGAACCAGGTTCTTCGGATTCGGAAGGTGAAAGCTCCATCATAAACGATGATGATGATTGCAACATAAATGTTCCAAAATTTTGCTATGTTCTATATGCTTGGAAAACTGAGTAGGGAATAGGGATCCCACTTTTATGAACTGAATTTGTATGGTTTGGTCTGATGTGGATAGTTTGATAATTGTACATTACATTTACATTTACACTAGCTTCGACATCCTATGAGCTAATTGATTTCCTTATCGCACCACATGTTGCACTTATACCATTCAATCACGTGGACAAAGCTCCTGAATATAATAAAACAAGGTTGAGGACACCAAACTATTATGTCCTTTGATCAATCTTATAGCCTCTAAACTATCCATCTCCAAAATCACTTGTCATACACCATACATCCATACCACACACAATGCCTCGTGAATTCCCTACAACTCAGCTTCCATAACAAAATAAATTCTCATCATCTTGGTGATGCCTACCAACCAACGATCCTCCTTGTCTCGAAATATTTCGACACAAAATATTATTTCAGACTCAACATTTATAGTTTCATCTGTATTTAATTTGACTCAAGCATGCAAAGGGATTTCACTTTATCTCTCACCTTTCATGCTGCAATAGTCGTAGTGTTGCTGCTTTCATGACAGCAATCGCTCGATACACCTCTTGTTGCCTGCGAAACACGAGTACTTCAATTTAAAGTCATACTACGTACATGATACGTTCATGTATCGGGTACTTGCAAGTATTTCTTCTCTCTATTTTTTCTTTTTCTACTCAACTTTTTTTTGTTTTTTTTATTTCTTTTCAACTTTCTCTTGTTCATATGATTTAACTATAAGTATATAAGTAGATGTGATGTCATGCTTATATGATTTTTTATTTTTACAAGTTTTAAAATTTTTAAATTTATTTTATTTTATCTTACCTTTACAATATATGTATCCTATAATTTTAAAAATTAATGTTTATCGTCCTTGTTTTCGTACCCGCAACTATATTCGTATTCGAATTAGTGCAACATAACTTGCTGCAACATGTGGCTTTGCGCATGCATCGGCTCACGCTCAACATTTTGCGGATTGAAGATCAGTTGGATACGTCGCAACCATAAACACCGCTCAATAGCTCCAAATAAAAGGTCTCAGTCAGACCCATCTTTAGCAAAATACATGGGCATCACCAAACTCTTACAAATAGGAGTCAGCATTATTCAGTTTTAATCGATTTAATTATTTTTTTGGTTTATTGGTCGATTAGTTTTAAGTATAATTAGTTAGCAGTTAATAATTTTTTAAATTTTAATTATCGGTTAAATCAATTCGAAACCAGTTAATTAACCGAATTACTCAAAATATAAATTAAAATATTATATATACATATATATTTATATCTTAATTCTTAGCCCAATAAACACAAACTCATTAAGATTTTTTTAACCCATTCAAGTTTTAACCCATAAAAATATCCCAAACAAATTAAAATTATTTTTAAATAAAATAAAAAATCTGAAAATGTCAAGCGATAACACTATGACATGATACGATGTACTAATTAACTAAAAAAATTATATTTAACTATTAATATTAGTCAAAAGGCTTAATTAATTTGATTTTTTAGTTCAAATACTAAAAAATATTCAGATAATTGATTGATTTCTTTCGAAACTTTAAAGGCTTCTTAGTTCTTACACTAAAAAGCCTAAAAGAAACGGCGTGTCTAAATTACCATGTCGGTACGCTGTCGTACAGACACAAACTTCAGCTTAGGGATTTTAATGAAACTAAAGGCTAAAGCTCTAAACTTGAAATTGAGATTTCGAAAATGTCGAGTTTTGCGGTTAATCTGAGCTTCAAAACCACTGCCACCTTTCAGTTTCGAGCTTTCCCAATTCCCTGGTAAGCTCTCCCGCTTCAATTTTTTGGTTTTTCTTTTCCCATTCTCTGTTTGTTTCCTATAAAAATGAAAGCAAGTGAAGTGAAATTGGTGCTTTAATTCATCTGTCTCACATTTCTGAAAAAAATTTGGAAAACCCAGTTCAGATATGAAGTTAATTGCGTGATTCGTATTTTCTAAAACATAAACAATCCTTGGGTTTTTGAATTATTCAAGGCTATGGTTTTATGCTATTGTTCTAAAGCTCTGATTTTTCAGGGTGAATGGAAAGAAGGCAATATTTTGTTTGAAGGAGAGGGAATATAGTTCATCGGTTCCTGTAAGATATATACCTAAGAAACCTTTGGAAACTGAAGAGCCCGAAAATTCTTCACGTTCAGAAGGTTTGAGAAATAATGAATCTCATAAAAACTCTGCTTCGAATGCAATTAGAAGAAAGTTAACAAACAATAGAAGCGGTGTTGTTGATAAAAAACTGCAAACACGGAGCGGAATGTTCAAGAAAAATGCATTTTATGATGATGTTAAACAAGGTATGCTGAAGTTTCAAGGATCAAACTTTTATCTTTGAATTAGTATGAAAGATACTGAACATATTGTAGCATGTAATGCTTGTGGATTGCTATTGCCTATTGGGAATTGATGGTTTGCAGAACTCGTATAAACGGACGTCGATAAAATTGTTGGTTTTGAATTCTTAGCATTGTGGATTTAATGGTGTTTTTAATGGTATTTATGTCTATTTGTAGAGGACTACACTGGTAATGTAGTTTACATGACTGGTGTATGAAAATTGATGGTTTACAAGACTCATGCAATTGAGCATCGATAAAATTGTAGGTTTCAAACACTCAGCATTGTGGATGTAATGGTTCTGTTGGATTGTGTTTATGTCCATTTATAGAAGTTTACACTAGTAATATTAGTTACTTACAAGACTCGTGCCTGCGAACATCGATCGGATGGTTGGCTTCGAACTCACAGCATTGTGGATGTAGTGGTTTTTTGAATGGTTTTATTTCCATTTATAGAAGCTTACCCTGGTAATATAGGTTAGTTAGGGCTATTGATAACCTTTTAGACGGAAACACTTGCACGTTACCAAGTTTACTCTTCCTAGTATCTTGGGATTCATGCAAAATTGTTATATAATACGGTTTAAATTGTTTATCACACTCGCTGATTTGGAAAAGTTAAACTGTCTAATTTGTAGACCATGAATTAATGGAGAAACCTGTAGAGCTGTTTGAGGAGACGCCTCAAGGACAGGATATTGATGGAAAGAATTTGTTACAAGTTTGCAAGAGAATGTTAGATGCTGAGAAGTCAGCAATTGAATTACTTGCAGCAAGGTTAACATATTACTATCTCTAGCTTTGTAACCTATGTTTGTTATTTCTTGGATATTAAATTCACCTGTAACATATTACTTCAGTATGTAGCTTATTTGTTTCACTGGGTCTTTTCTGAATGCAATCTTTGTTTTCCGCAGAGCATATACAACAGTTGAACTGAGAAAGAAACTACTTGGGAAGAAATTCCTTCCGGATATTGTCGAGACAGTGATTAGTGATTTCCAGAATAGGTGTGTGAATTCTAGGGAAAGATATCATATTGACTATTTTGACTGCGCCATATTTGGTTCTATCTGTAAATTGGTTTTGCAATTATAACATATTCACTTATGTTAGCTTTAACTACATTATTTTGTGTTCAATTTCGTTGTGTTAAACAACTATTCAACTATTTTGGTCTGTTGTAGAGGGTTGATCAATGATAGCTTGTACGCGGAAGCATTTTCTCGATCTAGATGGTCTTCATCAACATGGGGACCAAGAAGAATCAAGCAAGTAAGCAGTCCTTTTTCAAATTAAAATCATTGTGTAAAAATTCAAATGGTATCTTAAATATCATGCCATCTTGATAAATAACGGAGCTTTGTTTGCTTGTTAGTAGTGAATTCTTGAAAGTGGTTAAGAAGTTCGAAGTTATAAAACTTTCATTTTTTTTCAGAATAAAAAGAAAGGAATTAGGCATCTAAACATGTAAAATAAAGAAAATCCCAGTGGAGAAATATAGCTACTGTTAGATTTAGATTTGTAATATTAGTATTGAATTTAGTCCATTATGTTCAATGATGGATCATAATATTTTTATTAATAATATCTATCTTATGGGTTCTAATTGTAATTTAATAGAGAAAAGAAATGGAAATACCAAAGAAAAAGTAGTAGCATGATTTGTCGATTTCTAGTAATTTAATATTAGTTTTGAACTCTTGGGTTATGGAATGTTGAATCAGGCATTGTTCAAGAAGGGAATAAGTGAAGCTGATGCAGAAACTGCATTAAAACTCGTTTTTGAGGGTCAGGTTGATGACGAAAACGATGATCAGGAATCCCGACTTGGTTTGTCAAAGCTTTCGATGGATCACCTATTAGTTCAGGCCTCAAAGCAATGGCTTAGAGGTCGGGATGTTCCCAAAGAAACACGGAAGTCAAGGATTGTTCGGTGGCTTCAGTATCGTGGTTTTAACTGGGGTGTTATTGGTTCCATTGTAAAGAAGTTGGAGTCTCAGTATCCTCCCTGAAAGGAACTCACTTATGGTTCGGCAGGACAAAAGAAGAACTCCAGGTTTTGACTTTAGATTAGGTTTAATACCCGTAATTCCAATTTCGAAATTCATGTTGGGGAAAAATAATGATAGAATTGCTTCTTTGAAATGCCAACCCCAATAAACAACTCATCTTAGCTCCTACCTATACCAGACTTCATATTGCATAAACCTTCCCATAGTGCCCCAGACTATAGTCCGAATGTGGTGAGGTTGATCTTTACCTGTATTGCTTTCTAGTTTTCATTTCTCTTGAAGTACCCGTATTTGACTCTCATGTTTAACGCATACTCTGACCCTGAATTCTAAACCTTAAACATGTGTCCAAATGCTCGGGGAACTCTGAAAAAATTAAATTTTTTCATGCCAAAGACATACTGTGTCTGATTTGCTCACCCGTTTCTGAGTGACATAGACTTTTGCTACTAAACTTCAAGACGAAGCAACAACCAGTAGTACCATAAATGAAGCTATTTTTGGCATGGGCACATGTATGAGCTTATAGATGAATTCTTGATTAAAAACTTGTAAGAATGTTACCATTTGGTTGTATTGTTTGTCTATTGTTTTTAGAGATCTTTAGACAAAATCATATATGGAAACAAAGACGGTAGGCTCTGCTAGTGTAGTTGCATTATACTAATATCTATGGACCTCGATTCTTTTCCAGATTGGAGCACTACGATTATGGAACACTTATTGTTTTTTTAATGTATATTCAAGTATACTTGTCTTTCTATCTACATTGCATCGGTTTTTCCTTTTTCTTGAAGTACTTGTATCTGACATCTATGTTTGATCTGTATCCGAGTATGCAGGGGTGGAGCCAGAAATTTATTTAAAGAGTGTCAATTTTTCAAAGATATTTAAGGAGGGTTAATTATTTATAAAGGAGTGTCGTTTTATTTATAAATAAGTGTCATTTTATTCATAAAAGGGTGTCATTTTTCTATATTTTTAATTTTTTATAAACAAATTATATAAAAAATAAATTTCTAAAATTTTTTGAGGTAAGATACCACATTCCAAAGGGTGGCTCTGCCCATGCGAGTATGAGTATTTAAACATAGTTCTCTCCAAGTATCTGTAAATTTGGGGGGGGGGGGGGAATGAATATGTCCGTGTTTGATATTTATATCCGAATCCGAGTCTGAGTAATGTAGATTGCTTCTGGCGTGTGCTGCAGATTACTACATATAGTATTCCAAACCTAGGTTAGTTTACATTTGGGAAGGCTCTTAACATTGTTGGAAGTGATGTCGTTTTCAAACAGCACGTGGACAAGTAGGGATGATCTTATAAAATTTTAGGGAGGCAACAATAGATTTTTAATAAAAAATACATAATAAGTTTATAAATTTTCTTTAATTCATATACAAATTTTAAATTTTCAGGGACGATGTCACTTTCAGTCATGGTCCATCCCTTTGGACATGTGATGTAGGGAACGCGGGATTACATATTCACTGCTGTTAAGCAAGGTTTTGAGACATAATCTGGTTCTTGTAATAAATTCTAACCGTATAAATTTTAGATTCTAAATTTTAAACAATTAACTCTAAAACTTAAACTTTAAACTCTAGACAAGACCTTAAAATATCTCTAAAACTTAAACTTTAAACAGAATATTTAACCTTTAAGTTAACATGTTTGTGTAAATTAAATTTACATCGTCTATAAATATTTTCCTTAATTTAATAATCAATTCATCAAAACACCACAATTAAAAATATATAATCAATATCAATTAAATATATTTAAAATTTTCTGCTAAGGTTTCAATCCTTCTACAATTAATATAAAAAGGGGATTTTCATTCCTTATCAATGCCTAACATTTCTCAAATTTAATTCAAATCTGTTTAATTTATTTAAAATTAATTAATAATGAAATAAACCAAAATCAATAAAATCTGGATAAGATTTGTTTGGGTAAAAATTATAAGTAGCATAACTCTATTTTCGTACATCTTTTATTTTTTAATATAATTTTTATATTAATCGATTGCTTTAATATGTTCTATTAGATGATCTTTAGAAATGTTTTATAATTTTTTTTATTAAATAGAGATGTATTATATTTTCATGCCGAAATTCGAACTCTTACAAAATGAAGTAAGATGAACATTCTTAACCACTAGACTAATTAATGGATCTCTCATGTTTTATAATTTCTTTTACGAGTGTTAAAGTATATTAGAAAGGATTTATACTTAAAGAGTTTATTTTAGTTTTTTATTATAAAAGTAACGTTTTAATTTATGTACTACAATTAAAAAGTTCATCTTAACATTTTATTTTAAAAACGAGATATTTTAGTCTCGTTTGAAAAATAAATATTTTAGATAGTGAAATTAGTTAGTTTAAATATTTTAGCTTAAACATTCTTTAAATTCATGCCAATTTAAAAATTGAGCAAATTATCATATCCACTTTTGCTATATTTTGATTTCCCCCCACTGTTTTTGTTTGAAGGATCCTCCAAATACATGGAAAAACTTGGAAAAATCTAACCATACTCATTTTCAACATTCACACCCTAGTACGGACAATATAGCTACAGACTATAAACAAAAGAAACAGAATTTTAGGAACCTGAGCTTAGGTCAGGATTACGGTATGAAAATATAAGCAGCAAAGTAACTATATTGCTGGCCAAAATAGAAATGAACCAGAACAAAGCAAAGTCATGCTATTAATGGATCCAAATTGTTAAGTTCGCGGCCTTCCGAAAATTTTGACACATATTAAAGTACATTTGTCGAAATGTTTCTTCGGAAAATGTTGGCAACATGGAAGCAATAAAACAAGAACTAACACCATTAAATGACTCAAGTATACAAGGCAAAAACAAAGGTGCAAAGTGGCCAAGTCACCTGCCGAAACAGCTAGTTATTGAAGACGTAAAAGCTGAAGTGAGAAATCTCAACCCGGAAGATCCACCAGGGAAGTAAGAAATAGCATAGTATGCAAGTGCAAGGACCTACGAGTTCCATGGAAACAGAAACAAAATTGATATCAAAACTGGATGATCATGCAGGCACCAAATATCTCAGCTGATAATTCAATAAACCTAACAAGTTTAAGATAAAATAATCGAACCGAAATGACAGGTGTAGTATACCTGTAAAACAGAAAAGAGAACGGAGAGGATGTAGCTATGAAGCACCATGGAAACATAGATGGTACCCACCATACTCCCAATAAATACCAGAGTAAAAGGAAGCCTCTGCAGCAATGGTTTGAAAAGAGAATAAAATATTACATGCACAAAAGCAAACTACATGATTGCTAACTTTTCTAGCACCCGGATTGCAATCAAATTATAGCAAAAATACCTCTTTTGATGACATGTGGGCTAATTGATTCTTTGGGCCTCTTAGAGCAAAGAATGATCCAATGATAAAGCAACATCCAAGAGTAAAGCAGATTGCAAATTTCTGTGGCATTATCACCATGACCGGAAGGAACATGGTAAAAGCGATGAAAACGAAAAAGACCCCACTAGCCAGAAATAAACCGAAATAGACAAGTGCTTTTCCTGAAGGAACACTACTTGTGGCAGATTGGAGGTTCCCAGGAATCTCTCTCACCCCTTTCGAAACACTGGAGCACCAAGAACCAAACCAAAAATGAATTAACAGGATAAAAATATGATCGTTTGACTTCTACCTATCCCTTTTTATTTCTTTTAAAGGGAGAAAATCAACTTTGCATGTGCTTTTGATCAAAGATCCCAAAGCAATTTCTCTTCCACCACTATAGGGTTTAGGGTATTTCCATATGTATCGGTGGTATAATTGGGTAGTTAAAAGAGAGAGGAAGACGAGAACCGAGAATAGGTAGCTAACTGGAAGTACAAGAGGAACAGATTCTATTAAACCCTGATTCAGATAGGAATCCCAAACATGATTCACCAATGTTTAGATAACTGCTCATAGAGAAATTATGGTTGACGTGGCCACTTCACCCACTTGTCCTGAATTGGAACCTTAGATACCATGGTTCATTAAATTAAAGCATCACATAATTGGAGTTCTCTCCTGAGCTAAAACATAGATGTAATGCATGCTGGCTTACACTAAATGAAGTTAAATCCCAACCAGAAAAACGAAGCAGATATCTTCTTCCTTGTTGATTATGAAGTTCGATACAGACAAATTAAGAACAATCCTTAGATGGCGCATTATGACATAGCTCTAAACAGCATGATCCAAATAACTAAGATACCACATTTGGTTTCATGATTGAACCAAGTTAAAAATCCTCTTCCATTGCCAGTCACATCATTTCCGACCCATATATTTTAAACATACACTAGTTCTAAAGAAATCAATTTTTACATCTTTGTCAAACCAAGGCTTTTACCATATAAAAGATCTAAAAATAACAAATTATTTCTTCTTAACCGGTGTGATTTAAGCCCTTCTCTACCCCTCTTCAATCCTTCTATACCTAAATCAAATCAAAATTTTCGGCAGAGCATCTTAAATACCATAATGTATTATGTATACATGTGTGTGTATGTTATAAAATAAAAATTCATTTACACGAGCAAGCACATTTGGCCGGTTGTCCAAGCTGCTCATCTTTGTTCCCTCGTTTCCCTTAGGTCATGGGTTCTAGACCCCCTAGGAGCACATCCTTCCTTCCCCTAAAGTACCCATTCCGCTCCCCTCTAGGTCTAAGTAGGATTAGGATTAAAACTAAGATTTGTAAAAAAAAAAAACATTTACACACATCTATCATGCAAAGAGGTGACTATTACAAGATCAAAAGTCTTAACACCCAGATTTTCAATGATAACCCATATAGTAAATCCTAAAATTGACAACAAATCAACAAATAACCATAATTCAACAATAGCAATGCATTATTACTAAATCAACATGCTTGAAAATCCGGAAATCATACAGCCCTAATTCCCTAAAATCAAATACCCAACACCCATCATCCGAATCAAATTCACCTAGTAATCAAATACTCAACCGTAAGAAGACGTTAAAAATCGAAGCTTTATTCAAATTTCCCAGATCAAAAAGAAGAGAGAGATGATGACTTACACATTGAAGGTACCAGTGACGGTATCATTGGCAGACCTCATAGCGGACTCAAGATCGAACCCAAACGCAGTGCCCTCATCTGATTCTCTTGAAGCTGCATATGAATTCCAATCTGCTAAAAGTGATGGTCCTTCTTTTCCCTGCCCTTCACCCACACTACTGCTGCTCCCCGAGAACCAAGCTTGCATTTTTTTTAGTTTCTTCGAAAGGAACAGCTCTAAAGATTCACCCTGTTTCTTGGGTTTTGTTTCTTTTTATGGATTATTTAAGGCTTAACCACCAGGTAGTGTTGAGATTGCAATATGAGAAAAACTGTCCTCGTGGGAGCTTAGGAACGAAGAAAATGATTTTTTTGATGCTTCCTCATTGTAGTTTGACAAGGCAACGGTGCCGTTTTGGAAAAAATCTGGGTTTCTTTGGAATTTACTTATTCGATCAAGTAGAGTTTTTTTTTTTTTTTTTTTTGAATCAATGGAGATGATGAGTTGTTTTTTTACGCTAAAGGGGTTATTTTATCCCCGAATTCGACCTAAATTAGTAATGTTGCCCCTCGCGTGAAAATGCATTTAATTATATCTTCTAGTTCGTATATTGTAGCAAATTAGCCCATTGACCAATGTTGACTGTTACGCTGCTGACGTGGCAATTAACGTTGCCGATTTGGCAGTCAACTGTGCTGGTGTGGTAGTCAACTATGCTAATATGGAGGTCCACGATGCTAACGTGACAGTGCATGTGTGATGATGACGTGGCAGAGGGGCTGAATTTGATTTTTAAATCGAATTCGAGGGCATATTAATTTTTTTTGTCGAGTTCAGGGGCATAATTCATTTTAATTGAAAGTTTGATAACTTATTTAATATTTAAGCTAAAAAATAATAATTTAAGAAATTATTAAAATTTTAAAAATAGATAAATAATTTGTTTAAATTTTAAATTAATTTAATCGATTTATTTAGTTTTTGAATAAAATTAGATAAATAATTTAGTTTTTCAAGTTGAACTTTTACAAATGGAATATACAAAAACCACTCAACAAATTGACGTAAATATCTTCTGGGTTCTTGATAATTTTAAAATAAGCAAAGTAAAAGCTCTCACATAAAATCAAAATATTCCTCAATTTTAGAAAAAACCATAAAATTAATAAAAGTAAATAAAATATTAAAAATATTGAATATAAAAATTAAAATGTATTTGAGATTAAAAATGATAAAATATAAATATAAAAATTTAAAAATATTTATAAAGTATTAAAAATTAAACACTTTCATCAAAAAAGTCTTTGACTTCGTCGGCCTGAATATTTCTATTCGTTAAACAAATTTTCAGTGGAATCAACATTGTATTAAAGTAACAATAAAACTCATTTTTTTATTTTCTACATCAAATTTATGCTCATTAATATTTGATGTAAAAAACAAAGAAAATTTTTATTTTTTCTACTTTAACACAAGGATGATTCCATTAAAAATATACTCAAAGAATATTAGTAGGTTTAGCATAGCCAGAAACAGTTGAATACGTTTCCGATGGTTTATAAATATTTTAAAATTTCGAGTTTTTATATTTATAAATTTTAATATTTTTAATTTTATGTTTTACTTATTTTTTTAAATTCATTATAGTATTTTTATTTTTTAACATTTTATGAATATTTAAATATTTTTAAATTTTTAATAATTTATTAGTTTTTAGCTTAAAGATTAAGTAAGTTATTGAACTTTCAATTAAAATGAATTATGCCCCTGAACTTGGCAAAAAATTAATTATGCCCTCAAATTTAATTTAAAAAATCAATTTAGCCCTTCTGTCACATCATCATCACACATGCACTGCCATGTCAGTATAGTTGACCGGTACGTTAGCACCGTAACGATCAATGTTGGTCAATGGGCTAATTTGCTGCAATGTGCGAATTGGAGGACCTAATTGAACACGTTTTCACGCGAGGAGCAACATTGCTAATTTGGGTCGAACTCGGGGAAAAATAACCTCCTTAGCCTTTTTTTAATATGCTGGTATGATAACAAGGTATGTATTTTTTTGCTTAACCGTGAAATAAGTGTTCAAATTATACATTTTTTAGCTACATGCTTAACGTTTCATTCCTTTATCAATTTAAGATTTTTCGTGACATACGTTATTTTTTGTTATCCAATGAAATTCGAACACATGGCATGGTTGATCATTTTTTAAAAATTAAAATCTGAAAAAGAAAAAATTAAAATATATTAATTAACCCAATAATCTTTAATTCCTCTAAAACCCCAACTCCAAAACCCTCCACTCTGACCACCAATTTAACCACTGTCGGCCATTCTTGTCTTCATCGAACACCTCTATTGAAAACTTCCATCATCTCATCGTCAAAAATTGACGAATGAATAGTCGACGAACACCCAACAATGAAGAAAAAAAAGGTCGATTGAGTTCTCACTGAAGATAGAAGATGGCAGATGTTGAATAGTAAGGTACACAACACTTTGGGTGGTGAACCACTGACTTGTGGGGAATGTCGGACGATGAGGGAGATGTGATTTGGGGGCTTGATTGAAAAAAAAATTTAGGGTTTTTTAAGAAAGTTAATTTTTTTAGAGAAATTCAAAAATTAAAAATATAAAAAACAGGCCATGTGTTATGTTTTGATTAGATGACGAATTTTTTAACGCCCGTTGACGAAAAAACCTTAAATGGGTTACGAGTCACGACTCACGAAATGAAACATTTGACACCCATTTGACCCAAAATATAGTTCATGCACCTATCTGGAAAAGATGATATAGTTGTTTGATCACTTATTTGACTGCTTAACCTTATTTTTTTATAATTCAGATTTTATTTTAAATTTTTAAAATTTAGTTTATGAAATTTGAGTCCAGTCGAGTTGTTTGAGTTTTTTAATTAATTGTAAATATTTATTAACGTTATGCTACTAATTGATTCTAATTTAAATAATTTTTTATAACTATATACAGTGTATATTTATATATTGGTTAAAGTACACAAATGGTCACTAAATTATCCCAACAAATACAAAATAGTTATCAAACTTTCAAAAATTACATAATAGGCATTAAACTTTAGTTTTTGTTACAAAAAGGTCGTTGCGTCATTAACTGTTTTTTTATTGGATGACATGTTAGTTATGAAAAATTGTATAACAACAAGTTTAGTCCATAATATTTACACATTTTGTCACTTTATACATCAATAATGAGGGTTAAATTATGACTAAATTGATTGAATGTGTAAATATGAAGGATTAAATGTGTTATTATTCAAATTTTCGTAACTGTCACGTCATTCACTTAACGACAGTTAACGGCTCAGTGACCATTTTATAATAAAAACTAAAGTTTTAATGCCCATTATGTAACTTTTGAAAGTTTGATGACCATTTTATATTTTTTGGGATAGTTTAGTGACCATTTGTGTACTTTACCCTTATATATTTCGTATTTTATTTATATGCGATACATGTATATTTGATAGAGTTAAAGAACTCGAACTTGAAATCTGATCCCTAATTACAAACAATTTGAGTTATTCGAGTTTATTTTAAATTTTTTTATTTGAATATATGAAATTGTGATTCGAATCAATTTAAAATTTTTTATATGTTTTTGAAAATTATGCAAGGCTTAAGGAAATGTATTGTTTTAAAAAAAGAAAGATATTATTTTTAAATTTTTTTGTCTACTTGTTTTGTTATATGTTTACTTATATGAAATGACTTCAAAAATAAAGATTTATCCAAATTAAAATATATTTGCACTAACATATATTCTCTATTGTATTTTTACGATTTTTTTATGTAACAAATAGAAAGAGAGAATGATTGTTGTTGAGTTGTTCTAGTACCAAATTGAGTGACTATGTAGTCAAGATAGACTTCATGGTGATTTTGTCTTGTAGTCAAGGAACATGAGACACATCACCAAATGAAATAATGAAATTAATATCATGAATCAAAAATTATTCTCACCGTCATCAATCCCACATTAATGTATTTTAACTTATTTATTATTCTTAAAGTAATTAATGACTTTTTAAGTCATAATAACATTCAATTTTACTTGTAAAGAAAAAAATCAAATGAATGAGAAATTGATGTTGTGATGCCTAAAGATATAGCTAAAAACACAAACATACGGAAGAGATTGTTTAAATTGACACTTCTATTAATGGTACCTACCAATTTAGTACGAAAAGGTAAAGTTATCAATAATGAATCATGCATACAAATGACTTTACCACCCAATGGCTAAATAAACCATTTGATTATTAGGTTAATTAATCGGTCTTAAAAAACAAGGATAGTCGAATTGAGTAAAAATCTTCTGCCCCTAACCATGCCTCCTTCTATGCCCCTGACTAAAAATACTTAAAAATTAAATCTTGCCCCATAATCCTAATTTTCATATCCTAAACCTCAAACCCCAAACCCTAAAAAAATACACCCTACCCCTAATTCCCTACACCCTAACCCTAAGCCCCAACCTTAAACCCCTAAACCTAAACCCTAAACCCACTATTTTAAAGTGGAGGCACAAATGGGGGCATACTTTGGGGGCAGATGATTTTCATCCAGTCGAATTATGGTGAGATGAATAATCAATTGGTACGTGTTCATACTCATTAAAGGGACCCTAAATGGGTTGCAATGAAACGAACTAAGGTATGCCCTTGGGCCTTGACAACCTTTGTTATTAGCATCATGGAAAAGGATGCCATTGTTATAGAATGTTGAGACAAGTTGTGAGTGAATGTTTAGTTCGATGTCTATAAAATTTATCGAACTATAATTAATGAAAGTGCCATAAAAATTAAATTTTAGTATGCTAGTGTCGATGTACGTGTTTGTTTTTCTTTACACTCTTATAAGAAATTCTTAGTGGACTTGTCTATTTTTTAATACATTATATTGTATCATCTTTTATAGTAATTAATAAAATTCAAATGCTATTGTTCAGAAAAAAGAAAAACTGAGCGTCTATGTCTCTCCTAGTGTAATTTACTTATATTGTTATAACTTATAAGTGAATTAAAATAATTAGTACTAATAATTAATAATCTAAATTAGATCCGTATTAAGTGAAATGGTTAGTTCGACCTTTTTTCTAGGGAATGAATAGTCAACTTTTGGACAGATGCTACAGCTTCTCCCACCCACCAATCCCTTCCCATTAACTCTCAAAACTAAAGCTCTCATTTTCCTCCCAAAAAACTCTTTCGATCTTTCTCTAAAGCTCTCATTTTTTTCCATCTCATTCTTCACAAAGAGCAAGGTTTTATCCCATTTCTCAAGAATTCATGTCGGTACGTAATATATATTTAAAAAGCTCATTTTTTTGTTGTTTGATTCAATTTCTTTTGTTTTTTTATGCATTTGATCTCTGAACTGTTTTGATTCATATATTTTTCTGGGTTCTTGGTTTTGATTGCATTTCCCTTTTTTTTCCTTAAAAAAGAATCGATCTTTGATCAAGTTTTGTTTTTAAGATTGAAATTTGATCCTTCCATCATTTTAGGCTGTTTTCTTTGGTGAGCTTTCTCTGGGAATTCGTTCTGAACATTTTTTATGCTTTCTTCAACTTATAGATTGATATTGAATAAAAATGGGATGCATTAGGCTATAATGGGTGGTTTGTTTTGGTTTGTTTTTAGAATCTTGGGTCTTAATAAGAATCATAAAGTTTCAACTTTCAAATCATGTATCATTAATTTTGAGTGGAAAATATAATTTGGGATTAATCATTGAATCGTGTATAGGATCATGATAAGGTTCTTGAGAACACATTTAGAGCAAGGATGTTGAAGCTTGCTCCTTATAGAAACATGGATTTGGATTTCATTTCCTAGGTAAATTTTATGAATGAAAGGCATACATTATAGATAAATAGGCACCTAACTGATCCATGGAGTCGAGAAATAATCATGAATATTACATTTCTAAGTATATTAGAGGGCAATGTATAGTATTTGATATGTAATCTTTAAGAAAGCTTCATGTTTCTGGACATCATAATCTTATAACTTTGTTCATATTCTGAAGGAGATGAATCTTTTCTGTATCAACCTTTTCATATTCAATTGAGCAGCATTAATTAGACTTCTTTATGAAAGCTATGGCAATGTTTTGTTTTGTTTTGTTTTTCCTTTTAAAAATAAAAGTTGCTTGCATTACTTTAAGTTTGACATTTTGGCAGGTTCCTTTTATCTTGTTTGAAGATAAGATAAGCTTTTCATTGTATCTTCCAAAAATGAGATTATTTCAAGTTTCCTGTTTTGTTTTGTACTTTTTTTTTATTAATGTCGTATACTTTTATGTGTCTTCTTTATCTCCTTTAATAGGGACATTATTTCTCATTTTGAAAATTTCTGGTTTAATTTATGTTTTTCCAACTCGGGTGTAAATCTTAAATTCTTTTTTCATATATTTAGAGGATCCTTTGAGTATAGTATCCCCGTATCTATGTACAGTTATGTATTGAGTTCAAGTATTCAATGCGGGTACTTTAAGAAAAATGAAGAGTCCGAGCAACATATTATATTGTTGCTATGCAGGCATGCTTTATTTCACTGTTCCGCCATCCTAACACCCGAGATCCGAGTAACATAGATTTAAATTGCATTGTCTATTTAGTCCCACCAATTGACCTGCCCAGCTGAATTCACTTTGTTATGATGTATGATTGAGTACGTTGTAGCAGTTGGCTACTTGGGGACCCTTAGGACACGCTCTAATTTTCTGTTTGATTATGGGGATGATAATGGGAGCATTTTACTTTTCTTTTTTGCCTAGGAGGATAACAAGGGTCGGCCATTGCCGAAATTCGGTGAATGGGATGTCAACGATCCTGCATCGGCTGAGGGATTTACCGTCATCTTTAACAAGGCAAGAGATGAGAAGAAAACTGGTGGCAAACCCGAGGCAGCAGCAAACTCTGATACTCAGAGTAAGCCCGGATCGGATCCTGGCAAACCCCAGCAAGTAAGTAATCCCCAATATGACTTCATCCGAATGCATATACTAGGCATTGGTAGAAATCAGTTCTTGCCTGATGATAAATGCCTATTGCTTGATTGTTTCACCGTTTCCCTCCTCGTATGATTGTTATAAACCATAGCCGTTCTCGATTTCTAGCGTGACGTGCCTTCATCATTTTATTTTTTTTCAGAAAAAAGGGCTCTGCTGCGTGTTGTAAACCGTGGCTGTTCTAGACTTCTATCACGATGTGCCCTCCCTCTTTCAGTTCCGAAGAAATGGGCTTGCTGCGTGCAGCAGCACCGGCAGAATCTTGATGAAGTCTGACATTTACGCGAGCTTCTGCAAGTATGTTCAAGGCACCACCATATATTTTCTAAACAAAAACCAGATCTATAGTGCTGTTTTAAGTCCTGGAATTGCTTCTTTTTGTGGTTTAAAATTTAATTCGCGTATTTGTCAAATGGCTTTCTTTCCTCCTCTTCAAATTCACATGCACATATATAACGTTATCTGGTGATAAAAAGAACCATCATACCAGATCAATATGCATATCAGGACATATATATGTATGGAAAACTTAAACAAATTGGACATGCTTCCTATAAGACACACTCCTGTCGGATATTAACACCTAAACCTGAATATCCGAGTTAATATGAAGAACAAAACGGTACGAACAACTAGCGAAGAACGGAACACCAGAAGGAAAAAAAATGGCATCAAGACCTTTGACAAGTGATACCATTTGAGAATGCGGTCCTGGTGGCTGAAGATAATAAATGGCGGTGAGTGGAGGAGAAGAAGAGAGTAGAAACGGCTATGCAAAGAAAGTAATTCTATTTTTTTTTATTAAAATAGAATATGATATTAAAAGGGTTGATGATCATTCTCTAACAAATTATAACAACCCAACTGTCACTAACAAGCAAGCCGACTAAGGGCGTGTTTTTAGTTGCATTTGCTATAGTTAACGATTTATTAGCAACAATAATTTTAAACACCCACAAGTTTAATTTTAAATGCCCGTTTATCAACCTAGTTACGCGTCCAAACGTATATTTCAGAGAATCAAATTTTTGACTTTTGAAAAATGCCTGTTTGCCCCAAATCTGAGTTGGGGACTTCAACGACAAAGGGAGCCTAACTCAATCATGGGTGAATCTATAAAGTACGTGACCATTAATTTTTAAATATATTATAATGAAGGCCACTCAATTATGGTTAAAATTTTACGTAATTTAGAAAAATTACATTTGAGTCACTTAAATATGAGTAAAGTCATATTTGAATTACTCAATTATGAATCGGATTATATTTGGGTCACCCTTCACATTTGAAGAAGAAGGGTGGTGATTGTATGAGGTGGAATTGGCGGCTCTCTCCTGGCCAAAACGATCCAATTCAATTTTGATCTCACTCTCATCGATCCGTAAGATTTCCTGCCTTTTCCCACCCTTCAATTCCTATTCATTTCTTATGAAAAACATTGAAATGCGAGTTTAATAAACCGGAGTAGTATAGGTAGGATTTGTACTTATTTTGGTTAAGTTTAGCTTGTATTTTGCTCTTTAAAAGTTCTTAAAGCTGACAATTTATTGAACCTTTTAGAGTGTAGAGTTATTAATGAGAGATCTTTGTTTTAATCTCAGGAAGGAGCATCTTGAGCTCACATGGGCAAACCTAAGGAACATGGTGGGGCCATCGTTCGCCGATAGAACCATAGAGATTACCATACCAAACGGACGAATCCTTACGTCCGCCGCGATAAACATCACATACACCTAAGTCTTGACCGCTCATATTGTTTATGATTATCTTGTAATTGCTACTGGACACGCTGATCCTATTCCTGTAACTAAGGTTGAGAGACTTCATCAATATGATGCAGGTAACAACTAACAACACTACAATACATAGAACAATTTTGGGTTCTTATTCAGCTCAAGTTAATTCTATTATATCTATATGTTGCTGGAACCTAAGTGTCGATCATGTTCATCAATATGATGCAGGTACAACATTGCAATATAGAACAATTTTGAATTCCTTTTCTGCTCAAGTTAATTCTATTATATCCAATCTGCTCAGTTCGTTTTGATTGTTGGACGAGGTCCGTCCGCTCAAGCACTTAAATTTTCTTATCTGCAACCTGACACTTCAGTCTCCTCCATGCCCGTCTCCCCATCGTGGCTTCTTCCTTCCTTGGCTCCCTGTGAGCACCCATCATCGGGGTTTAGAAATGGCGCCCTGGCCTTGCAGAGCCGCTGTCAGTCCATCTCTGATTGCGGATGCGGATACTAGTTGAATACCCTTCCATATCATCATCAAGGTCCTCAGGATACTCATCTTCTGTGTCATCATCATCTTCGAACATATAATACTCATAATGACTTTGCAGATTATAAATCATGTCCACACGATCCTCCACAATTGGTTGTTTGAACCTTGAGTCCCTAAGAAGAAGGCTGACTGTCACGCTCCACCAGTGTGCACCAAGGCCAACCGGAACCAAATGAAGTGTCTTAGGCGTTCTAAGGCCAAGCATGAACCAATGAAGGTTCTAGAACGACCTAGAGAGGCACACAATCCTCTCAAAACGTTTTCACGTGAATTTAGAAGGTTCTAGGAAGTTCTTCAAAGGTTTAGACTAGCCTGGAAAGCCTTAGAAGATTCTAAAAGACTCAGGAAGGTTCTCGAATAATCTAAAACATTCTAGAAGGACCTGAAACATCATGAAACATCTAGAACATTCTAGAAGGTTCTAGAATGTTGAAGAAGACCTTGGAAGATCCTGAAAAGTTCAGAACTACTTCGGAAGTCTCTAGAACTTCCTAAAAGCTTTTGGATAGTTAGAGACATAACTAGATAGTTAGGGACATAACTAGATAGTTGTAGAATACTCCAGAATACTCTAGGCTTGTAACATATCTCCAACACTCTAGAATAATCTTTAGGGAGGGGGAGACCTATAAATAGGACCATCCACCCTGATTTGTAACATCCCTCAAAATCCACAAGTTTAGCATCCTTGTAAAGACCTCTTTCAAAGTTCAATACAAGCTCCTTTCTCTTGTAAGTTCTCTTGGCTTCTCTACTTTGTGCTTGTTTGCCATAATGTTTGCGTGAGGACAAGACTTGTAAGTCGACCATATAGGACAGAACAACCATAAATCAATAACGTTTTCCTTCTCTCCTCGACCATATAGTCGTGGATACTGATAAAGCAAAAGGGGAAACGTCAACCACTGGGATATCAATATGGGACACGACAACCATAAATCAATAAGGTATGTAAAAATGATGGGAAGAAACATTTGAAAATTACCTCATGTCGAGCGACCGATGAACATACATGGCCTTAAATAGGAGTTTGCACTGTGGGCACGTAAGCGTCGAATTGCATGATGCTCATCAAAGGATGCACCTCAAACTGCAATAACACATGCAACAAACACGCATAAGAACTTAATAATACTACACTCAGTTGATAAAGAAAACCCAGAAACTATGATAATGGCAATAGATAGGATGATTAACATACCAATAAGCATGCTCGCACCCTTTGATAAGTGTAGTTTCCTGAAGTTTTATACTATCCAAACAAATGGCGCAAGTTTCACAGTGATCTTCATTGCTCTCCTAGCAATAAAGAAACACAAAGATTAACCAATAATTCTTAAAAAACCTCAACCAAGTGATATTTTCGTTCAATTTTGTCAGCAGCCAAACCATGTGATAAAAAACCTAAACCTAACCTAAAACTTAAAGTTGATTCTACAAACTAGTGTTAAGAAAAGTGAGTAAGAATGAAAAAGTATCTACTGATCATGAATGAAAAGATTGGAAAGAAGGAGGGATGGGTGTTCACTGTCGTTCATCATCTTGGCGACTGTTTTGATTAGTATATTAATTACTATCTAAAACTTGTTTAGGTTCAACATATTCACAATGTTGTTATTATAAATTTATTATTGTCTTTTGGTACGAGTGATGGTAAAACACAAACTATTTTCTCCCCTTAAGTTAGATTTTCACTCTCTATGAATAAAATTTATGGAGAATAATTTGTCTTTTGTCATTGTTTGTTTTCTTATGTATAATTTTTTTCAACTTCAACTCCGAAATGCATGAACATTTCATTTAGCAATGCTTCTATTGTCATTCAGAAATGAAATTTTCATTTTCCTTCAATACTTTTTTTTGTCAAAAACATATTCAAATTATTATTGTATATTTTAGAAAGGATTATTATTCCATACACATACGGTGTAAATTTTTTGTTTCCACGAACGTTTAGGGTACTATGATTAGAGATTTAGGTTTTAACCTATAAAATCCAAATTCTAGCCGTAAGCAAAAGAATCTATCAACGTCCCCTAAATTCAAGACTAATACTGCCAATAACCTATAAATTCTAAATCCTAAATGGAGTTCCTAAACCCTAAAACTAAGGTGCTTGTAGAAACAAATTGTGCACGGAATAATTACCCTTTAGAAATATTTAAATATTAATATAAAAATACTATTTTAACCTCATGTTGTGAATTGGTTATAGAAATACTTTGATACACAAGCTTGTTTACACAAGTCTTTTAATTTTAGGGTTTATGGGTTTAGTGTGTAAGGTTCAGAATGTAAGGTTTATGGTTAAAATTTAGAGTTTAGGGTTTAAGGTTTAGGTTTTATAGTGCTAGAGTTTGGGGTTTAGGTTTTAAATTTTATAGAAGGGTTGTGTAAATTTTTTTTACACAGCTTGTGTATCAAAATATAACTCATAGATTATTATGTATATTAATTAATTGGTAAAATTTTGATACACAGGCTGTGTAAAACTAATTTTACACAGCATGCATATTCACACTATAAAATCCAAATCTTAAAATTTTATCCCTAAACCTTTAACTTTATACCTTAAACTCTAAATACTAACCTTAAATTCTAAATCATACAATCTAAACACTTAAACTTTAAACCCTAAACTAAAATCATAATCCCATATCAAAGTTTTTTCACTACCAACTATTTGGAGATACCTATTTTGACCACCAAACTTATTAAATTGACCTATTTTGACCACCGACGTTAAAAAACCAACGAATGAGTGGCGTCAACTAGAAGATGACATGTGTCACCATATTTTTTAAATTTTGATTTATTTAGTTTAAAATACTCAATTAACTAATTATCTAATTGGACCTAATCAAATGAAGGAAATAAAATGGTAGCCATTGCATATTACAAGCAATAGGAATTGAACCCACAACCAAGACCATGGAAAGCTTAATATAATAAATGAATAACTAATTAAAATAAACTTTTTGGTGCTTTGAAACGGCCTAGGATGTGATTATTTCGATTCTTTTAATATCCGGTATGATTATAAAGTAGTATTTTTTATTTTAATTTTTTTAAAAATAATATTTACTTGGTTTTTTAAATTAATATTTTTAATAAAATATTTTTATTCGCGCTTAATTATAAAAAAATATACATTCGATTGAGTGATTTAAAATAGGTAATAAAATCGAACAATTCATTCGAAGACATTTCGACCAAAAAATATCAATATGAAACTTTCAAAATGAATTGTTTAAATATTTTATTAGCACACCTAGGAGTGAGTGTTCGATCTAGTCAAGTCAAAAAACTTTAAGTTATTCGAATTGACGCGTTATATTTTACAACTCAAACTTTATTTGAAAAATTTTCTATTCGAGTCGAGTTTATGAAATTCGAGTCAAGTCGAATTTTTGAGCTCCTATACAAATTCAATTGTAATTATTTACCGCGTTATAGTACAATTTAATTCTAATTTAAATGACTTTCTTTAATCATATAAGATATATATATATATATATATATATTCATATTTTTTTTCATATATGACATATATTTCTTCATATATTTTTTATATTGGTATATATATATCAGGAAAAATTGAGGCACTCGACTCGAACTTAAAAATAAATCCACCAACTACTAAAATTTTCGAGTTATTTGAGTTTCCGTTTTACAACTCAAATGTAACCCCCTCGACCCGACCTAGACGCTAGACTGAACCGAGTGAGCTACATTGGATTTGCCGAAACAAACCCGAAACGATTTACTTAAATCATGGTCATTTTTTTCTTTTATCTTATCAAAATGCATAATTACACCATAAGGTGATCATGCTAACATCATAAACGTTACCAATTAAATCGGGCGTCAATTCGACATTCGATTACGCACGATTGCGACTTAGAGATCAAAATATGATTTTGATAAATTAGAAGAACTTATTTAAAATTGAGGTTACTAATCCTTAATTAGTCATATTACATGCTTGCTGGTCAAATTTCAACTCAATACGATCATTAAGCTCATTTAATTGCACAATCAAGAAACATTGACTAAATTGCATAAAAACCAAACTGCAACATGAAATTACCAGAAATAACTAACATCGTAACGGAACACCAAAGGTTCGTACCGAAACAGTCTAATATCACTCAGTCGTACCGATACGACTATGACCAGTACCAATCTATTTAACAATATTCGAAACAGAAAATTTTAGTATCCAAAACCCGAACTGGTACAACAACCCGCGTACCGAAACTCCACTTAAATTTTCAAAGGGGCATACCGGTACGGTTCTAGGCGTATCGAAATCCTTGAGTGAATTCTCACAAGTGTAGGCCTTGTCAGATCCCGTATACCGGTACCCCAACACCCCAAGTCCTGTATTAGTATGGTTGGACCTATAATGACCTCTTAACCAATCATATGACACTTAAACTCAATCTAACATGCTTTAAACATTACATAAACATCATAACAAGTAATATCTAACATATTAACACAAAAACATTGAGGCATAGGTCCAACCCTATAGGCGTAACAACTATCCCACATGCTCAAATCTTCTTAAAGCCCCAAAACTAAAACATATAGCATCATACAAGTCCAAAATACCAATTGAAACATGTCCAAAATAGGGAGTAACCAAATAACTCTCTCAAAAAACAATGAATCCTATTACCTTTATTACTACTAGTCTAATTCAAAACCATATTTTCAATGATGCAAGTCTATGAATTTTTCTTTACTTACTCGTTGCCTCCAATCTTTAATTCTTTGTATTGATGGGCAAAGAAAACCTAGACTTAGTGAAGAGTGCTCAAAATAAAACACCAACAAACCATGCACTTAAGATACAGCTCCTCATGCCTTACCAACAATCTGCAACCCCCAACCTCTTTCCTAGAGCAAGAGCTTCCCTTGCTTCAAGATACAACTCCTCATCACTCAATTTTTTATCAGATTTTTTTCGCTCAATCTTTTCTTTAACTGCCACTCCCGCTTCCAATTCAAGCATTGTAAAAGCAGCTCCTCTCGATCAAAATCTATTAAAAATTGATTCCCAGTTATTTGCCTCACATCCAACTCACATAAACCTTAAATTTTATACCTTAAACTTTAAACCATACAACTTAAACTTTAAACTTTAAAACCTAAACTAATATCATAAACCCTAAACCTTAAATTTTATACCTTAAACTCTAAACCATACAACTTAAACTTTAAACTTTAAAACCTAAACTAATATCATAACCCCTAAAATTAGCGACACATGTAAACTAAAGTTTATACAGCTTGTATATAAAAAAAAAATTCCTTCATTAATACCCTAGATGATTATCCCACTATTGGGTTTGGCCACCGAACTATAAAAATTTAAAATTCTACCACTTAACTATTTAATTAGACTTATTTTGACCACCAACCGTTAAAATCTAACGGATGAGTGACAGTTAAAAAATATATATATTTACACATTTGTTCCATGTTAGTTACATATTATACTAATTTGGCCATAATTTTAATTTAATCAAATAAAATTAATCAACCAATCGGATAACAACACGTCACCACCTGATTGGATGAATTTTTTATTTTATTTTTAATCTCCAATCTGGTTAAAAGAGATAAAATTGGTAAAATGCTCAAGCCATTACCACTACACCAATCCATTCATCATATGAATACAAATTGCACCTTTTTTATGAGCTCTTCTTTCTAGCACCAAATCACCATCCATGTTCTCCTTGTTAAACCTGTTGTATTTGTACGTAGTTTATACTATAAACTACAAAAACCCTAGTTTCCCATACGGCTTTAGTTGCGTCTGTTGCAACTGATTTTGGAGCTGTTAAGCTGTTACCACAGCTGTTCACTGATGAGTGGATGTGCAGTTGCTTAGATAACTGCTCTAGCTGTGTATATAAACACACTAGCATCTATCTTGTAAAATCAGAGTTGTTGATATGAAAAAGAGCATTATCTCCAAAGTTTACAGTGTTTCGATCCTTTCCTTCAATGTCTAACATGGTATCAGTTGCTAGGGTGTAATCTCTTTGCGTTTCTCGTGTCAAAATCTTTCTTTCTGGTTCATTTCTTCAGTTCCTTTTCTTGGTTCGTTTCTCATGGCTCCCGAGATCGCACTTGGTGATGATGAATCTGTTCTTGAAGCCCAGTTGTTTTCTAACAAACGCATCAATGTTTGTCTCACGGATTCCAATTTCCTGCTATGGAAACAGCAGGTTGTCTTGACCATCAGAGGGCTTGGTTTGGAAGGATTTCTTGATGGCACCATGCCTGTTCATGCGAAGACAATGCGCAATCGAGCAGGTGAAACAATGCTTAATCCTTCTTATATTCATTACTTCAAACAGGATAGCTCCCTTGCATCTTGGTTGCTATCTACTGTTTCTCCCAATATTTTGCCAAGACTTGTAGGTTATGAGACCACGACTGATGTTTGGAAGTCGATCACTGAGATAAATTCTGGTTTATCTACTACCAAGATGATGAATCTTCATTGCCGGTTGAGATCTTTGAAGAAAGGCACTCAGACCATGCGTGAATACACCATGGCTGTTAAAGAAACTTGTGACCTGCTTGCAGCCTGTGGTAGTAAAATCACTGACATGGAACATATTGCCACCATACTCAATGGTCTCCCTGTGGAGTTCGAACCATCAATTTCGACTATTACGGCTAGCAAAGAGGTGTACACGGTTGACAATGTTGTATCCATTCTCGTGGATGCAGAAACTCGTCTTGAAAGCTCTGCTAGGTATTCTGCAGGCATCAATTTTACCAGGTATAATAAAAAGAACTCTAATTCTTCTGTCGATAATGATCAAGAAGAGACCACGCAATCTTCTAGTGGTTCTGTCAAGAATGCTTCCTCGAATGTCAAGTATAAGGGTAGGCCACGTCATCAGTGTCAACTTTGTGGGAAATTGGGACACTTGGTTGATCGATGCTGGCATCGATTTGATCAGAACTTTAAAGGTGTCACTGCTCAACAGTCGAAACCTAAGGTTCAGGTGCATACCTGTTCATGTTGTTCTCACAATACTGAGCAGTCTTATGATCCATGCATGCGTGGTCACTCTCATGTTGAACATCTTGCTGATGGTAGTGACAATGTGCAAGTCAATGCCTTGACTTCTGATGGACCAGATAAGTACTCTAAATGGTTTTCGGATTCAGGAGCTACACATCATGTAGCTAGCTCATCTTCAGTTTTACAAAACAAGGCCTGCTATGGTGGTAAAGGTAAGGTCCACCTTGGTGATGGTACCTCCCTTAATATTATGCAAATTGGTCGTGTGTGTCTTAATTCTTCTACAAGGCCTCTTTGTTTAAACAATGCTTTATATGTCCCTTAAATATCCAAGAATCTCATGTCTGTAGCTCAGTTTGCTCAAGATAACCATGTTTATTTTGAATTTCATGCCACCTCTTGTCTTGTTAAGGATGCTTGCACGCATGAAGTTTTGCTGAAGGGTGGGCTCGATGAAGGCCTCTATAGTTTTCATGATTCAACTGCTGGTGGTGACATGTGTGTTCATAACACCGTGGTGAAGGATGACTTTGACTTTTGGACCTGGCATAGACGATTGGGGCACCCGAGTTCAGATGTTGTTAGATTAGTTACTCATAAGTCTGTTTCTAATACTGAAAAACATGTATGTATGGCATGTCAAATGGGAAAAAGCCATGCTTTGCCATTTTCTTCTTCTACAGTTGTGTACTCTTCTCCTTTTCAATTGGTTGAGGTTGATGTATGGGGACCAGCACCGGTTGCTTCCAATGGTTATCGATTCTTTGTTTTGTTTGTTGATATGTACAGCCGAAATACTTGGCTCTTTTTGTTAAAGAATAAAAGTGATGTTGCTGCAACCTTTGATTCTTTCTTAGCTATTGTTCATAATCAATTTCGCTCTAATGTGGTTGCTTTTCAAACGGATGGAGGAGGGGAATTTCGGTTTTTGGAAAGCTTAGCTGTTAAGAAAGGTATTGCCCTTCGCAAGACTTGCCCACACACCTCTCAACAAAACGATGTCGTTGAGCGCAAGCATAGACATGTGGTAGAAATGGCTCTTGCTTTGTTAGCTCAGGCTAGTGTTCCTCTCAGATTTTGGTCTCAGGCTGTTATCAGTGCTGTCTTTTTAATAAACAGGTTACCTACAAGGACGTTGGATGGCATGTCCCCTCATCAAAGGCTCTATGGCACTCCTCTTGACTATAATTTTTTAAGGGTGTTTGGATGTAGATGTTATCCTCATTTAAGACCATTTAACAGGCATAAATTTGATTTCAGGTCTCGTCCATGTGTGTTTCTGGGATATTCACCCTTGCATCATGGTTATGTCTGTCTGGACAAAGATGGTCGTTGCTTCATCTCTCGGCATGTTGTCTTCGATGAGCATCAGTTTCCTTTTGCTACTGAAGGTATGTCCAAGTCAGCAGATCCATCCTTTGGTTCATCTGGGTCGGTACCAGTTCTTCCCAGCATGAATCCCTCAACTTCTTTTGCTTCCATTGATCCTGCAGATGATAACTCTGTTCCTCCTGGTTCTACACGAGATTCTCTTTTTGATTCTCCTTTTGCTCCTGAGGTGCAATCTCCTATGATCCCTCATTCCTCAGCTGGGACTGATGTTGTTGACACAGAACATGTTGCATGCGATGTTGGCACTTCATTGGATGGTGATGGTTCTGGCATGCCTACATATGATCATAGGGCATCTCCTGAGATACATGGTCATCCTCCTGAGTTCACTGAACCTCCTGTGGCTTTATCACATGTACCTCCTGTGGCACCTACTGCTGTGGCATCTATGTCTTTCAACCCTGATACAGAGGCTCATGTTTCAGGGTCTGATGCATCTTGCTCTGGTGGTACCACTCCTGTTCATATTATTCAGCAACCTCAGCCTGCTATGAATGTGCATCCTATGGTCACTCGTCGCAAGAATGGTATTGTCAAAGCTAAAGTATTTAATGTCCAAGTTAAGTCTCCTCCAGCTGATATTCATTGTGCTTTGGACGATCCTGATTGGAGAGCAGCTGTGATGGCTGAATATCAAGCTCTTATTAGCAATGGCACGTGGGATATAGTTGAGCTTCATGTTGGCAGGAAAGCAGTTGGATGCAAATGGCTGTTCAAAGTTAAACTCAAAGCAGATGGCACGATTGATCGTTTTAAAGCACGTCTTGTTGCCAAGGGGTTTGCACAGATTCCAGGATTTGATTTCATGGACACCTTCAGTCCCGTTGTTCGGTTTGCCACTGTCAACATACTCTTATCTGTTGCAGTTTCCAATCAATGGCCAATTCGACAGGTTGATGTGAATAACGCGTTTCTGAAAGGTGATCTACAGGAGGACGTTTACATGCAACAGGTTCCAGGTTTTGAAGAAGGCTCTTCAACAGGCAAAGTGTTGGTCTGTAAGCTTCGCAAAGCTCTCTATGGGTTGCGTCAAGCTCCCAGGAATTGGTTTGCTAAGCTTAAAGAGTTTTTGTGCACATTGGGCTTTGTGGAGTCTAAGGCAGATCCCTCGTTGTTCTTGCTTCTTAATGATCATGATGTTACATACTTAATTGTCTATGTAGATGACATTCTCATCACAGGGAATGACACCTCTACTATAGATCATGTAATTGGTGAATTGCATAACAAATTTTCTCTCAAAGACTTAGGTCTTTTGCAATTCTTCTTGGGTTTAGAGGTTACTCGATCGAGCAATGGTCTTTTTCTTTCTCAGAAGAAGTTTTTATCCGAGTTGCTTTACAAAGTTTGTCTGCAAGGCTCTAATTCTGCCTCCACGCCTATGCCTCCTAACTTCAAGCTCAGTCGGTTTGAAGGTGATCCACTTCCTGATGCTCAGTTGTATCGCAGCACGGTGGGAGCTTTGCAGTATCTTACGCACACTAGACCTGATGTGGCCTTTGCTGTTAACAAAGCAGCTCAGTTTCTTCAGCATCCTACACACGCTCATTGGCTTGCTGTAAAGCGTATTTTACGCTATCTTAATGGCACTATGGAGTTTGGCTTGTGGTTTCCCTCTCAGGTTCAGCATGGTGCTGAGTTACAGGTTTTTTCAGATGCCGACTGGGGAGGTGATATAGACGATCGCAAGTCTATATCTGGGTACTGTGTCTTCAACGGTGCACACCTACTCACCTGGAGCTCGAAGAAACAACGAGCTGTGTCCCGATCAACTGCCGAAGCAGAATACAGGAGCTTGGCTGATGCTGCTGCTGAAATAACTTGGATCAAAGCTGTGCTCATGGAAATGGGGATCAATCTTCTGGAGTGTCCTCGAATTTGGTGTGACAACACCAGTGCGGTTGCTATGGCAGCTAACCCGGTGCTTCATGCTAAGACTAAACACTTTGAACTTGATCTTCACTTTGTCCGAGATAAGGTTGCTGCTCAAGAGATTCAAGTTAACCATGTCCCTGCCGATTGTCAAGTTGCTGACACTTTCACCAAGCCTCTTCCGGTTGTCAAATTTGAGAATCTTCGACGCAAGCTGCTTGTATTTGATGTTCGAGAAATCTTTCCAGAGTTAAGAAAGCAATAGGAATGTTAAACCTGTTGTATTTGTACGTAGTTTATACTATAAACTACAAAAACCCTAGTTTCCCATACGACTTTAGTTGCGTCTGTTGCAACTGATTTTGGAGCTGTTAAGCTGTTACCACAGCTGTTCACTGATGAGTGGATGTGCAGTTGCTTAGATAACTGCTCTAGCTGTGTATATAAACACACTAGCATCAATCTTGTAAAATCAGAGTTGTTGATATGAAAAAGAGTATTATCTCCAAAGTTTACAGTGTTTCGATCCTTTCCTTCAATGTCTAACACTCCTTAAAAAAGATTTTGGGGTTCCAACATACCCTAACAGCCTTTCTAGTCTTACGTATTCTGGGTTCAATTTACATTCTAATCTTTACTTGTCCTTCATATAAAGTACTAGTTTTATTTTAAACCACTATCTTTTCTTTAACCTCCATTCATCATCGCCTTTTTTTCAACCTTGCAGGGCACAATGAATCTGATGCGGCTATCGAATGGATATCTGGTGATGAAGCTCTATAGGATATGGACCGTAGCTTGAGTACCAATTAAGCAAAATTGAACTCCCAATCCCTCCTCTTTAGCTGAGCTATTTAAAATCTTCCACACTTCAAAGCAAACTTCAAGTTTGCTGCCAGCTCATTGAATCCACACAAATCATGAAGTTTCTACACATCCCTTGTTTGGCCGAGGTAAAGTATTTAAGTTGAGTTTGATTTCTAACAGCCAGATGGTTGATGTTATATCTTGTATTGTTAGCAACCTTCTTCATAAAATTATCTCGAACTATAAATTCTCTTTTCTGTCAAACTATTTTTTTTGCAGGATTTAGTTAAACAGTTTCAATAATACAAAGTTTTGGATTGGAAACAGAGAGATTTTCTCTAATTTTGGTGCTGAAAGGAACCTGTACATTTTTTGTCATGTGCAGAGAGATCTTCTATTGTTTTTCGGCTTGCGTGTTGAGAGTCAATAATGGTGTCCTTGATAGAATAGGTAACTAACGAGGACTAAATGTGCAGTTATACAAATTTCTATTAACAACAATATCATCTATCCGTTATATTTTAATAATTAGTGGTTAAAATAGGTCCAATCAAATATTTGAGTGATCAAATTTTATATTTTTGTAATTCGGTGGTCAAAACAGGTCAGACTCAATAATTGAATGATCACCCAAATAGTTTACCATTTTTTTATTTGCTGGCTTTATTTTCTATGAAATTTATAGAAAACATAAGTAATGAGATCAAATGAGTAATTAACCGATAAAATTGGTTATGTTTATTTAATAAGTGACCAAAATGAACCCAACAATTGTTCAAATTCAAAAGCAGACGATGTACATTTTAAGAGACACAAGTTGAAATCGTTATCTATGAACAAATATTATTTTGTAATTAGGCTTTGTTTAGCATTGCTTTTCAAACCAGCTTTTGGTTCCAAAAGCTGGTTTGAGGCTAAAAGCTGTGCTAAACCGTTAGCTTTTGGAGGAAAAACTGCTTTTAAAAAGTAATTTTCAACCCAAACGCAAAAGCTAAAATTTTTAGCTTTTACGGTTGTAAAAGTGATTTTGAGAGGCAAATTACAATTTTAACCTCCATTTTCTATTGTGTTTATTTATAATTTATAAATTTATAATTCTTTACGAAGATATAGTTATATAATTAATAATTATTTTTTTAATTTTAAATGATATATATTTATTTATGTTAAGTTTTTAAAATAAAATATGTCAATTTTGTTATATTTCCATAGAATACGTATAATTGTTAAAAAATATATTTATTAATAAAAATATTTTTATAATAATTTAAGCTGATATATTTCATATATTATAACATTAAAAATTTTGAATATTATTTTTATATATCTATACATACAAATATATATAACTAACAATATCATATCTAAAATGGTCATTTATCTTCTTAAAAAGCACTTTTTGACAGTAATGATAAACACTAAAATCTTACAACAAATTCTTTAAAATCTCTTTCTAACAGCATTTTTTAAAAAATATAAGTGACCAAAATAAAAGCTCTTAAAAATTTAGAGACTATTAGTATAGTTTACACTTTTAGCTTTACATTACTACAATTATTCACTGTTTTATCTGCTTACAAATCCACCCTTTAGTACTAGTCAAAGTTACAGCCTACAGAAAAACGAACTCGGGGCTGGGGCTGGCCAGCTGCAAAGGAAAAGAGCGGCTGCTAATGCTAGCGGTAGCGGTTTTTCCTATTCGGTTTCAATTTGGGGTTTTTTTTTTTTCTTCTAAACTTTTCCTTTAAAGGCAAGTTTCCCACCTCTATTGTTTCATTCCTTTTTTGTTTGTTCTATTATGGGTTTGAGTTCGTTTGCTTTTGTTCATTGAATGTAGCGTTTATTTGAATTCATTTTCAATCTTAGAATGATTTTGAAGCTCGGGTTTGGGTTTTAGGTTCTACTTTATTTTCAAACCGCTGACTTCTCGGTCAACGACATGATTTTGTCCTTAGGTTTAATAGGTGTAGATGCATGTTTAGAAACTTTGGAAGCTGTTTTAGTGGAATAAAAAAATGGAATGGGGGACTTCTTTTTTGTTAGGGACTGTTTTTGGATTCATTTGGAAGTTTCAACTATATAAGTGTGTTGAATCTTGCAAGGTTGAAGCTTTTAGCAATGGCTGGTTTGAGGAGCAGTAGCGTGGAGTTCCTTTTAACTGTGTGTGTGTGTGTTTCGTTTTTGTGTGATTTTCTTTTTTTATGCTGAATTGGTTGTAGGGTGAATCGTTAGCGATCTTGAATGATGTTTTAGTGAAAATAAGAACATAGGAATGATGAAAATGGAGTGGAACATTTTTTTGGAGATTACTTTTGGGAGGACTAGCAAGTTTCAGTGCTATATAAGTATGATAGATCTTGAATGGTTGAAACATTCTTTGGCAATGGCGGGTTCGAGAACTTGTGGAGAATGCATTATAATTGACCTGTCTTCTTTGTTGGATATTCTCGCTCATTTCAATAGTGGAATACAATTTTATGGTTATCTAATGTGGACGAACCGCATGCTGAATACCAAATATGCTCTTTAGTCATACTGTGTTTGTGGCTAGGTTTTTTAACATGAAGCAAGGCGAGGGAGAAGCAATATGCCCTGTTGAACAGGTTGGTGTCCTTATCCAAATTGAACATCGTATTTGCATATCATATCTCATTTTTCCTGGTTTCCCTTGTCTTTCTTTTTTTAATCCAGACATTTTTAATCCAGACATTTTAGTTCTGTGTTTTAACCTAGAAAACTGGAAATTGAGTCCATCGGGTTCTCAGGTGTGTTTTGCTTTATGAACAGGCGATTGACTTGATTTCAGTGGTTAAGGAGATTCACGGGATTAACTCACAGGAGCTTAATAAGTTGCTGAGAGACTCTGAAAATTTCACCATTCACTTTGTTACTGAAAAAGGATTAGAAGTAAAGGTACAAGTACAACCCTTTCATTTCATTATTTCCATGGTACCATTCTTCTGCTTTTCCAATGAAACATCTCATATTGAATTGTTTCATCTTTCAGATTGATGTGGAAAAACTTGCAGGATTTCTTCCTTTGCACCTTATTGCAGTTCTTGTGTCATCCGATAGAGATGAAGCTCTGCTCAGATATTTATTACGTGGCATTCGGCTCTTGCATTCCTTGTGTGAATTGGCCCCTCGCTATACTAAATTTGAGCAGGTTGCTCTTAAAAATTCACATCTGGTTATTTTTTATTCTAATAATTTTAATTCTCCTTTTGTTCAATTATTTGCTGAGTTTGTTCTTGAATGTAACAAGGACTTGAAAGTTGAAACAAGTGGAAAAAAGTTATGACATCAAAATAGTCACTGCTTACTGTAAACTGCCTTTCATCTTTTTCATTTCAACGTTTGGATTTTGAAACTAGTTATAGGATTGGAAATTATACTGTAGGATAAATAAGTTTACTCTGTAACTTTTAACTGTCCTGATGCTATTTCATCCCATATTCTGAACTTAGTTATAAGATTGGAAATGCTTTTAGATATAACCCGGGGTAAACCTCTTGTATTCTGCCTCCAGTGACTGTAATGCTTAATATAGATGTCAAGCCTCACCAATACCTTGAGATCCCCATGCATCCTTGATTGAATTTAGAACGAGTTTGCAACAACTTGCGAATTTCTAAGGGACTTGAAGTCTAGTCTGAACCTTTGCTCTACAAAACTCTTAATTTAAAGTCACCGTTGCGGTTGTTACAGATGGTACCTGCTTAATTGCATTAATCACTTCTCTATCCTACAACTCATTCTAGTGCCATAAATTCCCTTTTGAATTGGATCTTCAGTTTTCTCTTTTCATCAGCCAATCTACTAAATAACAGTCAGTTTTTATGATTTTTCTACTGTGACTTTTCTTTCTCCTAATCTTTTTTTTTAATTTTATAGTGTTTACAGGTTCTGCTTGATGATGTAAAAGTATCAGAGCAGCTGATCGATCTGGTCTTTTATGCCCTTATTGTTCTCAATGATTATAGACAGGTTCCTTTTTATTCTTTCCTTCATGTCTTATCTTCAATTTTTCAATTATTCTTTTTATATCCTTTTGTTTATGTCATTTCTGCAATGAATTTATTTTTATCTTTATACAAACGTGCTCATTTTGTAGGACATCCATGATTCAGGTCTTGTGCCAGTTTTGCATTCAGCTCTTGTGGCATGTAGCCTGTATCTATTGACTGTATGTATATCTTCACAGTGGCAAGATCTGGCTCTTGTTATGGTAGCACATCCTAAGGTATCACTTAGTTAACATTATTATGAATTGATTTTGAGGGAAAACGAGATTTGTCACATAAAGTTATTTATGGAAACATTATGCACGCTATTACCCTATTCTTTTATGAAATTGTATTCTATACATGTTTCTTAGCAATTCATGACAATAATTTAGTCTTATGAGTTCTTCAATCTATCATATCTGTTGACCGTATTGATCCAAATTCCATTTCAGGTTGACATGTTTATGGATGTAGCTTGCAGAGCAATTCATCTAGTTGTCAGGTTTCTCCAAAACAAGCTGTCTGCTCAGCATACCAATATTTGTGCCAACTCGAGTCCTACAACTGAATCAATGGTTAACTATCTTTGCCAACAATGTGAGGCTTCTCTACAGTTCCTTCAGTTATTGTGCCAGCAAAAACCGTTTCGGGAACGCCTGCTGAAGAATAAGGTTTGCATACCAGCATTTCATTTGTATATTCGTCTGGCATAAAGTAATGTATTAAGAGACATTACCCTCGCTAATTTTTAAGGAAGAAATAATCTGTTTTGGTCACATCATTTTTGCACTTACTAATATTCTCTTGGGAAAAACAAGAGAAGAAGATTACTAGTGAAAAGGATCTGAGATCTAAAATGTCATAATTTTCATTTAGGCAATTAAGAAGTTACGGTTTCAATAAAGCGTACCCATCGTAATTTGTCAATAATGATATGGAAGATCTTTACAAGATTGCTGTGAAGGTTTGAGTCCTCTAGGCTCTACTTTTTGGTCGTATTATTGTGTTTTTCTGGGATTTACTGCATTTTTTAATCTGTCCAATGGGGTTTCATCTTTGGTATTCCTTCAGGAATTATGTGGAAAAGGTGGTATTCTTTTTCTGGCTCAATCCATCTTGAAGTTACATGCACCAGATTTTGTAGAATCCTCCACAATCATGGCTGCATTATCTAGGCTGAAAGCTAAAGTCCTGTCAATTGTAAGTTGTAGGCATGGGTATTTGTTTTGTTTATACATGTTGAGGTTTAAGAAGCTTTATAATCTTCTGCAGCTCCTTTTTAATCCGACACTAATGTAATGAAGTGTCCTGTTTATGCAGTTATTGCATTTGTGTGAAGCAGAAAGCATTTCTTACCTTGATGAGGTTGCCAGCTCTCCTGGAAGCCTTGATTTGGCTAAGTCTGTTGCGCTTGAGGTTAGTTTTTTGTCGCTTATGGAATTTGTTTTGGTAGAGAATTATACTCATAATTGTTTACCTGGATTCTTGTCTTTAACACAATAATTATAATGAGGCAGGTCCTTGAGTTGTTGAAGAGTGGACTTAGTAAAAATCCAAAACATCTCAGTGCTAGTTCCGATAGAACCTATCCTATGGGGCTTCTTCTACTTAATGCTATGCGTCTCGCTGATATCTTCTCTGATGATTCAAATTTTCGATCGTACATCACTGTGTACTTCGTAAGTTATTATATGTTAGTACCTCTGAGACTGCTTTCTCTTTTACTATTTTTTTATCCAAATTTACATAATTCCCAGAGGACAAAGCCTTATAAACTTTTGTGGCAAAATATTCGTAATTTTTGCTGGATTTTCATGTAAACTAGATATATTTTGTGTTCTATTATTCCTTTTTTTGCATCCTTTATGGTAAGATTTATGACTGCTTCTTTTATGCTCATTCAGACTGAATTTTTGAGTTCAATATTTTCACTATCTCATGGAGATTTTCTATCCATGTGGTGTTCTGCTGATCTCCCTGTAAGAGAAGAAGATGCTACCCTGTATTTTGAAGTATTTGCTGCAGCTGGATGGGCTTTAGATTTGGTTTCATCGTCTGATCTATCAAACACAACAAATCTGGAATTCACTGTTATCCCCAACAACAACATGTCTCAGGCTTCCTATGTACATCAGAGAACATCTTTATTTGTCAAAATAATTGCAAATCTTCATTGTTTTGTTCCCAACATCTGTGAAGGTAAATTTCCACCTGAATGATGGCAAGTTCTATGAAATCTGTGCTGTTCTTTTATGTTAATTAAATTTATCTGTTCCAATTCACAGAGCAGGAGAGGAACCTCTTCCTTCACAAGTTTCTTGGGTGCTTGCAAATGGATCCATCTAAGTTATTACCGAGTTATGTCTTCATCTCTGGTCCATATAAGGCTGCTACGGTTTGTAGGAACCTGCGTAAGTATCTTGTTGAACTTGGTTTCCTTTTTCCTCCAATTAGGACATGGTTGCAAAATTCTCTTGTTTCTTATGAGTAACCTGTTATGTAGGTTCCCTATTAAGTCACGCTGAATCTTTGATTCCTACTTTTCTGAATGAGGATGATCTGCAGCTCTTGAGGTGATCTGGAGCTCATGTTTTATTTATGAAGTTCCAGCAAAGTTCAAGTAGCATCAGAATTTAGTAACAGTTATTGCTATATTACCCCTTCCTGTATAATCAGGCACTACTTTCTTGCAACCCTTGCACCAAAATGTTTGAATAACTACACTCAACGAATGGGTGCTCACGCCAAACTAAACCTTAATATAAAACTCATCGAGTGTGGCCTTCTTTTTTATACGCTACCATGAAAGAGATTATTTAATTATAAAACATCCTAAAAAATGTTGTTTCTACAATTTTAATTTTCAACTGTAACACATTTCAGAGGCTTTGTTTGCCATTTTCATATTGATCTGTGTATCAAGTTCATTATTGCTCTCTTCTCCTTTTGAGTTCATATATTGATTTCTCTTCTTAAACACTTTTTATATTTATATCAGGGTATTCTTTGATCAATTACAAACACTGATAACTCATTCTGAGTTTGAAGAAAACCGAGTTCAGGTGAACCTTCGTATCTTATAATGATTAATATGATATTCCTATCTCCAATCTCTCTTATTGTGATTGGTATTTATCTCCTTATTCTGTTAAACTTGTTTTTTCATTTTACAATAGCTTTAATATCCAACACTCAACAACGTTTTATAACTGATAGGAGGATCGGAGTGTTGGGGGTTGCTCGTCTGCTTTACTAAGAGTAGAGCCTCCAAATCTTAATAGTCGAAATGGTAACCTGAAGGAAGAAATGTCTGAGAATTCTGCTTTCCAAGAAGAGCATGTTTATATCAGAAACAATCATATGGATCAAGTTGATTGTTCAACAAGGCAAGACATGATGTATAATAAAGATAAATCCATTACGCCTAGTGGTTTGAAAGAGACTGATAGAGACGTGCAGAACGCTGAAACAAGTGGGTCAGATACAAGTTCCACAAAGGGAAAAAACGCAGTTGATAAATTAATAGAGCGACACAGAGAAAGTACAAATGCAGATGTTCGAGAAGATGAAAAAGTTGAAACTGTTCAAACTGAAGAAAAGCATCGAAGGAAAAGGAAGCGAACTATAATGAATGACGAACAGGTAGCAATAATAGAAAGGGCCCTTCTGGATGAACCTGAAATGCAACGAAATACTGCTTTGATACAATCTTGGGCTGATAAATTAAGTCATCATGTATGTAAAGTCTATCTAGTAATTTATTTTTTTATCTAATTTAATTTGGTTATTCATTTCAAGTAACATATTTCTTATACATCCATTTCTCAGGGCTCAGAGGTTACATGTTCACAGCTAAGGAACTGGTAAGGAAGACACCTCTTTTTGAAGTATCTTACATGCTAATAGTTCTAAAAACCATTCCGATAATATCACGGAAGTCACTTCTTTAATGATAAAAATAAATAATTGGGGAAAAACAAAAGAAAGAACGGTTATAGTAACAGGTAGTACTGAATGTTTCTTTACAGTTTATAGTTTCTTTCCTAGAATTCAATAAGGTACTTAAAATGAAATGTGAGTATTTTGTTGCTTCAAAAGCACCAATTGGAATAACTAGCAATTATTGGTTAATACATTCTGATGATAACATAATTTTAGCACATTTCTATAGTTCCTATTGATTATTGTGTGAAACTAATTATATTACTGCTCTCAGGCTCAACAATCGAAAGGCCAGGCTTGCACGCTTAAGTAAGGATGCCCGTCCCCCTCCTGAGCCTGACAATGCTTTTGCGGGCAAGCAAGGTGGGCCACAACAAGGTCATTCGTCAAGAGCTCCTGATAGTCCTGGTCAAGAGACTCCCCCCTCCAATACCAGAGGCACTCAAAGCATGTCAAGAATGCACACCGGTGAAAACCCAGCGGCTCCAGAATTTGTTGATTATGGTGCTGCAGAACGTGTTCAGTTCAAGCCTGGTCAGTTTGTAGTGCTTGTAGATGGAAGAGGTCAGGAGATTGGTAAGGGAAAAGTACATCAGGTACAAGGCAAATGGTATGAAAAGAGCTTGGAGGAAATGGGAACATGTGTTGTCGATGTGGTTGACCTAAAGGCTGATAGATGGGTGAAGCTACCCAATCCATCTGAACCCACAGGTACCTCATTTGAAGATGCTGAAAAGAAGCTTGGGGTAATGAGAGTTATGTGGGATTCAAACAAAATATTCATGTTACACCCTCAATAAATTAGTCTTGGTTGATTTTTTTCTCTTGCCACTGGCAATGAAATATAACTTATAAGCCGGTATAGCGTCGATCTCACAAGCTCGTAAGGTAACCCATTTCATGTTTTAGGACACATACCCTGCACCTTCATAAGCCAAAATAACCCCCTTCTGAAATGGAAAAGAACACATAAAGCCAGATAGGTAGGAACTTGGAAGGTGGACTTAACCTTTGTTTAGTAGGACATGAATGTGTGACTTGGGTAGGTTAAATTTTTCTTGTAGTTTCTGTTTCTGGGAGTGCCCTCGGAGATCTTATCTCCGTTTGAAGAGTGACACGGGTATTTCAAGAAAAATGAAGAGTCTTAGCTAGTTATGAAAACCAAATTTGATGAACGAATCTGAACTCGAGTCTCGACTCTCAAATGTTCGTTTTTTCCTCTATTCTCATCTCATCAAGACTAATGAACATTGAAATGGCGGTGGCCAGGTTTCTTGTAAAATGAAACAGTGAAGTTTGAAGTTACTGCTTCTTATATTATGGTCTGACCTGCAGGACAGCTTTAGGCTTGGGTCCATTTACAGGTACATACATACAAACTGTTAGCATCACTTTGAGAATGAGATATTAGATGATTTTTATTTTATTTTTGAGTAATTTGAGGCATTCAAGACTGAGAATGGGAAAGGGCTGTGAACATTGAAGTTTAGATTCTTTGGTTTGATGAATTATTTGTGGGTGTATGGCGTCCCCCAGCCCCCACAACACTAAAACCACTTTCTGCTCTCATCATTTGATTTCACTTGACATTAAAAATGGAGTTATGAGCCAAATGATTTTCATTGTATTTTCACTATCTCTTTTCCCCTATTAATTCAATCATTTGAATAATCAAAGTAGGGAAATTTCTTATAAGAAAAACTAGAGTCCGAAGCTAAATAATATTTGTAAATTTACAAAAAAAAAAAAACAGCAAGGATTGAAGACATTGCACTTAGGGGTGTTCATTCCCAGGTACTTTAAAAACCGGTTGAGAGGAAAGTTGTGGCAATTGGATAGTTATCTAAAATTATAGGTTAAATTAATATTTTATCTAAAATTTAAGGGTCAAATTAAAATTTAACCCCTATAATTAGCGTGTCACATCTGTCTTTTAACATCACAGTATTAAAACGTTATAAAACGATAATTTTAGTGACCAAAATGTTACTTTTTTAAATTCAGTGAGAAAAATAGTTATGAAACAAAAGTGAATCCTGTAGTAGTTTACCCAAAAATTAAAAAATTAAAATTTGGATTGAGTGAGTAATTTTCCTCTCAAAAAATTTAGAGTTTTATGATTAAACTAAATACAAAGGTACCTCTTATCCTATTTATTTACAGGTCGGGTCAACAATAAGTCGGGTTGATAACAAGTCGAGTAGAATTAAATCTCGAGTCGTTTCAAGTTAAGTTATATCATATATTTATAAGGCTAATATTGGATTCGAGTTCATATCAGGTTGTATTCGTTTATCACATTATTATATTTAATTCAAGTTCGAATTATTCTCAGATCGAGTTCAAATCTAAAATCATGTCTAATTCAAGTTCAGGTTAATATCAAGTTGAACTCAATCGAGCTCGGATCACCACCACCTCATATCACAACAAATTTAAACTTGAGCTAGTTTCATTCGAATTTTTAAATCGAATCATTTTTTTACACCCTACTCAATATGCCTCTTGTATTTGAATATCTAAAGGTTCGCCTTCCAATATGTCCTAATCACATTCATGTGCCCAAAGAGCTTCACAAATGTTTTTATGTTAGGTGTTGTTTTGGGGCCACCTACGTAATCGAAGAGGTGAATGATTAATCATATCATCTTTAACCACCACTAATTAAAAGATCTACTACAAGCAAAAACAAAAGGAAATCCATTCAAAAAAAAGGAAATCTTTTTATTATTCATTCAAATGACAGGCATGAAGCATAAGTTCATCAAAGAGTACACAAGATTTAACTCGTAACTACCTTTTTAAATGAATTAAATAAATCTTAAAAGAAACATTCTTTTTTTTCTAAAAAATTCTCTCAAATGGGTTAATACTTAATAGTTCCTGACATAATTCAGTACCGTTTGATGATCATTTACACGATGGACAAAATTCATCTCGACTGAACAAAATTAAATTATTTCATTCTATGTGAAAAAAAGTTGACTTACAATTTTATAAACTCGACTCGAAAAAATTTTAAATAAACTTTGAGTTATAAAATAGAAATTCGAATAAAATTATATGTGTGTATTGTATATAGTTATAAACCCACTAGGTATTGTATATAGTTATAGAAAATCGAGCAGGCACATTTGACCGGTTGGTCAAATTGTTCATCTTTATTCCCTCATATTTTCTTAGGTCATGAGTTCTACACTAGGAGCACTCTCCTTCCTTCCCCTAGAGTCTCCTCTTCCCCTCTAGGTAGGATTGTGATTAAAATTAGGATTTGTCAAAAAAAAATATAAAAAACCGTTTAAATTGAAACTAATTATTATCATAACATTATAAATGTTTATAAATAAAATTTAAGTTATAAACTATGATTTTTTAACTCGAACTTTATTTTAACTTAACTCGATTTGATCGAATGCTCACCTTTATCATCTCAAAGGGCGTTGCCCGGCCCCAGTCCAAAAAATAAAAATATATGAGTAAGAAAAATGGAATAGGGATTAAAAATCATATTAAATTTTGTTATTGTTTTCCAAAATGTTTTTAGATTTAAAAGTATTTTGGAACCAAAAGTAATATAAAATATGTAACTTTCTAAATTAAAAATAATTTTTAAAAACTAAAAATTTAATTTTTAAGTTTTACCAAAAATATTTTTCAATAAAACTATTCATTTATCATTTTTATATCATTAATTATTTTATATTTTCAAAAATAATGTCTAAAGTAAATATTTTATCAATATAAAAATATTTTGACAGTAATTTTAAACCCTTATATTTTAAACAAAACAATAAAAATATACTTTTCCATCACATTTTTTAAAAATAATGTTAAAATACCCTAAATGAACCTACAATCTATTGATTAATGGTTCACTTGTATAAATTATATTTGTAAAAAACTCAACTCGAAAAAATTAATTTTTTTGACACAACACAAAAAAAGTTTATTTTTTATTCTACTCAAAAATATTTCAAATAAAGTTTGATGAGACTTAAATAATTTAAATTTTTAACAATTAGTGGATTAGTTTTCAAGTTCGAGTCAAGTCTCTATATATTATATATATAGTGTATATGGTTATAGAAAATCATTTAAATTATAACCAATTACTACCACAACATTATAAGTAATTACAATTAAATTTGAATAGAAATTTGAATAACTTGACTTGACTCAACTCAAATTTTGTAAATTCGACTCGACTTAAAGAATTCAAATAAAGTTTGAATTATAAAATAAGATTCGTCAACTTAACTAACTTGACTTTTTACTTGACTCGATTGAATATTAGTCCCTAGTATAAATTTGTGAGGTTTGAGTTATCTTATTCTTGGTACATTGAGGATTTATAAGTTGCATTGTGGTATATGAGTCATGAGAACTTGTTTACACTTGTCTTTGGGAGCTATGTAATGTCTTATTCCTGGCAACCTCCTACATATACGTAGCTCTCTAATTAGGTATTCATTATTAGACAAGGTGAAACTCCATGTCTTAGAACACACAAAAGATAAATAGAATTATACTAAATACATACGGTTAGTATAACCATATAAAACAATGTTAAGCATATTGTCATGTTTGACAATTAGTTGATAGCTGATAATAGATTTCATTAGTTGATAGTTAATAGCGTATTGTATTAGCTAATTTGACTAACTAAACATCTAAAAGTAATTCACACCTCTAATTTTAGTTCAAAACGTTATTTACTAATATCTCAATGAAAATGAGGTTTCATTATATTATGGAATTACTGAAATTTAAAATCTAAGAATCAATGAAGATTTAATGATTAATTTGAGCACCACCTATTAAAAGAACACACTTAATGGGTAGGTCCTATTTCGGTATTTCCCTTTCCAAGCTGTGTATGATGGAACATTTTATCTGTCTTTAAAATATGTGTAGTTAGTAATAGGAGACAGTTTAATGAGGCTTCTTGCCAAAGTCAAAACTAGAAATCTTGATGTTTCATTTCATTTTCTCCTTTTCTACAACCAATAATTTGACAATTCTATAATTATTACATTGATAATTATACCCAACTTAAAGAATATAAATTTGTAATTTTAGTAACTTATTTGTTGCAAAATTGTTTACCATGGAGCACATGAAGTATATGTATAGATCCAAAGCATACTGTGGTGGAAGTGGGTCCATGAATTACAAGTTTGCATGGTCCTCTTGTTTCTGGCATGAATCTCCACCCCGCCACGATGGAGCCAGAGGAGTCCGAGATTCAGTTGTTCCTTCCCTAAAAATTTAAAATTTATATATAATTTAAAAAAGTTATTTATTTTTTATTAAAAATATATTATACCTCTTTTAAAATCTTATAGATTCATCTTCCCTAACATAAAATTATGCATCCTTCCCTGACCACTACCTCAATCTTTTAACTCAAAACCTATATATATATATATATATATATATATATATATATATATATATTCCATTATTGAACTCATGTTCCTTGCACGTGCCCCTCGTGTCCAACCACATACTTTCATGAATGTTTGGAAAATTGTTGGGACGTAGTAATATTCCATATTTTATTGTCCTACAAAGACAGTAGCATCATTCCTCAACAAACATAGCGTCCCAACAATTTTAATTTTGACATTTTAAATTAAACAAATTATATTGAGAAGGTCGTCTCATATGAGCATTTGTGATATTTAATATAAATTAATCGATTAATGTATCATATATTGATATTTCAATATTACGTTTTAAAATATTTATAGAAGATAATTGGATTGAATCCATGGTTAAAAAAGCTACCGACTTTATATCTTAGACAACTTCAAGTGAAGAACTAAGTTAAAATTCTAAACTTTAATTTATTTGCAATCATTTAAGGTTGTTATACTAAACAAGTCCTTCAATTTTGTCACTTTGTTTAGATAAATTCTTATATTTTGTTACACTAAAACCAACCTTAAACTTTAATTGATATTCAAGTAAGTCCTTAATCAATAGTATATCCAAATAAGCTTAACATTTCATTTTTATGTCTAAATAAAATTCATTAACATAAGTCAATATTTTCTTTGAAATTAAATAAGAGTAATTTCAAATAAAAATCAAAGTATAGGAGCTTATTTGGGCGAAAGAAGAACATAAAGTTTATTAAATAAAACTAAACTAATGGAATTAAAAACACACATGTATGAATAAAAGATATGTAATATAAGTGTTATTAGATTTGCAAAAACATATAAGTATTATTCAAAATATAAAATATATATTAAAATAAATTAAAATTATATTTTTATTCTGTAGTTGGGACCATACAAATTAAATACATAAGATTTCCAAAAAAAATATTTAGCTTGAATCAAACAAATATTTGAGTTGTTCAATTTCTCTTTACAATTACATATAAAAATAGATATTTTCTATCATTTTATCTAAACAAATAATTTTTTAATTAAAAAATTGATATATATATATATATATATATATATATATATGTTAGTTTTATTAAAAAAAAGGAAAATCTCAAAATACAATGAGTGTTTACAATGTAAATAAATTTGACCTGGATTTATTCCTAAAAGCACGAAAACTAATGCCTCTAGATCATACACAACACCATAGGAAGTAAAAGTAAAAATCTTAACTCAAAGGTTCAAAACAAAATAGATACAAACATCACCAACGTTCGACAATGAAAGGAAAAGAACGACAACAAACAACATTAAAAAATGCATACTACAATAATAAGGCACATTAGCAACACGGTCATTACCACAACTCAATCGCAACAAGAACGGTGATTGTGAGCTCTCCAAATCCAGATCGAGGTCTAAAACAAGTTGATCAACAAGATAATTAAAAGAGCGCTATTTTGATTAGTCGTGGCGACGTCAAATTCAACCATGATATAAAATTAAATTAAAAAAATTAAACAATCAAATAAAAAAAATACTAAAAGATAAAAAATATATATCAAAAAGTAGAAAAACGTATCACATACATAAAGTTATTTAGTTTTTGGGAAATTAATTCAAAATACAGTTTAAAACTTATTTTATTTAGGTATGATAAATGTAGTTTAGTCAAATTGATTCTTATTCTCTTTTGAATTAAATTTGACCCTTAACCTCTTATAAAAAGTTAAATCGTTTTTAAACAAAATCATTTTACTAAAATATTAACTTTTTAATGATTTTTAGGTAGCATCCCACGTGCTAGTCTACGTGTGCTCCATGTTAACATGAATTACATGATAATATTATCTTATATTTCACAACAAAAATTAATTCAAAATATAAAAGTTCAAAAAAAGTGCTTGAATTATACATAAACTGTCACGTGGGAATATGAAATGACAGCTTTTCAAATATGTATTTAATTTTGAGGTTTGAACCATCGATCTCAATGAATCCTTAAATTCAAGTTTTGGGTTTATGAAAGACAAAGGCTCCGTTTAGTAAAGAGAGAGTAATTTATATTTTAGATCACTAAACTTAACGTTTATTTTCATCTACATCACAAATTGTTAATTTAATCAAACTACAACATTCAATTTTTATTATTTATAAATTGAATCATTTATATTAAAATTATTAAATAATTTGAATGAAAAAATCGAAATTGACACTTTTATATAACATATTTTTTTACATAGCATCATCTTTTAATGTTCAATTGATAATTTTAATATTTTTTGTAAGAATTTTCTTAAACATTTCTTTTTAATAAAAGAAAATAACTAAATTTCTTATAAATCCTAACAAAAAAAATATTTAAAATTTGAATTGAACATTATTTATTGATGATATGTGAAAACATGTTAAATAAAAGTGTCAAATTCAGTTTTTTTCATTAGAATTATTTAATAGCTTCAATATAAGTGACTTAATTTATAAATAATAAAAGTTGAATGATGTAATTTGATTAAATTAAAGGTTTGTGATGTAAATGAAAGTGAATATTAAACTTAGTGATTTAAAATGTAAATTACCCGTAAAGAGAGGTTTGAGCCAAAATTAGAGATTTAAGCTGAAATTAGAGATTTGACCGGTTAAATTCGCTAATTTGGGTGTTTAGTAAAGAGCGGATTGAAATAGCGGATTGAGGTGAAACCTCTAATTTTGAAATAGCTGCTAATAGGAGCTTTTTGAAATTAGAGGTTTTAACATAAGAGTTATAAAGACCTTTTTACCCTTGACAATTATCAAAAATCTCCAAATAACCTAAACTTAACTATTTCTATTTTAATTCTTCAACTTCACGTATTTACATTGTGATATTTGTAAACTAATATTTTTGTATTTTTTCATTTTATTCTCACACATTTATATTTGTATTTAAATTTAACAATTAGTTAAATTGCATTAAAAACAATTATATAAATAATAAATTAATATATAGATCCTTCAAATATGCTTAGTAATGTTATATTAAAATTATTTTTCATAATCTAATTAATATTAATAGATACAAAATATTGATAACTAATAAACTATTCAAATAAGTATGAAATATAATCATGTCTTTATATGTCATTTTGCTTGTTTAAATAATCAAACAACTGTTAATTACTTTTATCAAACACTTTTATACAATAAGCTAATGCAATCAGCTAATGCAATCAGCTATCATCTATCAACTAATGTAATCCATTATCAGCTATCAGCTAATTGCCAAATATGGAAAAAAAAGTATGCAATGTCTATTTTCCCTCATTTTAACTTTACGGAAACTTGTAAGAAACCCCTTCCAATTGGGTTTGAGGGATTTTTCTACCGTGCGGCAGCTTAATATGCGGCTAATATACGGCGTTACCGGAAACATGATTGTGTATATAATGTAACCGGTAAAGCGGTACCGGATATGTGGATATGAAATGATAAAACCGGTAAAAACCACTAAATAAATGATAAAATAATGGTAACCGGCTAATTTAAGTAAAAGGTCAGACATAATAAAACCGGTAGCGTCTAATTTGTTATAAGGTATATAATGTATTCGGTAACGCGGTACCGGATATGTTATATTCGAAAGTTTCCATACTTTTGAGAAGTTTATCGAAACTTTTTATCAATGGTACCAGATATGTTGAATTCGAAAGTTTCCATACTTTTGAAAAGTTATTCGAAACTTTTTATCAATGGTACCGGATATGTTATATTCGAAAGTTTCCATACTTTTGAAAAGTTTTTCGAAACTGTTTATCAATGGTACCGGATATGTTGAATTCGAAAGTTTCCATACTTTTGAAAAGTTTTTCGAAACTTTTTATCAATGGTACCGGATATGTTAAATTCGAAAGTTTGCATACTTTTGAAAAGTTTTTCGAAACTTTTTATCAATGGTACCAGATATGTTAAATTCGAAAGTTTGCATACTTTTGAAAAGTTTTTCGAAACTTTTTATCAATATATGGATACTTATATTAAATGTTTGGATACTTCTATGAGAGGTAGAGATACTATCGAAAAAGTATGGAAACTTTATAAAAATTATGGAAACTTCTATTAAATCGTTTATATGAATTAGAATCAAGAAAATAGTAGTGCATCAGATAGAAAGGAAAAGATTACAAAATGAAAAGATTACAAAACGATATGGCAACGGAAATAAAAAGAAATTGAGAAGAAACAAAAGATTGATCTTCTAATATTTATGTGCAATGCAAAGACCAAGCCGGATTGTTTCCAATATCATGTAATAGAGTTTTATGATATTGGAAACAATCTGGCATGGTCTTTGAACTGCACATAAATATTAGACCATCAATCTTTTCTTTATTCTGAATTCATTGTCCCTTCAAGCCTCCTCCCTTCAAGTCCCCCTGCCACCCATGGAACTTGTTCCAGCACCAGCTTGCTGTCCAACCATCTCTGCATATGGTCGCATCTCAAACTTGACCTTTTGGTTGCCTAATGAACAAATTTTTTTTGCATAAGTATGAGCAGAATAGTATCTTGTTATTAATAATAGAAGAAAATGATAGAGAAAACCTTGGAGATGGTGGTTGAAGATGTGCATGTCTTCTTTTTCAGCCATGTAACCATATAGTTGGCGCTGGCTGGATGGAGGGGAAGGAGCATGACGTTGCCAAGCATCTAACCCGAAACCTTGGGCAGCAAACTGGTTATGCAGACGTTGAGCATCTAAATAACCTCTTGTTGTGCTCTCAAAAATCAAAAGGCTCATCCCACGATGGCCTCGTGGACCATATGAATGGCGAGCCTTGGCAACAGCACCAAAGGATTTGAAAGCGTTGAGAAGGTCTTGGTTTCCCATGCCAATCCACTGAAGCAAAAAATTAAACAAATTAGAAGTTAAGTATTATAATAGTAATGAAAACATAATTCAGAAGTTATATAACTACCTTCCCCTCTTCATCTGTATGAAGTTGTGTGTTCCTAATCATCACCATGGGTGGCCAGAGTATTTGGTGATGAGCTTCCTGGTGGCTTGAAGGCGGGGGGGGAGACAATAGCAACATCATTACTCAGACCACGCCATTGGCCTGAAGGGTTTTGTTGAGGTTGAGGTTGAGGAGTGGCCGAAGCACCCCTTCTTCGTAATTCCTCGTCCAACGTCTGAGCAAGGAGGCGATGGATTTTCATCTTATCTCCTTTTTTGGTTTTTGCATGGGTGAGTAGGGACTGAAGGCCAGAAAACGACTTAGAGGCACCAGGACCTCCGTGGCATGCTGGACACCGCCATGTAGTAGTAGGGTCGTTCATAGAGTTCATTCGATCGAAGGCGTCGAAGAAACTCCTGAAGAATTTGCTGGATTTCAATGCCTCGTGGCTTAGTTGTTCGTCATTATCAGAATCAGAATCAATGTAGAAATCATCATCACTGTTTGATGATGTGTCGAATTCAATCTTCCTCTTTGCGAAAGACTGAGGAATTTTACCCGAACTTCTGCTTGAACTCATTTTATAATAGAAGATTGTGAAAGAGAACTGATTATAAAAGCAAAGGAAAGGGTTGAGTAGATAAAATTGAAGATGTTGTGAAGAGCAAAATAGAGGAGTTGTTAATTTATAGGCAATTTCCGTTTGGGAGGGAAAGTGATAATGCATGAGACTGAAAAGGCAGAGATTCGTTCGTTCTCCTCGTTTCCCGGGTTATAGAAATAAATGAGGAGAAGGTACATGAACAGAAACGGTGCATGTGATACATTGGAAAGACGCGAAACTGAAAAGGTAGAATCAGATTCTTTCTTCTCCTCGTTTTCCGGGGTTATAGAAGTAAATGTGGAGAAGTAGGAGCAGTAAACAGTTGCATGCGTGATACAGGGAGGTAGAAGTGAAAAGACACGACACTGAAAAGGAAGAATCAGATTCGTTGTGGGGATTAAGGGTTTCAGCTTTATACAGGAGGAGCAGTAAACGGTGATACAAGTGAGAAATGACATAACACTGGAATGCAAAGTTGTTGAAGTGTATAATGAAACCGCAATGAAACCGGTAATAAAAAACCGGATACATTGATGTAATGAATAAAGAATACAGTAAAAATAAACCGGGAACATGAATGTTTTAAAGCAAACTTATCGATAATTCCATTAAAACATGGAAACAAGTATCGAAAATCTTGTTAAATATCGATATTTGTGTTTTAAAAGTATCGAAAATCTTGTTAGTTATCGATATTTTCGAAGGATATTCGTAGCGGAACATTGATTTTCTTTCAAAAGTATCGGGTTTTTTATTAATAGTGTGTAAATTGTATCGAAACTTTTTGTTCTAGTAAGGTATGGGAATCCGTTGTTTCTTAAAGTATCGGTATTTGTATGGTAACGTTAAGAAACTATCGATATTTTCGAGCAGATTCGCTAATGTATGATGGAATTTAACAGCAGTATCGAAACATTTTCAGATAGGGGAATAATGTATCGAAATTTTATTTGGAGCCAGTGGACAAGTAAGGGATAAAGGATGAAATAAGACGTCATATAACATAATTGGAAGATAATTTCAGAAGTTTATTGTTAATCTGAATCATCGTAGTCAGTGGACACGTCTGAACTTAGGTTTAGTTCTTCGATCAGCTGTTGTTTTCTTTCTCTACGCCTGTACATAAAAAGTTGCAGCTCATCCGCAGCCGCATCAACATCCGGTGAAGACGGTGAGCGTTCAGTGTTTGGATCAGGTTGTACGGGTGCAGACGAACTACCTTCGCCGGCGTTGACTTCGTCAAACTTAACATGTAAATCGACGTCTGCAGCTCCGACGGAATTGAGGCGGTCATACATGTTACGAACGTCTGTTTCGTTCGTAAGCTTCATAACGTAGTGTGTTTTGTTTGCTGACGGTGTTGGGATTCGACATTCCATGGAAGAAATTTGTTTGTCGCCGTGTTTACTAACCTCGATTGTTGTCAACTGTATTAAATCTTTCAGTGACATTTTGGTGGTGATTGTTGACTGAAAAAAGTATCGAGAAAATAAAATGTTGCCTGAAATTTGGCCATAAGGTGAGCAAAGAGTGGGCTCGGTGTTTAGAGAGAATTTGGAATGAGTAAGTGATGGTGGAATTGGTGGGTATTTATAGGAAAGCAAAACACCACATAAGTAAATTTAACTGGAATGAAAACTTTAATTCGCATTTCATTTAACAATACTTTCTTTTTACAATAGTATAGAAACATATTTAGTAAGTTGGAATAATGTTGCCTGAAAGTATCGATAATATTTATCGTCCTGAAAAGAAAGAATCGAAATTTTCGAGCAGATTCGGTAACGTAGGGAATTTAACAACAGTATCGAAACATTTTCAGAAAGGGGAAAATTGTATCGAAACTTTATTTACAGTAACCTATGAGAATTCATTGTTTCTGAAAGTATCGAAACATTTTATCGTGAAGGAAAGAAAGATTCGATATTTTCGCGCAGATTTGGTAATGTATCATGGAATTTTACAACAGGATCGAAACTTTTTCAGTAGAGGGAAAAATGTATCGATAATAAAATAGAATTTATTGCACGTTAACTTTGTAGGAAGGAAGAAATAAATTGCTCTAAATGCTTTCAACCACCATCAACCACCACCACCTACCGAATTTAGTACATGAAAATGAAAGCAACACAACAGAAGTCCTGTGCAGGAAAAGTTAGGACCACTTCAACCGATCGTGTTTAAGAAAATGGAAGATATTCCATCCAACGATGTTAATGGTAGCGGGGTCTTCACTGTCATCGTCATCTGAACTGCGTACCTCTTCATCATTCTCCTCTTCAGGCACCGTATTATCCTCTTCACGCATCACTGGATTGTCCACTTCTGTTATAAGCATGTCAATAGTCAAATAACCGAATGTCAAATGTAAATTGAAAGGTTATTTTACCTATGGGTTTGTATTTGCTTTGAAGCCATTCATTACGGAAGTTGGAGAAGTCAGCACGAACTGAGGAAATATCTGCTCGCATTTGGCCGATTTGGTGATTAATCTCGCCAAAACGAGCATCCATTTGCTCGCGGAAATGAACCATGTAATCCATCACAGACTTCATGGTAATGACCCCTGCGATCTCAACTTCTTGCATCCGCTCGTGCTGTTCTGCTTCAACGTTCTCCACTTGGTCGTTGCCTTGTTCTGCCCCAATTAGAAGTTTGTTTATCCAACCGACGTTTTCAATAAAATCGTATCCCGCTTTTGTCAAGGTAATCATGTCGATCTTCCTGGATAGTCGAAGAGGGCAGTCAAGATTGAATTGCACTCCTTCCTTCCTCAATATATGGCAAATTATGCATCCATATGGTAGTGAGGTTGTAATGGAAGCACCCTTCTTCACTATATGTAGCATTGTCTCATATATCAGTTTTGCTATGTTTGGAGCGGTTCTTGATTCATATTTAGACAACCACCAGTAATCAATATCTCGAATTTCTGAATATTTCCCACCGGACGGCCGAAGAAACCAACTGACAAGAAAGTGGAACAATCTGCCCTCCGCACCAAGGCGAGTGGGAGTATTCCGATCCACACGTTTCATGGTAGGATCTAAAACATGTTCATCGGAATCTCCTACATTCTTCACTCCTATACCAACAGCAATAGATGACGCATCTATATATATGTCCTTACCCATGACATGAGTCGTAAATCCTAATATTTTTCCCGAACCAGGATGCTGGTCTAATTTTGCATTACTATAGAAAACTCTAACAATATTGGGGTAATATTTTGGTTCTACACCAAGCAGTTCCAGCCACCCCCAATCTGTAAATGTATCTTTAAACCCAAATTTGTTTTTCTCATCGAAGAAGAAGTTCAAGTCAATAACACGTTCTGGCCGAATCTTCCTTGTTTTGAAATTGCTATCATATGTCAGTTTCTCATCGGTGCTTCTAAAGTTTTGCGATTCAAAAGACAAATTTTCTTCAGAAGAACTTGAACTTACTTGACTAGCAGACCTTGATTTCGAAGATGAATTTGTCTTCGAAGCAGAAGCTCTCTTCCGTTTGAGTGCCCCTTTTTTGGGTGCCATTACAACTGTTATATGCAGAAGATGATCGGTTACTCCATAATCGTGCAAAACCCTAACCTTAAAGTACGAAAAGTCAGTCACTTTTACTAACCTGTAAATATGATCGTAGAAAAATCCTACTAATCGACCTCGTCGCTGTTGATTTTACCCAGGTCGTCGTTGGAGTTGAAGAGATCTCTGCAATAGTATCGAATAAATTTCGTAAATGGGTGTTTGATTTAAGTTAAGTGCTGGTTTAAATAGAAATCCCGCCTAAATTTCCGATTTAGATTGTAAGTATCGATAATTTAATAACGAAGGAAAACAAGTATCGATATTTTCGAGGATTGTTATTACATGGATACATATATTTCGTATAAAGTTTCGATATTTTTACTCATTGCGACAGAAAAGTATCGATAATTTAATTCCAGTAAGCTAAGCAAGTCCGTCTGTGTGAAAAAGTTTCGATAATTTAATAACGAAGGAAAAAAAGTATCGATATTTTCGAGGCTTGTTATTACATGGATACATATATTTCGTATAAAGTTTCGATATTTTTACTCATTGCGACAGAAAAGTATCGATAATTTAATTCTAGTAAGCTAAGCAAGTCCGTCTGTGTGAAAAAGTTTCGATAATTTATTAACGAAGGAAAGAAAGTATCGATATTTTCGAGGATTGTTATTACATGGATACATATATTTCGTATAAAGTTTCGATATTTTTACTCATTGCGACATAAAAGTATCTATAATTTAATTCCAGTAAGCTAAGCAAGTCCGTCTGTGTGAAAAAGTTTCGATAATTTATTAACGAAGGAAAGAAAGTATCGATTTTGTCGGGGATTGTTACTCTAAGGATACATATATTTCGTATAGAAGTTTCGATATTATTACTCATTGCGGCAGCAAAATATCGACAATTTTATTCCAGTAAGCTATGGCATTGCGTCTGTGTCAAAAAGTTTCGATAGTTTAATAACGAAGAAAAAAAACTATCGATTTGAAAGGGGATTGTTAATCTAATGATACATATATTTCGTATAAAAGTTCCGTTATTTTTACAACAGTATCGACAATTGTATCCTAAAGGAAACTAAGTATGATATTTTTACAAGAGTAAGCTAATATGTTAACATAATTTACAACAAACTAACTATGATATCATCATTTACATAGTGGGAAAAAGTATGATAACATAATTATCTTTTCATACGTCCCAGGCAAGCAGTTGTGAACTTCGCTCTCCTTCTATTACAATCGTGATTTATGAGATCGTTTAAAACTCTCGGACGATCAAAATCCCCAACAACCTACATTCAAATTAGGAGTCAATGTCAGTCCCAATTTTTTTTAAAAATGAAGTCCTTTTCCGACCACTTACCAAATCATCCGGTGACCTCCCTTCAGAAATAGCTTCCATCCACATGACCACATACATTCCGCAATCATGTCCGTTCTTTTGCACCTTCGTCTTACGGACCACGAATTTTAAATCCCTCGGTGGGACCTTAATCTTCCCAAATTGGGCAGAAAACGCCTCGTCCTCACTAAATTTCTGAAAACATTCCAACTGCGTAAAAAAATAAATACAATTAGATTACGAAGAATTTATGCATTATAAATTACAAAATGTATCGACACATACTGTTTTCTTGGTTTGCTCCACTCTAGTCTTGTGCCGGGGAGATCTATGTAGACTATCAAGAAACGATGCTACACGATCAACCATATCCAACACCAAGAGACACCAATGATTATTCGAATCGTTTATTGGCATGAAGATCTACAACAATTGTCACACAAGATATTAGAACATTTATTGTTATTATTTAAATACTTAACAACATGTAAGCAAAAATATCTTACCATGTCACAATCGGTGAGTTTATTATGGCCCATCAACGTTCTAGAATAGAAGTCTACAAGAAACGGCGCATTTTGACCGTCGCTTATGAACGCGGTCTGCATTTCAAAAAATAATCTCCAGTAATTGACCAGCCATGACCAAATTGGACACGAAAATGTGTAAAAATGTAACTTACCACAAATTCGGATGGAAGATAGCAAATCTTCCGCTTCATGCTAGGATTCCTCATCGACTCGTAACCCAATAACCAGCCTTTCAAATTAATGACCAGACTTATTAGCCATTCCCCGGGTTTTAAGCTGCAAAGGTCCCCTACTGTGCCATGTTCGAGCCCGTAATCTACGATGACATCTCTATAGAAGCAATTTTTTTGTATTAATTTTTTCACCACATTTAATTAAATATCACTCGCAAAGCAATATATATAACTTACCCTGGTTCTAACAAGCCACTATTCCAGACATAATCACACATAGCAGCCTCGACGTCATCAATTCCCTTTGGTATTTTTACTTTTGTAACCTACGATATATCAATAGATATTAGCCGCAACACAATAATCAAAATGGATGTCATTTGTATTATTCATTTTACCTTTTTACTCTTCTGCTTCTTTGGTGCAGGACACCCTGAATCGAGCTCTAAATCTATTGCATGAGCCGGTGTCCTCGTATCTTCATGGTGGACTTCTCTTATATGTTCCTCCACCCTCTTACTCCTTTCTTCGACATTTTCTTCATCATTTTTTATAAGTTCTTCATATTTAGCCTCAACATAACTCCTCTTTTTGTTTGTTTCAGGAATTAAATCTATCCCCTCATCCAATTCTTCCTTGAATTCAGGAGTTAAATGTATCCCCTCATCAATTTTTTTGTTTATTTCAGGAATTAAATCTAACCCCTCCTCCAATTCTTCCTTGAATTCAGGAGTTAAATGTATCCCCTCATCAATTTTTTTGTTTATTTCAGGAATTAAATCTAACCCCTCCTCCAATTTTTTTTCCACCGTTTCAATCACCCCCTTTAACTCACCCTTCAATTCCACCACTTCTTTAACAACACCATTACACTTTTCCCCTACTTCCCCCTTTAAGCTCTCCATAGCCTCTTCGATTCTGGATTGTCTTTGCAAACAATCAGAAACGAGTTTTTTAACCTCCGCCAACTCAGCAATCAATATGTCAAATTTACTTCCCCCTTCATTCACTTTCAACTTATATTCTACCTTCTCCTCCTCTTCCTCCTCTTCGTCCTCTTCCTCCTCGCCAACCTTCACAAATAAAGTACATTATTAGAGCATCTTTCTTTTGTAAGTCCTTAGTAATCTATAAATACTAAAATTATCATTACCTTCTTTTTCGGTAATTCCAACTTTAACTTTACCATAACTCGAACAACTTCTTCCTTGCCCTAGGCAGTGATGCGTGCCACTCCGGTTTTTCGGAATGTCGGCACAGAAGAAGAATCTGACCAAAAATCATACAATGCAACCTGCATTTTGTATAAACTTTATCATTTTCTATAATAACTACTTACAAAGTTTTCTAAACCAATACCAATATTCAACTCGTTTACCTCTAAGACAGCAATGCATCCTTTGAGGTATGAGGGGGTTTTGGACTTTTGAAAAGTCGTGATTGCATCAATTATTTTGTCATACACATATGAAGCCCAATTTAATTCACCTCTAAACCCGGAGTCGTACAATAACTTCATATTATCCTTGCTCGGGGATGAATCACCCGTTGGACAAAGGAATACTCCAACAATGTACAATAGTACACAGGCCTTCAGATCATCCCCTTCATACTTGCCGCTTTTTATGTCGTCCTCAAGTGTAGCAAATGACACATTAGACGTTAGGCCATACTTCTGCACAAGTAATTTCCAATCCTCCGTGTTTATAACTTCATCCACACTCTGGCCTTTATTCTGTAGCCCCAATACGGCTTCAACAATTCGGACACTAAAATGAAATGAATACTCTCCGTATCGCACATCACACTTCTGCAAATCAAAATCTCCCATCAACAACCGACACAATTCCCTCCGAATTGGTCGGTCCTAAATCCCAATAAGAGATCCAAACCCCATTTCTTCCAACAGATTTGATTTACCCTTCGCTTTCAACTCCTGTACTATGTGGTGCACTCGTTTTATGCTACACCTAGTCGACACTTCCTATGTAAATAATATTCATATAATGTCAGAGTTTTAATATATCATTTATAAAATATTTACAACTATAATGAATACCTTCTTCTTCTTCTTCTTCGCCTCATAGTTTCATCTAGCATTTATGGACAACATGTTGTATGGTTGCTTCTCAGTTGCACTCATCGTGTACCATTTCTTCACCACCACGTCTCTCACCTGCAAATTATACATAAACCATAAACAATCAAAATATTCAACCTCCAATATATTCACTATAATTTCAATTTACATACCGAACCGACAGTGTAAGTCCCACAATCCCTCATCCTCTGCAATTCGTCAATACTGTCATCATAGGAAAGTTTAAATGTTCTTAAATACTTTCATCCAATAACAATTTACAGATTCATTATTTCACAATTTCTACTTACTAGAAGTACAGAAATCCACCATTTGGTCTCTTCGGATTTTCCTCCCTATCTACTCTCTCCGCCTCCATTTGAATCATTTCAGTCTCATCTTGAACAACATCTTCATGATCCTTAGAACCCATCTCGCTTCAGTTTTCTGACACAAGTATCGATATATAAATTCTACCGACATTATTACTTTCTACCGATAAGTTCTCAGAACAAAGTTCCGATATTTAATTACTAAATATATTTACACATTTTCGACCTATATAGATCAGAATTCCGATTTTACTTCAACATCACTAAACCCAAAACATTATCCCCAACTACCCAGTACTACATTACCAAAAAATTAGGGTTTCGACAACATACCTTTTACTTCAAAGTCCCCAAACCCTAAACCTATCCTTTCGATTCTGATACAACAAATTAGGCTTTCTGTAAATGCAACCAAACTCGTGTCGATTTCACAGCAACCAAACTCGGGTCGATTTCAAATACTCTCCTCTCTTAGGTTTTCTGTAAATGCAAGCAATACAAAGGATACTTTTAACCGGTTATATCATTATGATATATATAATCGATATAATTCCCAAAAGTTTCGATACGTTTTTGAATTGTGTCGATTCTTTCCACACCAAACAATAAATCCGGTAAAGATTTACCGGTTACATTATATGAATTAATAATGTACTCGGTTATGTTTTACCGGTTAGATTATATGAATTAAATATCGATTCTTTTCTGCACGCTCTTAATTAAATATCGATATTTTCGCCATTTTTTTCAACAACGGTTACGTTGGTGTTCAAAAAGTTTCGATAATGATTTAAAAAGTATGGATAATTTCGAAATAATATATCCGGTATGTTTTGCCGGTTAGATTATATGAATTAAATATCGATTCTTTTCTGCACGCTCTTAATTAAATATCGATATTTTCGCCATTTTTTTTCAACAACGGTTACGTTGGTGTTCAAAAAGTTTCGATAATGATTTAAAAAGTATGGATAATTTCCAAATAATATATCTGGTAAGATTTACCGGTTAGATTATATGAATTAAATATCGATTCTTTTCTGCACGCTTTTAATTAAATATCGATATTTTCGCCATTTTTTTCAACAACGGTTACGTTGGTGTTCAAAAAGTTTCGATAATGATTTAAAAATTATGGATAATTTCCAAATAATATATCCGGTAAGATTTACCGGTTAGATTATATGAATTAAATATCGATTCTTTTCTGCACGCTCTTAATTAAATATCGATATTTTCGCCATTTTTTTCAACAACGGTTACGTTGGTGTTCAAAAAGTTTCGATAATGATTTAAAAAGTATGGATAATTTCGAAATAATATATCCGGTATGTTTTACCGGTTAGATTATATGAATTAAATATCGATTCTTTTCTGCACGCTCTTAATTAAATATCGATATTTTCGACATTTTTTTTCAACCACGGTTACGTTGGTGTTCAAAAAGTTTCGATAATGATTTAAAAATTATGGATACTTTCGAATTAAACAACAAATTAGGCGCTACCGAATATAATGAAATTCGGATCAACATAACCGGTAATTTTACCGGTTTTGTTATAGTCCAAATGTCCGAGTGCCCATCCGCTCCAACTTAACAACAAATTCGGCGCTACCGATTATATTGATATTCGGATCAACATAATCGGTAACTTTTACCGGAAACATGATCTTTAACCGCTCACCGCCCTAGCCGGTTACGCCGTATATTAGCCGCATACTAAGCGCTGTACCGCAGAAACTCCCAATAAAGGGAAAAAAGGGGGGACTAAATGATAAGAAGTTGTCACTTTGGTAGCTACTCATCAAAAACTAATGGTGAAATTATAGAATAAATCCTCCATCTTTTCAATGTCATGCACGCAATCATTGCATGAGATAATTAACAATTAACCATTTATCTTTTTTCTTGTTTTTACTTTTAGCACTCCAACTATCACCTTATACTTTAAGATTCAACTTTAATTTCTTACATTTTAGTCACTAACGAATCTAAATCAAATCATAATCTATTTCTGGCTAATATCTAACTATTATAATTTTTAAAAATTTAAAATATTAATTTAATCATTAAAATTTTTTTGGTCATCGAATTTTTTTCAGTAGTACATATGGTCCATTTATTCCTCAAAAGAAAAAACAAGAGTTATCTTGCCCAAAAGTAGAAAGAAATAAAGGAAATTTTTGGGTGAGACACCCTTAGGGGTACAACTAAAATGAGGTGGATATACGTAAATTCTTACTAAGTTGGTAAGAAACTACACAAATTCTTATTCAAATAGTAAAAATTTAGGTTATAATATAAGAATTTGTATAGTTACACAAATCTTACTTAAGACAAAATCTACATAAATTTTTACCCAATTAGTAAGAATTTCGCTTTCTACCTAAATTATTACCCATTCCTATACAAATTCTTACAAAAATAATAAAAATTTATATACGACCGTATTTCAACCTCACTCTAGAATTTCCATGAAATAATGATAATAGAAGAAAAATTCAATTCAATGCTAAGATTATACACATTTTCTTTTATGCACTTAGTCCGAATGAATATAATAAAATATTATCTTATTCAAATCCCAAAGATATTTGGGAGAAATTGGAGATAACTCGTGACGGTACAAGCCAAGTCATGAAGTTTAAAATTGGCATTTTCACTTCCAACTACGAAAAATTCAAAATAAAGTCCGGTGAAGACATAAAGATGATGCATGGTTGATTTATCATCATCATCAATGGACTCGAGTTATGGGAAGACATTCTAATAAAGAGATTACGAGAAAGATTCTCAATTTCTTATCAAAAACTTAGGAATAAAAAAAATAATTGTAATTGAAGAAGCTTAAAGTTTAGAAATTCTTGCTTTTGATGAGTTTATTGATTTTTTGTTCACTCATAAAGTGAGACTCGAAAGAAAAATAAAGAATACAAGAAAATGGAGATCAAACAAAGAGAAAGATCATATTATAAGTTATGAAGGTAAGAAAATAATGCATATCAAGTTTTATTGTCCTTAATAGGAAAAGAAAGGATTTGGAAAAAAAACATAAGGCTAATGTTTATTTCATCTCGATTATTTTCAGTAAATTAATTGTTTTAACAATATTATCTCTTCAAATTATCGAGTTAGGATTCACATTTACAGTTTTTTCTCTGCTCTTTGGCAGCTTTTCTCTGCTCTCTGGAAGCTCTCTGTTTTTTGGCAGTTCTTTGTGTTTTGAAGGCTTTCCTCTTTTGATAATTATTTTTCTCTCCGCCTTGTTCACTGAATCAGTATGGGGGATGTTGATGCATCTCTTGCAGGCCTCTCTTTAGGGAATGCAGAGGATGAGGAAATCGTCATTCAGGATGAGGACGTGGCCCCGGTCGTATCTTATGACTTGTGTTTTGTGGGCTCGTTGTTAACATCCTCTTCTCCTCATTTCCCGTCTATGCGATCTACCTTGGCTAACGTTTGGCACCCGATAGGGGGGGTGTCGATCTCGGATCTTGACTCGGGTCGTTATCTCTTTCGATTCTATCACATGGTGGATGTGGAGCGTATTGTTGCTGAGGGACCCTGGTATTTTAATGCTCATCTTCTTGTTCTCCACCGCCTAAAGGCCGGGGAGAATCCTTTGACTGTCCCGTTAATTCACGCTGATTTCTGGGTTTTAATACATGATCTTCCACCAGGTTGTGTGACTGTTAATGTAGCAAAGCAACTGGGAAATTTCATTGGTGAATTTATAGAGTATGATAGCAAGGCAGTTGCTCTGGGTTACAAAGGTACAATGTGTATCCGGGTCCGTATTGATGTTCGACAACCTCTGAGGAGAAGGAAAAAGTTGGCACTGAAATCTGGTTCTGTGACTTATGCTTGGTTTCAGTATGAGAAGTTGAAACTCTTTTGTTTCTTGTGTGGAAGGTTGGGTCATGCGGAATCCTTCTGCCCCTTACGGATCCTTCAAGAGAATACAGTGTTGTCCTTTGATTGGGATGTTTCTCTCCGTGCCCCGCCACGCCGGAATGCAAATCCGACCAGCAGATGGTTGGTAGAGGATTCAATTTCGGGTCTCCAGCAGTCTCATGTGTCTATGGGCGTGATTTCAGGGATTCCCCAGGATTTGCGTCAATCTTCTCCGGTTGACCCCCGTTCACAGCCGTCAGCAGTTATGAGGGGCGGTATTTCGGCAAAAGAAAATAATCTGGATCCCCAGGGAAGTTAATTTCTTACAAAATCTGGTTATTCGGTCGTTATTAATGAAAATTTATTTAGTGGCACTGGGCCTATTCTTAACAAGGTGGGCCATGTTGATCAAATGGATATTGGTGAAGATGTGCCTATTGAACAGTTTGATAGTCTAAAGCGACAGAGAGTTTTTTCTTCCATCTCGGGCGTTTCCTCTAAACATGGGGATTCGGGTGAGGGTATTGCACATTTATCGGCGGCCCAGGGGAACCGGGCTGACCGTCAACAATGAAGATCTTAAGCTGGAATGTTCGAGGCCTTGGGCAACCTCGAACTGTTGGTCGTCTCCGGCGATCGCTGAGAGATATAGGCCCATCGGTAGTGTTCCTTATTGAGACGAAACTACCGGAAAATAAAATGGCGAAAGTTAGACGTAGTTGTGGTTTTCCGAATGGAATCGATGTGAGCGCCCGTGGTCGTAGTGGAGGTCTTTCTTTGGGTTGGAAGGAAAATTTGTCAGTTTCGTTACAATCTTTTTCTGTCCGACACATTGATGTAGTAATAGAGGATATAGATTTGAATACCTCATGGCGCTTTACTGGTTTCTACGGGGCACCAGAGGAAAGAAATCGTGCGGCAGCTTGGGATCTCTTGCGTTGTCTAAGTAATATGAATGATCTACCTTGGGTGGTCATGGGGGATTTTAACGAGATCCTGTACTCTTTTGAGAAGGAGGGGGGTCTGCTTCGAAATGAAAGACAAATGGAGGGTTTCCGAAATGTGTTATCCGATTGTTTCTTAGAGGACTTGGGCTATTCTGGTTGTTGGTTCACCTGGGAAAAAGGAAGGATGGCTGCTACAACCATTCGTGAGCGTTTGGATAGAGGAGTGGCTTCTGAACCGTGGATATCTTTGTTCCCGGATTACAAGGTGGAACACCTGGTTCGAGCATTTTCGGACCATTGTCCGCTTCTACTCACAACTGCTGGTTTCAGCAGCGGTAGATTGCCTCGGAGGTTCAGATTCGAAGCTGCTTGGATGTTTGAGAATGACTTTGAGGAGACGGTTCGACAATTTTGGCATTCTTCTGATGCTATTCTGCCGAATAAACTCTCCCTACTTGCAGCAAGGCTCGGGGAATGGCATGGGAAGCTTAGCCGGGCTAAGAAAGATTATCTGCGGACGATGCATAAGAAGCTCGAACAGCTCTATGAGGAGCCTGTGTCGGATGAAGTGTTGGGAGAGATTTTGGGTATTAAAGCAGATATTAACCTTGAAACTGACAAGGAGGAGCTCTACTGGGAACAGAGAGCTTGGATTAATTGGCTTCAGAATGGAGATCGTAACACACCATTTTTTCACAGACAAGCTTCCATCCGTAGATCAACAAATAGAGTGGCAAGACTAATTGATGATGATGGGATGTCTGTCACTGGAGATAGCAATATGCTCGAGTTGGCATCGGCGTATTTTGCTTCCCTCTTTACATCCCAAGGCTCGAACAATGCTTCAGAGGTGATGGAAAATATTGAGCAGGTTATTTCAACTGAAATGAATGAGGAGTTGATGAAACCTTTTTCGAAACAAGAAGTGTGGGAGGCCCTCAATGGCATGTCCCCGCTGAAAGCTTGTGGGGATGACGGTTCCGGGGCTGTATTCTTTCAAAAACTTTGGCATATCGTGGGTGATGACGTGGCTAATTTTTGTATCTCTTTAATTCATGGCGAGGGTTCTCTGTCTGAAATTAATACTACCACCATTGTGCTAGTGCCGAAAGTTAGTAAGCCTAATCGGATGGCCCAGTTTCGTCCAATTAGTCTTTGTAACATATTATACAAGATTATTGCTAAGATGTTGGTTAATCGGCTTCAAGGGGTTCTACATCTCTGCATCGATGAAGCGCAGAGTGCGTTCGTCCCCGGTCGCCTTATATCCGACAATATATTAACAGCCTATGAAGTTTTGCACGCTTTCAAGAACAAGAGGAGGGGTAAACGTGGTTTCTTTGCCTTGAAGTTGGACATGTCGAAGGCGTACGATAGAGTAGAATGGGGTTTCCTCTCCATTGTCCTTCATCGTATGGGTTTTAATTTGGATTGGGTTGAAATTCTTATGCGCTGTGTATCGTCGGTCTCTTATACAGTAACTATGAACGGAAGGTTGGGTGAACCTTTCTTTCCTTCGCGTGGTCTACGGCAGGGTGACCCTTTGAGCCCTTATTTGTTTCTCATTTGTAGTGAAGGTTTATCGAGTCTGATTCGCTCGAAGCTTAGCAGGGGTCTTATCCGAGGTGCTGTTATTGCTCGAGACGCACCTCCTATAACTCATCTCTTGTTTGCAGACGACTGCTTGCTGTTCGGGGAGGCTACGGCTGCAGGGGCTTCAATTCTGATGGACATTCTCACCACGTACTCTCATGCCTCAGGTCAGTTGATTAATTTTGATAAATCAGGTGTGTTTTTTAGCACGAATGTGATTGAAGAGAATCGTCATGATGTTTGTAGAATTTTGAATGTCAATGTTTCTACTAATATGGAGAAGTATTTGGGTCTACCCCCGATTATTGGACGGAATAAGAAGGCTGCTTTTGAAGATCTATTTGGAAAGGTTTTACAGAGGAGCAACCTTTTAAGTGCTCGTTTATTATCGGCTGGGGGCAAAGAGGTCTTTATTAAATCAGTTCTGCAGGCGGTTCCGATATATGCAATGTCGTGTTTTCTTCTTCCCTCTACCTTTTGTAAAAAGCTGGAAGGTGTTCTTAGTCGGTTTTGGTGGAGAAATTCCTCTTCTAAACGGGGGATCCATTGGTGTACGTGGAATTCGCTATGTGCTACGAAGGAAGACGGGGGTATGGGGTTTAGAGAATTATCCAATTTTAATGTGGCCCTATTAGCTAAACAGGGTTGGAGGTTGATGACCAACCCTACATCTCTTCTTGCCCGAACTTTGCGTGCAAAATATTTTCCGCGTACTGACTTCCTTTCAGCCCGGCTTGGCTCGAACCCAAGTTACACCTGGCGAAGTATTTGGGCTTCGAGGGCCTTGTTGGAAAAGGGCCTATGTTGGAGAGTGGGTAATGGATCGAACATTTCGATATGAAATTCCTTCTGGTTGTCGGTATCTCCGCCCCGTTTAGTACAGTCTCCTCCTTCTCCGGGCCTGAGTTGGGTTTCAGATTTAATGCTACCTAATCCAAGAAGGTGGAATGAAGACTTAATCTATGGAATTTTCTGTCAGTCAGAGGCCAACACCATATTGAGTATACCTTTACCTGCTACGGAACTATCTGATATTTTAGTTTGGGGTTTGGACCCTAAGGGTGTTTATTCAGTTCGAAGTGGGTATTATGTCTTACAGAAGCCAATTATTCAAGCTAGTATTAATGTTAACCCTCATCCTATTTACAAACAACTTTGGTCCTTAGAGTGCCCTGCTAAAATCAAGATTATGGGATGGCGTCTTCTGAAGAATTATATCCCAAGTATGCAGAACTTATATCAGAAACGTATTGCTCCTTCCCCTAATTGTCCTAAATGTAATCAGGCTTCCGAAACAATCGAGCACTTTACCAGAGACTGTGTGTACGCTAAAGAAGTGTAGAACCTAACTAGTTTTACTTGGCCCTTATCTTTGAACACGGAAAGTTTTTTCGAGTGGTTCTGTTGGATCTTCAATAATTATGCAGGTGTTAAATGCACAGAATTTATCATCATTTTATGGTCTCTATGGTATGCGAGGAATCAATTTGTACATGATAATATCAACCAGAAGTCTATTGAAGTGATTACCTTCGCACGTAATTACCTGAGAGATTTGGAGAAAGCGTCGATGGTATCTGTGAATGACCCGGTGATACCCACGGTACGATGGACCCCCCCGCCGGACCCAGTGACTAAAGTAAACGTGGACACCGCCTTCAACAAGGATTCATGTTCTGCCGTTTCAGGTGTGGTGATAAGGGACTCTGCGGGTCTGGTATTGGGCTCTTGCATCCGCCTCCGAGAAGGTTTGGCATCAGCGTTTGCGGCGGAAGCTCAAGCGGTCATCGACGGTCTTCATTTTGCTAGCGATATGGGTTGCATGCAGGTGCTTCTGGAGAGTGATTATCGTTCGGTGATCTCCAGACTAAATAATTCCGGCGAGGACAGCTCCGTGTTAAGGCCTTACATCGAGGATGCGAAGAGACTTTCTGGAATCTTCACTAGTTGTCGGTTCGTCTTCTCCGGTAGGGACAGCAACTTCGCCGCCCACTGTTTAGCTCGCCTTGGGAGACAATTTTCCGGCGACACCTTCTGGGTCGAGGAGGTTCCCCCCTCAATCTCGGAAGTTATTCTTGCCGATCGGTCTCACCTTCTACCGATCTAACCATTAGTCTTCTGCGATTTGGGGGTTTTCATTATGTTTACTCTGGTTGCTTATGTTTTATCTCTCTAGGAGACCCAGAGTCTTTATCCCGGTTTATTTTTGTGTGGACATTGCTTTAGCCCGTTCGTCTGTTGGGTTGGACTCATTTGTTTTGCTCACTTTGTGTTATTTCTCCTTTTTTAATAAACATAACCACCACCGGGGTATTATTTCAAAAAAAAAAAACAATATTATCTCTTAATATCGATACTGAATAATGAATATTAATGCTTCCTTATGAGTATCGATACTCATAATATTTTCTAACGGCTAATTTCACATTTAAAAAAAGAGTATCGATAGACTTTATCAAGAAAGTTGAATTATCGTAAATAATTGTGTTCATTGTTTTATCTTTGTTTTTTCTTCTACAAATTCTTAAAGGATCCGTGCACCATCTTGACGATTTACTGATTGATTACTCTAACAAAATCTATTAAAAATATCAAGTTCACTCTTTTTTAAAAATTTGATGATCTATGTTAAAAGAAATTGATGATTAATTCTTCAAAAAAATGATGATCAAAATTAATTATTTGAGTTAATTGCACCAAGCGTTTTTAAACTATAATACTCATTTTAAATTGGTCCTTAAACTTTTAAACATTTTAATATATCTTCAAACTGTGACCATCATTCTAAATTAGTCCTCAAACTTTTGACCATTCTAGTTTAATCCTCAAACTATGACTCTCATTCTAAATTGATCCTCAAACTTTTTGAACATTCTAATTTACCCCCAAATTATTAGTATATGCTAATAATATAACCGTTATAAAAGTTGTTAGTTGTCATAAAACATTAATGTGTATTATATAATAATATGATGAGATATAAACAATAATTTGAGGATGAAATTAGAATATTTAAAAAGTTTAGGTACCAATTTAAAATGAGGGGATAGTTTGGGGATGAAAATGAAACATTTAAAAGTTTGGAGACCAATTTAAAATTAAAGTCATAATTTAAAAATAAAATTAAAACAATTAAAAAATTAAGTGTCAAGTTCATAATTTAAAGACGTGTAGTGCAATTAACTCTAATCATTTAAATTGATAAAGGCTATGAAATTATATCAGGTGTTAATTTTGTTCGTTCATAAAAAGCTGACATTTCCATAATAAATCAATTCAAAAATGAAATCCACTTTGTTTTCCCCAGCCAAAATAGAAAAATCTTCATTTATTTCCACATTAAACAAGCCTAGGTTCATTTTTTAAAAAAAAAATTACCTACATATATTGAAGAATCAACTACAAGGTTTTTTCTTATTAATAAGAATAAACTACAACCAGGGGAATCGTTGAAATGTCAGTGAATTTGCAACTAGGTACCACCTAACCTTATTTGGAGTTTGGACCAAACAAAACAAATATATATATATATATATATGTATATATATATATATTAAAATTTACAACTTTTTTTCGGGATGTCGGCTACACTAATTTAAATGAAAATTGATATATTTTCTTGGAAATAATATATTTATATGTAAGATTTAAGAAGTAAGAACTCAATAGTCAATAGTTTAAGTTGTTGGGTCATCTCCAAAAACTTTCCCCAAAGCTCATCATTTTTTAGTCTTCTATTCTCTTCTCTTCTCTGCAATTTTTCAGCTGAAACAATTCTCATAAACCCCAATTTGAAATACACTTCCTTTGTTTAGAAGATTGTTGCTTTTATTTGGGATTCTTTTCTGTTTTTGAAAGTTGGAGTCTTTGGATCTGAAATTTTGGTCATTTTGCTTTGTTGACTTGAGATAAGAAACGGGTATTCCTTTGATTTAGATTTCAAGTGCTATTTGAGGAAGAACAAAAGGGGAGAGTTTTAAGAAGAAAGAGATGGGTTGGAAAAGCAAAGGATTTGAGGCAAATTCAAAGTCTACGGTGACAAAAAAATGGACCCTTTTGCTTTGCATTGGTTGTTTTTGTGCTGGAATGCTCTTTTCTGATAGGTAAACTTATCTCATGTTTTTTAGCTTCTTTAAGTTCCATGCCTTGATTTGGTTCTAGCTTGTATTTGCAGCTTGATGAAGTAGGTGCCTGTAAATTTATCAGTTCCATGGATTTTGTTTCTTTCTTCTTCATAAATTACCTGCTTTAGGAGGATTTTGATTTTTGTCTACATATACAATATCTTTTTCCCCCCTTCTAATTAGCTCCATGGACCATTGTTTGAATAGTTTTTACTAAGTTTATTGCGATATAAGTAGTGGAGTTTATTGCTTATTTGTGTATATTATTTGACTGGCAATGATTATGAAAACTTTTGATAAATAATCATTTACTTTTCTGTTCTTTTTTTTTTTAAAAGAAAGATTGAGATAGGCTTTGTAATTAATCTGTCCACTTTGTTTAGTGGTGTAATGCTAAGATCTGCCCTTCATATGACATATAGTATTATGGAGGTTTTTATGTCTTTCGTTTCTGCTTCTTGAATGATGGATTTAAAGTTTTGGCCATTTCAAATCTACTTTCTTAATATTGCCATCGTTGAGAATTTGAGATCTTCCGGTATTTGAATTTGTGGTAAGGGTCAATTAAACTTCGAAATCGATTGTTTCCCAATGTTCCCTCCTCTGAAAATGGTGTGCAGTTAATGCTGGAACAGTCTATAAGAACCCATAAGATGTCCAGAAGCAATAAATGTTCATCTAACATTATGTTTTGGTGTTCGGAAACTTGTTTACTGTTGCTATCCGAAACTTGTTGTTCAGGGCTTCAGTTATTACTGTTATAGTGAATCTGTTCAAGAATTAATGGAAACTCTTCCTCCCATATTGAGAAATTAACTTTATATTTTCTTTCCTAGTTCTATTTTACCAATGCCAATGCAAACTAATTAGACCTTTTGGCATTAGAATGTGGAATGTGCCCGAGGCTGAGGATAAAACCATAGCACAAGCAATGGGTGTTAAAGATGAAAGGCTAAAGTTAATTTCAGAGGGTTGTGATCCGATACGAGTGAGTTTTTATTTACATACTGGATAGTTTTGTCATCTTTTCCTAGGTTCTTGTTATAACTCATGTGATGGCTTTTGTTAACAGAAGGATGTGAAGCATGAATCAAAGGATATACTCGGGGAAGTTTCAAGGACTCATAATGCTATACAGTAAGTTATATCCGTGCTGCTCCCCCCCCCCCCCCCCATTATATTTTTGTGTAATTTAGTGGAAGGCGTTTTTACGGACTATAAAATGCAGAACACTGGATAAAACGATATCAAATTTGGAGATGGAGTTAGCCGCTACAAGGGCTGTGCAAGAATCGATAATCAATGGTTCTCCCATTTCAGGCGACCTGAAAATACCCGAAGCAAGTGGGAAACGAAAATATTTAATGGTTGTAGGCATCAATACTGCTTTTAGCAGCAGAAAACGAAGAGATTCAGTTCGTGCTACTTGGATGCCTCAAGGTTTGTATAGATCTATCTCTTTTATTCCATATAATAGTGAATTCATGGTATCTTTTAATTTGTTTCTAAACTAATTTCTTGACATGAATCGTTACCATTCCTTCACCTGTATGAAAACCAGGCGAAGAACGAAAGAAGCTTGAAGAAGAGAAGGGAATCATAATGCGATTCGTAATTGGTCATAGGTGTGTACTTTATTTGACTTTAAAGCTAGTTTAGCCAGACATTTCTTTAACCTTCTGATAGGTAGATTTTTTTTGTCTGGTGGTCTTTACTTCAACGAAACGTTGACGCGGAAGGAAGCTTTATGAAGCCTTTTGTTGTATGGGCTTACTATTCACTGGATTATTGCTTATATATAGTCTTCTAAATGCTTGAAGTCAAGGACTTTTTTGATGGAATCAAATCCTCTTAAACTTTTTATCTGTTCGATTCACAGTGCTACCTCAGGGGGTATCCTCGATAGAGCTATTGAAGCAGAAGACCAAAAGCATGGTGACTTTCTGCGGCTGGTACTACCTTCGATCTTGCTTGTTTTCAGCTTTATGTATACATGTTCTATTTGACAAATGAATACCTACAAGAGCTTTTTTCCACAACATTGTTGATTTGCTTCAAGATCAATATGCTTGAGCATACTTACAAACTTGTCTACAACATTTTTATAATACTTTGATATATCGAGAACAGCTAGATGTGGCTTTATTTTTTTGTAAAAATTTCATTCGAGCAGGAGCATGTTGAGGGTTACCTCGAATTATCAGCCAAGACTAAATCGTACTTTGCCACTGCTTCTGCTTTGTGGGATGCCGATTTCTATGTCAAAGTCGATGATGATGTGCATGTAAATATAGGTAAAGATGAAACATTTTCTCCCCTGGTTTTGCATTTCAAGAAAAACAGTCTTTCAGACAAGTGAATGTTAAACATGTTATTCTGGAATATATTTGCGGTTCTCGTGTAGCAGTCAATGAATGTGTATTTTGCACTTGAAACCATGCATATTGTAATGATGTCTGTTTTGAGATGTAACTCATTTGATTGATATGGCTGCATGTTTCCAAGATTTGATTGATAAAAAAATGGATGTTTCCTTTTAGCAGCTTGAAAGCTAAGTGTTCAATATGATGAATGATACAGAACAATGGGATATGGCACATCTTATTGATGAGGCCAGATTTTTTGTCTCGTTTAGTTGAATTAAAATTGAATTAAAGCCTTTTTGCAGCTTTGAAACCAGCTTGACTAAACAGTTCCGTATATTTTCTTACATTGGTCTATCTATTTGCTTTTGCAGCAACACTCGGAGCAACTTTGGCTAGACATCGAACCAAGCCAAGGGTTTATATTGGTTGCATGAAATCTGGTCCAGTTCTTGCCCAAAAGTAAGCCAAAATCATGCTTTAAACTAAAAGCTCAAGGGCTATATAAGCTATATTCATCTTTTCTCACTTTCTTGTCATCCCTGGACAGGGGAGTACGATATCACGAACCTGAATATTGGAAATTTGGTGAGGAGGGAAACAAGTATTTCCGCCATGCAACAGGGCAGCTATATGCCATCTCGAAAGATTTAGCTTCCTATATATCCATTAACCAGTAAGTTCCCGATCTTTGGAAGAAACTGTTGTATCTTCATGTTTGAAGTTCATTTATGCTTATTCTCCGTTCTTAATATATGATAAATTTCCAGGCATGTGCTGCATAAGTATGCCAATGAAGATGTTTCGTTGGGATCCTGGTTTATAGGGTTGGATGTTGAGCATATAGATGACCGAAGCCTTTGCTGTGGCACCGCAGGTAATGCCGTAAATGTTAACATCCCATCTAGTATCGGTTCCAGCTTCTGCAAACGGGCATTGCAGCCCCAACGCCCGTTTGGTTGCAGAAATGGAAAACGAAGCCTTACTAGTCATATGCTTTAAGTCATGACATCCAGGGCCATTAGATGTTCAATCCAGCTTAATCTAGTGCTTTCCTATTGCCGTGTATGAAAGAAAGAAAAAAGTAACACACACTGGCATGGACATGGTATCAATTATTTGGTACCATCCCCGGCCTTCCTCCGGGGCTGTATGTGTGTGTACATGAGTATCATTCCGTATTCAAAAAGTGTAGCAAGAAATAGAGAATAAAGTACCATCTGCTCTAGGAGAGTATATGTTACAAAACCGGGATCTGGAACAAAAGATTGATGATGACAACATTTGGTGCAGATTGCGAGTGGAAGGCTCAAGCAGGCAACGTTTGTGTTGCTTCATTCGACTGGGCCTGCAGTGGGATTTGCAAGTCGGTGGAGAGGATGAGAGATGTTCACCGGCGGTGCGGAGAAGACAAGAATGCTTTGTGGACTGCAGCTTTCTAGCAATGTATGTTTCCTCCAAACTCTGGAGGAAGTAAAGTAAAAAAACAGCTTGATTTTTTGGCCTTTGGAGAAATGTATGGTTTGTGAATGTAAAAATAGATATAAAAAAGAGTTTTGTAACTAAGAACCATTCTTTAGGGGGGGAGTTTTGTAAGTGTGAAAGGCAACTCCACAATAAGTGCCACTATTTAGGCTTAAGCTTTTGATTCCTTTTGATATGCAAATTAGCGGTTTTTTCATTCCACTTTTCACTGATGTTTCCTCTTTTTCATGATTGTGGGTGAAAAATGGTGATGAAATTCTTCTCTTTTCATGACTTCATTTCATCTTCAAGCATCACCGTCTAAGAATATATGTATAGAATATACACACGTGCGTGTGTGTATATGGGATATGATGAATGAGATTAATAATAGGATGTGGGAAGATTATCACTTAGAAAAAAAAAATAAAGAGTTAATCTCAGTCATTCATTTTTCCATTAAATGATCCAAAAAACGTGTAAAACTTAGAAAATTTTACACTGTATGAGTGAATCAGTGGAAAACAAAATTTTCACAAGCGGGGTTTAGGTTGTAGGTTTAAAATTTAAGATTCGTGATTAGAAGTTATAGTTTAGGGTTTGTTGTTAGATTTTAGAGTTTTAAGATTAAAAATTTAAATTTTAAATTTAGGCTTGAAAATTATATATATATATATATATATATATATATATATATATATATATTTATTGTGGGCGGAGTTAGGATCCACTTAAACATAGTGTAAAACTCATATTTTACACGTTTTTTTGGATTGTTGGATAGGGGAAATGAATAGTTGAGATTAACTCTTTACCTTTTACTCATCCAATGGTCCAAAAAAAACGTGTAAAACTTAAAATTTTAGATTTTATCCCTATATATATATATATGTTTGATTGGATTGATCATTTGCAAATATTGTTAAGATATTTGTTAAGGGAATAATGATCTCAAAACGAAAGCTCCAGGGCATCAAAACAAACGATTAAAAATGAAAAAAAGAACGCGCCTCACGCGCTTCCCCTGCTCTTCCCTTTTCCTGAAATTTGTGACCCTCAGAGGGCGATGCGATCTGTCCGAGCCGGCTGTCTTGCTCGAAGCCATGAGAAGGTGGTTCCCTCCTTCCTGTGCTCGTCGGCTGCCGGTGCTATGGTGGGCGACGCCGGCTGGTGGAGGCTTGGTCCGGTTCTCAGGGGAGGGTTTTCGCAGGTTTGCGCAGGAGGGTGCGTCAAACAGGGCTCTGACGAGGGCCCCCTGCCCTCTGCGTTTTAGCCGGTGCAGAAGACCCTTCTCGGGTGGCGGTGGTGATGGGAAACGGCAGACCTCGTCACCGGTAGGCAAACTCTCAAGACTCAGGCCCCCCGACAATGTCTCATTTACACGCTGGTGCTCCTCTCTTCGAGCGTTCCTCGGCGCTCCGATGAAAGAGTCTTCGACGTTGCCGCAGGAATTGGCCACCAGATCTGGTAAGCCGCCGCTTGTGCAGTGGGCCTGGTTTCTCCGGTTTAGGACAAGCTACTCCCCTCCCTTGCTTCAGTATAGACCTCAAGCAAGTCACAGGCATCACCCGTCGCCTTGGTTTCGTAGGAACAATCCCTTTCGACCGTTGTCGGTGTTCTGCAAGGACTAGGGGTGATAACGAGCCGAGCAGAGCCCGAGCCTGGCCAGGCTCGGCTCGGCTCGGAAACAGTGTATTTGGGCTCGGCTCGGGCTCGAGGCTCGCAGAGCTCGGAATTTTAGGCTCGAGGCTCAGTTCGAAAACAATACTATTGGGCTCGGCTCGGGCTCGAAACTCGTTAGGCTCGGCTCGGGCTCGTCAGGCTCGGCTCGGCTCGGCTCGAAATGAAAAAAATTATAATTTTTTTTATAAAAGATTCGTTAAAAATCCCTTTCATAACCAATACTAAAATAAAATTCAATGACCGGAAAAGGGGAAAAGTGTCAAAAATTAGATTAATCCAAATAATCAATAAATATTCTTATAATACCAACACATAATTAAAGAAAATACCAAATTAAACAACAATCAACTAATGAAAGAAAATACAAACACATAATTTATTTTAGTGCATATGTAGATTTCGAGCCTGTTCACGAGCTTTTCGAGCCGAGCCTGGGTAGGCTCGGCTCGGCTTGTTAAGGTTTCGAGACGAGCCCAAGCCCGAGTCGAGCTCATTCGAGCCGAGCTTTGACCGAGCTTTGACCGAGCCGAGCCCGAGTAGCTCGCGAGCCGGTCAGGCTCATTATCACCCCTAGCAAGGACAGTGATCACAAAGTAGCTGAGCCCCTGTTTTTTAAGGTGTGGCGTGAACGCCGCCACTTCTGGCTTCTGGCTGCGGCGTCCTTTAACTGGCTGGACATTGAAAATGGGCTATACGTGTTTATAAGTCAGCTCAGGTTTACCGTCTGTAGTGTCTTGGAGGGGGTGACGATATGCTCATCGGTGGAGCTGTCACAAAGTTTCGTAGTTTCTTTTCCCTCTTCGTGCAAGGTCGCCGGAGCGGCGTTTTCTCATTCGTGCAAAACCATCGGAGCGGCAGGTGTCAGGTGTAAAACGACTCTTACAGTGCTCATGCCGGTGTTGTACGGGGCCTTTACAGTCCATAGTTTCGAGACGAACGACATTACACCGGCGATGAATCGGAAAACAACGGTTAGATCCCGACCGAGGGATCAAGACATTAACGACACGATAACCGATGTTCCCTAGATTTCTGAAGAAAATCCCATGTTCCACGAGATTCTGCAGGTTTTTCGAATGGACCAAAGCTTTGTCCCTTCTTTTGAATTGTGTCTAGGCACTGGTCCCAAGAGATGTGGTCTGCAAATTAGGAGATTTTGGCTCCAAAAGCTTGCCGATTTTGTCCTCTCTACAGTGACTTCTTTTCAATCTTTGGAACCGAGCATGGGAAAGCTTTCCTTAATTCCCACAAAAGTGATTAAACTCTATGCATTTCCTCTCTCTTTGACAAAGGTTGAAGTCAACGCTAGTGGAGCCCAGGTTTACTTATTCTGTCTTTTCTCGATTTATGTTCACGTGGTTTATGGATTTTGGGGAGCTGCTGAGCATTGGAATTTTGGTGGTACTTGGTTTTCGACTACAATTAGGTTTAAATGGGATCCAGGCGGCTCTTTTTCGGTTGGTTGCGGATTGCTTGAGCCCGCAATCGGTGGAAGGAAGGGCCACTGGTTGTTGCGGATTGCTTTCCTTTCCCTCCGGATCATGGTTATCGGTTGGTTTCTGGATGATCCGTGGTGCTATCGTGGTTATGTCTTAGGTTTTGTTTTCTTGTTTTACCGCGGTTTTATCGGAATTTCTGCGCAAGGGGAAGATCCTAGCTTCTCAAGTCCCCCTCACCGGCGATGTCCTGTTGTCGACGCCTTGACAAGGACCGATGTTCAATCAGAAGCCTACCTCTGGATAGAGCTCTCAGGCGCAATGGCGGCAGCTCAAAGTCGTTCTAGGTCGGCGAGAATTCGTTTTGGTTTTCCCCATGAGTGCCCAGTTATCCGTCGCTTGTTAACTCCTACCACACTTCAGTTGTTGGAGGAGAGTTATGTGTCTCCTTGCAGGGGGACTTTGGTTTCGGTTCTTCAGTTTGTTCCCTTGTGGTTTAGGTTCTCGGCTTGGTTTGATCCATCGGATCTGTTTACCGGAGCTTTGCATGTCTTTTATGCGGCTCGGATAAGTTTTTATGTGCTTTCTGCATGGTTTGTTTTAGGTTTTCTGTTGCTTTGGTGCATGGCCCCTGCACGGTTGTGGGCCCCCCTTTGTGTTTTCTTTTTTTTTAATCTATGAAAGTTATGGTTGAACAAAAAAAAGATATTTGATTTTGATATAACTTAAATGAAATTTTTTTTTTGGACTTAAACAATTTTACAAAATTATTTTAAAAGTTCATTAACTTGAAAAATATGTTTGAAATTTTTTAATAGTTTTTGACTTGTTTAAATGTTTTTAAAATAACCCAAAAGTTAAAAATATGTCTTGTGTACCGATACATTTGTTAGTGTACCGATACCAGAAGAGCATGTACTGATACATTTAATTGTGTACCGATACGCTCTTTTGTCCCCAACAGTCAAATTTTTTCAATAGCAGAATGGTGTACCGATACACTAAAGTTTGTACTGATACACTTGTATCGTGTATCGATACCCAGTGTAAAAATGTTCAATAGCCCTTTCTATTTAAAGCAGGTGTACCAATACACTTGCATGTGTACCGACACCGACAAGCTCAAAAATACATTTAATACTGGAAATAAAATCTTCAACGGCTTTAATCAACCTCCAACAGTTAGTAACGTTCATGAAGCCATTAAATGATTTAAAAGACCTTTTCAAGCTGCTATGAAACAATAAGAAACCAACTACCAACATTCAATGATAGAGAAATGATTTTAGTTCTCAATTTTGTCATTTTTTTAGAATACACTTGTGAACTTAATTGTTATATTTGCTCAAATATTAAGATTTGAGTGAGTGCTTAAATCGCAAACACATTTGCCTAGAGAGCTTTATTTGTTTGTCAACTTGTTTTTTCTTTGTCAAAGGGTGTTTTCAAGACTTTGGGAAATGACTTTTGGTTGTAAGGGTTATTTCTTTGAGCCCGGAAAAAGAAAAGATAAATTAGTGAACTTGTGAAAAATCTTTAGTGTGGATAGCTAAAATAGTGGAGGTAAACTTGGTTTAGAAGTCGAACAACTATAAACTATTGTGTCCCAATTTTTATTGCTTAGCTTTTTATCCACCTAAGTAAAAATTCAATTCACCCCCTCTTGGCTATTTCGGTTAATCATTTGAACTCTCAACAACTAGTATCATAGCTTCATCTCTACGTCGTATTAACATCCTAGAGTCGATCTTTGAAATGTTCAATTTTTTTACATCAACCGAAGATCATAGCACAATCGACAAGCCTTCTTACTCCAACGGTGCCAACTAATCCTATTGAAATAATAAGATGATATTTTTCATCAAAGTCAAAGTCATCGTCTTTGGGATATAATTCTAGATGGCTCGTTTATCCTACAAAAAAGTAAGGTAGAATGGAATGCGAAAGATCGAAAGAAGATGCGACTCATGCACATCTTGTTTTGTTCTTTTGGACTCGATCAGTAAGCAAAGACATCTTTTTACTCTAATGCTAAGGAAATTTCTAATGCTAAAGAAATTTGAGACAAACTTGAAGTCACTCATGAAGGAACAAATGAAGTAAATAAGATCAAGATTAGAATTCTCACCTCGAGTACGAGAACTTTAAAATGGACTCAATAAAAAACATCAAAATTATGTCTGATTGATTTTCCTCCATTTGTGAATGAAACGGTTAAAATAAAAAACACCAAAAAAATTAATACATGAATTAAAAGAGATAAAAATGAAAGCGAAATAAAAATAGAGTGACCTCAATTTTTTCTTTTAAGTTTTAAAATTTGATGACTATTTATGTAATTTACCCAAAATATTACTATTTAGTATTTTTATCCTTATTTTTGAAAGTACTTCCATTTCCACTATCTTTCTTCTCCATCCAAACGGATCTCCCGCTTTGCCTGCAAATGCTGTCCTTTTGGTCCCTCCAATTTTAACCACTTTCACTTACCTTCTTTCCTTGACGCTCCAATGACATGGAAGCTCCTTCATTTGTCTCCAAAGCAAGAACCGCTTTCAACTCTGCAGCTGCCAAAGCCGAGCGAGTTTTCACTGATTTTAAATCCGATTTAGGTAAAAACAAACTATCCTCTATATTTTTGGCTGTTAATATCCATCGCTAATTTTATTTTTCGCTTTTCTAATTTTAGCTTTTTTTAAAAAAAAAAATAATGTTCACACTTTTCAAAAAAAAAATAATGTTCTGTTTTAAGGAGATCAATGTAAATATTTTTAACGGAATTTTGATTTTTGTTTCTTATCCTTTTTGTGAAGATTCTGATAAATTATCATTGAAGGAGTTCAAAAACGAATCTCTTACGAACAAAGGCGACTATAAGGTAATTTTTAAATTGAGTTTTGTTTTTCTCTTGAGAAGAAACGGAGGATCTTGATTTTTTTTTTAAATAGATCATTGGAATTAAGTAAGATACAATGCACTTCTTTGTTTGGTTGCTGAGAAAATGAAAGTAAATTGTAGAACACTGTTTTGAAGTCTCGTTGTGAATTTAACTTATTTAAGTATTGAGTTCGAAGAGTTTAGCTTACTTTATTTCAAATGGAATCAGAGGTTATATATAGTTTTCCTGCTCATTCTCTGTAAACAAGCGAGCCATAAAATGCTTCAAAGTTCTGTTGAATGTTTATTAATTATTCTGCAATTTTTTTTTTCAAAAAGTGTTATTTGCTTTCTTTCCCCTCAAAATTCATGTGAAATGAAAAAAAAAAAATCTCGATCCGTATTTACTTATTTTAGCTTTAAATTTTGTGTGGTATAACGCAGAGTTTTCACGAGGTAAAGCATTCTAGGTGGAGGCCCTCAAATTTAGGGACAAAGCAAGAATGGCAGGAAAGGTTTAGAAATATAGGAATAAGGAGAAAAGGCGTTGAAGATTCTGAGAAAGTTGAAATTTCAATAATGGCTGTTCCATTCTACGATGAAAACATATATTTGCTCAACATGAAGAATGACGCGGAAGCAAAGGTACATTTGTGATTCTGCTTATTCCTCTCTCCCACAGTTTGGGGTTACTGTTATGGATTAAAATCTTAATTTTTCTGTTATTGTAAAAATAAAACAAATGGATTTGTTGATGAGATTGTTTTCCTTCAGCTGTTAGAAGCAATTCCTTCCGTAGACGTTTTAAATACTGACAACACGAAATGCATTCCTCCAACATCTGTCATCAAACAATTGGCTTCAGCTATCGAGTAAGTTTTTGCCATTCATATGCGCCCAATACTTGAATTCAGATTTTCTTTATCTGCTCTTGTTGATATTCAAAATTGTAGGATGCCTCATGAAACGTGCTGATTTGTGAATTGATTACCTTTATTGGGATTTACTTTCTGGTATTGACACTGCTTTGTCAAAGTGGTGGCTATGGTTTGATCATTTGGAACAAATGTGTTTTTGCTTCTGAGCTAATGCTAACTGGTGAAATGTGTGATCTATTGATTAATCATATTTCACCTTGTAGTACATGGTGTTCTTATATTTCTGTACTTTCCTTCTCGTCCCAGGTCTGGAAAAAAATTTAAAACGTTGAAAGATCTTTTGGCATCTTTTGGAAATTCTTCACCCAATAAGGAAAAGGCAGGCTTGAGCTTCTCTGCAGTCAAGTCGTTAGTTATCGGCGAGAAAGAGGATAAAGTTGCATCTGGCTTTGGTGATGATGAGAGAGTCCTTGCGTTAATTCGTTCACTGTTTGATGCAGGTAGATTCATACGTGTTCCTAATGAAACATGTGCTCTTGCTGGGAGATATGTTTCTTCTTCAAACTTCCATACTTTCTTGTTATGATCTTTTACTTTCATTGTAATACCTGCAAGATATTTGCAGATGGAAAATTCCTCCAAAGGAAGCTTGTATCTGATTCAAAAGGGTGTACGCCAAAGATATCTTTTATTAAAGACATTCATGGTGCACCTCCACAGAGCTTTGTTGTTAAGCTTTCTGAAGTCATTGGAAGTTTTAGAAGCCTTCACAAGATGGCACTCTTTTGGTGCAGGGTTGTTAAGGAAGTAAGTGGGGTATTCGCCACTTTATCTGAATTAACACAAATGATCACTGTTGAAAGAAAACTTCACTGAGTTTACAATTGGGATCTTTTTGTCCCAATAAAACTGTTATCATAACTTATCTAATGAAGTTCAAGGTATCATCATTTCATAAGATCATAATAACTGCTTCTAGCATAACATGGTGAGACTAGAGTGCATCCTAGTATTTGAAATTTTTCATGCCACAAGTTATCTTCGTGTAAATCAAAATCCTTCATTTTCAAATGTCAGTGCATTTAGAGTTTGTTTGCTTTACTTTACATAGTTGTTAATCTTCATCTGATTAAAAGTGTTTGGAATCCTTTACACATGCAGCTGAGAAGATTTTGGTCCGAAGAGAGACATCTGCCTGGCATTCCTGTGAATGGGATTCCAGATCTAAATTCATGTCTTTTATATCAACAATTACAGGTTATTAACTGTTGTCTATCAAGAAAAAGACAGCAAAGGATTGCAGCTGAATCATTTGATTCTGAAATGATGGAAGCTAGTTCAAATGTTAAAGAATTAGAAGTTTCTATGGGCACAATGTCTGTCAGCTCTGCATTGTATGCACGAGTTAAGACTGGAGAACTTGTTCTTCGGCAGGGAGCTAATCAACTGATTGAAAATTTAACAATGTTGGAAACTGATGAACCGATGTACTCACCTATTCACCAGGTTTGGTTGCAAGTTCTGCCAGTAGATTACCTACCTTTCAAGTCTATTGCCATGCTTTACTGTGTTTATGTATATGTCTGTAGGAAGGACCTTTGCTTACAGAAGATCTTATCAGAGAAACAGAGGAGTTAGTGCTTCGGACAGGGAGGTCAGTATATTGACTAAAAACTCCTTAACCTCTTGGCGCCTTATTTAACATTATAGAATACTACTGCTTTTTTTTTATGATCATCATCTTAATCTGTTTATTGCATAAGATGTATTCTTAAATCTTAATATAGATTAAGGTTTTCCTTTTTGCTTTAAAACAATGATGTTTACTTACAGGATCAACCTATATAATATTATAATGCTGTTATTTATGTTGAATTTTTATAATCATTCTCTATATTTTCCATCTTTGTGTTGTACGAACCACAGTTTTTCTGTCTGCTAATCATGATACTCGCCACTCGGTGTAGTTACATTATTCTTGTTATTCTTTTACTCATTGACTTATCTTTTGTGGGTTAGTGTTGGTGCTGGGTGCTCTCGTCTCCTCTCTGACATGCAGGGTTTCAAGGTGATATTTTAGCACAGATAAATATACTCTATCTTACTGCTTTTGTAGATACATACGGATTTAAGAGAAACTTCTTTCATGTTTCAATGCTTCATCTTTTTCTTTAACGATTTTGTTAGGCTGCAAATCCTGGCTGTGTTTTAGAAGATTTTGTTAGATGGCACTCTCCTCCTGATTGGATTGAAGCTGAGCCAAGCAATGAGGTTACGTGTAGAAGAGGTCAACTAAGTAGCAGAATGCAGAAAGAAGGTTTTTCTTGTTATCCTAGTTTCCTAAAGTTTGCTGCATTTTAAATTCTTCTTGGTCAGGTCTTACTGTTGTGAAGAGGACATTTTTCATTGATTGCACAATGGAGTATGTTTGTATGAACTCGTATTCTTTGATTCGTATTGGTAGCATGTCTCATGCACAACACACTCTTCTAGTTGTTTGCATTCTTAACCTGCTAATGGTGTCACTTCCTGAACTTTTGCTATGGTTGGCTTTAATAGGTGAATTATGCATATTTGTTAGGTAATTTGTGGCGTGAACTATGGGAGACATCCAAACCCGTACCGGCCATTAAACAAACACCTCTCTATGATGAGGATTTGGCAGTGTAAGTTGGACGCTTAATTTTTAATGTTAGAACTCTTATATTTTCTATTACGGGAGCATTGTTCTTACAAGAGCGGCATGTTTTATGGTTGCTTTAGGGAGGGAATACTGAGTTTCTTCGACAACATTCCGGTTACCGATCTTTTTCAACAACTGTTTTTTTCTCTTGTAAGTGTTTTAACCTAGTTAGAGGTGATCTTCTCTTTATTTATAGTCTATTATTCCAACCTGCTGTTCAGTTTATACATCCAAATTGTGGGAATAGTTCTCTGCATTTCTACTTTTGTTTCTAGAACATGATTTGACAGTCATGTTCCTCAAACTTGAATGCAAGTGTCAGATACAGGTGTGTATGACGCGAGTATGTTCAATTTTTTAAAAATATTTTGATGTTGGGTCTCTAGATGATCATATCCCATACCCATGTCAAGATATGCATTGGACTCGAGCGTTGAACACATGTACTTAAAAAAAATGAAGTGTTAGGGCAACATAGGTCAATAGGAACTATGTTGCCTGGACCGACCATTTCTTTGTGAAATACTTGTGGTCAAATGCATATGCAAACATGGGTATAGAGATATGTCTCTCCAAAGTTATTCCAAATACATGGAAAGACCCTTTTGTTAAAAAAATTGAATATATGCGTTAGACACTTGCCCTGTATTTGATACTTACAGGAATATCAATAATTGGCTGTTATTTTCTTATTTTTAAGTTGCATATAATTACTCTACCAGTCATTCGTTATAATACCGACATCCAACAAGTGTTAAAAAAGAGAACTTTAGGTTAAAAGAAGAGTAGTGGTGACATAGTTTGACATGAAATTAGGGATCACCCTCCAAGGATCCTACGATTACATAGAAGAAAACGAATATATCTGCATTACACATACTTGCATCCGACATTCACACTCGAATACAAGTAACATAGGACAAAGAATATCAGTAATTAGCTGTTATTTTCTTATTTGTAAGTTGCATGTTATTATTCTTACCAGTCATTCTTCGTAATGCTAATGTTTCAATTATGCAATGTTCAGCTTGGTTTGGGATTTGTATTAGCCGAGGACAAGCTCCCTGCTAATGAAAAGTTATCAAAGCTGTTTTACGAGTGCCAAGGCTATGTTGTTGCCACTTACGAGACAAATGTCTGGGACGAGAAACTGGACGAGCTTTGCCAGGTAGGTTTCTATTTTACATGTATGACTCAATGTTTCTCTCGAAGGAAAAAGGAAACCCTCCGATACATATAAGACTGATTTCCAATGCTATTGATGAGCTAAATGGCTTCATTAAGTGCTAATGAAAGCATGCGTTTGTGTCCGAAAGAAACTTCTGTTTTTCGCATGCAAGAAACTGTGCTTGGCTTCTTGTCATGTTTGCCTTTTATCCCCGGCTGTTTGAGTGCACACATTCGATGATTTTCGAAACCGAATTCTTTTAACAGGTATATGAAACAGTGGAAACAATGTTAGCGTCTCCTGAAGAAGTCCTAAAGACAATAAAGCAGGCAGAAGAGACACCAATGCAGGAAAATGGAAGTCCGACCGGCGGTGACCTTAAGCTACGGTTTCTGAAGCTCGGAGTCATATTCGGTAGCAAGGAGACTAGTCCGAAAGATGCAAAGAATTCAGATGAGAACCCCTCCCGTCCATTTGGTACCTTTGTTTGATAGCAAATCATCTTTATTTTCATAGATGAAAGTGGCTTGATTGTTGATAATAGCATATTGTATTTTTTCCCTCGCTCTTTTATGAGTTGGGTTAAACTTAAACGGCGTAGTTTTGCAGGTAATTGTAAATCATTGTGAAATGAGATGATGGCTTGCCATCAGAAGTAATTTGAAAGATTATTTTTAGAAGAAATTAGTAACTTATTTTTCTTTGTAATTCTCCAGAATGTTCCCTAAATTAGGCATTTCGTATTTAATTCCCTAATTGTATATTGGTCTTTTCGCCATCGGAAAATTCTAAATTTCTATATTTAGGGTAAACTACATAAATGGTACCGAATTTTTAGAGTACTTTTATTTTGGTCATAAAACTTTTAAAATTTTTATTAGAGTCATTTAACTCTTATTTCGCTTTTAATTTAGTCCCTCCTGTCACATTTTGTTAGAAAATATTGACGTAGCCTGTTAGTTTTTTTAATAAAATAATGTACTTTTGATTTTACTTTCAGCTGATTAAACCATTCTACGTGAATCTTTCTTTCTTACTTTTTTTCTTCTTCAAATTCCATCATCAAGAACAACATTTCTCCATGGATTGTTTCAATTTTATCAAAACAACCTATCAGCTCCACCAATTGATATCATGAACTATATCTTCTTTTTCACCGTCCTCCATGGATTGCTTCAAAATTCACCAAAACAATTAATCAACCCACCGGTATGTAAAGATGGAAGAACACAATTTCTTCACTACAGATAATGAAGCTTGCAATTTCAGTCTATAGGATTGAACCCTCCCTTTACTAAAGCCATAAAGCAAATGTAGAACAGTTTGTCTTTGCAAACCATGAGTGCTCCATAGAATATTTTCATAAACAATTCAAAAAATTATGTCCATCAAATAATGTAACAAGAAATCACTTGGGTTCGTGCTTTGGATTACAACTGCTATTTATTTCAGCATGAAATAAATATCAATGGTGGGGTTGATAGGTTGTTTTGATGAAATTGAAGCAATCCATGGAGGACGGTGAAGGAGAAGATGTAGTCGGTGATTTTGTATTTATCGTTCGATGTTTATCTGACACGTCGTTCGTCGATTTTCGAAGATGACACGTTGAGGAAATCACCGGTTGGGTTCGGCGACCAAAGACGTGAACTCAACGGCGCCGATCAACGATGACAATGGTGACGATTTGGTGTTTGGGGATTTAAGAGATTTGGGAATTACTTTAGATATTTTTTAAAGTTGTCACCCGTCAAATTAATAAAAAAATTAAAAATTGAAACTTGTCACCCGTCAAATTTTAATTGGTTAACGAATTTTTTTAAACAACAATTAATTATCAAACACCTAAAATTAAAGAAATGAAATGTTAGAAACATATTTTAACAACAAAAAAATTAGACACCTAAAGTTAACAAATGATATAGTTTGAAAACTTATTTTTACATTAAGCTTTATTTTTATAATTTTAAAAAATAAATTACAAATTATCTTATATTATAAAATTTTGATTTTTTTTAAATTTTTTAGAATTATTGCTCGAAAAATATTAAAAAATATGAAAAACAAAATTTTAATTATAGTTGAAGGGTCAAACGAAATATTGTTTTATATTAATTTAACATGCTATATCATCCTTTGATAATAATTAATAGTAGATAATGGCATAATGATCATAATCAAATTAAAAAATTTAATAAATATTTTAAGTTTCTAAAAGTTCAATATAAAAAAGGACTTAACTCGAAAATATGTGCTTAAACTATATTTTTTAAGACAAGTGTTTAACATTTTCTTTGGCTAAAATAGGTGCGTAAAATTTTATTTTGTTACAAGTAAGGAAACTTTGAGAATTTTCCTAAAAAATTATTTGTCAAAATTCAGCTCATAAAAACCTCAACACTTGATGAAAAATAAAATACAATAAAATCACTCAAGTGTGTACAAAAAATTACAATGAAAACTCTTAAAAATATTGGATATTTACTTGGATGCTTTAAAATAGTTGTCTTATTATTGAAGAAGCTTTGAAAATTTGATCTTATACGCATTCATTGATTTTTAGCCGTTTGGGTTGTTGGGAAATAAAATAGAGTCGTTGAGCTGTTATTTTTCGACAATAAATGATGTATGGCAAGTGTGGGTACATGTACACGGGTCTTCGTATCGGTATCTGCTAAAAAAAAGATGTTACTAGAAAAAAGTATCGGTACGTGGGTTTTCATATCGATATAGAGTGACAAATTTACAAGGGGTGTCGGTATGCTACGTACCGTACCGATACTCGAAGTTACTCACTAAAAAATCTGAAAAACTTTATAAAGCTTGTGTATCGGTTCGGTACACGTTCGGCCATACCGGTACTCGATTCTTTCAAATTTAAGTTTCGCTTCAAAAAATCTGACAAACATTCAAAAATTTAACACTCGTACGGTATGCAAAGAGCAGTACCGGTACTCAATTGTCATTTAAATTTTAAGTAATGAAGAGCCCATATTAGTATGTATACAGCTGTATCGGTACTCAGTTTCCATTTAGAAATATATGAAATTCAGTATAGGAAGGCCTATACCAGTACGCATATGCCTGTACCGGTACTCATTTACCGAAATGACTTGATTGAGTACCAAAACACTTAAAAAAATATTTGTTTTTCAAAGATATAATTTATACTAAATATTTTTTTCAAAATAAGTTAAGTTTGTTGGAATGCTTTTCTATTAGTGAATAATTTTAAATAGCTTAAAATTTTATTTATTTGCAAAATAGTCCTCATTGTATCAAAATCAAAATATTAGTTTAAAAGTTACTATTTTAAGGTAATACCGTTAAAAGAAATTCATCACCCAATAATAGATTGACATGTTGCTTTTGTTATTTATTTATTTTTTAAAAACAAATTGAAAATAAAATAAATTAAGCAATATCTCTAAATTTTCAAAAATTACAAAATAATTTCAAAATCTCTAAACCCAAAATCTTAAATCTAAAATTAATGTCAATGTCGCCACCGATAGCCTTGCCGGACCCTGTCACCGTCGTCGTTGGAGATCACCGCCCATTTTCCCCAGCCATTTATCATCGTTAACCAGCGATAGGGGTGTCAATCGTACGTCAAACGACAAACGCGAAAGGCTTTATTTGTTCGATGTTCGACCGGCATGCCTCTTATCAATTACCGATGATATGTGCTAGGGGAAATGGGCGGTGGCCTCATGCTACGACGATGATGGGGTCCGGCGAAGCTATCAACGACAGGAGTGGCGTCAATTTTAAGATTTTAGGGATCAAAGACTTTTTGGAGATTTTAATTTTTTTAGATTTTTCTTAAAAAAAAATTCTTCAATTTTTTAAATAAAAATAAAGATGCATGTTAAATTTTGATTGGGTGGTAAATTTTTTAATGTTGTTACTTTAAAACAGTAATAAAATGAACCTTTAGACACATATTTCAGACAAAGAAAATGTTAGCCACATATATAAAAAAGTGTATAATTTAGACATATATTTTAAGGAAATTTTACACCAAAATCCCCTTAAAAAGTTATTTACGTAAATAACCCCCACCCATAGTTATTAAAAAAATAACTTCCCAAATCTGCCACGTAGGGTGTCCTCGCGTTCTATAAAATGCGAGCATGTACCTCGCATTATACACACAGTAAGGTGTGTCCGACGTGGGCTGCCTTTTCATATCATGTAATTTTAAATTACTGGGCGTGACCTCGTGTTATGGACAATGTGAGGTGCCCAAGAAATTAAAGAGCTACATTAATTTATCTTGGTAATCACCACGAAGACCTCGCGCTCTGTATATAGCAAAGTCAAACTGCCGTGGTTTTTCGACGAATCGTCGCGGTTATTCAATGGATCGTCATTGATATTCATTGGACCTCGTTATCTGGAGAACTCGAGGTTCAAAGAAGTCGCTTGGTATAGGGTGCTTGAGGTCTTATAAATAGGCCTCATCCCATGAACTTTTATCATATAAAAAATTCTTTTACCGTTTAACACAATGTGTACGTATACATTATACGACAGGATCCCTCGTGATGTCAAAGAAGAACATGACCAACATCAACGTAATAGCTCTTTCGAAAGATTTATTAGCGAAAATTCTCATGCATGCTTTGTCCAATTCTATCACTGATTTTGTCAATGGCCAATGTAACCTCCTCGTCCTGGTCTAGCCGGATGACCGGTCCGAGTAAGCTACACGGGGAAAATCGAGTGAAAACTCCCTAAAGAATTCCCCCTCGGTTAGCAACCCTATTTTTTTTTCATTTTAAATCTTGTCTAGATGAGTATTTAATCCTATGTGATCATACGGCGGAACAACATTCACGAGGCAAACAAACGAACTCAGCCCAACATCTTACAGCCCAATTTTAAGCTTTAACTACAGGCGGTATCGATACCCTTAAGGGGTGTATCGATACCCCTTGACTAGGTTTAAGCTTTAACTGCAGGCGGTATCGATACCCTTAAGGGGTGTATCAATACCCCCTTGACTAGGTCAACTGGTCAAAGTCAATCCGTAGAGACCGTATCGATACACCCAAGGAGTGTATCGATACCCTCCCCAACGGTTGACTTCCCATGGTCAACGCTAAGATGACGGTATCGATACACCAGAGGCCAGTATCGATACCGAAATGGACAGTAGCTCTAGTGACCAAAATGGTATCGATACACCCCTCAAGTGTATCGATACACGAGGCCTGAAACAAGAAGGTGGTATCGATACCGTACCAACCGTATCGATACCCCTGCTACGAACTTACAGGTCTGAGCTGATTTAAGGCACAAGGAGACCCTTAAATCCCTCTAAAACCCCCAACTAACACACTAACATCAATCCTAAGGCAAACCAACCATAAAAGCATGCTTTAACATGAGGCCAAAAGGCACTAATCGACACAAGGTGGTGCACAAATCATACAAGCAACTTAGCATTCAAACATGAAGCAAGGCATACATACTTGGCATTCCAACAAAGGCAAATAGGCATACAAGTCATACATGGAACTCAAAGGCCTTAAAAGGCACAAGAAAAGCATATGAGGTTTGGCCCTCTCTAACAAGGCGACCTAAACACCGATAGACATGCCAACACACACAACATCCATCATAGCATATCATGCATTACAAACCATAATCAATCCAAAATATCAACGTAAGGCATTAACAACATGTGGCTAACACAAGGAGTCTAGATACAAGCTCCTAAAACACGTAGCATTTCCCATTGCTAAACTACTACATTATTTAATAAACTAAACTTGAGCAATTACCACACGCTTGGACGCCCTATTTCTTGCTCCTTGCTAACTCCAAGCTAAAGATCTGCATTGTCGAAAAAAGGAGAGCATAAGCATAAAGCTTAGTGAGCGGAGCTCTAAAACATAACTACGACAATGCAGGGTTCAAAGCTTTCTTTAAAATAAAGGCCAACACAAAGATCCATTCAACTACCTAAACCTCTTGCTAACATGCAAGTTCAACCACAATTCAACAATGTAGGCATTTAACATGGCATTACACTCCATGGTATGCATGAGGACTTAATCCTAGTTTAAAGCAAGACCATAAAAGAGAATGATATAGTGAGATACAACATGAGCACACATGGTATGCACAAGCATAACCAAAACACACACGGTGGGACTACACATCACCGTTTTGACTAGTAGTTTTTCAATGGGACTACACATCAAAGTACTCTTCTACTAGTCACTACCGGCGGGACTACACATCACCGGAGTCTTATACCACTCGCTACCGGCGGGACTACACATCACCGGAGCAACGACAACCATCACGTGAGGTTCGACACCAACCATGCAACACAACATACAATCACTATCATGTGACATGTACTCACTATACCATGCACAACCAAAACAAGTTGTAACAAAACCCACAATTAAGCATCACTTACTACTTACAATCTTACCAATCACAAATGGTCTTACTCACCATTTTCGTGCACAACCTGCACCAACTTACACACATCTTACAAGGCATATCAACATCAACATCATTACCATCATACATGATCAACGATATAATATTAAGAAATCATACTTCTTCCCAAATTATTTAAATTTCATGCTTAACAAAACATCACCACAAGTAATGAAAACAAATGGAAAAAGGAGGAAATTAAAGGGGCAATTCACACCAACTTACTCTTGAATTTAAAATCATTTTCAAGGCCAAATCTAAACCACTTTCAAAATCACCTTTGAACCAAAACGATTCTTGAAAACTATTTCCACATCCACGTACTCGAACCAACCTTAGAAAATCAAATTAAAGCATTAACCACTCACCGCCTCTCCTTAGCAACCGAAGCAAATCTCCTACGAACCCGGATTCGGTCCCAAAGCCTCTTCAACGCTTCCTCATGCTTCTAGTCAAACAAAACACACTTATTACACCACAATCCAATGCTAAAACTCAATCATCATCTCACTTAACAAACACAAACCAAATTCCACAAATTCCCAATCCACATAATCCCCAAAATACCAATTTTCGTGCTCCCCAATAGCCTTGCTGAAATTTCCATTTCCAAACCTCCAAATGACCTCCAAAATGTCCCAAATCACCCTCCTAACATACCCTAAACATCAACCCTTTGTTTTCAACCAAAAACCCACCAAAAATGGTGTTTTTGACAACTCAAAAATGGGTAATAGAGCTCACTTCGGATTTTTACCAAAATTCAACCAAAATGACATATAATGTGTATTTCTACTTGATTAAACAAAGCCCCAACACAATTTATCAAAACCAAATGGAAAACCCCTTAAAAACCCAAACTTTGATATAAACCCTAATTTTCAAAACTCCATAACTTTAAAATCTAAGACAATGGGTGGATAGGGGATAAAGAAAACATAATTACCTTTGAAAAACACCTTGAATTGAAGAAAATATTGAATGGAATAGTAACTTGAATATTCGAGAGAGTTTGGGAAGGGGGTTTGTGTTCTTCACGTGGGAAAGGAGGGGAAAAAGGGGAGAAGATGACAACTTTAAAAGTTGTCTTCCTTTTTTTAAAACTTTTGGGTAAAATCACAATGTAGGTCCCTCCCCTCTTATTAAAACTCAATTACATCACAAATTAGGTTGAATTGTTTTAATTTAAATTTTATTGACTCGAACCATAAACTCGGTTAACTCCTAGGCCCAAAACACGGGTGTTACATCCAATTATGTTTCAAGGCTTTTCATAGTGCATCAAACGACGATAGAATATTCAAGAATGTATTTTTGGAGAAATTTAACTTCGTCCCATGGTGTCTAAGGGAGAGAATTTTCTAAAAAAGATGCATAGCTGTGAAAAACATTGAAGCATTATATAAGAAAGGAATGGTCAATTTGTTCAGTCGGGGGAAATCGGAATCCAACCTTCGTTGTTTAAAGAAAGTGACCGAAGAAGGTCACATCAAAGCGATATACGCCTAAAGAATCATCTTGATTTGTTTGGGAGGTGATCTAAAGAAACAGGGGGTTCAAATCATGTCATCTCTCAACCTCGTGAATTCTAGTAAATGAGGTTCAAGAACCTTTGCTAATTATCGTTTTAAAATTGAGAGGTTTTTTAATAATATATGGGTGAATTTCGCATGGACCAAGTCGAAACAAGTTGATTGTAGTTGTGATCCTAAAAATAGGAAGAACTCAATGTGTTCGAGTTCTTCAGAAGACAAAGATTGAGAAACAAGCAATGATTTGAGCCATTCTTGTGATTTTAGTTTCTGGAATCGCGAAGCAACTTTCCTTTATATGGTGCTTAGGAAATATTTAGTTGCTTAAAAGTCAATTAGTGTAGTGCATGTATTCTAAGCGGTTTCCTATAATAATTGAGAATGTAACAAAGGTTATCATGAAAAAATAATTAAAACAGAATGTGATTGTAAGCAAAAATTGAAATTTTCAATATATGTGAGAACTCGTGTTTAGGAGAATGTGCGGTCTAAATATATATTTACGGAATATGAAAAATCGAAAAAATCAAAAACGGTATAAAAATCGCGATAAAAATGATTTTAAACCTTGTTTTTGTGCACGAATAACAATGTACATAAAAGCGTTACCATAGTAGTCAATTGCAGTATTCACGTAATACCTAAGCTTAGAGGCGCAGTATCGGCGACATATAATTTTAATTAAAAAGAATTACAATTTAATGCCGATTGGAGAAGCTGCAATTTTGCGTCGTTAAGTTCTTATAATTACATGGTAAAAATAATAATTTTCAAACAATAGTTTGGAGTCGTTGACTAATTAACATGTGTTGTTAATTTACACAAATGGTGTCAGTATACCATATTAATTGATATTAGGGCCTGAGCGATTATTCAATTCTTCAACTTGATTTGCTCTATTCGTCTCATCCTTATACATGTGTCGTTGTTGTAGACAAATGGTGCCACAGCGAGGTCCCAGTGCTTGCTCAGTTTGTCTCAGGCCTCGCACCCCTAAACCTGTTATCTTCATCCCGATCATAAGAGAAAAAAAATCATATATGTATTCTTTATCCGGATCAAAGAGGGCTTTTTGTACACTTGTAAAAGACCACGATTTTCTTGATATTACGATTTGTCGTTAGTTTTGAACATTAGTAGTTATAATTTGTTGCCATTAGTAGCTACAACTGAATATTCTCTTCAAATTTGATAGCAATTGAATCTTGACATGTATGAGAAAATACAGTGGATAGCATACGTTGTTGTATAATTAACATGTGTCGTTCACTTAGACAAATTGTGTCATAGTTCGACAGAATTGTACAATAATACCACATAAATAGTTGAGTCTTTTCTTCAAGTCTAGACCGAAATTTAAGGCTACTAATGGCACATAATAGGAGAAATTTATATATGTAGTCTTCATCCTGATCAAAGAGGGTATCTTGTACATCAGTAATCGGTTTGACTGTCGACTTGAACCCCTAAACATGCTTGCTTTTGACGATGTGTGCAGTCGAGGATTTTAAGGTTGTGAATTCATCACTAAAGGGAGTGCGGCATTTTTCTATCACCTCTGTTTTTAAGGTCACATATTATCGGTTAGCTATCCTGTTTGCAATCTTGGGAAAGCAAACACCGGACCATATGGAAGGTGGTCACATCGTCCACACAGAGCTTCACGATAAATTTGAAAATTTTATGAGGTATTCAAATGCGACGACTGCTACTTTCTTCTCACATCGACATCATTTGTTCGAAGTATCACAATATTCGAGGTTGTTGGAAGGAATAGAGCGCAACACGTACGAGGTTAATCTGGAAGATAGGCGTTGCGAGTGCGGAGTATTCCAAACATTTTAGTACTCGTCTTCGTATGCCATTGCTACTTATTCGTCTGGAGTGCGAGAATATTTGCCTATATAAGACGACCAAACAAACCCACCGACAAATTGCTATAACTTGAAACAAATATGTATCAAATCCGAAGATAATATACAATTGCTCCTACTAATGGCAACAGATCACGTATCAAGAAAAAAATTACAAATTAATTTTTATGATATTGCGATATGTTGTTATATGTAGTTGCATTTATACGTTGACTATATTATTTTGGTTTGTTTATCATACTGGGAATATGTGTCTTCTATGTTTTGGTTCAAGATCTACGGGAAATCACAATATCAGGAAATGAATGGTCCTTTCCAAGTGTGGGGATCAGTCTTGACCTTTTGTTCAAGGTTGTCGGTAACTTCTTCGTACGCCTTCATCGTGAAGGCTACAAGAAGATCACCGCATGTAACGTAGTTGGAGCCTCTTGCATCGTGGATGATAATGATTATCTTGTACTCATGAAATTCACGAAACTAGTCCTTGACTGTCTACGGCGCGGAAGAAAATTGAAACGCGCTTCAACAACTACGACGATCTATGGCGCCATTTGTCTACATCAACGACACTTCTTGGTGGCCATATAACTCGGACAAACTATTGCACCTTTGTCTAAATCAGTTTTAAATCATTTGTCTAAATTAATCACTATGTAATTTATTTTGTCTGCATCTTTAGGGGTACAATTAACTGTGTGTTTACGGTAGAGTTTAGCCGTCTACGTGGCCTAACCCAACAATTGACCTTTTTGTATACATTGTTATTCATGCACAAATACAAGGTTTAGAACTATTTTTATCATGATTTTTATATTGTTTATAATGTCTCGTCTATGGCAATATCAATCTAAAATGAAAGATAAATATCAATACTAGACCTCATCATTTTCTCTTATGGGTCTAGAACTCACAATCTAGAGAAGAGGAATGTATCAACTGAGAGCTTTTAACCAAATATTCTAGAGATTGTTAATTTGGGTTGTTTTGTTTAAAATTTATGATTTAAAATTTAGAATTTAAGATTTAAAATTAGATTTTATAATTTAAATTAGAAGGATTGTATAATTTTTTCACCTACAATATAATGATAATATTATTATAATGATATTTATTATCATTTCAAGAAATAAGATTTTAATCTTTAGCAATATACATACTATTCAAAATGAAAATTTAGAATTACAGATAACCGTTAATAAATATCTGACGTGGCAAACACTAATAATTACCAACAAAAATAAATCATTTTGAGCTTTAATCATCCACTAAATTTAATAACTAACCATGAAACAAGATTCGGAAATTGATTAACTTGGTCATATATGAATATGAAGCCACCATTGTATTATAATAATAAGATTACAAGCAAAGCTGATACAAGGGAAATCATCTATTAGAAGGTGGTTTTGGTTCAAGGAAAAACGAGGTGAAAACTAAACATAAACGTCAGTACTGGCATTGCTTGCTATAAGGTCGCCATCAGCATAGCTCGGATTTTGGCTCTTAAATCATTAGAAATTGTGGTGGTGGCGGTAGCAGTAGCGGATGGCATTGAAGCCCTTCCCTCCACCACATCCGGTCTTGATACATCCGCAGAAGCTTCCCTACTAGCAACATTGCCCTCGCTCAACTTAGATTGATCTGATTTTGCATAAATCTCTCCTTCCTCCAATTCTGCTTCTCTTCCTGCATGAGATCTCCTTCGAGGATTGTACTCATCATCGGAGGACCTATGGCGCTTATGCCGATGTCTAGAGCGTTGATACTCATCCCCAGAGGAGTTATCATGTCTGTGATGATGTTCAGAGGGTTGATGCTCATCCTCAGAGGAACCACTATGCTTATTTCCACATCCTGGCCTACGGTGTTCAGTGTCTAAAGAGGTATCTCTCTTCCATCTATTTCGAGAATGATGATGGTTGCTGTCAGAGTCGTCAGACTTGCGACTTCGTTCATCATCGGTGCTATTATCATGCTTATGCCGATGTCGAGAATCTCTATGCTTTGAAGAGGAATGCCTTTTCCTATGCTTCCGCCTATCCCTACTATGGTGATGTGATCGCTTTTTACTTGAGTGCCCGTCCCTTACTTTCTCTTCTCTTTCTTCTTGTTCCTCCTCCTGTTCACTATCCGCTTCATGTCGTTTTGATCGAGAACGGTACTTCCTCTTTGATCGCCGTTCATTTTGATCAATGCCGGAATTCATCTTTTCATGCTTTTCGGTTTTATTGTAAGGATCAACATCCAATGCAACTGAGCTGCTTTCCCTTTCTTTTCCGAGTGCACCCTCAACACCAGAACAAATACCCCCCAAATCAGGTGGTTCAGCAGATAAACCACGCAATGCTTCAGTTTTAAGTGGTGCAGAACCACTTTTTATCAAGGCGGCAAACATTTTTGCCCGTTTTAATCGCTCGGCTTTTAACTTCTCTTCTTTTGTCAAACATGCCTCAGAGGAATCAGCCTCACTTGCAGCTGCAATAGCTGCTGTCTTTGCAATTGCATTGGCAACAGGACCGGAAACACTTGGCTCACCTTTGTGCCCTGGCTTCTGCTCAGAACTTTGAGGCTGAGAGGAGTGGAAACTACCAAAACTTGGGGCATGCCCGCCCTCACTAGTTGGAACCTGGCTGCTACTATTTAATGATGTCTTCGAGAGAATCTCTAGATTTGGTTTCTTAATGCCTCTAGTGGCAGCCTGAAGAATAGCAGCTGCAGCAGCTGCATCCACACTAACTCCGATTTGTGTCTGGGAAGCTTTGGAAGGGGGATCTTGTCCATCCTTCTTTGATTTGCTGATTACCATTTTAAACTTCTCTTTCCTATCTGGATTACACGGTATGTCAGATCCAACAGAAGCACTATCACTTTCTCGGGATGAAACAGCTTTCTTCTCTACACCACGGCCAGACGAATCATGCTTCTCGGACATGAATGCTTTACCAGGTAACTTCGACTGCAGACAAAGGGCATCAGTGAAGAAATATTGTAACTTAGAATTGAAGATAGAACCAAAGAATATGCTATCATGATATAATCAGAGGACAATCACAATCAGATCTGAATGAATATGCAATACCAAACCAATTATAAGAAACAGAAAAAGAGAAATCACAGGGATAACTCGATGCATGATGTATTGAAAATAAGATGTTCCACATCAAATTCAACCTATTTTATCCCATTGAAAAGTGAGAACCATACCTTTTCAGCTTTTTGAAGAGCTTCTAAATAATAAGGGTGATATAAATTGGATGGCAACAGAAAAGGAAACCTCCCATGCTTAACATCTTGTTCAACCAGAACTGCTTCAAACTGTCTACCATTCCTCAGTATGAACTCGACAATCTTATCAACCACTCTCTTTAAATCCGATGGGGGCTCCACAACAGGTAATTCCACCTTCGATGTGGGTGGCAAAGAAGAAGCTCGTGATTTCTCAGCTGCAGAGGCATCACTTTCTTTCTTCAGCCCAGTCATCGTTCCAGCCTTAACTGTTGTTAAGGATTGATTTCTTTTTATCACAGAAGTCTTTTCCATTAAAGGAGTTGAATGCTTAGTCACTGTATCATCTTTTCTATTAACACTTAAAGAAGATTCTTTCTGCTCTGGTCCATCAGTTGATGTTTTATCAATAGCAACCCCAGGTCCAACAGATTCCTTTCTCTCAACTTCAGTTGCATTTTCCGTTTCACCATCCTCATCTTCTCCAGAACCATATACAGTACCAAGTAAAGATAAAGCACCGCCTCTAGCACTGCTTGCCTGATCATTTGCACCATCGGCTTTGCCCTCATCGACAGAATTGCTGCTCAAAAGTTCTTGGTGATCAACAAGAAACCTAAAGTATGGGTGAAGCGGATGATCCGGCATCAAGAAGCCAAATGTTGGGTTGTCACCCTGTTTGACCCTCAAAACAATTTCCGATTGTCCACCATGTTTGCTTACAAATAATGCTGTCCTTGCCATAATCTGATTTACTTTCTCCGTAGGAGGCTAAAGAAAAGACAGAAAAATAACAAAAACAAAAGTTTTCAAGTCAAAAATGAGAAACTTAACAATTGTGAAACCCAAGAGTGATTGAAAACTTACAATTAATCCCAAAGAATTAAAAATGAAAATAAGAAAACTACAGAATCTCACATATATTCAGATAAGCACAAAGATCAAGAAATAGAGAACTCCTGGGAAGATATGTATCATCCCATTTGCTCAAGTGAACAGGGTTCCTGTATGGTAACAAATTTCTATCATTCTAATCCCACCTGCATGCACCCTTGTCATGAGATCAAAAGGAAAAAAGAACTGCATCTGCGCCCCGAGCATCTGAAACTTAGACATCGTAAGCCTTAGAATAACACACACACACACCTTACTTAACTATCAGACAGCCACATTGGATAAGTATCGACAAACAATTATATCTAGATTATACAAAGAGTAAAAGATATAGTTTAAGAAGATGAGCATGTACTTACTAGGTTTTGAAGTAAGGTTTCGGGCACGGGAAAGGGTGGCCGAAAACTAGACTCCACATCAGCATCCTTTTGCTCATTGGATTCACCAGTGTTTCCATATGAAAAGGAAACAGCATTGTAGAGACCACCAGAAGCCGCAGGTTCTTCATCATTATCTCCATCTGGAAGCAAAATAAACCAGAATCAGAATCGTTTTTAAATAAAGCTATTATGCAATTATTATGTTCGAAACGCATAGAAAACAGCACCAACAACAAGCATAAAAAAGAAACTGGCCAGGTATGTTAGAGTAAGGTAATAATATTCTTACTTGTCTCACTGAAACACGTAACTGGTGCAAACTAGATTCCTTCCTGCAACCTTGGAAAAGCAGTACAAGTACACTATGTATAATGTTCATGCAAAATAGAAAGCAAATGACCCATTGCTCAGCACAATACCATTATCCAAAAAATCAACTTTAAAAATATATATTGTTTCCATAACCCAGAATGCAAAGGCAAGCACCAAAGCCTTGTAATTCATGAAACAGGTTAACTTTCATTAAACATCCTTTGAAGGTCAAAACCCTAATGGCCAATTCAGATTTCATCAAAGATTTTACTTAGCTCATATCATATATTATCCAAAAGAACAGTAATAAAAAGCTTTCTTTTCTTTCCCACTAACACCTTTAGGTAACTACATCCAAGTAAAATACAATCTAACAAAAGCTAATGCACCGTTTGGTCGTCAGTCTTATAAAGGTTAAATTTTTATTTTTTTCTCCAAATGAAGCCTAAATATTGCAATGAGACTAATATTAATTTCTTAATTCACTAAAAATCTCATAAAAATAGCAGAAGATAGTTCATGTTAATAATTATGGAAGCAATAAAATATTTGCATCAATTTTACCATTAATCTAAACTCTTTTGGAAAAGGAAAATAACTGTTTATCGCTTCTCACCTTCCTGATAGGGCAGCGAGGGAGATGGAGGCAAATCGAGGAAACGCTCACGGTCGAGATCGGACTCCAGCGTATCATCGGAGGTAACCAACGAAGAGGGCAGGTGGCGACGCCTCTTTCGAGGCGGAGGAGGTCCGGAGAGAAGGTGGCGAACATCGTAGCGGTCGATGGAGAGAGAGTTCCAGTCAACGAGAGCCTCTGGAGAGTTGACGAACGACGCCATGGCGTCATCGTCGAAGAGCAGCGCGTGGCGGCCCACCACCTCTAGATCCATCGGGGATTGGTTTTGAAATTTTGGATTTGAGAGAGAATCAAACGAGAGAGGATTTTTTGTTGTTGTTTTTCTTTTCCCTTTCTGAAGGAGAGATTTTGCTTTTCTAGGCTAAGGAGAACCGTGTTAATTAAAGGATTCATGTCAAAATAAATGTTTAACCTATCTAATCTTTTTTTTTTAGGGTAAACTACATAGATGACCACTGAACTATAGGTTTGGTGTCAAAATGGCCACTATATTATTTTTTGCCGCAAATGCACCACACAACTATTTAAATGCTTCCATTTTAGCCACACACCGTTAAAAAAACAAAAAAGTTGACGGAGTTAAAAAAATTGGTATAATTACACATTTGGTCCTCTATATTTATACAATATATCAATTTAATCCTAATTTTAATCTGATAAAATAAATTAATTATTTTATAAGATGATGACACGTGTCACCACCTGATCACCTTCTCCAATCAGGTGGTGACACGTGTCACCCTGATTGGAGTAGGAAAAATGAAAATAAAAAAACTGCCTTTGGTAAAAATCGAACTTGAAACCTTGGGGTGTAGCACACAAAAATTTGCCATTGAACCAAGCATATACTTGTAATATATAATACTAATAATAATATATGTGTTATACATATGGGCCTTGGCAGGAAAGCAAATCATATCATGTATATTTCCTATTTGCATAAATGACACTTCTTTTATTTCTGCTTTATTTATTTCCTGTAACCTTTTCCCCTCATCAGGTCTACATCATTGACTTTGGTCTTGCCAAAAGATATAAAACATTGAAGGGTGATTAGGGACTGTATGTCGAGTCAACAACTCGTGGATTATGTACGAGAGCAGTTGAACTCTATAAGTTCCTGCAGATCCCTCACAAAAACATTGTAAACCTATTAATTAACAATGCATTATTCCCTGTGCGCAGGAAACTAAACTGTCAGCAATCTGTGAGAGAGTATTCGACAGGTGCTTGGCTCTAACAGCCGGTAGCGAGGGATGCGACAACATGACAATTATCCTTGTTCAGTTCAAAAAACATGTCGGTTCAGGTACCTCTTTCAGCAGCAGCGAGCTTTGACGGATGGAACACCCACAAACCAGGTAAAAAGTACATTGGGTTTTGGATCTTAAGAAGCATTAGCCCCTCATCTCATTCACCAAATTACATTCCATTTTCTTAAAAGCTGTAAGCAATTCTATTTTCATATTTTTGAAGTGACTTCGTAACCAAGTTGTTTTTTTTGTAAATGTGATCAAAACAAACAATGGTTCTTTTCATTATTTTTAACTTCATTTTATCTATCTCCCTGAATGCAAGTAGTGTATGCTAATTGCTTTTCAAGTAATGGAATTTATGATGAAATCACAAATACAATCCAAATCAGGTATTAAATTAAAGCCAATGTACCAATTTCATCACTATTGAAATTAAATAGTTATTACATATTATTAGTATTATATATCATAAGTATGTGCTTGGCTCAGTGGCAAACTCATGCACCTTACACCCCTAAGGTCCCAGGTTCAATTCCTACCAGGGGTAGTTCCTTCGTTTTCGTTTTCATCACTACCTGATTGGAGGGGGAAAATTAGATTAAAATTAGGACTAAATTGATATATTGTATAAATATAGAGGACCAAATGTGTAATTATACCAATTTTTTAACCGTTAACTTTTTCGTTTTTTTTAACGGCGTGTGGCTAAAATGGAACCATTTAAATAGTTTATAGTTGTGTGGTGCATTTACGGTAAAAAATAATATAGTGGTCATTTTGACACTAAACCCATAATTCAGTGGTCATCTGTGTAGTTTACCCTTCTTTTTAAGTACTTATTTTTTTATTTTTTAGGTATTTAATTTTTTTAAAAGGACTAATTTTTTTAGGCGTGCTCAAATTATTATTTTTATTTTTTTAAGTGAAACTGAAACACCTATTTTAACTAAAAAATATAGTTGAGGTACCTATTTTGATCAAAAAATGATAGTTTGGGCACCTAAAAAGGACAAAAAAAAGTTTAAGGACCTAAAAGGTGAAAAAAAAGATAATTTAAGCACTTATTTTGGTATTAAGCCTTATAAATATTTACAACAAAATTTAAACAGAAACTTAAACAACTTGACTCGACTTGAATTTTATAAATTTGACTCGAAAAAAAATTAAATAAAATTTGAGTTATAGAATAGGACTTGTCAACTCAATTAACTCGATTTTTTTTACTTACCCGACTCGATCATATCTTCACTCTTATCTATGTATATGTATTTTTTCTTTATAACTTTTTTTAAAAATATTTTTGGAAGGCTTTCGAAAGATCGTATTCTTATATATAATCTTATATAGGACTGAGCAAAAACAAAATCGAGAAACTAAAAATTGATACGAAATCGTAGTGTTTGTATGTTTTATAAGTCTCAAGTTAAAAAATAGTGACTATTTGTACTGTACTGGACTAAATTTTATTTTATTTATATTTTTAAAATGTAAATATAAATATTTTATATTTTAAAATAGTAAAAACACCTTAAAATCTTCTATATAAGAATTATTGATGGGCATTTTTTTAATGAAAGAGAACAGAGCTACATGCTCTGATGCTCATACTAAAATAAAGAAATTAATCAACTAGTTGCATCTTCCTGCATAAGTAGCAAAACTTCTGGCCGCGGTGTATGGAAGAAACAGACCTCTAATTCTTCTCGGGCATATTGTTAAAATTTACCCCACGTATTAACTGAATAGTTATTTTGTCCTATATATTTTTAAAGTATTTTTAACCTTCATCCTATTATTTTAGGTTAAAATAGTCTTTCAATGGATGAAAATCGTTAATCAGAAAAATTATTAGATGAACTCGGCTCACTGCGTCATCCATGATTCATTCAATAATATTCACTTATTCTAATCGAACTTTCAAGTAACTACCCACTCATTATTTACATGCAAGAAAGAGATAAAAATTCACCTTAAAAATGAGATAAAAATTTAATTAGATGAACCGTGGATGACATGATAAGTCAGACTCATCTAATAATTTTTTCGTCAATACACTAACGGTCAACGTTTGGCATTGATCTGGCAATTTAAAATCTCTTTTTGTATTAAAAAATTACCATTTATCGAGTTAAGAATCGAGACACTTATCAAACTTTGTGAGGCTACAAAAACCCCCAAATGTATCAGTTTACTGAAAATAAAGGCTGCTGCTCCTCAGGCCACCAGGAACCTCTCTTCACAATACAAAAATATGGTGACGTCAGAGAGGATGGAAGAGACAAGTTTAAAAGAAGATGATGAGTTAGTATCCCTTGTTTTCAGTTATGCGTTATGTATTGTGTAACGCATATGATTTAATAGTTGGGGAGTTATAGGAATCAACCTTTTAAATACATGCTAAAAAACGATAGACTTGTTTATCAGGTAAAAAGTGGTACACAAATTATTACATGAAATAGTACATAAATTGGTACAGTTTTGTAACAGAAGAATGTATTTATCTTTTTATTACACATTTGCACGAATGTTCAAAATGGCTCATGTACGTGTAAGAAATGTGTACATACAGAAATTTTTACCCAAAAGCATACTTTGGTACAATATTTGTAAGAAACTGTGTATATACATATATTAGTAGCAAATGTACAGAAATTGGTACAAATTTGTAAGATAAAAATGTATATATCTTTTATATTACATAGTTTCACGAAGGTTCAAAATGGCCTTGTACTTGTAAGGAAATGTGTACATACACAAATTCTTACCCGAAAAGCATACTTTGTTACAAGTTTTGTAAAGATTTGTGTATATACCTTATTACATTGTTTCACGAAGGTTCAAAATGCTCATGTACTTGTAGGAAATGTGTACATACACAAATTCTTACCCGAAAAGCATATTTCGGTACAAGTTTTGTAAGAATTTGTGTATATACACGTATTAGTACCCATTGTACACAAATTGGTACAAATTTGTAAGAGAAAACTGTACATACCTTTTTTTATTACATTGTTTCACGAAGGTTCAAAATGGCTCATGTCGTTATACGAAATGTGTACATACAGAAATTCTTACCCGAAAAGCATACTTTAGTACAAGTTTAATAATAATTTGTGTATATACATAGTACAAATTGTACACAAATTGGTACAAATTTGTAAGAGGAAAAGTTATATACCTTATTTATTACACAGTTTCATGAAGGTTCAAAATGGCTCATGTACTTGTAAGAAAATGTGTACATACACAAATTCTTAACCGTAAACCATACTTTGGTACAAGTTTTGTAAAGATTTGGGTATATACGCATAGTAATAGCAAAGGTACACAATTTGGTAAAAATTTGAATGAAAAAACGGTATATACCATTTTTATTACACGTTTCACGAAGGATGGCTTCAATGGCCAACGACACCATAGAAACAATTGTCCCTGTTTGGTCCAACCAAACTCTTCTTACAAATCTAACATATAATAACACTGATGTGACCGTTAAATAAACTGGTATAATTATATATTTGGTCACGTTATTTACGCAATGAATCAATTTGGTACTAATTTTAATTTTAAAAAATAAACTAATTATTCAATTAGTTGGTGACACATGTCACCGCCTTATTGGAGAAAGAAATTGGAACCAATGAAAATAGGTTTGGGCAAATTCGAACCAAGATCACGGAAGTGAAGAGTGTGCATGTTTGCCACTAAGCCAATCACATTTTTTGATATAGAACCCAACATTTAATATATGTCAAATATGATTTTTTAATGCCGAGAAGAAGAAAAAATGTGGTTTTATAGAATTCGAACATGACATACTTATAATGCGTATAAAAACCTATTCTAAATAAATAAATCTAATAATTAAATTAAAGTTAAAAATATTTTTTATATATCTCACTACAAGAAAATAGATTTTTAGTGACATCAAAAATAGTCACTAAAAATATTAAATTTAGTCACTGAAATTTACAGTGACTATTTTTTTTAGTCGTCACGTGTGGTCACTAATAACTCCGTCACTATTATATTAGTGACAACTTTTATGCATTTTGTCATAATAAGTTATATTTTTTATGACTATATTTTTTGACACAAAAGTTTAATAATAGTGACTAAAATTTAGACACTAATCTTATTCTTATTAGTGCAAACATTTTATCACAAATACATATTGAAATAGTGTCTAAAATACATTGTCACTTTCAATAATAATGAAATAATTATATTTTTTAGTTGCAACCATCTTTATTCAAGGCCCAGATCGGGTATGTCGTACTACACTCGAAGGGACCCATCCCAGACAAGCCAGCCTTCATCGCGTGTCCATTATCTAATGACTTATCTCGATAGCGTCGTCTCATGATCCGTCAAGCAACACGCACACTGAATATCTCTCCCGCAGGGCGGTAGCGAATGTGCTAGATATGAACCCTTAACTTCTGCGACGAGCGCGATATGAGGCCCTCTGGTCCCCCAAACTGGTCCCTAAAAGGTCATCCACTTGGTCCCAATAGTTCGTACACCTAGGGCCCACATGAGCCTAGAAGAAGGTCACTTAGCCCATGGCGAGGGGGTTAATTATAGATGATGTGACATATTCATATATCAATTTTTAATAAATAAATACAATGCATGGTTTTGTGGGGGATCGAACCTGAAACCTTTAGGGGGAGAGTTTAATGTCTATCCACTAGGCTAGGCAAGAAATTTAAATTTATTTTGAAAGTAAAATATTATTTAGGTTAATTTGTAATTGAAATTAATTTTATTTATTTTAAAAGTATGTATTAATTATAACAATAATTTAATTAATTTTTATATGGTTTCCTATATAAAATACGCTTGTTGAAGAAAAGTTAAAACAAATATCAAGTGTCAAAGTTTATGTACTTTGATTTTGCTATCACATATTATGCCAAGATTACATATTAGTCTTTTTACTTTAATTTGTTCACTTTAAGTTTATGTACTTTCTATTCAAAAAAATATGTACATTTTAAATTTTGAAATTTTGATCTTGACATGAATGATAGTCTTTAAATGTGTTAAGTAAAACTTTTGATTTTTGTTCTTTTGTTCAATCATTTTTAGTCATTGTAATTTAATCATATTGTCGTTGTCCGGTTTGGATTAGGATTGAAATTTTAAAATTTCAAAAATATAGGAACTAAAATTGATCAAAATAGAATGACTAAAATACCAATTTACACATAGTGTAGAGACTAATAGAATTATTTTACCTTTTGATAAACTAGTTTATGCCATTATGGTAACTTCAATTTTTTTATAATTGTTATTATTACTATAATTATAAAAATAAATTTATTATTGTGACAATATATAACTTGTCATTAAGTTTATTTTTTTATTGATGACAAAATTTATCACAACAAGAGTAAAATTTTAAATGACAAACAATTGCATTGTCACAACAAATATCAAATTATAGTGACCACTTTATATATCGTCACGATCATGTGTCAAAGTTTTAGTGGCAATGAAATTTGTGTCACAGTTATAGACTTACAGTGAGAATTTAATTGTGAAAAATGTAATTGTCACAATTACTACTATAATAGTGACCAAATAAAAATACAACACAATTACTTATGCTAATAGTGTCGAACAAAAAATCTGTCGCAAAAGTTTAATATTTGTGACAAAATTACTGCTAGTCACTGTCAATTCGTCACTAAAAGTCTATATTCTTGTTGTGTCTTAAATTATAGTTAGTGCACGATTTAAAATAAAAGATTTAAAATTATATTAAATTCATTTTATATTAAATTAAAGTTAAAATATTATATATATATATATATATATATATATATATATCTTAAATTATACTTTTACACCTTTTTGGACTGTTGGATGATGATAATAAATGACTAAGATTATTTTCTTATTTTTTTCTAAGTGATATCTTCACATTTTGTGATGTTAATCTCATCCATCCATTTCACTCATCCAATAGCCATGAATTAATGTAAAACCAAATGAGTTTTACACCATATAAATAGATCAAGTCCCTCTCTCTCTATATATATATATACTCCAAAAATACTTACATTATGATACTTAACTTCAATCTCATCTTCATTCTAAATTGCCCAATTTACAAATACCAAATTTCAAACAATAAATCTTATTTAAAAGACATTTAACTTCATAGTCATTTTTATTTTTATTTACAACTTACTCCATAGTGCGACGTTAGGATGTGAATATTACTTGAATAAGTCAAATCCTGAATCTGGTCTAATGAAAAACACACACGCAAAAATAATAATAAATTTGGAGTATCGAAATGCCTTAAGATTCCGTCCCTGGGCTGAGCGTTTTCGACGGCCGAATCTCACTTGGGATTCATGCCCAATTAATTAATTAGACATAAGCACATACGTGTCACAGTTTATTGGATTAATAAAATTACGAGATCAATTGTACATGCCAAATCCTTTGAGCTTAAGTTTCGGTGTTCCCAAAACTTTACAATTTGGTCATTTTGTATTACAATTAATTAATCAAAATCCAAGTTATAAATAAGGGTTAACTAACCCAGTGACTATCATACTATGATAAATGTATTAAATGATCACATTAAAAAAATCGATTCAATTGACCACCCAAACTATTGAAATTAGATCAATGTGACCACCAGCCATTAATGGGCTAACGGAAGGTGGCGTGACAGTTAAAAAATTAAAGATATAATTACACATTTGGTCTTTACTATTTACACATTCTTTCAATTTAGTCCTAATTTTAAACTAATAAAATAAATTAATTAGGTGGTGACACGTGTCAACGCCTTATTGGAGGAATTTAATTATTTATATTTGATATAATAAATTATTTCCCCCCTCCAATCAGGTGGTGACACGTGTAGAAATTAAAAAAAATAAATGTAGAAAACAATAAGACATATATTAAAGTTGGTGTTTTATAGCACAATATTGTTTTTAGTGCAGTGGCTAACCCACTGTCTTTGCTTCTACAATGCCCGGGTTTGAATCCCCTTAGCAGTATGTATGCTGAAATTTATTTTTCTCCTCTAAATAGGTGTTGACACGTGTCACCACCTAGTTAATTTATTTTATTAGTTTAAAATTATGACTAAATTGAAAGAATGTGTAAATGGTAAAGACCAAATGTGTAATTATACCTTTAATTTTTTAACTGCCACGTCACCTTCCGTTAGTCCATTAACGGCTGGTGGTCACATTGATCCAATTTCAATAGTTTGGGTGGTCAATTGAGTCGATTTTTTTAATGTGGTCATTTTAATACATTTACCATAGTGTGATAGTCATTGGGTTAGTTTACCCTATAAATAAAGATAGAAGTAAACTTGTTTGATTTAGATCAGTTTTGAAAAGAAATTGAAAAAAAGCGAATATTAAAGATAATCGAACAAAACTGAATCGAAGTTTTTGGTTCGGTTCATCGATTATAATTTATTTATGCTTATATATATGAATTAGACTCCTTTAATTGTACCTAAAAATTAAGTAAGTTCCTAATTTGAATTATGGATCAAATAAGTCTTTATTTGAAAAATCGTCATCAAATGAGCTTTGAAATTATCTTAAATGTTAGAAACATCTCACGCAATTTTTCAAATAATGCCTCGTTTTATTTATGATTTAAATCAGAGACTCAAGATACAATTAAATATACATATTTTATATATAAACCTTGTTTTTAATTTTATATATCAAATTAAACCGAATACATCTAAATTACAGTCGAGTTGAATACTATAATTCGAATCCATTTTTCAAAATTTTGATTATTTTCTCACCACTATTCGAGGGTTGCACTATACATAAAGTGGTGAATTTCTATATGATTATTAAACGTGATTATATAATTTGTGGGGGTGAATCCACATTTCAAAAGAAAATGTGATTCAATTATTTTTCAGTTGTTCTTTCAATTCCACGTGAATTTTTTTGACAAATCTGGATCGATTCGCGTCGCATACCTAGTTTTAGTGAATAAAATTTTCAGCGATTTTTTGGCATATACAATGCCTCTAACTCGAGACTTGCTTAAACAATACTAAATTGCTTACCACTTGAATCAAATTGTTGGAAAAAAATGTAATACGAATTTTAATCCTACAAAGAAGTAAATTAGATTAAAAAATATTTTTATAATATCTAATTTAAATGAATTAATTAATTATCATTAATTAAAAAAATACGAATGGTCTTTGGCTTGCCTGACGGCATGGCTAAATTTCCTCAGCCATATGGGGGCACCATTTTCTGCCACAAATGGTCATAATTGCTTCCTTTGACTTCGTACGTACCATGTGATAATAGCTATACCATATGCTTTCAACCTCAAATTTTCAACAAAAACAAATTAATTAATTGACCCAATTATAAAATTAATTACCATATAAGTTTATTAAATTCTAAACTAAAACAGCATTAACTTTTAGTGCCGACATAATTATCAATAATGGTTCCATTAATTGGTGTCTTGACACATATTAATTAAATTAAATACTATTTTTATTACTGATTTCTTTTATTGAATCACTTTCTTTCGAACATCAATGAATTTTCTTACTCAAAAATTATTAACCGGGCGGTGCTCGTAAATAGTAATTAATTAATTAAACGAGATCCCTATAAAATTAAAAAGAAAAAAGAGTTCAAATGACTCAAAGCTGAATAATCCCAAGGCAAATAGACTAGTGATAAGTAAACAAAGCATATAATATTTATGAACCTAACTTGGGATCCATGAATGATATAAGTAATTTGACTTGCTTAAGAGCCAATTAAACCCTAGATTTTCTTCCAATATCATAAGTTTATTATTCAATTAAGTTCTAGAATTCCACCCCTTTTACCTCTTTCCCCGGTTACTCGGTCAACTCCTCCAATTTAGTTACAATGAGAAAGTTGTGAATTTCGAGATGCATGAAATAATAAGATTAGTGTTTTTTAATAGTCTTAAGGTAATTATAAACTAGTATTGTTCATATTTTTTAATTATTTAAAAGGTGTGTATATTTTGCAGGTAAAGCTGTTCGAACACAGATCTTCTAAAATAAATATTATCATCCTTCCATGAAGATTGTATGAACTGATCATACGATATTAAAGCAATTACAAATTATTTATTAAGTGACATTATATATGATACATTATCAGTAGTGGCCAGGGGTGATACCTAATAGGGACCGACAATGGTCACAACTCCCAAAATTTTTAAAAATTAAAAAAAATAAGTTGAGATAATGGTAAAATTCTATTATAGTTCCCTTAAACCTATATAATTTATATTTTGACCCTCTAAATTTAAGTATTTTTAATAGTCCCGTCAATAAATAACATGAGTAGCAAAATTTATTGAGGTGTAATGAGTGACATAACAAAATGTAAATTAAACCTGCAAATTTTCTAAAAATTTTAGTTTAAGCCTCTTAAAATTTTGAATTATGACTTCCAAACTTTTAAGAGATTAGAATTTAGTCTCTTATAATTTAAAAAATATATATAAATTAAACCCTTCAAATTATTTTAAAAATTTTAGTTCAAACTACTCATTTTTAAAATTTTTAAGTTAACCGTCTGAACTCTTTTATAAGATTTCGTCAATGATTACCAATATATACATCTATAGATGATGATAAACTTTTTAACAACTAATAAGTGACATAACAAAATTCATCGTTAGTTAATTACATGTACTTATTTAGTTGTTCTTTTGGTTCCTTTAGGCTTTATCTTAATTTATTCAGTTCGATACAAATTAATAAAATATTTAAACGATATTAATTACTTATCACTTGGACTAACTCGTTAATACATATACATATTTTTTTTATTGAAATTCATCTACACGTGATTATATAAAGTAATGGGTAAACTACATAAATGACCACCATACTATTGAAAAAGTCGCGATTTGATCACCTTATTTTTTTTCGAAGCAATTAAACCATGATACTATTAAATTGGATGCAATTTGACCACCAGCCGTTAGAGGTTAACGATAGAGTGGCGTGGAAGTTAAAAAATAAAGGTATAATTACACATATGGTCCTTACTATTTACACATTCTTTCATTTTTCTCTTAATTTTAATTTAATAAAATAAATTAATTATTTAATTAGGTTGTGACACGTGTCATCACCTTATTAGAGGACCAAATTAAAATTAATTTATTTTATTAAACTAAAATTAAGAGAAAAATAAAAGAATGTGTAAATAGTAAGGACCATATGTGTAATTATACCTTTATTTTTTAATTGCAATGTCACCCTATCGTTAACCTCTAACGGCTGGTGGTCAAATTGCATCCAATTTAATAGTATGGTGGTTTAATTGCTTCAAAAAAAATAAGATTGCCAAATCGCGACTTTTCCAATAGTATGGTGGTCATTTATGTAGTTTACCCTAAAGTAATTGAGTAAAATATGTGTTACCTCTTTATTTTATTTTTGGATTTTGCTATTGATCAATAAGAACTCTATAAATTTTTATAATTAATGCTTGTTTTGCTTTGTAATAAAATCTAATAAAATGTAATTAAAAACACTTCTAAAAAATCATGTTTAATGTAATTAATACTCACTTAAAATGGTTTATTATTTAGGGTTTAAGGTTTGGTGATTTAAATTTAGGGTTAGGATTTAGAGTTTATGGCTTATGGGTTATGTTTAAGGTTTGGGTTTTGGGTTTGAGGTTTGGAATTTGGGGTTTATGATTTAGGGTTTAAGTTTGAGGTTTGTGTTTATAGTTTATGGTTTAAGGTTTGAGGTTTGGAATTTGGGGTTTATGATTTAGGGTCTAAGTTTGAGATTTGGAGTTTGAATTTAGGATTTGTGGTTTAAAATTTGAGGTTTTATTGTTTAATTAAATTAAAAAAATATAAATTAATGAAACACAACTTTTTAGGAAGGTAATTCTACTATATTTTTTTAAAAAGTAAAAAAAACATTAATTACAAGAATTTACATTGTTATTATTGACAACCCTTAGCTGTGAATAGCATAACCCATTATTTTTTTATATAAACCCAACGCCTAATTCCCCTCTTTTCCTTCACCAATAACTCTCCATACCCAGCAAAGCTCCCTTAAGCCTTCAACTTCTCCATTTCCTTCACCTAAAAGATCCAGCCTTCAAGAATCAAATACGATTCAGAGAAGCATACAAAAAAGGAAATGGAATTTACAAAAATTATCGTCACCCTAGCTCTAACCTTTGCCGTCGCAACTGCCGTGGCAGATCATTCGCCATTGCCGTCCAGAAGAGTTAGCCGTTTCCTTCAAGCTAACAACCCTAGAGCGGCGGCACGTTGCCAGAACAACGGAGCGGTTTGCACCGGCACCACCTCGACTTGCTGCAGCAACAGTTGCGTGGATTTGACGACGGACAATAACAATTGCGGTGCGTGTGGGAGGATGTGCAAGTACACGGAGGCTTGTTGCGGAGGAAAGTGCGTCGACATTGCCTTCGATAAGCGGCACTGTGGCGCCTGCTATCACCGGTGTGAACCCGGCCACTACTGCGTTTATGGAATGTGTAACTACGCCTGATCTTAATGAAAAATTTTAAGGTACACGAGCTATGAGTTATTTTAAGGTCAGATATTTATCAATGTACACAATAAGATGGGGAAAAAAGCATGTTTGAAGTGTTTTTTTTTTTGAAGATTATATATATATAAATAATATAAAGTTATTATTTGTTTGATTTAGCGAAAGAAAATACAACAATTTGATTACTTTTTTTTGTAATTACACCTCTTCTGTTTCATGTTATGGTATACATGAAAAAGAAAAAGTTTAGAGTATATCGGATTTAGTTAGCATCATCATAGTTTACGCAATACATAAATTATTCATAAATTATTCTGTGAATCTTTTTCATCATGTTAATTATGATGTTAACTACTTAAAAACCATCTACATTACCATTTTTTTATTATCATCAATTTTACTCAAATTAAAAGTTTTAATTATCTTTAAATGATGTAAAAAATTTGATTTGATAGTTTTTAATGGTTAAGACCATAATTAACACGATGAAGAGTTCATGTGATAATTTTTGCCAACTGGTGACAAAACCATACGTGCTTCATAAGTTTTGCGCGGATTTGTATCGTTTAGTTAATTTATTTAAAAACGGTTCTAATAAACATATCATGTATCATTTTATTTTTATACTTTTAGGATCTATTTACTCCGGTGTAAATTTCAAGTAATTTTACATACTTTCATAATTTTCAGATTATTCATATTTTAACAACCGAAAGCACTAAATTTATTAATATATTGTCTTTGTCATGCATGCAAATTTTCAATTCAATCCAACATTTTTATCTTATTGATCTAAGATATACTCTATACTAATACTTAATCTTTCAAGTCTATCACTTTAGCCGATCATAAAATTCAGTGATTAAATCGTTAAAAGATGTACCGTGTAAAAATTGATGTAAAATTACTTAAGTTTTGCATGATCCCTAAATTATATGCACCGTTATGTGTATCAGTATATAAAATGAAAATTGAAATATACTGATTGATCAAGTGGTCAAAGATGTTAATGTTACCTTCATTTTATATGGTTTTAAATTTCGACACTTATCTTAGAAATATAATATCTTTTTACTTAATAAAAAATGTGAGATGAAAATGGTTATTGTAATTTGTTTTAATAAATGGTGTATATAACTTAGACTATAATTATAGTATCTAAAATATAAATTTACATGTTAATAAAAATTAAGACAAATGAGAAAAGAGATTATGGGTACAGTAAATATACACCAAAGAAAGATAATATTTAGAATTTGACTTTCAAACATTATGCTTCTTTCGCATGATGAATTGAAGGGTGCTAGAGAGTAATCACATGCACCGATAATAAATAAAGTTTTATTTCAGTCTAGCATTAATTAGGAATTAATATATTGATTAGTAAAAAAATATATATTTAAATTATCCACTATTTTTAGTGGTTTTATTTTAACAGAAATATATTGCTTATCAAAACAAAATTTTGTATAATCGATTTTTTACTATCCATGTAAAACAAATTTTTCTGCTAAGGGTTGCCCATTTTTCTTTAAAGTTGTTAATATTTATTTAAAATTATATTAATTTTATTTTTGATATTATTTTATATTAAATTTACAGGGGAAAAAATCTCCGGCGTTAATTTTTGGGTGTCATGTGACACCCTTGGTTGAGGGTGGCTATGCCTATGCTTATGTTATCCTAAAGCCTAAATTCTAACTACAACCCTTAGATTTTGAGTCACTAAACCTAAAACCCTAAAATATATACCATAAATTGAATCTTTAAACCTTATAACTAAACTCTTGTGGAAACTTTTTCTACCGCTAATATATTCGGTATAAATCTTAAACTTTTTGGTATAATTGATCATTGAATTTAATATTGTTGAATTTTCCATTTCTTTTGTACAAATCCATTGCCCATTCATTCGGTTTACATATAATAAGAAAATGTAAAAGTTTTTCAAATAATTGAGAAAACCCCCTAATGAAAAATTATGTTATTCTGACCCTTCATTTTAATTATACAAATGAGAGACGTGTAAGTAATAATTACCATTAATTAATCCCATTAATCAGGGTGTAATTCGATCAATCCGATTACACTTTTAATCCTTAGGGAGGGAAGAATTGGAGCATTTACAAGATAATGACTTTCATACTTTTCTCTTATTATTATTTGATTAATGGTCTCACTAAATTATGTAATTACATTTTACTAACTAATTATATTTTTTTAAAAACAACAATTCCTCGTGATCATAAAAAGTTATGATTAATACCTTAATAATTATATCTTCTTACAATTACTCAAAAGTTGTTTAGACCTTCATATTCAGATTCTACTTTAGCCTGTTGAAGCAACCAAAACGAGGAATGATTATGTAGGTAATAAACAAAATGGTTATCCTACCATTATCAATCATTCTCAAAAAGGGAGAAAATTCAGTCCTTTTCTTTGCAAAAAAAATTATTCACATTGATTTCTTTTGCCGGTACTATGGCAAACGGCCGTTGGAGAGCAAACGTTTGTTGGTCAAAAGTTAAATTTTTCAACTGCCATTAAACACCCGTTTAGACGTTAAAAATGACGGGCAAATGTCTGTTGAGGTCCTGAGGATAAAACCGATGGTCATTTGACGTATGTTGGTCAAAAGTTAAATTTTTCAACTGCCATCAAACGCCCGCTTAAACGTTAAAAATGGTGGGCAAATGTCTGTTGAGGACCAAAACGATGGTCATTTGACGAGTACATGGGAACAAACGAACGTTAGGATCCTAACATCAACAAAAAATGGGGACCAAATGCAGCCTGCAGGAGATTATCAAGTCAGAAGCTCAATTCGCTTGGAACTACCACAAAACCAGCCACAACCAGACCCAAATCAACCATTTCATTGGCACATGAGATGGCTAGCCTGGGGTGTGAACCCTGACCTGCCACCATTACGCTCCCAAACCAAAGCACCCCATTGGTTAACACTTACAATGTCACTATAGATATTAAACAAGGGTGCAAACTCCAGCCTTCACCAGCTCTTGATTTCAGGGTTCAAAACATTACTGCAGTAAGTGATGCTGGGTTTTTCGCAGTGTTTGCGACGCTGATTCTTCCTCAACGATACTTCAAACAATTAACTACCTTACAAGTAACCTCTAATTTTTTTCCCTCATTTGATTCATCAAATGCAGATACACCTGTAAATCGAGTGGGTCAGATTAGTCTTAAATTGTATTAATTCGAGCTTAAAATTTTTCAGGTTGGATTTGACTTGGGGTTAGTTTTAATTTTGGGCTATTTAAGGTTCAATTCAGATTATTTTGAATTTTGGTCATTTGAGTTATCAACCGATTTATTAAGTCAAATCTTATCAGATTTATGTCATTTAGGTTTACTCTTTTACATCATTTCAAACTCGAGTTTCGAATTTAGGTAATTCAAGCTTGAATCATTTTGCTCAGGTTGGATAGGTTTGAATTGTTGACTTTTTACGGTCACATCAAGTTGTGTCAAATTAATAAAATTAAAGTTTCGAAACCTTTATGGTGACGAATTTAGTTTGTCAAAGAGATAACCCGCGCGTAGTGGCAATTCTAAGTTTTACGTTGATCGAAATTGTGAGAAGAGAAGATTTTTTTAAAGGAAAATAAATTTTATAATATTAATTGATAATTTATTTAAATTTTAGGGGTTCAATTAAAAATATATCATTTTGTCTAGTGTGACACATTTTCATACTAACAATAATTAACGATTCTATGGCTAAAATATAATAAATTAATAATAAAAATGATCAAAACATAATTTTTAAGAGTAAAATATTTAAATCATCACTCAATTTTGTTATGTGACCTATTTTGGTCACTCAACTTTCAAAATGCTCAATTTTATTTTTATCACTAAACTTTAGAAATTGACCTATTTTGATCACTTCACTGTTAAATCTTTAACTCTGTTATGACGTGGAAATAATATATATATATATATATATATATATATATATATATATATATATATATTATAATATTTTAATACTCCTGATTAATTAAATAAAATCATTAGTTCCTCGCCCCTACCCCTTTTTCACCTTCACCGGCAACCATCTTCTTCATCCCAATAACGCCGCTCAGGTGAACTTTTCAGTGGACCAAAACTCCCGGCGACTCTTCTTCTTCTTTTTTTATACCGATTCGTTTTTCTGAAAACTATCCTCAAATAGTTTAAAACGAGTCCAAATTTTTGTGTCTTATGAGCGCTATTTGTTGTCGTCCACCGTCGGATCGATCTGAAACTGAGGTATGTTGATCTCCTCACCAAGGCACCTTGAATGACTGTTGAGATTCACGGTCCGATGCTCCGGTCGCCAGAATCGAAATGAGACGGTAAAATTTTTCTCTCTTTTAGATTTCAATTTGATTTTTTTTAATTTTTGGTTATCAATTTGTGGTTGAGTGGTGATGAGTGATGGTGGTTTGGGTTAATGATAATGGATGGCTCAATGAAAAAGTTAAAATGGCTTCGACGATGGTGGTTGAATTGGTTCACTAGTTTGGTGAAGATGATGATTTTGAAGAAAGCAGTGACGAATACCAAAATAATAACTCCAATGCAAATGGACGTCAAAAACTATTTTGAGCGTTGTGAATCTTCATTTCTATAGCTTCTACCAAGCGGGTACCAAGAACACGTTTTTACTTTGGTTCATTTGTTATTGTAACTCAACAAATACTCATCGAGTACAAAAAGGTGAAGTAACTCCAATATATCGCAATGAGATTACTTGCATTGCAACATTTAGAAATTTTCTTTAGTGTTTTGATGAAATGGAAAAATCTGTTGGGAAGGAGATAAGCTTTACATCAAAGCTTATAACTTTATTTTTTTAATAAAACTTTATTCCAAAAAGTATTGTAATTATGCAGGAAAACAAACTAGTTTTGATTCGTGAGAGAACATACCGGAGCGGTGTTACTAAATGGAGAAGAATGTTGTCGGTGACGGTGAGAGAGAGGTGAGATGTGCTGATAGAGGTGGGGGAGGGTTTGCTTTTTTAATTTTATTTATTTATTTATTTATTTAAGTGTATTTAAATATTTTAAAATATATATTTTTATTATTTTTTATTTCCACGTCATAACAAAGTTAGAAATTTAACGGTAGAGTGACTAAAATAAGTTAATATTTAAAATTTAATGATAAAATTGAGTATTTTAAAAGTTGAGTAACCAAAATAAATCACAGAACAAAATTAAGTGATGATATAAATATTTTACCCACTTTTTAAAAATATCAAATTAAACTGTCTAAAAATAAAATGAACTAACCAACCTAAATATAATCATGTGTGTAATATAATACATAAAGTTAAAAAAACATTATTTAAAAAGTGTGTAAATCGTTAAAAAATTAAAAATTAATACAAATAGATATTATCTTATAAATCACACATTCATAGTAATTTTGTGAAAATTAAATATCAATAACAGTGAAATTAAATCGATTAAAATTTAATATTTGCAATTATATATATAATAAAAAAACTGATGTGTAATTTTGATATTTATCTTTACCTATATAACTGCAACAATTTTAGATTAGGGGAAATATACACATTTCTAATTTTCCTTATCCAAATAAAAAACATAGATTTCTGTAAAAAAAAATAAAAACCATAGATTGATAATAAATAAAAAAACCATAGAAAAGGGGGAAAATATTCACATTTGTTTTCTCAATCTGCGCCTATAAAGAAACAACAATTAGAAAGTAAAGGAAAAAAATGGCGGCTCCAGCAGTGAAGGGAGTAGCCGTGACGGCCCTCCGGTCTGTTCTACTCCGAGTACGACATGCGGCAGAACGGGCGGGGACTCAACCCGAACGTGTCCGTGTCGTGGCCGTTTCGAAGACTAAGCCCGAGTCACTCATCCGCCAAGTGTACGACGCCGGTCACCGCTGTTTCGGCGAGAATTATGTCCAAGAATTTGTTCAAAAAGCCCCTCAGGTGTTTCATGTTAAAAATAAATTCATCTGTTTTTATTTAATTTCCTTCTTATTTTTCTTTTTTCTTTTTAATTAGTTTTGTACTTCTTCTTTTTTGCAGCTGCCTGAGGATATTGAGTGGCATTTTATCGGACATTTACAGAGTAACAAGGCTAAGACGCTTCTCGGTATGGTAAATTTTCCAAATTTTTTAAAATTAATTTTCTTATTAAATATATCCATTTTTTGCAAGTTTTGTTAAAGAAAAAAATGATGAATTAATTTAAAATTAGTTCTTTAAATTATAAAATAAAATTGTGAATTTTTTACTGGTAATTCTTCGATTGCTTTGGTTCTTGCTGCAAAAATAGCTTAAGATTGCCATTTTCATTTATGTTAGCATTTGGAAGGTATTTTTATGCATTGCTTTTCTTGGATCCAGCAAAATTAATGTATTGAATTCAATAGATTTTAATAAAATGATTAATAATCCTTGACCAATGCCTATAGGCAATTTGATGAAGCTCTTATTAGCACATATGTATCCGACATAGATGTATTCAATTTTTGTTAGTTATTTTATATGTATTTGAGTGGCCATATCCTCAAACTCATGTCCGGATATGTGTTAAAACACGAGGACTTCAATGTTATAAAGACTATAGTTATTTCTGCAGTTCTTTCCCTTAAGTTTGTTGTTTCCCTAAATGCAGATGGAGTGCCAAATCTGGCCTTTTTTGAGGGTGTTGATAATGAGAAGGTGAAGACTTTCCCTCTGTTCTTAATTTTTTGTGTGTATAAAGGAAAGTTAGGTATTTGGTTTTCGTCCGGCTGAGTTTTGAACTTTTGACAATCAAACATCTTGTGTTTCCCTATGAAACATATCAAAACACCTTCATTTACAAAAGAAAAACAATGTCTTACTTTGCATTTGTAATTCGTAGATCGCAAACCATCTCAACCGTGCAGTTTCAAGCATTGGGAGAAACCCTTTGAAGGTTTTTGTGCAAGTAAATACAAGTGGAGAAGCATGTGAGACCCTCTTGCTTTAAGATTCAAATCTTCAGTTCGATTTATCTGACCCTTGCATGTCAGTTAGCGTTGTGTATTTGACCATTTTGGTTCATCTTTCTAGATTGAATATAGCTGGAATTTTGGTTACTCAGCCGCTTAAGGTTATCTGATTATGCATGTCAGATATCGAGCAAATGACCATCGTGTTTTTTGGTTGCTATGCTTATGTTTTCTGTATGTAAAACCTTGTCTAAAATCCGATAGACTGGTCAAATGATTGCCTTTGATGTTGTTTCAGCAAAATCCGGGATAGATCCATCAGGTTGTGTTCGGCTTGCTGAACATGTTAAATCGCGTTGTCCACATTTGGAGTTTTCTGGCTTAATGACGATAGGGATGCCGGACTACACATCAACACCGGAGAATTTCAGGGTAATGGACTCATTGAGAAATGATTCTTTCCCTAGCATGAAGTAGTCCATATATCTTTATTTTCTGTTGTTGGTGGCTATTTTCCGTTACTTCTGAACCCAAATTAGGCTTTCTTCTGTGCCCTCTTTTCGTATTTTACATTGTCAGATATCATTCTTCAACATTTTTTTACATCTTGTGATGAACAGACACTATCAAACTGTAGAGCTGAGGTTTGTAAGGCGCTCGGAATGGAAGAAGACCAATGTGAGCTTTCAATGGGCATGTCCGGTGACTTCGAGCAAGCGGTAAGGAATACATTAAGATCGGACTGAACAAACTTTCTTTGGTTTGAAAATTCAAACGCATTCACTGAAAATCCTTCCATGTCGGGTTGAAACCGGTTCGAGGTGGGGGTTATGGGGGGCATATACGAATCTTCTGAAAATTTCAGGGACTCAACATCGATGGAAAACACTTTAGAAAACCAGAAAGTCACTATCATCTGTTCTGGCTATCGATTAATACATTTCTGTATTCAATTTCACATTGATACGCAGATTGCACCATTGATGAATGCCACTCACTTGTATTTTGCAGATTGAAATGGGCAGTACAAATGTGAGGATTGGCTCCACCATTTTTGGACCAAGGGACTATTCAAAGAAGCAACCAAATTAATGTCTTTAAAATTTGTTGAAGTGTAATATCCAATTCCAATCTATAATTTTTTGTATCACTTGTCAACAAAAATATACCAAATCAATGTAATTTTCTACTAATAATCTTGATCTTTAAGTGTATCATATAGCATTTGTAGTCATTGGCAAATGGGACTGATTTCAATGTCATTTCTGTGCCAATGGGGAATTTGATGACAAGTTTCATGTTTGTCTTACGGTCTATATTCGGGATGCGAGACTTCTCCTCTCAACAATGTCATCTCCAAAGTATATTCATTTGTACTGCCACTCACTTGTCATCTCAGTTAAAGGATTTTAGTATGTTCAGCCATAAAAAATAACATAACATGGATGGACTTACATAGTGCAAACCAGCAGGATTTTAGTATGTTCAGCCATAAAAAATAACATAACATGGATGGACTTACATAGTGCAAACCAGCAGGTAATTGCCTCAAAATTTAATGGTTTAATTGTAGTCATTAATAATTTTTAAAATCGTTGTAATTAAATCTTTGTCTTTTTTAAAAATATATGGTTTATTATAATATTCTCTCAGTTAAAATTAACAAAATCAAGCTTTAACCTTTTATATTCTATTTTAATTATTTTTAAGATGTTTTAAATTTAAAATCAATGAAATTAAATCCCGATTATATTATTTTTAGGCATAATACTAAAAATGCCCCTAACGTTTGATTGAATTCTCACTTTGGCTCTTATTCTATTTTTTAAAATAATTTAGCTCTCAACGTTTCATTTTAGGTCAAATGATCCCTCTGCGAATGAAAACTGTTAGTCAACTGACGATAAACAATTTGAAATGACTTGTCAGAATAAAAAAATATTTTAAATTTTATAAAATTATTTTTTGATTGATGTGTGTCATTCTGTAAAGTCAATGTATTTGCATATATGACACTACTATCACGACGAGCACTGCTATGTAGCTTTTCATATCATTTTAAGCCATTTATCGTTGGTTGACTAACAGTTTTCATCCGAAAATGGACTATTTTGACCCAAAATGAAACGTTGAAGGCTAAATTGCTTCAAAAATAGAATGAGGACTAAAATGACAATTCAGTCATATATTAAGAGTATTTTTTGGTATTATGCCTAATTTTATGATTTAATTACTTTTTAATATATATTTATTTTAGAGTTAATCAATTTGTCACTCTCATAGTTCAATCATAACTACATCAACATAACCCCTTCTTTATTTCTAATCTTAAATTTTAAATTATAAACTTTAAAAGTACACTTTACCACTAATTCACTAAATACTAATCCTAAACTTTAATTTTAACACATAATAAATTTAATTTTTAATAAAATATAAATAAAGACACAAAAAAACGAGAAATTTCTATTCATCCCCGACTGTCAGAAACTTCTCAGTGAATAGACTCATCACTGATCTATATGTACGAGTACGACATCGCTCCTCCACCTTTAAAGCTCTATGTTGCTTTTATTTTTCTCTTAGCTTAGTTTGTTGGCCCTTTTTCTCTCTCTTTTCTAGGTCTTTATTGAATCCGTTTTTGTGAGCTATTGTTTGCTTTTTATACTGTTGATTTTTTAATAAATTTCATTTTTATTGATAAAAGAAATTATTTTATTAGATTTCAGATTTTATACTTATATATATAATTCTATAAATCAATTTATCATATAGAAAAATAAAGAAATTAACTATGGTACAAAAGTCAGAGAAGAAAATACGACTAAAATGAAATGTTTAAATTTAATTGTTTGTTTGTTTTATGTAATTTATTTTACATAATTTTTATTTTCATTTTCATTTTCAAGTCAATGCAAAATGACTTGCATCTTCTGAAAATATACTACCGTTTGAATTTGAACAGTACTTTTTTAGCTTTTCATTTTAAAGTGTAAACACAAAAAATAACATTGTTTTTAGAATTTAATATTATACTGTATTGTTATTTTAATAAAAATATATTATATGTTTAATATTAAAAAATATATTTATTCACTTCAAAGCATAAAACATATCTTCATTTTATTTACTTGAAATCCGAGAGGGGAGCGAACCTAACAAGTGTTCCGGTGAAAAAACGAATGATGTTTATCCTAGGAGACCTGAGATCAAATCGTTTTATCTACAAGATGTGTGTATGAACAGATACTACGAGGAGCATAATGGGGCTTCGAAGGATACTATATAATTATTGTATTCAACTTATAATTTTTTGATAATGTAATCTAAATTATTGTATTTCTTTACTTAATAATTCAGACCATTGTTTATTTATAAGAATTTATTTTAAAATGTAGTTATTCATCTGTATTTATTATATAAAAAATTGAGTAATATAAAATGTAATTTCATGTATTTATAACACAATTAACTTATGTTATTTATATTTTTACAAAAAATTTATAAAAAAAATAAAAAAATATTTACACAAATATCATTTAGGGTAAACTACTCAGGTGACCACTGAACTATTTGAGCATACATATTTTGACCATCGAACTAGGCAACTCGTCAATGAGACCACCATAATTTTAAATGTCTTATTTTGACCATCGCCGTTAAAATATTAATGGAGGGGTGACGACCGTGACGTGCAGTTAATGAAATTTTGTAAAATTACTTTTTAGTCTATGTTATTTAAAATTTGGTCCTAATTTTAATTTAAAATTTTAAGGCTCCAATACGATGATGACATGTGTCACCATCTAATTAGACAATTTTTCTATTAATTTTAATTTATTTAACTTAATATTTCTATCCAATCGCAAGATAACACATGCCGCCATGTGATTAAAAGGAAAATAGATAGAATGAAGGTATGCAACTAAGGAGAATCAAACCCAAAACATTTGTGGATTAAATCGGCATGCTCAAACCACTGAGCTAGAGCTACTGCCACATCACCACTTTTGTCATCTCTCCATTACTTTTTTAATTACATTGATCAAAACATGACTATTTTAAAAGTTTTGATTGTTTGATTAACGAATTTTCAAATTTAATGGTCAAGATAAATACGTCCAAATAGTTATGTGATATTTTGAGTAGTTATCCTATCATTTAAATATTTTAAAATTGTTTATTAAAAATATAATTTATTTTCCCTAAATCATTAAATATGTTTTAGTAGAACAAATAGACACCAACTTTTATTTAACTTTGAACAAACCCTAAAACATCATACTTTTTCAATTACAGAAGTCAGCAACAAAGAAAAAAAACCCAAAACAAAGGAAGCAAAAACACGAAACTTCCAACCACTGTTTTTCTCCGATGAAGCAATTCTTCGCCCCGACGAGCAGTACCGTCGAAGACGACCGTTCTTCGGCAGCCCTCTTCAACTGCTTCATAACTCCTAAAACTGAAACCTTCGTCGACTTCTACTCCCCACCAATGTACTTCAACAATGTCACCTCTTCTTCCTCCGCCGCCGCTTCCAAAGTCTTCCACGCTCCACCAATCTCGTACTGCCACAGTTCGGCTTCGTCCCCTTCAATGGAAGCTTCTGTAGCCGCCGTAGAGAGGATACTCGGCTACAGTCTTGAAACGAAAAAACTTTTAGAGGATGCTTTGACGCACTCATCTTTTTTGGATTCCTCTTCCTATGAGCGTCTAGAATTTGTCGGAGACGCCGTTCTGGGCCTTGCTTTTACAAACTACGTTTTTCTGGCTTACCCTAAGCTGGACCCTGGGCAGCTTTCGTTGATTCGGTCAGCAAATATAAGCACGGAAAAACTAGCCCGTGTCGCTGTCAAACACCGTCTTTTTCAGTTCGTCCGACATAATGTCGCTGGCCTCGACCAAAAGGTAATTTGTCATTTATGGTCTTTTTTTCCTGCAATTTTTTAAACCATAACTAGACGGTTTTGAAGTTGAATCTAGCTAGTAATTAGAAATTATTTGGATGTGGTTAATGCTTATCATTGGGCTTTTTATCATTTGTTTTATAATGACTTATTACATTCATTTAGGTCAAGGAATTTGCTGAGCTTGTTAGTCAAGAAAATTATCCAGTTGCTCATGGAGGTACAATGAAAGCGCCCAAGATTTTAGCTGATATTGTGGAATCCGTGGCAGCTGCTGTTTTTGTTGACGTCAAGTTTAATTTAGGAAAACTTTGGATGGTATGTTCTAATGTAGTTTACCGTTTTCGGATTATCAGTTTCCGATGCTAGGATCTTTGAGGTTTGTGTTAAAAGAATTGTGGTGCTATATACTGCAGATCTTTAGTGCTCTATTGGAGCCGATAGTTACCCTTGAAGATTTGCAGCAACAGCCTCAACCTGTGACTTTATTGTTTGAGATGTGTCAAAAGCAAGGGAAGCAAATCGAGATTAGACATTATAAGAGTGGTGAAAAAACCATTGCTAGTGTATATGTCAATGGGGAGCTCATTGCATCAGATTCCTCGGATCAAAAAGATATTGCGAAGCTTAATGCAGTAAGGAGGGCTTTACGCAAGCTATCGAATGATGTCAATTCATTCGGAATTTATGAGATTGATGATGAGCCTTTTCATATCGAAGGAGCAAAGCAGAAGTTGCTTGAGCTATGCGACAAGAAAAAATGGCCCAAGCCTATCTATGTGTAAGGTTTTTATACTTTCTTCAATATGAGATGTGGTTTTTAGGATAAAGATGCACTATCTCTAGCATATTGCCACTTAGGGACCCCTTATATGCCTTAATTTACAATTTGCACATTTTCATCACTTATAAAGTTCTAAATTTTAGACGGATAAGTGCATGTGGTAAAGTTTTATGTTCAACTAGCCATTTTCAGTACTGCCTTGATCCTTGGGTTTTAAAAGCAAGATAGAAATCAGTGTTCCGTGTTCGAGTCTTCTTGGACCATTAATACCATTATGAGAATATGTATCATATCCTAATCACGACATGAATATATTTTACGTTCTATTACTTAGAGGACAGTACTGTATTGTCACTGTCTTGATGCAAATTTGAAGGACAATGCCAGGTTGCAATTTCAAGCACATTTATATATGTACATGCTTGTTCCATGTTTTGCATGTGTTAAATGCCTTGTATTGAGATTTGAGATTGTCAGGATGCAATTTTGAAGGACAAATCCAGGTTCCAAGTTCAGATACTGTTTTCGATACATATGTTCACTTGATGTTTTGCCTATGTTAAAAAATCGTCTGTTATTATTGTCATGATGCAATTTTGGTGTACAAATTTGGGTTCCAAGTTTAGATACCGTTCTCGATAAATTGTTTCATTCCATGTTTTGCCTATGTTATCTTGGATTGTCACTGTGATGATGCAATTTTGAGGAAGAAACCCGAGTTCCAAGAGTTCTATATATGTGTGTTCATTGATGTTTTGCCTATGTTAATATATCTTGCGTTGTGATTATCATGCTGCAATTTTGACTAATGATTCATGGTTCCAAGTTCACCTAGTGTTCGATGCATATGTCCATTCCTTGTTTTGCCTTCGTTGAAACATTATCAGTCGTTCAATGTATTGCTCTTTCATTGTCCTTTTCGGAGAATATCTAATCCTTTATCCCTTCATTGCTTCAATTTTCAGGCTTGAGAAAGACGAAGGTCCCCCGCATGAGAAGAAATTCACATCTGCAGTTAAAATTCCGACTGAAGATGGCATATTGTACATCAGCGGGGACAAAAAGTCTAGAGTGAAAGAAGCAGAGAACTCCGCAGCTTCTTATATGATTCGAGCCCTCCAAGAATCTGTATATCTGTGATTTGGCTCCTCGCTCCCCAACAATTTTTATCATATCTATGCTAACGGGTAAATATCGTTATATTTTGTCAGTCTCCAATTGTTTCCGGGATCTATTGATCTGTGTTGGAACTTAGATAAAGTTCGCATCCGAGATCTCGAAGATTGAGGCCTGGATACAAGGGCTCATCAACAAGATCTGGAAACACTTTTGTTGTTCAAAATGGAGAAAAAAATGTTATTAGTTTATATTTGAGTCAATGAAAAAGTATTAAGTGTGGAAATTGCATTTTAAATATATATATATATATATATATATATATATATATATATATATATAAATTGAGATCTACTAATTGGCCTAGTGGCTAAGGATGCTCATGTTGCCTAATCTTGTATAGGTTTGAATCCCGGTACGAGAATGTAATATATATATATATATATTAAGGATTATTATTTCATGCACTTGTAGTGAAATTTTCTTTTCCACCAGCATGGCTAATTTTCCATTAAAAATAAAATTCTAAAATCTCACTCTAAAATCTTAAGGGTAAACTACATTAAACTATTACTTGATTTTTTGTTGAGTTCTCTGACTATAATAAGTTATAAATAAGTCTCCTTATTAATTGTGACTAATAAATCGATCTAATTCTATTAAAAAAAATGTTGATAATATGACAGTTATTAAAATTTGTATAATAACATATTTAATTCTTAATTTTTATATTTTATTTTAATTTACTCCTAATTTTAAATTTTTATTTCTCAATGTTTAAATATTACAATATTGCAGTTTAATCTTAAACTTCATCTTCTTCCCTTCTCAGAACAAAATGTATGCATCTCCTGCTATAGGTAGCTTATCGTAGATAGTTATCGTAAATATCAATAGAAGTTTTGATTCTCTAATAGTTTCCCGTTGCTCATACAAATACGGTTGCAGATGGTCACTGTTAACATTAAAGGAGGTTTGTTTATTTTAGAAGAGAAGAAGATGAAGTTTAGGATTTAAGGGATTAAATGTTGGCCTTGTTTGGTAAACGATGGTCTGAGCTAAAATTGAAGTTTGACCAGTCAAATCTGCTAATATTGATATTTGGTGAAAAATGAATTGGGGTGAAACCTCTAATTTTAAAAAAGCTGCTAATATGAGCTTTTTTAGATTAAAAATTTAATATTGGAGTTGTAAAAAAAAATTTACCCTTAACAATTATCAAAAATTTCTAAATAACCTAAATTAAATATTTTCTTCAATTTATTTGATTATTTTTCCTTCGTGTGTTCTTTACAATTTTTCACTTTCTGTTTCATATTTAATTATTTAATTTAATTAAGAATAGAGGAAAATATTTGTTTGAATTTTGCATGTTTGGGGCTACAATGATTGAGGTAAAGTGGTAGGTGTATTGATTTTTTTCTTTTTATTATCACGTAATTATATAAAGGCTTAATACGTTTCCTCCCTAGACTTTACCTATTTTTCCAACTTGTCCCTTAAAGTTTATTTTGACTACTTTTTCCCTTAATGTTTTCGCTGTTACCCATGTTGCCTCATGCCGTTAAAAAATCTATCTTGACCAATCAAAACGTACCATGTCATTTTTTTTAATTTTTCTAAATTTTAAAATAAAATAAATATATTAAAATATTTATTAATTTAATTATATTTATTAAATACCCAAAACACCCCATCCTCATCCCAATCATCTTCTTCCCTAATTTTCATTTCTTTTACGGTAATCTTCATCCATTCATTCAATTTTACCTTCACCGACTAGCAAATGGAGTTTTCCTAACTCCGTCTTACTCCAATTCATTGTCTCAACCGTCGTCAATTAGTGATCTCTGCGTTTCTGGGTTTTTAACCAAACTATTGTTTCAAAGTTGGAAAAAAATAAAATAGTTGTTCTTTTGGGTCAAAAAGACCTTAATCGCCACCATGTAAACGAAAAGGATTCTAATAAAAAAAATTTGTTTGTTGAAATTATGATTAGAAGCGTGAATTAGCAACTATAATTGAATTAGAGAAATTTGTGAAACATAGCAATACAGTCGAAGATCAGAAACAAATATGAAAAAATTGAAAGCTTCAGCACAGACAGTACTAAGCTTGCCCAACTAATCTCTTTTAGGTACCAAAAGCATATGATATAAAGCAATATAAAAACCCAAAAAATCAAACACCATTTATGTCTAGTCTATATTATGGTATGCAATCATCATGGCAGTAAATCAAAACTCAAAAAATCAAACATCATGTTACATTAGTACAATACAACAAAACAACCCTAACCATAAACAAACCATTGGAAGGAAAGAGTGAATGAGGGGATGAAGATAACTGTAAAAGAAATGAAAATTGAGATAGAATATGATGAGATGAAAATGAGGTATTTTGGGTATTTTAAAAAATTAATTAAATTAATAAATATTTTAATATATTTATTTTATTTTAAAATTTAAAATTAAATAAAGAAAATGACATGGTATGTTCTGGTTGGTCAAGATAGGTTTTAACGTTAGGGGCAATATAGGTAACGGCGAAAACGTTAGGGGACAAAAGTCGTCAAAATAAATTTTAGGGAGCAAGTTGGGAAAATAGTTAAAGTTTAGGGGGTGAGAGTGTATTAAGCCATATATAAATAATAAATTAATATATAAATCTTTCGAATATGTTTAGTAAAGTTATATTAAAAAATAATTTTCATAAATCTAATTAATATTAATTAATACAAAATATTGATAACTAATAAAATATTCAAACAAATATTAAATATAATCATTTCCTTATATGTCATTTTGCTTGTTTAAATAATCTAACAGCTATCAAATATTAGTTAATTTTACCAAACATTTTTATAGAATTAGCTAATATAATCCGCTAGTCAAATCAGCTAATGCAATCCGCTATCAGCTAATGTAATTCGCTATCAGCTATTCGCTAATTGTCAAACATGTTGTTATAATATTTAAATATTGAGAGATGAACTTAAAAGTTAGGACCATAAAATGTAAAAGTTGAGGGTTACATATATTATTATACAGATTTTTTAATTGCCACATCATCGACCATTTATTTTTTAACAGAATTGGACTTATTTGTTAGTCGCGATTAGTCGAGGACCTATTTGTAAGGCTTAACTTCTAATCCTAAATTTTAAACCCTACAACTTAAACTCTTAAACTAAACTCTTAAACCTCAAATTAAACCAACTGGTGAAAAAAATTCAGTGCAAGTGCATGGAATATTTTATCTGTAATTAAATGGGTAGTCTTTTACACTTTTGATTTTGAAACTTTGGGGGCGGGGGGGTTAATTCTCAATATTAATATTAATAGGGTTCGATTTAATAACGTTATTATTAGGGTGTTCAACGGTTAATTTGATTGGTGATCGAACTGAATTAGCTAAAAAATTTAAATATTTAATCTTTAATCGAATTGTATTTAAAAAAAATCGAATTAAAATTTCGATTAATTCAGTAAGTTTTTAAACTAACCAAAATTTATCATGAGTTTTCCTAATCAAAATTATTACACTTCAAAATACCTTTTAGTTCATAAAAATAATTTACATTTAATTTTGACAATATCTAAACATAAATTAAAAAACATTACAATTTTTTAAGAAAAGGAAAGCACGACTAAAAGTTTAATTTTGTAGGTTTTCTTATTTAATTTTGTTAGATGTTTGGGGATTTTTTTCACTTGGATTAGAAGTGAGTTTAATATATTTAGTTTATGTTACATTTTGGGTAATTCAGTTAATTAATAACTGAACTTTGAAAAAATTTAATTGTTCTATGATGAAAAAAAGTTTGATAGCCAACTGTTCAACTAAATTAGTTCAATTCAATCGATTAACTTGATTTAATCGACTGTTTGGACACTTTTAATTATTAGTTACTGTCATCGTATAAAATTTAATTACATAATAGGGGTATATTAGTAAGAAATATCGTATTAGTTCTGATGATATTAGATTTGTTGATCTCGAGCAACAACTTCCTATTCTGTTAAAAATCTGTTTTCGCATTATACATTCAAAAAGTACAAAACTTAAGTGGGAAAGAAGTTTCCAACATCATCGTCATGGTCTTAGACTTCCATGTCTCTCGGTGGCCTAAACCATAACTTGAAAACCTATAATAAATGGGTAAAATATACAGTTTATCATTCTTCTTACTTCTATTTTGGTTACTCAACTTTTAAATTTTTTAATTTTTTAATTTAACTTTCGAATTGTTCCTATTTTGGTCATCCTCGATTATTTTATTATTATTTTGAATTTTTTGGCATTTTTATTCTTATTTAATATAAATATAATATAAAATATAAAATTCAATTCAATTGTTCGTCGGCCACCATTCGTCATCGCTGGTGGTGGCCGTTCAGTCCCAGATTTTACCGGTCGTTTTGTCTTGGCCCCTGAGTTTGAAATCAACCTCTATTTTGCTGAAAAACACTTTGAAGTCCACAAAAAGAGATCGAAAGTTAGAAAATTAAAATGTTTCAAACGAGATTTGTGGGTTTTAGGATATTTTCCGGTGAAACAAACACCAAATTCAGATTCAACGTGTCAAAACAAGTCTACCGGTGCAATTTGAGATCAAATGTCTATCGGTACGGTGGTCGGTAGTGGTGGTGTTTTTTTTATATATTTTTAAATTCAATAATAATAAAATATGATTTTTATTATTTTAAATTATTTTTATATTTTAATATTAAAAAATCAAAAAAATATTATAGTGTGACCAAAACATGAGCAATTTGATAGTTCAATTAGTAAATTAAAAAGATTGAAGGTCGAGTGACCAAAATAGGAGTGAGAAGATAGTTGAGTGATGAATGATATATTTTACCCTAATAAAATATATTCCATTAAGATGGTAAGCCCAACTGAATTTTTTTCTTCTGATTTTTAGGGTTTCGCCCCGACTAGTTTGGACTAACCCACATCGCGCGCCTGATTTGGGTGGTTGAGTTTCCCAAGTCTCAGCATGAATTTTTTACATACACAACATTTCGAATTCAGGACCTATTTAAACGATATCAAGCTGCATACCATTTAGACTAACCGTTGATAGAATATTTCTCTCTTTTATATATGAAAAAAATACATTCATGCGAAGATTTGGTATTTTTTTAGTAAAATAGGGTTAAAATTCTTTAAAAAAATGAACAATTCAAATATTGAATATGTTTTTCTTATATCTATTCTATTCTATTCCATATTTCGTTAGGCTTTAAATAACATTTATTTAGATAAACTGTATTTATGCACGAGTAAAGTGAAACTAAACCCCAGACATTTTTTAATTTATCAATTTTCAACCTGATTTTACTATTTAAAACATATAAAAATAATTTTATATAAAATATTTTTTATTGTATGGACAAAATAATCCAAAACGGATCAAATTGCACATGAGGAAGAATCTATCATCAAATGGGATGAGTGGTATTGGTGAGAGGAATATCCATTAAAGATTGAACCATTCTTGTCATTTACTCCCCATACCTATTTTGTACTCTTGCGGTATTTATTGGACCCATTCAAAGTATATTTTTTTTAAGGAATAGTTTTTTTAGGCTCAAGGAAACAATAAGCCCTTAAAGTTTTGTAAAAAAAAAATTAATTAAGCTTCTAATTGTTCACTTAATTAAGCCTTCAAGTTCAAAAAAAAAAATTAATTTAGCCTTTTGACCAATGTTGACAGTTAACTTTAACGGTTTTTTTGAAATTTTTTGACACGTGTCGTAATAGGATAATGTCACTTGTCATTTCTAAAAATTTTTAATTTTAATTGTTTAAAAATATATCTAAAAACAAAAAAAAATAATTCTAATATTTTTCCAAACTTCTGGAAAGCTATAAAAAGTATTTTAAAAATATAAAAAATTAATTTCGAAATTAATTTTAAAATAATAAGTTTTCAAAATATTAAAACATTTTTTAAAAATAAAAATAAAATATTATTATACAAGTATAAAAAATAATTTGAAAAAAAATAAAAACAATAAAAGTTATTTTGATTTTTAAAATATATTTAAAACTATATTTTTACAAATATTAAAAAAATTAGAAAATATAAAACAATGAAAGTTATTTTGATTTTTTTTATAATTGTATAATAATAATAATAAAAATATTTAATATTTTATTTTGTTAAAAATATTTCAATACTTTGAAAAATTATTATTTATTATTTTTAAATAAATTTCAAAATTAATAAAATATATATTTTAAAATATTTTTTTTCAAAATTTTTAAATTTTTTAGATTTTTTTCTTCTGTTTTTCATATATTTTTAAATTTTAAAATTTACTAAAAATGACAAGTGGCATTATCATGTTGCGATATGTGTAAAAAAAATTTAAAAATAAAATCGTTAAAGTTAACGATTAACGTTATCAACGAGCCAAATTGGTTTTTTTCTTGAGTTTGAAGGCTTAATAAGTGCAAAAAAAAGTTTAGGGCGTAATTGATTTTTTGTAAAAGTTTATGGCTTATTGAACCCTTAAGCCTTTTTTTTAATAGTCTTTAAGTGATTATAAGATAATATATATTTATGCATATTCGTAATTTTTTTGACAATACACACATCTTACAAATAAAACGATTTATCAATAATAGTATACAAAGATTTGGAACGATCCTCCAAACATTGGTTGACACTTAAATAATTATATAAAAACTTATTTTCTCATTTTTAGTGTAAATTAATTTAGTTTACAATTTAGGGTTTTATTAAATAAAAATAGTATCTGTTCATAAGTTTTTTTTTAATTCTTTGAGAAGATTAAGATGCATATTTTATAGATAAAATTGTTCAAACTCAATTCTCCTAAAATGGTCATAATTTTTCCCCACTGAAACTACTTGTTGAATTCATGATCATTTGCTTTTAATTTCAAAAACAAAATTAAAGAATAGTTAAGCTCCTTATTTTATATATTTTCCATTTTTCGAAAAGGCTTAAATTATGGTTTTGGTACCTTCACTATAATCAAAATTGGGATTTAATTCTTGTAACTTAATTTGACATAATTTGATCATTCTACTTTTATAATGTCATTAGGTAATCCATATAGTTAATACCGTTAGTGACTTCAATTAAAATATTGACATTATTTTTTTCTCCTTAAATCACCTTTCCAATATAAAATAAAATAAAATACATGTATGTGATGCTAATATATTGAAATTAGTATTTTTAATCAAAATGGTTAACAATGTTAGAAGCCGAAATCATAAACTCTATATTTGGACTGTTCAATAATTTTCTAAAAGAAGAGGTTAGAATGATGCCCAATTGATTAAATCTTAAAATTTTAGTGTAATTGATGGATCAAACCCACAATTTGACCTTTAAAAGTATATTTCAAAATAGGTCATTAGATGGTAATAATGGAAAAGAAAATTTTAGTGATTTAAATTCGAATAATTTATATGTATAATATTTATACATTGTATACACGTTACAAAAATATTAAAAATAATATTTTGTAATCGTACCAAACAATTCGATATATATTCCAAAATTAATTATTAGTCCTGCTAATTTTGTTTAAAATTTTAAGACAACAACAATAAAGAAAAAATCTCAACCAAAAATAAATATTTATATGGTTAAGCAAGTGGATACCAACCTGAGCACCGTCTGTTTTTAAAGGGCATGCGCTTGAGATTAGGGGTTTAATTTGTAAACTAGCAGAGTTGAACTTGAGTAGTGCTGAGCTCGACTCAGCTCGTTAAGATTTCGAGTCAAATTTGAGTTTGAGTAAATTTTAGCAAGTCTGAAAAATTTGAGTTGGACTCGGCTCGTTAAGAACACGAGTTTAGTTCGAACTTAATTCAAGCCCAATTGAGTCGAGTGTTGATCGATCTTTGCTGTGTCAGACTTGAGTAGCTCGCGATTTGTCGCGTCTCATGTAAAGCCCTATTAGTAAAAAAAACTTTGATACACAAGTTCTGTAAACTCAAGCTTGTTAATTTTAGGGTTTAGAGTGTTAATTTAGGGTTTAGAATTTAGATTTTAGGGGTAAGATTAATGCTTAAGGTTTAGGTTTAGGAATTTAGATTTTAAATTTTAAAAAATAAAAAAAATTGGTATATTAAATTTTCGAGTAGTTCGCGAGCTTTTCGAGTCGTATATCAAGTAACCCGAGTCGTGTATTAAGTCGAACTCAAATCAAATTTAATCAAATTAAAATTTAGCCGAGTCAAATTTAAATAGCTCGCGACATGTCTCGTCTCGTTTAGGAGCCCTACTTCGAGATTTGTGGTCCAGAGTTAAACAGAGAAAACCCAGATTTCGAACGTTTAATTAGATTTGAGCTCACATGGAAACCGACTCACTGAACGATTCACCAGGGCCACTTGTTTTTTCCTCAAGTTTTCTCGCGCCTTGTCACAGCTATAATAGCCACAATCCCTCCCAAATACAAACGCCACACCATTTCCCTTTGCCTCCACTCCTCTCTTATCTATATATATCCCTTCTTCTTCATTTTTCCTCTCACCCCACACCACCAGAAAAAGGGGATTTCGAATTTGGTTTCCTTTCTTTTACATGCACTCCAGGCGTTTGATAAAAGTCCGATATTGTTTTTCTTTAAGCTGGGGAGGTTGGGTGTTTAGTTAAATTGGTTTTGATTTTTTTTTTGTGGGGGGTAATACCCAGGGTTAGACAAATTGTGGACATCACGGCTATACACGGAGTTTCTCGGCCTGTTAATCATGTCCATACTGTACGACGTAAGGGTTGTGTGATCGAGAGCAACCCTTCGCCGCACGGTGGGCGTGGAGCTTTGCCTTCTGAAGGCGGTAGTCCTTCTGATCTCCTCTTCCTTGCTGGTGGTGGTATTGTCTTTTAGATTTTCAGTAATATATACAGATAACTTCTAGTCTATATATAAAAGCAAATCTATTGAAGCTGTTTTAGACCGCTCGTAAGAAGAAAAGAAAAGGCTGTTGTTTTCCTTTATTTGATATCTATTGGATAAAGAAAGAAGACAAGTAGTAGCAAAGATGATGCTCAGCATTAAGAGGGTTCCCACTGTTGTTTCGAATTACCAAAAGGATGAGGCGGAGGATGCTGCTCGTCGCAGCGGCGGATGCGGAAAGAATTGCCTCAGAAGCTGTTGCATTCCAGGAGCAAAGCTTCCTTTATATGCTTTTAAGAAGGTGAACATCATGGAGCTTGAAGAAGACGTGCTTAAAATTGAGAACGAAGACCTCCCAGTTGCTTTTCTCGACTCACTCGTTCTTGGAGAGGTAAATATTGATATTAAGCTCGTGTTGAATGGGATGAAAGATTATTGTTAATTGTTATGGTTAGTAATTTCCGTATGTACAAATTGTGACTCTGAGGTTAAAAGAAAATTTTGGTTTTATGTTAGTGGGAGGATCGGATGCAAAGAGGGCTCTTTCGCTATGATGTCACTGCCTGCGAAACCAAGGTCTTATTTATACTCCATTTTACATTTCTTTGCTTTATTTGTTTATCTGCCAATTGTTAAAACTATAAATTTTCCGTTGTTATCATTGTTTAGGTGATTCCTGGTGAATATGGCTTTATCGCCCAGCTGAATGAGGGCCGCCACCTTAAGAAGAGGCCAACTGAGTTCCGTGTTGATAAGGTGCTTCAGCCCTTTGATGGCAACAAATTCAACTTCACCAAAGTTGGGCAAGAAGAGGTGCTCTTCCAGTTTGAAGCAAGTGAAGACGGTGAAGTTCAGTTCTTTCCAAATGCTCCCATTGATGTCGAGAATTCTCCAAGTGTCGTTGCCATTAACGTATGTTAGTTTTACTTGTTCTATATGCGCATAACGATATGGTGAAGAATGCTAGACTCGTAAGATGAACATCTTTTGTTTACATTTCTACAGGTTAGTCCCATTGAATATGGACACGTGTTGTTGATCCCTCGGATTTTTGAATGCTTGCCCCAGAAGATTGATCGAGAGAGCTTCTTGCTTGCACTTTATATGGCAGCTGAAGCGGGGAATCCGTATTTCAGATTGGGTTACAACAGCTTGGGCGCATTTGCTACAATCAATCACCTTCACTTCCAGGTATTCGATCTCCTTATCTGTTGCTTTGGGATATAGTTAGAATGAAAAAGATTTTAACTTTATGAATTGATCTAGGCTTACTATTTAGCTATGCCCTTTCCCATCGAGAAAGCTCCAACAAAGAAGTTAGCAACTCTGACCAGTAGAGTGGTTGTCTCGGATCTCTTAAAGTATCCAGTAAGAGGTCTTGTTTTTGAGGGTGGTAACTCTCTCCGGGACTTGTCCGACACTGTATCTGATGCCTGCATTTGCCTCCAAGAAAACAACATACCATACAACATCCTCATCTCTGATTGTGGAAAGCGGATCTTTCTCCTTCCACAGGTAACGAAGTAGAACCGTATCCGTATCAATGCAATTTTACCATCTACATGAAATTGCTAGTTCTTACAATCAACTTGGCAACAGTGTTATGCTGAGAAACAAGCTCTGGGGGAAGTGAGTCTGGAGCTTTTGGACACCCAGGTGAACCCTGCTGTGTGGGAAATTAGCGGTCATATGGTGTTAAAAAGGAGGAAGGACTACGATGAAGCATCCGAAGAAAATGCTTGGAGGCTCCTTGCTGAGGTTTCTCTCTCTGAAGAGAGGTTTTGCGAAGTCAATGAACTTATTTTTGAAGCCGTTGCGGGCAGCGAAGATGTTATTGAAAATGGTATGGAGAATTCGCTTGAGGAGCCTTCTATTGAAGAAGACGATGCCATCACTGAAAGCTCCCACCGCTGTATGGTGGCTGGCACACAAGAGTGCGTTGTTCTGCAGTAAGAAGAAGAATTTTAACTAGAGCACTGGCCCTCGGTGTCTGGGGTTCAGTTTGGTGTCTAGGACTAGGATTGTTTTTTAGAACCCGAGTAACATCAGCCTATATAAGCAAAACTTATTATGCAGTCGTCTTTATGTGAAGTTTATGCTTATTTGCTTCATTATCATGAATCATGATGTAGTCTATCATTTGATACGGTAACGTCTGCTCTTATTATGAGCTATTAATACATGTTATGTGCTAATCATTTGTGTTTAAGATAATCTTTCAGTGGTTATACTTTGAAACATTCTGCTATTTGTTCTCCTTATAATAACAGTACTTTCATTCAACTTATGAGGATTTACTCGCATTTTAAACCACAACTTTCATTCTTCACCGAATACTCGCAATTTCTCAATTTCCCTTTTTACATAAACATGTCTCAATTGTCCTTACAATATTCATTCGTTCGTTCAAACTTTGATATATCATACCATCTAAGAGTCACAATTTGTCCTTTCTACATTTTATAAAACCACTTCTTAATTTGAACGAAATCTTACTCATATTATCAATTTCTTTATGATATATGGTACAAAACATAAACTTTAACTGTTGCTTGGGGAGAGAGAATGTTGTACCATATATTGTAAAGATCGACTTGGCTTAGTGATAAGCTTACATGCCTTTATCCAAGGCAACTTTAATTCAAATCTTACCAGAGCAAGATGCTATTTGTTTTTATTTTCTTCCTCCAATCTGGTGACACGTGTCACCACCTGATTGGAAGTGAAAAATTAATTAAATAAAATAAAAATAATTAAAGTCCTCCAATAAGATGACGACACGTATCACCACCTAATTAAATAATTAATTTATTTTATTAAATTAAAATTAGGACCAAATTGATAGAGTGTATAAGTAACGAGGACCAAATGTGTAATTATACACATATTTTTTAACTGTCACGTCACCCTGCCGTTAACCTCTAACGACTAGTGGTCACATTACATTCAATTTAATAGTATAATGGTTTAATTACTTCGAAAAAATATGAAGGTCAAATCGCGACTTTTCCAATAATATGGTGGTCATTTATGTAGTTTACCCTAAAATTAATACATGCAGAAAACTCGTTGGAAACACGAGTTCCGCTCTGTGTAGCAAATGACGTAGTTTGCTAAATATTTTCCAACATACTCTATATCTCTAATATTATATTTTAAGCGTAATTGTTCTATACACAAGCGCTTGTGGAAACTTTTTTACACAAGTGCCTTAATTTTAGGGGTTAGGGACTCTGTTTAGGGTTTAAAATTTAGGGGTATAAGTGCAGTAGTTTTGAATTTAGGGACTGTTGATAGAATTTTGGGTTTAGGGTTAAAATTTAAGGTTTATAGCTTAAAACCTAAATCCCTACTCATATTACCCTAAAACTAAACCCTAACCCTAAACCCTAAATTCTAACCTTAAATTTTAAATTTTGAACATGAACCCTAAATTCTAAACATTTACACTAAAACCCATAAACTCTAAACCCTAAGCCCTAACCCTAAACCCTATAATTGAGGCGCTTGTGGAAATAAAAATTTCCACCGCCGGTGTATAGGATATTAATCCATATTTTAATTACATTATTTTCTTAAAAAACGCCTTAAATTTTATAAAACTTACAAAAATTAAAACACGAATGAACTAGTTAGAGGCCCTGTCCTCTTTGCCCTTTGGTGCCGTCTCTTTGAGCTAGGAATTTAGTAGTGTACACACACTTTATAAACGAAATGATTGAACTCGAATCTCTAATGATAAACATTATTCGTTTTTTATTGAGAACACCTGTTGATTTCGATGTTAATATTTTTAAATTTAATAAATAAATAAAAATATATGTCCTTTTTAGTTTTTATTTCCAAAGTGAACTATTATTTGCAAATAATAGTTAATAAATATACGATTGTCTTTTATAAATAATGGGATAATAAATCATGAGAAATTATCATGTCACTTCAAATGTTTCTTAATTTTGGAATTTTCTGTTTTGCATTTAATTCGTTTTCTATATAATCACGAGTTTGGATGAACATTTTAACAATTCAAAATCTTTATTTGCTTATTATATCACGTAATTGTCATTAGAATTCATTATTGTTGTAATAAAAAGAATAAATTCTTATTTAAGATTAAGTTTATGTTTTTTATTTAATTTTATATCCTATTATTTGATTAAAAAAGGGTAATACCAGATTTTGTTCAATTTAATCTTTAACTATATGTTTATATTAAGTTTGGTTAATAATACCAAATCATCTATTTTTCATGTATTTTAGTGTGCTCTAATTAAGTTTTACGACAAATCTCATCTAATTAATTATATAACATAAAAAACTATGTTTGATTAGGGATGACAGTGGGGCGGGTTTTCAGTCGTCCTAACTCTTACCCAAAATTTAAAAATTTTAAAATCGATTGCGATTCGCTCTGAGTTTAATATACTTTATATCCGACTTGACTTGACCCGACCATAAAATTTTAACAAAAAAAAACTAAACCAATTGCAACCCAGGAAAAATCAATAAAAATATTAAATATAATTTTAAAATTAACATTTAGATAAAAATATTTAATTTTTAACATTAAGCAATAGATACATAAAGATGACTTTTTCTCCCTGGGCGCACGTTAGCGGGCCTAATGTGCCCTAGGCAAACAATCATCGATCTTGATTTTTTTCTCGATTTTATCAGAATTTCGTTGATTCTTCTGTTTCTGTTCTCGATTCTATCTTCTTCTCATGTCAAAATCGAAAGTTGTAGACTGGAAGCAACTTTTTGAGGGAGCGGAGGAACACACTCTGAAGTTTTTTTCGTCGAAATTTTCTGAGGATACACCGGAAGTTCAGCCTCCATCGGCGGTATTTGAGGAAGGGATATCAGACTGGAAGTATGCTTTGGTTGGGCAATTCTTTGGGAACGCGCCAAAGTTCTCCTCGTTGCAGCGAATCGTCGAGCTTCTTTGAAAAAAGATTCGACAGTCAAGGTTAGTATTGCGGGCTCTAACCTCTACGTTTTCTCTTTCACCAATGCTTCAGCTCGGGACTGGATACTGAAAAATAGGCCATGGCATATCCAGAATAAGCCTTTGTTGCTTAGAAAGTGGGAACCGAATCTACAAAAATTAAAATTTGACCTATGTAGAATGCCGATCTGGGTTCAGCTTTTCAAACGGTTAGTCTTACCCAAGAATGTCATCACTAAGATCGAGCAACTGTGCATAAAATTTTTCTGGAAGGGAAAGAATGTTTCAGCTCAAGGAGCACGAGTTAGCTGGCAGCAAGTGTGTCAACTTAAAGATGAGGGTGGCTTGGGTTTAAAGAGTATTCACAGTTGGAACATGACTTATCTTCTCCTTTTGATCAAGGCCATACTTACTGGGGAAGGGTCTTTGTGGGTGGCATGGCTTCATGCCTATGTGTTTAAGGGCGAAAATTACTAGACAATGAGCTGCAAACCTCATTTCAGCTGGGAAGTTAAGATGCTTCTTAAACTTCAAGATGAGACAGTGGACCTTTTTGAAGGGATGCATAACTTGTCTGAAGTGAATATACAGTGGATTTGGGATAAGATAAGAAGACGAGGGGAGAGGATGCAGTGGCAAAAACTTGTTTGGTTCCCTCTTCATGTCCCTAAGCACTCTATTATGACTTGGATGGCTATTTTGGATAGGATCTCTACAAGGGACATGCTAGCTCGAATAGGGATAACTCAGGAGATTTCTTGTTTGTTCTGTGACGAGGTGGAAAGCAGGGATCATATTTTCTTCGGTTGCTCGTTTGCAACTGGTATTTGGGAAGCCATTTTGCGCGCTTATAGTGTGTAGAGATCAGTTATGTGTTGGGAAGAGGAACTCCATTGGTTAGTTACTCAACTCAAGGGCAGATCACTGGTGGTTCACATTCTGAAGTTAGCATGGGATGCGTATATTTACAGCATTTGGGAGGAGCGTAACTGTAGATATTTTAGAAAATTCTCAAGGTGTCAAGGGAATATTATACAACAAATTAAGGACATTGTTAGTACTAACCTGAGGGAAAAGAGTATAGATATAGTTGATAATGTTAATGTGCAGTTGTGTAAAAATTGGGGTATACAGATTAATGTATAAGTGTGAGTTTTTGTAATCATGTAACAGTGATTTGCTGTTTTTTTGCAATAAAATGATAACATTTATCCAAAAAAACATATAAAAAGATAATAAATATATAAAAATATATCTGGACAAGACGGAGCGAGAATTTTTATCCTAACCTGAACTCGGCCTGACCCATCACGACTCAATTCTTTCCGGAACTTGCCCCGACCCACCTCAAACACAATTTTTTTTTTAAAAAAAAACTCCGGATAGGGAGCATCAAATTGGGTCAAATTCAGATAATTTTACCATTCCTACGATTTGATGCATGCGATTAAAAGTATTTTTTTATATTTTTTATATACAATATTTAAATTATTTAAGTATTTAAAACCCTCAAGTCGAAGGATAGTGCAATTTAACTGTACTCAGCATCACGTGTTTTTTAATAGGATGAGTCTACTACGTGCGACGAACACCGATGAACATCACTAATGATGAACACCGATGAACATCATTAAATTAATTAATAAAGATTTAAAATTTCAAGGACCCATTATATAATTAATAATTATTTTAAAAAATTCAATTAAATTATTTTTTGTATATATTAAAATTTTATTTTTTAATAAGGGTAAACTATATATTTAGTACCTCACTTATTTCCGTAATTCTATTGAACCCTTATTATTTAAATATTATTTTAATTTGACCCTATTCTTTATAAAAATAATTTAACCTTAACCCTTAACCTAAAACCCTAAACTATTAAACCTTAAACCCTTAAACTCTTAAACCTAAACCCTAAACCATATATTATTAAAAATAATTTCACCATCATCGATTCAATTCAATTCAATGAATTGTTAAATTCTCCTAAAAAATTCAATAATCAACAATTTGAAGAAAAAAAAAGTGATGATCAAAGTCGGTAATTATTTTAAAAAAAATTCACTTAGAACTCAATGCTTTCCGGTTACATTCACATGAATAAGTCCGAAGAAGCATCTTTCCTATTTCAAGAGATGTTGTTTTCCAGGGTTGAACCCAATTATGTTACTATTGCCAGCATCTTGCCTCTTTGTGCTAGAGTGGCAAATCTGCAACATGGTAAAGAATTACACTGCTACATTACCCGGTGCAAATGTTTCGAGGATTGTATATTGTTGTGGAATGCTCTTGTCGCTATGTATGCAAGGTCGGGAAAACTTATTGCAGCTAAGCGTATATTCAATTTAATGCAAAAGCGGGATGAAGTTACCAATACTTCTTTGATTGCCGGATACGGGATACAGGGAGAGGGACATACTGGTATGAAACGATGATGTTACCGATTTTGATCATCATTTTTTTTCTTCAAATTGTTGATTATTAAAATTTTTTAGGAGAATTCAACAATTCATTGAATTGAATTGAATCGATGATGGTGAAATTATTTTTAATGGTATATGGTTTAGGGTTTAGGTTTAAGAGTTTAAGGGTTTAAGGTTTAATAGTTTAGGGTTTTAGGTTAAGGGTTAAATTATTTTTATAAAGAATAGGGTCAAATTGAAATAATATTTAAATAATGAGGATTCAATAAAATTACGGAAATAAGTGAGGTACTAAATATATAGTTTACCCTAATTAAAAATAAAATTTTAATATATATATATATAAAATAATTTAATTGAAAATTTTAAAATAATTATTAATTGTATAATGGGTCCTTGAAATTTTAAATCTTTATTAATTAATTTAATGGTGTTCATCGGTGTTCATCATTAATGGTGTTCATCGGTGTTCGTCACACGTTGTAGAATTTTCGTTTTTAATATTGCAACAACAATAATTATAATACTAATCAAATTAAGATTTAATTAAAATGAAAAAGAATAAGTAGAAGAGAAATAATTAGGCCATGGGCTACGAACTTTTAATATAAACATTACTTATTTTTTAAATAAATTCTCCACAGGTTTCATGGGCTTATATGATCAAAGCCCAAATCCATTTGTTCTATTTTTTTGGATTCTCGTTTCACCACGGAAAATAGGCTTTGCTCTCTCCTTTGCCGACCGCCGTCAGTTCCTCTTTGTTCCGCCGCCGTCTTTCTGGTTCTCAGGCACTGCCATTGTATACCTCACTCATTTGTAGCTGATTCCACCTCCAGGTTCGGTTGTTCTCTCTTTCTTTTTAAATCTAATATGTATTTCTTTTGCTTCTGTTTTTCTTGGAACTTGTTTAAAATTCTTATATTTTTCTCTTTTTTATTTTTAGATTCCCGAATTTGAGTTCTACTCCCCACCAATGTACTTCAACAATATCACCTCTTCTTCCTCCGCCGCCGCTTCCAAAGTCTTCCACGCTCCACCAATCTCGTACTGCCACAGTTCGGCTTCATCACCTTCAATGGAAGATTCTGTAGCCGCCGTGGAGAGGATCCTCGGCTACAGTTTTGAAAAGAAAGGACTTTTAGAGGATGCTTTGACGCACTCTTCTTTTTTGGATTCCACTTCCTATGAGCGTCTAGAATTTGTCGGAGACGCCGTTCTGGGCCTTGCTTTTACAAACTACGTTTTTCTGGCTTACCCCAAGCTGGACCCTGGGCAGCTTTCGTTGATTCGGTCAGCCAATATAAGCACGGAAAAACTAGCCCGTGTCGCTGTCAAACACCATCTTTTTCAGTTCGTCCGACATAATGTCGCTGGCCTCGAACAAAAGGTAATTTGTCATTTATGGTCTTTTTTCCTGCAATTTTTTAAGCCATAACTAGGCGGTTTTGAAGTTGAATCAAGCTAGTAATTAGAAATTATTTGGATGTGTTTAATGCTTATCATTGGTTTTTTTATCATTTGTTTTATAATGACTTATTACATTCATTAAGATTAAGGAATTTGCTGAGCTTGTAAGTCAAGAAGATCAGATAGTGGCTCATGGTGGATTGATGAAAGCGCCCAAGGTTTTAGCTGATATTGTGGAATCCGTGGCAGCTGCTGTTTTTGTTGACGTCAAGTTTGATTTAGTAAAACTTTGGATGGTATGTTCTGATGTAGTTTACCGTTTTCGGATTATCAGTTTCCAATTCTAGGATCTTTGAGGTTTGTGTTAAAGGAATTGTGGTGGTATATATTGCAGATCTTTAGGGATCTATTGGAGCCGATAGTTACCCTTGAAGATTTGCAGCAACAGCCTCAACCTGTGACTTTATTGTTTGAGATGTGTCAAAAGCAAGGGAAGCAAATTGAGATTAGACATTATAAGAGTGGTGAAAAAACCATTGCTAGTGTATTTGTCAATGGGGAGCTCATTGCATCAGATTCCTCGGATCAAAAAGATATTGCGAAGCTTAATGCAGTAAGGAGAGCTTTACGCAAGCTATCTAATGATGTCAATTCATTCGGAATTTATGAGATTGATGATGAGCCTTTTCATATCGAAGGAGCAAAGCAGAAGTTGCTTGAGCTATGCGGCAAGAAAAAATGGCCCAAGCCTATCTACGTGTAAGGTTTTTATACTTTCTTCAATGTGAGATGTGGTTTTTAGGATAAAGATGCACTATCTCTAGCATATTGCCACTTAGGGACCCCTTATATGCCTTAATTTACAATTTGCACATTTTCATCACTTATAAAGTTCTAAATTTTAGACAGATAAGTGCATGTGGTAAAGTTTTATGTTTAACTAACCATTTTCAGTACTGCCTTGATCCTTGGGTTTTAAAAGCAAGATAGAAATCAGTGTTCCGTGTTCGAGTCTTCTTGGACCATTAATACCATTATGAGAATATGTATCATATCCTAATCACGGCATGAATATATTTTACGTTCTATTACTTAGAGGACAGTCCTGTATTGTCACTGTCTCGATGCAAATTTGAAGGACAATGCCAGGTTGCAATTTCAAGCACCTTTATATATGTACATGCTTGTTCCATGTTTTGCATGTGTTAAATGCCTTGTATTGAGATTTGAGATTGTCAGGATGCAATTTTGAAGGACAAATCCAGATACTGTTTTCGATACGCATGTTCACTAGATGTTTTGCCTATGTTAAAAAATCGTCTGTTATTATTGTCATGATGCAATTTTGGGGTACAAATTTGGGTTCCAAGTTTAGATACCGTCCTCGATAAATTGTTTCATTCCATGTTTTGCCTATGTTATCTTGGATTGTCACTGTGATGATGCAATTTTGAAGAAGAAACCTGAGTTCCAAGAGTTCTATATATGTGTGTGTTCATTGATGTTTTGCCTATGTTAATATATCTTGCGTTGTGATTATCATGCTGCAATTTTGGCCAACGATTCATGGTTCCAAGTTCACCTAGTGTTCGATGCATATGTCCATTCCTTGTTTTGCCTTCGTTGAAACATTATCAGTCGTTCAATGTATTGCTCTTTCGTTGTCCTTTTCGGAAAATATCTAATCCTTTATCCCTTCATTGATTCAATTTTCAGGCTTGAGAAAGACGAAGGTCCCCCGCATGAGAAGAAATTCACATCTGCAGTTAAAATTCCGACTGAAGATGGCATATTGTACATCAGCGGGGACAAAAGGTCCCGAGTCAAAGAAGCAGAGAACTCCGCAGCTTCTTATATGATTCGAGCCCTCCAAGAATCTGTATATCTGTGATTTGTCAATCTCCAATTGTTTCCGGGATCTATTGATCTGTGTTGGAACTTAGATAAAGTTCGCATCCGAGATCTCAAAGATTGAGGGCCTGGATACAAGGGATCATCAACAAGATCTGGAAACACTTTTGTTGTTCAAAATGGAGAAAAAAATGTCATTAGTTTATATTTGAGTCAATGAAAAAGTATTAAGTGTGGAAATTGCATTAATCTCGGTATGAGAATGTAATACATATATTTAATCTATATATATATACGGATAAATATCCTATACACTGGCGGTGGAAACTTTCAGTTTCCACAAGCGTCTTAGTTTTAGGGTATATAATTTAGGGGTTTAGGTGTAGGTGTTTAGAATTTAGGGATGATTATTTAAATTTAAGATCTAGGGTTATAATTTAGGGTTTATAAGTTGGGGTTTAGTTTTTAGGGTAATATGGTGAGAATTTAGGTTTTAACCTATAAACACTAAATTATAACCCTAAACCTTAACTTTAAACAATTATCCCTAAATTCTAAACCCATAAACCATATACCCTAAACTAAATCACTATACCTTAAAACTAAGGCGCTTGTGGAAACTTTTAGTTTCCACCGCCTGTGTATAAAATATTTATCCTATATATATATATTAAGTGTTATTATTTCATGCACTTGTATAGCAAAATTTTTTCACAAGCATGGCTAATTTTCCTTTAAAACTAAAGTTCTGAAATCTCACTCTAAAAAATTAAGGGTAAACTACATTAAATGGTCCCTTAACTATAACTTGACTTTTTGTTGAGTTTTCTAACTATACGAAGTTATAGGTAAGTCTCCTGATTAATTGTGACTAACAAATTAGTCTAATTCTATTAAAAAATAAATGGTTGGTGATGTGATAGTTAATAAAATTTGTATAATGACATATTTAACCTTCAATTTTTACATTTTATTTTAATTTGGTCATAAATTTAAATTTTCATGTTTCAATGTTTAAATATTACAACATTGTAGTTCAATCTTAAACTTTATCTTCTTCTCTTCTAAAAACAAAAGGTATGCATCTCCTGCTATCTGTAGCTCATCGTAGATAGTTATCGTAAATATCAATGGAGGTTTTGATTATCTAACGATTTTTTATTGCTTATACAAATAGAGTTGCAGATGACCACCGTTAACATTAAAAGAGGTTTTTTTTTAGAAGAGAAGAAGATGAAGTTTAGGATTTAAGGGATAAAATGTTGGCTTTGTTTGGTAGACAACGGTCTGAGTTAAAATTAGAGGTTTGAGCTATAATTAGAGGTTTGACCAGTCAAATCTATTAATATTGATGTTTGGTGAAAAGCGGATTGTGGTGAAACCTTTATTTTTTTAAAAAAAAACTGCTAATATGAGCCTTTTGAGATTAGAGGTTTGATATTAGAATTGTAAAGGTTCTTTTACTTTTAACAATTACCAAAAATCTCTAAATAACCTAAATTAAATATTTTCTTTAAATTGTTTGATTACCTTCTTCTATTTTTTTCTTCGTGTGTTATTTGCAATTTTCCACGTCCTGATTCATATTTAATTATTTAATTTAGTTAAGAATAGGGAAAAATTATTTATTTGATTTTTGCATGTTTGGGGCTGTAATGATTGAGGCCTTAAAGTGGTAGGTGTATTGATTTTTACTTTTTATTATCACATATTTATTTGTGTATTTAAATTTAATAATTAATTAAATTATATTAAAATAATTATATAAAGGCTTAATACGCATTCCCATAGACTTTACGTGTTTTTTCAACTTGCCTCTAAAGTTTATTTTGATTACTTTTTCCCTTAACGTTTTTGCCATTACCCATATTGTCTCATGCCGTTAAAAATCTGTATTGACCAATCAAAATGCGCCAAGTCATTTTCTTTATTTTTTAAATTTTAAAATAAAATAAATATATTAAAATATTTATTAATTTAATTATATTTCCTAAAATACCCAAAACACCCCATCTCCATCTCTCATCATCTTCTTCCCTAATTTTCATTTCTTTTATTGTTATCTTCGTCCATTCATTCAATTTTACCTTCACCGACTAGCAAGTGGAGTTTCCCTAACTTCGTCTTACTCCAATTCATTTTCGTTTCTGGGTTTTTAACCAAACTATTGTTTCAAAGTTGCTCTACAATGGGGGAAAAATTTAAGGGTAAACTACATAAATGACTACCATACTATTGGTAAAGTCGTGATTTGACCACCTTACTTTTTTTCTAAGCAATTAAACCACCAAATTATTTAATTGGTTGTAATGTGACCACTATCCGTTAAAAATTAACGGAAGGAGTGACGCGGCAGTTAATAAAATTGGTATAATTACACATTTGGTCCCCGTTATTTGTACATTTTATTAATTTGGTCCTAATTTTAATAAATAAAATAATTTTATTATTTAATTAGGTTACGACACATGTCACCGTATTATTGGAGGACTTTATTTATATATTTTTAATTTAATAATTTTATTTTATCCTCTAATCAGGTGGTGACACGTGTCACCAGATTGAATGAGCAAAATTAAAGAAAGAGGCACCTGCCCCTAGTGGGATTTAAACCCAGGTTTACTAGGTTAATAATGAGCACGCATACCACTAGGCTAAAGCTATCCTTGTGATGAGTTGTACAAAATCTAATATATATCTTAGTTTGTTACTCATGCCAGGAAAAAAAAAACAAGAAACATATTACCTCTAGCATGATTCAAACGCGGGTTTCTTGGGTTAGAAGTGAGCATGCCTACCACTAAACCAATGTTATTCTTATGATATAATGTACAAAAATTATTATATAACTTAATTTGTTGCCCATGCCAGGAAAAAGGAAGTGAATATAGATTAAAAAACTCGAATATGATACTTTAATTATTAGATAATTAAATTATTATATTAAAAATAAAAAATTGCAGGATGGTGTTCTGAGCAGTGGCATGCAGTTACCATTAAACTCAAATATAAATTTTAATTAAATGATTATATTAAAAAATAAAAAATTATCTTAAAATTTTATTTAACGAATATAAAATTAATAAATTATGTTTGTGAGTTTAGACTCGTTAAATAAAATTTTAATATAAAATTTTAATATAATCATTTAATAAAAAAATAAAATAGTTAATAATTTAATTATTAAATATATTTCAGTGGTTTAAATATTTTATGCATCTCAAAAATGTCATGATCGAGTTTTTTTTAATCTATATTTATTTTCATTTTCCTGGCATGAGCAACAATTTAGGTTATATAATAAATTTTGTACATTGTATCATAAGAATAACATTGGTTTAGTGGTAGGCATGCTCATTTTTAATCCAAAAAACCCGCGTTCGAATCATGCTAGAGGTAATATGTTTCTTATTTTTTTTTCCGGCATGAGTAACAAACTAAAATATATATTAGATTTTGTACAATTTATCACAAAAATATCTTTAGCCTAGTGGTACGCATGCTTACTATCAACCTAGTAAGCCTGAGTTCAAATCCCATTGGGGGCAAGTGCCTCTTTTTTTAATTTTGCTCCTTCAATCTGGTACACGTGTCAAGTTTTTGAGTTTTTAACCAAACTATTGTTTCATAGTTGCTCTACGGTGGGTGGAAAAAATTTAAATTGTTGTTCTTTTGGGTCAATTAGCAAATATGGTTGAATCAGAGAAATTTGTGAAACATAGCAATACAGACGAAGATTGAAAACAAATATGAAAAGATTAAAAGCTTCAGCACAGACAGTACTAAGCTTGCCCAACTAATTTCTTTTAGGTACCAAAAACATATAACATAAAGCAATGAAAAAACCCAGAAAATCAAACACCATTTATGTCTGTTCTATATTATGGTATACAATGATCATGGCAGTAAATCAAAACCCAAAAAATCAAACATCATGTTACATTAGTACAATACAACAAAAGAACCCTAACCATAAACAAACTATTGGAATGAATTAACTGCCCACATGGTCTTTTCACTTTCCTAGTAAATATCTAAAAAAATCAATCGCGATCTAATTAACAACTAAGTTTGGCAGAAAACCATTGGAATCTTGAAAACTAAGTTTGGGTTGTCGGTGAAGGTAAAAGTGAATCAGGGGATGAAGATAACAGTAAAAGAAATGAAAATTAGGGTAGAAGATGATGAGATAAGAATGAGTTGTTTTGAGTATTTTAAAAAATTAATTAAATTAATAAATATTTTAATGTATTTATTTTATTTTAAAATTTAAAAATAAATAAAGAAAATGATATGGCGCGTTCTGGTTGGTCATGATGTGACGAGATGCTTGTTGGTTGTGCTTAAGTCGGGATGCGGGATAGCAATAAGGGTGTAGTACGTGCTGTACAACCGTCCAGTCCTCGGATGGGCGTGCTGGTTAGGCACCACACTGGTCGGGAGCTGCCCCCGCTTCCCTGATGAGCCCATGGGAGGGCGAAACCAGTAAGCATCGAGATGGAATAGGCTGAGCCTCGAGCGTGTGGGAGCCCTGAGGTGCCGCACAGGGAGATGTCCCTGCGCCAAGACTCTGACCCCGTGACAAATGGTATCAGAGCCAGTCTGTGTGCTAGCTATGAGTTTACCAAGCGCTCACAACCACCTCTTCTCCATCACTTACCATAACTTCTTCATTAAGGGAGAAATTATCATCCACACACATGGATGGGATACGAGTGATGGTTTTCCCAAACGGGTCAATGCCCAGCTCAACAAGCCCTGCTTCATCAACCATCATTCTTGTACACTCCATAGCAAACTTTCTCCTTGCTGTCTTTGAAATGAGTGTAAGCCTTTTTGAACCCGAAGTCTTACATTTTCTCTTTCGTTCAATATTTTGGATAATGGTAGAAGAGGTGAGTAACGGGCCAGGGAATAAGGCAGCCGTAAGCACCTCCTCCTTTGCCGCTGGACTTTCCTCAGATAAACACCAGGTTGAAGGTCCAATCTGAATAATAGCTTTCGATACTTGATCCCACAGCTCTCTCCGCTTTACTGGCCCGAACAGCAAGAAATCATCCTCATCCCTTTTACGTTTCCTATAAGTCGATACCTCCATTCTGTCGAGGCCTGCAGCAAGAACGTTACACCAAGACTTGTTGAGGTTGTCGTCTGTAGAATCATGATTTGATTTCGAAATCTCATCTAAGCAGATAGCTAGCTTAGAGCCAGGAGATTTAAAATCTCTTTGTGCAGGAGCTAAGTTTGTGTTTGTCCAAAGATTAGCCGTATGCCAGCTTTGCTCCCCTACACCCAAAAGAGAAAAAGAAGGGTTGACTATGTTGCTGGATGAAAAAACCTTGCCTGCATCCTTAAACAAGACACCCCGTTGTCTCAGATTTTCGCTGGATTTGCCTTGGTTAGTGGGCCAAGGCATTTTGTCTTGTCCACTCTCAACTTTGTCGCTTAGTGCTTGCTTGGCTGCTCCAATGGTTCCGGTAGCCTTTGATGGGGGCGATCTCTGTCTACCCCCGTACACCGCTCGTAGCCAGGGTTCGTACTTACCAGTGAGTTTTACGATCACAATATTGTGTTTGCAGTCTCGTTCCACATGTCCTAAGCGTCCACATCGGAAGCAAAATTTCGATAATCTCTCGTATTTGAAAGCTACTTTCAACGGCGTATCTTTTTTCCGATTCAGCACTGTAACCCCCTCGTCCCGGTCTAGACGACTGACCGGTCTGAACGGGTTACACGGGGAAAACAAAAATGAAACTCGTTAGGGCCCACCTCGGTTAGCAGCCTTATTTTTTTCCTTTAATTATTATCTTGTCTAGAGGCATCTGTACATCCTATGCGAAACACGACAGCAGAAACACAACGAAAGGATACAAAGCATACGAAACAAGCAATTAAAACAGCCCATTTTACTCTTTTCAGCAGGCCGTATCGATACACTAGAAGGGCGTATCGATACGCCTTGACTAGGTCAACAGCCGACGTTCAACAGTAAACAATCGTATCGATACGCCAAAATCTCGTCAAAATCTCAGATTTCCAGAGAGGTTTTGGCGTGTCGATACACCCCCGTGTATTGGTACGCTAAGCCTAATCTGAGTCCCAAAGTGTAGGACCGTATCGATACGGCCCTTGGGCGTACTGATACGCCCTGCACTGCAAAACTCAGATTAGCAGCAAAACGCACTGAGACCCAACTCTAGATGCAATTTACGACTCGCCTAGCCACAAACAAACATCCATACAACATTTAACAACCATGGAACATCATACGAAGCAATTTAAACGAACAACGGAGCATTAACATCAAGGCATATATACTTAAGAGAAACTTGCATTCTAGACATACATATACTAGACCATCCATTCAAAGGAACAAACACTTACATAAACACTTTATATCAAAGTTTACATGCTGTTGAGTTGATCGAACACTTGCAAATGGCCAAGAGGGGGGTGAATTGGCAATTAAAAATTTTGGTGAAGAGAAAAATTGAAAATAAAAATGACACAAGGGGTTATAGTGGTTCAAGTTCTCCAAATGAACTCTACATCCACTACCTTAGCTCCCACTAAGGATTTTCAAACAATTTACTAATTGAATTCGTCCCCTTTTCTTGGATGAGGAGGAAACCTTACAATTTTGATTAAGCTTTATACCCAAAGCTTAATCCACTCAAATACAAAGAAAGGATTTTGGTAAACTCAAGTATTTCCTCTCAAAGGATATTTGTCTACCCAATTACAATTTGAACAAACCCAAACTCACAATACAATTTGACAATTTGAAAGACAAAGAGTTGAGTACAAGAATATGACTTTGAATAGCTCAAGGGTTTGGATTTTTTGCTTTGATGATGCTTGAATGTTCAATTCTTGTTGATGTAGCTTTTTGATGTGTCTTTTATACCTCTTCATTGATTTCTAGCCGTTTGGGTGGTTGGGGACTTAATTAGAGCCGTTGGAACCCTCTCTTACCACCATAAATGCACTTCAGCAGCTACCAGTATCGGTACGCGGGAAGGAGTATCGGTACCTGTCTCAGAAAAGAAAGAGCCGTTGTGTGCATTTAATACAGGGGTATCGATACGCACGTAAGCGTATCGATACTGCGTATCGAAACGGCAAGGGCCGTATCGATACTATTTTCTGAACTTAGCTCACTGTCCACAACCGTATCGGTACGGAATTTAGGCGTATCGATACGGGTCAACTAACTTTTAAAGATTGGTTACCAACCAACTGACACCAACGGTCATATTTTTAAACCGACTTATTTTAAAAAATTATAAAGCCCGTATCGATACGGGGTTAGCCGTATCGGTACCGTATTCAAACTCATTGAATTTTAACACAGGGACGTATCGATACTAGGGTTTGGGGTATCGATACGAAGGTTTGGCAGTGACCAAGTTTGGCAAAATGGTATTGATACGCTAGGTGCGGTATCGATACGCCTGGACGTTTTTAAATGGTTTTGCCTTGGAACACTTAGAAAATATTTTGAGTTTGAGTTTTATAAATCAGTTTCAAAGTGTTGGTGTTTTTTTAAACACTTATTAAGGGACTTAAAAACTAATTTTAAGTTTTACAAAATAATCCTCAATAATTTAATTATATCAAAATCAAACATAGGTTTTACAATCTCCCCCTTTTTGATATAACAAAACTAAAACTTAAATTTTTTGAAAAATCTTCATGAAGAACTCCCCCTTAATATAAGCTTGGTAACCTTTGAATTTAAATCAAAATATTTTAAAGTGTAAGCTAGTTTCTTCTCCCCCTTTTTGTTAGATCAAAAAATCTTTGAGACAATTAAGTGCATAAAGAAATCAAAGGTATAATAAGCAACATAGATATTTATTCATTAAAGCAACATACTTAAAATCCAAACAAAGGCAAAAATAGAAATCAAAGCATAGGTTTTAATCCTAAGACAAACTTAATCCTAAAAACATAAAGCATAGGTGCATAGTAATATAAAGTCCTAAATGATATGCATGACAAACAAGAGAAAAACGTCTAAGCATCGTCTTCGTCGTCTTCATCTTCTTCATCATCATCTCCCAAAGGCTCATTGGTGCGCATACTATTACGCCACTCATCATGGAAAGCGGCAATGGAGATATTCAAGGAATTTTGCCCACTTTCAAGAGATGTGAGGCGATTCTTAAAACCCGTCATCCTCGTGTCAAAAGTAGTTTCCATGGATGTGAGACGAGTATTCATGTCCGTACGTAATCCGGTGAATTGCTCATTAAGATAGGTCATGAGAGCATCCATATTGGGTTGTTGGACTTGAGGGGCTTGAGGAGCTTGAGCCGCTTGAGCCGCTTCATGCATTGCGGCAACTTCCGGTGGTAACTCGGCAAGACGTACCCATTCACCATTAACAAAAGAGAATTTTGCCCGAGCAAGGGAGTGCTCATCAATAGGATCGGTGAGTGGAGTTGCAATGTCATATGAGCAATCAATTCCCTTTTTAACAAAGAAATAGCTCAAAGCCGTACCGTATGTGAAGGAGGTGACATGAGGAGTGTGACGATGTTGAACGAGATAGACTATCTCCGCAAACATAAGACGAGCAAGATTTGGTCGTTTGGCTTCACGGAAACACCGAATCCAAAAGTCATCCACTTGACGGATGGTGGAATATTTTCCTCCGGAGGGGCGAAACCACCACGATACCATCAAATGTAGAATTCGGTCATGAGCATTGAGGGCGGTGACGGATCCACTTAGAACATGCCCCCCACGGTGCTCATCATCGAGGCCTTCATCATCCAACTTGAAAACCTCACAAATAGACTCGACATCAAGGGTTATTTTCTTTCCCATAAGATAGGAATTAATGGCAACAACTTCCCCATTTCGACTAACACATCTTGCATTAGCATAGAAAATCAAAACCAAGAGACGATAAAAAATACTGGGAATAGAGAGAAAATGGATGAAATTCCAACGATGAAGCAAGGGGAGGTATTCAAACTTGAAACGCTCCGAATTGAGAAAAGGGATGGATATTACCCTTTCGGCACGGATCTTGTAATTCTCATATTGACGAAAGTGATTGAGACCCGAATTGCTCTCAAAGGATTGCTCATAAATAGTCGAGTAGTTAGGACGAGCAATCACTCCAAGGTTGGAGGATTCACTGGCTTGATTAGCCCTTTGTCGCTTCCTCGATGGCTCTTTTGGTGCCATGATCTAAGAGAGAAATTAAGCAAGGGAGATTTCTTCAATTTGAGTAAAAATCAAGGTAAAGAGAAATTTTGACAAGAAAAAAAAATTTAGAGAAAAAAAAATTTAAACAAAGGCAGATTTAAAACAACAAAAAAAAGAGAAAGGTGATTACCTTGATAGAAACTTGAAGAGTTGAAGAAAACTTGCACAAAGATGAGAAAGAGAGCACAAAGCCTTGCTTGATTTGAAAAACTCTTTTAGGTTTGAGTTGAGATGTGAAAAATATGAAGGAGGAAGTGCCTTTTTATAGGCAAAAACGGCTAGGGTTAATTAGGTTTTGAAAAGTTTGAATTTAGGTAAAAGTTGAACTCATTAAAAGCTAATTAAAGCCATCAGCGCAGTCGGGTATCGATACGCCCGATGGAGTATCGATACGGGGGTAAAGATGTCTTTTTGCAAATATGCCCGTTGGAACAGTCGTATCGAAACGGAGGGGTCCGTATCGAAACGACCTGTATCGATACGGGATGGACCGTATCGATACGCGTGAAGCGTAAGGAATTCTGGGAAACGAAATAAAGAACAGGTATCGATACGCGTATACCCGTATCGATACTGCAAGCCCAGAAATGCATATTTGGTACAAAGAACAACCAAAGGCTCGAACCTAATCTCTCCTATGAGTATGCAAATGATGTATGAGCAGTTCTAAACATATTTTGACAGAAACATACTCCCCCTAACTATAGGCATGGAAGAAATTTGGAGTCTAAGCATACAAACATGACATTTCACAAGATCAAGCATATTTAAGCACAAAAGAGGTCCTAAAAGGTCAAGATAGGCTAGCTAGACCTAACTCTCTCCTAAGGGACCAAAAACGCTCTTTGTCTAAGGGTTTTGTAAAAATGTCCGCTAATTGATTCAAGGTGTCTACATACTCTATAACCACATCTTCCTTAAGGACATGATCTCTAATGAAATGATGCCTTATTTCTATATGTTTGGTTCTAGAGTGTTGGATGGGATTTTTAGTTAAGCATATTGCACTAGTGTTGTCACATTTTAGGGGTATGGTTCCAACTTTAATTCCATAATCTAAGAGTTGTTGCTTCATCCAAAGGACTTGAGCACAACAACTCCCTAAGGATATGTACTCGGCTTCGGTGGTAGATAAGGCTACACTATTTTGTTTCTTAGAGAACCAAGATATGAGCATACTACCTAAGAATTGGCAAGTTCCCGAAGTACTTTTCCTATCAATTTTGCAACCCCCATAATCCGCATCCGAGTAAGCATGAAGGTTGAAGGTAGAGTCTCTAGGATACCAAAGACCTAAACAAGGAGTGTCTCTAAGATACCTAAAGATTCTCTTAACGGCTATAAGGTGAGACTCTCTAGGACTAGCTTGAAACCTAGCACACAAGCAAACACTAAACAAGATATCCGGTCTACTTGCGGTAAGGTAAAGCAAAGATCTAATCATCGAACGATAAAGCTTAGAGTCAACACACTTACCTCCTTCATCTTTGTCAAGCTTTGTAGATGAGCTCATAGGAGTGGCTTGAGGCTTTGCATTCTCCAAGCCAAACTTCTTGAGCATATCCTTTATGTATTTTGCTTGGTTGATGAAGGTGCCATCCTTCTTTTGCTTGATTTGGAGTCCCAAAAAGAATGAGAGCTCCCCCATCATGCTCATCTCAAATTCACCTTGCATTAGCTTAGAAAACTCCTTACAATAACACTCATTAGTAGAACCAAAAATGATATCATCAACATAAATTTGAACTACTAAGATGTCATTGTTATATCTTTTTATGAAGAGTGTTGTATCCACCTTTCCTTTTTCAAAACCCTTTTCAATTAAGAAATTTGAAAGTCTCTCATACCAAGCCCTAGGAGCTTGTTTTAAACCATAGAGAGCTTTTGTAAGTTTGAACACATGGTTTGGAAATTTTGAATCCTCAAAACCCGGTGGTTGTTCCACATACACTTCTTCATTTATAAAACCATTTAAAAATGCGCTTTTAACATCCATTTGAAAAAGCTTGAAATTATGATAACATGCATATGCAAGCAACATCCTAATGGCTTCCATTCTAGCTACGGGTGCATAGGTCTCATCAAAATCAATTCCCTCTTCTTGTGTATAGCCTTGAGCAACAAGCCTAGCCTTGTTTCTCACTATATTACCACTTTCATCTAATTTGTTCCTAAAAACCCATTTTGTACCTATAGTAGATTGATTATTAGGCCTTTCAACTAATGTCCAAACTCTACTTCTCTCAAATTGATTTAATTCCTCTTGCATGGCCAAAATCCAAAAATCATCTTTTAAAGCTTCTTTAATATTTTTAGGCTCAGTGCATGAAAGAAATGCAACATGATTCATTAATTTGAGAGAGGATCTAGTAGTTACCCCCTTGGATGGATCACCCAAGATTTCACCACCTTTGACATAGTTTAACTCCCTTGGGTAAGACACCTCCTTTTCCTCAAGAGTCAAGTCTTTCAAGGCTTCAAGAGGTGGATCTTGTGAATCCTCTTCTTTGGTTGGAATCTCATCCACCTTTGACGTTTGTCCTCCATCAATGGCATCAATGATTCCTACATCATCATCATCACAAGATTCCTTCCTCGGAAGGAGGTTATCATCGAAAACAACATGTATTGACTCTTCAACAACTAGAGTTCTTTTATTAAATACACGATAGGCTTTAGAATTTAAAGAATACCCTAAGAAAATAGCTTCATCACTTTTAGCATCAAATTTACCTAAGTTTTCTTTACCATTATTTAAAACAAAACACTTGCAACCAAAAGGGTGAAAATAGCTAATGTTAGGCTTCTTAGATTTTAAAATCTCATAAGGTGTTTTATTCAAAATTGGCCTAATCATTACTCGATTTATGATATAGCAAGCGGTATTTGTGGCTTCCGCCCAAAAATATTTAGGTAAATTATTTTCACAAAGCATGGTTCTAGCCATTTCTTCTAAAGTTCGATTTTTCCTCTCAACTACCCCATTTTGTTGAGGAGTGCGAGGTGCGGAAAAATTGTGGCTAATCCCATTTTCATTTAAAAACTCATCAAAACCTAGATTTTGAAATTCGGTTCCATGATCACTTCTAATGTGAGAAATTTTAAGTTCAAGATCATTTTGAGTTATTTTAGAAAATGTGATGAATTTTTCTAAAGCCTCATCCTTTGTACTTAAGAATAGAACCCAAGTATACCTAGAATAGTCATCTACAAGCACAAAAGCATATGATTTTCCACCCAAACTCATTGTTCTAATTGGCCCAAAAAGATCCATATGAATCAATTGTAAACATCTACTAGTAGAGACATCATTTATGGATTTAAAAGAACTTTTATGTTGTTTACCCTTTGAACATGCATCACAAATTTTATCATTTGAAAATTTAAGTTTGGGTAAACCTCTAACTAGATTAAGGAAAATTAATTTCTCTAAGACACTCATGCTAGCATGTCCTAATTTTCTATGCCAAAGCCATGAGTCATGTTCATCATGTGCAACTAAGCATGTATGGGATGAATGAATGTCATCTAAATGCACCATGTATATGTTTCCTATGCGATGACCTATGAGCATTATTTGATTTGTTTTAATGTTTACAATTTTGCAACCACTTTTATCAAATAAAACATTAAAACCCCTATCACATAATTGATTAATGCTCAACAAATTATGTTTAAGACCGTTGACATACAAAACATTTTCAATGTAAATAGAGGAGTGATTACCAATGGAGCCTATTCCTTCAATGTGTCCTTTGGAGTTGTCACCAAAAGTTACTACTCCACCACTCTTAGGCTTTAGTTCCACAAATCTACTCTTGTCACCGGTCATGTGTCTTGAGCATCCACTATCAAGGTACTAAGAATTTTTGCTTGAAGCTTTAGCCTTGTAGCAATGCTCCCCCTACAAACAAAGAAATTAGGTCTTGGTTTTTGGTACCCAAATCATTTTGGGTCCATGAGAGTTAGCCTTCAACAATTTGGTTCCCTTAGGAATCCAAGAAGCAATAGCATTCAAATCATTAGAAATAATGAGTTCTTTAGGAACTCAAACACTCCTAACTCTATGACCTCTAGCTTGCTTATAAAAATTTCTTTGTTTAGGTACAAAATGTTTTCTTTTTACATATTGGGATTTAGAGTGATTTCCTTTTTCAAAATTATTTTTCCCAATAGCAATAGATGTTTTAAGACTATCCACTTCCTTTGTGTGATAATCTTGAAAATCGGAAAGAAGTTTTTCAAGTTCAAGATTTTTAGTTTTAAGATCATTTGAAAGATTAACTAGAAACAAAACCTTCTTTTCCAATTCGGAGTTAGTTTTTGAAAATGTCTCATTTTGATTTTTTAAATCGGAAATTGTTTTCTTGTTTTTCAAAATGGACTCTTTGTATTTTCCTACCAACTCATCATACACTTCTTGCAATTCATCATAAGCATCTTGAAGTTCCTCAATAGAAAAATCGAAATTTGATGAGTTAGAGTTTACCTTTGGTTCATCATCGATGGCCATGAGACATAAGTTGGCCACTTCCTCCTCTTCTTCGGAAGACTCATCGTCACTCCAAGTGGCAATTTGTGCTTTGATCTTGTTCTTCTTCCCAAAGCTTTTCTTTTTCACTTGAGGACACTCGGAACGAATGTGACCCGGTTTCTTGCATTCATAGCAAGTGATTTGGTCCTTCTCCTCTTCCTTGCTTTTACTCTTGAAGTCTCCTTTTCTAATGAATTTTCTTCCTCGATTTGACTTCATAAACCGAGTAAAGCGTTTGGCCAACATAGCCATCTCCTCATCTTCATCCTCACTAGAATCGCTTTCTTGTTGTAAGGCCTTTAGTGCGATTCCAACTTTCTTCTTCTCAACTTCCTTCTTCTCCACTATCTTCTTCTCTTGTTCTCTTCCCTTCCTCATAATCTCATGTGTGAGTAGAGATCCAACAAGAGCATCTAGCTTGAGAGTCTTCAAATCTCTAGCTTCAATAATGGCCGTTCTCTTGCCATCCCATGACTCCGGAAGAGAATACAACAACTTTCTCACTAGCTTGTCTTCGGGAATGATTTCACCGAAACCCTTCAACCCGTTGACAATAACCGAGAACCGATCAAACATCTTGGAGACACTTTCTTCGGGATCCATCTTGAAGTTCTCATAGCTTAGATTGAGTAGCCCAATTTTTGTCTCCTTGACATCACTAGTTCCCTCATATGTTGTCTCGAGGGTGTCCCAAACCTCCTTGGCATTTTCGATTGAAGACACCTTGGAGTAGATATCCGGACCAAGTGCACAAAATATAACATGAAGAGCTTTGTCATTGACTTGCATCCTTCTTCTTTCATCATCGGTCATTTCGGCTTTGATCTTTGGGATGAGCCTTTCTCCATCTCTCCTCATGGGAATGTATGGACCTTCTTCAACCACATCCCACACCATATAGTCGGTAGACTTAATGAAGAGCCTCATCCTATTCTTCCAATAAGGATAGTTATCCCCATTGAAGAATGGTGGCTTGGTGGTGGATTGGGACTCATAGTTGGAGGTGGATGCCATTGCTTGACTTGTTGTTGATCAAACTCTCCAAGAATCGACTCAAGAGGGTTGTAATCCTTCCAATGAGTGTAGCTCTGATACCAATTGTTGAGTTGGTCGAACACTTGCAAATGGCCAAGAGGGGGGTGAATTGGCAATTAAAAATTTTGGTGAAGAGAAAAATTGAAAATAAAAATGACACAAGGGGTTATAGTGGTTCAAGTTCTCCAAATGAACTCTACATCCACTACCTTAGCTCCCACTAAGGATTTTCAAACAATTCACTAATTGAATTCGTCCCCTTTTCTTGGATGAGGAGGAAACCTTACAATTTCGATTAAGCTTTATACCCAAAGCTTAATCCACTCAAATACAAAGAAAGGATTTTGGTAAACTCAAGTATTTCCTCTCAAAGGATATTTGTCTACCCAATTACAATTTGAACAAACCCAAACTCACAATACAATTTGACAATTTGAAAGACAAAGAGTTGAGTACAAGAATATGACTTTGAATAGCTCAAGGGTTTGGATTTTGTGCTTTGATGATGCTTGAATGTTCAATTCTTGTTGCTGTAGCTTTTTGATGTGTCTTTTATACCTCTTCATTGATTTCTAGCCGTTTGGGTGGTTGGGGACTTAATTAGAGCCGTTGGAACCCTCTTTTACCACCATAAATGCACTTCAGCAGCTACCAGTATCGGTACGCGGGAAGGAGTATCGGTACCTGTCTCAGAAAAGAAAGAGTCGTTGTGTGCATTTAATACAAGGGTATCGATACGCACGTAAGCGTATCGGTACTGCGTATCGAAACGGCAAGGGCCGTATCAATACTATTTTCTGAACTTAGCTCACTGTCCACAACCGTATCGGTACGGAATTTAGGCGTATCTATACGGGTCAACTAACTTTTAAAGATTGGTTACCAACCAACTGACACCAACGGTCATATTTTTAAACCGACTTATTTTAAAAAATTATAAAGCCCGTATCGATACGGGGTTAGCCGTATCGGTACCGTATTCAAACTCATTGAATTTTAACACAGGGACGTATCGATACTAGGGTTTGGGGTATCGATACGAAGGTTTGGCAGTGACCAAGTTTGGCAAAATGGTATCGATACGCTAGGTGCGGTATCGATACGCCTGGACGTTTTTGAATGGTTTTGCCTTGGAACACTTAGAAAATATTTTGAGTTTGAGTTTTATAAATCAGTTTCAAAGTGTTGGTGTTTTTTTAAACACTTATTAAGGGACTTAAAAACTAATTTTAAGTTTTACAAAATAATCCTCAATAATTTAATTATATCAAAATCAAACATAGGTTTTACACATGCCTTAAAACATAACACACAAGCAAACGTGGAACATGGTCATAAGCCTTTAAACACAAGCATTTAGGCAACAACGTAACATGGTTTACAAATACATTAACACATGCATTAGCAACATAAAGCCAACATAAAGGAGTCTAGATACATGCTCCTAAAACACGTAGCATTTCCCATCGCTAAACTACTACATTATTTAATAAATCATACTTGAGCAAACCACCACACGCTTGGACGCCCCTTTCTTGCTCCTTGCTAACTCCAAGCTAATAATTTGCATTGTCGGAAAAAGGAGAGCGTAAACATAAAGCTTAATGAGCGGAGCTCAAAAACATAACAACGACAATGCAGGGTTTAAAGCTTTCTTTAAAATAAAGGCCAACACATACAATCCATCCAACGACATAATCCTCTTACTAACATACAAGTTCAACCACATGTCAACAATATAGATATTTATCATAGCATCACACTTCATGGTATGCATAAAGGCATAATCCTAGATTTAAAGCAAAACCATTAAGAGGGAATGATATAGTGAGACACAAACATGAACAATACATGGTATGCACAAGCATAACCAAAACACACACGGTGGGACCACACATCACCGCTTGACTAGTAGTTTTCCCATGGGACCACACATCACCGTACTTCCCTACTAGTCACTACTGGTGGGACCACACATCACCGTAGTCTTATACTAGTCACTACCGGTGGGACCACACATCACCGTAGTAACGACAACCATCACGTGAGGTTCGACACCAACCATGCAACACGATATACCAATCACCATCATGCGACATGAACACACTATATCATGCACGACTAAAACAACTTGTAACAAAATTCACAATTATGCACAAGCTTACTACTTACGATCTTACCAACCGCAATTGATCTTACTTACCATTTCCGTGCACAACCTGCACCAACTTACATATATTTTACAAGGCATATCAACCACACCATTGATTTTATCATGCATGATCAACAACATAATAACAAACAACATGCCTACTTCCAAAGTATTGGAATTTCATGCATAACAAATTATCACCACAAGTAATGAAAAACAACGGTAAAAAAAGGAATTTAAAGAGGCGATACACATCAACTTACTCTTGAGTTTAGATTGATCTTTCAAGCTCAATCCAAACTCTTTCAAAACCATCTTTGAACCAAAACGTTGCTTAAAAAATTTCCACTCACCATTCACACACCAATGCAAACCACAAAGTCGTTTCAAGCTTACAACTTCCCGGGACCACGTCCGAACCACCCAAGGCCAAATCCGTTGTTTCTAACCAATCAAAAACAATGTATTAACCTCTTAATCAACCACAAATTTACTGTTACACATCAGCTCTCAATTCCCTAATATTTTCTCAACAATTCAAAGCCGAAATCCTCTAAAATAATCCCATTTTCGTACTCTAGCAAAACTCAGTCATTACCTCTCAATTTAAACACTTAAAACACTTCAAAACAAGTCCAAAACATCACCCAAAGGCTGTACAACCATCAACTCTTCATTTCCCCACATAAACACCTTAAAAACTCCCATTTTCCACTCCTAAAAATCACCTATAGCAGTAGCTTCAGGAATCCAATTAAACCACACTTCACCACTTAAAAACCATCAAATAACATCTAAAAACACCTACTCAAGGTCATTATAACATCAGCCCAATAATTTTTCACAAAACCACTCCAAAAACACAAATTTTGACACTTTAAATATACCCTTAAAAACCCATTTCAAGATTCTTTATAAAAACCAACCAAATTGAGATATAATGTTCCTTAGGGCAAGGTTAGTTCAAAACTCAACTCTATTAATCAGAAACAACCCAAGAAGCCATTAAAGTTTCATGCTTTTCTTCAAACTTTGAAAACTTCAAAAACTCAAAAAGAGGATTTCTATGAAAACTAAAGCTATGGAAATGTTGGAAATCATGAGGATAATTCAAAAATGCAATTACCTCGAAGAGAGCCCTTGAATTGATGAAGAGATTTGATGAAATAGTGCTTTAGGGGATAATAGGGGTTTTAACGTGAAATAAAACCAAAGGAAGAAGAAGATGAATATCAATTGCTAAAAAGCCCCCTTTTTCACAATTTAATTTTCTTCATTTTGAAATTATCAAAATGCCATTAATGAACTCAAACCCTTTTAATTTAAACCAAGGCCTAATTAAATTTTAAAACGAACCCACGTCTCGAACTGACCCGAGTAACATCCGACCCCTAAACCCGGGGCGTTACAAGCACGAACCCCGTCTTGAGGGGATCCTCCACCCCCATTGCTACTCTGATTCTTACAGTGCCTTGCCAAACTGCATTATCGTTAGTATCCAACGAGGAGCCAAAGTAAACTAGTAAGAGATTACCGATCTTTTTAACGTTGTCCTTTGTGATTAGCCCGATAGAGAGGTTGTGAACCTGCACCCAAAAATCCTCCAGCGAGAAATCAATCTCCTCGAGCGCCTTATCTGGTTGCCACTCCTTCAGCACCAGGAGGGAGTCTTGCACTGCCCAGGGTTTATAGCCGAGGATCTGATGTCTGTCATCCGTCGACTTGAAGATGAACAGGAAGAAAATTCTCTCTAGGTAGTGACATTCCAGGCCTTCACATATTCAGGCTTTCCTAAGAATTGTTGTGATTGTTAGTAACTTGATAGGAGATGGAGACATAAGCTTTCCCAGCAGGGAGAAATTCTTCAGAGTGAAGTTAACCTCGTTGTCCCCATTCAGCTCCAGTTCATCAATGTAGTCTTGGTTCAGAGGTTCTAGGTCAAAAAGGTTGGTGGAAAAGTCGTTGTTAACGACCTCTATGCTAAGGGATTGGTGGTTGTGCGTCATTGATGAGGGGTAAAAGTGAGCCAAACACCAAGTAGAGATAAGGGTAGTAAATGAGAGGGTTGGTGCAGGGATGAAAAAACGAAGATGCGAGGAAGCTGACGGAGAGCGGGGAGAAAAAAATAGAAAAAAAAACTAGCGTTAGCAGGGCCTGTAAGCCACCTCCACGATCAAGAGGCAACACACCAAACGACCAAGCTTTCAACCTTTGGAGTCAACTGAAAGCAAAGGTGCAGAAAGGAGGAAAACAATTTGAAAGGGAGCGAGAGCTTGCTTTTTGGTTCTTCACGGTGGTTGTATAGAGAAGACACATGGTTTTTAATATACATAATAAAGGACGAGTTTGTCCTCCTACCCACATTAAAATTAATACGGGCAGAAAACTCGTTGGAAACACGAGTTCCGCTCTGTGTAGCAAATGTCGTAGTTTACTAAATATTTTTTAACATACTTTATATCTCTAATATTATATTTTAATTACATTATTTTCTTAAAAAGCGTCTTAAATTTTATAAAACTTACAAAAATTAAAATACGAATTAACTATTTAGAGGCCCTGCCCCCTTTGTAATTTGGTACCGTCTCTCTGAGCTAGGGATTTAGTAGTGTACACATATCTTATAAACGAAACGATTGATGTTAGTTTTGATGTTGATTTTTTAAATTTTAATAAATAAATAAATAAAAATATATGTCCTTTTTAATTTTTATTTCGAAAGTGAACTATTATTTGCAAATAATAGTTAATAAATATAAGATTGTCTTTTTTAAATAATGGGATAACAAATCATGAGAAATTATCATGCCACTTCAAATGTTTCTTAATTTTGGAATTTTCTGTTTTGCATTTAATTCGTTATCTATATAATCACGAGTTTGGATGAACATTTTAACAATTCAAAATCTTTATTTTCTTATTATATCACGTAATTTTCATTAGAATTCATTATTATTGTAATAAAAAGAATAAATTCTTATTTAAGATTAAGTTTATGTTTTTTATTTAATTTTATATCCTATTATTTGATTAAAATAGGGTAATACCAGATTTTGTTCAATTTAATCTTTAACTATATGTTTATATTAAGTTTGGTTAATAATACCAAATCATCTATTTTTCATGTATTTTAGTGTGCTCTAATTAAGTTTTACGACAAATCTCATCTAATTAATTATATAACATATAAAACTATGTTTGATTAGTGATGACAGTGGGGCGGGTTTTCGGCCGTCCTAACTCTTATCCAAAATTTAAAAGTTTTGAAATCAATTGCGATTCACTATGAGTTTAATATATTTTATATCCAACTTGACTCGACCCCAGGGATGGACGCCCTAAAATTTTGAAAATCATATATGATTTAGAAAAATTTTAGAATTTTTCTATGTATTTTCTATTAAAAAATCTATTTTTGTCCCCCTAAACTTTTATAAGTTCGCCCCCCTAGAAATTTATAGGTTCGCCCCCCTAACCTAAAGTCTTGGGTCCGTCCCTGCTCGATCCGACCATGAAATTTTAACAAAAAAAGAAATAAACCAATTGCAACCTGAAAAAAATCAATAAAAATATTAAATATAACATATAAAAAGATAATAAATATATATAAATATATCGAGACGGGACGGAACGAGAATTTTTATCCTAAACTGAACTCGACCTGACCTATCGCGACTCAATTCTTTCCGGAACTTGCCCCGACCCACCTCAAACACAAAATTAAAAAAAAAACTCTGGATAGGGAGCATCGAATTGGGTCAAACTCAGATAATTTTACCATCTTATGATTTGATGCATGCGATTAAAAGTAATTTTTTTATTTATTTTTTATATACAATATTTAAATTATTTAAGTTTTTTTAATATACTAGTGTGATGCAATGGTAGCATCTGTTTAACTTTCTAAGTCTTTTCAAAAACGACACACACAACATGCATTATTGATGCTCGAACCCGAGTCCCAAATGATGATGAACATCTACTTTTGCCAACAAGAACGGAAATGAACAATTATTTAAGTCTTTTTAAACCCTAAGTCGAAGGATACTGCAATTTAACTGTACTCAGCATCACGTGTTCTTTAATATTGCAACAACAATAACACTAATCAAATTAAGATTTAATTAAAATGAAAAAGAATAAGTAGAAGAGAATTTTTTTTTTTTGAATATTAGAAGAGAAATAATTAGGCCATGGGCTACGAACTTTTAATATAAACATTACTTATTTTTTAAATAAATTCTCCACAGGTTTCATGGGCTTATATGATCAAAGCCCAAATCCATTTGTTCTATTTTTTTGGATTCTCGTTTCACCACGGAAAATAGGCTTTGCTCTCTCCTTTGCCGACCGCCGTCAGTTCCTCTTTGTTCCGCCGCCGTCTTTCTGGTTCTCAGGCACTGCCATTGTATACCTCACTCATTTGTAGCTGATTCCACCTCCAGGTTCGGTTGTTCTCTCTTTCTTTTTAAATCTAATATGTATTTCTTTTGCTTCTGTTTTTCTTGGAACTTGTTTAAAATTCTTTTTTTTTTATTTTTAGATTCTCGAATTTGAGTTTTAAAAAAAAGTGAGTGTTGGGTTTAGGGGTGTGCAAAACCGGGTTCGGTTAACCATTAGCACATTATTTCGGTTAACCGATAAGTTCGGGTCACCAAATTCTCGACCCTAAACCGTATCCATTCAATCGGTTAACCGTTTAGTCGGTTAACCGAAAAAATCGGTTCGGTTCGGTTTGGGTAACGGTTTTTTATTTTGTTTATTAAAAATATAAATTTTAATAATATGTTAGAAAAAAATACATACTTTTTAAAAACGACACATGATATTATTATCTTTTCTAATACTAGCAAGTTAAACACTTAAACTTGATAAAATAAAATTATAGTTCTACTTTTGGGGAATGAGAAAATAAAATAAAATTTAATATAAAATAATAAAATAACATATATTATAATAGTATATACTATATAATCGGTCGGTTCGGTTACCCAGTTTATCCCAAAACCGTAAACCGTAACCGAACCAGTTTCTTTTAAAAAAAATAAAAACCCGAACCGAAACCGAATTTTTCGGTTCAGTTAACCTATTTTTCGGTTCGATTTTTTCGGGTTTCGAAATCGATTTCGATTTTTCGGTTTTTTTGCACACCCCTAGTTGGGTTTTAGTTTAAGTTAAATTTTATTAATAAAATTCGGGAATCTAAAATCCAAAATACATTAATGATTAAAATAAGAAAAAAATAACATTTACATTGCCGATGATTTTGTATAAAATAATAGTTTTGTTATCAAAATAGAAAACTAAAATTAATTTAGTGACCAATGATGTTATTTACCCTAAAATTTACCCCCTCGGTAAGGGGAAACGTCAGTGTTTTCCGCCAAGATTTACAAAATACTCCAAACTTCCTTTTTAAGATTTTCCAAACTTCCTTTTTAACATTTTTCTTAAAAAAATTAATATATTGTGAAGTATTTTCGTATAAAAGAATATGAAGACAGATTTAATCCCAGCCGTTGGATTGTCTGACTTTATATTTTGCAAACTGTTTTATCGACAGCCGAACACAGATGACAAAATCCAAAAAGAAAAAAAGGAAAGAACTCTGGCAATACATATTTTCCGCCAAAACTTTTCCATGAGTTTTCACTCTTTTCGAAGAATCCCTACTTTCACTTTCTTCATTTCCTTTCTATAATATCTTCAAAACCCAGAAAAAGTGAGAAAAAGAAACCCTATCTTTATCTCTCCTTCACCATATTAACTTTTTTCCCAGCATCCAAACACAGCTTTTCTTTATCTTCCCTTGAAAATTTTCCCAGGTCTCTTTTCTTGGTCTTAGTTCTTTCTCTCTTTCTTAATCAGTTTTATACTTGTTTCATGTTATTGGGTACTTTCTGTTTGTTTGGTTGAAGGTATAAAAATAATGGAAATGTTGAATTGAACATTACACTGAGAGTCAGTAGTACAGTAATTCTATTCTCTTGTTTATGTTTGCCTTACGTGTTATGTTTTGTTGAATTTGAAAGATTGGATATTTCTTTTGATGCGGTGAGTGATGACTGCTTGAGAAAATTTGTGGTTCTAATAAGCTTACAATTTGAAAGTTCTGCTTTATATTACAATTCGAAAGTGATGTTTGCAAAGGCATTTGGCTTGATTCAGCTTAATGAAAATTGTGGGTACTTTTAGTGCATAATCAGGGAACCTTCAATGGCATAATTCATAAAATTCTGTCTCTTTTTAATAGAAATTCATGTGAAGGTTATATGGTCGATAGTAAGTCTAACCATTGGTTTATATTATGTTTCAGAGACTTTGAAGCTGTATTTATTCGATTACAATGGCTTCTTCAACACTATTTTCCATGTGCTCTTTGAAAAGGGAGTCCTTTGATATAAAGGCTATAAATTCGAATAAAGAGTTCAAGTTTAATGCTTCGAATCTCCTGAATAGACTACCTGTCAAAGCCATGTTATCATATGACTTTATGAATTCAAGACTGCTAACTGATGAAAACTCATTGAAATGCGGACAAAGTCAAAGGCTTTTGAGGAATCGGATTCAATGTCATGCTGTGGAAGTTGAAGAGGTGCCTGTGTATACAATGGGGAAGAAGTTTCAACTTGATGATGTGATTGAAGCTCAACAATTTGATAGAGAAACTCTAAGTGCTATATTTGAAGTAGCAAAAAAGATGGAGAATATAGAAAAGAAATCACCTGGGAGTCAAATTCTCAAAGGTTACCTAATGGCCACCCTTTTTTATGAGCCCTCAACCAGAACTAGGCTCTCATTTGAGTCGGCCATGAAACGGCTAGGTGGCGAAGTTCTAACAACTGAAAATGCTAGAGAATTTTCTTCAGCAGCTAAAGGAGAGACCCTTGAAGGCAAATTCTTTTTACTTATTTGGTTAATGTTCTTTGAAGTTGTTCAATTCCGGTGATTTTTGTAACCAAGTAATTTGTTTTGTAGATACTATAAGAACTGTTGAAGGGTACTCTGATATAATCGTGATGCGGCACTTTGAAAGCGGTGCTGCTAAACGAGCAGCAACTACAGCAGGCATTCCTATCATCAATGCCGGTGATGGTCCCGGTCAACATCCAACCCAGGTAACCTATAATCGAGTATCTCGCTAATTTTCATTGAACCCTGTAGGCAGTCGCAAACAATATCATCAGTATGCAAGAATTCTAAAATGAAAAACATATGTGATGAAGAAAAACCAACAATCTTTATTGTGTAATTTCTGTAATGTGGGATATGGTTTGTCTTCACCATTATCTCTTTTGTCGCTTCTAAGGTCGTTAACTACTTGGTACATCCAAGTTTTGTTTCTTAGTATAAATAATTGGCATCCTATGTTACCTGAACTCGAGGATGAAGGTCAGGTACAAACAAGTATTTATTATTAGTATGTTTAATATTTTCCTTATATTTGAACTGTTTGAGTTCAGAAGATTGTTTCTTTTTTGATGTTGTTTAGGCCCTTTTGGATGTCTACACCATAGAAAGAGAGATAGGAAAATTGGATGGTATCAGAGTTGGGCTTGTCGGAGATCTTGCCAATGGGAGAACAGTTCGTTCTCTTGCATACTTGCTCGCAAAGTACCAAGATGTGAAGATCTACTTTGTCTCCCCCGACGTTGTTAAGATGAAGGTTTGCTTTTAACAAACTCTACTTACAAGAATTACATAACCCGTATTTATGCTCAACTTTCACAGTTGGACTTCCAATAGATTGTCGAATTAACCTGTATTTGTTCTTTTCGCTTCTTTTTCTTCTTTTGCAGGATGACATTAAAGATTATTTGACATCAATGGGCGTCAAGTGGGAAGAAAGCGCTGATTTAATGGAAGTGGCCGCTAAGTGTGACGTGGTGTATCAAACGCGTATTCAGAGAGAACGGTTCGGAGAAAGAAATGATCTTTACGAAGAAGCTCGAGGCAAGTATATAGTTGACAAGGATGTGTTAAAGGTGATGCAGAAGCATGCTGTGGTCATGCACCCTCTCCCGAGGCTTGACGAGATCACTGTCGAGGTCGATGCTGACCCGAGGGCTGCCTATTTTAGACAAGCAAAGAATGGTCTTTATATAAGGATGGCTCTTCTAAAACTGTTGCTTGTTGGATGGTAGGGGAAGGGTGGTTTCTCTGTTTTCAGAAAACCTGAAGGTCATTTATTTGCATCTAGGAAGAACATTTGAACAAAGAGCTCAAAACCATTTTTAATATTTCCTATATGTTCTGTTGGTTTGGATTCACCTACTTGGATTGGAAGTCAAGTTTTAATCATCTTTTTTAAAGATGTGAAATTTAATAAGCATGGACTTCGACTTTTTGCGTCGAATGTGTTTATATTATTTTTTGTTTTAATTTGTATGTCTTTTATAGTATTATAAATGTGTGTATTTTTTTATACATAATTTGTCTTTATAATACTATCTGCACCAGATTGAAACACTATCAAAATCAGGAGTCATTATTTTGTTAAAAAGAACACCAAGTCTCCGACACAGCAAAATAAAGCTTTAAAAACCAAACCAAACTCACAAAACAGGGCATTGAAATTCTTAAGACAAACTAAACCAATCATGTTACAACTCATACTTAATACATGGGAAAATTTGGATCAACATCATTAGCCCAAGACTCCAGCCCTCCGACAATATCCTTGGCTAAATCGAATCCCATGTTACGGAGGCATTCGACAGCCCTTTGAGAATCATTACCTCTTCTGCATATTACATACAGGTTAGCTCCTGATCCGGTGCCCTCCTCTTGCTCTTTAAGTGCGGAAGAAATCTCAGGCAACCGAGCCTCCATGCTTGTCAGTGGAATGTTCAATGACTTGGGGAGAGAAACTATCTTGTAGTGGTGTTCCGGCCGCACGTCCACTAAAACGTGTGGTTCCCCACTTACGACCCTCTCTTTGTACTCCTTACTGGTTATTCTAGAATCAGGGGCAAGTAGTTTCAGCTTTGGCGGAGACTGCATGCATCAAGAGGCAAACATATTCAGTATATGGTTAATTAGGATACAATGGGGCATGGTGTATTCGTGTCACTCAAATGTTCATTTTGCAAGTGAATTGATTATGTTCACATACAAAACAAAAAAACTAAGCCCGAAAATAAATGACAAATAAAATGCAGCCTGTAGAGTGATTTACCCTTTCTGAACGTCAACCGGCAAATTACGTGATTAAGAACATGGACAGCAGCAAAGGAAACTTACAGTTGACAATGGTGATTGAGTGAACTTCGCGTAATCAAAATCTTTGAAATGCTGTTGGTTAAATGTTGTATTTTCTCCACAAACTTCGCATTGCAATGACCTGCCTCTTATTTTGACCTAAGCAATAAGCAACTCACTATTAGAAAAGTATATGTATATATCCGGTATTACTATTTTAAGGTACAAGTTTACACCAAAAGAGCAAAGAATGGGTGGATAAGGGACCATACAATACGAATTCGAGCTGACAAAGCATCAAAAAGAAGCATCCGCCCAGAAAGCGGTTCACCAACATCACTTGCTATTTTAATGGCTTCTAGAGCTTGAAGACAGCCAATAATTCCAGGAACTGAAAAGAAATGTAGATCAATAAGCATTGTAAGCAAAAAATATGAAAACTACTGAAGGTTCTTCGGACTCTATGTTCATGAGGTAAAATGCAGATTAATGGATCGCAAAATGGAAACAATATTTTGACATACCAACTCCAAGAACGCCACTATCCGAGCATCTTTGACAAGCAGTTGCAGGAGGTGGCGTTGGAAATAGGCATCGATAGCACGGACCTCCTTTGTAATTGTATACTGTCAACTATAAAATAAACCAACCATGCAACATGGATTTGAAGCTTGACCAAGATGTTTTAAACACACTTAAAAGGAAGCTAATTCATATACTACTCCATGAAATAGAGAATATGGCTTGTATAGCATACCTGCCCTTCCAAACCTAGTGCAGCACCCGATACTAGAGGCTGCAGGTAAACAAGGAAACAATCAGTATCGGAGTCAGCAAGCACATATGCATATTTGGACATGATTATGCATATATGACCCTCCAAATACATGGAGAACTTGAAAAAAATCAATATACTAATATCCGAAACCCGATCCAAGTTAGATAGGTATTAACAAGCTTGCAAATTGAGGATATATTTCTTTAGCACTAAAATATTTTCATATACTAAGGAGATGGCACTGCCATAGGTACCTTTCCCAACACAACACAGCAATCACTGATCATGTAACGACTGGGAGCATTGTCTGTTGCGTCTACTACTATGTCGTATCTAACAAATGTCCGTGGTCACAGAAATCATACCTCACATGAATAATCGAACTAGCAATGAAGAATAACATTTCTATGCATCAAAAAGGATACTGGCTCAAAATTTCCAAAGCGTTAGATGTGCGTAAAGCTTGTTCGTGTTCAACAATCTGTATAGTGGAGTTAATCCTGGATTTTTAAACTCCATATTAGATAAAAACCAGCAATGTAAATCACAAGAAATCGCAACAAGAGGTTACAAGCAGCAAGCTTTATCCGATACTAAAACGTCATATTGAGGCTATTCTAACATAGATGGACTCCGTAAATGTTACATACGAGTGACAAGCAGAAGCAGCAGACTTCACTTTTGGTTGACCGATATATGCTTCAGTGTGAATAACCTGCAGTACAGCAGATCAATAGTTATGTAAAAGCCAATTAGTTACAATTCAAGATCACAGGGAAGAAACCTGCAAGGTCTGATACATGAATACCGTTTAAACAAGAATATATAAGTTCTAAGTTATCGCTTCAATAACATAAAGTGAACACTCACATGCAGCTTATTCTATTTAATTTAGAATTACAATATCCCACCTTCAGTTTTAATCGATGAAAGAAGAGAAATATCAAATTTAAGGATGTAGTAAAATGAGTGGCTAAAAATCTGCAGCATGTATCATCTTGAGTAATTCATCAGTACAACATGATTAGAACAACCGGCTATTATTTGGACGGAAACAACAGTACCATCATACATAAATAATAACATGGATCTAAAACTTATACCTGCCTATGCATGTTATTAAGCTCAACAACATCATGATCAACGATTCCCAAGCGACCTACAAATCAAACAAACAACCAAAAATATATACATACATAAATCCTTTTTTAATTATGATGTCAGAAGAACTAAATGAAATCTCGAGAATGCCTCGAAAATTCTGCATCTTATACTTACCAACACCACAAGCTGCAAGATATAATAGAGCTGGTGAACCCAAACCTCCAGCTCCAACAACCAATATTGAAGACTTTAAGAGATTCGATTGCGCTATAAACCACAGCAAGAAACTAAATTATTAAAATATTAAAAAAAACTTGATTCTAAGAAAATTAAAATAACCGAGACATAATTATTCTATTGCACATCGGAAAATAAGCTAATTTCTTTTAAATAACCATTTTCTGACTACAGCTTAGCATTAAGTATTCAATTCAAGAAATTTATCATTCGAGTTCTTAAATTTATTGATATTGAAGGAAGGAAAATCCAAGGAAGGAAAATATTTCCCTTTTTGTTTTACCTTGGACTCCAAAAGAAGGGAGCAAAAGATGGCGGCTGTAACGGTAAATACTATCCGCCGTCAATCCGTGAGCCAGATTGGCATCAGCGGCAGACACTGAAGGAAAACACCCATTGCAGACGCTTTGGCCTTGCTTCTGCTGATGAGCTAATGAAGCTTCTTCTTGGAGCTGAGCTTCGAGGTCCAAAATCTTTTGCTCTATCCGAGCTTTTTCGTCCTTCAGAGCTTCGATTTCGCGACGGATTCGTGACGCGCCGTCGCCGTTGGACTCCATATTTTTGCAGCTCCGGTGAGGGAATAGAGAATTAGAAGTGAAAAAGGAGCAAACCTAAACAGAAGGCAGCTGAGGGTTTTGGCAGCGTACACTCTCACTTGGTCTTAGTTCCTTAGTCCTTACTACCATTGACCGACCAAGGATAGTTTTGTTTAGGTATAATACACTATAAGTCACCTAGTTGTAAATTTAGTAACAAACAAATCATTCTTTATTTTAAAAATAACAATTGAACCACTTAATTATAAATTTAAGAACACATGTTATTTTAAAAAAAACTAACAATTCAGTCATTCAATTATAAGTTTAAAAATAAACAAGTAACTCAATTAAAATTTTGAAGATAAATAAGTCATCTTGTCATTAAAATTAAAACAAGGGCTTGGTATAATTATAATTTTAGTCCCTAAAACTTATACTTTCTATTAATTTGGTCTTAATTTAAAATAACTCAATAAACTTTTTTGGCAAATTATAATTCTAATCCTAATCACACTTAAAGGGAAAGGGAATGAAAGACTCTATGAGGAGGAAGATGAGAGTTCCTAATGGGTCTAGAACCTTTGTCCGTTAACCTAAGAAAATATGATGGAACAAATATGAGAACTTAGCCAACCGGTCAAATGTGATTGCTCAATAATTCAATAAATTTAACCCTTTATATTTAAAAATTTCGACACCGCACCATTCTGACACACCCTCCGAACACTTACTACATTCCATACTATTGTTTATCAGTCTGATAATCAACATATGTGATAGCACGAGAGACATGGTGACTTCACACTTGAAAGACTAATAGAATTGACTAATTATGACCTTAACATCACCTGTTAGTAGACACGGTCAGTTCACTAATGGAAATTTTAAATATAAATGGTTAAGTTTATATCAATATTTTATTTCAAATTTAATGACATAATGACTTGTTTGTCACAAAAGTTTAATTGAGTGATATATTTGTTTCTAAACCTATATTAACAAACTCAATTGTTATTTTTAGGAAAAGAGTTATATGTTTGTTACTAAACTTATAACTAAGTAAATTGTGATGTAATTTATCTTTTTGTTTATTTAATCTTAAAATCATTTTTATTAATATTTATATTTTTAATAATTATATTTAAAAATTAAAAATAAAATTATTATTAAATTATCTTAACATGTTTATTTTGGTCAATTATAGCTTATAAATGTTGTAAAATAGACCTTAAAATTTGGACTTTGTAATAAAATGACATCGCGGCTATTCCACTTGTTAATAGGGACACTTTTGGTCGTATTGTATGAGAAATTATATCATAAGTATGATTTATCATGTCATTTATGATTTTAACTAATAAAAAGTACTAATTTTATTAAAAAAACTATATCATCTTTTTACTAAGTGAATTTTCACTCAGATTTATTGTAAATTAAATTAAAAATTATTTTTTATCAATTGTAGATTCACTCAATAAAAAAGATGACATGGAAAATTTTAATGAAATAGATGTTTTTTATTGGTTGGGACCATGGATGACGTGGGAGTCGGGCCTATGATATAATTTCTCGTATTGTAAAGTTACTGTTAGGGGTGCTTAACTCGAGATCTTAGCGAGTCAAGTCGAGCAAGGTCCAACTCGACTCGATAAGTTCGCGAGCACCTCGCTGTTTTTTTAAAAATAATTTTATGATTTTTTGGTGGTCGCCTTAAGAAATTATGTTCAAGAAATTTAAATACTAGTCAAAAACTTTAAAAAAGTCTTCAGTTTCCACTTTCCATATAAAAATACGATTGAAAGTTAAAACCCCGAAATTCCTAAAGTATTCTCTCCCTTGTTGTCCATCGAAGATTGTTGAGAAACTAAAAAGAGTCTCACACTCAAATATTAACTTCATCTCTAACTCGGTCATGACAACTTAGTTTATTTATCTGCTCAAATCTCACGTTTTCCCCTGATTTTTTGTTTATATTAAGCTTTAATAGTATTACTAGATTTTACCTATATTAAAAAATAAGGTAAAAATTTGGCGAGCTTAACGAGCAACGAGTTGAGTGAGCAACGAAATTTTTTAACGAGTACGAGTCGAGCAAAATTTTATTGAGCTTAACGAGATACGAGTCGAACAACAAAATTTTTTAACGAGCACAAATCAAACACTATTTAATACACGACCGACTCGCTCGATAAACACCCCTAATTATTTCATAAATAATCGAGGCTTTAGCCGCTTACTTATTAAAAGAAATTACATCGCAACCTTAGCTATTAAGGAGGTATGTCATGTTAATTACTAATGAGAAATATCTCATTTCAAATGTAACTAAAATTTTATTTTAATATTTTAAATGTAGCTATTAAGGATGGTGTTATTTTTCCTGATGACCCAAGTTTAAGTAGCGTAAAATGTACGGTATGTATATTTTTAAAAAATTAAGAGTAAAAAATATATACTATCATATAACTACATTAGAATATAAAAAAATGTTCTCCTAAATTGATTTTAACAATAGCTTGTTGTTGTTTCTGGCATAATATAATTATCCAATTACTGTTTTGATCCGATTAAATTTATTAAATAGTTTCGAATTAGAACAAACTAATAGAATGTACAAGTCTTGAGACTAAAAATATAATTACACAATCACATTAACGGTTGCGAAATAACATGTTTGTAACAATATTTCAACCAAAAACATATATATTACAAAATCTATAATTAAAATGACTTTACGATAGATGAAAATGCGTTGAATATTAGTATGATTAATGAAAATGCGTTGAATATGAGTCTGATTAACGAAAATGCGTTGAATATGAGTCAGATTAACTTTTTTTTTTTACTATAGTTCGTTCTTTGTACATTGGAACGTGCATATCATGTGTTATATGTATTAAACCAGCAGAGAAGAATATAAGCTCAAACAACCCGAGTTAAACTCATAAACTGGGTGTTAAATTCCGGGTTCATAACATTAACCACCCCATACACCCATAGTTTTAAACTACATAGAAGCAACATTAACGACTAATAGGCCACATAGTGTCTGAGTCTGAGATGGAGAGGTTTATAATTATATCTAATAGATCCTAATCCCACAACTAATGCCATTTAAGTCCTACTAAATAACTACATACGTATCCTAAAATCCGGCTACTTAGGCCATTGCACCGCCAGTTTGATGCAGCATTGCATCTATCTCATCCCCATCCTCCATTTCCAACTGCAGCAAAAACAACACATAACAAAACTAAGAACCAAGATATGAAACAATTGAGAGAGAGAGAGAGGAAGATATGATATAGACTTGGCAATCGGCAAGGTTAGGTTGGTTTCGGGTTAGGTCAATCTAGGTCGGGCCAATTCAAGTTTGGGTCATTTTCAAGTTAAATCATGTTGGATGGAGTTTAGATTTGGATTATGGGATCAAGTTTTGAAATCCAAATCAGAATTGACAACTATATATATAGTTATAGATAGATAAAGAGAGAGACCTCGTCTGGAGTCTGCTCTTGCCGCAGACGGCGGCCGTCAAAAAGGAAGGCAATGGAGTTGAACTCCACCGATTGCCGATCACAATAGGCAGTCATAAGCTTCTTCAATTGAGTGCTTCTTTTAATCCTAAAGAACACTTCATTCCCATCCTACAAAACATATAGATGCATGCATTAGCATTTTGTAACTTCACATCATTTCACATAATTTCAATCCATAACATCACTAACCAATAACTATACTAATAATTAATAAAGCAATCCTTCGACCAAACCATGCTACAATGTTTTTCCTTTAGGCGATAATATTCTTTTAGTTTTTTTTCTTTCTAAAATACCCAAATCAGACACGTATATCGAAATGTAGTCTAATATGTGCTTGAAAATATGATCCTTCAAATATATTAATATGCGCATCAAACTATGGTTTTATAGGTACATGAAAAACAAAAATACTTTAAAAATAGGGTAATTATTCTATGCACAAGCGCTTGTGGAAACTTTATTTACACAAGCGCTTTAGTGTTAGGGTTTAAGGACTTTGTTTAGGATTTAAGGTTTAGTGGTTTAAGCATAGTAATTTTGAATTTAGGGTCTGCTGAAAAAAATCATGGTTAGGGGGTTAAAATTTAGGGTTTGTAGGTTAACAGTTGAAACCTAAATCACTAACTACTAACCATGAATACTAAATTATAAACCCTAAACTAACCATAAACTAAAACAATAAACCCTTAAAAATAAACAATCATAGAACCCAACGAGCGGTTCTAGTGGAAAATCGATGCTATTCATATTAGGAGACCCAGGTTCAATACGTTTTATCTACAAGGTGTGCGGCATGTCAAATAATTAAGAAAAACACAAACATACTCTCCTATAATCAACTTAAAACTATTCAAAAATAAATATATAAACAATCATAGCCTCTTATAAAATAAACTATGTTCATATCTAATTTAACCCGCATTTTTTCCAATATAAAAGAAACAATTATTTTTTCCTTTTTGTAAGTACATGCCAATTCTGGTAAAATAACATAATAAAAGAATAAAATTTATCCAAAGTCAAGTGATAAATAAAAAAAATCAAATTAATTTAAATTCACAATTTGTTCAATTTACTCAAAATATCCCAAAATCTAGATTCCGTTCACTACTAAAAAATCAAGCCCCTAAAAGCTAAAACCCACAAAGCAAAAACCAATTAAAACCCTTAAAAGGGGGGGATTTGAACCTGGCCTTTGACTTTGAGATTGATGTGAGCCGTTTGATCAGCGGGCTTCTTGTCTTCCTCTTGATTGGTTACTCCCGACATATTCTTCTTCTACTTCTGATCAATTTGGGTGGCCCGATTAGGGTTTGGAGATTCGGGTTTTCGAGGGTCCGAGTTAGCGATTGGTTTTCTTTAATTTTTTCGGCTTGGCTGGAGAATCACGTGATCGGGGATTTTGCTTATATATATATTTGGAGAAAGAAATCAACGGTTACGATTCATTTAGTTGAGATAGATCGGACGGACTAAAGATTCTGGCCAATCAACTAGCATAGTAATGTATTGTTTCGTTTCATAGGGTTTTCGGTTTTTTGCATAAGCCCAAGTCAAGATAATTTATGGCTGATTTGATTAACATTTAGAAAACGGGTAATTAATTTATCTATTAGGCTTAATAGCACAATTACCCCTAAAACATATACTTTGTACAGAATTATCTTTAAAGAATTTTTCGAGACTTTTTGTCACATAAATTTTAAATAATTATTTTTTTATTGTTAACTTGAGAAATTATATTATAGGCTTTTCTCACCATCTAAGCAATGGTCACATCCAATAGTTTCTAATAAGAATAATTATGTTTTTGTGGCACTAGTCTTGTGTTGGTTGTCGACCGTCAATATTTTTTTCTTCCTTTGTTATATTATATCCTATATTTTTTTTAATTTTTAATAAAAATAACTCTATTTTGTGGCACATATTCTTCTACCATGTGACACGTATTCTTCTACTTTTTTGACACTTTTTTTTTTAGATTTGTATCCTATTATCTAGACCTTTTATCATAATATCTAGAGTTTAGATTTGATATTACCTTCTATTTGTATTATAAAATGTAGGTAGAATATGTCTTAAAACTCTTCCATCGTCACTATTTCCGGCACCCCATCGGCATAGTACATGAACAAGTAATCTCGGGTTCCAAAGTCTCCAGACTCCAATGAAATCAAAGATATTAACCCTTTTCAGCTTAATAAAGTAATAAATCAAAGGAGAAATGTGGTCACAAACAATTTTCAAAAGGCTTAATACCCAAATAGGTGCCCAAACTATGTTTATAGATCACTTTTGGTGCCTAAACTATTTTTAGCTCTAAATAGGTGCTTAAAGTTTTAATTTTGGTCATTTTAGGTGTCTAACCGCTAACTACTGTTATTTTTATTAAAAAACTATTTTTTTTTATTATTTTTTAACTTAATTTTTTTAAAAACCTTAAATTTCCAAAAACTCACAAAATGGCCCCAAATTCGAAATCCCTAACTTCCCCGGCCGAACCCGCCGCCAATGGTTTCGCCGCAGCCCCCATATCCGTCGTCGGACTACCAAGATCGTTTCCCCAACCACCCACCACCGGTAAACGGCAGTGGGTGTGTCAATCGGCTTCCTAACGTCGAAAGAAGCCAAAATCGCGAAAGAAAGTTGTCGACACATCTACCGTCGATTATCGGCAATGGGTGGTTGGGGAAAACGGCCGTGGTGGTCAGGCGGCGGTAGTGGTGGCCTTTGGTGAGGTAGTAAACAACGACAATGACGGTAATTTGGGGATTTGGGGTTTTAGGTTAGGGATTTGTGACTGTTTTGTAAAGATTTAAAACTGTTAATTTTTTAGAAAATTGAATTTTATTTAAAAATTAATTAAAAGAAATTAAAAATTAAAAACATGCCACTTGTCACAATTTTATTGGCTAATGGTTTTTATTAACGATCAGATACTTAAAATGACCAAAATTAAAACTTTAGGCACCTGTTTAGAGTTAAAAATAGTTTATGCACCAAAAGCGATTCACAAGCATAATTTAAGTACCTATTTAGGTATTAAGCCTTTTCAAAATAATGAAACTTTACATTTACACCAAATTTTAGCTAACGGATTTATAGTTAAAGTATATATATATAATCGAACTATTTTACTTATTTTTAGTTCATATAGTTTTATCAATTGAGTTTAACTCGGTTAGCTTTAGTGATGGATCTAAAAATTCAAGAATAAAATTTAAAAATAGTTTTTCTTTAAAATGGGTATGCAAAATTATTATTTTTACTTTTACACGTTAAATTAATTTTTTTAAGAAAGAAACTCTCTAATTTAAATTTCTTTCGGAAAAACGCGAATGGAGCTGCTTCCCTAGAGAGCCAATTGCATTTGCCCGGGGTTAGCATTATCATCAATATAATATACACGAGGAATAAAAAGTAAAATTATTTTAATGCCCCTTAATTTTTTTTAAGTGACACGTGGCATCATAAGAGAGTGTCATGTGTCTATAACACATCATCTAATAACGGTGTTAGCGTTGGGGGCATTTTAGATGACATAAGTAAACTACAAATAGCACATTAAACACGTTTAAAGTTTAGGATCACATTAAAGTTTTTGTCATAGTACATGAGGCATTGGTGCCACTATCCCATTATTATTTTATACATTATTGATAGATTTTCTTTGAACTCTACAAATATAATTAAAAATACTTAGGTGTGAACTCAAGGTGTGATGTTCATCTTAGGAGATTCAGATTCGAATTACTTTGTAAATTGTGTCTTATCAAAACTCAAAATGTTGAAAAAAAATATGAACATATACTATCTTGTTGTAGTCACTTTAAAATTATTTTAAAAATAATCATGTGTCATATATTTTTTATTTTAACTCCACATCTACTATCTCAGTCTTTAATTTCTTCGGGCAGACTTAAAAGAAATCCTTAAGCTTCCCATCTTTTTCTATAATAATAATGTTGAAGCTTGGCATATTTTTGAAATCATTTGCTATAATAATAAATATATGTAATTTGTAATTTAAAATATATATTTTGATTTTTTGGATGTTCAGGTTTGAACAGTTTATCTGTAAAATGTATATACAATATAAAAAAAATGGATATTACTATAAGATCACACCACATGTTCAAACAAATATACATTCGGAGAAAGTTTGAGATGTAGTACATATTTTAGTTAACTTTGGATTTGTTCAAGAGTTGGGTTATTCATTCAGGCATGAAGTCCCATTTGAAATCTGGGAAAGAAATATTAGGTAAAAAAATGAATTTGGACAAAATATTAGGTCTATTTAAAAAATCAGATCTATTTATAATATGGGCCCAAATCCGGCCGACTCATTTTGTTTCTTTTAGTTTTTAATACATTATATTATTTATAAGATAATAATTTGATACACTGACGCCAATTTTTTTTAGTTTTTATCAGCGTTTTAGTTTTAGGGTTTAGAGACTCTATTTAAGGTGTATGATTTAGGGGTTTAGGTGTAGTAGTTTAGAATTTAGTGACTGTGAATAAAATTTAGAGTTTAAGGTTAAAATTTAGGGTTTGTAGGTTAAAACCTAAATCCTCATCATATTAGCCTAAAATCTAAACCATAGCATATAAACCATAAACCCTAACCCCTAAATTCTAACCATTGTCCACAAGTTATAAACCCTACATCTTAAACTACATTTCTAAACCTTAAAATTAAGGCACTTGTGGAAACTAAAAGTTTCTACTCAATATATTGGATATAAATCTTTATTTATATATAATTTATATCACATGAAAACAAATTTATAATAATACTATAATGAGGTGCTAGGTCCCCGAAGAAATTTAGAGATTCGAATATTAACGTTGTGAATAAAAAAATGGGTTGGAATGGTCGTCTCTATATCAAACATCTGCAAAACTCAATTCAAATTAGTCAATGAGTTCGATAATTTTTTGCATCATATAATTTTTAATGGTTTATCAAATACACTCTTAATAATATATAGGGTCGTCTCAGAGATTTTCGGGGCCCTGAGCGAATACTAAAAATAGACTCTTATATAACGAAAGCATATATCATCACGAATAGAATTCTATGCCGCTATTTATGCCCAAGCAGTAAACAAATGTTTAAAGTTTAGGGTTACGATTTAAGTTTATGATTTAGGATCAGGGTTTAAAGTATTGGTTGTAGAGTTTAGAATTCAGTATTTAAAAGTTAGGGTTTTGGCTTAGAATTTAATTTTTTTAAGTGTTGGGCATAGAAATGAACATCGAAAAAGGCAGAGAATTTTTATTTATTTCATTACTTTGAACCATTAATTTAATATTTCAAACACATTATTTTCATTGTTAGATTAATTAATTTATTTAAGAAAAATAATTATTTTTTCATTAAATTAATTAATTAATTTGATAAACTAAAAAATAAGAATAAAAAAATATAGATAACTAAAATTTAAGGGTCCTAAACTGATAGGAGGGCCTAGACTGGTTGGGGGCCTGAGCGGTCGCTCATGGTGCTCTCCCTTATAGCCGTCCCTGATAATATAATATGTTAAACGAATACATAAGTAAACCTTGAAGATGCCATTGTTAGAAGAGACAACTTCGCACCCCGAACATGGACTATAAGATTGACGTACATATAACAAAAAGATAATATTTATAATACCAATTAAAATTTTAATAATAAAATACTCAACCCCGTAACCATATTATATAACTCATATATTAAATATGAACATTAAAAGAACAGAAGTCAACAAAGTGGCCAGCCTTTTAAAGACAATCTTGGTGAACAAGAACCTGTCCACTAGTATTTTGGACATTTGAAGTTATCGTAAAACTCGTAGATTGAATTTGAAGAGACCCAACACTCACCTGCCCTGCCCTAATTCCTACACCAATATCTTCCAATTAAAAACAACATAAAATTCCTTTATTATTAAGTCTTCAAAAACCGACATATCCCACTTTCAAAGGGAAACACAAGTGTGGAACAATGCAAACAAGTCAAAGATGGTGATAAATTATCTGCCCTACAAAATATAATCTATGGTTTCACTGTCCTATTTTCCATTTTACCAACTGAAATTTATTAAATAAGGTAGTTTTAGGGTGAGGCACTCTTATAATACGGTTAAAATAAAACGATTATATATAAATTTTTACTCAATTGGTAAAAATTTGTATAACTATATAAATTTTTACCAAAATTCTTACTCAAAACAAAATCTATACAAATTTTTACCCCTACCGAAATTCCCACCCAGTTTTATATAAATTATTACTATTTTTTTAATAAAAAATTATATCGGCCACATTTGCAGATATATTTTAGACTTTCCCCACAAAATTCTTAACGTCTGCAATGAGAAAACATATGATTCGGTTGTTTGGGTCATTTGTCATGTTTTCACACATGTAAAATGGCAGCAATGTCTGTCTTTCTCATTCGTACCAAACTAATATCTCAAATTTCTGTCGACGTTCATGTGTCTCACTATGTTGGAATGAATAATGAAAATGAAAATTTTGTTGATCAAATAAACCATTTGATTAAATAGGTTTCGAGATCGAGCCGTTGTGTATGCAGAAATTCTCCGCATGAAAACTTACCCACCCAAACTAAGTGTGCAACGTGAATCAGTCCGGATTACTTAGAGCGAGGCCCTAAAAACCGGAGAGACAACAAAAATTATTTTTTTTCACTTTATACCAAGCAGAGCGTTAGGGGATGGATTAAATTTTTTATTATAAATTGATTTATATTAGTGAAAAACTAAAATTAGGGATGGAGGCAGAGAATTGATGGAGATCACTAAATGGTGAATTTCATCTTTAGTCCTTTAGGTTTTAAAGCTAAGTTAATGGTAAAATTGTCTTTCAACCCTCCAGAAACGATAAAATTTAGTTTAGTCCTATTAAAAAAAATTATACTCAATAATTCTAAACTAGAACAAAGATTAATTTATATTTGGACTTTCAAAATTTTATAATTTAACTCTGCGCCACATAATTTTTTTTGGCTATACCCCTAGCTAACGTAGTTACCTACTTTCATAACTTTGTTGTAAAATTATAATTTTAACAACTCTACCATTATTAGCAATATAGTTTAACATCAATGGAGAATGCTATATTTCTCATTATATTTTTAATGATTGCAATTTTTTATATTGAAAAATATAATCAAATGTTATGATAAGATTAAAGCTCTAAAAACTTTGAGATCATAGGTTCTGGTTTCACTATATGAAAATTATGTGAAAGTTCTATCCAACTTATCAGTTTGATAGTGTATTATAATGGTCGAATATATTATTTATGAAAGAAATCATACTATATATAAACAAAAAATTTAATCGTCCAATTTTTTTCCGTAGTAAGATGTGACATTGAGGGCAACGTCCCCTTGAAAACAATTTTGCTTCTTATTGACATCCTAATTCCCAATAATTAGAGTTTGGATTTGGATATTATCATCCTTCTTTCGTAATATAAAATGTACCCCAAAAAAGATGATTTTGTGATTTGGCTAAAAGTTAAAATAAAAAAAAATCCTATGTAGGAGATTCCTTGGAAATTTCTTCTATTAAAATTGCAATCGTTTATTATGGGAGCAAATGGTACAAACTAATTTAGGCCATTTGAATTGTATAGATTTTGTTTAGGTCTCTCATAGTGTTATAACACCTTCAACAAGAAGACAACCATCTAACTGTTTTCATTCAAAGAAAGAAATAAAGGAAATCCTCTTAGAGGGACTTTTCTATCAAAGTAAGGTGTGCAATGTAGTTGGTCCTGATTAGTCAGGGCAAAGCCTTAAAATCGAGAGCAATGACGAATTTAGAATTTTTTTAGGGTAAGCACACATATATTAAGTATTAATAATATAAAAAATGTTACGTAAATGGGTACAAATAAAATTTTAGGATAGACACGCTCAGTAAAATAAATAACCAATAAAAGAAATTCAGATTTACATGATGGACACAATAAAATTTCAGGGTCGGAACACCCAATAAAAAAATTCAAATTTCTAGATTAAGCATATGCCCACCTTAGATATAATCTACATTCGCGATTGACCGGGAGCGCAACCAAAACAAATTAAAGAAGGAAACTGCTCATTGTTGTTTGAGCCAATCCTTTGAAGGCAATCTCTGCCGACTTGTATTTGGACATTGAATGCACCAATAACATCAGATTACTTTGTTATCAAGGCGATGTGATTATCAAATACCAATGGCATGGGTCTCTCTCATCAAACCAAACGACAAGTATGAAAAACTAGAACAAGTCGAAGGTGGGGTTAAACACACATTTGTCTTCAAACCTAATCAATGCCTTCAATCTTCTCTCTTCAATTTTCTCAACCCAAAGTCACCCAATTCAACGTTTCCATGAAGTAACATATAATTATCCGATGAGATCTACTAATTGGTCGAGTGGTCAAAGATATGTTTATTTTGTCTTGTCTTGTATAAATTCGAATCTCGTCATTTGTCTTGGGAATGTAAATATCTCCTACAACCAAAACTAATCCATGGCTTCAATGTTCTCTCTTAGATTATATTAGGGACGAAACTATATGGATTCGAAGAATTTTTTCCACCTTTATCTTTTTATTTATTTAAAAAAAATAATTTATTTATGAATTTGTCCCTTTCAAATATTTATAGTTTGCCCCTTAGCTTCAAATCTTGACTCTGTCCTTGAATTGTATGTATATGATTAAAAATAATCGCATGCTACTTATTATTACAAAGATCGAAGATTAGTTCAAATGAAAAGTTATTTTATCCCAGTAAGGTTAATTAAGTTTCAGTAATAAAATAAAGTATAGGAAAACCTGCCGTGCTCGACGAGCACTGATGAGCACCACTAACGACGAGCACCGGTGAGTACCATTAATTCAATTTATAAAGATTAAAAATTTAAAAGACTCGTCGTATAATTGTAAATTATTTAAAAATCAAAAGTTAAATTAATTAAAAGATATTATTGTATTTTTAATTTTCTTTTAAACATAGATCAAAATAACTATCTACCCCTAAATTACAAAACCTTAATTTTTCTTCGTTTGAAATTTAAGTTGTCCCCTAAATTTAAGCGGCTTGAATTTCAAATGAATAAAAATTAAGATTTTATAATTTAGGGGTAGATAGGTATTTTGATCTGTATTTAAAAGAAAATTGAAAATACAATAATATATTTTAATTAATTTACCTTTTAGTTTTTAAATAATTTATAATTATACGATGAGTCATTTAGATTTTTAATCTTTATAAATTAAATTAATAATACTCATCGATGCTCGTCGTTAGTTTAGTGGTGTTCATTGGTGCTCGTCGAACATAATAGACTCATCATAAAGTATATTACTGATGATGAACTGATTAGAAATTAAGTTATTGTGAAATGTATACATTAGTGTTACTCACTTACTTGTTGTCCCCAAATTATACACGAGTTAATGTTTCTAACATTTCATCTTTTAAAAAAAATCACTTCCTAAAATACTTGTGTGCTAATTGAAAGATCAAAACCTCAAGATTCAAAGATTTCAACACGAAAAATTTTATAGTGCTTGTCAAGCAACGACGAGTACTACTATTGACGAGAACCGATATATTATTTTAGAAAATTTTAAATTCAAAGTACTTAATGTGTAATTATAATTTTTTAAAAAATTAAAAGTATAATTTAATTAAAGTATATTTTAGTTTTAAATTTATTTTAAATATTATTAATCAAAATAAACTATCCCAAATAAAAAAGTATTAGGTTTTTTTACTTTAAAATTAACCCAATTGTCGGCGCACCTACCGCCAACCGTCGTCGACAACTTTTGCCGCCGCCAGTCCTAATTCTTTGTTGTAATTAGGTAATTTATCCCCAATTTTTGAAACCCTAATCATCACCCTAACCAAAATTATGTTAATTGACTTATGTAATTCAAAATTGAGAACCTCAATGCCTTTGCTAAGACCCCAAAATCAGTTACAACAAGCTAATTTTTTTGATTGATTTGTAAAATTAATGGCCGATCCGAAACTCTCAATTTTGTTGTTCGTTGCGCGTATCGGTACGGTATTCTTCGCATACCGATACGCGTGAGAATATCGTACCGATACGCTATGTGTACCGATATAGTTTTTAGCCAATGAAAATTCAATGATAACTTACCGTATCGGTACGGTACTCTCACGCGTACCGGTACGCTGGATATTACTGTATCAGTACGATATGTGTACCGATACATTTTTTGGTCACTGAATTTTTAGCGATATCGTGTAGTACCAGTACGATATTTTTACCGTATATGTACGTTACTATTACCAAACCGGTATCGCTACGGTACTGATAGCGTACCGGTACGCTAGCTTCAAATGTTGCAAATTGTTCTTACTTAAAATTAACCTCTTTGATGTAGATGATGGATCTAAATTTAACGCCTTCAAAACAAGATACAACAATGATGAAATGCAAACGTCATATCGACATGTGTTCGAGGAAGACAAACACCGAGGTACATTTATTATAATTACTTGAACTTTCAATGCTTGTGTTAAATAGTTTTTGTTGAGATTAGTGTTTTATGTACTTATAGGAAAAGCGTGGAGTTGTACTTAAGGAAAACATAAGCACTCCTTATCAGAGTGATCAGAAGTTCGAGACACTCATTCAATCTGTGTAAAATATTGAAAAAAAGTTTGTGAAAATAAATTCTCATTCTAAAAAATTTAATGATCAATTTGAGAAATTGAATGATCAATTTAAAAAATTAGTGTCCATATTAACAACGATCAATGTAAAATGCTCAAAACATGGTGATTCGCTAAAATGAGAGGTTGTACATAATAAATCATTAGAGGGGGATGATTTAAAGAGTATATCTGAATATATTAATTTATACAACGAGCCATTGAATGCTGGCGGTTTAGAGAATAAATCTCACGGGAAAGAAGAACTAACTGTCGGGGTAATGAAGGAAGAAATCGTGAGTGGTATTAAATACCGATTATGTCTCCATTTATTAATTGTGATATGAATTACTCTCCCTCATTAGAACGTATTGGTAAAAGCAAAGTTGAAGCTATTTTAGAAGACAAAATCAAGACTGATAGGGATGGTTTTTTAGAAATTTCGAGCGATTTTTTTAAATTTGAATTTAGTCCATAGTGATTTTCTAGTCAATTAGTTACGTTGAAGGAAACTCCAATAAGTAAAAATGTGGCCTAAACTGTCTAACGGTCAGAAGTCATTGTCAAAGAGATGTTCGACTGCACATTCGGATGTTACAGATGTTCGACTGCATTGCGCTTGAAAGTTTCCAATACACCGTCACAATACGGTTCTTCATCCATTGATTTATAATCTTGATGAGACTCCTCCCATCTTAGAGATTGCAGCTATTTATGGTAGTTCTCAACGAGTCGATACAACGTCACCTTTTTGTCTAATCAAGTTTTCAGTGTTCTATTCATTGATTCACACCGTTGAGTAGTCCTCATTGCTGCACACAAAAAATATTTATTAATTACATTAGCTACAATAAATAATATATTAAATTAAAGTGTATATAATGTTACCTGCATAAAAGTATCCTTGCAAATATGCTTCTTCTCATTTCTCTTTATCTTTATATATTTCTTCTACCCATTATTTTCCTTGAACGTTGTGCTTTTCCACTAATTCTTTCCAGGCACTTTCAAAATCAGATGACGTCCTACACATGTCAGCGCATCTCATAAAGCCATCAAGAAAATCTCGTTCCATATGAGAAAGCATGTTCCTCATGATATGCCACAAACACAATCTATGTTTTACCCCAGATAGTACTCGAGAAATAACATTTATCATAGTCTTATCTCTATCAGTAATAACAGTAAGCGGTTTGTACCAATCTCCCGCTTCAATCAACTATTCTAATACCCACACATATGTATCTTCTTTCTCGTTTACAATCAATGCACATCCAAATGACACTATGTTTTGATGATGATTGACACCAGCCAAAGCAACGAACGGCTTGTTGTATGCGTTACACTTGTATGTTGTATCAAATGAAAGTACATGACCAAATTGTTTATAGTCGGCGCGTGATACACCATCAGACTAGAACAATCTCTTCAAGTCTTCGGATTCATCCCTCGTGTGCCTAACAAAAAAGAAAAGATTAGATTCTCATTTCCCATATAAATATGCCATTACTGTTTTATCATCACCATCTTGGATTTTTTCTCGTCTAATTCTATCCAGATAGTTGTACAAGTCTTTGGGTAGAAAATAAACATCATGAATTGAACCAGCTTCATTCACGAAATTTCGCATTATCTTACTTAGAGTAATTCCAAAGTAATGCATGCTCTTTATCTTTAGCTCGTTTAATTGACTAATTTTTCAGAATGATCTAAAATAAAAAAATCATTAAATATATATAATCAGCTAGAATTTAGTATTTATAAATTTAATTATTAATAAAAATTACATACCTGATATATGCAACATGTGTTGCATGAACCATATCATGGTTATGTTCTTCCTGGAATTTCACAATTTTTCAATAGTGATGGTGTAACACTCGGGTTTAGGGGTTAGGTGGAAATAATATTTTAATAATATTTGGGCTCGGGTTGGTTTATGAAATAATCCTTTAAAAATTTTGGGTTACAAAATTTACCATTTAAAATGGGACCTAAATGTTTTAGACTCTAAGTTGAAGAGCTAATTTAAAAACAAGGAAAACTTTTCATTAATGGCCTTTTGGGTAATTTACCCCACTTCAAATTTAAACCCCTTTTTCCCTATCACATTTCCACTATTCATCTTCTTCATCAGAATTTCCAACGTGAAATAGGGTTCTCTACCCAAGTTCACTATTTCATCTTATTCCTCATCCATTTCAGCTCCAAATCGAAAGGTAAGGATGTTTTTGACTTCCCCTCATTCTCCCCTCTTTAAAAGTACCTTCTATTTTCATTTTCATAAGAGTTTGAGAAAATGGAATTTTTGGGAGTGGGATTAAAAATGGAAGCTTTATGTTGTTAAAGTAAATGGGTTGATATAATATGTTTAGATAAGTTATGTAGAAGTCAAATAGCATGATATATGTGAATTTCAAGTGAATTTAATCAATTTTCGGAATTGGGTACCAAGGGGGTTTTGGGAGGGTTTTAAAATGGTTTTTCGGGTGTTTCAATGTTAGTTTTCGAGAGCTGATGTTAGTATGATATATGAGGGCTGCTTTGGGTGTGTTTGATGGTTATTTGAATGCTTGAAATGGAAGATATTGGTGGGCTTTAAGGGCAGCTCGGAAATTCTGTTTTTGGGACTTGTTTTGGGTATTGAGTGCTTGAAGTGTTGATCCGGGTTGTTTCCGTTGATGAGGTATTGATTATGAATGTTTTGTTTGTGTTTGGGATTGATTAGAGTCAAGTTTGGGCATCGGTGAAGCATCGGAAGTGAATCCGGAGAGTTGAAGGATTGTGGCTTGCTTGGTCTTGTGCTTGGAAGTTTAGGTGAGTGGTTGATTTCCTTGAATGATTTTAAATTAGTTGGTTCGAGTATACGGACTAGGTTGGGTTTGGTAGACCCACCTAGAGTTAGGATTAGGGTGGTAGCCTAATCCTAAACTTGGTCTAAGCCTTTGGATGAACTTATTTGGATGATTGTATATGCCTTGTATGCTATGTCATATGATTGTGTATGTATATTGTTTTATACATGTGAATTGAGGCATGGATCGTATGGCTTAAAGCATGCATGGTGATGGTTCATGGTTGTGTCCATGGTGAGTACGTGCTAAGCACGGAAATGGTTGAAATGTGTGTTGTGGAATGAGTAAAATATTGGCACTAGTATACTTAAATACAAATGATCGATCATTAGGATGTTAGTGTGTACACATGAGTCTAAAGTCGCGCGTGGCCTTGGTGGCGTTGAGTCACCAAGGAGGAGTACGGGTACGCCCGGAAATGGTATTTAAATATAGTCGGTGATGAGTGGAATCCCATCGACGGGGCGTGAGGATGAGTGGAATCCCCTCCGCGAGGCCGGTGATGAGTGGAATCCCACCGAGGTAATGTGGTTGTTGGATATGAGTTTCCAACGAGTCTATCCGTGTATTTGAGCGATAACTAGGTGCCAATGTTGTTTGATATATGTATCAATGTGTTGAGATTATGAGCTGCTTGGATGTTGTATGTGATTGCATGTATGGTAGTGTTGAGCTCATGATTATGGCATATATGTGATATAATTGCTCATGCATCTATATCTTGTGGACTCTTGAATTATGTATGTTGCCTTGGCTAGATCGTGCTCGGACCCTGCGATGTTGAGGTTTGTTTTTAGAGCTTACCCTCACTAAGCATCATTGCTTACGCTCTCCTTGTTCAACATTGCAGATCCTTAGTTCGTGGGTGGCTCGGCAAGAGGAGGGCCTTCAAGTGTGGTTTTGGACTTAAGTTCATCAAGTATGGTTTTATGCTAAGTTATGTAATAATTGTAGCAATGGGATGTGTAAGACTTGTTAGTTGTTGTTGGTTGTTAGGAGCATGTGTAGACTCCTTTACATGTAGGGCTTTTGCATGGTTGTGTTGCCATGGTGGTTGTTAACTTACGTCTTTTGCTTGCTTGAGTTGTGGACTATGCTTTAAGTGCATGAACTTGTGCTTGAATGATGGTTGATCAAATGCATGTATTTGGGTTGTGACTTTGGTTTTAGACATGTCTAATTATTGTTGAAGCATGCTAGTATAAGTGTCATACCTTAGGATGTCTTGCCTTGAAGTTGCTTGTTGGTTTGTTGGTGTTTTGGGGCATCCTTGTGCCTCAAAACAGCCCAGAAAATCTGCAGACAGGGGGTGTTTCGGAACGGGTCCCCGTATTCCGAAACGGCCCCTGTGTAAATGGCCTTCCGTTTCGAAACGGATGAGGGTCGTTCCGGAACGTTTTCGCCTCTGGAATTTTGAGAAATTGGCGAGATGAAGCCGTTCCGAAACGGGCCTTTGAAGTTCCGAAACGGTCAAATCTCGTTGACCACGAGATATTGACCGTCAAGGGCGTTCCGATACGGGTCACCCCTGTTTCGGAACGGTCACCTTGTGGTCGACCCAGGCCCTTTGACCAGGTCAGGGCGTTTCGGAACACCCTATAGGTGTTTCGAAACGGCCTGCTGGAATGAAGTAAAAATGGACTGTTTATGTTTGTTTGGTCGGTGATTGATGCGTTGTTTGATTCTTCCGCTGCTGTGCTTCACATAGGAATTATAATTGCATCTAGATAAGACTAATGTTAAAAGAAATTTTCTGGGTTGTTAACCGAGGGGAAACCTTAACGGGTTTCGCTTCGGTTTTCCCCGTGTGGCCCACTCGGACCGGTCATCCTACCAGACCGGGACGAGGGGGTTACACTTGTTGGTATCAGAGCCAAAGGTTACCGAGACCTTGGGCAAGTAAGTGAGGTAAGTTTAAGTTTTTAAGTTGAATTGCACGGTGTTTGCTTATTCTGCAAGAATGGTTGCTTATGTGACAAGTATGCTGATTGTTTCATTTTAAAGCACGTGTGTGTGGGTCCCATTGCTACTATTACATTAGAAAAAAAATGATTTTAAGTGAGGAAACATACTTGGACACTTGGAAGCCTCGCCTTGCTAACCCATTTTGTGTGTTGTTGTTGTGGTTGTAGTTAATATCTGAGAGGGCAATGTCTAGACCGAGAGGTAGACCGAGGTTGGTTCGTCAGGAACCACGAGTTGTAGCTCCTGTTGAGCCGGTAGTTGGTGCGGGAGCTCACATAGAGGGACCGGGAGCCGCGAGAGTTGGCGCTCCTCCACCACCTCCACCACCACCACCTCCTCCACCTGGAGCTGGGGGCGAGGATGGAGCTGGGGGAGAGGGACCTCAAGGTGGCCAAGGTGGCCAAGGTCCAGCTGGAATTGATATGACTCCGCTAGTGCAAGCGATAGCGGGAGCATTCCAGGCCGCAGTTGCGGGAGCTCAGGCTGCAGCTCAGCCTAGATGTGATGATGCTAGCTTACCTTTGGAGAGGCTCCGTAGCTTAGGGGCCGAGGAGTTTAGAGGATCTACTCCGGAGAGGTCGGAGTTATGGTTGGAGAAGACAGTTCGTATCTTGGCTCAGATGGGTTGTGCGGGCGCACGTAGATTGGGCTGTGTGATTTCACTACTTCAGGGTGATGCCTACACCTGGTGGGTCACCATCACTACCGGGGTTCCAGAGGCCGAGATAGATTGGGAGTTCTTTGAGTTTGCTTTCAGAAAGAGGTACTTAGGACCGAGGTACTTAGATGAGAAAAAGAGAGAGTTTATGGCTCTTACTCAGGATGATGCTTCTGTGACTGATTATGAGATCCGCTTTGTTCGCTTGAGTCAGTATGCCCCAGAGTTGATTCCTACTGAAGTGGAACGCTGCAACCGTTTCCGATACGGATTGAATGAAGAGGTTAAGAGGTACACGTTGGCTTCTGACTACTCGGACTTTGATGTGTTGGTCGCGAGGGCCAAGGATTTGGAGCATAGTTTGAGTGCAGCCAAACGAGCTGGTGGTTCTGGTTCTGGAAAGAGGCATAACCACTTTGATGGTAGAGATGCTAAGAAACACAAGGGCGGCGGACACCAGTTTGATCAGAGGCGTGGCGGTGGCCACCATGGTAGGGGCCATCAGGGCCATAGAGGAGGAGGGCGCTTGCCCGAGTGTGCACAGTGTGGGAGACAGCACACTGGAGAGTGCTGGGGTAACTTTCATGCTTGTTGGAACTGTGGTTCGAGGGACCACTTTAGGAGGGACTGTCCGCGTCAGGCAGCTCAGGCACCGAACGTTGCTCAGGCTCCTGCGAGAGGTAATGATTTTCAGAGAGGCCGTGGGCGCGGTCGTGGCTACTTCCAGCCGAGGGCTGATGCACCTAGGGTAGATGCTCAGAGGAACCTTGCTCATGTTGTGGCTGTGCAACCAGAGGCGGGAGGACCAACGAGGGTCTATGCTCAGAGAGGGGCCGGGAACGACACCGATGTGATAGCAGGTAATTTTGAGTTACAGTCTATGTCTTTGCTTTCTTTGGTTGATTCGGGTTCTACGCATCCCTACATTCTGAGTGAGCATGCACAGAAGTTAGATATTCCTGTTGAGATCTTAGATGTAGGTATGCATGTTACTAGCTCTTTTGGTGAGACAGTTGTAGTTAGACGTATGTATAGGAGATGTCCACTGAAGATTCAGGGTCATGTGTTCTCAGTTGATATGATGGAACTTCCTTTCTACGGTTTTGATATTATATTGGGTATGGACTGGTTGGTTGAGCATCGGGCTAGTGTGGATTTTGAGACAAAGAGAATTTCCTTGAAGCTTTCTGATGACTACGAGGTAGTGGTAGTGGGCGAGAACATTAAGTTCTTGTCTAATGTGGTGTCAGCTTTAGAGGCCCATAGGCTGATGGACTCTGGATGTGGGGCCTATTTGGCTTATGTTATGAATCCGGATATGAGTGAAGCTAGACCGAAAGATATCAGAACAATGTGTAACTTTCCAGATGTGTTTCCGGAAGAGTTGTCGGGTTTGCCTCCTGACAGAGATGTTGAGTTTGTGATTGAGACAGTTTCAGGGTCTAACCCAGTTTCGATAGCTCCGTATCGTATGGCTCCGAAAGAGTTGAAGGAATTGAAGAGTCAGTTGCAAGAATTATTAGATCGTGGTTTCATTAGGCCTAGTAGTTCTCCGTGGGGTGCTCCAGTGCTGTTTGTGAAAAAGAAAGATGGTATCATGCGCATGTGTATTGACTATAGGCAGTTGAATCAGTTGACTGTGAAGAACAAGTATCCGTTGCCTCGTATAGATGATTTGTTTGATCAGTTGAGAGGTGCTTCAGTGTTCTCGAAGATAGATTTGAGATCCGGATACTATCAGCTGAAAGTGAAATAGTGTGATGTTCCGAAGACAGCTTTTAGAACTAGATATGGTCACTATGAGTTTCTTGTGATGCCATTTGGGCTCACGAATGCACCAGCAGCATTCATGGACATGATGAACAGAATTTTTAGAGACTATCTAGACCGGTTTGTGGTTGTCTTCATTGATGATATACTTGTGTACTCGAAGACAGAAGAAGAGCACGATGAGCACTTGAGATTTGTCTTACAGAGATTGTTGAGTAATCAGTTGTATGCGAAGCTCAGTAAGTGTGAGTTCTGGATTCGAGAGGTTGTATTTCTTGGCCATGTTGTTTCGGCCGAAGGCATCCGAGTTGATCCATCGAAGATTGAGGCTATTGTTGAGTGGAAACAACCTAAGTCTGTGACCGAGATTAGGAGTTTCCTAGGATTAGCTGGTTACTATAGGAGGTTCGTTGATGGCTTCTCTAGAGTAGCTGCTCCCTTGACCAAGTTGTTGCAAAAGGGAGTCAAGTTTGAATGGTCAGATGCAAGACAAAAGGCCTTTGAGAAATTGAAAGAAGCTTTGACAAATGCTCCAGTGCTAGTACAACCTGTTTCAGGTAAGGAGTTTGTGATTTACAGTGATGCTTCCTACGTAGGCTTAGGGTGTGTTTTGATGCAAGATAGGAGAGTTGTTGCTTATGCCTCTAGACAGTTGAAAATCCATGAGAAGAATTATCCTACTCATGACATAGAGCTAGCCGCAGTTGTGTTTGCACTGAAGATTTGGCGTCACTATTTGTATGGTGAGAAGTGTATAGTTTACACCGATCACAAGAGCTTGAAGTACTTGATGACACAAAAAGAGTTGAATTTGAGACAGAGGAGATGGTTAGATCTGTTAAAAGATTATGATTTGACTATTGAGTACCATCCGGGTAAAGCAAACGTAGTGGCCGATGCTTTGAGTAGAAAAGTGGCCGTTGAGCTGAGAGCTATGTTCGCTAGATTGAGTGTGTCCGATGATGGTGGTTTGATCACCGAGTTGCAAGTGAAGCCTCCTTTGATTCAGTTGATTAGAGAGAAGCAGTTGCAAGATGCGAGCTTAGTTTCTCATGTTCAAGACATAGCCGAAGGAAGACCGACTGAGTATAGTTTCAGTGGTGAGAGCTTGTTGTGCTTTCGAGATAGAATTGTGGTACCGGAAGATGTTGAGCTGAGACGTCAGATTTTGAGCGAAGCACATTCGAGTCCCTTTTCTATGCATCCGGGTAGTACCAAGATGTACCGAGATTTAAAGAATGATTATTTCTGGGTTGGTTTGAAGAGAGATGTAGCCGAGTATGTGAGCCGTTGCATGGTTTGTCAGAGAGTGAAGGCAGAACATCAAGTTCCTTCAGGTTTGCTACAGCCTTTGAAGATTCCGGAAAGGAAGTGGGAGAGAATCACCATGGATTTTGTATCGGGGTTGCCCTTGTCTCCTTCGAAGAAGAATTCAGTTTGGGTGATTGTTGATAGATTCACTAAGTGTGCTCACTTCTTAGCAGTGAACACTACGGATTCCTTAGACAAGTTGGCAAACTTGTACATTCGTGAGATTGTGAGACTTCATGGAGTTCCGAAGTCTATAGTTTCAGATAGGGATCCTAGATTTACTTCGAGGTTCTGGAGTTGTTTGCATAGTGCTTTGGGTAGTCGTCTGCACTTCAGCACATCTTATCATCCGCAGTCCGATGGGCAGTCAGAGCGAGTGATACAGATTCTAGAGGACATGCTTCGTTGTTGTGTGATTGATTTTCAGGGTTCTTGGGAGAAACACTTACCGTTGGTTGAGTTTGCTTACAACAACAGTTATCAGTCTAGTATTCAGATGGCTCCTTATGAGGCTTTGTATGGTAGACGGTGTAGGACTCTGATTTGTTGGGCTGAGACAGGTCAGAGATTGTTACCTATGCCAGATTTGCTTAAGGGAACCACAGAAAAGGTGAAGTTGATTTGTGACCGTTTGAAAGCGGCTTCGGATCGTCAGAAGTCTTATGCAGATTTGAAGAGGAAAGAGATTGAGTACGCAGTGGGTGAGAAAGTGTTTCTGAAGGTATCTCCGTGGAAGAAGGTGATGAGATTTGGCCGAAAGGGCAAGTTGAGTCCGAGGTTCATTGGTCCGTATGAGATAGTTGAGCGGATTGGGCCCGTAGCTTATCGATTGAGGTTACCTTCTGAGTTAGAAAAGATCCATGATGTCTTTCATGTGTCTATGCTTAGGAGATATAGGTCGGATCTTTCTCATGTGATGCCCGTTGAGGAGATAGAGTTGAATCCGGATTTGTCCTATAATGATGAGCCCATTGAGATACTTGCTTCTGATAGCAAGGTGTTGCGTGGCAAGACCATAGAGTTGGTCAAGGTGTTGTGGAGACATAGGGGTGTGGAAGAGGCCACGTGGGAGAGGAAAGCGGATATGGTTGAGCAGTTTCTGTATCTGTTTCCGCTAGGTAATTTCGGGGACGAAATTTCCTTAGTGGGGGAGAGTTGTAACACCCGGGTTTAGGGGTTAGGTGGAAATAATATTTTAATAATATTTGGGCTCGGGTTGGTTTATGAAATAATCCTTTAAAAATTTTGGGTTACAAAATTTACCATTTAAAATGGGACCTAAATGTTTTAGACTCTAAGTTGAAGAGCTAATTTAAAAACAAGGAAAACTTTTCATTAATGGCCTTTTGGGTAATTTACCCCACTTCAAATTTAAACCCCTTTTTCCCTATCACATTTCCACTATTCATCTTCTTCATCAGAATTTCCAACGTGAAATAGGGTTCTCTACCCAAGTTCACTATTTCATCTTATTCCTCATCCATTTCAGCTCCAAATCGAAAGGTAAGGATATTTTTGACTTCCCCTCATTCTCCCCTCTTTAAAAGTACCTTCTATTTTCATTTTCATAAGAGTTTGAGAAAATGGAATTTTTGGGAGTGGGATTAAAAATGGAAGCTTTATGTTGTTAAAGTAAATGGGTTGATATAATATGTTTAGATAAGTTATGTAGAAGTCAAATAGCATGATATATGTGAATTTCAAGTGAATTTAATCAATTTTCGGAATTGGGTACCAAGGGGGTTTTGGGAGGGTTTTAAAATGGTTTTTCGGGTGTTTCAATGTTAGTTTTCGAGAGCTGATGTTAGTATGATATATGAGGGCTGCTTTGGGTGTGTTTGATGGTTATTTGAATGCTTGAAATGGAAGATATTGGTGGGCTTTAAGGGCAGCTCGGAAATTCTGTTTTTGGGACTTGTTTTGGGTATTGAGTGCTTGAAGTGTTGATCCGGGTTGTTTCCGTTGATGAGGTATTGATTATGAATGTTTTGTTTGTGTTTGGGATTGATTAGAGTCAAGTTTGGGCATCGGTGAAGCATCGGAAGTGAATCCGGAGAGTTGAAGGATTGTGGCTTGCTTGGTCTTGTGCTTGGAAGTTTAGGTGAGTGGTTGATTTCCTTGAATGATTTTAAATTAGTTGGTTCGAGTATACGGACTAGGTTGGGTTTGGTAGACCCACCTAGAGTTAGGATTAGGGTGGTAGCCTAATCCTAAACTTGGTCTAAGCCTTTGGATGAACTTATTTGGATGATTGTATATGCCTTGTATGCTATGTCATATGATTGTGTATGTATATTGTTTTATACATGTGAATTGAGGCATGGATCGTATGGCTTAAAGCATGCATGGTGATGGTTCATGGTTGTGTCCATGGTGAGTACGTGCTAAGCACGGAAATGGTTGAAATGTGTGTTGTGGAATGAGTAAAATATTGGCACTAGTATACTTAAATACAAATGATCGATCATTAGGATGTTAGTGTGTACACATGAGTCTAAAGTCGCGCGTGGCCTTGGTGGCGTTGAGTCACCAAGGAGGAGTACGGGTACGCCCGGAAATGGTATTTAAATATAGTCGGTGATGAGTGGAATCCCATCGACGGGGCGTGAGGATGAGTGGAATCCCCTCCGCGAGGCCGGTGATGAGTGGAATCCCACCGAGGTAATGTGGTTGTTGGATATGAGTTTCCAACGAGTCTATCCGTGTATTTGAGCGATAACTAGGTGCCAATGTTGTTTGATATATGTATCAATGTGTTGAGATTATGAGCTGCTTGGATGTTGTATGTGATTGCATGTATGGTAGTGTTGAGCTCATGATTATGGCATATATGTGATATAATTGCTCATGCATCTATATCTTGTGGACTCTTGAATTATGTATGTTGCCTTGGCTAGATCGTGCTCGGACCCTGCGATGTTGAGGTTTGTTTTTAGAGCTTACCCTCACTAAGCATCATTGCTTACGCTCTCCTTGTTCAACATTGCAGATCCTTAGTTCGTGGGTGGCTCGGCAAGAGGAGGGCCTTCAAGTGTGGTTTTGGACTTAAGTTCATCAAGTATGGTTTTATGCTAAGTTATGTAATAATTGTAGCAATGGGATGTGTAAGACTTGTTAGTTGTTGTTGGTTGTTAGGAGCATGTGTAGACTCCTTTACATGTAGGGCTTTTGCATGGTTGTGTTGCCATGGTGGTTGTTAACTTACGTCTTTTGCTTGCTTGAGTTGTGGACTATGCTTTAAGTGCATGAACTTGTGCTTGAATGATGGTTGATCAAATGCATGTATTTGGGTTGTGACTTTGGTTTTAGACATGTCTAATTATTGTTGAAGCATGCTAGTATAAGTGTCATACCTTAGGATGTCTTGCCTTGAAGTTGCTTGTTGGTTTGTTGGTGTTTTGGGGCATCCTTGTGCCTCAAAACAGCCCAGAAAATCTGCAGACAGGGGGTGTTTCGGAACGGGTCCCCGTATTCCGAAACGGCCCCTGTGTAAATGGCCTTCCGTTTCGAAACGGATGAGGGTCGTTCCGGAACGTTTTCGCCTCTGGAATTTTGAGAAATTGGCGAGATGAAGCCGTTCCGAAACGGGCCTTTGAAGTTCCGAAACGGTCAAATCTCGTTGACCACGAGATATTGACCGTCAAGGGCGTTCCGATACGGGTCACCCCTGTTTCGGAACGGTCACCTTGTGGTCGACCCAGGCCCTTTGACCAGGTCAGGGCGTTTCGGAACACCCTATAGGTGTTTCGAAACGGCCTGCTGGAATGAAGTAAAAATGGACTGTTTATGTTTGTTTGGTCGGTGATTGATGCGTTGTTTGATTCTTCCGCTGCTGTGCTTCACATAGGAATTATAATTGCATCTAGATAAGACTAATGTTAAAAGAAATTTTCTGGGTTGTTAACCGAGGGGAAACCTTAACGGGTTTCGCTTCGGTTTTCCCCGTGTGGCCCACTCGGACCGGTCATCCTACCAGACCGGGACGAGGGGGTTACAGATGGTGTTCGTCCAATTTTAAATCTAATAAATGCTCCACAACCAACTTCGATATCCGGTCTTTGTAGACGTTTTCTGTTTGACAAGTTATACCACTTTTCATCTCTATGTCCCTCCTTACGGCACACCATTTTCTTTGAAATTATTTGATTTGTAGCTCTACTTTTCACTATCTGGTCGACTCAAACTTCGAACATTTTCACTTTAGCATAGGTATGGTAAAATTCAACGCAGTCATCTAAAGTTTTTCACTTTAGCATACTCATATCATTCTCATCATAATCCTTTAATTCTTTACCAATTTTATCACATATGTTTTCGTCGATAAAATAGTCAAGGGTCTTCCCATCATCTATTTGTTTTGCATCGTCAACATCATGATCAAGTTCTTCTTCTTCAGAATTAAGTTCGCGTTCTCTGTTTCGATATAGGGCTTGAACTTCGTAGCTTCAATTTTTTCTAGATCTTCAATATCTTCGATGTCTTCGATATCAACCATCTTGAAAAAAAACCTACAATTTAATACAAGTAAATGAAAGCAAAATTAAATCTAATGAAACTTAAGAAAAAAATAAAAATAAAACCTCAAGAAGCATGCACCATACTTAAAACATGAAAAAGCCCAAAAATTTCAGTGACCAAAAATTTCAGGCGTACCGGTACGGTAATTGTACCGTACCGGTACGCTCGCAAAACAAAAAATTCTAGTGACCAAAAATTGTATCGATACGCGTGACAAACTGCACTTTTTGAGGGTTCGAATAAGCCATTATTTTTGTGAATCAATCAACAAAATTGATTGCTGCAACTGATTTTTGGATTTGGGGATAAATTGAATGAAAATTAAGTGAAAATACTTAAATCGAATCAAATTTAAGATAATTAGGATTTCAAAAATTAGGGATAAATTACCTAATTGCAATGGATGATTAAGACTGTTGACGACGGTGACTATCGACAATGGTGGCTGTCGACGACGGTGGCGGCAAAAGTTGTCGGCGACGGCGGCGGTTGGCGGTAGGTGCGGCGGCAATTGGGTTAATTTCAAAGAAAAAAATTAAGATTTTTTAATTTACTGATAGTTTATTTTAATTAATAATATTTAAAATAAATTTAAAATTAAGAAAATACTTTAATTAAATTACACTTGATTTTTTTTGGATTTAAAAATTTTATAAAATAATTTATCAGTGCTCATCAGTGTTCGTCAATTGTGGTGCTCGTTCTATCCTTTCAACACACAGATAAATTCAAGTAGGTTTCTATGTTTAATTTAATGTTCTTGATAATGTGACATTACAAATTATGGTAGATTTAATTTATGTACTATGGTTCTAATAATAATTTTTTGGTTTGGGTTATTCGGATTTTATTTCAATTTTCTTTAGATATGACATGCTCAACATGGATACCTCTAAAAATTTGAAATTCGTATACTATTTAAAAAATTTATTATAAATTATTTAAATATTTTTTATTAATAATCTATTTTCGCCCTTAAAATTTTATAAATTCGTCTTCAAACATAGAATGCAGCCCCATCCCTACAGGGCCTACATTGAGTGAAAGGTCATATTCTACAATATATGGTCTGTCCAAAATTTATACTTGAAAACTTATAATTATAGCCATTTAAAAACTGAGCAGTTCATAATCCTTCCAAACACTTCAACCATTAAAAAAAGAAGTTAGTTGTTGTTAATTATGCATTGACAAAACAAACCTATCGCAAATTAATACAACTTTAAAAGTTTAAAAAGTAGGGCTGCTTTTAGGCATATCTTTTTTTTTTAGGTAATTCGGCGTATCTTTTTCAATATTATTATTTTAATCAGCCAAATTCAGTTTAAAATATGTTAAAATATTAATACGGATATATAGTAGTATTTTATAATTTCTTTAAAACTATATTTTTAATTAAAATAATTTGATATCTAATTACTTCTTTGAACTGATATATTTTTTCGTGGCCAAAATTGATTTGCTTGCAAATTGCAAAAGAAAACGTTATCTTGTTTTGTTTTGGAAATTATTAATGAGCTTTTATTCGGCTTAATTTGTACGTATCGATGATTGCTTTCAACTTGAAGAAGGAAAATATATATTGATTATGACTTAATTGTTTGATTAATTGTCAATGGTTCGTATAAAATATAATTAATGTTTAAGATTATCATTATAATAAAAATAAATAGGTGGTCGTTTTTAGGATAATCATCTGGTACATTAGTGGTGGAATTATTTTTTTCACAAATAATTTTAATCTATCACGTGTCTTTATTTGTTTATTTAAAGTTGAAAAATAATTTCACAAATAATTTTAAAATTATGATAGAAATCCTTTAAAGATACTAATAATTTAAAAATAATCATCTGAAAATTATTTTTTCAATCGTATATTAAATAATAATAATTTATTAATTATAAGACATTACAATATATTTAAACCACGTAGGTCACGCTTATGTAGCTTAGTATTGTTTAAGCAGATTTCGACTTTAGAGTTCGAAGCTTTGTGTATGCAGAAAGTTTCCGTCGAAAAATTTACCCATCAAAATTAAATATTCAACGCGAATCGATCTAAATTAATCAGAACAAAATCTTAAAAAACTAGAAGGACAAAGAAAACTCACGAAATAAACTTTATTATTATAACGTCCACTTTTGTTCAACCTTTGTCCTTTTGTTCTACATTTCTTGTCCAGCGTAAGCATTTTCAACGCTTTCATATTCGAAGTTCTAATTGGTATTGCAGTCGCATCGTACTTTTTTATTGTAAAATGAATACGCGTTTAATTTAAAAATATTTAGAAATTCTATTATCTTATCTGCAGCTTTGAAAATTAAATTATTGAGATTGAAAATTATTACATATCATATAAAATATTTTTAAAAATGTTAAAATGATACTAATAATAATGAGATATCAGATAACATTAACACTACACGATAAGTTCCTTATATTTGAACTTACAATATGTATTTTTAAATAGAGTCGGTTCAAAAATTTGGGGTTATGTATAATTTATTAAAAAATGTTTTTAATTTTTTAAAAAATTAAATGTTTATTAATTTATTATGTGTTTCGTAAAATAATTTTTGAATAAAAAATACTATAATATAACTCTAAATCTACGAAGTACAATAATATTTTTATTTTTCTCACGTATTTTTGCTACTACGCCGTACCTAATATTTTGTTTTCCCTTGAAAGCGTTTGAGTTTTAATTTTTATATACCAAAATCCTATGCTTACTATAATAGATAGAACAAATGGTTCAATCATATAAGATTGTGAGATACTTGATAGGTGTGTTTTAGTGTGAACTCTAACAAATAATGTGACAATATTAATATTTGTCTTGCATTATTTTTTAAAATATTTTTGGATTTGAAAATAACTTTGGGACCTAAAGTACTCCAGAATATGATCAAATTTGTTTTTCAACTTTTTGTTGAAAAATACTTTTTAAAAGTTTAAGCTCCTAGCTTTTTGTTAAAAATATTTTAATTAAAATTATCGATTTTTCCTATTTATATTACATTTTTATATTTTCAAAAAATATTTAAAATATACATTTTATCTATTTAAAAATATTTTTAAACCACAAATATTTTAAATCAGATAATCAAAAATAATTTTCCCGACATTTTTAAAAATTAATTCATTAACGACTCTAAGAAGAAATTTGGGGTATGTCTAGGATGCGGCTAAAAGATGATAAGTTTTGAAATTTGTCATCGAATTGAAAATAGTAGACTTCTTGATAATATTTTCGGTTGTTTTTTTTTTTTGCAAGTATCGATACTTACAAAATAAGTATCGATGCTTAGTTTTTTTTTGATAAATTTTTAGTTTAGGACAAAGTATCGAAACTTTCAAAAAAAGTATGGCTACTTGCAAAAAAAAGTCAAAACCAACCGAAAATGTTATCATGAAGTTTAACATTTTCAGTTCGAGAATAAAATTTAAAATTTATCGTATTTTTACCACACTCTAAATATGCTGCACGTTATACTAGCCTGCAATTCGATATTAGTTTAGCATGAAAAATAATAGAAGTGGTTAAATACGTTAAAAAAACTATGAGTAGGTTTTTAAAGAGATCTAGATTTTGTTATAATCGAGAATCGAGATGCGGATGGAAAATATATTTTATTTTAAAATTGATTTTACTTTACAAATAATTATATGTATAGTGGTAAATGGTTTGAACATAAATATGTATTTAATCATTAAACAGAGGTTTTTATTTTTTTTAATTATATAAAAATATGAATAACATTAATTATTTTAAATCTAATGTTCCATACTTTTCAATTGAGTTGATACTCGGTTAACTTATAATGTCAACTCAAATATTAGACACTTAAATATTAGTATAGATGAATAGCTTTTTTTTAAGTGACAATAATTATTAAATATAAAATATAACAAAGATATGTGCATCATTAAAAAATTTCTTATTAATTTAATTGGGGGAAGAAGAGTACACTTATCATTATATACAATAGATAAATAGCTTTATTTTAGGTTAAATTGCATTGCGGCCTCTGAACTTATAAATTATTATCACTTTGATATTTGCATGAAAAAATAATTTGAAAATTTTAACTGTGATCAATAACGAAATTACATGTGTGGGGCAATTGCCCCGCACCCTCCATTTTTCTTTATTTTTGTCTTTATATATAATAATTTTTTTAAAAAATAGTTATTTATAAATATTTTCATATTTTTAAATATTTATATTTTGTCAATAAGCCACAAACATTGACTCCGTCGCATGTTAGTCCAAACCATTTTTCATTGCAAAAAATTAAAAGTCATATGACACTCAAGAACGTGTCACATATATTAAATTCAAAAAATTTCAAGAAAAAACGTAAAAAACTTCGAAAATCCAAAAATTCTCATTTAAAAAAATTATCACGAAGTGTTCCCAAATATTTTAAGGTTCTTTTAATAGTTTTTATGAGTTTTTTTTTATATGTCACGTGAATTTTTTGTCATGATAATTTAGTTAAAGTAACGTGCATCACAACTGAAAAAATTTAAGGGTCAATTTAAATAAAAAATTCTCTAAATACGAAAGTAATAATAAGGTTTAAATACATATATACAATTTCGATTCTAAAACGACCAAAGATATAAATGTTTGTTGATTTATTTTTAGTGCGGTTGATGTGAATGTTATTATATCAATTAAAAAAATGTGAGCTCAAATACGCTTAAAAAGACTACTTTCACATTGAGAGGGGTTGTTGCCCCCTATTTTTTTTACCTTTTAAGTTATATAATAAAATTAAAATTTAATGGAATAATAGTAAGTTATCCTTTATCTTTAAAAAATTATATTTTCTCTCCGAACTAAAATTTTTATCTCCTTGAATCATAATTCTAGCTTTGTCTCTGTGCTTAAACGTGTATTATCCTTATAGGTGAGGTTAAATAACTCGTTAGACATGATATAAGAAACATAAATGTTGATATCATATGGGTGTATACTTTTATTTTTAACATTTATTATTTCTGTTTCATTAACCAGGATGTCATTAAACTTGTAACATCAAACGTGACATGAGAGTTTTAGGTTAACAGAGATATAAATTTTCTAAAAATTAAGCATATTTATTTTTTTTTTCAAAAATATTTCTCACAAAATAAAATTAATTTTAAAAAACAACATCTAAAAATATTAAAATTGGAATAGACACAATCACAAACCACAACTTGGTGCAGAAAATTATTGATTGTGAATAATAAAAAATCTCATTTCCCAAAATAATATTCGTATAGATTAAGCATACCCACATATAAGAATCTTTTGGAATAATTTACATCCAATAATAAAACAAAACGAGAACAACAATTAACTGTGAATGCAACGTTCGAATTTAGGGGGAAAAAAGCAAAATTTCTCATTTTCAGCATTATTATTATTATTGCTGCAAAAGGGTAACGTATTGACCCACAAAATGACAAAAAAGTACATATATTGATCACCGACCGATTTGCCGAGTCAGCATTCAGAAGGAAACACGTGTACGGCTAAGATGTTATGTCTAAATGTTAGAGTGCCTGTCGAAGAAAACGGTCGAGTTGGTGGCTGCCATTGCTATTTTCAATCCCCATTAGGCATTAGTTGGATTTCCCCACTAACCCCACTCTCCCCTATAAAACAACGTTAAAATCCCACCCTTTTTTTTAACTTAAAAGCCACTTCATTTCTTCAATAATCATTCCATTTTTTTCTTCTTCTTCAAAGCTCCGGCCATGGCTTCCCGAGCTTTCGATCTTCTCATTTCAGCCATTCTACTCTTCTCCGCCATTGTTGTCTCAGGTATGAGCTTCAAAATCGACTCCTTTCTTTTCTGATGTGTCTGAACTTCAAGCACGGAAATCCAAAGTTGTTTTTGTTTGTTTGTTTTTTTTATTGCAGATGCTGCTGGTTCGGTCGGGATTAACTACGGTCGTATCGCCAACAACTTACCCTCGCCGGAAAAAGTCGTTGAGCTGTTGAAATCTCAGGGGATAAACAAAGTGAAGCTTTATGACACCGACGCCACCGTTCTGACTGCGTTGGCAAACTCCGGGATCAGCGTCGTCGTTGCTCTTCCAAACGAACTCCTGGCCGCAACCGCCGCAGACCAGTCCGCCGCCGATAACTGGGTTCAATCCAACATAACCAAGTTCTACCCTCAGACAAAGATAGAAGCCATAGCTGTCGGGAATGAAGTATTTGTCGACCCGAAGAACACGACGAACTACCTCGTACCCGCCATGAAAAACATCCACGCTTCGCTGGTTAAATCCAAGCTAGATTCCGCCATTAAAATCTCTTCCCCCATAGCTTTCAGTGCCTTGCAAATCTCTTACCCTTCTTCAGCCGGTTCTTTCAAGCAGGAACTGGTCGAGCCGGTGATTAAACCCATGTTGGATTTCTTGAAACAAACTGGTTCTTACCTCATGGTTAATGCGTACCCGTTTTTCGCCTACGCCGCCAATTCGGATCAAATCTCACTCGATTACGCTTTGTTTAAGAACAATCCGGGTGTGGTGGATTCGGGTAACGGTTTGAAATACCAAAGCCTTTTCGAAGCTCAAATCGACGCCGTTTTTGCAGCCTTGTCGGCCATTAAATACGACGACGTAAAGATAGTGGTGACTGAAACAGGGTGGCCTTCAATGGGGGATGAGAACGAAGTCGGTGCCGGTGAAGAGAATGCGGCGTCGTATAATGGTAACCTGGTACGGAAAGTTTTGAGTGGCAGTGGGACCCCGCTGAGACCTCAGGACCCACTTAACGTTTACTTGTTCGCGTTGTTCAACGAGAACCAAAAACCCGGCCCGATTTCGGAAAGAAATTACGGGTTATTTTACCCGAATGAACAAAAGGTGTACAACATACCATTAACAGTGGAGGAGCTGAAAGGAGGGCAGTCAACGCCGGTCAACACGAACACAAGTCAGGCTCCTGTCGCCGGAGAAGTGTCGAAGACGCAGGTTGGGCAGACTTGGTGTGTCGCCAACGGGAAAGCCGGCGAGGAGAAGTTGCAAGCGGCGTTGGACTATGCTTGCGGCGAAGGAGAGGCCGATTGTAACGCTATTCAGCCCGGTGCGACATGTTATAATCCGAACACGCTGGAAGCACACGCCTCGTATGCCTTCAACAGCTATTATCAGAAGAAGACGCGCGCCGCCGGTACGTGCGAGTTCGGCGGTGCAGCGTATGTCGTCTCACAACGTCCCGGTACGTCATTCTATCCCTTTTAATTACTCTACAATAACTGAAAATTGATTTAATATCTCTGATATTAATTTGAAGTTTTAATGTTTGAATTGCAGCATATGGGAATTGTGAGTTTCCGACAGGGAACTGAAATGGGAAAAGATTAGGTGAAATTCAGCTACAGATTTGTTGGGAAATTGTTTCTTCTTTGTATGTTTTTATTATTAAGTAATATAATAGTTATAGAGCACAGGATGAAAAGAGTAGGTGGAGTTGTTCTGACTTGATTTTACTTTCTCTTGTTTATACTTTGCGATCCTATTGTTATTAATTATTATCGCTTATGGATTATTTTAATACTTACTTTTTATATACTTAAAGTATTTAATTTTATATGAATTTTAGATGTATTCTTAATTAATATCTTTTTTAAGAAAAATTATAATTTTATACATTATAAATATTTACAATTAATTTAAACATAAATTAAAACAACTTGACTCGAATTTTATAAATACAATCCAATTAAAAAAATTTAAATAAAATTTAAATTATAAAATAAAACTTAACAACTCGATTAATTCAAAAAAATTACTATTCCCACCTTACTCCATAAAAGTTACGGTAACTTTCAATTATTTTCCTAAATAATTTTTGAAATATATCATTTTGCTATTTTTTAAAAACTGGTCATTTCCCCTAAATAAGCCTTATGCTTCTGATTTTTTTTCTTTCCATTTTTGTGTCAATAGTGCTCATAGATGGAGAGACATGCAAGAAAGACTGTTTTGAATATGCTAATATATATATATATTAATTTTAAAACATTTATGTAATTTTTATAGGTTTTTTATTTGTTATATATACTAATTTACTATTTTTTGAACTTTATAACTATTAATTATAATTAGAACTAGATTGACAAGAATCGTAAACGTTGGGATTAAATTTATCAGTTAAAAGCACAATATGATCATTCCATGAAGGAGTTAGCAGAGTAGTGACTAAAAGAGTAATTTCGATAATGTTGGTCATGCAATTAAAACTTTTTGTAGTTGGATAGCTAAAACAGATATATTCTAAGAGTTATATGACTAACGTCGTAATTTACCCATAAATTTAATAATTAGAAAAAGGGTAATCTTCACCAGTGGTCCCTTTCGTTTAGGGTGTGTTCTATTTTGGTCACCAAAATTCAAAAATGATTATTCTGGTCACTTACGTTTAGAATCGTTTCTATTTTGGTCCCTTAGCCGTTAGTCTCCGTTACTTTAAAAAAATAGTTTCTAATTTAACCCCCAAACTTTCAAAATTTTATTTTTCACCATCTTCCTTAAAATTTATAAAACTAAAACCCATAAAATTAAATCAATGGTTATAACTCACAACTACAACCCATCCCCAAAGATTAAAATTAAATCAATGGCTATAATTTCGTCAGCAGTAGGCCCTGTGAATGGTGTTTCTGCCAAAATGGAACGGGGACTTGTTAGCAGGCTTTCTGTTGCTGGTGATATACATAAACTATGCTCTCTTGCAATTGAAAAAGCAGATGAGTGGCTGACAACCATTAACACTAACCCAAAGTGCCAAGGTTAGAACCTGCAGTACCTTCTTTTTCTATTTGAAGAAGTAACTTCGTCATATGTTTATAACTGGTTGTTCTATAAGGATTCGAGCAACGGGCACGCGGTTTTCGTGTTCAAGTTCGAGAACGAAGGCTCTGAGATTGTTGAAGACGATGAGCAGCAGGTGAAGGATGTGGTTATGTGGCAGCAAAGTTCGTGTAGTGTTGGGAGGAATGGGATTGAATGGAGAAAGAGGAGGAGGACAGATAGAAGCTCGTCGTCTTCTTCGATTTAGATGTCGTCGGATTCGTCGGGAGGTAGCTCGTCGGTGATGGAGTGGGCAAGCGTGGAGGAGAGTGAGTTAAGTTCTCCTACTGGTTTCTCTTTGGTTGTTTATGCATGGAAAAAGTGAAGATTCCGGTTTTTAATTATCACTAACACAGATAAAGCTAAACCATTTCCATTCTCTAAAGAGGACTTAATGTAGTTGTAATCCAAGAAGACATACAGATTTAATGAGAAGAAGCAATTTCCCCTCTTAATTTTGCTTTTCCTTATTATTTTAATTTTAGAACAGTGGTCGTGTAATGAGAAATTTCAAAGTTTTCCAACGTTAGACTATGCAGATGTGTGTGTAAAACCATTTGGATCCTATGAGAGGCATAACCGACAAAAAAGGTTGGACCTCGACTGGTTACTTCGTCGGTCGGTTAGCTTTAAAATTGTGAGAGTGACACTGACAACAATGTCGAGAAGGTGATGAAAAGCAGCCCAACTGTGTCGGGCTTCACTGTTTTCGTCTCACCACATGACTCTTCTTTATCCTCTCTCATGCCTTCGATTTAGATGGGTTTTAGTTTTATAATTTTTGAGGAGATGGTAAAAATTAAAATTTTAAAATTTTGGGAGTTAAATTAGAAATTATTTTTTTAAAGTAACGGAGACTAACGGCTAAGGGACCAAAATAGAAACAATTCTAAACGTAAGTGACCAGAATAATCATTCTTGAATTTTGGTGACTAAAATAAAACACACCTAAACGAAAGGGACCACTGGTGAAGATTACCCTTAGAAAAACCTACTGGATGTTTCTATTCTTGTACACCAAAGACTTAATGCCAAATTCTTACCAAGACAACAAGTTCAAATTCACCAATCCACCTATTGAAACGATGCCGTTTCTAATGTTTCTAAGGGATAATTTCGTCAACTAATATATAAAATCAACTTTTGCCTTTTTCTCTCTCAACGCACATTCTTTCGCTCTAAAAATTTCTCCAATCTGTACTAGAAAAACCCTCAGTACTTTCCCGTTATTGACCCTCTAAAACCCTAAACCTCCTTCCTCCTTCAGAGATGTTGATGTCCAGGGCTCTGTCACGCGTCTCAAGGAGCGTCGGTGCACGCTCCTTGCTTCTCTCTGCTCCCAAGAGCCTTCAAACGCCAAGCTTTTCCACTCAGTTTCACTCTCTTGTCTGTGAATCTCCAAATAAGGTACACAAGAAATCAATAAAACATTTGATTTTTTTGGTTAATTCTGAGAGGGTTTTGATAGGGCTTAATGATTTTGTTTAAATTGGCTTCAATTTATATGAAAGTGCGTTCCTTTTATATACTTCAGATTTGTTCTACTTGTTCTCATATTTATTTGATTTATAGTAGTCATTACATTGATGATTTATAAGCTGCAATTTCAATTTAGATCAGTAATTGAATGATCATGCTGGAATTTGGATCTTAAACTCATATTTTGATTCCCAGAAAACATAACCAAGTTCGTGAAAATTACATGAACTTTCTTTGTCTATGCAGGTGATTATAAATGATGTATTCAAGCTTCAATATTCAAACCTCAATTTCTCTGTTTTTCAACGATTTGGGATCTCTTCATCGGCCTCTCCCGAGTCTTCGGAAAAGGAACATGGGAGTACTGTAGAGAATAATAGTGAAGATCCTGTAAAGCCGAGTGGGGATACAAAACCTGGAGAGGCCGAAGTTTCGAAAGATTCAGGTTTTAACTCGGAGTCTCAAAATACATTGATAGAATGCCTCAATCTGATAAAAGTAGAAGAGGCACTAAACGAATGCATTTTCTGATTCAGATTCCGAGAGTGATGGTGACCTATCAATGGCTGATATGGTGAAACTTGTGGAGGAAAAAGAAGAACTCCTAAATGCCAAGCAAAAGGAGATTGAACAAATGAAGGACAAAGTTGTTCGAACTCTTGCAGAAATGGAGAACGTTATGGCCAGGACAAGACGGGAAGCAGAGAACTCGAAAAAATTTGCCATACAGGTAGTGCTGAATGCTAATGAATCAGTGATCACTTGGTTTCTATTTGGAGTCTCGAGAAATGAGTGTAATTATTTGTTGATGTGCTGCAGAATTTCGCGAAAGGGCTACTTGATGTTGCAGATAATTTAGGAAGGGCTTCTACACATGTTAAAGGCAGTTTCTCTAAGATCGATGAATCCAAAGACACTACTGGAGCTGTACCACTACTTATGACGCTCCTAGAAGGAGTTGAAATGACTGAGAAACAACTTGGAGAGGTAAACTTTCTGTTTTCTTGCCCGAGGTCTCATGAAGCTGAATTGTTATAGTTTCATAATTGAACTTTTAGGATTCAATTTCCTTTTTCATTCCTTGGTAAAGGGGGACATTTGGAACTAAAATCAATTGAGTCAATGGACCATCATAAAATCACTTGTTGTACTCAGTCATGTTCTTAGTTAATTATCTGAGTTGTTTCTTTCTACATTGTTTGAATCTTCATTTTTCTTGAAATATACATGTTTGGCACATTTTCGAATATGGGTTTGAGAGACCCTTCAAGGACCCTCCAAATATGAGAAAAAACATGAAAAGACTGAAGATACCCATGTTGGATATATGCCCATATCTTATACATCTACACCAGAGTCCGAGTAATATAGTTTTCTTCTATCACTTTGATAATGTTTGGCCTCTACATGTGTTCTATATCGTATTACTAACCAGTTAGAGATATTATTGCTTTCAGGTATTTAGAAAGTTTGGAGTGGAAAAATTCGATCCTACAAACGAACCGTTTGATCCACATAGACACAATGCAGTATTCCAAGTGCCAGATAATTCTAAGCCTGCTGGAACAGTTGCTCATGTTTTGAAGGTATTATCTTATAATTGAACTTTATCAAAACAGTTCCATTTGCCTATAGTTTGTTGTTATAATTGACTCATATTGAAGTTTGATTCAAGAAATAGATTAGTTTTCAGTTGCATTATTTATATGTTTCTGTTCTTTATTACAGGCAGGATATATGCTCTATGATCGAGTTATTCGACCAGCTGAGGTCGGTGTTACTCAAGCAACGGATAGTGATGCAACTGAGAATAACACAAGTGACAAAGGCTCTGATGCATGATGGTAGTTTAGGTAAGATTTTTAATGGCAAATTTTCAAAAACTTTTGCCTTTGTGATAATGAATTATACACATTTGAGAGTTATCAGTCTCTTATTCCACCACTCATAGAAAACATCTGCTCGTAAGCTAATCGAATTTGGTTCGATCATTTATCTAGCTGAGCTTGAGTAGTTTGAACTGCCGAGTGAGCTGTTCAAGTTGAGCTCGAGTAGTTTTTGCCATCGAACAAGTTGAGTTCAACTGTTCAATCATTTATTCTAGTAACTGGCAGTTGGTCGAGTTTGTTTTTAATAAATATTTTCATCACCCCTCCCCACAATGATCGAAGCAAGAAAAAGGTTCCCCGGACATTATGCTACATAAGATACTGTCCGTCCAGTTCTCTGAAAACAGATATTCTAACCGTAATCAACCCGAACATTCGATGTAATGCAATGGAAGCATAGCAAGAAATGTAGTGTCTCATTCTTAAGGCACGATCTATATGGTGAAAGGAGATTATTTCAATCCAAGGGTTGTATTCTATTTATAATAGCACAAAGTCGAGCTATATACTGCCCTGCAAACTAATTAAATGGCCAAACATATGCAAATGTGTTAAGAGTGATAATATTAATTCTTTTATGGTACGTTTGGTTCACGAAATGCAAAATTACATTGGGAAATAGGATTTTCGGAATATTTGATTTATTTGGTAGGAATGTAAGATAATAATGTTTGATTTGAGAAATATAAGATTATTTGAAAACAAAATTTACCAAATTATCCTTATTATATATTTTGTTTTTAACAATTTAAACTTTTAATGTTAAATTAAAAATGTTTTTATTAAAAATCCTATAACTATTTTTGTTATATAATCTAAATTTCACAAAAGTATTATATTTAATATATTATTAATGAAATTAATATATTAAATAATATTTTAAAAAATTATTATATAAGTAAATATAATATATTTACTTTTATCATAGTTTATAATAGAAAATTATATTGATTTTTTAGTGATTAAAATAATTATTTAAATTATTAAATAATAGTTTAGAACTAGAAATTCTCCCTCAGATGATATCGAACTTTCTAACAAGTTCGAGTGAATTCTAGGAAGTCAAGACAATTTCATTTTCATAAGCTTGCAAGTCAAACTCTCATATAAAAAAAAAGCCTAAACTTGAATCAAGTTTACATCATCTTAATCAAATACCCTCAATCAATATTACATTATAAACTAGATATTTAGATAATCTGTTTAAAAATACTATTAGAGGTATTAAAAACATAATATTAATAAATATACATGAAATATTATAACACTATTTAACTGTGTAATACTATTTAAATATTAAATTAATATAAAATAAAAATATTTAATAAATTTACCCCTAAACAATTAGTTATATAGTTAAAAGAATATGCAACAAATAGACCAATATGAAAATTCTATTATTTCAAGGGTATTTTGGTCTAAAATGAGAAAAATTGACAAATACTTAAAGATTTAGTGGGAATGACATTCTCGGAATTTTGGCAAAAAAAAAACGTTATTGTTGGTAAATTCTTTTTTGGTTTGGTGAGAATGAGCACAAACCAAACATGGAAATAAAACTCTCAAAAAGGATAATTACCCCATATAATGATTTTTTCGACGAACCAAACAACCTCGAAGTTCGAGGGTCTAATTGATTTTTAAGAAATTTGAAGACTTAATTGAAAAACTAATAATTTAAGAAATTTAAATGTTAAAATATTAGAAAATATATTAAACTTACTAAAATATTAAAAAAATATATTAAAACATTACTAAAACCACTATTAACTTTTCGATGAATCTAATCAACAAAGTTAATCTAAGTGCTAATCAGTTTGATATCACTAAAGTAGATTTCGAGTTCGAATTTTATATATACAGATAATTTCATAGACAAACTTACCACCCAAGCCAGGTATACAAATAAATTAGTTCAGATTACGAGCAACATCACCTAACAATATAAAGTGTAATGAGAATGCATATCAAATTGTACGGTCAATTTGAATAAATTTTAAAAAGTTATATTTTAATACATAAGTTGTATAAAAAAAGTTACACAATTTTTTATATTTAAATTATAAAATCTAAAATTCATAATTCTTAATTTTAACACCCTAAAATTTAAGCATAAATTATAATAAAAAACCTTAAATTATAGGCTTTATAATATAAATTCCTAAACTCTAAACCCTAACCTAAATTCTTAAACTCTAAAATTAAAAAGTTTTGACACAATCTTGTGTTTCAATTTTTTTAGGGTAAATTATACCGTTGACCACCATTAAAAAAATCGACTCAATTGACCATCCAAACTATTAAAATTGGATTAATGTGACCACCAGCCGTTAATGGGCTAACGGAAGGTGACGTGACAGTTAAAAAATTAAAAGTATAATCACACATTTGGTCCCTATTATTTACACATTCTTTCAATTTAGTCCTAATTTTAAACTAATAAAATAAATTAATTAGGTGGTGACACGTGTCAACACCTGATTGGAGGAATTCAACCACACATGCAATTTGGGGGGATCAAACCTATGTCTCCCAGCCACAAAGAGTGTTGATTTACCAGCACGCCCAATGCCATATTGTGATACAATTCTTACAATATAATATATGTAAATGAATATCAAAAATTAAAAATCTCCATCATCATCATCAACAACATTTTTCATTTTAACTACAAAGCGACGGACATTGTCATTTGAACTACAAAGCAGTCATATACTCGAAAATAGTAAAAGATCTACCAAATGGAGAACTTTAATGCAAAATCAAAGTTGACTCACATTCGAAACCATGGTTCGTATGGACTCCAAGATTATCTGCAGTCCAAGAGTTGCCATGACGGAGGCAAAAACAAGGATACCCTGCAGAAAATTTACCAGTTTTAAGTTTCGAACTCGTCTATACTTCCACGAAAATAGAGATAACCGATACTCGTATACTTCCATGTCTATGCACCCACAGAAGATGCACAAATATTCTCACTTTCCATCAAACACCAACCTTTTCGTTTATGCTTATACAAGAAAATCCTCTAGAGGCAAGGTCTCATGTCTCCAAATCAGTGTTACAGAGGCCACCGTAGCAACATGTTTTATCGTTTATAAAAGAAGTAACATGAACAACTACGATCTATAAAGATTCGAAGATGAGATCCTAAGCCTAAGGTGCAAAACCTGCTTAAAATATGTTCCAACTTCTTTCTAACTCGTGTTTCGGCCTTAATTCTTTTGATTCACTGCTGTTTTTCCCGCAAAACCACACCGGTCCTCTAATTTATCGAACAATTGTTCATAAACAAATCATATACATGGTGATGTAAGATAGGTAATCAAATGGATGCATATCATACATTAGACTGTTATTAATAGAACAGAGAACTCAGAGATTTAAAGCTATCCTTAGGACACGCAGTTTGATCATTTTTCTGACAATGTTCGCTAGTTTCGTGGGGGGCATTCCGTACTAAAGAAAGGTAAACTATACCATTGACCACCATACTTTGATTAATATATTAAAATGACCACCTATTTTCAATAAGGCGTTGACACGTGTCACCACCTAATTAATTTATTTTATTAGTTTAAAATTAGGACTAAATTGAAAGAATGTGTAAATAATAAGGACTAAATGTGTGATTATACCTTTCATTTTTTAACTGCCACGTCACCTTCCGTTAGCCCATTAACGGCTGGTGGTCACATTGATCCAATTTTAATAGTTTGGATGGTCAATTGAGTCGATTTTTTTAAGGTGGTATTTTAATACGTTAACCAAAGTATGATGGTCAACGGTATAGTTTACCCTTCTTTTTAATCGTTTAAAAGATTCATCCCACAAAGGGACAAACAAGTAAATTCAGAAGTCTAGACACTGACAGTGTCATCTTGGTAAATATTCCCCAAAACACGGGTACTTATCCAGCAGAAGAATTTGTCAGGAAAAGGGTCCCATTCTCTCTGCATTTTCCGCTTCTCTTCTCTGTATTCTCAGCTTCCCTCACTCTCACAAACTCGTTCAGTCTTTGTAAAGATCGAAGCTTTGGATCTGAAAAAGGAAACCCAGAAATCTCTTCTTAAAAGAAGATTTGGGTATGCATTATATTTTGTTTCTTTGTTGTCCTTGCTGCATTTTCAGTTGTTTTGATCTTGGTGTATACAAAGCACGTTTCGTATTTTGGTTTAGGGTGGGGTTTAAGAGGGATCTTGAGTGTTTTTGGAGTTGGTTTTCTGAATTTGTGGAAAATGAAGGTCTGTGATTGTTGTTGTTAAGTGAATGTCGATAAAGTAATGAATTTGTGAAGTTGGGTTTTTATTGTTTAAGCTGATTGTTTTGGTTTATAGCGAACCAAAGTAAGGGCTTCTTTATTTTTTGAATGAGGAATGTGACGATGGAGTTTCATATTGCTAATGATTTTTGTTTTTATGTTGCTTTTGGTGGACATTTGGGAAGCTCAATAGTTCAAGCTGGTATATCTATTTGAAGCTTATTTCAAGTGTACTGTGCCATATACACACGCATAGAAACTCATTTGAATTATATTTAGTTTTTGTTGGTTCTTGAAGGCATTCAAGGTTAATTTCTCCATCTTTTTAATTTTTCAATGTTTGAGAGAACCAAATTTTCTGCTACATTTATTGCTCCATCAAGTGCACTTCGGTGCTTTTAACTTCTTTTCTAGTTTACCCGAGTTAAATAATTCTCCAAGTTGAAAGTATGTAGAGGCATTTTATAGTTTGTTTGCTAAGTGCCGTAGTTTACATGGTTTATGCCTTTGAGTTTCTTTTACATTGTTTCAACATGCTGGTCCATAGTAATTGATGTCTTTGTACGTTTTGAATTTCAAATTTTTATTGCCATTATATTCTTTAGTTACTACTATAATTCTTGAAACTTCTAATTTAATGATTTGCCATTGTTTGTGACTTCTTGTGCTAGGTTTTTATGTTATTAGTTTGGTAAGGTTCTGTTTCTAGCTGGTAAATTAGGTATATACATATAGTTCTATGTAGCTGTGGTTTCTTCTTTTTCATGTGTGCTTCAAGATTTTAAAGAAAATTGTATTAAGGTCTATTAAACGATTCCCCTGTTGCAGGCTAAATGGCAGACGCAGAAAACCCTCTTCTTGGGGAAACCACTTGTGGTTCTTTACTGCAGAAACTTCAGGTAATATGGCTGTCTTCGTTAAAATACTTGTTTCTAGTACCTGCTTGTTTGTAAGAAATATAGCTGGTAAAGTGTTTTTCAAATGATTGTAGGAAATTTGGGATGAAGTCGGTGAAAGTGATGAAGAGAGGGACAAGATGCTTCTGCAGATAGAGCAAGAGTGCTTGGATGTTTACAAGAGGAAGGTCGAGTTGGCTGCAAAATCAAGAGCACTTCTTCTTCAGACCTTGTCAGATGCCAAACTCGAGCTTTCTACTCTTGTATCAGCTCTCGGAGACAAAAGTTCTGTTGGCATTGTGAGTAACCACTTAATTTTACCTTTTATTCGAAGTTGCTATGGATGATAGGAAGCTATTTATAAGTTTACTGTAACATACCATGAGCAAGAGATCTCATTATTCCTTCGGGTTTGATGACAGCCAGAGAAGGCATCTGAGACGATTAAGAAACAACTCGCTGCTATAGCACCAGCTCTTGAACAGCTATGGAAACAAAAGGAGGAAAGAGTTAAGGAGTTTTCCGATGTACAGTTTCAGATTCAGAAGATATGTGGGGAAATTGCTGGCAATGCCAGTGAGCAGATGGATGCTCCTGCAGTGGATGAGTCCGACTTGTCCCTGAAGAAGTTGGATGAATATCAAGTAAAGCTGAAAGAACTTCAAAAGGAGAAGGTAAATTCTTTGGCTGATATATCTGATTATCCAGGCATCTAGTTTTTATATGAATCAATTCCGCTAACTTCTCATTGCATTGTAGAGTGATCGGCTTCGTAAAGTTCTCGAATTAGTCAGCACCGTACATGATCTCTGTGCTGTCCTTGGAATGGACTTCTTTAGTACTGTAACTGAAGTTCATCCAAGCTTAGATGACTCCACTGGTGTGCAGTCAAAAAGCATAAGCAATGACACACTATCGAGGTTGGTCAAGACAGTTTCAGTTCTAAGGGAAGATAAGAAGAAGAGGCTTCATAAGGTACGCTGTCTTTTTTAGAAACTTTGGAAAATCTACTTCCAATTTCTTCTTGATGCCTTGTTACTTAAACTGTTGCAAATTGGTATTCGGTCTAATGGGGTCATTTTTAATACTGGATACAGATATCTGAGCTTATAAATTCTTTTTCCTACTTTTGTTCAAAGAAATTAAAGTTTGAAGTCAATGTTTTCCTCTTATGACAGCTTCAAGAGTTGGCAACACAGCTTATTGATCTTTGGAATTTGATGGACACCCCTGAGGAAGAAAGAAGATTATTTGACCATGTTACATGCAACATTTCTGCATCAGTCGATGAAGTGGCTGTTTCTGATGCTCTTGCATTGGAACTGATTGAGCAGGTAATCTAGTTTCTTGGTTGATTGTTTAAGTTTGAAAGAGAACAATTTCTTATTTGTATTCATTTTATTTTTTCCTTAAGGCGGAGGTGGAAGTTGAGAGGCTTGATAAGCTAAAGTCAAGCAGGATGAAGGAAATAGCTTTCAAAAGGCAAGTGGAGCTTGAGGAGATATTTGCCAGCGCTCATATAGAGATAGATCCCGAGGCTGCTAGGGAGAAAATTATGGCACTGATTGATTCCGGGAATGTTGAGCCTACTGAATTACTAGCTGACATGGATAATCAGATAGCGAAAGCAAAAGAAGAAGCCCTTAGTAGGAAAGACATATTGGACCGGGTTGAAAAATGGATGTCAGCTTGTGAAGAAGAAAGCTGGCTTGAAGACTACAATCGGGTATTTATGATCTCTCCTCAGCCTCTCTTTCTCTCTGGCTTCTTGCTCTCACTTTTCTCTCCCTTGTGGATGGGTGTGTTGATTTGTGTACATTTATTGTTGTCCAATCTTTCATCCTTACATGATACAATTAATGATCTTGGTTAAGTGCTGCGGCTTGATCTCTTTCTTCCCGAATAGTAAATACTATGTGCCTTGGGGCCGATCCTTGAATCCCTCATCTTATTCCAAAGTTCCCTTATAAATTTTTCGGATTTTTCAAATACGAGTGACTGCTAGCTCTCGGCACTCTTAAGATCCATGCCTCTGTACTTCTATATAGGGAAATGTATAAAAAAATATTACTAGTAAAGAGTAAAGACACTGATTTGCCAGTGTTCTTCCCTGTTAATTCTTATTGCCTCTACCTGAAATTGAGCGTTTTGGTTCCACTGAATTTTTCCTGCTAAAATAGGATGAGAACCGGTACAATGCAAGCAGGGGTGCACACTTAAATCTCAAGCGTGCCGAGAAAGTTCGTATTCTGGTCAATAAAATTCCAGGTAGGACCATCTAGAGTCATATTTACAGTATGGTGATTCATGTGCCATTGGTGGATAATGTATGAATGTGCATTTCCTTTTCTATTTTGTTAAACAGAAGGCAATAACGTTGGTATATATAAACACAAATCTCTAGAACTGTCATAGGCAATATAATTATCATCTTTAGTTCATTGTAATCTATTTTTGACAAGGCTCAGCAGAAAGAACTATGCCCTAAACTTTGTTCTCTGCTTCGAGAACGTGTTAATCAAATTATATATATTTATAGATAGTGAAAAAAGTTATTGTGTATATACCTTATTGCAGTCAATCAGTCATCATATTGCTATTGCATGAGATTCCTATTTTGAGAGATGAAATGCTGCTTAGCATGCATATGTGGCCCATGGTTTTTTGCATTCATTGGTTTATTGGCCTTTTGTAGGTATGGTTGACACTTTGGTTGCCAAAACTCAAGCTTGGGAAGAAGATCATGGCGTATCGTTTACGTATGATGGTGTTCCCCTTCTTGCCATGCTAGATGAATACGCAATGCTCAGGCAAGAACGAGAAGAAGAAAAGCGGAGGCTTAGGGTAAGGTTTTGATTCATGAACGTAGATCTCAATTGGCAGAACTATGTTGCTCCGAGTCTTCATTTTCCCTAAAGTACCGGTGCCCGACACCCATATCTGACACATATGAGGACATCAGTATGGAAATATGATTCTTCATTGAGCATACCTGTCAAGTGGGCTGGGGGATTAGTTTTGGATTGGATCAATTTGGTTTCTAAAATTTTGGATCATTTCTGGTTCATGTCACTTGGGTTTGCCCATTGGTTTTTTCAGGTTGGATCATTTCATGTTCGTGTCATACGGGTATGGTACTTAGTTTCGGGTCATATTGAATTCAATTGTCTTTGTTCGAGTCATTTTGGGTTGTGTCATTTCAGGTTTGGGTTGATTAGTTTTGTTTTGTTGGTCAAATTCGGTTGGGTCGGATTCATATTCAGGTAAATCAGGGGTCCTATTTGCATGTTTGGGTCAGAACTGACAGGTCTACCCTTATCTAACACCACAAGTTAGAGTAAGGAAGAAGGTGAACTAAAAGCCTTTCATTTTGCATATATACAGGGTCAGAAGAAGTTTGGTGAACAGCAAAACACAGATCAAGAAGCCGTCTTCGGTTCAAGGCCAAGCCCTGCTCGACCATCTGGTCCAAAGAAGGTGGTGGCGCCTCGAGCAAATGGAGGAGGCAATGGAACCCCAAGCAGACGATTGTCTCTAAACACTAATCAAAATGGTAGCAGATCTGCAGCAAAAGACGGGAAGAGGGACAGTGTGAAGCTGGCAGGTCCAGCCAACTACATTGGCATATCAAAAGAAGATGATGCCTCCCACGTTTCCGGAACTGATACATCTCCGGCATCACCATGAGAGATTTGACGATCCTTTGTCATGATATTACCCGATTTTTATTTAGTGTATTGGTTTGAATCCAAGAGCTGTTGTTTGTAGGGATAGAGTTAGTGACCGGAGAGTACATACTGTTATTAGCTTAATAATTGTGATATTTGGCGTTTGAAAGCAGGTTTCTGATTCATACACTGTTGTTTTCTTTGCATTTTTTCCTCCCAGATTTCTTATTGCATTTTCTGAAAAAAAAAAGAGGTTGACTGATCCGAATATGGGGTAATCTTTCCAACCCAATGTTTTCATTCACAACGCCAAAATTCGAGTACTTCATCATGCTTAAAGGATTTAGCGTCTTTCCATTATTTTAGTTTTCAGTTTAGGCATTAAATATATGGCTATATTCTGATACACAAGTTGTGTAAAAAAAATTGCACAACCCTTCATATTTAAGCTATAAAATTTAAAACTTAAATCCCTAGCCTTAAAGCCTAAACCTTAAACTTTAAATTCTGACTATAGACCTTAATTTTTACACCCTACACACTAAACTTCTAAATCTTAAAATTAAAAGACTTGTATACACAAACTTATATATTAAAGTATTTTCCTTAAATATATTTTAGAATTTAATATGAGACGTATAAAGCACAAGATTAAATTATAAACACGAATGTACGACATGGATAACTTAGATTTGATTCTTAAAAATATAAATAGTGTCGTTAAAATTTATTTTTAATTTTTTTAACATATCATATTTAAATTATCAATATAATAGATACACATGATTATAACTTGATCTCATTTCGGGCTTCAGCTGGTATTTAATGCCTAATATAATGTCTAAATATCACCATTCATCACATGATTGATACGATATAATGCTTTTGAGTACCAAATTAAAAATTTGGGTTATAGTTTGGGGACTTATACAGAAATTATCCCTATAATTTTAAAAACTTAAACCTTGATGGGTCTAAATTCTAATGTTTGTAAAACGACGTAGCTCGATTTCTTTCACATCTTGAAAAATCTCTCAACGCAACTCTTTCCTTGAGAAAGGGGCATGGCAAGCGAGAACGAGCCAGCGAAGCTACTCTTACCCTACCTTCAACGGGCTGATGAGCTTCAAAAACACGACCCTCTTGTGGCTTATTACTGTAAAACTAAAATCTTCCTTTTTTATTCATTTTATGCTACTTAATTTTATCCTTTTTTTATGCTTTGATTCTGTTTTTTTTAAAAGGTCGGTTATTTGCAATGGAAAAAGGATTGAAGATACCCAATAGCGAGAGAACCAAAACAACCAGTGCTCTTCTTGTATCTCTCATGAATCAGCTTGAAAAGGTCTGTTTTTTTTTCTTCTTCTTCTTTTTTAATGATTAACTGACTTTGGAATTTTATTTCAACTGTTCAATATTCTGGGTCTACTTCACTTTCTTAGAGAACTTAGTCGATAATGTCGAATCGGATCATGTTTGTGATTGATTCATGTGATTTTACACGAAAATATTCGATTTTAAAATGTTGGTATTTCTCATACAACTGTTTATTTGTTTGGGTCTAATTTTTGGCTTTTTGAGAGTTGATGTGATACCGTACTCATACTACTAGTGGATCAATATAGCCGAGCTTAGCGCTTATGATAAAGACTTGAGTGTGTGGTTCAAATAGGAAAGGTAATAATGCAAGCATTGTTGTTGTGGATCCTTGGAGATGGTGTCGGCTTGGACGAGTTAGACCATGGAACCCTGATGGTCAACCTCTTGCAAGTTGGTAATGACTCAAAACTAACATAATTCGCCCCCAAATTGGCTGATATAGAAATCTGACTTTTGTCTCTCAACATGGTACTAAGGTTCTTGTCGTTATAAACTTACAAGAAGTTGACCACTTTGATTGCATGGTCCAACTTGTCCAAGCAGACACCACCTCCAAGAACCCTAGTTTGCGGTTTTGTATTTGAACCAATTAAGCGCATGCAAGTATTTATCACAATTTCTAAACTCGGTTACATCCTCAAGCTCAATTGCGTTATTGGATCCTCTAGCGGGATCTTATCTTGTTGTTTTGCACTAGTACTGAGGCTCCAGGTTGCTATTTCCAATTTGCCTGGTGGCTTAATCTTAATGTGCAAAATTGATACTTGGGATCCGCTTTGCAGCATTGACTTTATACCATGTTTATGCTGCCTGTAATCCCCTCACATTGTTTAAAGGCTCTTTCTTCATTTGTAATTAACGTTATCTATCAGAGGAAAGAAAAATATATGCTCTCCTTTTTGTGTGCTATTGTGGATGAATAGCTGTTTAACTAGAATCATCCGGCTTTGCATTGATCACCACCATGGGATTGTTTATTCTAGCATTTAGTTGTTGTATGATATATAAATTTTCTATGGAAACTATACATCTCTCCTCATTATTGATGCATTGCAGGATAAGAAAACAGTGAAGTTGGGACCTGAAGATAATTTACATCTAGAGGGATTTGCCTTGAATGTCTTCTCAAAGGCAGACAAACAAGATCGTGCTGGACGATCAGACTTGTATGTGAATATTCTTTTATATATATATATAGGGCTGTTGTATTAAATTGTATTTTGCCGACGTGCCTTTGAGGCTTACCTTTATGGAGGGATAAGGAACTTGTGAAAACCAGCACTTTTGATGAGCTAAATGGCTTGTTTGCTGTGTTTGGTTAATTGTATATTGTGCTACCTTCTAAATTATAAAAAGTACTTTCAGTTGCAACATTCAACCGTTTTACTGTAGTTTAGTAGTTTGATATAGTTATAAGTGAGTTATGATTAACATTTTCTGCTGGTACAGGAATACAGCAAAGACATTTTACGCTGCTAGCATTTTCTTCGAGATTATAAACCAGTTCGGTCCTCTTCAGCCTGATGTGAGTTTCTGATTGTAGCTGCTATACTTGGATTAAGAGTTTGTGCTTCTAATGTTGATGCAATGCCGGTTATAACTTGTACCATAACACGTTATTGGTGTTATTTTGGTTTCAAACTTTTTTGATTTCTTCTACAGCTTGAGCAGAAACAGAAGTATGCGGTGTGGAAAGCTGCGGACATTAGGAAAGCTTTAAAAGAAGGAAGGAGTCCCATCCCTGGCCCTCCTAATGGTGATGATGATTTGTCGGTTCCATCGAGTACACCTCATGATGCATATGTATGTTTCTAATCAGAACAATGCTTTAGTTTTTAGCAATATTTTATTTAAAAATAAATGGCTACGACTGTATGAACAGAATGTCACCGACGGATAACTGAAATTCTCGATAATCTTGATCTATGTTTGTCCTTGTAGGATCTCGGGCCACATGAACCCGCAGTTACAAGGCCTCAACAAAGTTCTGATCCATCACCTCAGTTCCGTGAAGCGAATAACCAACATTATACTAATATTCCACCATCATCTCAGTTCCATGATAAGATCGATGACCAGCATTCTTCAAATATTTCACCGTCAACACCTCATTCATTTCCTTCTTCCGGTTACCCTTCTCACGATCAATCCTATCCGCAAGAGCCCCAACGAGACTTCCATCCATCATTTCCTGGAAACAGACCTGAAAACACCACATACCCTCAATCATACTACTCTCAACCATATCAACAAGATCAGCAACCGCATTTGCCAGTTAATTACCCGTCATCCCATGAAGCTCCCTCTTATTCATACCCTAATGTTCAGTCATATCCAAATTTCTCAGAGAGTAGTTTACCTTCATCCCCGTCTCACTATCCTTCGTTCCATCAGGGCTCCGAGACACCTTACAGTACCCATTCAGCTCCTCCTACAACAAACTATCCGTCAACAGCTCAATACTCTTCCAGTGGCAGAAATGGGAAAATCCCGGAACCTTCACCAACTACTCCTCAAAAATACCAATATGACAGCAATTACCAACCACCACCTGAGAAAATTGTCGGTGCACACAAGGCAGCTCGGTTCGCGGTTGGTGCTTTAGCATTTGACGATGTGCCGACGGCAGTGGAGCACTTGAAGAAATCACTTGAATTGCTGACTAATCCGTCGGCCGGTCAGTAAGTTTGTTACCAATGTTCGTTTGAATCATTTGGCTTGATTTGTAAAGGTTTTTTTTATTAAGAGTTTGGAAATTGTGAACAACTTCCCTTTAATAATCAGATCATATTTCATGTTTTTTATTAGATATATTTTTGGGTTTTACTGTTTCATCCAATTTTCTTTCTCAAACACACATCTCATTCATTTTTCTTTTCTTTTTTTATTTTCTTTTATGATTTTTTGTTTTTATATTTTTAGGATAATTGTTATAATTTAGGATTTTAAGATTTGATGTAAGAAATGGTATAAATTTCGTTTTGATCAAAATTCCAATGTTTCGATTTGTTTTTCTGTTTCAACTAATATTGATTTGTACAAGATTTTAGGACTAATTTTGTTATTATACCTTTTAATGATAGAGTAATTTGTTTGTCACAGTTTTAATTTTATAACATGTTTGTTCTTAAACTTAAATCTATAAATAAGTGACCTCTAATATATTTTACCCGTGAACTTTTAACCTGTCCCCCCCTCCCCCCCCCCCAAAAAAAAAAAAATTCAAATTCAATTTATACGGTTGGATTTTTGACCAATCAATTTCATATTCAGTTGGCTGAATAACGATTGAATTATTCTTAACAATTTGAAGCAAAGTAGGGTTCATCTATTATTACCATTAAATTATCATTTTAATATGGTTAAGATTAAACAAGTCATGATTGCAGTTTTCTAATATTAACTAAAATTAGTCAGAGCAAGGGGTTAAAGCTAGGGAGGCCATTTTACCTGATCTGGTCGGATTTTTTTATTAAAAATTTAAGTTCGAGCTTAGGGTGAAAAAAATCGATCCGACCCAAAATTAATAGTATATTTTTTTTATATTTTTTAGGAATATTTGTAATAATACCCCTTATATATATTATAATTATGTCTTTAAAATTGATTTTTTATTTACAATTTGGTCTCTAAAATTATTTTTTACAAGTAGGTCCCTAAAATAATTTTTAACAACTAGGTCCCTAAAATTAAATTTTTAACAGGTCGGGTTGGGGTTGGATTTTTTTAAAGAATGTGGTCGGGTTAGGTCGGGTCGGCCAAAAACTTGACTCGTCCCTATCCCTAGTTAAAGCTCTCAGTACATATTCTCCCCTCTTCCCTGAGTTCGAAACTCATTAAGAGCAAATTCCTCTCTCCTCCCCTACGTAATAATTGTTCAAAAAATATTAACTAAAACTAAATTTTCCGTTAAACATGCAAATTATTCTAATCAAGTGTTGCTTGATACCTAAAACTATTTGCGTTTGAACTCGAACTCTATTTTATCCTAATTGAACCAAATTCAAAAATCTTTCCAGCTGAACTAAATTAGCATGCGATTAAACCTTAGCAGATGCCACTCTAGTTCCATACACATTTTTAACGAGATATAATGTCAAAAAATGTCTATAAAGTTTGACTAGATAATTATTTTGGTTCTTATCTTTTTTTTTGAAGTACTTTAACCCTCAAGCATTTTATTTTAGGTCAAACTGACCCTTACGTAAGTGAAAATTATTAGTCAACTAACAATAAACAACTTAAAATGACTTGACAGAATGACACATCAGCTAGAAAAACAATTTTATATTTTATAAAAAAATTGATTGATGTGTCATTTTGCCATGTAAGTTTGTCACATCACTTCAATTCATTTACAGTTTGTTGACTATTAGTTTTCATTCACAGAGGAATCATTTTGGCTTAAAATAGAATGTTAAGAGTTAAAATACTTCTAAAAATTAGGGACCATAATTACTATTCAGTAAAATGTTAGAAATTTTTTTTAGTATTATAACTTTTAACAATGCAAAAAGTATCACGTGGTTGATAAAATTGTTATATTTTGATCAATAAACTTCAATGGACAAAGATTGGTGCCAAAAACCAGTTCGATAAGTTCATTATTTAAGAACGTTCAAGTTTTAGTTTTCATCTCTCTATTAGTGTCAAATTTGGGATTCAATCCCTATAAGTTGACATGCAATCCTTCTATTTTAATAAAATGTCTTTAATTAGTCAAAATAGTTAACTCCGTTGACTATTCGATTATAATGCTGTCACGGATAAGAAAAAAATAATAACAAAACATTCAATCATCACGATGACGTCATAAAAGATGATCAAATTATGCCAAATCCCAAAATTGAGCACCAAAACTATATTTTGACCTTTTAACAATCATGGTTTCAGCAATTGAATCTTTCTGCTGTTCCTAATACAATTTCTAGTTAAGAATCAATGTCTCTGTTCTCTATTTTCCTCTCCCTCTTCTTCTGCCCTAAAATTACAAGGAAATATACTCGGGGATCGAAAAACAACAGCATGCTCAATAACATGGTCTCATTAAAATCCCATTCATCATTGAGTTGTTTGTCCTTGATTTTTCTATTATCCTATGAGAATGTAAGCACAAAGTGACTTTAAATCTTCTCGCTGATCGACTTAAGTGTAATGGACTACTAAAGGTAGATCGTCACATCTGGTTCATAGAAAGTAATCCGGCGGAGGCCTTTTGGCTGGAGTGCCTCTTGAATCCTGCATTTGATAATAAACCGGTTAAGTCAGGTAAGCCACACAATGTAATCTATATAAATGACCGAATGGCTATGGAGAATGTTGAAGATACTCCGGCCAACGGGACTAGAATATGATTCAGACTTCAGATTGTAACATCTTTTCTCATGCAAAAATTGAATTAGCTATTGTTTTGTAAAAACCTGTGGCGCAGCATCGAACACCCGGAATAGCTTGTTAAGATTCTCATCCAGCTCGAGAATTGCAGCAACATTACCACATCTGCAAGATGAGCAAGGACCAATCATTAAGCTACGGCATAATGGAAGAGAAAATCTCGAGTTAATCATTTACCTGTAACAGTAATTGGGAGCTGACCAGACTGTAACTATCTGGTTGTTGAACATCCATTTGTATCCTTCCATAACCAACTGATGTGCACGGCATATATAGTCAATATTGTTCGTGTGGTTGAACGCAGTAACAACACTGCCACCGAAGAGGTAGCCAGCACCACGGGGACTCAAACCCCAACCGTCAACATTATTATCCTCAGGGTCCGACCACAACAGGTCACACATGGCACCATCATGAGGTACTTCTTGTTTCCGATCAATGGCCCGAATCTGGAAGAAGCTCATGTTAGTACCGCCCATATAAAGCTTCACTTAGTTACCAAATAATTGAAGGTGGTACTTCTTTGACCTGATCCAGAGTTGCTATTAAAGGGGAGAGACCACCATGGACGCCAAAAAGCTTGTTCTCGATATGGGCTGAAAGACTAACATACAATCAACAACATAAAAGATCATGAGAAAAGACTTGTTTATACAGAACTTAAAACTGGTCCTTGACAATCTGAAACATCACTGGCCCTAAAATCTACAGATGTCATTGGTAATTTATATTTTCTAATAATGGGAAACTGGCAAACCTTAAGTAATCAAATATGTCGGTGCAATATCTCCAAACATTCACCGAGCCATATTTACGAAAACATTCATCATAAAATCCATATACCTGTTGAGATATGACATTGACTCAATACCATGAAGAAACACAATAATCTAATAGAGGAGCCAAATAAGTCTGTTTAACCTGTGTGATTTGACGACTTTCATGGTTCCCTCTAACGAGTGTTATGCGGTCCGGATATCTCACCTGATGATGATCAGATTAGCAAAAGAAGAAACTTTCAACGCACCTTTAGAATACACACACACACACACACACGATAGTTTACCTTCAAGGCTAGCAGAAGCAGAAAAGTCTCCACAGAGTAATACCCTCTGTCGACAAAATCTCCAAGAAACAAATAATTGGTCTTAGGGCAATCATCTCCTACTTTGAAAAGCTCCTTCATATCATAGAACTGCCCATGGATATCACCGCATATCTACGAATAAACATCAACGAATTATAAGTACTCTAAATTTCATACGGTGAGCATCCGAATTAAAAACATCAACAAAGTTTCTATAAACTATTTCCAGGTAGCTTTAATTCGCTTCCCGACTTTTCCAGGAAGTAAGGATGAGCTAACCCAACATCTTGGCCGTAGACTTAAACAATAAAGTATTTTCATGATAAAGGAAAGGGTGGCATCAAGTTTAAGATGATAATTGAAGGTCGTAAGCTTTAGAACACGAAATGAAACCTAATCTCCCCCGGAAGTACTGTTCCATCGATATAAAATCTCATCAGCCATAGTTTTTTTTTTTTTAAAAAAACTATCCAAAATTCGAAGACCTTAACTCCAACTACCATCATTTTCATCAATGATTTCCCCCATTGTTCAATGCTGTACATAAAACATTCAGTTTTTTGTAAACCAAATTGAACATTCTAACAAAATCCCAGTTCAATTCGTTCAAGAAAGACAAAATTTCTTCCATTAATTTCTTTCAAACCCTAGTCAGTTTTCTATTTCATTTCTTGCCCCCAAATACAAAATACACACAATAACACATACCGATAACCACCCACCATTAAAATGCCAATAAAACTCGGAAAAGCAAAAGAACCCATTAACCAAAACAATACAATGAACAACTAAAACTCATTAGAACCAAAGTTAAAACCATCACTTTCAATAAATCAAACCCCAATATCCAAAAATAAGCCATCATCATGAGAAGTAACAAAAAAACCCATACATGAAAACACTGTAAATACTTACAGTAACAGGGGCATCGACCCTTTGAACATTACTTTCTTCCACAAGGATTTCCATGGCTTTAAGACAAAGAGCTTTCACTTCGGATTCTTTCAAGGGCTGGCACTTCTTTAGTTGCTCTATTTGCCTGTCAAGGTCTGACATTTTTCCTCTTTGGGAAGCACAGAAACAGTAATTTGCTATTCGAAGGCCTAAACCCTCCCAAAACCTGTGAATCGCGGGAAGCTTTTTCGTTGATTTTCGTTAACCGGGTAGTCAGTTTCTTTTCATTTTTGCGGGCTTTCTCCTTGTTTACTTGGGGTGTTTTCTATGGTGTCACTGTTGTTTTGTTAATTTACCTGTTTAGGTCTTGTATTTTGAGTAATTTTTTAAGTTGACTCCCTTTCTCTTGTCTATTTCCCCAATTTCCTCATTAATGTTTATTTTTCATGATGATGCCATTAACTAGGAGTTTAATTGAGCCGAATCGAATCAAATTGTGCAAATCTAGAGTTCCAACTTGAAAATCTTGGAGTGAAGGTTGGGCTTAATTGAATTTTACTTCTAAGATTCGAGCTTATTTTATAATACTAATTGAACTGTTTAATGATATATCTTTAATATTTATAAAATTCATTCGAATTACCATCATTTATTCTATGATTATCATCTAATGACTTTAGAGACAATAGTACAACTAATAAAAGAGAGATTTTTTTTCTCTTTTCAGCAAGTCTATATAAGGATGCTCTCCATATTAGAACATTCATCATTGTTGTTAATATGATCATTGTTACCATCAACAATTCTCTACTTAAATCAAAAAAGATAAATCGTAATCGACTAACCCACCACCTTCATCATCTCTTTTAAACACTACAACCCACCATCCTTCCCGTTCAACATCAACACTCATGTCTATTTAATTAGGCTCGATGAAGTTCGTTATATATATGGCAAGGTGCCTAAGTATAATATCTTAACTAGTGTCTGTTTGAGTGAGCATAGTTGGCCGGTTGACTAAATTGTTTATTTTTATTTTCTCATTTTTCTTAGGTCATGGGTTTTAGACCTATTAAGAGCACTCTTTTTTTCTCTTAGAATTAAGATATGTAGGATTAAGATAAGAATTAAGATATGTAAAAAAAACTAGTCACCATTTAATTTTAAAGATCTAATTTTAATGTAATAAAATTAATTTAAATTATAAGAAAATGTGATATATATATATATATATATATATATATATATATATATATTAAATGAGGTAAGATCCTCTTATATCCTGTAAACTTTTGAGTTTTATAGTTGTTAGACTATTAGATGAGGGTAAAAAATTATTGAAATTAACAAGAGAAAGTGAAATTTTTACATAAAAAATTAATTTCAACCATATGTTTACCCTCAACAGTAAAAAAAATGGTTCTTACATGGTGTAAGTTGCTAAAAGTCCTAATTTAATTATGTATAAACTACAATAGTAGTCCCTAAAGTTTTAAAATATTTGTAATATCATTACTAAACTTTTAAAACTTGCCATATATTCTTTAGATTTTTAATTTGTTTTTATTATAATCATTACCGTTAACTGACATGAGACGTAAAAATTTTCTCTTTTTTCAAAGTTATGGTTAGCCGCCTTTATTACCATCCCCTCCTCAACTAGTCTCATCACCGCAATCGTTACTACCTCTACCAATAATATCATCATCACCACCACCGCTAGTTCTTTCACCACCACAATCTCCAATATAGCCATGGATAAATCCTCCAAACACTCCATCCATGCCAAATTTTTCACCATAACCCGTACCTATGCCAAATATTAGTCACACGCAAAGAAAATGAAATGGGAGTAATGTAGGCGAGTAAGGATACGTTCAACACAACTTCTTCAACAAGTGCTGGAGCGTCAAACAAAGAAGCAATGTTGAACAGGGTATCACTATATGTTAAATGGGTATTGTCTCGTTTTTCCACCTAATTTTGCGCTCCAAACAGGCGTTCCTCTACAACTGATTCTCCCAGCTTATATGAAAACGGCTGATTCACAGGAATTTTGTGTTAAAAATTCTATGCTGAACGAGCTCTAAATTTATATTTCTCTTTATAAAGCGAGATATGACTTGTATTATTTTTGTAGAACTCCAAGATTTAAGGTTAAAATTTTAATAGATCAATACAGTTATTGGAAACTGCAGTGAAGGAAATATGATATAAATAGTCCAAATATCAATCGAATTGATTCTAGCAGTATTTCTTAGACATAAGTCAAGTATTAAATACACATGAGTATGCTTTATATGGAATTCAGATGTAAAATAAATCTTGTACTGCTAACATGTTTTTCATCTTTCCACAACTCTGCAATTGCAAAGCTAATGTTTTTTTGGTGCTTTTATCAGTATATGCCAAAAAAAATGGTATTTAGTAGAGAACTGAATTTATTGGCTTGTTAGATGAAATTGGAATACCTTGGATGGTAGTAACGTCCTAGATCCAATCCGAAAGATTCAATAGACCCAAAGAGTTACAATCGGATTATAAAAGCGACCCAAATTGAATTTACAAAATTTTTGTTTCGTTTAAAACAACTAGCATTTATAAAACCACATTAATTAAACAATAAACTAGTATTTAAACGTTTACAAATGGCTCCATAATATAACTTATACAACAAAGCCAAATAAGTAATTCAAAGTTACTAACTCAATATAAACTAAGGTACTATGATAAACATGTCCGCTAAAGAAATAGTACAATACTCCAAAAACTGTAGTTGTTGGAACACTCGAATACGATGTCGATGTTTTCGAGGTGTTCAAAATCTATTAACCTATGAGTAGAGAAAAATCGAATACTGAGTTTTGAAAGTCCAATAATATGAAAATTGAGTATAAAACATGACATATCAGTTCATGTCATACATGTGTGTTTATTTAAAAAGGCTTAATGCATTAAATGCCCCCTAACGTTTATCCCATTTCTCAGTTTGGTACCTAAAGATTCTTTCGGCCATTCTGTCCCCTAAAGGTTACGTCGTTGCCCTAATAACTCCAAAAATAAACGTCGTTTGAAAAAAATTAATAGCCAATAAAATAAGGTCACGTCACCCTCTTCATTTATAATTTCCGAATTTAAATAATAATTTCAAAAATTAAATAAATATAATATAATAATAATAAAATAAAATAAAAACTCTTAAATAAAGGAAGAACGAATGTGATTTTAACTCTGTTTTACTCCATTCTCAGTTTTATCGATTCCTTTCAAATTGATTTCATGTAGACGAACTGGGGGAAGAAATCATTGTATTGAACAAGATTATGAGTTTGTGAATTCGTTCCTAACGGGTTTAGGGTTTTAGACTCTCTACCATTTTATTACTGACTTCTTTTCTATAAATTTTGCCTCTGTTTTTACAGATTTTGGGTTTAGTCGGGGTTTGTGATTTCAATCAAAGGAGGGTCTGCATCTGAAAGTAAGGAAACCTTGTAGAATGTAAATGCAAGTTGAAATCACCAATTTGCACTTCAACTGTTCCAAAGAGCAAAAGAATGAGATTCTATGGGTGTGCTAAGGCCGAGATGTAAGTAATTATTTTTGTATGTGAATTAACTATTTTTTTTCTTGTGATTGAATTAGTAAGCAGTTATTTTTTGTATGTGAATTAACTGTTTTTTGCTTGTGATTGAATTAATGAATGGTTTGACTTGTTTTTAATTTTTGTAGAGTGTATGTAATTTTTTTAGATGAATTGACTATGATGACCCAATTTCAAATGAATATGAAGAATTAAGAAATCAAGTTCATAATTTATTGGTTGAGAATAGAAAAATTAGAGTTGAAAATACATAATTGAAGAAGATGGTGAATATTGATGAAGTTAGAAGATTGGAGACAAAGCTGAAAAAGATGAAAGAGAAATACAAAGTTAAAACAAGAAAGTTGAAGAATGATGCAATATTGTACAAAACTATTTTAATTGTTGTATGTTTATGTTATGTAATGAAGTTTTTTATATAGAGTGTGGAACTTGAGAATTTGAATGTTGTAGAAGACATGTTTTTCATGATTGTTATGCAATATTGTGGAGTTTAATGTTGTAGAAGACTGATTTGAAGTTTTATGTGTATGTAATGATGTAACGAAATTTAATGTGTGTAATATTATGGTGTAATGAAGTTTAATGCAGCTTTACTATGTTCAGAATTAAGAACTTATACAAATGAATTGTTTACGATATTTGAACTTATACAAATGAATTGTGTATAAATTGTATTATATGTCTTTATTTTAGAAAGGTGATATTTACCATATTTGTACCTTACAACAAGTCAAATATGTATAAAAAATTGATGTTTATCAATCAAACATGAACTAAACATGGACAAAAAAGTGATGTTTACAGCAAGTCAAATATGGACAGAAAAAAATGTTTACCAAACAAACAAGAACTTTTGCATAAATGATGAATATCCAAAAGATAATAGAAAACATTCAACATTACAAGTCTATTGCATCATTCTTCAACAGAAAACAAACAAACATTACACAAAATAAGTTAGGTACTTAAAGACAATACCCTACCATTCAACATTACACAAAATAAGTTAGGGGCATTTTGTGCATTAAGCTCTTACCCTACTTAAATTTAACACAAAGTATTTTAAAATTGTTATTAAACAACATTTCAACACAAAACACATCACAAGTTTATTGCTTAAGTTGGCTTCCTCCTGAAATTAATTTTGGGATTCTTCTGTTGGGATTTGTGACTGTTGTAGGTTGAGTCATTGGTGCAGGGTTAGATGATTTAGACTGTGATGGAGTTTGAGGTTGAGACATGGGTGCAGAGTGCACTCTGGCTGGATGAGTGCCTTGAGCTGCTGGATGAGTGCCTTGAGCTTCTTGAGCTGGAGTAGCTTTAGCTGCTATTTCTCTTTGAGAAGAGACTGCATGTTGTGGTAGATGAGTGGATGCAGATTGTTGTGTTGGTTGAGACTGTAGAACAAACAAAGTATTAAACAAACAAAAAAGTAAAATCCAAACAAATTATAAAACCAAGTAAAAGAAAATATACTTACAACATTTTCTTTTAGAGGACAAGTTCTACTATTGTGTCCAAACACCCCACATGATCTACACATTTGTTTGCTCCCTTTTTTAGATAGCTTACTCACTTTGCTTGTTTCCCCTTCCTCTCTCTTTCTCTTTTTTAGGCCTTTCAGGTAGTTTTCTCTTCAAGGGAGGATCAATAGAACCCATTTTGGTGTCCTTCTAAAAAACTTCACTAGGAATGGTTGGCAGTACACAATTATACAAATTTTGATAGTCTCTGTCTTGTATGCTTCATGATCATACCTCTTAATTGGCTCATAATTATACAATACCACACATATAGCATGTGAACATGGAATGCATGTGAGATCCCAATATCTACATATGCACTTATGAGCTTCTAAATCCACAACCTATGTGTCCCCATTAGAATATACCTCATACCCATTTTGACCATTTCAAGTTTCATGACAAAATGCAGAAGAGGATTTATGCTTTTTAAACTAACTTAGCAATTTTTGGGGTTAAAACAGCTTTCTATTTTTGACTTTTCTGTTTGTGTGCAAGGTTTCTATTCATAACATAATGTCTAATGTCATCCAACATCGATATGATTGATTTGTACCTTGCAGAAATGATGGCAGAATTAAAAGTTTTTCTAAAGTTGTTGTCCACTGAATCACATTTTGAATGTGTTTGAAAAAAAGCCTTTGACCAATGTTTTGGATTTTTTTTCAGTAGACTTGACATTGCATCTTCCTTCAATGCAGTCATCCTTGCAGAATGTTTTTGGAAAGCTGCTTCAGTGGTTGATTTGTAGCATGCCCAAAACATTTGTTGTAGATCACTTCCTCTATTCTCCTTCCTCCAATAAGCATACATGTGTCTTGCACAAAATTTGTGCTCAATTGTAGGGAAAATCAGTGGTACCTCCTCTAACAATCCCTGCAACAGTCCACATACCAAAAAAAATTCAAAAAACAATAATGAAACTACAATTTTCAAATGAAAACAATATCAAAACTTTATCATATCTTTTGCATATCACTGATTATGATGAACTGCTTCCCATCTCTCATTTGTAGATTAGATTGAAGGTGTTTCAAGAACCATGCCCAACTTTCTCTATTCTCCACCTCTACTACTGCCTATGCTACAGGATAAGTTTGGTTATTTCCATCCCTAGCTACAACAGCTAGTAGTTCACCCTTAAAGTCATTTTTCAAGTGACAACCATCTAGGCACAAAATCGATCTACAATACTTCTTGAACCCTTCTTTTAAGCCACCAAAACATACATACAACCTTCAAAATATAAGATTTGCAGAAGGAGTAGGTTTTTTAACAAATAGGTCAAATGTGCCATTAGGATATGCTTCTCTCAATACAAACACATAATCAAACAGTTTTTTAAACTTCTCCTCTAACCTACCCCTTATTTTCTTTGTTGCCCAAAGTCTAGCTCTATGACAAATATTTTTGTTCAACTCTACTTTCAGCTCCTCCTTAGCAAGGCTCATCATGTCCCTCAACTTCAAGTTTGGCATAATCTTTATCTTACTGAAAAAATGCTTCCCAATAAACCTATAATTTGCCCTGCTATTTCTAAAGGTTACAGAACATGAATGAGTGCTCACAAATATTCTAATCCTAAAAATCTCACCCTGTTTCCCCTTAGATGCATAAATCAAGAAAGGACAACCTACCCCCTTACACTTTGCTCTAGTCCTGTCCTTTTCATTTTTAATGTACTTAAAATCAAATCTCTTACATATAGCATAAGTAGTCAATGCTTCATTAAATTGTTTTGTGCCCTCAAATATCATACCTAAATTTAACCTAGGTACTTCACTATTCTCATCAAAGTAAATTTTTTTACCTTTCTTACAAATAATTTCGCCTTCAAAACCAGTTCCATAACTGTCAACTTCATCTGATGGTATGTAATATGTGTCACTGCTTTTATGCTCTACATTTGTTTTTTTCTCGTGACCACCACTGACATCAACTTCTGCCTCTTGTTGCACTTTATCCCCAACATTTCTTTTCTTGAATATTCTTTTGTTCTCAAAGATTTTGGTTATCTCCTCATCATCTTCATCAATCAGCCATCCAGCAGTTCAAAAATCTTCTAACTCAGTCTCTGATGATTCACTGTCGTTTGATACAATTTCTTCCTCATTAACACCTTCATTTACAGTTGTACCCGTCCTCTCACTATCTATATCATCCTTTTTCTCCACACCAAGCCCAACTCCATCCATCCTCTCATTGACAACTTCATCATCTTCTTCCACACCAAGCCCATCATCATTATTTTCTTCTACACTAAGCCCATCATCATTGTTTTCTTGTACATCATGCCCAACATTAATATTTTCTTCCACAACAGGCCCAATATCATCATTCTCTTCCACAACAGGCTCTTCATCACCTTTATTTTCACCAGTTTCCTCATCACAAATATTTAGATCATCTGCAAGCAATTCGTGTTCTGCATATATGTGTATGATTCCTTCAGCAGTCAAATGCTCAATTAACTTCAAGAAACTAGAATTATCAGACCTCAATACCCTTAAACCTCCTAGTAAATTACAACCCGGTTCTAAATAAGCCAAATAGACAATGTTAGAACTGGGAATTCCTGCTTCCTCAATAAATGCATCAATAGTAGGGTAACATATGTAATCAGGGTCTATCTTCCTTTCTATTTGTTTGCCCCCAACATAACTAAACTTAGGAACATTAGTGAACCTTCCCCCAAAATGTATTACTAAAGAACACTCATCCCATGCCATTTTTCCTATAAAAATAAAAAAACTAATTTAATCAAACAGAACAAATCAGTTAAACAATTAATTTAACCATTAAAATAGTCATGAGAAACAATCAAACAATGTTAGTTTAATAAAGTTATTAATTAATTATCCATCAATAAACAGTAAATACTAACTAAATTGTTCCAAATATTTCTATTGAAGCATTTAGTAAAAACCTTCAAAAACAAACCAGAAAACAAAGTACCTTTCTACTAAACTTCTAACTTCGACTATCCCCTCTAATAAGTTACTTGAGAATCTTGAAATCATGTAACAAAGCAAATGTTAATCTTAATCATGCATTAACTCACTAATCCACTAATAAAATAATGGTTAACTTACTTGATTGGTTCGCGTCGTAATGGTTTTTTCTGAAAATGCTTTCAATCAATTTCCTTTACACGATTAAGATATGAACCCTAATCGTCTTCAACTGAGAACGGGTTTAGGTTAATCGCGTTTCATCATCTTCTTCCACAACTGAAATCCAAACTGATTTTCTGGGTAAAACTTGAAGATGGGTGAGAATGGGAGTAAAACTGAGAATGTAGGTAAAACGATTTGTGGGTAATTTGTTTATTGAAGAGTTTTATTATTATTTTATTATTATTATATTATATTTATTTAATTTTTGAAATTATTATTTAAATTCGAAAATTATAAATGAAGAGGGTGACGTGGCCTTGTTTTATTGGTTATTGGTTTTTTTTTCAAACGACGTTTATTTTTGGAGTTATTAGGGTAACAGCCTAACTTTTAAGGGGTAAAATGGTCGAAAAATTTTTTTAGGTACCAAACTGAGAAATGAGATAAACGTTAGGGGGCATTTAATGCATTAAGCCATTTAAAAATATAGTATTCACATAATTTAAGTACGAAAATTAAATATAAAAAAATTGATGTGATCGACATATGAATGTCACTAAACAAAATAGTAGTCCACATCATCACATGTGACCAAAATAAGAGTAATACAAAGTGATCAAATTAAAAATTTTAAAATTTAATGACCAAAATAAAAGTGGAAAAAAAAGCTGGATGATGAATTTTGTAATTTATAAATTTAATGATCATTCTGGTTCGGGAGAGATATAATTCCAGAGAAGGTGAGTGAATTATATCTGATCCGAGTTAACGTTGCAGCTTGGCTGAGAACCGATTCGATTTTTTCAATAAAAAAAGAAAATTTCGTTTCTGCAGGGAATTTTGTGTAAAACCGAGATCTGAGCATGGGTTTCTTGGTAACAACCCTAATTTTTTCTGTGGTTGGGATAATTGCATCAATATGTACCGGAATCTGCTGTAACAGAGGCCCCTCTGCTAATCTGTAAGTACCCTTTTTACAATTTTTCTCCGTTTTTTTACTTTTACATTCAACTTCACTCTCTCTTTCCAAGCTTTGTTGGATTTGAAATTCTTATGCTAAAATTTGTAGCCTTTTCACAATCTGGGTTGATAATGCTTCAATTAAAGTTTAAAGTGTGTATTTTGATTGATATACATCAATGAACTATGCTTTAAGTTGGTCTTTTAGATCGAACGGCAAGTTTGTAGTTTGCACTTAATGTAGCTATTGAATTTTTTGGGCCATGGTTGATTACTCTGAACTTGAATGAATCCTCTAACCGATTTCGATAAGAGATTGGCGGTGATCTCGAAAACCGATATGGCCAGATTTCCGTCTTGATTTAGTATAGCCTGGTTTGTCATATGCAGACTAGGAAGTTTTCTTTCGTTTGATCTTCGTCTTCTGCCGTGATTCCCTCTTTATTTCTTTGTTCTCATTGAAAAACTGTTTTTTTTTTCCTTGTTTTATTATGCAGGTTGCACCTAACATTGGTCATTACAGCAACTGTTTGTTGTTGGATGATGTAAGTTTATGTTTTTTTTCCATTTGTCTTTCTTCTCTAGTAGCTTGACTATATATACATGGGGAAGATCCATTACACCAATGTAGAACTAAGTGAGTTTTAAAGTTTTTCTACAATTGATTTTAACAATTCAACCGTTGAAGTTATGAATATGCATGCAAATTTTTTAATCAAACCGGTATCTCTATCATGTCGATCCAAAGTAATGTATTTATTAATATATATTTAACGGCTGCAAAGTTTTTACATAAAATAAATAGTTAGATATTTTTAATTTACTCAAAGCTTGACATACATGATCTACTTAAATAAAACATGAAATTCATCAGCTGGATTGTTTTAAAATATCAATCCTAGAAAAACTTGGTTTTACACTAGTGTAGGTGAATCCCTTCCCACTAGCGTAAAACTAGAGTTGTTTTATACACCTTAAAGACTTTTTGTTCGGTTAATATTCTAATAATCCAACCATCATATTTCATGTTCCATTCTCATCGATCATGCATGTCAAGTTACGAATAATTTTATAATGTTAACTATTTTTTATGTAAAAATGTTTCAAACGTCATATATATATTAATGAGACATTATATTCTATATGAACATGATAGATATATCATATTGATTCAAAATGTTACATGCATGATAAATACGATTATATTAATAAATTCAACGGTTAGATTTTTAAAATATTAATTGTACAGAAAGTTATTGAAGTGTATAAAAAAACTCTAGTTTTACAATAGTGTAAATGGATCCCTCCCCATATATATCAGCATGCATGTAGAATTTTGAATTGATCCGATATCTCTATCATATCAATTGAGAATATTGTTTTTATCAATATACATTCATATAATCTAGTGCTTAACATATGTCTATGTGCCATTCATATGAATGACCTATTTCCTGCATTCACCACATAAATATGCATCTTTTATTTTGTTCCGCTTCTTCTTTCTTGAAGCACTCTTGTCAGATGTACATTCAGATACAAAGATATAACATAATACACAGAGACAGACATCCGAGTCTAAGTAACACGATGCATCTTCGTCACGCCTTTTAGGAAGCTAAATCTTTTTTGAAACATGGTCTTGTATCACTTCCCTTCTAGTTTGTGATGTTAAATTTAATTTGCTTTTGATAGGTGGGCAGTTGTATATCTTGCACAAATGAAACCGCTCATTGTCCCCATTTTAAGTGAAGGAGAGTGAAGTTTCTTTACTTAAATCTGTTGGAAGCTTATCAGTGAACCGGGAATTATGGATTGGCCATTGTGGATTGTCTGAATTCATTGTTCATTACATGGATGATTCAGTGTTTTCTCATGCTGATTTTGCATGTACTTTGAATTGGCGTTGTGTTGGCAGTTTCTCATATGTTATATTTGTTTTTATCATGTATTTCAAGGTTCTTTCAGACATTATATGTAATTTTGATAAAATAAATAAATTTAGGGGGGGGGGGGGGGGGGGGGGGGGGTATGCTCAGCCCTACCGACCATTGCCAATGGCCGTGGTTTGGGGCGGAAGGTTTTACTAAAACTGTTGAGGTCGATAGATAGGGGTACACCAGGCAGCAAAGAGTTCCGACGCCCTTTCATCGCACCACGGAGAGCACTGGTTTTGCGAGCTGGGTGTTGGGTGCCAAGTGGGTGGTTGGTTTGCAGGTTCCAAAGGTACACGACGGTGGTTTGGAGACGGGTAGATGATGGTTGGGTGTTGGGGGAAAAGGATGAGAAGTTGGGAAATTTGGGGTTTGGTTCATTTTTTTAGATGATGATTAAATTTAGGGTAAACTACAGTCACTAAATTATCTCAAAAAATATAAAATGGTCATAAATTTTCAAAAGTTACATAATGTGCATTAAACTTAATTTTTGTTATAAAATTATCACTGAGTTGTTTACTATAGTTAATTGAGTGACATGACAGTTATAGAAATTTGAATTATAAAACATTTAATTTTCCATATTGACATATTCAATCAATTTATTTCTAATTTAACCCTCATTATAAATGTCTAAATTGACCATTTATATATTTTTCCTTAAATTTATTATTGTAGTAACTTGAATTAGGATTAAATTGTTAACACTTAACACGTATAATTTTTTGAATTAAAATTTCTATTATACATGTAATTATTTTCGTTAAATTTTATAGAAAACTTAATAATAAGGTATAAAGGAAAAACAAGATATAACATTAAATATGATTTTGTATTAGATGATCAAAATAAAATTACGAAAAAAATATAGTATCAAATAAATAGTTTACCTTTATCTTTAAATGATACATTTAAAATGATTGGTCTAGTAAATAATTTCATGCTCAATTTAAAATCAATTTCTTAAACTACAAGTTCGATCACATTTGTTTCGATTTATCTAGTTTCGATAGTTGATTTTGAAAGAGTCATGTTTCAGTCACTTACTAATCACAGTTTAACCATTGCACCAAACTAGAAATTTACATTTTGTTTTCTTAATTTTCTCACTAATAAGATGATGACGAACGTTAATAAATGATCGAAATGTATTTTTTTTCAAAATCAATGATTAATTAAAGAAGAAAAATTATGAACAAACATATGCATAAATGAAAAGCAGGAAATGATAGGAAGATAAAACCAAAATAAAAAAGTCATGAAGTTTTTCAGACAAGGAAGTAATAATGGAAAGCTGATTTCAGACAAGTTTGGGTGTCGTGTCGGTAGTGTTATTACAAGTATTTGATGAGCAGGTATACAACGACGAGGAGAATCACGATCCCCACAACTGCCAAAACCATGCACATACACGAGCAGCCGCTATTCACGCGCTTGTTCAGAATCCCCAACTTTTTCTGCACTCTCTGTTAGTTACCATCGACTTTTAATTAGTTACCATCAACTTTTAATAATTGAGTGACCCAAATGTAACCTTATTTATAATTGAATGACATTCGTTATAGTTTACTCTTCATTCAAAGAAAGAAGGAAGATATCATGTTAACAGAAAGTGCTTATACCCGTAGGCGCGAATCGGCGGCTTCCACATGTTGGTCGAGGTCGCCCTGCATAAAAGAACGCAAGATAATGTAAAATCGCGGGCGTTGAATCAACGCCCCGATACGACTTTATTTTAGAAACACAAGGCAAACAACTATGGAGAAAGAAAATGTGAAACATACAATGAGTCTGGTATGCAGATCAAGTTCTTCACCCACTGCCAATGCGATGTGCTTTGTGCTTATGACTGTCTCCTCCAACTTCTCGAGACCCTCGTCTTGGTCTGCTTGAAAAACGCACAGTCAAAAGCAAAGAAACGCCAGAATCCAGCAGTTTACAAGCTGGCAAGAAGTAGAAAACTTGCCTTTCATTATTTGCCGTTGAAGACCGACGAGGCCGGTGTTGTCCAAATCAACTGTTCTGCTCATAGAATCTGGCTTAGTTTCCGGCCCCAGCAAGCTGTCTCTGTTAGCAATGTTATACATGTTGAATGCCGAAGCCATCTGATTCGATTTCGATCTTAAATTCAAAACCATGTCCTTGCGACGATTCATCTCCTTCTCTGTTCTGAAACCAACGTATAGAGAATCGAGAAACAGTCAAACCCGGATTATTTGCTGTTGAATACCATTGTCTTATAAATACCACAAAAGCCTTGATGAGCAAGAGAGGCCATAGCGACATTAACAAACGGCCACTCCAGGAATTATTTGCTTCCTTATTTATGATATTTGTTTCCTTTTTTTCAATTACATTTTAAGCAATTAGCTATTCATTTAAATTAGATGATACGAAAATCAAATCTTTAGTGCATGTTTGGATATTGCTTAATAATTGCATGCAAAATGTAATTACTATCAAGTAATTATACATGTGATTATAAGAAATTTCAATTCATTATATTTGTTTTGATGACGAAATATAACTATCATGACATATATTTAGTAATACATATTGTAATTACACAGTTATATAAATTTTTGAACTTTAACAAGTGTCCCAGTAAAAAAACAGATGATGTTCATCTTAGGAGACACGGAAAAGTAATTACATTCTCATTCATCGTCTAAAAATTAAAAAGTGTTGCTTAACAGCTGTCTTCTCTTTGGGATCGATCCTTATCCATGGCTGCGAATAAGGGTTCGCATGGTTCCGTCGTATGAGATCTAGATCAGTCCGAGCAGGAAGATTAAGATCCTGCAATTGATTATAGTTGTGATCGATGGGCTTCGGGTTTAATATTAAAACTTTATTTTAGGTAATTCATTAGGATTTAAACTTTTTTTTTAAATAAAAGAATGTAATTCGAATAATTAATTATTTGGGTCAATTTTAAGTAATTTAATTTATCTACATAAACTACTAATTTAATATTAAAATATTTAATTTAATTAGATATTAACATTTAAATAAAAAATATTATTAATAATAACAAATATTAGACTAAATTATAAAATTTAGAAACAAAAGAGGTCAGTTTTAAGTAAAAATAGACTTTTCAGTGACTAAATTAAAAAAAAATAAACCTGCCAGACTTGACATTTACCTTTTAAATAAAACCATGCGGGTTGAGTTAGTCAAAGAGGAGATGACGTGGCACGATGTCATTGGCTGGAAAAAATTTAACGGAAAAGGTAACGACATGAGGCAAAATGGGTAACGATCCAAACGTTAGGGTAAACATGAGCCCAAAAAATACGTTAAGTACCAAGATGAGAAAAGTAGTAAATGTTAGGGGGCAAATTGTGCATTAAGCCTAATTTGTAGATATTGGTTAATTGATTGTAATTAGATGCTTTCAAATTAGAAAGCTTGATTCATATTAAGCTCAATACATATCATATGGAGTTAAACAAACCAAATTATGTTTTGGGATTTATGGTTTAAGGTTTAGGGTTAAATTATTTTTAATTAAAATAGGGTGAAATTGGAATAATGTGTAAATAATGAAGGTTAAATTTATTTATTTTTGAATTAGGACAAAGTTATTTTAATGTGCAAACGTGGAGGATTAAATGTGTCATTCAACTAAAATTTTTTATAAAGTTTTTATTCCCAACAAATTATTGACTCATTTATATTTTCATCAACACTTTATCCCCAAAATTTCATTATTTAAAAACATTATAAATATATTTTAGAAGTTTAGAGGATAATTTTAATTAAATAACGTTACAAATCTTATTTATGCATGTGAAACATAATATGAAGAAATATATATATATATATATATATATATATCTTATATAGTTAAAGAAAGTCGTTTAAATTAGAATTAAACTGCATCATATAGTGATAAATAATTACAATTAAATTTATATAGAAACTCGAAAGCTCGACTCGTATAAAAAAAATTAAATTAAATTTGAGTTGTAAAATATGATGTGTCAACTAAAATAACTCAAAAAAATTTGACTCGACTTGATCAAATGTTCACTTTATATTATTCAATAATCTATTTCTGACTCAAAATTCGATTTACCAAATAAGATCGTTGTAACAACTTTTTAAAATATAATGGTGTGCGTCATTAGAGCAAAAACTCTCTTTATAATTAGGTCAATCAGTGAAGGAAAAAAAAAAAGAGTGCACCAAAATATTATTAAAGCCTTAACAACTCGCAAGGTCTGGATATATAATCCATCAACAAAAACAGAAATAACAAACGGTAACCCCAATTAATGTTATAAACAAGTTCTCCACTCCATCCCTCACCATACAAACAAAACATTAAGAGAGCACCAACAACCATCATCATGGTCATGGAAACCACCACGATCCGCTGCTCGAATCACGTTCGAGTTGACTCATAAAGAAAAGGAGTACACCAATCTCCTCTGATACAAACAAAAACATCCAGTTAAACTCATGAACCCCATTCACTCTATTATAAACATGTTGATCTAGATTAGTATGGTTGCAATGTAAATTTCAATATCTTGAAAAGGGATACATCTTCTATTCACTTTATGTTATACCGGGATATACCAGTGACGAACAATAACGGTAAAACAAAGAAAGATGATGATCGTAAACAAAACAAGAGTAAATGGGAAGAACATCGGGTATCGTCTTGTAGGACCAATGTGTGCTCCAAAGCTGTACATACCTTGTCTTGAAGATGCAACATCTTTATCTAAGATTTAAATGATTGTAGTATCTAATTTGATGACATTAAGAAAACTGATGGAATATGTAATGATTCACTTAATAAATACAAGTTCCATATTAGTATCTAAGAAATTAAAATTAATGTATTTGTAAATTCATATTATATATATCATAATCTGGTACGCTGTGTAGAGACGATATAATTGGACGTTTTATGAATTAAACATTTAACTCTTTTAACAAAGGAATCCAAATGGGCAGCCTTTGAGTTTTAAGTAAGGTTAAAAGGGGCTTTCCCAAGTTTGGCAATATGCAAACCGGTTTATTTGACAGCAGCAATCTTTTGGAGTTCAAATGTTAAACAATGTATATCGTGTTCAGAAAACAAACATATCCAGACAATGTACAAGACAACTGAAATCTTGTTTCAAAGAGCATCTTCGTCTTTGTTTTCGGACAGAATCTTTAACAGGATAATGGTATACTAACAAAAAGGGTACAAAACCAACTCTGTTTATGAACCATTCTTCAATGTATCTCAACTCCAACATTTAACAGTGTGAGAAATGTTCGAAAGTTAAAAAAAAGAAGAAAAAAAAGCAAACAATTTCATTTAGCAACTCTTTTAACATGGAACAGAGCTTGAGATGTAAAAAAGAAATGGGCCAACCAGCCCTCTGATTAGATTAGATCTGACACATAACATGAATTTTCCGCTAAAACCAAGAAAAAAATGTGAACAACTTTAATGGAAGAATGGACGATGATTCAAGAAGAGGGGACTTTTGGTTGTTCCTTTGTCCCCATCTTTTCCTCACGGGCCGGGTGGTCGGATTAAAAATTTAACGGCACCAACCTGGTAATCGCTACAGATGATCAGAATCTGAAATCGGGATCCACATCCATTGCCCAAGCAAACTTTGCCAGAAGAGACTTGTTGAAAATCTGTGAAGCAATGTATAATAGGCAAATGAACCTCGATTGAATATTGTGTCTTTCCAATAGTGAGAATTAGATATGGTTTACCTTCTCGATGGGAACTTCATGTCGCTTGCACCATGCGACCGTGATCCTAGGGTCAAGGTAATTGATTTTGGATGTTCCCAATGCCACAGTTTTCAGATCCTCTTTAGTTTGCATGTCCCGTTCCATCTTCTCAATCTTTGCATTTGTTTGTGCAATCTTTTTCTCTATCCTGCATCGAACATGAATCAACGAAAGAGTTGGTAAGGAAATTTTTGTTTGGAAGGCTTAAGAAAAAGGGAATGAGCTATCATACGCTTCAGGGGACAAGTTTCTCTTCTGCTTCCCGTCAGCATCCTTCAATGGTGGCTTCCCTTTCTTAGCTCTATCCAAATCAGTTTTTAGCTCTTTTAGAACACCCTACAAGCAATAGAAAAAAGTCAGCCCAATAGTTAAAATGGAAAAGAATCAATTCAAAGAAGAAAATGTTTAAATTTGAAACCACTCAGAGGAAAATCCAAGTGCCTATGTTACTTCGGAAAAGTACTTGCAACACTCGTGTCAATCACATTTCCAGGCAGAGGTGGGGGAATATGATCCTCAAAATACAAAAAAACTTGCATGTTTTCCTAGAAAATTTCTAGAAGGGTAGCTACCTTGAGTTCTGTTATTTTCTCAGTCAACCTTGACATCTGTGCACTATGAGATTTCGAGATACTACGTTGATGATTACAAATGATTGCAACCTGCAGCAAGAAAAATCAAAATTATAGATACTGAAAAGTTAAAATAGATAACTTCCTCAGCTTAGCGTCTAGCCAGAAACAGTCCTTACCTCTTTGTTTGCTCGCTGATAAATTACAACTTTTTCTGCCACATCCCCGTCTCTGGTTTCTTTACTTAACTGTCATTTTAACCAAAAGGAAAACTGTTTAAAAAATTTTACACCACAAAACCACGATGGTATGCTATCAGTGTGTTTGTCCACTACATTGAAAGCTCTCATAAGTCCTTTACAATATCCCTATAACCATTATGGTCAAACATATTTGTCTCACATACTGATGTCTCACAACTAGGCTAGGCACACATGCATAATAGAGTAAAATGCATGTATGCCATGTATATAGACTGACGTACCATATCATCCAATGTAATGGAAGCATTATAGGTACGGAAGACTTTTGCTGTAAGGCCAGGCATGAGTTCCTTCAAATGAGCATTTAGTTTGCTTGTATCCAGCTCATCAAAAAGATCATCAGTTTTGCTTTTCCCTGCATAAAGGAGAGATCAAACTCTTTAGCTCGGGTCATATCATACATGTATGAATTTTAACCACGGGTGGTCAACAACTCACCAGTTTGAAACTGTCCAATTGCCTTGTACACAGGAAGCTCAACCTCTACCGTGTTCACATACTGAATTGAATCTTTACCAAGGAAGTCAAACTAAATATCAAAACAAAAACGTTAAACATTAATATCAGCAAGCAGTTAAATGATTAGTTGACAAAGAATTCAACAAACAACAATTCCAATGATTAGTTGACATAGAATTCAACAAACAACAATTCCAAACCTAATACCAATTGCATATTAACCAAACCTAACCAGTTTTAACAAGTGAAGTCTTCCAAAAATTAGGCTTATTCCAACAAGTTACCAATGAAATACTGAATATCTCTTCTTGGAGCATAATCCGACCTTACCTTCAACTTATTTGGAGGAATACATTCCACATTTCCTACTTTAAGCGTGCAGCAACCAACAGTATCAGCTTCATCATCATCCTGCATATGGCAAAAAACCAGCTCAGACCTTTTAATTCCTAGCCACAATTAATGTACTTGCATACAAGTCAAAAGAAGCAGAAAATGGATTGTTCATGGTAGACATGATATACCTTCTCATTACCCGCCCTAAGAGCTAACTTATCAATAAGATATGTAGCAACAGCTATTTGTCTCTTTGTAACATCTTTCGCTGTAAAATTCTTAGTATACGTTGCTCTGATGTTCTTGATATAATCCTGCATTTAAAGCACATATATCCATTTATAGATGGTTCACTAAATAAAAAACTAAAAGCACCATTATATTGGTTATTACCTTCAGCAGCCTTGCTTTCTCATATTTCTCCTTGTCACTTTGCCCCTTCAAAGAACTACTGGCTGCCAAAAACACATATTTGAATTCTTTCTGATTAATGGGATCATTCCAGAAAGCTAACCATGTAACAGTATTGTCGTGTTTTATTTCTTTCCATCTGCCAATCAAACAAAAGTCCCAAAGTTAAGATATCAAATTTGTAAATAATTTCCTATCTTTTCATATATTGTAGAAAATGAACACACTCTCTGTCTCTTAAGTCTTAACCTTTCACCGGGGATTGGGCATTCTGGAATCGGGGCATCCTTTCCAATATTAATGGTAATGTCACATGGACGAATACGTCTTTTCAACTTTCCCATCTGATAAACAATGATAGATTGGAAGAGCATAATTTAAGAATCCCATAAATTGAACTATCAGAAAAAAGAATAAAGTTCTCTACTGCATTGAAGTTGTCAAGCATGTCACCAATACCTTTGGATGTTCTCCTCGGCCTCGGAAAAGCCCAGGTGGTTCAACTCTGAAATTTCCTACCTGCAATTAAAGCAATCATCTGAATTAGAAAAAAGGAAAGAGACCCATAAATCAAAAGAAAGCTATTCATTCTTTTGTAGATTTCGGTGAGATTGGTGGAAGAGGAGAAAGAAAAGTTGCATATCAATATTTTCCTCCAAAAACAAGGTAGAATGACGATAAGCAGAAACAAATTAAATAAAAAAACAAGTACAGAAATTTTAAAAAGAATAAATTGAATTCTACACTTAAACTACGTCTTTACCTTCTCTTTGACACCATCAACAATAGCCCACATGTACTTCTCCTCCAGCTTCAACTTTTCTTCTTTCAAAGCCTTCTTCTCCTACAAAAAGCAATCATGCTTAAATGGTTGTAAAACATTATGATATTGTTCAGTTTACTTTGAATGAACATGGAGCAAATAAATATTCAGGTTCTAACACGAATGTAGTACAAAAAGGCACAGTGTATTGAAGCCAAAAATTATTTTTGAACCAACTTACTTCAGTACTCATTTGCTTCTTCTTCTCTTTCTCCTCCAAATGCCACTCATATATTGGAGTGAAATCACATTTGTCCAAGCCCTTAATGATATGGCTTTTTCCCAGTATCTTACTCCAATCCTCCCAGAAATTCTTCTTGAACTGTGATTTACTCATGTAATCTGTATCTTTCATTACAGCAAACATTGTTGCCACCTGCAGAATGAACAGACCAGGTTAAAACATCCAGCAGAAAGTCGAATGAGAACTTGGAACTTTCATCGAATTGCAATAACATTAACAAAATTCGTCCTCAGAAAAAAACACGTGATAACTCAATAATATAAAACACTATATATATATAAGAGAGAGAGTGTGTGTGTGAGAGAGAGAGACCTCCTCTTGTTCAGGAGTTAGATCAACTGGCCGTCCATCGTACAACATCTTAACCCCATGAGGCTTGTATGAAGGTGGGAAAATTACACCATTGTGAACCAAGGTACTCCACTTTTTCTGACCATCCCCAGAACTAGGTGACAGCTTTGTTGCCTTGCTATATTTAGACTTTTTCATCTCTTTCTTGGACTTCTTATTGATCTTTTTAAATGAAGAGACAACTTTGGTCGTTTTTTGCTTCATGGATGATGTTTTACTGGCTGATGAAACCGACGTTTTTATCCGCTGGGAAATTGGAATATGGTCATCATCTTCTTCGGCTTTTTCTGCTTTCAATGTAACTTGCTTGGATTTCAATGTTGTAGGTGTATCTGAAATCTTTGGTTTTTTAGCATAGGACTGATCTGATGAATTGCCCTTATCAAGAGGTCTCTTATCCGACAACGACGACTTTTGCTGCTTGTCCTTCATGATAGAACCATTCTGCTGGATTTTAGAGGCCAGAGGTTTCTTCTCATGAGATTCATATGGCTTATTACTCGATATCCCCGTATTCGACTTCATTTTGAACCTCGCAGACAAAGGAGCTTCGTCATCAGGATCTTCAGCAGATCCTTTTATCTCGATCTTTGGTACCAATCGCTGTGATTGGGCAGGAGTTGAAGTGCTTGCCCCTTTGTTGCCTTGGCTTGAGATCCCCTTAAGTCTTGCACTTAAAGGTTGTGAATCATCATCATCGTCATCTTCACTGTTTGTTTCAGTGGTTTTAATTGGGCTTTTCTCTTCCTTGACAGCATTAAACTTATTCTGCTTCATTGCTTGTTTTGATTGATCATTTAGTGAAGTTGATGCCTTAGAATTCACTACTGGTGACCTCACCGGTGATGCCTTTACAGATGAATTTGATGATTTTGGGCTCAAAATAGGTGATCTCACAGGAGGTGACTTAGAAGGTGGGATGGACTTGTTCTGGGAACCGGTACTTTGACCATTGAGGGCTCGTGCATCAGAGGCTGGCCTCCCAGTTTGTCCATCATACCTTTGAGACGATGCCTTCTTTACTTCCGAGTTTAACTGATTTTGCTTAGAGGACGAGGTATTACTCCTCTTGAACACTACAGGCCCATCATCATCGTCATCATCAAAATCAAAAACATGCTTGGCAGGAGCCTGAACAGCCATTATCCAACCACGAACTGTGTTGGCATGTATATCAAATCAAATATCTGATTAAAACAGAATTTCAATTACTTTCGAAAAGAACATACTTTACATCTAAAACCCTTAAAAATCAACAACATACGAATTCAGAAGATTAAAATTGCAGTACAAGACTACAAGCTTAATTAATAAACCAGAAAACAATAAGGAATCCTGAAAAAACAATCCCACTAAATAACTATACCAAGTATGCCACGTACCTAAAATCCAAAACCAACACGATAACTAGCAGAATCGTCAGAATCCCAAAAAAATAAATGAAGTTTTGTTTTCCTTTGAACCCTAAATGCTTACCATACATATCACTGTGCATAAATCCATAAAACCCTGAAAACCATTGCAGTGCAAAACTAAATAGGTAACAATAACAGCATAAGCTCAAAGACGAACCAACAAAACAAGCAAGAGCTCCAAACAAATTCCATAAGATAGGAAATGCCCATTACTCCAAACACCCCAAATTCAAAAACCAACCAAATAATTAGCCCAATCATTAAAAAAATCTGCAAAAGGAAAAAGCATTTTAATTTAAACCCATGTGCATTAAGATCAAACCAATAATCTTCTAAGTTCTACCTAACTTAAAATGTCAAAAAACCAGACAGAAGCTTCCGGTAATGATAAACCTAAGCAATAAAAATAGACCAATTGAAGCTTTTTTTCTCAGGAAAAGCAATTAAGCTAAATTCCTTGCTTCTTTTCCCTACATAAAACAGAGTTTTTGCTCAGAAAACTAACCGAATAGTTAAAAACAGTGAGCTTAGATAACCTAATTCATGGGGAACTTATGGAATTGAAAACATTCAAGCAATAAGGAAAACAGAAGATCAAACAACAAAAGAAGTTTCCAATTTTGAGTAAAGGAAAACCCTAAACATGAAATTAATGGGGGAAAGGGGTTACCTTTGAAACAAAAAAGAGCAAAGCTTAGATGGATCGATTCACCCCTTCTCTTTATTTCTTTCTTCTTCTCTTTTATCTTAATTTTCTTTCTGTTTTTTCTACCTTTCCTTTTCTCAGATTCTGAGCTGTGTGTTAAATGTGAAACTTGAACCGATAAAGTTTCAACATATAGACAAAAGTGTTGCAGTTTTGGTAGGAGAACAAGGCAATCTCAATGGGCCTTGGGCTTTTAAATTTATGGGCCTTTTTGGAAGATTATAGGCCTTTAGCCCATTTTTTGGTCTTTCGAACTTTTTTTATTAAGGAAATTCAATGTTCCAAAAGCAAATGTCAAGATGAGAGCAACATAAGTATCATTAATCACTCAACCAATTAATGAATTTTGTCATTCAAACTTTTTCATGGGTAAATATATAGTATTGGGGATCTACAAAGAATTACAACTAACTCGTTCTCTTGATGTTGAACGCTTGATTGTGCAAATTTTTAGCGCCTTTCGATTGCTCTGTAATCAATCCCACTTGAGCCTTTATGCCTTGATACAGTCAATTTTCGTCTTGCTTGATTGGTTAAGTTCATGCACGTCAGTCGTGAAGCTAATATGATAGTTGATTTTATGGCCAAACACAACTTTACTTCTCTAGGACCCTTGTCCCTTTTGATGTTCTCAATAGTGACCTTCTTGGTCTTCATAGGGAATAGCAGGTAGGAGTATATCCGCTAATGTAACGGCTTTTGCCTCCATCATTCTTGTATATATTGTTTTAGTATTTGAATTTAGTGTTTTATTTAGTTATTTTTGTCAAATTAGGAATTAAAATTTGGCTTTTTGTTTAATGGGTACTTAAAATTGACTTCATGATTCAAATTAGTTCCAACAAGTCATTTATTATCAGTATCAATTAACAAGTCATTTATTATAAGTATCAATTTGAACCAAGAAATCATATTCATGTACTTAATTAGACCAAAAAAATTAGATACCAGATTGAACCTTAAAGTTAGTACATATACATAATTAAAAAAACTTTGATATTAAGATCTATTAATTGACTGATTGGTTAAAAATACTTATGTTGTCTCGTATTGTATGAGTTCAAATCTTGACATTTACGATAGATTTTTTTCAAAGTCAAATAAAATTACTTAGGACTTTAGGAATTGGTATCATTAAATTATTTTAAAAAATATAAGCAATCTGTCATTCTCCAATGCAATCAGTCAAATTAATTGGCTTTTTTGGACTTTTAGTTTCTTAATATTAATTAATTTACCAAATTGCTCTTTTTGGGCTGATTCTTCTCCTTGTCTATTGGGCCTTCAATTTCTATTTAGAATCATGGGCCTGATTCTATTATTCTTATTTTGGACCTCCGTTGTTTCTAATACTATGACTTTTGTTTTAAGATTATTATTAGGCTTAACTAGGGGTACGCATAATTAACCATAACTGTTAATCGTAACCGTTAATCGGTATAACTATATATTTTATAGGTTAATTAATCAAACCGTTAAGACTAAACGGTTTTGGTTAACTGAACTGCTAAAAATTATAGTTAATAATTACGATTATGAATTTTGACAGACAGTTAACCGTTATTAAATTATATATATATATTAAATTATTTTGTGACTTGTGTTGTATTAATTCATGGAAGTTTCATTTACCTTATGTTTTGTTTTATGTTACTTAAATATTTGTGTTTAAAACTTTGATGATGTCTTTTTATGTCATGAATTTTGATGGTGTATTGTTATGTGTTTAACATTGTTGAAACTTGAAACTTTAAACGTTAAACTATTATGAAGCTTGTGTGTGTTTGTATTGTGTTAAACTCTATAGTATGTATGTACTCTTTTTTTATTTAAGTATGAATTTAGTGTTTATAATTTTTCTATTTAAGTAATTTTTTGAACATTTTAATTTAATAATTATTGAAGAGATAATTTCATCATTTTAGAGAACATGTGAAAAAAATTATAATAGGTTATAGGTTAACCTATAATCGAACCTTCGGTTAACCATGTTCTAATGATTAACCGTCAGCAGTTAACTGTTTCTTAATGGTTAGATTAAGGGTAGCAAAATTCAATAACAGTTATAACGGTTATCCGACCGTTTAGGCTAAACAGTACAGTTAACCGACCATGAACACCCCTAGGCTTAACTATAAAATAGGTATCCAAACTTTGCCACTTTTTTGCAATAGGTACCTAAAGTTTTTTGGGTTAACTACTGGAATAGTCACTTATGTTTCCCTCCATTACAGAGTTGGTCATCGATTTTGAAAAACGAATAGTAAGGTCACTTACGTTTTCGGAGCATAAACTTTTGGTCACTCAGTCGTTTGTTGTCGTTAAACATTGACGGCTTGCTGACCTGGCAACGAAAAAATAAGGGTAAACTACTGCAATAGCCACTAAAGTTTATCCCATGTACATTTCTGCTCCCCAATTTTAAAAAATAAACATTATGGTCACTACTAAAAAGATTTCTTTATAATTTCACTCTTGAATTTTTAAAAATCATTTTCAACCCTAAAACTTTAGAATCAATTAGTGCAATAATATTATAAAGGTGTAAATGAAAAATAGGTGCCCAAAGTATACCCTTTTTAAATTTTAGGTGCCCAAATTGCTCCAATTTAATAACTAAACTTTCAAATTGCTCCTTTTTTTCACTCTAAATTATTTTATAATTATTATTATTAAAATATTTTTCACTCTAAATTAAAAATAATTTAAAAATAAAATCATTTTTATTATTATTAAGTTTAAAATAATTTAAAAAATATTACTTCTTAAAATAATTTAGGTGTCTAAAGTAATTTTTTGTAAAAATAGGTGCCCAAACTTTCCATAGTTACAATTTTAGGTGCCCGGCTGTTAAATGGGTGTTAAAAAAATTTTAGGTGCCCGGCTGTTAAATGGGTGTTAAAAAAATTGTCAACCCATCGGTGCTTGACACGTGGCATTAATTTTATTTTTTTATTTTTTAATGGAAAATACTCAGATTTTTCATATTTTTATAAAATCTCAAAATTTTACAAGCTTCACAAAATAGTCCATAAATCCCTAAAAAATCCCAAACTTTTGCCGTCGATTGTCGCCGCTTCCGCCGCCGGTCGCCGTTGCTGACCACACCCACTTGGTCGCAGGACCAAGGCGACCATTTCCCCTAACATGGCGTCACCGAAAACGTCCAACGGCGTGCAGCCGAACGTCAAACACGAACGTCGATTTCATGTTTAACGTTCGTGTTTGACATTAGGCTACACGCCGTTGGGCATTTTCAGCGACGCCGTGTTAGGGGAAATGGTCGCCTTGGTCCGGCGACCAAGTGGGTGGCAACCGGCGGCGGAAGCGGCGACAATCGACAGTGGAAGTTTGGGAATTTTTAGGGATTTAGGGACTCTTTTGTGAAGCTTATAAAATTTTGAGATTTTATAAAAATTTTAAAAATCTGAGTATTTTCTATTGAAAAAATAAAATAATATTTAATGTCACGTTTCAAGCAACGATTGGTTGACAATTTTTTAACACACATTTAACAGCCGGACACCTAAAATTGTAACTATGGAAACTTTGGGCACTTGTTTTTACAAAAAAATACTTTAGACACCTAAATTGTTTTAAGAAATAATATTTTTTAAATATTTTAAATTTAATAATAATAAAAATGATTTTATTTTTAAATTATTTTTAATTTAACAATAATAAAAATGACATGTCATGTTATAATAATAATAATAATAAAATAATTTAGAGTGAAAATAGGAGCAATTTGAAAGTTTAGTTATTAAATAGGAGCAATTTGGGCGCCTAAAATTTAAAAAGGGTATACTTTGGGCACCTGTTTTTCATTTAAACCTTTATAATATTATTGTACTAATTGATTCTATAGTTTTAGGGTTGAAAAAAAAATTTAAAAATTCAAGGGTGAAATTATAAAGAAACCTTTTTAGTAGTGACCATAATGTTTATTTTTTAAAATTAGGGAGAAGAAATGTACATGGAATAAACTTTAGTGGCCATTGCAGTAGTTTACCCTTATTTTTCGTTGCTAGTTCAGCAAGCCGTCAGTATTTAACGACAGTAAACAGCTGGATGACCAAAAGTTTACGCCCCGAAAACGTAAGTGACCTTACTAGTCGTTTTTTGTAATCGGTGACCAACTCAGTACTAGGGGAAACATAAGTGACTATTCTAGTAGTTAACCCAAGTTTTTTTTAGCTGAAATAGGTGTCTAACGTTTCATTTTTTTCCGTTTTGATGTCAATCTGTCAAAAAAATTATCACTTTAATTATATATTGACACGTGGCTTTATTTTTTTTATTTTTTTATTTAAAAACTAAAAATAAAATAAATAAAAAAATCCCAAAAATTTTAAAAACTATAAAACTATCTCAAATCAACTCCTAACCCCAAAACCCAAAATTAACATTGTCGATAGTCTCGTCGGACCCCACCACCGTCGTCACCGAAGTCCCCTGCCCATTTTCCCAACCATCCATCGTTGGTAACTGGCGAGAGGCGCGTCAATCGGACGACGAACGACGAACGCGAAAGGCTCCAACCGTTCGACATCCAATTGTCACGTCTCCCGTCGATTACCGACGATGGGGGTTGGAGAAATGGGCGGAGGACTCTGAAGACGGCGGTGGTGAGGTTTGGCGAGGCTATTGGCGACGACAATTGCGCCAATTTCGGAATTTGGGTGTTTAGATTTGGGATTGTTTTGAAATTTTGAGAAGTTTTAGATTTTTTTTTTAAAATATTTTCTTTTTTCATTTTTTTTAAAAATAAGAAATAATAAAAAAAACACGTGTTAAATTCTGATTGGGTGTTAAATTTTTTAACGGTGTTACCTTAAAACAGTAACATAATAAAATTTTAGGCACATATTTTAGACAAAAAAAAAACGATAGGCACCTATTTTTACCAAAAAAATACTTCAAGCACCTATTGTAAAAATATATATAATTTTTGCACCTATCTTGTAGTTAATCCTTATTATTATCACGGAGTTTGTAACAATATGCTCTATAAATATTTGTCTACTTCACACTTTTTCTTTCAAAATTATAAATTTTGTGTTAATATGTTTGGATTTAGACGAGCTCATGTTATTATTATATAACATAAATAATTTATTGTCACAAAATAATTTAAGTGATTTCTAAATTCTCTAAAATACACAATTTAGTGATAAGATTTTACAATTATGTTTCATGATTTGATGTTTCATAAGATGTTATAAATTATGTTGTCATAATGAAAGAAACTACAAGTATATGTTTCACACATTTTGAAGATATAGCTCATCCAGTTAATGAATAAATATTATACATTTCATGCTGTTTCGATACCTAACGAAATCATAATCAAAATATATTACGAGCCCCAAATGATATAAGATTTTATAAGTGAATATTTTATCTTTTGTTTTGTCTTAATATTGAACCTACTCTTTTATCTTATCTAATCATTTTGAAATGTAAATTTTTATATGAACATTTTTTCAAATATAATTGTGTGATTATATAATAGTATTTGTTCATATTTTTTTAACTCTTTTTGACAATATACACACAAGTGCTCAAAATACGATCTCGTAAAATACTGAAACTACTCGTTGGGTTCGTACTTCTTATATGAAAAGTTTTTAAATGGCTCTAATTTAAACTTTAGTCATAAAAAATTATTGTTGCACCCTAATTTATCGCCTTTGTGCAATTTTAGAAATACCCTCAGACTCTTCTACAATTAGTGAGCATCCTAAATGATTTACGACAATTGTCTCTATAAAGAAATACCCCTCTTGAGACTAATGATCCCAAAGGCCTCAGCCTGGCAATTGTACAATATTTATGTGTCCAACATGTAAAACCTAAGTACTTAAAATTTGGACCTGCCATTACCAACTTATTTATAGACCATTACTAGGCCTAACACCATGTAATCACCAACAGTATCAGAAATTATAAATACTCAGATTAGCAAATAGAGAAGGTATACCGAATCCTAAGGTCAATACCCCCTTTTTCTTTATCATTTCTCCTTATTTGCTTTATGATTCAGATTATTATGTTGTTTGCGACTCTTTGTTCTAAATTTACAAGGAATAAAATTATCTTGATATGTTATCTCCACCTCCCTTATTTGATGTCTCCTTATTCTAATATCAACAATTATAAATATAAATTAAGATGAGTTGTAATTCATATCAATTAGAAGTTTAGTCGAGAAAGAAATTGAAATTATTTCCATTTGTAGAAATGATATAATAATTGTTTCTTTCTAAGAAAAAAATCACATAAAAGCGAATATATTATTTATGGTCAATTTTAAGATTAATAATTAGAATATTATTGTTAAATTTTTTATTTTAAGATTTAGTGTGGTTTTATTTTATTTTATAATTTATGGTGATTTTTATCGCATTAATAAACTAATTGTAAAGCGACACTTGGATGCATTCGATTTTCTTTAATAACTAGTAAAATTGTTATAATTATATTATTTTAATTTATTAAGGGTAAACTTCACCCGAGGACCCTTTTGTTTGAGTCGTGTTCTATTTCAGTCGCCTATTTTGAAAAAAAATTTGTCACTTACGTTTTCGATCTATTTTATTTTAATCATTGTGTCGCTAACAACCATTCGTTTGATGACATGACACATTAGTCAAAAAAGTTTATTTCTGATTTGACCCTAAACTTTAAACAAAACATTAATTTAACCTTTAAAATCTCTCAACCTCAGTTATATCCTACAGTGTCATTGCTCTGGCCACCTTATTTAGGGGGAATCCAAAGAGAATAGTTTATGCCCTAAAAGTTGGACTAACTATTACACTCGTTTCATTGTTCTACTACTTCGAGCCACTCTATGATGGTTTTGGAGACAGTGGCATGTGGGCTAATATTACTGTTGTACTTGTCTTTGAATTTTCGGTAGGTAATGGATACCAAATTAGCAATGCTTTAACTTGCCATCATTTTCACTTTCTGGAATCTTTAAACTAAATTCATAGTTTATTTAAACTTGTGCATGTGCCACGCTCGGTAAAGGTGGAGAGATAGGGTCAAATTAATATTTTGTTTAAAATTTAAAATTTTAATTAAAAATTAATTTTTTTTAACTACTGCGTCATATTATTAAACTAACAAAGGTTAACGGAACTGTAATCAAAATAAAATAGATTAAAAACACAAGTAATAATAATAACTTTTTTTAAATAATAAATGATCAAAATAGAACACGGCTTAAACAAAAAGACCTCCAATAAAGTTTACCCAGTTATTATCGCGCAACAGGGAAGCGACGATTATTTTGATGACAAGAAAATATAAAATTAAAAGTAATCATGATGGAAGCAAAGCCTTTAGAAAATCCACCAAATTGGAGTAATCTCCGATGATTCTCTCATCCACACCATTCCTCACTAACTGCGGGAAAAACAACCAAAAAGCGGTGAGCGCCACAAATCCCAACGCCAACGGCCCGGAAACCGTCGGATGCAACCTCGTTTTCTCGGGCACCACCTTCTTCACCGTCACTTCCACTGCAACCGCAACCCCATGCAAGACGAAAAACCATGTCACCTCCCAAGTAGGAGGCACGCGAGTCAAGTAATAATAAATCAACTCATGCATCAAGCCGGAGACGACGAACACGGCAAAGATTCCCGGCAAGGAAACCCACACCGGTCCGAGTACGCGAGCCGAAATACGGCGTACGGGGTGGTATACGGTAGGGCGTAGAATACTAGTAACCATGAGGTTCCATCTATGACCCCAGAAATCTTGTAAAGAGGTGGTCAGGTAGGGCTCGTTGAACTGCGGCTCAAGCTCGAACCCAAAGATGGCCCGAGCCGGGACCGCGGCCAAGGCTAGGATGAGCTCAAGCTCGATGTAGGTGTGGACACAGTACATCGCCAGAACCACATTTTTATGGAGAAACTGTTTGTATTCATAAGAGTGGTAAAGTAGAGCTAATATTACAACTTTAAGGGCGATCACGATTGATTTTGGGAGACGGGGTGGTCTAGATTTACTTTGAGATGCGGTGGTTTGTTTGAGCTTAATGGGGAGAGAAGCTAAGGAAATGAAATGGAAAAGGGTTGGCGGCGGCGGTGAGAGCGGTGGTTGACCGAAAGCAAAGAGGAGGAGCTTGAAATTGGCTAGCCAAACGAGGAAGAAGGCGGTGATGCCGCCGAGATGGGGGGAGGAGATGGTGAGAGGGAGGTAAAGGAAGAGGATGAAGATTGGGGTGAGAGAAATAAGCCTGGGAATGCCATTGGGGAGTTTTGATGATGCGTAGAAGCAATAAGAAAGAGAAATTATGGCCAGAATCCAGAGCTTGATGGTGCTTTCAAGTTCAGCCTCCATTTGATTGTTGTTGTTGTTGTAAATGTAAATCTCTGGGTTTTGTTGATGAGTGATATAGTTTTTTTTTTAATATGATGAGTGATATAGTTGGCAATTGCCAATTGGCATTCATTAATTTAGATCCATAGGACCATAAATCACATGTTTCGCTTGAAACATGAAACGTTAGACTTTTTATGATATTTTATGTTAGTGTTTTGTAAAAAAAAAAAGAAAACAAGTTTTGAATTTTATTTTGTAAGTTCCAGGACTTATCAGAACTCAAATGATTAATACATACAATATAAAATTAGGATAAATTTTATATACCCACTGGATGATTCAGCTGATATGACACCTTAACTTTTGAGTGGCCAAGTTTATTAAATTTAGTGTAAAAATTAATATGATAACGACCTTTTAAAATTAACATTAAATTTAAGCGATAATTAATTGCAATTGTCTTGTTTTTTTAAAATACTAAATGATAATTTTTCAAATTCATCATTTTGACCTTAAATGATAATTTTCAATTTCAACCCTTTAAAATTTTATAATTTATATTTTATTCACGTATTACACACGTAAAAAATTAAATAAATTCATGAGCATACTTTGCCAACCTCCGAAACTCAATCTCATAATCATTTATTGACATGTTGCTCTGTTTCAGATTCATAAAATCATCATGACACTTCGCTAAGAACTCGGCTCCCACATAACGATCCTGAAATGACTGTCAGAAAAACTCCCATGTAACATGACTAGGTGGAACAATATCTACCAATCCCACCAATTTTGTGCTTCACCTTCTAACAGTGATACGACGACCCTCAATTTTTTATTGGCTAGATAATCTATCTCAACAAATAATTGTTGTAACTTCTTTAGCCAATATTCTGCATCGGCTAGATGTGTACTAGTTTTGCCCTCAAACAATTTCATCCCGACAGCTATAAACTCTGTAGATATGGATTTTTTTGGACCCTCTGACTGACGAAGGTAACAGAGCAACTCACGGTAACCGTAGCACTGTCTGACTGAACTGTCTCGGTGTCATCAACATCATGTAGGTCATCACTTTCGATTTAAATAAATTAAATTAATCTAATTGGGTGATGACACGTGTCATCATTTGATTGGTTAATTAATTTTATTTGATTAAAATAAAATTAGGATCAAATTGATTTTATAAGTAAATAACATGGACTAAATATGTAATTTTAAATTTTTCCTGTTAACCGCCATGTGGCACTACCGTCACCCCTCCGTTAGCTTTTTAACGTCGGTCAAAATAGGTATCTCCAATTAGTTCGGTGGTCAAAATAGGTTAATTTTATAAGTTTGGTTGTCTAATTGACGAGTTCGATAGTTCGGTGGTCAAAATAGGTATCCCCAATTAGTTCGGTGGTCAAAATAAGTATCCCCAATTTGTTCGGTGGTCACTGGTATAGTTTACCCTATTTTTAATTAATTTAACCTTTAACATTTTTTTTTTGGTCAAATAACACATTTACAGATAAAAACAGTTAGTCAATTAACAATAATAGCTTGCAATGCCTTGTCAAAATGACACGTCAACGAAAAAAATAATTTTTATTTTATATAATTTTATACATTTTTTACCGATGTGATATTTTTTCAAGTCAACACCTTTATCTATATAACACTATTATGTCAACGAACACTGCTATGAATGTTTGCCACGTCACTTCAAACCATTTACTATTAGTTAACTAACCTTTTTCATCCGCAGATAGATCATTTTGACCTAAAATAAAATGTTAAAATTTAAATTGATTAAAAAAGAACATAGGCCTGTTAGTATCAGCGAACCACAACCACATTAATATCCAATTACAACTTTCTGCGAACATACTAGTAGACCACGACCGTGTGAACAACTAATTATGACCCGTTACAAACTCGACATGCGAACACTTCTCTATATTACGCGACGATGCGCGTGATCTACATCGACACTCGAGCCACAACAACTCACTAAAACACTTATTTTCTCGATTGACACGTGCTCTTACCTTATCTAGCCCCTATAAAGAACTATACACCCGCAAAACAAGGAAGAGCTCTAAAAAACCCACACCATACCCCCAAAACACTTGACCGGAATCCCACATTTCTTCTTTGTACTGATCAATTTGTGTATATTTCCATTTCTTTTTCCAAAGTCAAATTAATTAATTGGGTAAACTACGACAAATGTCACTTAATTATAGGTAATGTTATATTTGGGTCACTTAATTATTAAAAGTTACATTTGGGTCACTCAATTATAGGTAAGATTAGATTTGGGTCACTCAATTATTAAAGGTTACATTTGGGTCACTCAATTATTAAAGGTTACACTTGGGTCACTCAATTATGGGTAAAGTTATATTTGGGTCACCCTTCATATTTAAAAAACATATATCAATTTGTGTATTAGATTAATAATTTTAGATGAAGTACTCTAGTGTTAACGAGGGTATACAAGTGATTTGGAAGAGAAAATGACTAAGTTGATGTATTTTTTTAAATATGAAGGGTAATCAAAATGTAACCTTACCCATAATTGAGTGACCCAAGTGTAACCTTTAATAATTGGGTGACCCAAGTATATCCTTACCCATAATTAAGTGACCTAAATGTAATTTTAATAAATGAGTGACCTAAATGTAACTTTACTCGTAATTGAGTGACTTTTTGTTGTAGTTTACCCTAATTAATTAACACACGAGGAATTGGAATTTTTAAATAATCTGAAGCAATCAGTGATTCTCGAATGCAATTCGTTCCCTTTTTTTTTGGACTTTTCGTTTCTTAATATTAATTAATTTACTAAATTTGTCTTTTTGGGTTGATTCTTCTCCTTGTGGACCTTGTCTCTCGGGCCTTCAATTTCAGTTTAGAATAATGGGCCTAATTATATTATTCTTATTTGGGGCCTTCAATGTGCTTTATGGATATTTGTCTAATTCACATTTTTTTTTTCTTTTCGCAACTACTAATTTTATGTAAATATGTTTTCCGCTTAATCAACGAGATTGGTCCAAATAATAAGTAATTTGATATCGCTTAAGCATGTCTCGAGTTGGAGGTCTTGTATATGAATAATATTTCCGTTGAGAGATTCACCCACCACAATCAGGTGTGCGACGATTGTCAGCCCAAATTTTTTTTGAAAGGTAAAACGAGCCTCGTTAAAAACCCCCTCTAGACCTAATAGGGGGAAAAGAGTACCCGACTTTTATTGATATAACCAAATGTTTCTAAACATATTACAAATATAATCACAGCAAGGTAAACTAAAGATTATAAATCCAAAAACTGATCACTCTTACAACCATCAATCTAAACCATCAGCCGATCCCCGCTTTAGCTAACACATCCGCCGCGACATTAATTTCCCTAGGAACCCAATGCACCTTCACTCCTCGATTGCTAAGTTCCCTTCCCAGATTTTCGACCTCTCCAGCAACATAGACCGGCGAAACTGCCAACCCCTCCAACCAGCTTACTACCAACTTACAATCCAACTCTAAAATTAAATTACACTTACTCGACGTAGGCGAAGATAAAAACCGCTCCCAAGCCACTTTGACCGCCCTTAATTCGTTTAGAGCTAGAGCGCCCCCATGGAAGCCGTCCGAAAATTGGTCCAAAACAATGCTGTTCGAATCTCTCAGTATTCCCCCTACTCCCCCTCGACCACTCTCCTTCGAAAAAGCCCCGTCGACGTTCCATTTAACGAACCCAACTGGAGGCGGAACCCAGCACAACTTCCCCCTAATCTCGCCTGGTAACAGATTCGAATTAGAAGCCAAGGTTATATCAGCCAACAAAGATTCATGACCGATTAAACAATCTTCGAATTTCGCTTTCAACCAAGCGATGATCCTCACCTTAACTAAGTATTTTAGTTGAAGGCTATCCATACTTTTAGCTTGAAATACCATTTCATTTCTATACAACCAAACTGACCAAATAATTGCAAACGGAATCACCGACCGTAACGAACTGTATCCTTTCACTACTAACCCGTGCCACGCTTCCAAGAATTCCTTTGGATCCCCTGGGAAGACAGATTGTATATGAAAGATCCCGCAAAATTCTATCCACAATTTCCAGCTAACGTCGCAGGTGAAAAAAAGGTGATTTACCCCTTCGGTACAACATCCACATAACGGACAATCCGAGTTGTTTATATTCGGCACACCTCTTTTAATTAGTTCCAGCTTGACCGGAATTCTTCTATGCATTACTAACCACACGAAGATTTCCACTTTGGGAGGCGCAAACCCCAACCAAATAAAGTCTTTCCAGAACTTGGACGTTTGTGCATTCCCTCCCGCAAGAGCTTTAAGTGCTTTCACAATGAAACCGCCATCTCCTCCCCCTTCCCAACACACCCAATCGAGCTCACAACTTCCTGAATTGAAACTATTGAGTTTCGACATAAGATTGTTCCACAATGGCTTTTCCCGGTCAAACAGATCCCTTCTGAGCGAGATTTGCCACTCCCATCGACCATTTATGTAACCCCCTCGTCCCGGTCTGGCCGGATGACCGGTCCGAGTGGGCCACACGGGGAAAACCGAAGCGAAACTCGTTAAGGTCCCACCTCGGTTAGCAACCCTAGAAAAAAAATTTCTTTTATTTATCTTGTCTAAAAGTCCATTTAAGTCCTATGTGATCAAACGACGAAATAAAATACATGAGACAAACATTCGATCCCAAAACAGTAATTAAACAGCCCACTTTTAATATTTTAAACAGGCCGTTTCGAAACACCCTTGAGGCATATCGAAACGCCTTGACCAGGTCAACTGTCCCAGAGCCTCTATAAGGGGCCGTATCGGAACGGTGGTCAACCGTTCCGAAACGCCCTCAACGGTCAACTTCTCGTGGTCAACGAGATTTTGACCGTTTCGAAACCCTTATACCTGTTTCGATACACCTTCATCTCGTGAATTTCTCAGAATTCCAGTAGCCAAAACGTTCCGAAACGCGTATCGAAACAAGGGTTTCAAAGGCCATACCGTATCGAAACGCGTTCCGATAGGGGGTCCCTGAAGCCTTACCCGTTTCGAAACGACCCAGCCTGTTTCGAAACGCGGGCTGTCTGCAACAAGTATGAAGGTCCCATAGGACCCCTAAAGGCACACAAAACCATCAAACAAAGTCTAGAGGCATACATCCTAGATTTAACATACTCAAACACATACAAGCATGGATTTAGACAATCTTTCGTACATAGTAAATTACACATGTAGAGCCTTTCAAACAAGCATGCTTGAAGAATTAAAAAGAACCAATAAGCATCATACATATCAAATAAGTTTACATGCCATTCAAGCAACTTAAGCATTCATAAGCCATCGATCAAACAGACATTTGGCAAGATATAACATGCTTACAAACCAAGTCAACCATAGACATACATCAAACTCAAATCAACAATACCTATCCCATTGCTTAACTATTACATTCTATTACTTAAAATTCATACATTGAGCTCACCAAAAGCAACACTTGGTGACCTTCCCTTGCCTTTGCCACCCACAAGCTATTTATCTGCATTGTCGAACAAAAGAGAGCGTAAGCATAAAAGCTTAGTGAGGGTAAGCTCTTTAAAAACAAAACTCGACAATACAGGGTCCAAGCACGAGCTACAACCAAGATAAAATGCATGGTCTTACCTCCGATCCACGCGAGCCATAAATATAGATGATGCATGAACATATATTCAATATCATGTCATGCTCAACATGTTTAAATCCACAACATATGAAATCACATATATTACACCATGTTAGCAACACATCCCAAAACACATGGGTTCACAATTAACCACATATTGGCAACATAAACTACAATCTGTATTGGCACCTAGCTATGACCCGAATACGCGGATAACCGTTGGAACTCACATCCAACAACTCAACCATTACCTGACGGTGGGATTCCACTCATCACCGTTCACGCGGAGGGGATTCCACTCATCCTCACGCCCCGTCGATGGGATTCCACTCATCACCGACTAATATAAATACAATTTCCGGGCGAACCCGTACTCCTCCTTGGTGACTCAACGCCACCAAGGCCACGCGCGACTTTTGACTCATGTGTACACACTAACATCCTAATGATCGATCATTTGTACCCAAGCATACTAGTGCCAATACTACACATTTCATTAATCATTCATAATGTCAATTCATAACACTTCCGTGCTTAGCACGTACTCACCATGACTTACCATCATGTACAAACCACATTTCCATGCCTAGCATGTACTCACCATGATCCTCGGATCATGAAACCACCTCATAATATCATTTCACACATCAACACCATATGTACATAATTAACACCCACATCACATTATATTTTACACATGTGTATAACCATATCATATCTATCATCAACATGCATATAATAATACATCGAACATGCCCCAACATACATGTATACAACATATACGTAATCAACACCATCCCAAATTAATACGAGGCATATACAACCATTAAAAAGTGCAACCAAAGTCTCTAATCAAAGCTTGGGATTAGGCTACCACTCTAATCCCAACTCTAGGTGGGTTCACCAAGCCCATCCTAGGTTCACATGCTTGAACCAAATACTCAAAACCATTTTGAAAATATTTAACCACTCACCTAAGCTTCCAAGCTCCAAGCCAAGCAAGCAACCTCCCTCAAATTTCTAGATTTCTTCCCGAAGCTTCCCCAATACAAATTCTCGCTTCTTAACAACCTCAAACACATTTCAAACAATTCCAAATCAGCCCAACATCAAAATACCAACCCGAAATACAATTCAAATGCAATTTACCATGTTGCAAACCATGAACAAATCCCATTTTTAGCAAATTCGGGCAGCCCCTAAACCATGTCCAAAAACCATGTTTCCAACATCCATAGCACCCACAAACAATCCCAAATCAACCCCTAACCATAGTACTACCATTGGGCTATCAATTTCCACCTAAAACAACCCCCAAAAATCACCCAAAACCCTTCAAAAAACCCATTTTTACCCAATTTCGGGAATCCATCAAAATCCAACCAAATTAACATATAATGTGTACTTCAACTTCATTAAACAAAACCCCAACTCAATTTAACAAAACAATATGAAAACCCCATAAAAATCTAAACTTTTATATCAAACCCTAATTTCCAAAAGTTCATATTTTTGAAATCTAAAACCATAGATAGGTAGAGATTAAAGAGGAGAGTTTGAATATGATTTTACCTTTCAAAACCCCTTTGAAATGAAGTTGAAATCAATGGAATTGTAGTCAAGCTTTGAGAGGGTTTTGGAGAGGGTTTGGGGTGTTTAACATTGAAGATGGGAAAAAGGTGAGAAAGATGACAACTTTATTTTAAAATTGTCTTGCTTTTTAAAACTTTTGGGTCCAATTACAACATTGGTCCCTCACTCCTTATTAAAGCTCAATTTGGTCATTATTTATAGTTGGTTTATTTTAATTAAATTTTATTTGACTCGAACTATAACCCGGCTAACTCTTAGCCCCAAAACACGGGTGTTACAATTTATTTTTCTGCCGAACTCCTCAATCATGCCATATATGTTACGTGCTAGAGCATAAAGACGAGGAAATTCCTCCTTAAGAGGTCTATCGCCTAGCCAAACATCCAACCAAAATTTTATGCTCCTGCCGTCCCCCACCTTTAGTTTCAGATTGGAATTAAAAGCCATTCCAACAGTGTCCATTTTAAAGCAAGAATTAATTATACCTTTCCATTGCCAAGACACTTTAGACGTGAAGTTATTTGCTGGCAGAATGTCTTTATTATTCCCATAGGATTTGGCATCAACCACTATTCGCCACAGATTGTTGTGTTCATTTCCGAACCTCCAATACCATTTGCATAATAAGGCACGGTTTAATAAACTTAGATCCACAACTCCCAAACCACCCTCATTTACCGCTTTACAAATGATATCCCAGCGAATCCAATGCAATTTCGACTTCTCCGCGTCACCACCCCAAAAAAATCTCGCCATCAAACTATTAAGTTTATTCATCACCGCGGAAGGCATTTTAAACATGGATAAAAAGAAGACCGGTAAACTTGTGAGGACGGATTTAATTAGCGTAAGTCTACCGCCCATCGATAGTAACCTCGGCTGCCAACCCTCTAGTCGTTGCGAAACTTTAGCTAAGACCGGCTCCCATAGTGCAGGGGAATTCCTTCTAGCTCCTAGAGGTAGCCCTAGGTATTTAGTAGGTAGATCCTCCACTAAACAACCTACGTCTCGAGCCCACCTTTCCAATCTTGGCTTATCAATATTGACACCCATTAGTTTGCTTTTCTTCAGATTCAATTTCAGTCCAGACGCTAATTCAAATACATGTAATACCCTTTTAACATTTTTTACCTGCGTGCCCGAATCTCCGTAGAAGATAATCAAGTCGTTTGTATACTGTAGATGAGAAACCTGAACTTTATTGTCGCCCGAACCCACACAGAAGCCCTGGAAAAGACCACTGTCCACCGCCTTCTGTAACATGCGATTAAGTGCTTCGCCAACAAAATTAAATAGGAACGGGGATAGAGAACACCCCTGCCTCAGCCCTCTAGAAATACCGAAAGCCTTTGTCGGAACCCCATTTACTAGCACTGAAATCTGCGCCGAGGATATACATTTCAACATCCATTTGCACCATCTTGCCCCCAAGCCACATGCCTTCAGAATTTTAATCAAAAAATCCCACGATACGGAGTCATACGCTTTATGAAAGTCAATCTTAAACACCACCCCCTGTTTTCCAGATTTATACGCGAAATCTACCGTCTCATTTGCCACTAACGAGCAATCGAACAATTGCCGACCCTGGATAAACGCATACTGCGTATCACCAATGACGCAGCTCATGCACGTACGAAGTCTTTTGGCCAACACTTTTGACAAAATTTTGTACAGACTTCCTACCAAACTAATCGGACGGTATTCATCTAGTGATTCCGGGTTCGATATCTTGGGAATTAAGGTGATGAAAGAATGATTCGTACCTAACTCCCAATCGCGGCCATTGTAGAAATCAGCGAAAAATCTCATGATATCTCCTTTCAATTGCGGCCAGAATCTCTTGAAGAATCCTGGATTGAAACCATCCGGGCCCGGGGCCTTGTTATTGTCCATCGACGAAACTGCATCCCAAACTTCGCTTTTCGAGAAGTGCCTTTCAAGGAGAGAGGATTGATCTTCCGAAATTTTATTAAAGTTCAGCTCCATGCCCAGCACCTCGATAGCCGATTGTTTGTTATAGGCAGCCTCAAAATAATCTCTAACATAATCTTTAATAGCCTCCGGATCCGTAAGTAGAACTCCATTTCTTTTAATTACTCTAATTGCATTCGATCTCCTTCGACTTGTGGCAATCGAATGGAAGTATTTGGTGTTCTTATCCCCTTCTTTAAACCACCATAACCTCGACTTTTGCAACCATGCACTTTCCTCCTTCCGATATTCACTCCACAGCTTCGATCTAAGTTTGGCCAGCTCGCGAAAAGTCTCCAAATCAAATATCCCCGACCGTTGCATGTCTTCCAACATTGAGATTTCATTTTCCAATTTTCCAATCATTCTGCCTGGAATATTTTCATCCTTTTTAGACCATTCCTTGATAGCACTCTTCACACATTTCAGGATGTTCCCCACTTTTAAGGAGGGATTTTTGGATTTTACAATGCCCAAGGTATTTGTCAACAGCGACACAAAATCTTCATCCTTATACCAGCAATTTAGACAACGGAAAGGACGAGGACCCCAATTTATTCTTTCTTCCCCCAACCAAACAGCATTGTGGTCCGAAATAGCTCTCCCCTTCAATACTTGGGCAATATCCGGGAAAGCAAAATCGAATTCTACTGAAATCAGAAACCGATCCAATCGCACATACGTAGGAGGACACCGATTGTTGCACCACATGTAGCTACCCCCTATCAGCGGAAGATCTTTAAGTCCAGCCTCGAAAACAAAATGATTGAACAGATTTACAATCGAAGGATTATAGGAGAACCCCCATTTCTCTTCGCTTGACAAGAACATATTAAAATCTCCCCCTATGCACCACGCAAGGTCTCTTTCTTGAATTATCCGCAGCAACTCTTTTAAAAACTCTTCTTTATCTGTATCCAAACTTGGCCCATAGACATTTATAAAACCACACTTCAACTTCCTATCTGGAATTTCACCCCGCAGTACAACCATTCTACTAGAGATCAACTTCGACTCCAACTTGAAATACTCCCTGTTCCACAAACATAGTAACCCACCAGCCGAGCCTAAAGCCGGTGCAAATTCAAAATCTACCAAATCTGAGTTCCACAATTTCCGAATTAGCCGTTGGTTACATGCTTCTAACTTTGTCTCCTGAATTAATACCATTGTTGGTTTACATTCTATAATCGCATTCCTAACCATCCGAGATTTCTCAGCTTTCCGAATCCCACGCACATTCCATGTTAAAATTGACAGATTCATCTAAACAATGATTAATACCTGTGATGACGCAACCAACTCAATTGCTACTCCTCAGTTCCTTTTCTAATTAGCTTACTCTTTTCATCACCGCCTCCTTTCCTCCAATGAAAGAAAAACCCAGAAGATTGCTGACTTCAAACACCGCTTCTGCTTCTTCCACAATCTGATTGTTCACTGAGGCCGAACCCAACCGAGTCACAGGTTCCTCATCTTCAGAAACCCCTTCTTCTAAAGATTCCCTTACCCTTCTTCTGATTACCCTCCTCACATTAGCTCTGAAAAAACCATCTCCCAAGACTTGACCGCCGGCTCCAATCTGACCACCTTTTGTGAAGTCGCAAGCTTCTCTTCTTTCTTCTAAACAATCAATTCCTTCAAAGCTATCTGGAACGACATCAACCGAAGATATCGAATTTTGCATGTGGGGGGCTAAGCCGTTGGGAATGTTTGTATCGTTTCCATCTCTGAAAACTGGATTTTCCAATGAGATAAACACTGGTGGGTTACAATATTCTGGGTCAACTCCCCCAGACCCTGAAACACCACTCAGCCCAATATTATCCTCCGGCCCAATTATATTCAAACCGCCCGAGCCCACAACGACCTTCTCGTTAGTGTCCAGCTGGACCATCCCCCCTGCCCCCAAATGATTTGTGCCAGACATTTCTTTGTTTTCCCCCACCTCCTGGGGAATAGGAGTCTCATTAAACATGCAGGTTCTGGAATTCGAGGAGCCACATCTCCTATCTCCCAAATCCGTCTGATCCCTCACCGGTGAGTGACCGGAGAACGCCGGCCGGTCATCCTCATTTTTCTCCGAATTACAAAACATCTCTCCATCGTTGAACCAATCATCATCCGCTTGAGAACCATAATTACCACTACCATATTCCACTGGCACCCCATCGGAAAGACATGTCTCCACGTCAACTTGAAAAGTGGAACCCATCCTCCTAACTCTAAAGAATTTTGGCACATCCAAAGGATTTACCAATCTTAGTATCAGGGTTGCTTTGTCCAATCTAGCTTTCTTCTTTGTTGCTTCAGAAATCCCAACGAAAGTACCCCACCGGTTCCCTATCCATGCGAAAAATTCATCAAACCAGCACGATAGTGGAACACCAACCAGTGTAATTTTGCTGAATAGTTGCGGGACGTCATTCAACAGAAGATGATCTATGTATTCAAACCAAAAAATAAGCTCTTTCTTTTTCGATCTCCAGCAGCTCTTCAATAATTCTGCCGATTCGAACGAGATGATAACCAACTTTGGATTGCTACCCCAACGCACCACCTTCGCTTCAATATTATCGCTTTTCAACCCCTTCTGCACCAGCTCCACTTCGAAATCTCTTTTAATTATTCCAACCAAACATCTGGCCATCCAAGAAGTGTCCTTTATCGGGAATTCATCCCTACCGGTTTCTCTAACTGCGTCTTCCTGCAACAGAATGATCGGAAGTTCCTTAACGTCCTTCTTACCATCTACCTCCACTGTATTACCAATCACTGCATCTTTGTACGAACGACCTTCAACCCGGCTAGCAACTCTCCTAACTGTAGTAATAGGCGTCGTCACACCGTTCCTCGAATCTGTCTTATCCCTTTGATTATTCCCCTTCTTCGTGAAAGAATCTACCCTTCTGCGCGGATATTTCGCCTCTGAAACCCTAATCTTCCTCCCATCTAACAACAAGTTATCTAACTTTTTGACGCAAGTTTCCAACTCCCTCCTACTCGCAACTGTAACAAATGCGAATGTAGAATCCCTGTACCTCGCCTTCCTATTAATCATCGGAATGAACAGACGCGCCACCCTCCCATGATGACTGAAGATGTCCTTTAGAGCTGTTCGCGTTACTCGCCTGCTGAGATTGTCCACGAAAATGGACCAAGAAACCTCCTCACTGGATGTCTTCTCTTTCAAGTGACCGTTCTCCGATGATAACGCCGAAAAAACCACACTGTACGCTGCTCCCCTGGACGCCCCTCTCCGCTCCATTTTACCTCACTGACGTTTTCCTTTTTTAATTTGATATTTCAAAATTTTGATGGGGAAAAAATACCCCAGTTTTAAAAACGTGGTGGATATATTGTCAGCCCAAATTAATTAAAGCAAAATCTTGGAGAATCAGAAGGACAATAAAAAAAATATGTTTGGACTTAGATTGTTAGAATACATTATCATTATTTTATTGTCACAATAATTTGAGTGATATTTTTACATTCTCCAAACAATTTAATGACAAAATTTCTCAACCATATTTTATGATTTGATGCTTTATAGCATGCTACGAAGTTTATTGCCATATTGGAAGAAACTATAAGTGTGATATAACTCCTCTAGTTAATAAATAAATATAGCTTGATGCAGATTTTTTTACTATCTTGATATCAAACAAAATTAGAATTAGAATTTTTTACGACCTCCGAATTTTATAAGTGAGCATATAATTATCTTTTGTATTGTCTCAATACCGAACCCATTTTTATCGTATCCGGTCCTTTTGAAAGATGAACCTCTTATGTGAAAGGATGAGTCTGCCACATGCGACGAACATTGATGAACACCACTAACGATAAACACCATTAATTTTTTTTAAAATTTTAAAAATTTAAAGGACTAAAATTATAATTAAAATTATCTCTTAAAAAAATCAAATTTAATAATTACTTTATAATATTTTTAATAGGTTAGAATCAAATATACACAATTATCCTAAACCCTAACAAAACCAATCTCTTAAAAAATAGAAATCAGTTTATAATTTTTTAATAGATTAGAATCAAATATACCCAATTCTCATATTATTGATTCTAATCTATTAAAAAAATTATAAATTGATTTCTATTATTTTAAGAGATTGATTCTAACTATTAAATTTGATTTTTATTTTTTAAGAGACAATTTTAATTATAATTTTAGTCCTTTAGATTTTTAAATTTTAAAAAAATAATGATGTTCATCGTTAGTGGTGTTCATCAATGTTCGTCGCCCGTTGTAGAATTTTCCTATGTAAAATTTTTAAACGAGGACTCTAGTTTTATTCATAAAAAATTATAAACGTAAATTAAGATGAGTTGTAACTTGTATCGATTAGAAGTTTAATGGAGAAAGAAATTTAAATTATTTCCATTTATAATATTTTTCAAGGAAAAGTATCACATAAAATCGAATATACCGTTAAATTCAACAAGTGTCTTAATAAAAAACGGATAATGTTCATCTTAGAAATTAAAATTGGCTAGCCATGCGAGGAAGAAGGCTGTTAATCCGCCGAGATGCGCAGAGGTGACGGTGAGAGGGAGGTAAAGGAAGAGGATGAAGACTGGAGTGAGAGAAATAAGCCTGAAAATGCCTTTGGAAAGTTGTGATGAGGCGTAGAAGCAATAAGAAAGAGAAATTATGGCCAGAATCCATACCTTGAAGGTGCTTTCAAGCTCAGCCTCCATTTGATTTGTGGGTTTTGTTGATGTTGAAGCTTGGTGAGTAATATAGTTGGGAGTCTACATTTATTAATTTTGTTGTGCTTTTTAGTGTTGGCATAAATAGAGTATTGAAAAGGGCAAAAAAAAATTTTATCCCTATAATTGAAAATTGGCATTCATTAATTTAGATCCAGACAGCACATGTTTTTGCTTCAATATAATAACCAAATAATAAAGGGCAAACGGAGCAGACCCAAAAGAAGAAGAACAATGTAAATTCAATCTTGAAACCTTGCTTGAAATATTTACTTCAATTGGCCGGTTGGTTATACAACGGGTGATGATTAACGTTCCCAATCGCATCCGGCGTGGAAATGGTACGATTCAAGTAGGGACTTAGCCATTAAGTTAATAACACATTTAGTCCTTCACATTTATACATTCAATCAATTTAGTCCTAATTTGAAACAATTCACTAAATTTAGCTCTCGTTATTTATGTATTCTTTTAATTTGGTCCTTAAAGCAAAATTTCAAAGTATGGTAACATGATAAATAATTACAGTTAAATTTTTATAGGAACTCAAAAACTCGACTCGACTCGAATCGAACTTTTTTTTAAATAAAGTTTGAGTTGTAAAATATGACATGTCAACTCGAAATTTAAAAATATTCAATAATTACTATTTAAAAATACAGTTAAATCATTTTTTTCTTTTAAATACAGTTAAATCATTTTTTCTTTTAAATCACATCGAATATTTAATAATTACTAATTTAAAAATATTCGATTTAAAAGAAAAAAATGGTTTAAGATATTCGAATATTTAATAACTATTTTAAATATTTTTCTTTTAAATATGTGAATATTTAATAACTACTTTAAATATTTGAATATTTTAAATTAAAATTTTTTCTTGTAAATCAAATATTTTTAAATTAAATCGAATATTTAAAGTAGTTATTAAAAATTCGATGTGATTTAAAAGAAAAAATAATTTAAAATATTCGAATATTTCGAGTTGACACGTCATATCTTAAGATAGAGGTGAGCGTTCGATCGAGTCAAGTCAAAAAATTTCGAGTTATTCGACTTGACGTGTCATATTTTACAACTCAAACTTTATTTGAAATTTTTTCGATTCGAGTCAAGTTTCCGATTTTCTATAAAATTTCAATTAAATATTTGAATATTTTAAATATTTTTTCTTTTAAATCAAATATTTAAAGTTTTTATTAAATAATCAATGTGATTTAAATATGAAAATATGAAATATTCTATTTTAAAAAATACTCAATTTAAAAGAAAAATAATTTAAAATATTCAAATATTTCGAGTTATTCGAGTTGACACGTCATATCTTAAGATAGAGATGAGCGTTCGATCGAGTCGAGTCAAAAAAATTTGAGTTATTCGAGTTGACGCGTCATATTTTACAACTCAAACATTATTTGAAATTTTTTCGATTCGACTTCCTATAAAAAATTAATTGTAATTATTTATCATGTTACCATACTTTGGAATTTTGCTTTAAAGACAAAATTGAAAGAATGCATAAATAATGAGGGCTAAATTTAGTGATTTGTTTCGAATTAGGACTAAATTGATTGAATGCATAAATATAAAGGACTAAATGTGTTGTTATACCAAATTTTATAACAGTCACTTAACGTCATTTAACGTCTAGTTACTTTTTGTTATAAAATATAAAGTTTAATTGTCATTTTGTGATTTTTAAAAGTTTAATTACCATTTTATTTTTTTTTATCAAAATTCAGTGATCGACGATATATTTTACCCTTACAAATATACAAGTCATTCCAGCCTTTCACACAAATGTCATGTAATTAAGAAGAAAATGGCCGACGAAAAATTGGTTTTGTATGCATACACGTGTGTACTATATAAATGACGACTTAACTATGGGTAAGGACGGAGCTAAGATTTAAGATAAGGGGGCAAATTATAAATATTCGAAAAGAGATAAATTCATAAATAAACAAAATTTTAAATAAATTTAAATAGGGTAACAAAGGTGAAAAAAATTCTTCGGGGGTGGGGAGGGGCAATCGCCCCCTGACTAGTGGCTATGTGATTAGTGTAAATATGACCACTATACTTTCAATTTTGGCAAATATAGCAATATACTATTTAATCGGTTCCAATCAAGCCATCGACCGTTAAAAAAGAGAAAAGTCAATGTGGCTATTAAATAAAATTGGTATAATCACACTTCTGGTCTCGTTATTTACACAATATATCAATTTGGTTCTAGTTTTAAATTAATAAAATAAACTAATTATTTAATAAGATGGTAACACATGTCATCACCTTATTAGATCATTTTTTCTATTTTTGTTAAAACAATTGATTTATTTTTATCCTCCGATTAAATAGTGACACGTGTCACCTCTGATTGGAGAAAGAAAATAAAAGAAGTAATAATTGAGTCTATGCGAAATTGAACCTAGGTACCAAGGGTTAAAGTGGTATGGCTGTGCCACTAAGCTATGCAGGCTTTTGTGATATGAAATACAAATATTTCATATATGTTTTAATTTGTTGTTTATACGAATGAAATGCAAATAAATGAGGATTGAGGGGATTCAAATATGACACACTTAGAATGCATAAAAACATCTGAATCAATAAAATAAATCTAAAATTTTTTGTATATATTTGTACATAATTCAAATGAATTGATATTTTTAAAATTTTAATTTTTTAATATATTTTCATTCGAGTTATATATAATTAAACAAATTTAATTAAATTACTATATATATATGGATTAATATTCTATACACAGGCGGTGGAAACTGAAAGTTTCCACAAGCGCCTTAATTTTAGGGTATAATAAGTTAGTTTATGGTATAAGGTTTAGGGGGTTAGAATTTAGGGTTAGTTGTTTCAATTTAAGGTTTAGGGTTATAATTTAGGGTTTATAGGTTAAAACCTAAATACTCACCATATTACCCTAAAAACTAAACCCTAACTTATAAACCCTAAATTATAATCCTAAACCTTAAATTGAAACAACTATCACTAAATTCTAAACCTATACACCTAAACCCCTAAATCCTATACCCTAAACTAACTTATTATACCCTAAAACTAAGGCGCTTGTGGAAACTTTCAGTTTCCACCGCCAGTGTGTAGGATATCAATCCTATATATATATATATATATATATGAAATTATATTAAAATTTTAAGATTATATTAAATTGGTCCCCTTTATTTTTAATTTTGTATATATTCGAACAAAATTCAAATGAATTGATATTTTATTAATTTAAAAATTAACTCGAATGAAAATATATTAAAAGAATTTAAATATATATAGTAATTTAATTAAATTTAATTAGTTATATATAACTCGAATGAAAATATATTAGAAATTTAAAAATTTTAAAAATATCAATTCATTTGAATTATGTTCGAATATATACAAAAAGTTGTTAACTTTAATTTAATTATTAAATTTATTTTATTGATTCAGATGTTTTTATGAATTCTAAGCGTGTTATATTCAAATCCTCTTAATCTTCATTTATTTGTATTTAGCATAAATAACAAACTAAGACATATATGAAATATTTGTATTCCATTTCACGAAAGCCTGCTTAGCCTAGTGGAGCCACGTCACTTTCGCCCTTGGTACCCAGGTTTTATTCTACATAGACCCAATTGTTGCTTCCTATATATATATATGTGTGTGTGTGTGTGTGTGAAATTAGTGCTTAGGGTTTGAGCTTTTGGCTTATAAATGTAGAAACTAATAAAAGATATATATTATATATGGAGAATTGTAGCACAAAGTTGTGCTTGTTGTAGTGGCAAAGTTGTTTGCTTTACACTTGATAGACCTAGGTTTGAATCTTGCTTAGCGCAGTTGAAGAGTAATTTATTTTTCTCCTCTAAATTGGTGTTAACACGTGTCATTACTTAATCAAATAATTTATTATTTTATTAATTTAAAATTAAAATTGAATTGTAAGAATGTGTAAATAACACGAACCAAATGTGTAATTTTTAATTTTTTTTCCGTCAATTGCCACGGGACAGTTTCGTCACTCCACCGTTAGGTTTTTAACGACAGTGGTCAATATAAGTTGATTTTATAAGTTCAGTGGTCTAATTGACGATTTCTATAGTTCGACGGTCCAAATAAATATCTCCAATTTATTTGGTGGTCAGTGGTGTAGTTTTCCCTAATTATTATTGTACTGACGTGTCTCTTAACGATATTGATGTGGCAACCCACATAAAATTTTGACTTTTTATAATTTTAAACTTTATAAATATTTTTAAATTCTGATTTTAATGATTTATCATTTTATAGGTTTTGATACTTTTAATTTTTTTTAATTTAATAGTATTTTTTTATATTTTAAATTCTTAATTTTTGTTTAGATACATAAAAAATTAATTATATCCTTGAACTTCCTAAAACCAATTTCCCCCTCAAGTTCCTTAAAAAATTAAATGTTGCTTTTTATCATGTTATTATTTACATGTGGGTTGTCATGTTAACACTGTTAGCAATCACGTCAACACATTAACGATTAAAGTTAGTCAAAATATTAAATTAGCACAATTCATGAGTTCGAGGGCCAAATTAGATCCGTTTTACGTGAATGTACTGGTTGATTATTTGGTACTAAATCATGGATAAAAGCACCCTTAAGCCAAATTATAGATAAATAAACATTAAAATTAATTACACTTCACACGGGTATAAATTTGTTCTAAAAATTTAAATTTTAATAGATAAAATTCATTTGAAAAATCCTAATTATATATGAATCCTTAATATAAACCTAATATTTCTATAAATAATACGTATGTGGTGTAACATTTTATATAAAGTTTAGTTTTTCTTTCTTTCGGAACTCAAGTGTTACAGTAAAAAAATGGATGATGTTCATCTTAGGAGACACGAGTTTAAATCACTTTGTATATAATAAAATATATGTGCATTGTCAAAGAGTTAATAAAGTATATATAATCAACTTATTACTAAAATACTAGGGTTTCCATTTGTCCTCTTCCTTCTGTCTAATGTTAGGTGCTTTTTTGTAGATTTAATTATAAAATAATTGTCTAAATTATACCTCTTTTTTGTAATAGGTGCCAAAATTGATCTTAAAATAAGCCAAAAATAAAAATTTAGTCAACTATTTCAGCCAAAAAATAGTTTAGGCACCTATTTCAGCCAAAATGAAAGTTTAAGCACCTATTTTAGCCAAAAAATACTTTAGGCCCTTATAACAAAAAAAATATAGTTTGAACACTTATTTTATAGTTTAGTTTTTTTTAATGGGTTGACGGTGACACCAATCTTAGTGTAAATTGTTGACCACTACAAATATATTTCTTTTGCTTTTTTTATTTTTTATTTTTTGTTTTTATTTTTATATTTGATTTTCTCTTCTTTTTTTTAATAATAAGAATTCTTTTGTTTTGGTTTCCTACTTTTGCATATTTTGTTGCGCTTAGTTTATTTGTCTTTGTGACACGTTTCTGTCTTATGACACGTTTTTGCCTAACTTTATGGTAGATTTGCGTTCTACAGTACGTATAGAACTTCTCACGACGCTCGATTCTCATTTGCTTTTGTCAGCTCTTTTCAATAATTTGATTTCCTTTTATGGTTGGTTGTGTTGTATTCAGATCTGTTAACGAAACAATATGCAAAATTGTTTTGCTCATCACATCTTAAGCGTCTAGTTGAATCGAGACAATGAGTACTGTTGTTGATTGCTGGATTTTTTTCCAGAAAAAAGTATTGATTATTTTTTACGCCTTTGAGATTTATATGTATGAGTTATTTGGTGGACTTCGTCCTCAATTTTTTTTAATGAGTTGTGTTGTTCATATTGTACATTTCTTATTTCAATACAATTTAGTTTATATATATATATATATACTTATCTCAAAATTTAGGGCTGATTTCCGTTTTATGAGCAATCCCTTTGACTATGGATTTATTTAATTATTTTTTGTTAATGATAATAGGTAGGAGAATAAATGAGTATAATATTAAAGCTATAGAATAAAATCGGATAATCTTTTCATATCAATGAATATATTAATAAGGTTCGGGTCGTTTTGGAACGCAGACAAATTGGTACTAGACTTGCTCGCATATAACATTTCATGGTGGTATTTATCCATTTAAATATATAATATTTTAAAGATGAATGTCAATTCCTCTTATTATTAATTTAAATATAATTAAATTAATATTATAAACTTTGCAGACGTTTGACTTGGTAGGAATCAAGGGGAAAACCAATCCGCCAATTAACCATATAAATTCAAATGAAAAAAGTTCGTAAAAATTGAATTGCAGAAGCTTTGAAGTATTCATCTAATAAAACCATATCTTTTCTTAGAAGGTTAATATTGAACACAACATTATGGATATATACCGGGCGGAGTCAGAAATTTATAAAGAAAACTTTAATAAGATTAAAAGTTTTGAAGGGAGTCATAATAAAATTTTAAAAAGATTAAAAGATGACATAACAAATTTTATTTTTTTTCAAAAAATAAATTATTCTACTACTATGAAGAAAAAAAGTTGACAAGGGCCCATGCCTCCAAACCCCTATATTTTGCCCCTGAATATGATTACAAACAAATGTGACAAATACGATATAAATACATAAATGTTTGAAATTTTAAATAATACGAATTATTTAAATAATGAATAAATATGAAAAGGTACACAAATGCTTTAAGTCATTAAGCATCATCTCTATCTTTTTCTTCTTCTTCTATTTAATTAAGATGAGAGTCTATTTTCATAGAGGTGCATGGAAAAGCATAAAAGCAATTTGCATTAACAAGTAGTGCAAGTATTAGTTAGAGGGTAACCATCAATTTGAACATTTTACTTGGCAAGGAAAAATCAATGTCAACTTATTTGGTACACAAAATTAGAGCTAAAACCCCCTCTCTTTTTTACATATATAGAGGGTCTTCAATATTTTATTAATTTATTTAATTAATAGTACAATTACTTTAAAATTATATTTATTAAAATATTTCCCATTAAAAATTATTTTTGTTAAGGAATATGTATGGATTTTAAATTGATTTTCTTCGACCGACTAGGCACAGTATTAACTAATTAATTTCTTATAGAGGTTTAACCTTTGAATCTATTCATTGACATTTTGGACTCAACCATAATTTTTAGGTCGGATTTGGAGTGTAATGCACTTTGTTTTATTTTCTGTTTCTAACATTTCAACATTAACTTAATACTAACTAATTAACAACACTATTTGAAAGGGGGAATAAGATAACTAAAGTAATTTAAATATTTTCTTTAACTTAAATCATGATAAACTATTAAGTATTTTAAACATTTTAAATAAATAAAATTTTGCAGTTTACAATAGAACACCAATTTGGAATGAAATGGATTACCATACAAAATAAAAGATAATTTTTTTTGAATAATTCATATTTAAGAGGAGAAGATAAATTTTACTTCTAATAGGTATTGAATTTACCGCCTATAAAAAATTTGGGAATTTTTAATTACATACTTCAGAGATTATTGACAAAAAATAAATATATTCTAAACAAATAAGAGAAGAAATAAAAATAACATAATATTACTATAATTGCACAATCATCTAAACACGTAAATGAAAATTTGAGAAAACATTCTATGCGGTAGGGGTGAAAAATATATTTCACATAGATATATAATTTAAGGTTTAGATGTTTATTTTATAGTTTAAATTTTAGGTTTTTAAATTTTAAATTTTAAATTTAGGATTTAATATTGAATTTAAATTTTAGAATTAGATGTTAGAGTTTAAGATTTAGAGTTTATATTAGACACTTAAATTTTATATCATGGTGTTTAAATAGGTATGTTTGTATAAAAAAAATACTGCATCAGATATTAACTCTTTAATGAGAACTTTGTTGATAGAGAAGCCTTTCTTTCCGCTTTTAAGGCTTGCAAATGAATTTGAAGCTAGTGTCTCATCGGCCATCTCCAGTGGTGCTGCATAACAGGAGCAGTACAAGGAATCGATGGCAGTGCCCGTCAAAGGGATGGGTTAAAGCCAACGCTGACGGAGCGGTTTATGAACAACAATGTGTAGCAGCTACGGGTGGATTAATCTGAGTCTGCCATGAAAATTGGATCTTTGATTTTGTTCGTAAGCTTGAGACTGCTTGGTTTTAATGGCAGAGCTATGGGCTGTGCATGATATCTCGTACCAAAAAAGGGCATGGTGATTACAAAATAGTATATGTTCATACATATTTTTAACTTTTTAATCACATACACCTTGTAAACAAAGCGATTTAAACCCGTGTCTCTTTTTTACTAAAACACTTGTTGAGTTTTATTATTATTATTATTATTATTATTATTATTATTATTATTATTATTATTATTATATGTAAGGTGTGATCTTCATGTATAATTTTTAAGTTTTACATTTTTTGAACGGTTGAATAAGGGTAATGTATGATTGAGACTTGAAATTAACATAAGAAATTGAGATATTTTTAAGAAAAAAAGATAAGAAAATAATTCAATCATCCACTTTCATCATCTAATGGTTTAAAAAATTGCGTAAAACTAAATGAATTTTACATTATATAAGTTGGATGGGATTGAATTGATGACATAGATTATTTTCATATCTTTATTTTTTCATAAAAATCTAGGATTCTCTTATATCATGTAGAACATTTAAATTTTACAAAATAATATATATATATATATATATGAGTTAGGATTAACTTACACAACTTAAAATTTTTTAAGTTTTACATGTTTTCTGGATTGTCTCTCTCTAATTCAAATTATATGCTCATTGACCTTTATCTTTATTCTTAATTTTAATGCTTGAAATTATATATATTTGCTCTTAATCTAGACAACTAATAAAGCCAAACGTACATTTTTGAAAATTGAATTTCTTGAATTAAAATAATAAAACCATGGCTCTATATTTTTTCAATAATAAGGTCAACATCAAAACCCACAAATCATTTGATGTTTAAGCATTGACCAAATTCTATAAATATTTTAAATTTAAATAAAATTTATTAAAATTAGTCTAGTGGAATGAGACATTGTATATATTTAAATTTTATTATTTATAATGATAAAAATTAGATTAGAATGATCATCTGATAATTCGGAAATCACTGATTGTACAAAAAACCATACAAAATTGAGCACTAATTCTAATTGCCCTAAATTTGCTATATTATATTTCTTCGCCATTTTTTGTTTAATTTCTTGGGGTGGGATTTCCGCCTTGTAACGTGACCATATTGCGCTTACGGTAACCTCAGGGTGGTGGGCGGGCCAATGGGGTAATCCCACGTGGTTACTTGCCAATAGGTTTGAACCCCACCAGCTAGCTGTCCTCCAATCAGAAAACTGATGGCTTGGCTTACTGGCTCCAGCCGTGGAGAATGAAATCGGGCTCGGTTTTCCTTACTCTTAATGAAATTTGAATAAATATTAAAATTTTTACGCACTAGATACGTAACTAATCCTATTTTAAAATAAAGTTAGAATTTAGGTTGAATTCTTTTTGTTTTCTAGTATTTATTAATTTTTATGTTAAAATATTAGTATTAAATTTTTCATCCCTCACAAATTCTAGACTCATTCTTAAACTATTCTATTCATATAATAGTTGTCTCCGCCACCGAAAATAACTACCATTGTTCGCTATTTTTTTGTCTACAATACTCTTATTAGCCATCGAACGTCGTTCACTAGAAATAATCATGAAGACGCACGAATAATTAAATTTTGTATTATTTTCAACTACTAATTACCCATAACAATCGAACATTGTAGAGATAATTGGATTATCGTTCTCATTGAAAAGTGTCAGCCTAATTTCGATTAAGCCAATGATCAACAATCGAAACATTATAACAAGACTTGTAGATTCTGAATTTGAATAATTTGTATTGGCCATTGAAAATTATGACTTTTCGATATGTAAATTGGTATGACTTCCAATTAATAACATAAAATTCTAACTTTGTTTTGTAATATGGTTAACTGCATATTGAGTACCTACAAATTTTGATATTTATTTAAAAGTTATTAAAAATTAATAATATATAACGATGTGTAATGTTAGTAGTGTGTAGCAATGTGTGTCGTATGTTCTAGAATTTTTTTATTAATATTAATTTTCTTTTTATTCTTCTTATTTTGAATTTGAGGGGTTTTCATATGATTTTATAAGATTATATTTTTAGAAATTCGGGTGGGTAAGTTGAGTTGGAGTTTACGGTAAAAAAATTTGAGGCAAATAATATAACTGTTTATATATTTAGTAAAAAAATATTATTATGTTCGTCTCTTTATATTTCTTAACTATGCGTATTTTACTACTTTGTAGAGACCTATAATTTTGGTAAACAATTGTGTGGGTTGTGTCATTGTGATTCCCTTTGTGAGGATACACCTTTTTCTCCAAAATTATGAGGCTATTTTATAAGATTTTTTAAAGAGTGTTATCTCGTATATTTTAGGTACTTTTATCTACCTATATAACTTGAACTAAAAGAACGAATAAATAATAAGAATTAAATATATTATTATATTAGTTGAATTATTTAAAATTAAAACCAGATTAAAAGAATATATAAATAACGATAACCAAATAAGTTATTATACAATTTTACTTAATTTTCATGTCAACAATTCTTTTATGTTAATACTAAAATTGTATAATAACTTTGTGAATAGATTAAAAGAAAATTTCAGCCAATTACATTGTGCCACAGTACTCTGTGACCAAGTCAACCTGCCTGATTTTATTGAAATAGTAAATGTCATGTCAAGTCTCTTATATTTTTTTTTCAATTTAGTTATTGAAAATTTATTTTTACCTAAATATTGTCTAAATTTTATAATTTAGTCACTTAGTTTATTTATTAAACAGTAGAGTAAACTATAAAACTTTTATTTAAAATTTCATATTTTTTTTAATAAAAAGTATACTCTTTTCTTGTTTTTTGACTCGAGAAAGAGATTATTTGTTAAATATAATATTTTATTTATTATTAAAAAATAAAATTTAAATAAATAATATTATCAATAGTAACAAATATTGGACTAAAGTATAAAATTCAAAAATAAATTTGGGCTAATTTGAGATAAAAATACTTTTTTAGTGATTAAATTGAACAAAAATAAACTTGAGAAACTTGACATGATATTTACCCTTTCAATAAACTAAGGAGGGTTGACCTAATCAAATAGTACTGATGTGGCACGATATTATAGGCTGGAGTTATTTTTTAACAACTCTCGAACAACATGAGGGCCCTGTTTGGCAATTAGCGGATAGCTGATAGCGGATTATATTAGCTGATAGCTGATAGCTGATTGCATTAGCTGATTTGACTAGCGGATTGTATTAGCTGATTGTATAAAAGTGTTTGGTAAAATTAACTGATAGCTGGTAGCTGTTTGATTATTTAACAAGCAAAATGACATATAAGGACATGGTTATATTTAATACTTGTTTGAATAATTTATCAGTTATTAATATTTTGTATCTAATAAATATTAATTAGATTTGTAAAAATTATTTTTTAATATAAATTTCTAAACATATTTGAAAGATTAATATATTAATTTATTATTTATATAATTATTAAAAAAAATTATATGCACATATAAATATGTGATAATAAAAAATAGAATTAACTTACAAATGTCACCATATAAATTAGTAGTAACAAAAAATAAGTCTAATATTTAATATGTTTTTATTTATATTAAAAAATATTATTATTTAATTTAGGTTATTTGGAGATTTTTGGTAATTGTTAAGGGTAAAAGAGTCATTATAACTCTTATACCAAACCTCTAATCTCAAAAAGCTCATATTAGGAGCTTTTTCAAAATTAGCTTTTTCACCCCAATCCGCTCTTTCAATCCGCTATTTACCAAACATCAATATTAGCGGATTTGACTAGTCAAACCTCTAATTGTACCTCAAACCTCTAATTTTTACCCAAACCGCTATTTACCAAACAGGGCCGAGGTAAAATTGGTGACAATAAAAACATTAGGGGCACATGTGACTAAAAAAACATTAAGTACCAAATTGAGAAAACAAATAAATGTTAGGGGTAAAATGTGTATTAAGTCAAATAAAAAGATTAAATCGAATAGAATCACTTACGACAAAAAGCCAAGAACCTTCGTGAAACCGGCTCAAGCTGAGCTTACGACAACGTCTAATTTGGTGTAGCATTAGAAAAATAAACCCCATTTAATTAACTGAAATGTCACAATTAAATATTTTAATAATTTGAAATTGATTATTAGTATAAATATTGAAACCAACCCAAATAAAGACAGCCTCCAAGTTCAGTATTTTTCTGTTATTTTTATTCTCTTCTCTCCCATCTTGCACGGAAGGAAGAAAGCGTCGCCGGATATCAGTGGCCGACCGGAGCTGAGCTGAGCTGTCATCGGAAAAGATATTCCCGGCAATGACAAGGTTACGGGGCCTTTCGGTTGCCGTTTTTGTAGTTCAAGCTTTGTTAGCTTCAGTAGCTTTGGTTTCTGCTCAAGGATCGACTAACGGTTCTCGTTGGCAGACTCTAAACGGTGCGTTTATCTCTTTAGATTCTTTCTTTATTTTCTTCTTTAATTTAATTAAATGACGAGAATTGTTTTTTTTTTGTTGGTTTAGTTTCTTTGTTTTAATGTTTTAGCTAGTTTTGTGTTTGATTGATGAGAAAGAGGAGATATTGTTGAGAAAATAGCTTGTTGAACCGGAAGCATGTTCAATATTCCTGAGTTTCGCTTAATTGTTGGATTCTCGTTTCCTTCAAAGTGAAGCAAATGATAATAAAATTGCACAAAATAAGCTTACTTTGAGCTGCTTGAGCTTTTAGCAGATTCGTTGAAGTTAATTTTCTTGTGTTATGCTTGAGTTTTAGCCAGTTTGGGTTTGGCTTTTTTGTTCTTCAGTATTTTCTGTCTGTGAACAAAGAAAACGGAGGAAAGATTAATAGAAAACTTTGCGATCCTTCAAGTAAAGGAAAAACAGAATTCAAGCTTTGTTGAATTTTTCTCTTGTTCATACCAAAGTGGAAGAAATGATGAAAAATGATTTTTTAATAATTTCCAATTTCCTTCAAAAAAGGATTCCATCTCCATTCTCCAAGCTTGTCTAAGAGGAAATATTTTCCTTTACTATAAATTAAAATTTGACCTGTTCTTTACAGGTTTATGATCCTTAGTTTGAAATTTAATTGTTTTCCATTTGGTTTTGAGAATGTTAACGAATTAGCATTAACATAAAACTCAGGTTTTCTTGTCTGTCAAAGTCAACTTCAAGGAAATTTTCTATTTTTGGTGGGTCATTTTAACATTTATTATTTCGGGTTTCCTTGAAATATAAAGCTGTTTTTGAGTCTTATATTTTTTGTTTCATCTATTCACTAGTATATATTTTCAATTTTATAGACGAAGAAATGGAACAAATTGATTGAAAATGCAGCTTGATGCCTTTTGATCTACTTCTTTGAATATTCATGCTTTCTATTTTTACTCTTGCTTCTTAAATTAGAATGAACTTTACTGACCGGAAAAAAAAAGAGAGAGCCTTTTTTTTCCAATACCGAAGAGCTTGAGCTTTCTCCTCATTCATCTTCTACCTAGTAGACAGACATCAAGGCCAGTTAAAATTTTCTGTTGTTCAATAAGGTAAACTGTTCAATTGCTTTTGCAGGGAGGCGACCGCTTGTCATAGCACATGGTGGATTTTCAGGAATATTTGCAGACTCCAGTTTTGGAGCTTATAGTTTGGCTTTATTAACCAGTCTACCTGATGTGATCTTGTGGTGTGATGTGCAATTAACAAGGGATGCAGCTGGGATATGCTTTCCTGATCTTAAGCTAGATAATAATTCTGACGTGGCAAATGTATACAATGATAGGCAGAGGACTTACCTTGTCAATGGAGTCTCTACAAGGGGTTGGTTTTCTATCGATTTCACTCTCAGGGAACTTGGAAATGTCATATGTAAGTTAGCTCATATCAATGTTTTCTTAACATCATTCATTATTGCTGTCCTTGCTTCATTCTGATTATTATCACTATCTCCTCAAACTATGCGGAATGGATAGTTAATGAACTTATGAGTGCCAAGTTCATACTGGTGTCAAATTAGTTTTAGTTTTGAATTTTAAAACAACCACTGCCTAGTTCAAGCAATTTTGCAAGCAATCGGGTATCAATATCTGAGTTTTGAAATGGTCATGCTAGTTTCTATGTCAACATTATTACCTATGCAGTTTTATAAGTTTGTTTTGGTTTGATTTGCTTCAAAATGTACTAGTAATAAATTCTTCTCTGCTTTCATTTGTTTGGTGTGTCACATTCTAATCTGTTATTTGTTATCTGGACAGTAAATCAAGGTGTCTATTCGCGAACTAATAAGTTTGATGGCAATAATTACCCAATTATGACTGTTCAGAATACCTATACACAGTTGAATCCACCTGGTTTTTGGTTGAATATCCAGGTAAAGGATTTGTCAATGCTTAATAAAACCTTCTTACCTTTTCCATCGTGTCTCTTCCTATTCCCTTGTTAAATTAATACAACTCCATCTTCCTGTTTTTGGATTTAATCGACTGCTTTTTTTCTATTTTGCAGCATGATGCATTCTATGCACAACACAACTTGAGTATGAGAAGCTTTGTACTTTCTGTAACTAGAAATACAAATGTAACTATTAACTATATCTCATCCCCGGAAGTGGCTTTCTTGCAAAGTATTGCACCAAATTTCCGAAGAACAACAACAAATCTTGTCTTCCGATTTCTAGGACAGAACGATGTAGAACCTTCAACCAATCAGACTTATGGTTCTTTCTTAAGCAATATCACATTTATCAGGACATTTGCCTCTGGAATCATTGTGCCCAAGTCTTATATATGGCCTGAAGATGGACAACTTTACTTGCTGCCTTCTACTTCTCTTGTCTTGGATGCTCACAGAGCAGGGCTACAAGTTTTTGCATCAGAATTTTATAATGACGTTCCGTTTAGTTTCAACTACTCCTACGATCCAGTGGCTGAGTATCTTCAGTTTGTTAACAACGGCCAATTCTCTGTTGATGGGGTGATATCTGACTTCCCAATAACGCCATCAGCAGCTATAGGTGAGTCATATACCTGTTGATGCAATGTAAATCCTCATAGCATTCTTCAATTTCGTTTTGCATCTGATACACTGATTTTACCTTTTAACTTAAATTATGGTCAAGTTTAAATTATTCTTAAGGATCATTAGTTGTCGAAGTGGCTTGTGCTGCCATCTTGCAAATGTCTTCTGAATTTTTCTAGTCTTCACAAATTAGAGAGTATATCCTGATTTATGACTAAAAAAGTGCTACAACCTATTGTGAGATTTGGCCCATAACAAAGAGTGCACCTAAGAATCTTGCACTTTGCTGGTTTTTACTCGGTAGTTGCCTCATGCCATGGTTGCATCATATAAATAAGAGGATTCTCACTAAATACCATTAAATTTTGCTGCTAATAGCTAATAATATTTTTCTGTTGAGATGCTAACTTTTGTTTAACATGTCAGATTGCTTTGCTCACCTAGACAGAAATGCTTCAAAACAAGGTATGCCGTTAACCAATGCTTCTGATTGAAAGACCTTATATTTTCTTTCTAAGAGACGATGGTAATGTCTATGAGATTGTGCCTTTTTAAGTCCCCAACAATTGTTTTAAGGTTATCAGTAACCTATTTTCTTTTTTGGGGCATGCTACAGTGGATATTTTGGTCATATCAAGTAATGGAGCAAGTGGAGACTTTCCTGGTTGTACAGATTTGGCATACTCGAACGCAATTCAAGATGGTGTAGATGTCCTTGACTGTCCTGTTCAAATGACAAAGGATGGAACACCTATTTGCTTGAGCTCTATAAATCTCATAGATAGCACAACAGTTGCTCAATCAAGTTTTAGCAATCTTACAACAACAATTCCAGAGATTATGCCGGGCAGTGGAATATTTACCTTTAATCTGTCATGGGGTGATATTCAAAGCTTGACACGTAAGTTAAATTTAGTTCTCATTTGTTTGTTCTTATCAATTATCATACTGTACTTTTGCTTTCTTTTATTTTTTATTATCTTTTGGGGTGGATCTTTCTACAAAATGAAAACATGACATGTTGGAAAAAATGTTTTCCAACTCGATATAGATAGGAGTTTGTACATTATTACATTGAGTGGCTTTATAAAAAAAATTATGCTTTATGGATATTCTTCGTGCTTCTTTCCGTGCTTGAAACATCTTTAGCCATAGCTAATTTTGATGAATGAACCCTTGCTTTGGGAGATGATGTTTCCTTGCTACGGTACTTATTTTAGTTATATATTTTTTGCCTTATCATTTAAATATGTGTTGCTGTTGCTGATATTTAGCTGGCTTCTTACTTTAATAGATATAATCTGCATTAGCTTATTCTCACCTTCCTTTTTTTAATCTATCATCACTTCACTGTAGCTGTAATATCAAGCCCACAGTCACAGTTCAATTTGTTTCGCAATCCAAAGTTCAGAAATGCTGGGAAGTTCTTAACATTATCCGAGTTTTTAACCATGGCAAGCAATGCTAGCTCTCTTCAAGGTGTCTTAGTCAGCATCGAGGTCAGTTCCTTCCCTTCTATATTTTTCCTCTTCAAGTTTCTTGCATTGGAGTTTACTAACGTAATTTTATTTTCTATTTTTGTTCACATTATTGAATTTGAACCTAATGATGGATGTTAGGAGGTTAGGCACAGTGAGTCAGTGACTATGAATGGTAGCTATTGATCTCTGTTATTCGGGGGTGGTACTTCTAGCATGGTATCTTATTTATTCTGAGAAACATAGTTTAATTTATGAATTCGACATCTGTTTGACTGTTCATTACCTAAATCAATGTTAAAGTACAGTAATTTTAGAGATTCCAGAACATTTGGTGCTTACCTTAGTTGAATGTCACACAGATTTAAAGACCATTCCCATTTTCCAAATGTTGAAATACGGTACCGGTTGTGTAAAACATCTTCTGTTCTATTTAGGCTATTTTCTAACTTAATAGACCATTCCAGTATCTTCTTCATCACCTCTGTTCACATTTTGACTTGTTTATTCCTTTCAGAATGCGTCTTTCCTTGCAGAGCAAGGATTCGATGTAACTGATGCAGTGGTTGATGCCTTGAGCGAAGCTGGCTACGGTAACCAGACAGCTCAGAGAGTTATGATACAGTCCAGTAATAGTTCTGTTCTAATGAAGTTCAGGAGTCAAACCAACTATGATCTTGTTTACAAGGTTGATGAAGATATCGGAGGTGCTCAGAGTTCGTCCATTGAAGACATCAGGAGATTCGCTAGCGCTGTGGTAATTAGTAAGGATTCTGTATTCCCCGAAAATTCAGCATTCATCACTAGTGCTACGAATGTTGTACCGAGGCTACAAGCTGCAAATCTCTCTGTATATGTCCAAACCTTCAGTAACGAGTTCACATCTCAAGCATGGGACTTCTTCTCCGACGCAACTGTTGAGATCAATTCATTCTTCGTGGGGGGCGGTATCAATGGTGTCATTACAGACTTCCCAAAGACATCTAATAGATACCGGAGTAAGTGTCGTTACAGACTATTGGCCTTTCGCTTTTATAACCGGAATATGAATCTGTCATGAACCTGTATCGATGTGATAATCGTTTTGTAGGGAACCGATGCTTGAATAGAGGCAATAGTACACCTGGTTATATGAGTCCGGTGCAGCCTGGCAGCCTTTATCAACTAATCACAGGTCCTTACTTGCCACCAGCGGAAGCTCCAAACCCCTACCTGACTGATGCTGATGTTGCCGAGCCTCCTTTGCCTCCTGTTGCCGCGAAAGCCCCAACTACATCTCCAAATAGTACTGCAGCTGCCCCAAGATCACCAAATGGACAGCATAGAGTCGGTGCATCAGTCATCATGCCACTATTGACTGTGCTTCTAGCCATTTCTGTACTGTTTTGAAACCATCAAAAATGATTTTGCTCCCTCGTTGCCCTATCTTATTGCTTAAAAATCCGAGTAGCTGGAAAGTTTGTGTGCAGACAGAAAATACAAGTTTTCATTGTAGTTGTTAATTGTTTGAGCATTTGGTTGTGCAGGTTTGTTTATTCGTCTCACTTGTATAAAGATATGGATCCTTTCCCTATTTGATTTGTATAAAGAGATGGTGTTATTATTATTTTTTGTCTCATTTTTTATATTTTTAAGGTATAAACGTCATAAAGGTGTTCAAATTATAACTTTTTTAGTTTGGTGTCTAACGTTTGTTTCGGACCAAATTGGAGTTTAAAGTTCCATTTCGGTGACCGGAATCCAAAGGTTGTTTGAATTTGCATGAGAAGGAGAAGTCCAGAACACATTAACTAACTAAACATTACATATATATTAATGGAGTGAACATACTTTGATGCATCTGATGATGAATTCTGGACTTCAAACTGCTGAGATTTCCCATTTTCGTTACTTTAGCAAGTGAGATCACGAACATAAATAACAAATCCAAACATACCTTAGCATATAGCGAGGAACTAAAAGCGGGTGAAGGCGTGCAAAGTAAGAAGGAACTCCATTCCTTTTCCAACAACATCAGTAAACTAAGAAAACGTGGGCAGAATTCAAAATGAACCTGGAGAAAGTAGATAGAGTAAACTATGCGGGAGACTTGAGATTGCTGGGGGGTTGGAGTTTGAAATTAACAACATTTCAATTTGAATTGGAAATGGAAATGGATCCGTGGGTGACCAAATTGTTTAACCCGGGCAAATGAGGCAGCACTTTTTGAAGAACCCCCAACACTAATTTTCTCCACATTGTTACCACCACATGTATAGGCCTCATACCTTGAAAGAAAATAGAGAAATAATTGAAAATTTGCACAAAAAATGCAGAAAATTTTAACGATTTGAAAATTAAAAAGAAATGAGAAAGAACCTGTTTTAAAATGGCAGAATCTGAATGGTTGCGTAATCTAAAACCGCATCTCTTCTGTTCATCTCTTGTTCCGGGTTTTTTTTTATTTATCTAAGGATTCAAAAATTTAGAAAAAAAGTGAAGAAATGCAACGTGGTGTGCTAAGATTATAGAAGAAGGATAGAAAGACTCTTGTGAAGAAATGGAGGAAGAGAGATGGTACTCTCGTTATTTTTATTAAAAAGACTGTAATATCTGCAATACAGACCAGTCATTATTTATACAAGAGATAGAAAGCAGCTCATAATCAGTTAACAGGTGATAACTAACATTCAATTTCCTTACCACCTTCACTAACCATAACTGCTTGAAATAACAAACTCATTACCTAACTACGCTATACTATAACATTCACCATACTTTCTGAATTCTTGAAGACACTTGCTAAGAAAACCTGCAAAAAAAAAAAAGCAACAAAAACAAACAAAACACAACAAAGAACATAACACAATCAAGTAACATGTCCCATGGCTGAAGCAGTCGCAGGAAGAACAAACAATTTCTCGCGAAACCTGTTGAAGAAGAGAGCAGACATGGGCTTTGTCATAATGTCAGTAACTTGTTCACATGCAGAAACTTCATTTACACATAACTTTCCAGCCATTACATGCTCCTTTACAAAATAAAGATCCAACTCGACAGGTTTAAACTTAGAATGAAGAACATGGTTGGATGACACAACCACTACACTAGAATTATCACATCACATAGTCGGCTTACCAACAGATTCAATACCAAGCTCGCTGAGTAGAGATTGAAGCCATACAACCTCCGTTGCTGCACAGACAACACTCCGATACTCAGCTTCAGCTGTAGAGCGAGAGACTTGCTGCTTCCTTGAAGCTCAAGAAATAAGATTACCACCAAAGTAAAAACAGAACTCAGTAGTAGGTCGTCTGTCATCAACATCAGATCTCCAATCAGTATCCGCAAACGACTGCAATGGACAAGCGAGAGAAGCTGAAAAGCCCCAGACCATAGTCAAGTGTGCCTTGAAGATACATGAGAATCTTTTTTACAACATTATAGTGTTCATCCGACGAATTTTACATAAATTGGCAAACCTGATTCACTACAAAATCAATATCAGGCTTAGTAATAATAATATATTGAAGAGCCCCAACAATGCTACGATACTCTGTAGCATTCAAGAGGGGACTGCCGATTCGAGAAGAAAGCTTACAGTTGGACACTATTGGAGTGGGCAACCCTTTAGCCGAGTCAAAACCACTCAACTACAATAACTCACTGATGTATTTCTTTTGATGCAGAAAGAGACCATTAGAAGTGTAATCAACCTGAATACCCAGAAAATAGCTCAACAAACCATGATCTTTTAACGAAAAAACTTTATCAAGCTCAGCAACTATACTCTGAATCTGGTCCGGACTATCCCCAGTGACAACAATGTCATCTACATAAACAAGAAGATATACAACACTACCACTACCCTTATTAATGAACAAAGATGCATCAGATTTCGATAAGGAAAACCCTACAGACAACAAATAAGACCTCAACTTCTCAAACCATGCTCTCGGAGTCTGTTTAAGACCATAAATAGCTTTATTCAAACGACACACAACATTCTCTTATCTCCATGTTCATACCCAGGAGGTTGTACCATGTACACTTCTTCAACCAAATACCCATTTAAAAAGGCGTTAATATCAATTTGCCTTAAAACTCATTTCTTAGTTACTAATCGAGCCTTATATCGAGTCAAATTTTTTCAGCTTAAAAATCCACTTACAACCTAACACTCTCCTATTAGGTGATAATTCAACCAAAGTCCAAGTATTATTTCTAACAAGAGCATCAAACTCAGTTTGTGCTGCAGCCCTCCATTCATCACTGAGCATAGCTTCTTCAATGGTCAAAGGCTCTAGATGCATATCATCAACTAACTTACTAGAAGCAAAATAAGCTTTAGGTTTACGAATCCCATTCTTACCCCTAGTCACCATAGGGTGAATATTTTCCACAACATGTAAAGGAGGTAAAACTTCCAAACCAACACTACCATTATCAGCACATTGTTCATGTTGACCAGAAACCAAATTAGGAGAGACATAAGAGGAAGAAGAATTACCTCCTAAGGAACCTGGAACTGAAGGAACAAAACTTGGAGGAGCCAGTAAAGATGGAGAACTTACTGGGACTGGAGAGGAACCACCTGTAAGACCACCAGCTGATGGAGAACACGCACTAGACTCAACTGGAGAGGAAACATAAGGACCACCTTTAGAAGCAACTGGTCCTAAAACAGGAGATGACCTTTCAAACACAACTGGAAGTGAAACTTGCTCAGGCGTTAAACTACTTCTTCCAGCAGCAATTGTAGTAGACAAAAATGGCTCAAACTCAGCTGCAACTGGAGAGCCGTGATCAGAAACACCCCCAGCAGGTGCACCTTGCTCTGCAGATGCTGTCAATGAAACATCCTCAGCAGGTGCACTTGCTCTGCAAGTACTGTCGATGAAACACCCTCAATAGAAGTACCATGCTCTGTAGAGAACCGCAAAATATCCCGAGACACAGGATTAACTTCTGCTGACATTGGAAAACCTTGACCAGAGGCCTCTGTGGTTGTTAGAATATTCCCAGTAGGAGCATCGTGCTCTTGTCCTGCAGGAAACCTTAAACCATCCTGAGACACAGGAGGAACCAAACTAGGACCACCCTGACGACCATTGCCAGTCTCTGAAAAAACTAGAGGAACACCAAAAGAACTGGAAACATCATTAATCTCATTGACATTCCAACTTTGGCAGCAAATGGAAAAATAGATTCATCAAAAACAACATGACGAGAAATAAAAACCTTACCACTCTCATCCAAACACTTATAACCTTTTTGAGAAGTAGAGTACCCAAGAAAAGTACATTGTCTAGACCGAAACTCCAATTTATGTGCATTAAAAGGCCTCAAAAGAGGATAACAAGCACAACCAAACACCTTGAAAAAAAATAATCTGGACTCTGACCAAACAAAACCTGACAAGGAGACTTATTATGCAAAACTGGTGTAGACAGTTTATTTATCAAAAAACAACAATTACAAATGCATAGCTCCAAAACCTTAAAGGCAAAGATGCTTGAGAAAGCAAAGTCAGTCCCATTTCGACAACATGTCGATGCTTCCTCTCAGTCGTACCATTCTGTTTCGAAGTACTTGGGCAAAAAGTCTATGTTGCACTCCATGAGAAGCCAACCATTTATCAAGAGCTTGATACTCTCCACCACCATCCGTCTGAAGAACTTGAATTTTACATCCAAACGACACCTCAACAAGTTTATAAAACTCAACAAAACACTAAAAAACCTTAGACTTGCGTTTGAGTAAGTAAAGTCACGTATGCCTACTAAAGACATCAATAAATGAAACATAGTACAGAAAACCTCCAGACGCAACAGACGCAGGTCCCCAGACATTCGAAACAACGAGTTGAAAGGATTTATTATACGTAGTGGAAGACAAAGAAAAATGGAGCTTATGTGTTTTCCCCTGTAAACATGAGGAACAAACATTTGGCAAATCATTATTACTTACAACTATACTACCATTACTGAGAGCAACCTTAAGAACCGACAAGGAAGGATGGCCAAGACGTTTGTGCCACTGAAAAAAAGAACCAGAGCTTTTTGTCACATTCAAAAGCAAACCCTGCCTAGAGGGAAAGGGCTTGTTCGACAAAGCAGGGGACTGTAACTCATAGAGACCCTCAGGAGTGCGCTTCCCTTTTAGTAGCGTAACATGTGTCTGAGAATCCTTCACAAAACACCCACGAGGATGAAACTTCAGAAAAACATCATTATCTTGAGTCCACTTAGAAACGGACAAAAGGTTTTTCTGAATATTAGGAACATGTAACAAATGTTGTAAATGTAAAGGCTTAGAAGTAGTGAGCAAGGAGCCTTTACCAATATGTGTTATCGGAACCGCTTCACCATTACCCATCAGTAAAGACTTATTACCTGAGTAAACAGCCTCCGATTGCAGAGCCGAGCGATCATTGGTTACATGGTTAGTGGCCCCCAAGTCAGGAAACCAAGAGGTTTCGCATGGGAAAGCCACAGTTGCAGCAGAAGGAAACGACATGGAGGAGATATGAAACATCAGAACAGAGCCATGGTTAGAGAAAGAAACAGAAGGTGTCACCGTCGAAGTAGCCGAAGGAGAAGAGACATGCGGCAACTGAAACCCTGAATTAGGAGAGGACAAGACTCTAGTGGACAACCCAAAAATAGGCCCGTTAACGACAAACGGATTAGAAGCATACGAAACAGACCCACCAGGAAACATAGGCCCAAACGACGAGGCTGAAAAACCGTGACCAAACGCAAGAGTGGAAACCGAGCCCACCATAGGAGAACCAGGGCTAAACACATGTGTGTAGGCTTGAGGGGAATGAGTCATGTGAGTATTAAGAACCAGCCCATGTTCAGTCTTCTTTGAAGTATCATCAGAATTATCATCAGACTGATCAGTGTAACCAAGAAAATCATGATCAAAGCGATACTAGCATTTTTGCACCACATGACCAACTTTGCCACATAATTAACATTGTGAGCGATTATTAGAGTAACGACCACAACCACCACGACTGCCTCCTCGTTGACCGCGAAAGAAATTCCGAGTGGCCGAAGTATTAATTTGATTCGTAGAAGTAAAAGACTCTTCTCCAAAAGCAAGAGGTTGCTGTGAACTCTGCTGTATAGGGGAAAAACTCTGCTGCACAGCAACATTAGCCTGAGCTGCTAAAGTATCAAACATAAAAGTCTTTTGCCGAACTTCAAATTCAAACATCATGTCAGTAAGCATTTCAAGAGAAAGTTGCTCACGAGAAGCTATTGCAAGAACAGATTCAAATTCAACAGTTAAACCAGCAAGAATGACAATAATCTGTTCTTGTTCAGAAACTGAGCTACCAGCAGCATTAAGTGTATCACAAAGTAGCTTAATCTTGGCCAAATACTCATGGACAGTACAATCCCTCTTTTGATAGTGAAGACTATGCCGAAGAGAGCTAACCTTTTCACTGGACTTCGCACCAAACAACCGAGAAATGGTGTTCCACACCGCAAGTGTAGTATTCAATCCAACTAGATAAGGTAGAACATCAGGAGTGACGGTTGACAAAAGCCAAGAGGCAAGGAGTTTATCTTGTTGTCGATGAACAAGATAAACCTGATTCTCTACCAACACACCTTCTCCACTAGTCACAAACTGACTTGGAGGTTTATACTGATCAGAAATAAAGTTCAGTAAACCATATCCATCAATTATCAACAGAATTTGATGTTTCCACAGAATATATGTATGTTCAACGAGCTTAACAATATCAAGTTTAGGAAGATGATGAATCGTAGTAGAGGACGAGTTAGCAGAAGTATGCAGAGAAACATTAACTTGAGAAGAAGTAGGTTGCTCCTCTCGAACTACCGTATCCCCAGCCATATCAAACACAGATTACAGGACTTCACACATGCAAAAAAAAACAAACAGATTGTAGGCACATAACAGAAAAGAAGCAGAACAACCAAGCTGGGAGAATCAACGCTATAATATCTCACAACACAAACCGATCAATGAGATACGATTTTAGATCTATAAGGACATCTGAAAGATCACTAACCTACTCAGCCTCAAACAATATCACGAGTAAGAATACTAATGATCACAACGATAATCCTATGAAAAACGATAGATCCAAGAAATCGATGCATGTAGAATCAACAATCAAGTACATAAATCTTACCATAACTGACATGATTCAAGGAGAACCAAACCAGCTTGGGATTTGATTTTTGAGTCGAAACGTTGATTTGCAATTATAGCAGACTCAGCTTAGCAACGAAAGAAACAAATCAATCGAACCACAAGAAATAGCTGTGAAGAGAGAGATGAACAGCAGAAGAGACGCTCGAAAAGAAAATGGCGAAAGATACCATGCTAAGATTATAGACGAAGGGTAGAAAGACTCTGTGAAGAAATGGGGGAAGAGAGACGGTACTCTTGTTATCTTTATTAAAAAGACTGTAATATCTCCAATAGATACCAGTCATTATTTATACAAGAGATAGAAAGCAGCTCATAGTCAGTTAACAGGTGATAACTAACATTCAATTTCCTAACCACCTTCACTAACCATAATTGCTTGAAATAACAAACTCATTACCTAACTACGCTATACTATAACATGGTGGACAGATGAGGGTCGAAAGGGCATATGTCAACTCGACATGGTTCAAGAAATTTCTATCACTGAAACTTGATCCTGATTCAATGGCTCAAGGGAAAATGACTAGGTTTCGGGGAAGAAGAAATAAAATGGGATATATATATATATATATATATATATATAACTCAAATATTTAAGAAGAATATTAAATAGACAGAGTTTGGACTAAATTGATAGAAATGTATAAGTTTGGAGACGAAAACTATTATTATCCCAATTAAAAATAAGTCATGTTATCATCTCTGTTTGTTTTTAATGGCCAGACTATCAAAACAAAACAGAAATGTAGGGTTAGGTACCATTTTACTAAAAGAATAGATAAGGAACTAAAATAGTAAAACAAAAATAAGTGGGTGTTATTTATGTAAGGGAAATTGGGGGAATATTGCCCATTACAATTAATTTTAGAAAATGGGGTCCTTGAGTTTTATTTTAAAAATTACAATAAAATAAAGGGAAAACTACACCGGTGGTCCCCAAATTATTACTATTTTTCTATTTTGGTCCCCAAACTATGTTTTTCGGTAAAATCGTCCCTTCTGTTACATAGTTCTCCTGTTTTAGTCCCGACGTTAAATAGCTAACGGTTTTGCTGATGTGACATTGTTTTAAGAGGAGAGAGAAATGATTAAAAAATATTTAAAAAATGCCACGTCAGCAAAACCGTTAGCTATTTAACGTCAGGGGACCAAAACAGGAGAACTATGTAACAGAAGGGACGATTTTGCCGAAAAACATAGTTTAGAGACCAAAATAAGAAAACGGTAATAGTTTAGGGACCACCGGTGTAGTTTTCCCTAAAATGAATAATGAGGGTGGAAACAGAACTTGCATATGACGTCGTGAGCGTTTTTATAATTTTTTAACTGTAAAGTATTCACGTACATAATAATTTTAAAGAAAAATATATTAAAAAACGCCACCCGCAAGTGACGTTTTTAGAGAAATAATTATTAAAAAAATAAAAGACGTCATCTACAGGTGACGTCTCCCCTTATAACGTAAACTTTACTATAAATCTCTAAATATATTACAACATCCTTTGTTTTTCTAAATTTAATCCTTTAACAACCTAAACACCCAACAAAATTATTTAAGTAGTTATCCCTATTAAAAATTGATCCCAAAAACCTTTCGATAATTGATATACCAATTCTCAACTCATTTTAGAATTTCCATCTTCAGTTTAAACTTTCCCAGAAATGCGAATAAATAAGAAGAAAATTTTGAAGTAAACTATAACTTTTTCGGTTATAGTTTTCACTTTTCAAACAAAAACAAAACATCACCATGAACAGCGAAGAATTAATTTTTATCAAAATCATCCTACCTCTATTTGCTCTCAACTCCGTCATTCTGTATCATTACTTCTCGTCCCTCCATCCCACCCACCACCACCGCCACCGCCACCACCACCGGTCGGCGGGCAGTTCTCCTATAAATATCCCATACCGTAGACCCCATTTATCAAAGCCGTCGCCAAACATCCCATCAAAGCCCTGGCCAATCACCCCATCGTATCTGCCTTGGTCTTTGAACCCAACCGTAGCTCTGAATTCATGTGAAGCTTATTTCGGAAATGGGTTTACAATGGTAGCTGATATTTTGCCCGCAAAGGTCGCCTTGAGAACCGGGTCCAGTTGGTTCCGCTGCCATTACTCCGAGACATTGAGGAGTTCAATTTGTGAAGGCGGGAAGATAAGGATGGATCCCGGGAAGATTAAGATGTCAAGAGGAGGTGAAAGCCTTGAGGATGTCATTGGTAGAAAGGAAGAAGAAGAACTGCCTGTGTTTAAAGATGGAGCTTTTGTGGTTCAGGGCAATGGAGGGTCGGTGTTAAAGAGAATGAAGCTTGTTGGGAAAGAGTTCTTGGATGAGTTTATACCTGTTAAGCGTGGCTCAACACATCCTATCAGGGAAGCAATGAGGTCTACTGTTCTTGTTGGTGCAAATAATTTCGATTGCCACGAGGTTAGATTATATATCCTGTGATTTTTAATGCATTTCTCTATGTCAGAACATATGTTTAGGCTGATCCATTTATGTATATTTATAATCCAGGGAAAAAAAATAGCTTTTCTTTGTTGATTTAGTTCATTCTCTTCTGATTTTATGTCCTTTTTATGGAATATGAATATTAGCTACTTGGTTTCTTCATTCATTTACTAATTGGATTCATTTTTGTTGATTGTTTAGTTCTGCTTATATGGATTCTGATGTGGGAAGCTCTGATTACAGTGGGTAGAGGAGCCTACACTTCTGGTAACAAGATTCGAGTATGCTAACCTTTACCACACGGTGACGGATTGGTACAGCGCTTACGTGTCTTCTAGGGTGACCGGCTTGCCTTTTCGGCCACATTTGGTGTTTGTCGATGGTCATTGTCAGGTATACGCTGATCGACATTCCATGTTCGGTTTCTGTTGTCATCTTTCTTCTGTTAAGGACATTATCATTCTTGTAATACCATACTATCTTTCTTTTGTTGCCATTTTATTTGTCATTGATATACAAGAATGTTTGAGAAAAGCACTGCTGTTTCGAGCTTTCGGAGTTGTCTGTTGAGTTTAAACTGTTTGTCTTGTACACTATATTATCTTTACAATGCTGATCTTTTGTTCTTGATTGAACATTTCCAGACACAATTAGAAGAAACATGGAAAGCATTGTTTTCAAGCTTAAGATTCGCAAAAAGCTTCACTGGTCCGGTCTGTTTCCGCCATGCTATTTTCTCACCTTTGGGATACGAGACTCCATTGTTTAGAGGGCTCAGTGAAAGAATAAAATGTCGTGGAGTTTCTGCTCATGATCTACAGCAAAGTCCTGATATCCACAAAACTGCTCGATTATCTGAGTTCGGAGAAATGATAACCGCTGCTTTCGGTCTTCCAGTAAACAGACATCGTGCTGGTAAGGCCTTGTCGGGTCATAATGTTCTCTTTGTCCGTCGAGAAAATTATTTAGCTCATCCACGCCATGAAGGTAAAGTTGAACCAAGACTTAGCAATGAACAAGAAGTGTTCAATTCACTATCGAGTTGGGCATCTAATCATCCCGAATGCAAAGTGAACCTCATCAATGGTTTGTTTGCATATATGCCGATGAAAGAACAGCTCCGAGCCATTCAAGATGCTTCGGTCATCATTGGTGCTCACGGTGCTGGTCTAACGCACTTAGTATCAGCAACACCAAACACAGTGCTTCTCGAGATTATTAGCAAGAAATTCCAACGGCCACACTTTCAATCGATTGCGCGATGGAAAGGATTGGAATCGTATGGCATTTACCTTCCTGGATCATATGCCAATCCTCAAACTGTCATTACTCGGCTTAACAGGATAATAAGGCGTCTTGGTTGCTAAATGAAGGGTAATCCTTTCATTCTGCCTGTTAGACTTGGCCTGACACGATTTTGCTTCCTTTTTTTTCGGGCACAAACCGAAGAAACATAGAAGAGATTGTCTACTACACTTGAGAGGTGTTCATTCCATTTATGTATGAAGGAAACTTTGGAATCATTCTGGTTGATGGATCAAATTCGAATAGTTTACGAATATATAAAGCTTAATTGCACCTCGGATCATCTTTTTCTTTGTTGAATTTGATGATTTTTTCAACTTTGTAACTTTTAGTCCCTGAATTTATTAATTTTCCTAATTTAGTCCTTGAATTTTTTGTCCACATCTCCGGACCAAAAATCCAAGTTTAGAGACTAATGTGGATAAAAGAAAATTCAGGGATCAAGCTGATAAAAAGTACCGAGTTCGGGGGCTAAAAATTACTTTATCCCTACAAACAAAACAAATACTAATTCAGGAATTCTGACTCTTATGTTAATATTAACGGATTACAAATTTTCTTATTTTACGTCAAATCTGAACCTCACACCATTTCAATATTACACATTAAAGTTCAAACTAAATTGAGCTCCATCGTTTGGGAACTTGTCTGTTTAAAGCGTTGCAGTTTGAGGTATGGGTTCTTTCCATTTTCGTTTCAAATTGGAATATCATACCTACATGCATGAGTAATTATTTCACATTAAAAAAAAAACCATGAAATACGATGGTTAAATATGTCAATATCCGTACTTGTGTTATTATTTAATGCAAAAATTGTACTGAAATATATGATAAATCAAGAAAGCGTGCCAAGTGTCTGACGAATTGCCTCTGAGAAGTTTTTTTATTTTACAAATTCTAATCTTACCATTAATATATTATAAAATTATAAAATGATATTAATTTTTTTGATATATTATAAATGACCATTAAACTTTATTAAATTAGCACATATTTATTGAATTATTACAAGATGATCATTAAACTTTTCAATATTGATATCAATAATTTATAACGTGCAATGAGACAATAATCATTTTGTAATAGTTCGATAAGTTTAATAATTGTTTTATAACTTTTGAAAGTTTAATAGTAACTAACAAACATTTTAACATACTTTAATGACCATTTGTATATTTTACCTAAAATTTTATTACAATTTTTTATTAATTTAAAAACCTACCGAATTAACAAACTTTTTTTTGGTACGGTTAAAAATTTTCAAAGGTTCGACCAAACACCCCTACATAATATTACTTGCTAGAGACTGATTGCTTGCCAAGACAAAGAACAAAATCCAAGGGACCTATCTTAAAGTGAAGTACATAAGTTGATTGTTGGAACATACATGATCTGGAAAATAACATCAAGGTTACCAGTCTCACATCCATACCAACAAAAATAGGCTAAATTTATTAAGTTCAAGGTACTAACTTCAAAGTACAAAAAGTAAAATGCAACTTAAGTTACGAGAATTCAGTTGTATAGGGACACAACCCACTACTTGACATTCAAGCTAAAAGCTCAACACTAACACAATCTCAAATGTTCTGATTCTGAAAGGTGAAAGTAAAGCAAAAACGAAAATTTCGATCTGAAAGATGAAGTTTCGAATAACGAAATTTTAGGCAGCCCCCTTCCCCTTCTTTCTCTGGATCTTTTTCATGTAGAATTCTAGCTCTTTGCCCTCCAAGATAACCCTGTAAAACACATTTGACATCACATTAAAAAATAAGAGTGGTAATAGTTATTGTTACCTAGGAACATGTCCTGCATATCCAAGAGATTAGTGAATTGAAAAGCTATTATGAAGGCTATCTAGTAACAATTAACAGGTCTAACAAAGCAATTGTAGGTGATGATACAAGGCTTCTGTAGGAAGACAGTTAAGAGAAGCCATACCCGTCAGCACGGCCACACTGACCAGGCCGTGAAGTGATGCATGCCAGTAAACGGCCGCCACTGAATTGCTCCTCAATATGGGGGTCAAGCTTGCGAGTCTCTTGACGTTTCTCCAGCTTCCTCAAGACATGATTGCTCTTCTTCACCTCTTCAGTAGCAGTTTCACCTTCCTATAGGAAAATGCAGTGAAGCAATGTAAAATTGTAAACAGCAATATCCTCAGTTGAGGATTAAAAAACCACGTCATAAGGCATAAACTTAAGCCTCGCCTAAGGTTTAACTTGGATTTCTATATAAGTTTTATTTTGTACAGAACCAGGTTCGAGAAAGTGCAGAAACCAACTGATACACTTATGATAGCATGATAGAATTAACCTAACATATTCATTGATAGCCCTAATAGCAAGGGGCAAATCAGTTGCAACAAGAACAGCTGTGGAAAGACAAATAGCAACTTGCCCGAAAAGATAAAGAAAAACTAAAATCAGCACCTCACAAACAAAATAAAAATATACTAAAGTGGGCAACAACAACTTTCACTTCCAGATGACATGAAAATACTAAAAGAAAAACGCGGAGCAAAATTACTGCCACTTGTACTAAAAGAATCAATTCATCAACATAGCAACTAATCTATTATTGAAGCAATATCTATGAGATGCAAACATAAAAAATTAAGTCTTACTTCTTCTTTTTTGGCTCCTCCAGCTGCTGCTTTCTTCTTACGACCAATGTCAACACCATAGTGCTGAAGATACCACTGCTTGAATGGAGCAGCATCAACCTGAACAATAGCACTCTTAACCAAAGTTTGAGTACGGACAAGCTCATTGTTAGATGCATTGTAAACCACATCCAAAATCCTGGTCTTCCGAGTCACGGACTCGCTTCCCCAGGAGTAGTTTCCTGTGTCAAGCCTCAGAGCACGCCACTTCACATTTCCACCACGAACACGAATCCTCCTGACGGTCTTGTTGCTCGACAGCTTTGTGTTTGCAGGTTGCCTTCCGAGCTCATACCTTTTAAGATAAACCCACAAAATTAGAAAAAAATGGATAAAGTCGGACAGAAAACATCAAGTGAAACAACCTAATAATAATAAGAGAAAAATCGGATAAGGTCTCTGGAGCTAAACACACTAGAAAGGTTGAACTTTTACTGTCATAAAATAACCACAGTTGATGGTAATGATAAAGAATTTGAATCTATTAACCAAAACCAATCCCCATAAAGCTTAATAAAAATGACCCAAGATTTTCAATCACAATAAAATGAAGCTAATCTAAAACTAAAGGCCGAAATTAAAATATTAGTTCAAGTAAAACAGAATAACAGAATCCCCCATTTATTAATCATTTTAAATAAACTTTCTGAGCAACCAACCACGGGAAAAAGAGAGAAAAAAAAGGGTTGAGTAGATTACTTTCTCTTCTTCCTCCAAGCCTTCTTTTTGCCACCAGTGGCACGCCTCTTGTGCATGGAATCACGAGAAATACCTATCAAAACAAAAGAAAAATAAACAAACCCATCAAACAAGAGAAATAATCAGAAAATTGCATGATTTAGAAGAGATTAATACCCATTTTAGCTGAGGGAAAAGCTCAAGCCTTTGGGGGGTGATTTTGTGCGTCGAAGCTAGAAAGGTTCAGAGCTGAGATTTGAAGCTTGGTTATATTTGTACACAAAAACCCTAGTTTTTCTGAAGCTACTTTTCTTGTCCTAATTGGGTTTGGGTTTATGTTACTCAATGGATAGGTTATAGCTATCGGCCCAATAATTGTTTGGATCTATGGCTTAGTCCTTTTAAGGCCTAAATCTAATGGATGCTTTGGTACATTAGAAAGGGATAAACCATCTTTTAGTCACTGAACTTGATAACTTTTCCCACCATGGTCCTTGAACTAATTTTCCCTCCAACTAGTCTCTCGTATAGGAAAATTTTTCATTTTTAGTCTCTTTGATGATGTAAACACTCGGTTATTCTGTCACATTGGATGATCTCATAGTGACCTGTCATCAAAATAACCAAAATTCCAAATTTAATGACTAATATGGCTAGACAAAAAAAAGTTTAAGACCAAGTTGAAAAACATTACCAAATTCAGAAATTAAATCTTTTATCCTTAATAGTAATATTTAGAAAAAAATTGTATTATAGGTCAAATTATAATTTTATCCCTCTATTATACTTTATTCAGATTTAGTTATGATGATTAATTGGGCTTTTTTTAAGATGGTAAAATAATGAACTTTTAAAAGTTTATGGTTAAATTTAAAGTTTTTTTTTTATTAACGTGTCCCTGTCACATCATCAAACTAACGAGGGGTTAAAGGTTCGGTAATGGAAACAAGACATATCGATAACGTAACATTTGGGTCACTTCGGTTTATTGTATAAAACTAACTGAATGTTTTGGACTATCTTTTAAACCGTTTATTATTTTAAAATTCTTGAAAGGTTTTCAAGGGTTATTTCGATGTTCAATGTGACTTTTCAGATTCGACCGTAACATTTAAATCAAACCCAAAGATTACAATATATATTCCTATAATTGACCGGTGGTGTTGGCCAAGGATTGATAGGTATTAATGGGTTAACAGTGTATATTAAGTTTTCGGGCAGTAGAATCAATTGGTAGGCTTAGTGTACTTAACAGCTATCATATCAAGTTATTAAGGTTCTTAATACTTAATAGCAATCACGTCTGGAAGACTTCAGCCGCTCTGGGGTTATATATGTGGAGGATTTAGTTGCAGAAGAATGATAACGGGAATTTATTAGCAGATAAAAAATCATTTATCATTTATATTATAAAACTAAAAGAAAATGTGAAGAAAAAAATAAAAATATATTAGTTATAACATAAATTATAAAAGAAATTAGTGAAATAAATTATAAAATTTTATAAAAAATTACTTTAACAACTTAAATTTAAATATTTTAATCTTATAAAATTATATATTTCTATTCACATTTAGTTATGGCCACTTTGTTGGGTTGCATTTTTTCAAGAAAATGGCATGCAGACATGAGCAAGAGTAGTTTAAAAATTTCCGTACAATTTATTAAAAATGGGTCATTGATTTATGAAAAATATTTTGATACATAAGCTTGTTTAGTTTACATAAGTCTTTTAATTTTTTTTTTAAAAGGTAAAAGGTCTCGTTAAAAACCTTCTCTAAGCCTAGGTAGGGGAAAAAAGTGCCCATAAAGTTTATTAAAAATTCGCAGATAATACAAGTCCACAAAGCAACCAAACAAAGGAAATACAGTCAAGTAAAATGTAGCCTAGCCTATCCCTGCTTTGGCAAGACCGTCGGCCAAGAGGTTACAATTCCTGGGGATATATCTCACGATCATTCCATAATCCCGAATGATAACTTCTAGTTCAGCGATTAAAGGGGAGAAAGCTGTCGGGGGAACCTTACTTTTTAAGAGCCAGTCAACCACGCATTTGCAATCACTTTCAATGATAACTCTGGAGGCGGACGCCCAAATTGAATTACAGACTTTGCAGATTCCAACCTTAATTGCCAGCAACTCAGCTAAGGCAGGAGAAGCTTACCCACAGGACTCGAAAAACTGCAGGAGTACCGCCCCTTATGCATCTCGAAGTATCCCACCGATACCTCCTTTCGAGTCGATGGTAGAGACAACCCCATCTACGTTTAATTTAACGAAACCTTTCGGCGGGAGCACCAGCTTAGAACCTTAGGATGATTCGGACGAGATAAAGAGCTATATGTGGCTAAGAGAGGATCGGCCACCAAGGCATCCAAAGAAATCCTGCACTCCTAAAATTTGGCCTTAATCCAGTAGGCCAACATGAGTTTAACAAGATGCAATAGCTATGTGGAATCAAGGGATATCCGATTAAAAATAATGTTGTTGCGGAATAGCCATAATGACCAAAGGACAGCAAATGGGATTAGGGACCATAATTTACGATAGTTGGGGGAGAAGCATTGCCCCAATCTTCAAAAAACTCCGGCGAAACTTTCTAAAATACGAAAGAGATACCTGCAAGGGAAAGGAAACATGACCAAATAATCCAACTTACAGTACATGAGAAGAGAACGTGATTAATAGTTTCCAACTCTGTGCAACAAAAAGAGCAACGACAGTCCACAATTGAGAAAATTCTTCTTTTAATTAGTTCGAATTTAACAAAAATTCGGTCTTTAAGAACCAACCAAACAAAAAGCTCGACCTTAGGAAGAGCAATGCCAACCCAAACAAACTTGTCTCAAAAGTTACCGGAGGGAATGGGACCAATAAGAAGGGATCTCAAAGATTTTACTGAGAATTTACCATCACCTGTACACGACCAACGGATCCAATCATACCCCAAATTGCTGGATTTAAAATCATTTAAGCTTACCATAAGATCATCCCAATGCTGCTTTTCCCATTCGAATAAAGGCCTTCGAAAAGGAATGCTCCAGGTCCAACCTACATCAAGCTTGTTGTCGAACAGAGCGATACAACCATCTTTAACGACTGATAAACTAAAGATGCGAGGAAATCTGAGGTTTAGGGGTGAGTCCCCAAGCCAAACATCGTGACAAAAAGAGATGGATTGACCATCCCCAACCTGCAAGGTCAGATTAGAACAAATACAAGCACCGATTTCATCATTGTAAAAGAAAGATTTGAGGATACCATTCCAAACCCAAGAGGAAAGCCTCGAAGGTTCATCAACGGGTAACAAGTGACTGTTGTTGGAGGGAGCTTTACAAGAGATTACCCTACGCCAGAGCCTATTCGATCTATTGTCAAATCTCTAACACCATTTGTTTAGGAGTGCACGATTGAAGGTGCCTAAATCAGATATGCCGAACCACCAAGTCCCAAAGGTTTACAAACGTCCGACCATTTTACCCAGTGAATTTTAGATCTATCCACATTTCCACCCCATGAAAAGTTGGCCATCAAACTGTTTAGTTTGTTAAGGATGGCAACGAGCATGCGAAATAAAGAAAGATAATATATCGGGAGGCTCGAGAGGATAGATTTGATCAAAGTTAGCCTGCCGCTTATGGAGAGGAGTTTGGGTTGCCAACCTTCCAATATATTTTCAAACTTTTTAATAACAGGTTCCCAGAGGGAAGTGGAGTTCCGAGAAGCACCAAGAGGAAGCCCAAGATAATTAGAAGGGAGTTTGTCAACTTGGAAGCCAAGAGAGGCAGTCCAATCCTTAAGAATTTCTGAATTAACATTTAAACCATACACCTTGCTCTTGGAAATATTGAGTTTGATACCTGACGCTAGTTTAAAGACCCAGAGAACTCTGTTCACATTTCTGACTTGGTTATATGAGGCGCCACAGAAAATTATCAAATTATCAGCAAATTAAAGATGAGATATCGAGACATTGTTGTTGCCCCGGCCAACCATTATACTGGAAAATAAACCTCTGTCGACAGCATTGCAAAGCATGAGATTGAGAGCTTCCCTAACGAGGTTGAACAATAGCGGAGAGAGAGAACACCTTTGCCTTAATCCATGAAAGATGTTGAACGCTGCCGTAGGGACCCCATTTACTAGGACTGAAATGGATACCGTGGACAAACATTGAGAAATCCAATTACACCATAGATCATTAAAGCCACATTTCCTCGTTACTGAAATGAGAAGAGCTTGCTTATTCAGTGTCGCCACAAAAATGTGGACCAGTGAAAGAATGAGGAATGAAGAATTCCATAATAAGAAGAACAACTACATACTTCAGAGGATGAAGAATGCCATGGACCAATGCCAATATTATCAAATATTGAAGAAATTCATAATGAGAAGAACAGCTTCAAGCTTTGACGAGTAGATGATTCAGACAAAATCTGTGTCTTTTCAGTCTTTGCCCTATTCCTGTTCCACAGCAATGAGCAAAGAGGGGCAGCTGTAGAACCAGATTTTTGTCCGGGTTTATATATATATATATATAATAATAATAATAATAATAATAATAATAATAATAATAATAATAATAATAATAATAATAATAATAATAATAATAATAATAATAATAATAATAATAAAAAACAGATAATAAAAAAACCCAAATATATTAAAGTCCAAAAAAATAATACAAAGTCCAGAATATATTATAAAGACCCAACACACTATAAAGCACGAACCAAAAGCCAATGATCCATTATAGTAGTTAACAACTCAGACCCAACCCATTACAGCTGTTGACAACCCACTACAACCTATATCCAGCACAACAAGCACAAAAATCCCTCGGAACCTCTTTGTGTTTCTTTTTCCCGCTCGAATTCGATCCCCAATGGACACGTGTCAAGATGGCATTGGTCCTATCCGTTTCACTCGGATTCCTATCGACCTGGGACCAGTTGGCATCGCCAGCCGTGTAAAGATGGCGTCACGTTTGACAACATGTATAAATACCTACGAAGCGAGAGAAACATATCAATTAATGCAATAATAATTACACTAATAATTACCAAAAAAGAAAAACGAAAAGTCGAAAAGGTCGAGAGGTTACCTTAGGAGTCTGAGTTGATCGAGGAAGACAACCAGACAAAGAAACCTTGACGGAAGCTCACCAGAATCACCAGAACACCGAACCGAGGTATTTTTACCTTTGTTTATTTCTTTCTCCCTTCTTTACCTGTTCGAAAGCACTGAAACAAGTTAGATCTCTAAAAAAACTGAAGCCTAATATGTCTAAAAATCAGATCTCAAGTATAAAACACACTTTAAACCAGAACTCAAACATAAATCAGATCCATAACACGTATTAAACCCTAGATCTAGTGTAATACAAAACATATATGAATATTAAAGTCAAATCTAGTTCGAAACTTAAAAAACATATAAAAATAATAAAAAATATAAAAAAGAGGAGAGTTTGAGAGTTTATCTTGCTTTGCCGTTGCCGAAAATGCCGTCGGAGTGAGGGTTTGAGTGCTCGAACCGTTGTCGGAGTCGAAAAACGGGGAGGAAAGGTCATTGATTTCGGGTAGATAGTCTAGGATCGGGAGAAGCGAGGTGTTTCTGAGGAAACGAGACTCAGATTTAGGATTAGGGTTAAAAAGAAGCTTTTTAGGTAGAACTAGGGTTCCGACGACGGCGGAGGCGGTGGTCGGAGTTGCAGACGGTGGTCGAAAAAGCCAAGTCTAGCTGGAGAAGATGATCGGAGAAGATCCGGTCATCGGAAAAAGGTAGAAGAAGGTCAGATAGTGGTTGGAGTTTGCATGGATACTGGAGAAGGTTCGGTCATCAGAAAGAGGAAAGAGGAGACCAGAGATGATATCCGGTGGTCGATATCATTTCAGCGGCCAAGAAACATATCGGGGGGATTTTTGGGGGTTTGTGAGGGTAAAAAATCAAAGGTTTTGAATGGTTCTTGGTGTGTTCTTGAAAAAATAGATTTTAATCTTAAAAAAAAAAGTTTTGAGAAAGTTTAGGTGTTAGTGAAGATCAAACGAAGGAATTTTGAAGGGTTCTTGGTTTGTTCTTGAAAAAAAAGAGGTTTTGATCTTCAAAAACAGTTTTGGGGAAGATTTTTGGTGTTCGTGAAGATTGAATGAGTGAATTTTGAAGAACAAAGGAAGAAGTGAGGGTTTTGATCGAAAGGGTTTAGTTTTTTAAGGGTTTTCGGTGTCCGAATTCAGATGATTTAGAGTGAGAGAGAGTTAAGGAGAGAGAGAGAGAGAACATATTACATGACCGTTTCAACTAGACCTGGGGCTATTTATACTGAGTTTGGGCGACGTCGTTTTGAAGGTCGGGTCATAGAGGGTCCGCGTGTTTTCACACAGGTTTAGATACGGATTCGTGACCCGGTCGACTTAAAAAATATTGGGTTTGGGTTTTATTTCAAATGGGCCATGGTTTGGGCTTGGTTTGACGGGTCTGGGCTTATCTTTCAAGGCTTTTAAGTTTGGGTTCTTGGGTTTTAGTCTCTTTACAAATCAGTCCCTATTTGTTTGTAATTTGATCTCCCAATCCTCAATTTAATTCAATTTAGTCCCTTTCTAGAATTCAATTGCCTTAATTAATTATTTTATTTAATTGCTTTAATGTTTTAATTAATTTTTGTGTTTGAATGTTTTCTAAATATCATATCATGTATTATTTGGACAATTAATTACATGCTAAAATAGGGTAAAAGCCATTAGAGTAGCCCACTTAATCATAATTGAATAGGGAGATCATTGTAGAAAATAAGTGGATATTTGAAACAATTTTAGATTACTCAATATTAGTTAGTGTCACAATGTAGAGTGATGTTAACTAATGAGTATTCCGACAAAGTTTTCAATTTTTTCACTTTAACTTAAAAATGGAAATAAATCATCAATTAGGTAAATTTAAAAATTAAAATATGATTAGAGTCATTTTAATTAAGAATATTATTGCTTTTGGGTCTATTAAAGATAGTGTCCAATATTATTTTGGACGTTGTCTTTCATGTCCAAAAATTAATAATATTCATAGATTTTTTAATTAAATTAATTAATGAAGCTTAATTAGGGTACACTTAAAATGGCAAGACAATAATTAACCATGCATTAAACCTTTTGCGTTGAGATATATTTTTCGAATATAAGTTGAAGTGTCCTAATGTAATTGGATGTTTCATAATTATATTCGATCGGAATGTATTTTCTTACAAAAGGATATTCCCATTCGGAATAAAATTCATTTTACAGTTAAAAGATTTAATTAAATCCAGATTAATGTTCTAAATGCCAAAATGTCACGTGTAATTAATAAGGTACCGATGACGGGCGTTCGTAGGGGTGCTAACCCTTCCCTACACGTAATCAACTCCCGAACCCGAATTTTTCAAAAAGAATCTCTGGTGGGTTTTTATAGTGTCTGGCCTACCAAAGTGGCCGGTGACGACTCCAAAATAATTTTTTATCAAATAAAAGGGAATTTTGATTAAAAATAGAAAATTACGATAAAATTAGCCAAAATCCTGATTTACAAAATTTAAAACGTCAGGTTGTTTCTATTCCTAACAATTAAATGCGAGCTTTCAAAAAACGATCGCGACACACAATTAATAATTTTGTTGGTGCCCGATAGCTCGTGACATCATCCCAAGAACGTTATCATCGACGTTATTTTTTCGTCAGCCTATAAATAGGAGAGAGAAATTATCAGATAATTAATTATAAATCATAAAACAGATATTAAATAAGAAGAAGAAGAAGAAATAAATAAATAAATAGGAGAGAGAAAATCACCTAGAGAATTTGAACGGTCTAGAGCTGAAGAGTCATCGGCAAAGTCTGTTTATCATAAAAAAAGAGGTCAAAACATTGTTTCTGCCATTGAAGTTATATTTCTCTCATCCTTTTTGATAATATGCAAAAAAATAAGAAAGGATATTTAGTTTGCAAAAACAGAAACAGAAACAAAAATAAAATGAAATTTAAAAATGAGTTCGGAAACTTATCTTTGTGGTGGTCGTAGATATTTTAGTCAGGGTCGGAGATGAAGAGAGCTCGGGTACGGATAGATTTAGGTCTTAGGCTGGGGAAGAAGGGTTGTTCTGGAGAATTATGGTTAGTTTTAAAATTTTAGAGTTAAAAATTGAAAATTTGGGGTATTTTAGAATTTTAGCACTGTGACCGAGAATTGCCTTACGACGGCGGCCAATGTTGCCTACGGTGGTAAAAAGTCGACTCTCGGCATCGACAAACGGCTGAAGATGATCGACAGGCGGTGGCTTAAGATTAGATGGTAGAGTGTGTGGCGGTTTGCCGCCAAAGTTCTTTGTATTCATCCCGTTTCGGATGAACACACGACGAACACCTTTAAAATTATTATTTTGATCTGTTTTGGGCATGAAATATGGGCAATAATGTATCAGCTGTAGAGCATTTTGAAGGGTGAGAGATAGGGTGAGGCTGTAAAATGACCGAGTTTGACTAGATATGACCTTTTATACTCAGTGCAAAATGGTGTCGTTTTGGCACCGGGTCGAACCTGGATCAACGCACTTTTGTTCTGGTCGGACCTAAATTTGCGCATTTCCTTTGATTTTGGGTTAATTGGAACTTTAGTCCCTAAAGCTTTGGGTTGTAATTCAATTCAATCCTTTTAAATGAAATAAAGGTTGCAAGTTTCAATTCCTTTCAATTTAGTCCTATTTAATTGTTTTAATTTAATTGCAATTAAAATATATGTTTGATGCATGTTTTAAATAATGCATATAGAAATATTTTAAATAATGCATATAGAAATATTTTTTAGATAATTAATTCACTTAGATTTAAACAATAAATTGTTTAGAGCCTTAGTCTTTTAGGTTTTTTATTAGGTCTTTGATAATTCAATTAAGGAGATAATTTTAGAAAATTAATGAGTATTAAGGGTGAAGCTTTGAAGTTATAACTTGGAAGATGTCACATTGCAATGGGATGTTGTTTAACATGGGCTTTTAACTAGAATATTTAATACCCATTAAAACCTTAGAAATTAATAAATAATCTAATCTAATTAATTAGAGCCTTAATTAAGACTAGTACTTTAAATAATTAAAAAAAATTATTAATTTGTGAATATTATCTAAAATTTTGTAGTTTAAATATGGATGATGCTTGAGTATTATATCATGTAAGCCTTTAAATTTATTAATATTTATAGTATTAAATAATCTAATTGATTAGAGCTTTTTTAAGTAAGAACTTAAAATAAAAAAGATAATATTTGATCATGCATTAAAAAAATTTATGTTAGAAATATATTTTTTAATATAAATAGGGTACCCTGAACATATAGGGGTGCTTTAAATCTCATATTCGGGTAAAAAGTATATATTTCTTTATAAAAAGAATATCTCTATTTAGAATTTAAATTCAGTTAATAACTAATGGTTAAATTAAATTCAAAATATTATTCGAAATGTCAATAGGCCACGCAAAATTAAAGGTACCGATAACGAGCGTTCGTGTGGGTACTAATCCTTCCCACGCGTAACTGACTCCCGAACCCTAATTTTAAAAGAACGAATCTCTAATTGTTTTTATGGTGTATATTCTACCCCAAAGTGATTGGTGGCCAGTCCAATCTTTTCAAATATCGAATTTAAATAGAAACTCTAATTTTCAAAAGTAACCGTTAAGCTATTTTTTCGCGTAAAAAATGATTTCGACAGTTTGACGACTCCACTAGAGATAAATTTGAGAGTTAGGCATAAATAATTTTACGTGGCATTTTAGCATTTAAGAATGGTAATTTGAATTCAATTTTCCAATAATTATATGATTGATTTTTAGAAAGAATATATATATATATATATATATATATATATATATATGTTTTTTTCATGTGAAATATCTGACATTAATGTAACCCGAGCTTTTTTATTAGGTGGGAGCGAGACATGCTACTACGTGAGGATCTCCACCTCCGAGATTGAAATTTTATTTTTCTTCTTGTAAATCAACTTTATACACTGTGAGCTAATATCCTCCAATGTGTCGTATACTCTAAAATAAATATTTTATTGTCGTAGTACACGCCTAGAAAAGGGCGCTGCTGATTTAAATATGGTTCTCTAGTTATTCTTTTTGCTCAATATAATTATTTTCTTATCAATTCAATTTAAATTTATTTTCAACATTATTTCACAAATACTGACACAATTTTGTTTTTGTTTTTTACTTCTTGTTTTGTTGTTGTTTTTTATACGTCATTATGCTGTATTTATAGGGTTATCTATTCGAGAGTTAGTTGATTAGTAAATGTTCATAATACCGAAGGGTCTGATAAATGTTCATAATAGCTATTAAGATCACTTATTTTATAGCTCTTACCTCCTCAATGAACGATAGAGATTAATTTAATCTTACGGTTAATATTTAACTTCCAGAGAAATTTATACAACATAAAAATATCTTAAATCTACTAGAACTTTCTACACATTCCTAAAATGGTCTAGTCTTGAAGAATTCCACAAACTTCTAGAATTAATACAAATTAATCTCTATTTGCTCGATATGTTAATATAGTTTTATTTTTGTTTAATTTAGTTCTTAAAATTTTTAGTTAATACGAAATTGACCATTATTTAATTCTAATTTTTGTATCTTAGGCCATTTTTAAATATAGTTAAATTTTTGTTCAGTTTAGTCTTTAAAGTTTGTAGTTAATCTGAAATTGACCCCTATTTCTTTCTATTTTTATATTTTAGTTTGATATTTTAATATAGTTTTATTTTTATTTAGTTTAGTCCCTAAGTTTTTATTTAATTCAAAATTGAACCCTATTTGTTTCTAATTTTTATAATTCAATTCAATATTTTAAATATAATTTTAGTTTTGTTCAATTTAGTCCCTAACGTTTTTTATTTAATCCAAAATTAACCCCTATATGTTTTTAATTTTTATAACCTATTCCAATATTAAGGCCCAATTTTGGATTAAATAAAAACTTCAGGGATTGAACTGAAAAAACTATTAAAAAGACTAAATTAAAAAATAGAAATAAGTAGGGGTTAATTTTTGATTAAATAAAAATTAGGGATTAAACTGAACAAAAATAAAGCCATATGAAACTCATATTAATCTCAATTACAATTTGGCATAAACGAGATGAAAACTAAAGTTTAGTGTTAAATTGCACCAATTAGATGTTCAGTGGTAAAAAACGAGTCAGTACCAATAGTTTTGTGGCATTTGGTGTAGTTTACCCTTAAATTTAATATAACAAATTTCACAATTATTGTCAGGATTATGATCAAAATTTCAAAGTCAAAAAAGTATAAGGACTAAAAATGATCAAATTAAAGTACATGGACACTATCCTTAACTTATGCATATTACAAGTACTAATATTTGAGTTAACCCAAAAATAAATGTTGACCTTTTCATGTTGGAGGCTTGGAGTAATAAAGAAGGATGAAGGATTTAAATTACAGGTCATATAGATATATGATTCTGTTTCTAGCACATTTATCTTGATTATGGCCGTAATGGTCAATTGTGGGCAACAATGGAAACGATTAATGCAAAATAACAAGTTGTACCTTGTGGTTAAAGTTATTTCATATCTATCAGTCAGTGTTACAGAGGATTCTCTGCACACTAATATATTTCTCTTTTCTTCACCTGAAAGGATCCTACATTACATCCTCTTCATCAACATCAAAAACAAAAAAGTGTAGAACCATCCTTTTATCTTCTTCTTTCGCCGCGTCGATTCGAGTAAACCGGGGGAAAACAAAGGAAAAAAAAGGGGGCTTGTTTATGTATAAATTTGCAGGTGTTATCTTTGAAACTGGTATTCTAACTACCACTATCATGTGTCTCACTCGGCCAAGATGGCTGCCGAAATGCCGCCGCTTTCTATAGCGGAAGCAAAAGGGCTATCCGGCAGGTTAAATCCATCGCTGCAGTTCCAAAACAATTCTTAAAACATGAAGCCTGTAATGAAGAAGGGAAACTTTAAGACAAAAAGTAATTTCCATACCTCTCTTGGTCATTGTTGTTGGTCTCTATATGCTTGATTTTTGCATCAGATGCAGTGCTGGTATTGAGAGCTTCCAACAGATAATTGAATTCCGCCGATGGGAAATCGAGCTGATCTGCTTGGTAGAAAAGAAAGTGTAGGAAAGAAGCTGATAATGAGGCAGAAATTAACGAATATATGTGAAGTAGTAAAGTTAGATACCTTCCGAGACTTTTAACTCATCCATGAAGTAATCAAAGGGCTGATGGGCCAGAGGCTTTTGTGCCAAAGGCATCTCCGACGGACGTCTCCTCTGAAGTTGAAAGATTTGGTCTTGATCTTCGATAAATTGCTTACGGAACGACCTTGAAGTCGCATAGCCTCTTGGAACTGAGAAATTCATACATCAGATGAGTGCATGTATGTTAATCAGCAGTCTGATATTGCCTATCCTAAGACTATCAGTATGCCAGACCAGAACAATGGCCAAAGCTGGCTGAGTGTTTATGTGGCTACGGACTGCAATTAGGATGAGCAATAAAACATAGCTACTTACTTGAGTGAAGCTCAGGTTCCATGTCCATGTAATGTGGAGAATAATACATTGGAGACTCGATTCGTTCCTGGTACTTCCTACACGAAAATCGAATGTAGCTGTATGATTAATGTATAACAGATCAATGCTATGACAAAACCGTAGCTGCAGTATGATTAAGAAACCGAAAAAGTTCAAAAAATGTACCTGTCAGCCAACTTTGATTTCTCCCTGTAAGGTTTCACGAGAACTCGAGCCCCGCAGACATAATGCGGATTTCCTTTAGCCAAAATCATCTTCACTGTATCTGCACTGACAAAGGTTACGAACCCGAACATTCGTTTCTGTTGGCAGGGGATCCGTACATCTTCTACTTGTCCGTAATTGCTGCTATCAGCACAAGTAAGAAACCTTTGGGACAATGAATGTATACAACTGCAAATAAGCCTGCAAAATGCTTAAAATATCATGTAACCTGAAGTAGTTGGAGACATCATCTTCGCTAAATGTGCTCTCGGCCGGGAATGTAAGATATATCTGCCTAGATCCATTGACGATCGGACCTGGATCGTTTCGATCATTTCGATTTTCCATATGCTTCAGAGCATCTTCAGCCAAAATGACAGCATGTTGTCCATGAGGTCTGTCTATTACTCGAATAGCATTCTTCAATCTTGCGAGAAGCTTAGTCAGACTATAGCCTGCTTTGCCATGTCTCTGGCTCTCAGTGAGATAACCATCTGCCTGCAGAACTTTACCGTATTTCTCGTAATATAACAACGGGAGAGATGCGATCGAAACCGGATCGCCTCTCTTCATCTTCAGCAGCTCAACTAATTCGAACTCTAATTTCTCGAGTGACATAACATGATCTTCATAACCAGCACCAGCATCCAAATGGCCTAACATTTGAGGGAAGTTCTCCGAGACTTGGCCGTGAAGGTACCTGCAATTACTTCCATGCTTGCAATACCCTTTGTTGAAATAATGGCAAGTCTTAACAGGAAAATCAGGCACATTCTGATGTCGACGTAGTCCCGGCCTTGCCCCGAAGTTACAGTAACAATAATCATGTGAAACTCCATTATCACTTGTAAAGTTCAAAGATCCCATTTGATCCTCCAAGCTCAAGAACTGGGTACCGGATGAGACTGGTGGTGAGAAAGCAGTGAACTGTGAGACTAATTCGGAACTGACGCCGGAGTTAACCGAAGGCGATATCGGAGGCGATCCGGACTTAAGAGGCAACTGCTGGAGTGCAACTTTGGTCCTGTAGATTACTTCCTGAATAACAATATCAGGACACATTGCCAATTCAGCAATCTCTTGGTCACCATGGTCTTGCAATAGAATGTATCCTATGATTTCCAATGCATTCTCAGGCTCAGTTTTCTTGATTTTATTGAATAACATTTGTTTATACCCGGGAAATTCCATCATGCATTTAGTTTTTTTTTTACTAAATCGCTGCAGATAAAAAGAAAGATAATTAGTATAAAACTAAAAAAAAAAGAGAGAGAAGATTCATTAAACTTACCAATCAAGTAAATTTTGAAGATGTTGTAAAAGCTGGTTACTGGTAAAAAAGTAGAGTTATTCTTCCTCTAACATGTGATTTCTTCAACTATATGGATAAAATGATATCAGTGAGTTTGTTTATTGCTTTTCAAATGAAAAACAAAACTGAGATGCCCCAGTGTTGGTAAATTTATATAGAGAAAAATTCACCTTGAATAATTTCTTTTTTTAATTTTCAATGAGTTAAAAAAGAAATTTAAATCTCCATAGCTTAGATTTTTTTTTTAAAATAACTGAGTTTGAGAGAATTAAGCCAATATATTTTCTTGATTTTCGATTTTGATTGACTATTTAAATTACATAATTGGCCTTTTACATAATTGTCTTGGTTTAGGGTTTAGAATTTGGAGTTTAAATGTTATGTTTAGTTTTTAGGGTAATATGGTTGGGGATTTAAGTTTTAACTTACAAGCTTTAAATTATAACCATAAACCCTAAACCATAACCACACCCTCTAAATTTAAAACTTTTACACATAAACTCCTAAATACTAAACTCTAAACGAAATCTCTAAATCTTAAAACTAAGGCGCTTATAGAAACAAAGTTTCCACAATAGCTTGTGCATGGAATAATTACCTAAATTTATTTATTTATTTATAAAAATGAGTTATTAAAATACTATTTTTTATAAATCTCAAAGTGTTAAAGTTGGTCTAGTGGGGTGAGGCACTAGATCACTTAAATATGACCAATGCTTAGAGTCCTCACGTTGAGAATGAAAAAATACCAGGTTGAGAGTGTCACCCTCATGATGGTCCTCTACAAAATTCGATTTAAATTAGTCGATCAGTGGATCGAAAACCAGTGAATAAATAAATAATAATTATAGTAAATCAATGGTCTAGCCACATGTACCTTAGTAATATATGCAAATTAATGCATGATGGATTATTAATTTAAATTGTTAAAATGAATAATAGTGGGGGTAAAGTTGGTAACTAAAGAAGATGGTGAAGTAGATTATGTAGGACTAGGAAAATTAAAAAGGAGATTATTCATGGAAGCAGTGACCAATTCTAGAGCTGGATAAGTGGGGGATCACAGGTCAAAATAGGAAAACAAAATTTATTTTGGGGGAAATAATAGAGAATTAATGTTAGATTAATTAACAAAGAAATTAACGATATGATTAGAGAGAAGCGGACTTTTCTGTTGGGATTACATTTATCACAGTATTATTCGGATCTATTTGCTTTATTTCTTTTGACTCCATCGTTTAGATCTGTTAATTCTATCGGTAATAAATTAAAAATGAATATTTATTTAACATGAATGAAAATATTACGAGGTTCCAATATTATTCGAATTATCGTGCACCAGAGAATTATACACCTTTATATTATCCCGCTCCACAATAATACGACGGCAACTTGCAATAAAATTTTGGATAGTATCCAAGAATTTTTAAGTCGAGATGTTTCTTTAGACGGATTGATTATCAGTTATATTTTTAATACATTTTCAAATGTCTAAATCGAACGTCAAGACTTAAGATTCACTTATTTTAGTAAAGACGACACAATTAAAAAATTATATACGAGTTTAATATAATAATTTTAATTGAACCCAACAATTGTTCTAATAGAAAAAACGAATAATGTTTATTTGATGAGACACGAGTTCAAATCGTTTTTGTTTACAACATGTATGTGCATTGTCAAAGGGTTAAGAATATGTATGAATATATACTATATTGTAATTGGGGGTGTTAAAAAATATCTGATCCGAACGATCCAATTATCCGTTGACCCGATCCGAAAATTCAAATATCCGATCCGATTTTAAATTTATCCGAAAATCCAAAATTTCATGAATATTAATCTTGTTATATTTAACAGTTTGGTGATTGTTATATCCGAAAAATAAAAAAATCAAAATTTTCATATATGCAAATCTTGTTATATTTAGCAATTTGTTGTTTGTTATATTTAAAATTCTGAAAATTTTATAAATACAACCTTCAAATTTGAAAAAAAAATAATAAAATCAAATTATATTTTCGGATAATCAAATATCTGAATATCCAATCTGATATCTGAATATGCGGATATCCAATTTTTTCGAATGAAATACGGATCACTATATCATCGATCCGAAAACTCGGATATCCGAAAAAACTGAATCGGATCTGATTCGATATCCGACAATGAACACCCCTACTTGTAATCACCTTTAGACTATTAAAAGAATATAATTTTAATTACTATAAAATTTTAATATCTATATTATTATTTGTAATTAAATTCAACTTATGACTCTTTAATTGAGAGATTTAGATAAATTATTAATTTTTTATTATTTACCTACTCAACACACTAGTTTAGTTTAAATGTACTTTTTTTTTTTGTAATTTATCTCACTTTTAGAATTTTACTAGCCTATGAATGCGAGTGCTAAAGAAAAGATCTTAACATGTTAGGTTGCTAAAGAAAGGATCTTTTACGCTATTTTTTCTTTCTAATTTCTTTTTTTATTATAATATTTTATCATTCATATAATTGTAAAAAAATTAAAAATTCTAAAGTATCTTATAATTTACAAAAATCGAATAAATAGGCAAAAACTTTACATATATTATTAAGGTGCATATATGAGTGCTTATCGAGCGAGTCTATCGCGAGTTGAGCAGTACATGACTCGTGCTCGTTATAAAATCTCGCTGCTCCTCAAGCTCGACAAAATTTTGCTCGACTCGTGCTCGTTAAAAAATCTTGTTGCTTGTTAAGCTTGCCAAAATTTTTATTTTTTAAAATATACGTAAAATTAGTGATACTATTAAAGTTTAATATAAACATAGAAATTCAGGAAAAATGTGAGGTCTGAGGAGATAAATAAATGAACCTGTCACGACCGAGTTAGAGATAAAGTCAATATTCGTGCGTGAGACTCTTTTTAGTTTCTCAACATCTTTGATGAATAACAAAGGAAATAATGCATTGGAAATTTCGGGGTTTTTAACTTTCAATCGTATTTTTACAGACATAATGCCAAAAAAATGCCCATAATGTTTGACTGAATAGTCATTTTGGTTTCATATTCTTTTCTGAAGCAATTTAACCTTCAAAAGTTTCATTTTAGGTCAAAAGCCCTATGCTTATGAAAATTGTTAGTCAACTGATGATAAACAACTTGAAAGTACTCGACAGAGTGATATATTGGAAGAAGAAATATTTTATATTTTATACAGTTTTTTAAAATTATTTTTTGACTCATGTCTTAGTCTGTAAAGTCAACATATTTATCAATATGATACTGCTATCGAAGTGTGCATTGTCATGTAGGCTTGTCACGTTATTTCAAGTCATTTATTGCTAGATGACTAACAATTTTCATTCGTAGAGGGACCATTTTGACACAAAATGAAACATTGTGGATTAAATTACTTGAAAAAAAATATAGACTAAAATGACTATTCAAATAAACGATGGGAGCATTTTTTTGACATTATACTTTTTTTTGTATGGGAAGTGAAAACCGAATATTTCCACATTTTCTACTTTTATACCTAAAGTAATAATAAAAAAAGTAAAGACTTCAATAAAAAAACTCATTATTATAATTTAATTTTTATTAATATAAATTAACTCTTTTTAATTCTCGAGAAATACAAAACGTTTTGAAAAATTAAAATCAAAATGTTATGGATAATTTACTTAGCAAATCATTGATTTTTTTAAATTTAAACTTCTTAAAACATAATATTATAAGGTAGTCACAAAAAAATAATAAAAGAATTTATAAAATCATAATATTTCTTGCTGCGAGCATCTCCTTGCCTCGAATTAAATTATACCTTTAAGACATCATTTAATCATCTGTAGGTAACTATTTTATTACACAATAACAATATTTTGGCTACGTTCTCACTTCTCACAGCTTTAGCGAGGAAGAGGGTAACCTGAGGACATTCATTTCTTGGTAAAATATCGTTGGGTTTCAATTTATATAGACTGGGGAAAACAAAAATAAGACTTTGCTTTCAATTTCTAGCAACTCGTCATGATTACAAGGGGACAAAACGTACAAGGACGGAGGGATGATTTTTATTTTGGGTTGAGATCAAAATTTTAAAAGATATAAAAGGGCCGAAGCTGAAACTTGTACTAAAATATTTAATTTTTAATATTAATTCTCGAGGGATTGATATTGAAATTTTTTTATTTAATATAATTATATACACGATTTTTTAGTTTAATAATATACATACAAAATTAATTTTGATTAAATGTATTTATTTTAAAAAATAAAATATCAATTTATATTCATATAAACAAATGTATGTTTTAATAATGGTTATATTTTGATACACAAGCTGTGTAAAAAGATGCACACAACTCTTTATGTTTAAGCTATAAAATCTAAAGCCTAAATTCCTAGCCTAACACCCTAAAACATAAACCTTAAACCCTAAACTTTAAACTCTAACCATAAAACTTAAATTTTACACCTTACAAACCTAAAACACTAAACCACAACCTAAATCTCTAAACCCCAAAATTAAAAAACTTGTGTAAACTACAAGCTTGTGTATCGTGATATTTTTTTTATAATCTATGTTCTTTTTACGAATTAAGTTTAAGGTTTATAATTGTAACCCCCTAGACCCGCCTATGTGTTACCACGAATTCTAAGGAGTCACATTAAAGTCACAAGAGCGACCCGCAGTAAAAATTCACATAAAGATATTTTTCCTTCAAACGTTTAATTAAACTGCAACGTTGACTATTGTTTTTTAAAAAAATATACTTCCAAAAAATCGTTTAAACATAAAACAGTAATTTCAGAAAATATTTTATAGACATTGTCATAAAATAATACATGACATACATGCCCACTAATTGAACCAGTACCATACTCCAAAGTGACGCCGAGAGAACTCAACCACTGATGTCGATCATTACCATGATAAATCTCCTAACCTGCGGTGGTAAGAACAACATGAGCTTGAGAAAGCTCAGTAATACGAAAATACCAAAAGAAACTTCATGCCACACGTAAGTATCAGATGTATTAGAACAAAAATGAAGTAGCAAGCATTATCAAATTTCATATATAGAATACAATTCGTTTAAATGTTACGCTTGAAAGTAACATATTCATTTCTGATTAATTATCCGATCACCAGACACGATGTCTAACTCAAGTAATCAGAAGAGACATAGATTACAAAAATTCAGCGAGAGAGAGTTTAGGATGTTCCATCAATTATAGATCAAGAATGATAGATAGAATATTTCAGACAACAATAGAGTTTGACTGAGCCTAAAGAGGGAACATAAAAAAATTAAGTATCAACATAACTACCCTCCAACCGTACACTGATATGCAATTCTCAAGAACTGCATCCATAAAGACTTACCCTATGCCCAATGAGCATAGGAGCCAACTTAAAAGGCTATCTTAGGTCTATAAAGAATTACCCGTGCCAAAGCATCAAAACCTACCTTAGGGGGGACCTCGGGTTCATAAGGAATTACCAGCGCTGAACCTGCAAAGACTTCATAACATAACCTAAAAGTACCCTAATTAAAATAACTTACCGAACAGAAACTGAGCGGTAAGGACAATAATCGTACATGTATTTTTAGAGTATCAGAAATCAGAGAGCATGCATTCCAGATCAGATACAGATGCATATAGTTTAGCTTGATAGAATTCATGATTTGCATCAGAGAGATGATTAGTTTCAGATCGAAGAGAATATAATTGTGCGAGAAGCATTCCACATGGTTCAATTCATTCCTTTAAAACACTTAATCATTATCATGAGAAAAACATTTGATAATTTTAGACTGATTACAGAATGGAGTCCCTACAAAAAGGAAAGTTTAGTAATAACGTCTCGAACCAAACATCAAAAGTTGATATACCAGGATTGGCGAGATTTCAAATATATCGTTAGTGATTAAAACATTAAAGCTTACGAAGGTAAAATGGTCATTTTGCATTCAGGAGTAATTTGGTAATTTAAACTAACGAGGTAATAGAAGGTGATGTACAAAATTCAAAGATTTTAGTTGTTCATCAAGTTTCTGAAACCTTTTGAAACAATCGAACCCATCAACACGGTGTCATTACTTAACCGAGCAGGTACACCTTAAACATTCATTTCTCAGTATTGACCTTACTGTAAAACAAGAGTAGCTCACCATCACTAACCATCCACTGCACAACGAGCAATCAAACATATATTCGAGCGATATTTTTCAAGTATTCAAATATGGGCAATACACCCGAACTCAAACCATAGTATCGAACGTACCCTTACCGTTAAATATGTATTTCCTCCAAACAGATCTAATATGCCTTCATATGGTATTCATTCAAACTCACATATATATCAAACGACCAACAAACACAAGTCTTAGAGATATTTTCAGTCATTTTAGTGTTCAAAGGTTTTTCAATTATCCTGAGCCTTTCAACTCCTTCTAAATATACATTCGATTCGAGTCTCGACGGTACATCCATCATTATGGTTAATTCGACATCTAGTGCTCGAGGGTATTTTCGTCATTTAGGTCATTATACACATTCTGACTAGTTCAGCCTTATCAACATTCCAAACCTTTTAGTCATTTCAATCAATTCAACTTTTACGCCTATAAGATTAATCTAGACATACAAATAGTTTTCCATAGTCTTATCTTCGAGAATTTATTGTGTATACCCAACAAGTATAATTTAAAATTAACCTCGAAACAAACTTAAACTAAGAAATGTCTTAGCCCTGATGGTAAAAGCCTCTCTAACGATAAAGTTAGCTATAAATCCATTCATTCCCCCTTCTCTATTTTTTTTTCTTCCTTTTTTTAACCAAGTTTGTCCTTCGTACATAATAGTACAAATAAATATTTGGGTGTGACAATAATTGTTCCTTTTAACGATGTCATTTTCAAAATACAAATTTAATTTTTATTCTGAACTTGTGTTAGATTTTAATTGTTTTGTATTTGTTCAAATAAAAAAATAAGGTTTAAATAAAAAATAGGTGCCCAAAGTATATTTTTTAAAACTTTAAGTGCCTAAAGTATATTTTTTTGTAAAAACAGTTGTTTAATGTTTCAATAGTTATAATTTTAAGTGTCTAACTGTTCAAAGGATGTTAAAAAAAAATTCAACGAATCAATGCTCGACACGTGACACTAATTTTATTTTTAAAATTTTTTAAGGAAAAAAACAAAATTTCTATTTGTTAAAAAAATCCTGAAACTTTGAAATATTTACAAAACAACCATCAAATCCCTAAAATTACCCAAATCATCGCCCCTAACCACACTCATTTGGTCGCCAGATCAAGGCGGTCATTTTCCCTAAGACAGTGTCACGAGAAACTACATGCTAGCCGAACGTAGATTTCACGCGGTGATTTGGGGGTTTAGGTAATTTTAGGGATTTGGGGATGTTTTGTAAATTTTCCAAAGTTTCTAGATTTTTTTTTAAAAAAATAAAAATTCTAAATTTTTTATTCCTTAAAAAATAAAATTAGTACCATGTGTCGAGCATTGATTGGTTGACAATTTTTTTAACACTCTTTAACGGCCAAACACCTAAAATTTTAACATTGTAAACTTTAAGCACCTAAAATTATAACGGTTAAAGCTTTAAGCACCAATTTTAAAAAAAATACTTTAGGCACCTAAAATTCAAAAAATGCATACTTTAGACATTTATTTTTCATTTAAGCCAAAAAATAACAGCAAATGAAATATAGTCAGCAACAATTTTCTGCTTATTTTTCATATTTAACTTTAACAATCTTACCAGGTAACTCTTTATATTGTAAATTGCCTTAATGTTTATTTTAAAATTAGGTTTAAATGAAACCTAAAGGTATTTAGAATTTACTAGAATATCGAGTTAGTTAACTTAATTAACATTTTAAAATTTGAATTTGATCTAATCCAACTTAAATCTATTTGAACTTTACTTTTAAATTTATCATTGATTTTAAAAAAAAATTAATATGAGACTAAAAGTTTTAAATCTAATCCATTGTTGGCATTTGAATCATATTTATGTTCCAATACTATCAAAGCATTGGCTTTCTAAAGCTAAATGGCCAATAGTTGAGATCGAAAAGGATTGCCCCGGCATGCTTTGGGTCTACTTAGATTTGACAAACTTGACTTGAGATTTAAAGCGATTTACTCAACCCAAAACTCAACATCAATTCGAAAATGATGACTCAAATTTGATCTGAACCTCAAAATGAGCCAAACTAAACTGAAACCGACCCAAATTTTAGTTAAAACGAATGAACTCGGGCTAATTTTCAATTGAACCGAATGGACCCGAAATGATTTTACCTAAACCAAAAGCAACTCGAAATAAAGAAAAGATATTAAAAGAAATAAAAAAAAATGATATGTGAACTACTGCACAACTCACCAAAAAGTCATATATGTGGGTGTAAAAAATTAATCCAATCTGAAAACCCGACTAAACTGACCAATCCAAAGGTTGACCTGATATTAACCCGAACCGAAATCAACCTACCCGGAAACAACGAAGCAAGTATTAACACTATCGGAAATCAACTGACATGATATGACCCAAACCACCATAAACCCAAACCAGACTCGAACTAAAATTAAATGTAATCAGATCCGAAATGACCCAAACCGAACAACTTGTTTGCCACATCGGTATACCTCTACTTTCCCAGATTAGATATGCCTTCCGAATCTGATCTATTAGATCTTTCTGCATAGATTGAAGCGTATCATATTCAGTGTTAGATAAAGCTTAACTAATTTGGTTAAGTTGTTTTAGCTGTTAGTCTGTTGGGCCCGTTTGGAGTAACTAATTTGGTTTAGTTGTACCAATTAGTTATCTCTTAGTTTGGGCTATATAAACAAAATGAGTCAAATACTTAGGCCCAGTCTTTTTAGTATTGTGGCCAACATTTTCTGTCAAATCTAACCCTAAATTTGTATCCAAAAACTCTCTTTATTCTTTCACTCAACATGGTATCAGATGCTGCCGTCGAGCTTTAGGTTTCCGATCTGAGTTTATTTCCTTTCCGCCGTCGTAATGGTTTATCCTTTCGTTGGCTTTCTTTTCTTCCTCCGTTATTTTTTGTTTGTCAATTTGCTCTTGTTATCCTCTGTCATGGCACCTGCTACAGTTGTCTCTGTTGATGACAGTTCGTCAGGATCTGCCTCGTCTCCCTTTGCCGGTCGAACATTTACCAACAAAAAGGTAAACGTCATGCTCGATGAATCAAACTTCCTGATCTGAAAGCAACTGATTCTTCTCACGGTAAGGAGTCATCGCTTGGAAAAACTCCTCAATGGCACGATCTCTGCTCCGCCGGCCAAAGTTCGATCCTCCGATGGTACGATGGTTGATAACGATGACCATGAGGAATTTATTGCCTAGGACAGTGCCTTGGCGTCATGGTTGCTCTCTGCTATGAGCCCTCATCTTCTCTGCAATTTTGTCGGTGCTGAGACGTCAGCTGAAGTTTGGAAAATTGTCGTGGAATACTTCAATTCTTGATTGACGACCACCGTCATGAGCCTACACTTCAAACTTCGCTCCGTTCGCAAGAGTGAACTGAGCATGCATGCGTACATTTTGAAGGTGAAAGAGATTTGCGATGCCCTTGCCTCTGTTGGGAATCCAGTGTCCACTAATGAGCACATTGCATCGATTCTCAACGGTCTCCCACCCGAGTATCGACCGTTTGTTGCTGTCATCACCGCAAGTCGTGAGCGTTTCACGTTGGATGTTGTCACTAGTACTCTAACTGATGCCGAAGCTCAACAACTTATCTTCGATCAAGCTCATTACCCTATTATGAGATGTGTGTTTAAGTCCCCTGCTTTGCAAGTTCTAGACAAGTGTAGTGCCTCTAGGCTCTCACAGTCGGGTCATGTTACTTCTCTTGGTTCTAATTCTATTCCTACTCAAGTTTCTTCTTCTCCTGACACTCATCCTTCAGCTGAACTTGTGCCTGCATCACCTTTGTCTCCTCAATCCAATCCTTTAGCTGCTCCTACTATTCCTACTACCCCTTTAGCTAATTCCCCTAGCAATGCAGATCCTGTGAATGAACAACATGTTGAGTCTGAGGTTGAGATGCCTGTTGATCCTGTGTTGGAAGTTCCAGTTGCTGCAGCCCCTACTTCTTCTTTTCCAGCAGATCTCAATGTTTCTCATGATAGTGTTGCACCTGATGTTGCTATTAATTCTCACAGCATGGTCACTAAGAGTAAGAGGGGAATATTCAAACCTAAGGTGTTTTCTGTTGCTATGGATTCCTCTACTGTTGTTCCTGAGTCAATTAAGTAGGCTCTTGCATCTCCATCTTGGAAAGCAGCTATCATTGCTGAATATGAGGCTTTGGTGCAAAATGGTACTTGGACTTTGGTTAAGCTTCCCGATGGACGAAAGACTGTGGGGTGTAAATGGCTTTTTCGAGTGAAACCGAATACTGATGGGTTTGTTGCACGCTACAAAGCTCGTCTTGTTGCAAAAGGGTTCTCTCAAGTGCCGGGACAAGACTTCAAGGATACCTTTAGTCTTGTAGTCATGTTCACTACTTTGAATATTATTTTCTCATTGGTTGTCTCGAATAGCTGGAAGCTTCGCCAAATTGATGTCAACAACGCATTCTTGAATGGTGAACTTGGGGAAGAAGTATTCATGCAACAACCTCTTGTATTTGTTCGTACTGCAGACGATGGTTCTCCTTTAGTTTGTTGTCTCAAAAAGGCCTTATATGATCTTAAGCAAGCCCTACGAAACTGGTACACCAAGCTGCGGATGTTTTTGGTGAAGCTTGGGTTTCGTGAGTCTAAAGCTGACACATCTTTGTTTATTCGTGACAAAGGAAAAGTCGTTACATACTTGTTAGTGTATGTGGAAGACATTATTGTCACTGGTCAATCTGAAGCTGAGGTTGAGCAAGTAATTCTCAGCTTAAGTACCAAGTTTGCCTTAAAAGATCTGGGAGAGCTTCAATTTTTCCTTGGTCTAGAGATCCATCGTGACTCTAATTCTATTGTTTTGAGTCAGCGAAAGTTCATTCTTGATCTTCTGCATCGAACTAAAATGGATCAAGCAAAAGCTTCTCCTACACCTATGCTCACAACAGTCAAATTAGCCCAAGACGATGGCAGTCCATTGCTTGATCCACATGAGTACATGAGTATTATAGGTGCTCTTCTATATCTCTGTCACACATGCCCAGATATTTCTTTCAGTGTTAATAAGGTCGCACATTATATGCATAAACCTTGTGAGGGGCACTTATCTGTTGTTAAACAGATCCTTCGTTATCTTGTGGGCACTGTTGATTTTGGTCTGCAATTTGCTGCCTCTCCTCCCAAGGAGATTAAAATCACGGCTTTGCGGATGCTGATTGGGCCAGTAGTGTGGATGACCGAAGGTCCACTACTGGTTACTGTGTATATGTCAATAACTGTATGGTGGTGTGGTGTTCAAGGAAACATAAATCTATCTCTCGTTCTACTACGGAAGCTGAGTACCGGAGCATTATTGAGGCTGTTTCAAAACTGACCTGGGTTGTAGATGTGCTGACTGATCTGGGTATTTCTGTTACATCAGTTCTTGTTGTATGAAATGACAACACCAATGCTAAAGCATTGTCTGACAATCCTGTGTTCCATGCTCGGTCCAAACACATAGAGTTGGACGTTCATTTTGTGAGAAAGAATATTGCTGATGAAAAACTTCAAGTTAACTATGTTCCTTCTGAACATCAAGCAGCTGATGGGTTAACCAAGCCTCTCAGCAAGTCTTTCTTTCAACTTTTTCGGCTCAAGATGAGTGTTCAAGAGAGAAGCAGTTGAGATGTGAGCTTTACCAGTGTTGTGGTTTTTAAACGTGGAGATCAGGGAGAATGATGTGGTTTTTCATCGAGGACCAGGGAGAATGTTGTGGTTTTTAAATGGAGGAGATGGGAGAATGTTAGATAAAGCTTAACTGATTTGGTTAAGTTGTTTTAGTTGTTAGTCTGTTGGGCCCGTTTGGAATAACTAGTTTGGTTTAGTTGTACCAATTAGTTATCTCTTAGTTTTGGGCTATATAAACAAAATGAGTCAAAGACTCAGGCCCAGTCTTTTTAGTATTGTGGTCAACATTTTTTGTCAAATCTAACCCTAAATTTGTATCCGAAAACTCTCTTTATTCTTTCACTCAACATTCAGGAATCTCAACTCTGAAATTCCCATGATCTAGTTTCAACCTGGAAAGCAAAATATATAAAAATTTCAAACATCTCAACAGAGCAGCCCTGAAATAAAAAACGAGGGAGATGAACCAAAGGAAAAACCGACCATCCTTCAACACAAATCCAATAGTTGGGGTCCCTCAACTCAATATTTACAGCATATACGTCCTCATTCTGCAATTCGAGGCAGACTTAATCGAATCAAAATCATTTAAAATCACAATGATTTCTTACTTGTTTGTGAATGAGAGGGGTGACATCCAAGTAAGCTGAAGTGCAAACAGAAAACACACCTTCACAGATGGTGTCTGCGGCAACAAACCATGTAAAAGTAGAATTCATATTTGTGAAAAGTTTTCAGTGCAAGTTTTACAATTTCCCATGGTAAAGAAAACCCCAGTAAAGAATCCAAGTTCTCGTGCAGTTTTTAAGCTGAAGTTCAACACTTGCATTGCGCTTATCTAGGATCAAAAGAACAATATCTAGGAGATTAACCAACAAGAAAAATTGGAAATCCATACAAAATGGAAAATTAAAAACCTGAAGTTGCACCCCATCATCGAGTTGAAAATGAAGAACTCGAGGAACCTGTGCTCTACTAGAAGAGACTCATGAAGTCTACCATACAGTAATTCGATATGTATCTGTCAACTGCCTTGCAGCATGGTATTAACCATGGCATATGATATATATGTATCCATCACACACATGCATATATGAAACACCTAAAAGACATTTTTAATTATGAAAACAGCCACATTGCAAAGATGTCTTTAAAGATTTTAGCAAACCCGGTTCTACATATTTGTTAACAAAAAGAGGGTCTCTTTCAAAGTTCACACTTTCTGTTGGCCTGCTGATAAACTCTCTAATCCACTTCTCCTTTCTATGACCACTTTTACTCAGCCTCCAGTTGAGACACAGTCCCTTCTTGATAGGGACAATTTTGGTCCTAGGTATTGTAAGGCTATCTGATTTAGCCTTTAGGCCTCTACTTTTATGATTCAAAAATAAAAAACCTCGGAAAACCCTCCTCTAAAATGAATATAGGACACTTATTTGACTACTTTGTTGAAAAGTTAGTTACCCTTTTTTTCACGTCCTTTTTGTTTGGCGAGTAAAGGCGTTCTTATTTGAACTGGAAGAGAAGCTGGAATTCCATTAAGAAAGGGAAACTTGGGGAAATGATGATGGAAGAGAACCGAATGCTTTGGAATTTTAAAAGCAAGAGCTCTGCACTTAGAGAAGGGATGCATAATGCAAATATAGATTCCCACCAAGGATTTTGAAATCACCATTGCCAATTTTTCCAGGGTGCAGATAGAACGGAAAAGACAACAGCTTTTCATAAAAGGAAATAGAGATGAAACTGGAGAACTTTTTGTAAACTTTTGTGCAGTTCAGCACCTCATTCTTCATCTGAAGGACTACGAGCACCATCTGAAGAGGACATTTCTTCTTCAGAAATAAAAAGTACAACTAAGTACATAGAAAAATCCATCGCATAAAGGTTTGTGGCTTTGTAATGTATGCCCGAACTCGATTAACCATCTCCTTCCACCATGGTCAGATATAACACTGATTGATATTTCATTCTAAGAGTAACTTTGAATCACATGCTACTATTTTCACTTGACTGACATTCTCCTGAGAAGCCTCCTTAAACAAAGCATCCTGTAAAATGAAGGTCCAAACATTGTCGCAGAATCTAGTGGCGAATCCAGAAATTTAAAAATAGGGGTCCAAAATATTTTTTTTTCTAAAATGGGTATGCAAAAATATCTTTTTGCGTTTACACATTGAATCAAAAAAAATTTAAGGAAGAAATTCACACCAACTTAAGTGTGTTTCCGAAAAAATGGGGATGCAGCTGCTCCCCTAGGGGGCTGCATGCATCCGCCACTGGCAGAATCTATGTGTGCAGATGTCCCTGTAGCACATACAACACAGGATTGGGGTTCAAATATGAATAGCAAATCAGGTTTTGCATTATGATTCTAGATGGCATGTTGATTTGAATAGCCTCAAATAAGAATATAGAAGTCTTCAAACAAAAATTTTATATACAATACACCACAACAAGCAGTAGCAGAAAGCTAAAAGCTCAACTGTAGAAGAAAAGTACCACAAAATACTGATGCAAGAAAAGAGGTATGTTAAAGAAAATCATTTTCAAGCAACAAATCATTTTGCAAATCCAATAATCCATATTTTCATATTCCTGATAAAGTTTCTCTAGCAATCATACTAAAATCAAAATAACCCAAAACTTTTTCCTAAGAATTTCTGTAAATAGAATTGAGATATGTTACCTACTCTCTTAACCATCAACAAAGGTCATATAGAAAATTTAAAAGACAAGAGATAGCTATTGTTTAACAAGTATAACACCATTCTCCACGAAAGAAGTCCTAAGTAATTCATAATATGTTGAAAACTTTTTATAGCACCACTTGAAAGATTCACATGCTTTGCATGTTTGTCTTTCTCAATAAACAATAACCAATCACCACAACCATGTACCATAAATAATAAGTGTGCAACACAGACCTGAGATTTAAATTGCGGCTGTGACTGCGTTTTTGGTCACGGTGTTTTATCGTGGTTGCAGACATAACGGATGATATTTCAGTCGTTGTGAACCGCTGTTTTCCTCAATAACGGTTTCTGGTGGTGCCGCAACTGCTATATAGCAGACTGCTATTTGAATCCCTGACACGGACATTGACATATTTCGATAAAATTACAATAACCGATCACTACATCCATGTACCATAAAACAAATGGTCTAATTCTAGTTTCAGGCCGTCTACTATGTTGAAATTTGAGACCATAATTAGACCTAAATGAAATTCTTGTACCATTGAAGAAGCAAAAATCAACACTCTAGGTTTTAATCATGCACATACTAGTGATACAATAAACGTGTCTATTACCATTCATGAATGATCATAATCGCTTTTATATTTCTTCAAGGTGGGAGTGCAAGGGATAATAAGTAATATCAGCTTCCTTTATAACACTGAACTTAATAATATCTTACCATAGTTATTCAACAGAAACAGAAAATCACTGCCATAAATCACCGTCGATTAAAACAACCAATACCACATTAACACTTACATGCAACTAAAAGAATGTTCTAGGATGCAGTTAACACCTTAAACCGCGAAATTCAACAAAAAAGTTATCATTTTTCCATAAAAAGAAAGAACACAACTTAATGATAACCTTGCCCTTCACTTAGCTTTCCAGGGCTTCAGTCATAGAATAAAATAAATATAAACTAAATTATGTATAAAGAAAAGCAGAACAAGCCAACCAAATATTTAACAGTACCTTATCGAACTGGACGAGAACCTGAATTGCGTGCTCAAGGCTGAGAGTACAGTTTGAAACCATCTCATCTAAAATCTCAGTCAAGCACATTCCGATATTTGATCTCCGGTAAAGCTCAAACGTCACCATTGTTAACCCGATCTGCCAAAAATGGAAAAAAGGGTTAAATCTCTATATTGAAAACTTAAAAGGAAAAAAAAATCAAAACAACAAAAAAGTTAATTTAGGAGATGATTCAGAGGAAGAAATTACGAAAGTTTGGAGGCAACGATGAGGAAGATTGTGGATGCTCGGAAATTGTAGAGCCTTGAAGATTTTAAGAGTTTAACGTTCAGATCCCGAAACAAAAAATGGCGGGGAAGATTTGGGGCTATTTATACCCTAGTTTTTGTATATAGGAGTGACAATTTGGGAGAGCTGAAATGATGTTTTTGCCCCTCCTTTTTTCCTCAAGAAGACAAAACGATGTTGAATTGGTCTGGACCGGGAGTGCTTTAACGGATCTGACCAAATTGCTATCTTTTTCATCCCCACATGTATCTGTAAACGTAAAACCCCCTTCATGTATTAGAAAAATGAATTTATACAAATTGAGGTTCTAACTAGTATACCTTAAAAATTCAACAATCCAGGTAGAATGTTCCGGTGATTATATGCAAATCCAAAGCTTTCAGTAGAACTAGAAGAGGGACATGAGGGGATCAGTGTCAAAAAAATGACATTTTCCCCTTTCACAAGCTCAACGCCAACCACATCTATGTTGTAAAGTCAGCGGAATTCCATGCCTTGCAATTGTGTTGTCATGCCCGATTGGTCCGGTGGGTCTGGTTTTGGATCATTGACCCGAACCTGTTATACGACCCCTCATCTGGCAGAGGCGTGAATCTTTTCATGTTGTGTTCTACGGCCATGTAATGAAACCAAAGTTCAATATTTCAGATGACGGCAATCCCGTTCATGGCCTAATAAAACAGGTACCATTCTCCGGCTATTGCAATTGTGAATAAAAGTCGTCTCCGTGAATATTCTGGTGGCTGCCTTTCAGCTGGCCTCACATCCCTAAACACAGGTACAATTCTCTTTAGACAAATGTTAGCAGTAAACATCATTACAATCAATCCAAGGATCTATCAAGCCAAAATAAAAGTAGGCTCGATTAATATCTAGCTGAGATCAACACAAGTCTAAATATGCATTATTTCATGGCCTATAATAGGTGCACTTCTTGTGATTGATTGTTATGTTACTAGGATTTAAGATATGAGCATTTCACAACCACATTTTCCCTATATGCTCACTACTTATTTCTATGTACTTTGGAGGATCCATGCCCCCATACCCATGTCCATCAGGTAAAAGTATCGAACACGAATATAAAGGAAGTTAAAGAGTTGCAGCAACATAGCTTAATGGAAGTGGGAGGGAAAGGGGCAAAAATCACATGGTGTATAGTGTATACAACCACTGATTACATATCACAGCTTAAACTGCCTTTAACGATAAAAAATAGTAAGCTACAAAAATACTCTTTAACTCGCTATGCTCATCCAGAATGCAGCATTAGGCACAAATTGCCCAAAAAACTAGCTCTTGGTATGGCCATAAATCATCCTCCGATAATTGAAAGTTGCAAAATGCCGACTTGCTGCTAGATGCTAAGGAGACAAAAATGATTACAGTACAAAATGCCGACTTGCTGTTTGATACACATGGAGTCAATAACATCCGAATTCAGAAATGTTAACACATGCTGATACTATGTTAACTCAAATATCCTTCCCTTTAAACAGGCTTTATCAATTTTCTTTGTCAGATCAACTACAAATCCTAAACCAATAAGATGATTTGGCAAAGCCAGAACTTAGATATCCCTGTCCTTTCGCCATAGATTTTATTTTCAAAAGAAAAAATGGTCTAATAATCTAAAATTTAGGTACATTTTGAATGTTACAAATTATTGTTGCTTATTAAGCAACCTTCAAGGCTAAGACAATTTTATTTCTCCAGCACAAATAGCACTCAAAAAGCCATCATAGTGATGGAGAAAAGATGAGAAAAAGCAAGTTCATTTGAAATGAACTGGACAATACTTACAGGAGCAAGGGTGTTTAAGAAATGCTCCTCAGCATGCTTTTTTGGAACCATATCACCACAAACTTTACATTTTTCAAGATTATGAGAACGATGTGCATAATGTAAATCTATATTCGAACAAGGTATGGGCCTGTCACCGAACCATCAAAAAGGAAAGGATGTATTTGAGCTCTATAACATCAAATAAATTAGAAAATATCAACCACTTGAACCAGAGGCATACATCAAAACAAAACTCAGAATAAGATGATGAACTTCCATCTTGTAAGAAAACAAGCCAGTAGGCACAGCTCGGTAATCTTTCATCCACAACTCACCTTCCTAACAATGTAAGCACACTTCGATAATGTCATTATGAATTATGAGCATCCGTTGTAAATAGGAAAAACTGAAAGCTTCAAGCTTTATTCAATATAGGCAACACACTTCCCAGCAAAACCAAAACGAATCACCAACAATTATGCTGAAATGTTCAAAATACCCGATAACCACAGCCAAACTTTAAAAAAAAATTCAATGGATTTTCAACTATGGGCAACGAAAAATGCTCATGAAGGCATAAACGCAAATAAACACGTTTTGGGTCCTGACCGACATCAAAGCATGTAATTCAACTAAAGTTATTCCTTTTTCCAGCTTGATCTGGTCGACTTAAAATACTAATTATTTCTTTATACATGAAATTCTAGGAAAACCAGGCAACAAAATTTCCCACAGCGCCAATAAATAGTTAAAAAAACCAAATTTTAAGCATAAAGACAAAATCTGTGTTGATAAAAGAATAAAGAAACAAAAGAGCTAGGATCCGGAAGATAAGAAAAAATATTGCGTTTAAAACTGAACGAATGAAAATTCATTCAAGAAAAGGGTCAAAGAATCATTCTTTAAACATAAAATTCTAGGAAAACCCGGCAACGAAATTCCCCACAGCGCCAATAAATAATTTTAACAAAAAAAAACAAAATTTAAGCATAAAAACAAAATCTGAGCTGATATAAAAATAAAGAAAGAAAGGAGCTAGGATTCAGACGACAAGAAAAAAGATAGCGTTTAAAACTGAACGAATGAAAAATCATTCAAGAAAAGGGTCAAATAATCATGCAAATACGAAACACCAGTGATTGCATATGCGGATGGTTTAGTCCGAAGCAATTGCCATAGCCATCCGCTCAAAATCTTTGGTCGACAAAAAGAAATTTTCAAAATCAATTGAAGATAATGAATTGAGAGGGAAACCGGATGAAACCCCTAATCAAGATCAAGATTAGTAATTAAATAAAACCTGCAAAAGGCCCTTGATTTTCGTAAGAAAGCCTCTTTCCTTTCTATTTGTTTTTCCATCTTCTTACCCAAGATTTTATAAGAGAGGAAAAAATGAAATTTTGGAGCCAAGACAGAGAATGACTTTGGGGCCCACACATATCTAGCTTTATCTTACCCCACGCGCCCCTCCAAAGGCAGTTGAGTACCATTATTTGCGATTAGGGCTTTGGCATTCAAAATTTGATGGACTTAAAATTCATTTTTGGGCCTTTAGCAATAAGCCCTTAAAAATAACTGTGAAAAAAAATTGCATAATCTTTTTATTCGCAAATAGGGATTGGCACGGGTTGGTTAGGGTCGGCTTTTTGGCCTACTTGTACCCGACTCTAAAATAAACACCTTAAATCTGCACTCGACTCTATTTGAACATATTTTTTAAAATACTCAATCCGACCCAAAAATAAATATACTAAATTTGACCCCGACACGGCCTATATAAAATAAAATAATTTTAGAGACTTAATTGTAAAAGAATAATTTTAAAGGACTTAATTGTAAAGAATTTACAATTTAAAGGACTAAATTATAAATAAAAATTCAATTCTAAAGATTTAATTATAAAAATATATATAAAGGGGAGTATTATTATAAATATCCCTAAAATTTTAGGGGGAAATTACACTATTAGTCCTGACTCGGGTCGAGTCCGATATTTTCCACCATAAACCCGAAAACAACCCGACCCGAGTTTACCCTTAACAAAAACCCGACCCGAACCCGATTTTTCATTAAAATATCCAACCTGATCGGGCCAAGTCGGGTCGAAACTCGTCAGTTCCGGGTAAAATGCTCATCCCTATTCGCAAATCTACGCAATGACGTGAGGGTGAAAAATTAAAGGGAAAACTACACGGGTGGTCATTAAACTATCACATTTTTTCTATTTTAGTCACCTAATTAATTTTTTTATCAAAATCATTCATTCCGTTAGATACTTTTCCTATTTTGGCCCCCTCCGTTAAAAATTTAACGAAATCGCTGACTTGACATTTTTTTTAAATTTTTTTATAGTTTTTATAATATTTGTTGGTTCGTCCCGTCAAACCTAATGATATATTATTGTATTTTTATTCGACCAACCAGTAGATAACCAAAACAAGAAAAGGTGATAGTTAGGTGACTAAAATAGAAAAAAAAGTGATAATTAGGTGATAAAAAATAAAAATAAAATGACAAGTCAACGATTCGTTAGGTTTTCAATGCATTACAAAACCTTAAAAGATTCCAATGAAAAAAATTCTCTTTTAATGTATTAGGGTTTATAATTTATGATTTTTATACTTTTAGATATTATGGTTTAGGGTTTATGGCTCAAGGTGATTGTGGTTTTATGGTTAGGTTTTAGGAGTTTATGGTTATTGTTATGATTCAAGGTTTAAGGTTTATGTGAGTTTTTTTAATATAATCTTTTAAGGTTTTGTAATACATTGAATGATATGATTCTCTCTTAATAGAATCTTGTATTTAATGCAATTTTTTAAATGGCCATTAATCTCTGCATGTATACATATGTTAGAAAAAGCCATATATTAATTAGAAAAATTTAATAAATTTTCAGATGCGCGGGTCATCATTCCATAGTACGGTATCTCACAATCAAGATCAAGTCATCAAAACAACTTTTCCAGCATCCTTCCCTACTACATACAAATCCAAGTTTGAAAATCCATGAATTTTCGGAACTTTTATAATATCACAACAACCTTTAAGAAAAACATGGAAAGCTCTATTTATCAAGACCCCTCATTTTCGTGTAAGCCTTCAAACTTAAAAAAGAGATTTTCATTTGTGATAAATCCAGAAATATTTGCCCTAAATTAAAATATATTTGGGCTTTAAGGGGAGGATTGCAACAAGGAAAGGGGCATGGGTCATTTGGTTGCACTATAGTTATAAAAGTTGTAAAATGTATTTAATAAAAGTTCACTGATCAAATTAAAAATTCGCTTTTTTATTAACATGTCACACCATCAGTATAACAATAGTTAACGTCCGAATGTAGTTTATTAAAAAAATCCAATAATGAATGGGCCAAATTCAAATTCCAATTAGTGGTGGCAACAATGTAAAGATTTGACCCAAATTGAATTGGGCTTAAATTTTAAACCTTTGATAAGCCCAAAGTAAGTTCTATCGGTGGTATTTATAGGGAAAAAAAGAGAGCAAAAATAGGAGAAACTCGACTCCTGCCAGCAGGCCAGCCAAGCCAGTATAGAAAATTGTAAAATAAATTAAACCCCCCCGGCTTGTCCCAAAACGACTTCATTAGAACAAGAAAAAAAGAATAAAACGACCTAAAATTACTTTCCTTTTTATTACTATTTATTTTTAAACATCTTTTTCTCTCCTCGATCTGCAATTCCTAAATCAACTTCTCTTCTCTCTTTAGATCTCGCCTTCCGCAAATACCTTTACGACGCCGTCGGTTTTAATTTGATCCGCGGTTCCTTCAAAATCATCGTGTAAATCTTCGACGGCCTGCCACCCAAGGTGTACGCCGCTGAAAGCGACGCCGGTTAGTCTTGTTTTTGTCGCTTTTAATTGTTTTGGGAAAGGTTTTGAGAAACTATAGATTTTTTTAGTCAAAGCTGAAGCTAAGTTAGTGCAAAAGGAAATTGAGTTTTGGATTAGTTGATTGAAATTCAGTTTAGGGATGATTGTAAATTTTAATCTCAACTGTTTCTTTTTTGTTTGAATTTAGATTAGCATATTGAATTATAGAGCTCGATATTTTAGGAATTAGTTGGAACTGAATTCAATTTTGATTGTTCTAGAGTGTTATGGAAGATTTATTTATTTATTTATTGTTAAACTGTATATTACTGTTAGGTTGCAAACATCGAATGCTTAAAACTGAATAAAATTTTGATAAAATAAAGAAATCGAGCTCCTTTTGAGTTCAGTTATGTTATATGTGATCTTTAAATAATCATATTTTAGGTATTTCTATTTGGAAGTTAATTTATGAACTCGGATTATGGTTTTATACAACACTTTTTCCTTAGACTCAAGGATGTGATTGATTTTTCCCTTTTTTGGGGGTGTGTGTGGCCAAAAGGAGTGCAAGTTGAATCAGCGGTATTCTTAGTTAAATATTTCTGTAGATTCATGGAGGCCATTGTACTATTTTTCCTGCCTTTTGTTGGATGGAATTAATGAGGATGCTAATGTTTATGAAAAAAGTGAAAATTTGAAATATTTAGTTTGTATGGTGCTGTTTGATTCTTGATAAGAATCATTGCTGATGTCTGGAAAAGTCTTGCCTTTCATTTATTTTCTTTTGTGAATGCTCACAATTGTGATATTACTTCTTCTGGCAGGCTTAGTGTGAGAGTGCCTATTAATAACAAACGTAGTCGTATTACTGATAATAATGGGGACTGAAAACCCTGGTCGTCCGAGTTTTCCAATGAGGCCTTCCTCTACCCCTTTTGCTTCTGCTCCTCCTACTGTGAGACCTTTTTCACCTTCTGGTCCTGCAGCAGGATCGGAAAGCAGCAATTTTAGACCTATTCCACCTGGTGCACCCCAGACTATGGCGCCTTTCTCAGCAGCTGGACCTACCCCGCCTGCTCGTTTTATTGATCCATCAGTTCCATCTCCGCCCATAACATCTGTCCCCCCTTCTGGGGCGCGTTATCAACGATTTCCAACACCACCGTTTCCCTCAGCTGCTCAAACTCCCCCTAATCGTGCACCACCTGTGGGGCAACCACCATTTCAGACTCCTACAAGTCAAGTATCAGTGCCACCACCTTCTTTCCGACCACAGACACAAGTACCACCTGTGGCAATGGGATCACCGCCACAAAATGCAAATTTTCCTCCATCCCGTATGAATGTTCCTCAACCTCCATCTGATTCATTGTTATCAGGGCCGAGGCCCAGTTTCCAGCCACCTTTTCCCGGATATCCAAGCAAGCAGCCTGTAGTTTCACAAGCACCATCACCTTTTCATGCTCAGCAAGGAAGTTTTATGCCTCCACCTGCACCGCCTTCTTCCTTTCCTAGTCAGCAGGGAAGTTATGGTCCTCCTCCACCAGTAGCAACTAACTTGGGCTACCAATCAAGGGACCAAATGCAACATCCAGTCTCTGCACCTCCTATTGGCGGCGTCCAAAGCTTGACAGAAGATTTTAGTTCACTCTCTGTTGCATCTATGCCTGGATCAATTGAGCCAGGGCTTGATTATAGAGCACTTCCTAGGCCGTTGGATGGTGACGTGGTGCCAAGTTCTTTTCTTGAGATGTATCCCATGAACTGTGATCCAAGATACCTACGGCTTACTACAAGTGCTATACCAAATTCCCAGTCTTTAGTTTCAAGATGGCATTTGCCTCTTGGAGCAGTTGTTTGTCCTCTTGCAGAGGCCCCTGAAGGGGTAAGTATCTCAAGAATCAATAATAATTTACTTCTAGGTGTTTGGTAACTGTATTTTCTTGAAGACTTATGTTTTCCTGTCAATTACTGTTGTTTTATGTTCAGGAGGAAGTACCAGTAATTAATTTCGCTTCAACTGGTATTATTCGTTGTAGAAGATGCCGCACTTATGTGAATCCCTATGTCACATTTACAGATGCTGGAAGAAAGTGGCGGTGCAATATTTGTTCTTTACTAAATGATGGTAAACTCAACTGACTTAGGAAGCAAAGATATAATTCAATGGTTGAAAGTGCAATGAGTTACATCAACTGTTTCTAGTTGTGACTGATGTTTATGGCATCATTTTCCATGCTGTATATTCTTTTTGTCTTTTATCTGCATTTCTTTTGTTTTTGGGAATGTCAAATATTGTTGGTGGGCAATGACGTCGTTACTATCTCATATAGGCTTGCAGTAAAATATATCGGTCTTCTGCATGCTTGATTGTTATGGGCGTCTTTCCTAACTTTACTTTTAACTTTCTCAATTTAGTGGTAAAGTGAAAAATGCATTTTGCACTTTTGAGTTAATGATAGGTGTGGTATGGGCCTATGGGGTTTCACATAACATGTTAACTAACCGTTCTTTATTGGGAATGTAATTTTTATTTATTTTTCCGTTGTATCCAATTAGTTTTATTTTCTGGTTAGATCTCTTTAATAGTTAGAATTACAAAGCATATGCTTATTTGATTCAACCTCCATGTTCAGTTCCTGGTGAGTATTTTGCCAACTTGGATGCCACTGGAAGAAGAATTGATTTGGATCAGCGGCCCGAGCTTATAAAAGGCAGTGTGGAATTTGTTGCACCAACTGAATACATGGTGCGGCCTCCAATGCCGCCACTGTACTTTTTTCTCATTGATGTTTCAATATCTGCAGTAAGAAGTGGCATGATTGAGGTAAGCATTTCCTTTAAAGCAGTTAATTATATAGCATAATGTGTTGTCATAAAGCATTGTGTTATTCTAATATGGATTTTATGAAGGCAAAATTTTCTAATTGTAATGTGAATTAAAAGCATGTGAATTACACTTGAGGAGGCTGCTCTTTTTCTGATCAGCTATTGGTGCTCAATATTTGTTCAGATATTCTGTTTAAAATGCCGGCTTGGGTTATCTAGTGTCTGTCTCATGTGTTTTGTACGATTTGAAAGTGATAGATGAGCGGGATTTGGCACAACTTGATCTCAAATATGTTTATATAGTGACGTTTGCAATAATCTTTTGCCTTGCCATGAAACCTGTAGAGAGAAATATGGGTTAGCCTTGCTGCTTTATTAATTATTACAGGGTTTGTTGGAACAGTAAAACTTATTTAGTTGATTGTTCATCCTGGTTTTTCTAGGCATTTTCCTATCATAGTTGATTAAATTCTGGTGATAACATGTACCTTGGTTGGCCATGCTGCTCCTCTCCCCCTTCTATTTTTTCTCCTTACATTGTATATCCATGTAATGGTTTCTGCTGATTTATAACATAACTGTTAGGTTGTTGCTCAAACTATACGTTCATGTTTGGATGAGCTGCCTGGCTTCCCCAGAACACAGATTGGTTTCATTACTTATGATAGCACCATTCACTTTTACAATATGAAGGCAAGTGATTTCTGAGATCAGTGGAAATGTTTTTCTTCGATGAAATTTTCTCCATTTCAATCAAGTACTTCCAATATAACTTCTGTGTTTTTTATCTTTGCAGTCATCTCTTACACAGCCTCAAATGATGGTGGTTTCAGATCTGGATGATATATTTGTGCCATTGCCAGATGATCTCCTTGTTAACTTGTCTGAATCTAGAAATGTGGTTGAAACATTCCTGGATAGTTTGCCCTCCATGTTTCAGGACAATGTGAATGTGGAATCTGCTTTTGGTCCTGCACTTAAGGCAGCATTCATGGTTATGGTATGTTATTTTCTCCATCATTTCTACCATTAGCCTTTACCAATGATAACATTCCTTTTAGTTTCTTGCTGATGTTTGTGTTGTATATTGGTTGTTTGACTACCTATTTACTTGCAGAGTCAACTTGGGGGAAAGCTGCTAATATTCCAGAACTCATTGCCTTCCCTGGGAGTTGGGCGCTTGAAGTTGCGTGGGGATGATCTTCGTGCGTATGGAACTGATAAGGAACACGTATTAAGAATACCAGAAGATCCCTTCTACAAGCAAATGGCTGCTGATCTTACAAAGTACCAGATAGGGGTTAATATTTATGCCTTCAGTGACAAGTACACTGACATAGCTTCGTTAGGTGAAAAAAACACTGCTCTTTTTCAATATAGATGATGTAGATGTTTAGAAGAGCTTTTAGTTATACTTGATGTCTCTTTTATGAATTTCAATGTAGGAACCCTGGCGAAATATACTGGAGGTCAAGTATATTATTATCCAAGCTTCCAATCAGGCATTCATGGAGAGAAGCTGAGGCATGAATTGGCCAGAGATCTCACTAGGGAAACAGCCTGGGAAGCAGTTATGCGCATAAGATGTGGAAAAGGTCTGCAGATTCTTTTTATTTGTTGTTTTATCTACTTGTAAGTTGTAATTGAATGCTATTAAGCCATAATCCCAATGTAGTTGGATTAGCTACATGATTCCCCCCCCCCCCCCCCCCCCATATTCTGACATGAGCCAATTCTTATATAAAATGTTAATCTTTATTGTTACTTTTTTAATATTTCCCCATGATTTTATGATAACAAAGCAATCGATTCATGTTGTTTGTTACTTCGTTCCAGGGATTCGATTTACATCTTATCATGGCAACTTTATGCTGAGGTCCACAGATTTGCTTGCACTTCCAGCTGTGGACTGTGATAAAGCATATGCAATGCAGTTATCCCTTGAGGAGACACTGCTGACAACTCAAACAGTATATTTCCAAGTTGCTTTATTGTATCCTTCAAGTGGCTTGTTTATTATATTTGTTTTAATTTATTTGGTTATTCCCTTGTTGGCTGAAACTGGTACTTTTATAAGTCGAAAAGGATATAGGTTATTGATGTTTCTTTAATAATTTAAAGATATACTGCATCTTGTGGAGAGAGGCGTATCAGAGTACATACGGCAGCTGCCCCTGTTGTTACTGATCTGGGGGAGATGTACCGCCTGGCTGACACTGGTGCCATTGTTTCTTTGTTCTGTAGATTAGGTAAACTTAATCAAAAGCCCTTTTGCAAGAGATGTTATTTGTTTTTGTGGAGTTTTCAGCGGATTCTTATATTTTCTAACCAACTGAGATTTTGCAGCAATTGAGAAAACTTTGACAAGTAAACTTGAAGACGCTAGAAATTCTTTGCAACTAAGAATCGTAAAAGCACTCAGAGAATACCGCAATCTCTATGCTGTGCAGCATAGGTTGGGAGCTAGGATGATTTATCCAGAGTCTCTAAAGTTCTTATGTTTGTATGGATTAGCACTCTCTAAATCGGTACCTCTAAAAGGAGGATATGCAGATGCTCAGCTTGATGACCGCTGTGCAGCAGGTTTCACGATGATGGCATTACCTGTTAAAAAGTTGTTGAAGCTTTTATATCCCAGCTTGATTCGAATTGATGAGTATCTTTTGAAGGTGAAAGATTTTAAACCTTTAATATTTCAATAAGGATGTTGAGCTTGCAAACTGAACACCACTTCTGTCTCATATTTGCAGCCATCTGTTCAAGCTGATGATTTCAAAAACATCATGAAGAGGTTGCCTTTGGTTGCGGAAAGCCTAGATTCAAGAGGCCTTTATATATACGATGATGGTTTCCGCTTTGTTATTTGGTTTGGCAGGATGCTGTCGCCCGATATAGCTAAGAATTTACTCGGACCAGACTTTGCAGCCGAATTATCAAGGGTAGGATCTCTTGTTGATGAAGCTATATTCATATAGTTTCAAGTTTGTTGAATATTATATGTTTGTTCCGTTTTAATGTGTAAAGGAAGCTTGATATCATTGGTTGGCATTCAAAATATACAAGATTTGCTACAAATGCTGGCCATGATAATTTTATTTGAAGTTAATCTGTTTGAGTGTTCCTTTGACCTTTCCTTGGCATGCCCTGTGATGAGGTTGTTCTTTAACTGGTTCTTCATGCTGTCTATTTAAAATCAGGTGATGCTTACCGAGCATGATAATGAAATGTCGAGAAGGCTGATGAGGATTTTGAAGAACCTAAGAGAGAGTGACCCTTCGTATTATCAACTTCCTTATCTTACAAGACAAGGTGAACAACCCAGGGAAGGCTTACTGCTGCTTGTTAATCTTATTGAGGACCAGATCGGTGGTACTGCTGGTTATGTCGATTGGGTTATGCAAATACACCGACAGGTCCAGCAAAACTGATGATATACAGGTAATTGTTTGAGAGGTTGCTACATTTCATTGAATCTTCTTGAACTTGAAGTTAACGGAGTACGTGTTTTGTGCTTCTTTTTTTATGGAATACTTGAAATGCATCAAGATTTGCTTTTGATTCCGATTGCTTCAATTCCACAGTTCACCGCGGCATGTCGCGAGTTCATCTGTGCCGGCTGGTTTCCCTAGGAGTTGAACAGGTAGATCCGATCAGCCCGAAGATTTGCAGGAATCGAATTTTTTGTTCATTACAAAATTCAATAAGTAGGGAGAAAAGGAGAAGAAAACCTGTGCTTCTAGCTATTCGTTATTGCAGTGCTTGAGAATTTGAGTTGAAAACATTATTGTACGTGACAGTTAAATTACTGCCTTGCAATTTTTTTGGGGTTTAGAAAAAGGTGTGAAAAATTCCCAACAACGTTGTGGTGTTTTAATATACTTTGGAATCTTAAATTTTGTGTTATTCTGGCACTACGTCGAGAACACAATTATGATAAACGTGTATGTGATTGAAAATCAAAAACCCATAAATCGTTATAAAAAATAGTGTAAACTACATAGATGACCACCTTTTCAAAACGATCACTATACTTTCAATTTTAACAAATATACTATCAAACTATTTAATTGGTTTCAATCAGGCCACCAACAGTTAAAAGAAGAGACTGACGTAGCTGTTAAATAAACTGATATAATTACACATTTGATCTTTATTATTTACACAATTTACAATTTGATCCTAATTTTGATTTAATAAAATAAATTTATTGAATTAGATGGTGACACGTATTAACACGTGATTTGAGAATTTTATTTATTTTTCTCCTCTAATCAAAAAATGACATGTCACTTTATTGGAGAAATAAAAATGAAAATAGAAAAAATTAGCCCTAAGCAATTTTGAACTTAGGTACTCCCAATGCAAAACACACATGTCTACCACTAGAATAAGCCTAATTTTATGATATATAATACAAAAATATACTATATGTGTTAATTAATTATTAATGTCAAGAAAAATAAAAATAAAAAAATTTGGCTCTAGGCGAATTTTAACCCAAATACTCCTGCTGTAAAACACACATGTATATCACTGGGCTAAGCCTAGATTTATGATATATAATACAAAATATATTATATGTGTTAATTAGTTGTTAATGCCAGAAAAAAAAATATAATTTTAGGGGACTCAAACATAATACACTTATGATGCATAAAAATATCTGACTCAATTAAATAAATTTAATAATTAAATTTAACAACATTATGTACATATTTTAAATTATAGTTAGTGCACGATTTAAAATTAAAAAGTATATTTAAATTATGTTCGAGTCTCCTAAAACTATATTTATTTTTTTTTTCCTGATATTAACAACTAATTAACATATATAGTATATTTTGTATGCCCCACATATAAAAACATTAAAAAATTAAATTATAAACCCTAATCCTAAATTTAAAATTTTAAGCCCTAACTATATACCATATAAAAATACATCCTACCCAAAGGGCACATTTAAAAGCAGACGATTTCGGTCCTATATTTTAAACCCAACCAACTATTTTGCCCATCCATTGAAAGCATCTCCTTGTCATCGATGGTTCATATATGCAATTCTTCGTCTGAAAACACTATACATTATACATTAAAATTCAACTCTCCAAAGCTCTCAATACCCTACAATTATGCAAGAATGGGGTAGCTGTTTCCATTGTTTTTTTTCTTTATTATTATTATTTTAAATTCCATCATCTATGTTGATGGGATTCAATTACAATGGTTAAATATAGGTGTGTATCCTATATTTTTATATTATTTTTTTTACGGCAGAAGTTCATTTTTTTTGGAGAATTTCAGAAAAATTATATCTCTATATACATTTATATATTTATTCAGGGATAGACCGAGGGATGTTAGAAAGAAGTCTCACCTTTTGAAAATTTCAGATTCTTATATATTTTAATTTTTTAATATATTTTATATTAATAATCTAATCATGCACTCTTAGAATTTCAAATTTCTATATAATTTCACTAAATATAAAAATCGGCTCTCCAAATATAAAACCTTGCCTTCATCTCGTATGTATTAAATTCAAGTATGAGACAAAAACCTCTTAATAAACAAAAATTAAATATGCACAAAACCAAACTCGACACAAACCGATAACATAGATATTACCCTATCGGAATTCTGCAAAGGAGCTAAAAACGAGAGACAAAAGCAGGTCAATTGTGCGATTTTAGTTTCACATGATAGTACAAGGAGGCGGAGCAGGATCAGGCACCACTCGGTAATATTCAACCTGCGGTGGCGGTGGCGGTGGGTGGCAGCATATAATCGGTTCCTTCTTCTCTTCCTTTTTCTCCGGTGGCTTTTCTGGTTTGGGATCTTTCACTTCTTCAACTATCTCGATGCTTGCATGGCAAAGCTTCTTCCTCAATGCCTCAGTCAAGCCTGCTGCATCAACCCCATCGCCTATTATCACCAGCTTGTCCTTTTCCAGTCCATGCAATGCCACCGATGTCACCCCTGCCATTCCCATCACATTCATTAATTACTCATGTTTCTGTTTTTGTCGGATTCTTACCACTTACCAATAATGTTTTAAAACATACCATATGCAACAGCTGCCACCTTTAATGCCTTTGTTCGGCATTTGCTGCAATGCATCGACACTTTAAGAACTATCTTTTGCTGCAAATTTCATACAAAAATTAAACAATCCGGTTTCTGAACATATACATTGTTTTCTTTCTTTCTTTCCATTAGAACCCTAAAATAAATTGCTTACCTTCATATTCCCTAGCACCGAAAAGAATGTTGCCCTAGAGAACTACGCTTCTGGTTACTGCAGAATAACAGCTGCCATTACTAACTCTTTATATAATGCCAGAAACTCATCAGTATTATATTAGCATTAATGGAAGTTTAAAGATTAAGATAACGATGATCCACAATTTATGGGTTCAACGCGAAGAGTAACCCAATCAAACGTATGCGGAAGAACCTTCGCAGTGTTGGCTTAATCTTGAGTTAAGCACGTTAACTATGCATGCAATTAAGTCAATTATTATTTTACTGCCCAGTTGTTTAACAACGTGAATCGAATATCGTGAAGATTTTCCAAGCATGTGATTGAAAACAAATTGCTTAAAGAAACTTAATGATCAAAGTCAACTTACAGATCAGTTTTGATTGTTTGGTTGAACAACTAGGTTAACAAAACATGTTTTTGGAAACTTTAAGGTTGGATTTTTGACGTAATTATCATTACGTTGGGATAACCTCATCAAAGATCCCACTTTTCCTACACCTGTGCAATGTCAAAGTTTACTAAATGAATACAGATAATATCGGTTTTAGTGATCAATCAAAGCACATGAATGACACAACATGGAGAAAGTGTTGCAAGTAATAATTAATGTGCCAATATTTTCTGGGAGGTTATTCCGTATATATTATCTTTTGCCAAATATATATATATATATAATACCTACAATATGACAATTTGGGACAAAAATCCCTTGCCCCAAAATATGACCCATTTTTCTCTATTTTTATTTTTTTTGAAAAAATTATTCTTAATTTTTTTTATTAAAATCGTTTTTGGCGACGACATTCATGCCGTCGGTTTATTTTCAATTTTCATGTTCATTGCACATAATTAAGATTTTTCTCATTTGATGCCGAATCATTTGTTCTTTTTTAATTATTATTATTATTATTTTGTTTTGCTTTGCAGAGTCACTCTATATATGCTTTTTTGGTTTTTTTTCGTCTGCTTATATGGCAGTTTGTTTATGTATTTTTGCAGGTTTGTCTGTTTTTGTGGAAATTTAGCGTTCAGATAACAAGAATTATTGAGCGTTTCTAGTCACAAGATGCTCGACGGTCTAATATTTTTTTTATTCCTTTATGGTAGTTTGCTGATGTGTCAAGAACTCGCAGCGGAAGAATGCTTGATTCATAGAGCTTTCTGGTCAAAGTATACCATTGTTGGATTTCATTTAGAAGACTATGCAATTTTTTCTGCAAAGCGATGGGTTTTGCTTCTCATGTCTTTCACAACCTTTAAAGTTTACTGTATTTATTTTTCACATTGAATTTTCAATGTTTGTGGTGTGATCCTTTTCACTTTGAATACAATCCAATATACTTTTCTTGTTTAAAAAAAATCTTGCCCCTTTTTTCTGCCTCTTTCTATGCTTCAGCGCTAAAAATCATTAAAATAAAATAAAATTTTGCCCTAACCCTAACTTATAAATCTTATACCCTACACATGACACCCTGAAAATACACACTACCTCAAATTCCTTAAACTCTAACCATAAACCATAACCTTTAACCCTAAACCCCAAATTGAAAACTTAATTTTTAGTGTGGGGGCAATAATAGAGGCACCAAAAAGGTAGAGGATTTCTATTCTACAACGAGTAAGTACATTTGGCCGGTTGGCCAAGCTGCTCATCTTTGTTTCCTCATATCCCCTTAGGTCATGAGTTCTAGACCAACTAGAAATACTCTCCTTCCATCCCCTCCAGGTATAAAATTAAATTTAGTATTTGCTAAAAAAATACCATACAAAATAGCGATATAGGCACAACACATAACAATATTATTATCTATACATTTAAATGCATTTAACACAATTTTTAAAAAAAAACATTTAACACAAACTAAGTTCAATACACGGTAACTTCGTAATGGGCATATTCCATGTACATTTATTGATTAAATATAAATATATTATATTCATATACCGAAATTTAATTTCATACAAAATAAAATAGTTACTTAGCCACGAAGTCCAGTGGAAATGATATTTCGTGTACATTTAATTGTTTTCATTACATTTATGGCTATATGATTGGCACGACTAAAAATATAGGATATCAGTAAATTAATGGATAAATTACATAACAAATCACTCAATTATTAATAAGATATAAATGGGTCACCCAATTAATTAGGGGTAATTATTTATGCATCTGCTGTGAAAAAAATAAAAAAAATGTTTTAGTTTTAAAGTTTAGGGTTCAATTTATGGGTTTAGAATTATTAGTTGTGATTAGAATTTGGGGTTTAGGGTTAGGGTTTAAAGTTTATATGTTTAAAACTAAACCCCTAATCAAATTACACTAAATCTTAAACCCCTAACATATAAACCCTAAATTATAAACCTTAAAACTAATGCACGTGTAAAATCATTTTTTCACCGCCAGTTTATTAAAAATAAATTAATTAACCAATTGTCGCAGACATAAATGGGTTATTAAAAATGAAACAAGTGTTAGAAAACTCTTTTTAATGATTTTCTTGGTGGGTAAAATAAACCACATGTAATCCAATTTTAGTTAGATTACAAATGCATCATCCAATTATTAGTAAGACTATAAATAAAATTACTTAATTTCAAAAAGTCACAAACGGGTTACTCAATTAGTCAAAAAAGAAAATTCATTTTGGGTTTTAAGCTTCTCGAAGATCAATGCTTCATTCGATGACCCGAATGGTGAAGAGGTTTCCATTGGTGATAGGGAGAACATATTCCGAGACAAAAGGTCATCTTGCGATGAACAATGTAGATCAATCTTCAAAAAGTTTGAAAGTGTTTGGGTGATCTTATGACTTTTGAGATTTATTAATTGAAAGAGATCAAGATGAATTTATGGTGAAATTTAAGGTTCATTAACCACTGTATACAACAACCTTCGAAGGTTGGTACAATATCACTAACCTAATTGTTATAATCAATTAGCTAAATGACTTGATTTTTACAATTAATTAATTGAATAACTTGATTGTAACTCTCTAAAATCTATTTTTTCAATAAAAAATATTCAATGTTTAAAGGGCGTCTAACGGTTCAATTATTTGTATCAATTGATTAATTGAGTGTTTGTAACTTTTTGAAATTAGGTGATTCATTTATAATCTTATAAATAATCGAATGACATGTAGTGTGATTATTTAACAAACGTTTATTTTATTAGAGAGTTTGCTTAATCAACAATTTTAGCGTGAAAACGAGAAAGATTGGCAATAATTAAAGTTATAAAACATTTTATTAGTTAAAGTAGAATTTTATAAAATATTGAAGATTGGAGTTAGCAATGCCATGCAATTTCATCTGATTCATTGTATGATGGAGGTAAATATGGATTACAGTTGACAGAGCTTTTTAATTTAATTGGTTAATGTATATTTTATCTTTAAAAACTTGCTTTTAAGTATATAGTCAAGTACGAACGCATGACTTTAGGTTAGGGGGCGAGCCTATAAAGTTTTAGGGGGCGAACTTTTAAAAATTTAGGGAGACGAAAATAGATTTTCAATAAAAAAATATATAAAAAATTCTAAAAAAAATAAATCGTATAGGAATTTCAATTTTTTAAGGGGAAACCACCCCCTGCAACCCCCTCGATTCATCTCTGTATATAGTTGGTCTTTGATTTTTTTTTAAAAAAATTGATCGGTCTTTGAATTTAGATTTAGGCATTTAGTTAGCACTTGAATTTGACTTTAGAAACTTGGTTGATCTTTAACTTTCTTTTTTTTGGACTCATTTGATTCTTAAAATTTACTCTAGGTACCTAGTAGTTCCTTAACTTGAAAACTTACACACACATTAATAAAAAAACGAATTATGTTAAAACTTTATTGTCACGTTTCTAACCAATCAATTAATGTCACGTGTCTTTAAACATGAGCATAAACATTAATTAATTGGTTAAAGGTAACATGTTAGTAAAATTTCAACGGACTTAAGTTTTTGGGTACTAAGCAAAAAAATTTCAATAAAAAATATCCTGGTACCAACTAAGTACTTAAAGCTAAAGTTGGTTAAAGTTACATATCAATAAAAAAACAACAAAGCTAAATTTAGTTTTGAATTAATGTATGTGTTTGTCTCCAAGCAAACACCAATTAGGCACCTTATAGACTAAGTTCACAGGTTAAATGGTCAAAAAATCCCAAAACAAACTAAGTAATTAAAGTGGAAATCAAAGGAAAAAAAATATACATGAACCCAGACTTAATTAATTAAATTTCCTTTTGTTTTTGTGAAACTCTTAATTGAGTTAATTACTTGGAATGGGAAATGAAGTTATATCCCAATCAAAGGTGACATGATTTAGTCAATGCTTAAAAGTCTTATATATTATGTGTTATCAAGATTCAAGACCGATCCAGTGTGCACATGATCATATTCTCTTATTAAATTTATTTTGGTGTAACTAACTTAAATAAACAATGTATCTCTCGTATTAAACTTCAATGATTTATCCAACTTTCTCAAAAAGTAGTTCTTTTTCGTAAAATCCAATCAATTTGAATGTTGAATAGGTAAAATTAAAAGGTAAGAGTAGTTCAGTTGAGTTGAGATGTAATGAACATCCTTATTACGTAGGGGCGGAGTTAAGATCTAACATCGAGAAAGGTTAAATTATTGAAATTAAAAATTATAAAATTTTATTAAGTATTTAAATTCAAAAATCGAGAGAAAAATACCTAATTTGTCTAATATTTCAATTTATAAAGACCTAAATTACTATTAGCCAAAAAATTGATGGCACGAGCTCACTTTTTTAGTTCATAAATACTTAATAAGACTTTGTATTTTTAATTGGGGTTAAATTGTTATTAGATCAAATTTTATGGAATACTTGAGATTCATGACAGAAGTCCTTCAACCCTGGAAGCCCTCTGTCCAGTGGAGAATCCACATTTTCTCAAGGTAGATAAGTGCTTACCCTAAAATCTAATTTTTTTTCGCTAGTTATTTGAATTATTGATTAGAACAAGGAAATGCTAATACAACAAGGAAAAAGAGTGCACTATGATTTTGTCGAGATTACAACAAGAAAATGCTAATACAAAACAATACCTCCATGAACTATTAACCCTCCCAACGTGACAATAATGAAGAACCAAACCCCAAAATCGATACATTCACCAACGTCTCAAACAGAACTAATGCAGACACAACAATAAGCCAAGGTTCAAAACTGTAGAAACTGAACATGACTCTTTCCCCAGTATCAGAACAACGAAACATGCATACACGATTCTCCTATCTCATAGGACTAAGTCCTGCCACACGACGCCATCACAGCCCCTCCACACGATGCGACTCGATACACCAGCTTTAGCAAGCTAGTCCGCGACACTATTCAAGCCTCTACGAAACCAGTTTAATCGAACATTTTAAGTCATCAATAGAAAAACGACAGTTCGACACTATCATTGAAAATAGAGGGAGCAAGAACATGATTTCGGGTCCAAAAAAATAATATTTTCACAATCCGTTTCAATCACCAATGTCTTCTTCCTAGGCCATCTCGAAGAAGCAAAGGAAGAGATGGGCCAAGGCCCTCTCCATTACAAATCATGTAAATTGTATAATTATTCTGATTGCAACCTAAAAAGTTGTCGTTAAAAAAAATGTGTAACATTCTCGGTTGTAACTGGATTTATTATCAATTGTGTAACTTTTAGAGTAGATAGAGTTACATTTTAAGTTAAAACCCGCAACAATGTAATATTTTCGATTATAACCAAATTTATTATCAATTATGTAACTTTTTAGATTAGACATGGTAACATTTTCTATTAAAATCCCCGCAAATTAGCCTTAGCAGAACTACCATTGTTTATAAGACAAGTCTAAAGAACGACACTCTAATTTAAGGCTAAAAATGACAAGTTTTCAAACTTGTTCAAACAACCTAGAATGTTATACTTTTTGATAACGTTTTAGGTTGATTTTTTCTAACAAGTTTCGAAATTTGATTTTTTTAGGTTGGTGATTTTTTTTGACACGTTTCGAAACTTGAGAAAAAACACGAAAAATTCAACCTCAAATATTATAAAAAATATAACATTTTAAGCTCTTTGGACAAATTTTAAAACTTATCATTTTTTAACCTTTAATTAGGTCGTTGCACTGCAGAACTACCGGTTGTTTATATCATCCCTCTAATTTTATATATGCAAATGGGAGTTTCTAATTTTCAACGAAAATTTGGAATTCTTTCATTTGAGATTTAATAGTTAAAAGTCTCACCATATAATTCAGGTGGAGAGATCCATCTCAACTCTCTAAAAACATTTGAAATTTTTTATTTGAGAGTTGAGATCATAGTTATCGGAGATTTATAAATGTTACGCAGGAGAATAAGTTAAATTCGAGTTTGGATCGAGTTGTTTGGATGAATTTGAGTTTGGATTTTACGGGTTTGATTTCTTTGAGTTTCAGATTTTTTTTTAGGTTGAATATTGTCGGCTAGGCTCGGTTTTTTTTTTTTTTTTTTTTTTTTTTGATTTGGGTCTGGTTGACTGCGTAGGCTTAAACAAATTCAGGATATACATTTATCTTTTTTTTTTAAGTCAATAAATATGTTCATTTTAAACATAACTATTATTTTTACTTTTATACGATGAAAATATAATTTTAATTTTTCTTATAAAAGGGAAACTTCTAAATTTTTTTTTGTAATAGAGTATAATATAATAAAAGTGATTTTTATTTGTAATATTTATAAGGATTATTATCAGGTGCATTATCAGTGGAAAAATGTTTTATAAGTAGTGTTAAAATAGTGACACTCACTTATTTATTTTTAATTTTTTTTAAATAAATATAAAGTCATGAGACATAAAAAGTGTTTTTTACCGACAGTGCACTAAATAATAGCCTTAGTTATAATTATATTATATGCATACAAGTTTTGTATTTTCAAATATTATTATTAAAAGATTCAATAACTGCTAATGCTATATGTAATTTTTAATACGGGGAGGGACTCAATTACATTAGTGTAAAAGTAGAGTAACTTTATACACTTAAATAACTTATTGTAATTAGTATTTTTTTTATAAATAAAGAAGAAAATTACCACCACGTGCCTTATTAAAAAAATTTCTATGTTTAGTTGAAAGAAAAAAATAGATCTATGGTAACAAACAAATTATAAAAAAAAAAAAAAAACTCAGAAAAACAATTAAACAATAAGGTCTTCTTGTAGAGCCGAGAGAATCTCATTTAGGGGAGCCACTGAGCCACATAACGATAGCAAACCAAATCCTCCTCGCTAGCTAATTTGGCTATTCTATCCACAATTCGATTTCCTTCGCAATGCACATGAGTTAACTGAACTGATGAAAATTTACCCAATAAAATAGTAATATGTGGGACAAGAGCCCATTACCAAAATGTCGCACATGCTGAAGAGCATCATGAATATCCGTCTCAAGCTAACGTATTGTTAGTATTTTGACAATCCAATTATTAAATTTATTAATACAATTATATTAAGGGTAATCTTCACCAATGGTCCCTTTTGTTTAGGGTGTGTTTTATTTTGGTCACCAAAATTCAAAAACGTGTATTCTGGTCCCTAACGTTACAAAACGTTTATATTTTAGTCACCCAACCGTTAGTCTCCGTTACTTGGCTAATGGGTGGCTGGCATGGCTCGTTAAAAAATAAAAAAACCCTACGTGTTTAGGCCATGTCACTGCCCTCTCCAAAGTCCAAACCCCCATGGCCTGCCACCACTACCACCACTCCACTGCCACCTGCTCTTGCAGCCACTGCTTCCGACCACCACCACCATATCCCCAACAATCTGGCCCTCTCCTACAAGCCCTTGCCTCTCTCTTCCAACCCCAACAAAACCACCACAATCTAAACCAAACTCATCTTCTCAAACCCTTCCAAGATCAAAACTAAACCAATGTTGAAAGTTTTCTCAGAATCTCGACATTTGAATGTGAAAATAAAAAAAACCCAAACCAATAAAATAATTGGGTTTTAAATGTCGAAGCAGAAGTTTATGTGGGAAGTAGAGCATTGCCTACCATATTCAACTTCTCTGCAAATGTTCTAGAGGTACTCTACTTGTTTGAATAAAAAACTTTGAATCAGAATTTACCAACTTTTTTATTTTTCCTGTCTTGTTTTCTTTGAAAGGATTGTTGAGTTACCTTCACATTCTTCCTAGTAGAAAGAAGCCATTACCAATCCTTAATGATGTCAATGGAATTATTCAACCTCGAAGGTAAGAACTAAGACGACATTGATATTTTCTTCTGCATCAGAATCGAAAACAGTTCATATTTCTGATCAAGTTTCTTCAGAATGACATTGCTTTTAGGACCTCCAAGCTCGGGCAAGACCACATTACTATTGGCATTGGCCGGAAAGCTCGGTAAAGATTTGAAAGTATAGAATTTGATTCCATTGTATTCCCATTTTTTTCGTTTTCGGGAGATCAGTTGATTGGCATTGTGATCTGACATGGGAGTACATATGAAAAAAATCTCAGTTTTCAGGCAGAGTAACTTATAACGGACATGGAATGAAAGAATTCGTGCCGAAAAGGACATCGGCTTATATAAGTCAATATGATGTTCATATAGGAGAAATGACAGTAAGAGAAACACTAGCCTTTTCAGCAAGATGTCAAGGTGTTGGACCTCGTTATGGTAAAAACTCAATACTTTTATCAACTTTGACATGCAAATTGATCTGAAAAGTTTGTTGTTCTATAGCTAAATGTGCATTTTGGGAATTGGCAGAGATGTTGAAAGAATTGTCTCGTCGAGAGAAGGAAGCAAATATCAAGCCTGATCTTGATATCGATGTCTACATGAAGGTAAGAAGACTATGATGCTGTTTTTTTTTAAGTTTCGGTTCTCGTTGCATTTCGAGAATGTGTTCCGCAACTTTTTGATGTGGTTCATTTTACTTGAGAGAAGTACTGTTAAATTTGCAGGCTGCAGCACTAGAGGGACAAGAGGCAAATGTTGTTACATATTACATTCTCAAGGTACAAATCTAAGCTCCAAGCTATGGACTAATGGAGACAAAGAACAAAAGACAAAACAAACAAGGAATATTTTCAATATCTATTAAGAATCTAATAGTGGAAATTTGAAGATATTGGGGCTTGAAGTTTGTGCAGATACCATGGTGGGAGATGAAATGAGACGAGGTATCTCCGGTGGACAAAAAAAGTGAGTCACAACAGGTAAATATGATTCAATGATTTCTGACAACTACTTGACAAAAATGTTCATTAAATCCCAGAATTTTGGACTAATGGTATAGTGGTTTTAATCAATATCACCCCATTAAAATTTCACAGGAGAAATGCTGGTTGGACCAGCCAGGGCACTTTTCATGGATGAGATATCTACCGGTTTGGATAGTTCAACAACGTTTCAAATAGTGAATTCATTGAGACAGTCCGTTCATATACTTAATGGAACAGCTCTAATCTCTCTCCTTCAACCGGATCCAGAGACATACGATATGTTTGATGATATAATTCTGCTTTTAGATGGCCAGATTGTGTACCAAGGTCCCCGGGAAAACGTGCTCGAGTTCTTCGAATACATGGGGTTTAAAACCCAATTATTTTATTGGTTTGGGTTTTTTTTTTGATTTTCACATTCAAATGTCGAGATTCTGAGAAAACTTTCAACATTGGTTTAGTTTTGATCTTGGAAGGGTTTGAGAAGATGGGTTTGGTTTAGATTGTGGTGGTTTTGTTGGGGTTGGAAGAGAGAGGCAAGGGCTTGTAGGAGAGGGTCAGATTGTTGGGGATATGGTGGTGGTGGTCGGAAGCAGTGGCTGCAAGAGCATGTGGCAGTGGAGTGGTGGCAGGCCATGAGGGTTTGGACTTTGGAGAGGACAGTGACATGGCCTAAACACGTGAGTTTTTTTTTTTATATTTTTTAACGAGCCATGTCAGCCACTCGTTAGCCAAGTAACGGAGACTAACGGTTGGGTGACTAAAATATAAACGTTTTGTAACGTTAGGGACCAGAATACACGTTTTTGAATTTTGGTGACCAAAATAAAACACACCCTAAATAAAAGGGACCACTGGTGAAGATAACCCTTATATTAATCATGTATACAAAAAAAAATTAATCAATAATTATAATTTTATAATATTAGTACATAATTAGGGGAGAATCTGAGTCTAGGCCTACCTAGATAGTGACCTCTCATGCTAAAAATTATCATTTATTTTAGGGTAATTTTTACCAGTGGTCTCTTTCGTTTAGTGTGTGTTCTATTTTGGTCACCAGAATTTAAAAGAGATTATTCTGGTCATTTACGTTTAGAATCGTTTCTATTTTGGTCCATCGGCCGTTAGTCTCCGTTACTTAAAAAAATTAATTTCTAATTTAACCCCTAAACTTTCAAATTTTTCTTTTTCACCATCTTCCCCTCAACATTATAAAACTAAAACCCTAGAAAATTAAATAATGGCTATAACCCACAAAATAATGAAGAAATTAACGACCTTTTTGCGGTAGAGAATTAGAAATTGCAGATTCATGAGAGCTTGTATTCGACATCAAATTAATCGACAGGTGATGTCAATCAATCGGAAATGAGAGGAACACCGTCTTTTGTAAAAACTTTGAATGTTAAAGAAGGTAGTCTTAAGAAAACAAACATTTTCAGACAATGTATAAGACAGATGTGGAATCTTGTTTCAAACGGCAGCCTCATCTTCGTTTTCAGATAATGTAATGGCAAAAACTGGGAACTTGGTATTCAAACAATGTAAGGACTCTTATGTACCAAAAAGTAACATCTGTATAACCTTTAACGTGATAATAGCATACTAACAAAAGGGGATCTCAGTACAAAATTAACTATATTTATGAACCATTCTTCAATGTATCTCGAGTCCAACATTTAACAGTTAGTAAGACATATTCAAATGTTAAAAACAAACAATTTCTTTTAGCAACAAGGGACAGTTTGAGATGTAAAAAAGAAATGGGCCAACCAACCCTCTGATTAGATTAGATCGACATATAACATGAATTTTCCGCTAAAACCGAGAAAAATGTGAACTTTAATGGAAAAATGGATGATCATTCAAGAAGACGGAACTTTGGGTCGTGTTCCTTTGTCCCCATCTTTTCCGCGCGGGCTGGTAGGTCGGAGTAAGAATTTAACATCACCAACATGGTAATTGCTACAGGTGATCAGAATCTGAAATCGGGATCCACATCCATTGCCCAAGCAAACTTTGTCAGAAGAGACTTGTTGAAAATCTGTGAAGCAACATATAATAGATAAATGAACCTCGACTGAATAATGTGTCATTCCAATAGTGAGAATCAGTTAGATATGGTTTACCTTCTCGATGGGAACTTCGTGCCGCTTGCACCATGCAACCGTGATCCTAAGGTCAAGGTAATTGATTTTGGATGTGCCCAATGCCACAGTTTTCGAAGCTTAATCAATGCCCGACCTCCAGACTCTCATGAATCTACAATTTCTGATTCTCTACCGCAAAAAGGTCATTAATTTCTTCATTATTTAGGGAAAGAAACAAAACATTTTCAAAAAGCCAGAGTAAGGTTAACTTGTAGGAAGAAATGACAGGCGGCGGGAACGAAATCAATGGTGAACTCTCATCTAATGGGTTGGGCATAATTATCGTGGAGGCTAACACGGTGGGGGCGCACAACGGCCAACCAACACAAATCTTTATCCCCAAGCCCACCTGGAGAAATCTATGCCTGGCAGAACGTATCAAACCCATGTATAATGCAGACATAGTTCAAGATGTTTTAAACTCTGAAGGTATTGTGGCGCAAGTTTGTCCATGGTTTAGCCTACCGACTATCATCCGTTGTGCTAACAAGGAATCACATGCCCTGTGTTGGAGGAAGAGAGACGAACTTATCGGAAGTTGGTTTGACGAACTTGAACTTCTGGAGGGGTTCGAAGGGAAAAGGAAAGTCAAAACATGGCTTGTTATGGAGGACGTGCCCCTACACGTTTGGGACGAGAAGTTTTTCTGTTCTATTGCCAAAAGATGGGGAGACTTCATTAAACTAGACATAGACACCTTGGAAAGGAATCGGTTCGATGTTGCAAAAGTCCTTATCACCATTCAAAAAATATCGACCATCTCGGATAAATTTCAATCATCGTTAATGGAGTCAGCCAGAGAATTAGGATTAGAACAGAGGAATTTGACGAAGACAGAGTCTTCATCGACGACAGATCTCTATGGGAACCGACCGGGGGGATCCGGGATGTCCCTTCAGATTCTCCAGCACGTGTTAATGATCAAGCCTCAAAAACGAAAATCGAGGCCAACTACATTACTCTAGAAGAATACAGGGAAGAGAATCAGCCGCCTTTCACAATTAATGTTGACCTACCTCAAATGTCGGCGGTCCACTCAGTTTCTAGCGGGTTCGCCCTTCATGATGTCCCAATCATTTCCGTCAATGGACTTGCCCATATGTTACCAGATCACACGGTACATGCCCAATCACCCACAGATTTTGGAGCCCACGAAGACTCAATCTCAAATGCTTCAAGGTTGCAGGAGGGCCCAATTAAGTTAATAGATGAAAACTTAATAGCGGGCCTCAATCAATCGACTCAACTACCAAGTAAGATGGGCTTAGATAAGGGCATGGAAAGCGAAGTGGAGGCCCGATCTCTCACAGTGCAGGCCGACCTAAAAAAACATAACTGGAGAAAGAAACGGCCAGTAACAAAGAGGAAAGAAAAAAGTTTATCATGCAGTGGGAAAATCAAAAAGAAGAAAATCCAAGCCCCAACCTTAATCGAGAATACCTCCATGCAATTTAGCCAAAGCAATCCAATGCCAACACTGAGCAATGAAGTCGTAAGTCAAGTTGAAGCAGAAATCACGTTCGAGACAAGTAAAAGGCTTGGGGTAAATTTTAAAGCACCAAATGAGATGGTAAAGAAGAAATTCGAGGTTATAGAGGAAGAGGATGTGGATTAAGGTAGGGAATGCTTTTTGTCGAGTTTTTTCTTGGTTGTGGGTGTATAATTGTTAATTCATGTCAGACTTTGGGATTTTGTCTTATAATGTGCGTGGATTGGGTAAAGCAGAGAAAGTAAGAGCGGTAAGAAGGACGATTGTGTGTTCCAAAACAAGGATGATTTTTCTACAAGAAACCAAACTTACTGAGCAGAAATGTTGGTTGTTGCGAAGTGTTGCGTGTAAATAGACTATCGCAATTGTAGTGCAAGTGTACACGACACAAGTAGTAAGTGATACGAAGTATCGGATATCGTCTCCACAGGGATTGGGCTAATGACTTCACCTTAGTTCACTGCACGAAGTAAAGGAAATAGTTTAGGAAGATTGTCACGAAAATAATTGAAGAAAACGTAAATAAAAGAATTGAGATATCAAGATAGAGAGAATGGGTTGGTATTGAGTTGCTCAGTAGTGCAGGTATTGCGATGCTTAAGAAATCCAGTTCTAAGCATCCTATTCTAGTTTGGCTAAAAGAAATCTAAGCAATATAACAGTCACAATGGTGTTTAAATTTTCAGAACTATAGAAAGGCTCTAAACTTCTTCTTAAACTGTCCTAAAGATGCTGCCACGACAGAGCTATCATGACAGGTAAGCTAACTTCACAGTTTTAAGCCAACAGTTTTATATTTTCTGATTTTTTTAAGAGAACTTAAATAATTAAGAGACACAACAATTAATAAAAAAAATGTAGCAAGACTCCATTACTATGGAGGGTGCCACCCCCAAACTTGAGGGTTGCATTGCCCTCAATGCAAAATGACAGATAACATCGGCAGGTTCAGGGAAAATTTAAAGTGTGGGTAATGAAGTTTATCGTCGAATTCGTGAAATCCCGGATGAAGGTCATCAATCCTAGTTGTCTCTCTTCCACCCGTTGTATCGCAGCAAGGATGTGGGCAGACTGGTCTGACGGAGCGGTGGTGGCGGCAGGTTCAGGGGCAGGCTCCTCTGATGATTCTACTGGGGAGCCGGCTGGGTTAAAAGAAGAGATAGGCGTAGCCACTACCAGCTCCATGAGGCTGTTGATGTTGTTGTCTGTCCAGCCTCTGCCCTTGATTAGTTTGTCGGAGGGTTCCTCGGGGACAGCAGCACAGCGGCATAGGGAAGTTATTGTGAATGGCAGGCAGAGGCGGGAGTCGGAGCGGAATGTGCAGTCCAGGATGCTTTCCCTCATATAGCGGCCCACATTGATAAGTCTGTCGTACATGATGGAATGAATGAGGGCGAGCCGCTGCTGGTTAACCGTCGTGTGGTGGGAAGAAGGCATGATACGCTTTTTGATGAAAGCGTTCCAGAGTTTGGCTTCCGGGAGGAGCTGCCCCCTTTTGACAGAGTGGGGGTTCTTTTTGCTGGATGTCCATGTTGTTCCTTCCTCTGTCACCTCTGCCATGACAGCACCATAGGCGGCAGCATCAAGGGTGTCGAGAAATTTCTGGTGGGCATCATCATCAGGGCCAAAGTAGAGGCCAAACATGTGGTTGATGCTGTCAGCAGTGAATGACACTTTTACTCCTCGAACAGTGACAAATGTTGCCATTCTGCTGTCGACAGCAGCATAGAACTCCCGGACTAATGTGTCGTTTAGTTCTGCCGGTTGTTCGGCGAATTGCTCCCATAGTTGTGCCGTGATTGCCTTTGTGATGAATGGTCGGAGGCCCATGTTGGGTGCTTTTCGGATGTAAACGAAACCCCGTTCCTCCCATAACTCCTTTGTGGCGAAGGGTGTTGCTGCTGCTGAAGAAGAGGCTGAGGCAGCACTACGGCGGGTCTGTCTAGACGACATGTTAGTGGCAAGGGTTGTGAAATAGAGAAAACAAATAAAAACTAGAGGAGAAAGCAAGGAAGAATGAGTAGAAGTGGGAAAAATGAAAATGAAAAACGGGGTTTTATAGCGGTCGAGTTGTTGCCCGTTTAATGCTGTAACAGCAGGCGTGAATAACGGGGCGACAGATGGGATTTAGCGTGTCTGACGCATCTGACACGCATTTATGCGTCTGTTACGCGTCTGCCACACACTTCTGCGTCTGCCGTGTCAGTCTGTTGACAGCCTGTCATATCCGTCTGCGGCGTTAGCCGAAACGACAGGCTTCCATAAATGGGCTTTGTTGGGCTGATGGATGGGTGGTGGGCTTGGGTCACTTCTCCTTTTCTTCTTGACTCCTTTATTTCCTAAAAACAGAATAAAAGAAACATTATTTGAATAAAATAAACCTAATTTCCTAATAAATAATAATAATAATAAAATAAAAATAAAAATAAAATTAGGTTAAATTAGGGATGCCTTGTGGGGCATCTCCTAAAGTAACCACTTCCTGTATTCCTAGGGCTTCAGTCCCCTGATAGTGCTTGAGGCGCTGTCCATTGACTTTGAATTGGTGCCCGTCTTTTAATGATTGAATTGTGATGACACCATGGGGGAAAACTTGCACCACTTGGAACGGGCCGGACCATCTAGATTTTAGCTTTCTTGGGAAGAGTTTCAACCTAGAATTAAACAACAACACAAGCTGCCCTGGGCAGAACTGACGTGGCAGCAATTTTCTATCGTGCCATTTCTTAGTTTTCTCCTTGTATATTCTTGCATTGTCGTAGGCCATTGTCCGTATTTCGTCGATCTCGTTCAAATCTAACAGCCTTTTCTGGCCTGCCTTGTCCAAGTCCATATTCACTGCCTTGATTGCCCAGTATGCCCTGTGCTCTATCTCGACAGGCAGATGACAGGTTTTCCCATAGATTAAACGGTATGGAGACATGCCCAATGGAGTCTTAAAAGCTGTCCTATATGCCCATAATGCATCATTCAGAAGTAAAGACCAATCTTTCCTAGTTGGCTTAACCATTTTCTCAAGAATGTTCTTCACTTCCCTATTGGATATCTCAGCCTGTCCATTGGTCTGTGGGTGGTATGTTGTCGCGATCCTGTGCTTGACACCATATTTCTTCAAGGCGGCAGCAATTACTCTATTATCAAAATGTCTCCCTTCATCACTGATAATCGCCTTAGGGATGCCAAATCTAGAAAAAATGTTTTTGTGTAAAAACTTTTGGACCGTTTTGGCATCATTCTTTTGAGTTGTGATTGCTTCTACCCACTTGGAGACATAGTCCACTGCTAGGAGGATGTAAAGATTCCCAAATGAAGATGGGAAGGGTCCCATAAAATCGATCCCCAAACGTCAAAAATCTCGACTTCTAGGATGTTCTGCAGTGGCATCTCGTTTCTCCTCGAGATGTTACCTGTCCGCTGGCACCTGTCACAGTTCTTGTAGAAGTCCTGTGCATCTTTATACAGTGTCGGCCAATAGAACCCTGGCTGCAGCACCTTGGCAGCAGTTTTATTGCCTCCTAAGTGACCTCCATATTGTGAAGCATGGCAGTGATGGAGAATGTCTTCTTGCTCTTCTTGTGGTACGCATCTCCTTATAATCTGATCTGCACACATTTTGAAAAAGGAGATGTTCGTCCCAATAATAATGCTTAACATCATTTTGGAACCTCTTCCTGGCTTGATAATTAAGATCAGAGGGCAATATGCCACTAACTATAAAATTAACGAAATCAACGTACTAGGGGAGTTCAGAAGACTTACCTGCCGCCATGGCTGTCGCGGCAGCGATTGCGGCAGCAAAGAGCTGCTCATCTGGGAAGGTCTCCAATATGTGTGTCTCATCAATGGGTAGACTCTGTCCCGTCTCCAGTCTTGACAAGTGATCTGCCACCTGATTCTCTGTCCCCTTTTTGTCCTTGATCTCAAGGTCGAACTCTTGTAGTAGCAAGATCCACCGTATCAATCTAGGTTTAGCATCTTTCTTTGCAAATAAATACTTAAGGGCAGAATGGTCTGTGTGCACTATTACTTTCGTCCCAAGTATGTAAGAACGAAACTTGTCAATGGAGAACACCACAGCTAACAGCTCCTTTTCTGTGGTGGTATAGTTCACTTGGGCGTCATTCAATGTTTTGCTGGCATAATATATGACATGAAACAGCCTGTCTTTGCGCTGCCCAAGTGCTGCCCCGACAGCATAGTCACTAGCATCACACATGATCTCGAATGGTTGCGTATAGTCTGGTGGTTGTACTATGGGGGTTGTTACTAACTTTTCCTTCAGAACCTTGAATGCTTCAGTACATTCTTCATTAAAGTCGAAGGGTCGGTTCTGCTCCAAAAGATGGCATAGGGGCTTCGTGATTTTTGAAAAATTAGCAATGAATCTCCGATAAAACCCAGCATGCCCTAAAAAACTTCTAATGCCCTTGACTGTGGTCGGCGGCGGCAGCTTCTCTATTACTTCTATTTTGGCCCTGTCGACTTCTATCCCTCGGCAGCTAATTTTATGGCCTAGGACTATCCCCTCATCCACCATAAAGTGGCATTTTTCCCAATTCAAAACAAGATTAGCTTTTTCACATCTTTCAAGTACCTTTTGTAAATTGCCTAAACAACTTTCAAAATCCTCTCCAAAGACGGAAAAATCATCCATAAATATCTCAAGGAAGTCCTCCACCATGTCGGAGAATATGGCCATCATACACCTTTGGAAGGTGGCAGGTGCATTACATAGTCCAAATGGCATTCTCCTAAATGCGTATGTACCGTAGGGGCATGTAAAAGTCGTCTTTTCTTGATCCTCCGGTGCGATAGCGATTTAATTGTAACCTGAATAACCATCAAGAAAACAATAGTAAGGTTTACCCGCTAATCTATCAAGCATTTGATCTATAAAGGGTAAAGGAAAGTGGTCCTTCCGGGTAGCTTTATTAAGCTTCCGATAGTCCATACAAACCCTCCAACCGGTCACAGTCCTGGTTGGGATTAACTCATTGTTCTCATTGGTCACCACGGTCATTCCTCCTTTCTTGGGAACGCATTGCACCGGGCTCACCCATTTGCTGTTGGAGATGGCGTAAATAATACCAGCATCTAACCATTTAATTATCTCCTTACGCACTACCTCCTTCATCGCATGGTTTAGCTGCCTTTGGGCATCTATAGTCGGCTTATGATCTTCCTCTAGAAGAATTTTGTGCATGCATAACGCCGGACTAATGCCTTGTATATCAGCAATCGTCCATCCAATCGCCTTCTTGTGCTGTCGTAACATGTCGATTAGCTGTCGTTCATGTTCCCGCGGCAGCTTAGAAGAGATGATTACGGGCAACGTATCATTTGAACCAAGAAAAGCATATTTAAGCTACCCTGGCAGGGGCTTCAGTTCTAAAGTAGGTGGTTCAACAATAGATGGCTTTTGGATTAAATGGTTATTCGAAGTATAATCCAAAGGTTCGAATAACTTACCTGGGCGATTGCCTATCCAGTTTACCTCCTCCTGATCTTCAGTATCAGATGAATCGGATTCAGAGGAGTTGCTGTCGTCGGTGCTGTCGTCGTTACTGTCGTGACAGGCCTGTATGTGGCTGCTGTGACAGTGACCAAATTTAATATCGTGACAGCCTGACTTGATGCAGGGTTGAGCAAGGGTAACATCAGTGATAGCCTTGCATTCCTCGTCCACATCAACGTGTTTCATTGCTTGGAGAACATTCAACTTGATTTCTTGATCGTTCACTCGCATGGTGAGTTCTCCTTTCTCTACATCAATCAATGATCTTCCCGTGGCTAAGAAGGGTCGCCCAAGGATGATTGGTGCGTTTTCGTCTGCTTCACAATCTAAAACAAGAAAGTCAGCAGGAAAAATAAACTTATCCACTCTTACCAAAATATCTTCAATTTTTCCCTCTGGATGAACGTAAGAGCGGTCTGCCAGCTGCAGAGTGACTGTCGTGGGCCGCGCCTTTTCGATACCTAGTTTCTGAAAAACAGATTTGGGCATTAGATTAACACTAGCACCAAGATCACAAAGTGCCTTACCCACGAATTTATTTCCGATTATGCAAGGTATGATGAAGCTCCCCGGATCCTTCTTTTTCTGGGGTGGCTACCGATGAAGAATGCTCATGCAACCTTCTGTCATCTTTACTGTTTCAAACTCCCCAAGTTTAGATTTTTTCGACATAACATCCTTGAGAATTTTAGCATAACCGGCCATCTCCCTAATGGCATCTAACTATGGAATATTAATATGAACCTGCTTAAAAATATCATAAATCTTTTTAAGTTGAGATTCATGCTTAGCTTGCTGTATCCGTTGAGGGAAGGGTGGTGGGGGACGGTAATCAGCAATGCGTCCTTCCCACTGCATGCGAATCTGAGGACGATATTCATCTTTTTTCTCCTCTGTCGCTTCTGCTGTCGTTACAGGCTCATCGGCAGTAGTCTGTTTATCACCTGTCGGGGCAGCTTCCTCGGTAGGTTTGTCTACGGCTGGATCCTTTACTGTTTCAGCTTTTTCCGGCCCTGGTAGCTTCTTCCCACTCCTAGTAGTAATTGCCTTACACTGCTCATGTGTGGGTGGTCTAGCATTTTCAGTATTGCTAGGGAATCCTCCACTCTGCCTCGGCTTAATATGTTGTGACACCTGGCCCATTTGTGTCTCCACAGATTTCAAAGTAGCTTCATGATTTGTCATCCTCATCTCCGTTTTATCCATGAAATTCTCTGTCTTCTTGACGAACTGATTCATATTCTCAATATAAGTACCGGTTTGAGACATAAAGGTGGCCAGAGTCTATTCCAATATACTACTCGTGGCAGCTGGTGGCTGCTGTTGCTGCGGCGGCGACGGGTTCTGCGGCAGCTGCTGTCGCGTCAGCAGTCTAGGACCTCCCTGATTCTGATTATGTGCTTGAGAATTCAGAGCATTGTTGGGATTGCTCCATGAAAACTTAGGATCCTTCCTCCAATTGGGATTATATTTGTTGGAATTATAATTTTGCTTGTAGTTTCCAACGTATTTTCCCTCTTCTATTTGTATTGGGCACTCATCCCTACTATGATTCCCCTCACAGATATCACATACTTCCTCAACAGCAAATCCTTGTAAACCATCATCATTCAATAATCTTTTCATTGCCTTAGTAAGGAATGCTACCTGTGATTTCATAGTGCTGTCGGCTTCGTAGTCCTTGACAGCAAGTACCCGTTTACCCCCTCTTCTTGCAGTCGGAAACTGCTCCTCATTTTTGGCCAGATTTTTCAAAACTTGCAATGCCTCGTCCGGATCTTTATCCAATAATAAACCATTTGCTGCAGAATCAATTCTAGTGCGAGTCTGTAGGTTGGCAGCATTATAGAACTTTGTGACCTGATTCCAGACGGGGAATCCATGCATTGAGCAGTTTCGAAGAAGAGTAGTAAATCTATCCCAGGCCTCGTGCATTGGTTCGTCATCTTCCTGTTGAAAAGTAGCAATTTCGTTACGTAATCGCTCAGATAAATGCGAAGGATTAAAACGAGATAAAAATTCACGAGTTAGATCTGCCCAAGTTACGATTGAACCCGATGTAAGTTTATTCCACCAAGTTTTAGCTCTGTCCCTTAATGAATGAGGAAATAATCGAAGCCTCAGTATCTCCGGACTAACTCCTGGCAGTCTAAACGAACCACAGATCTTCTAGAACGTTTTGAGATGCTCCCTAGCATCTTCTGTTGCAGCTCCACTAAACTGCCCGGCGTTGTTGATCATATTAAACATGACAGGCTTAAGCTCGAAGTTATCAACATCAATATCCGGCAGCGTGGTCTCCAGCTCTACATGATCGTTTAGTATGTAGTCTCGACATGACCGTCATCGATCTGCTGCGGGCGGGTCACCGACAGGCGGGTTAAGATCACCAAGGGGTGGTATGCCACCGCCAGCAGGTTGGTTATGACCCATCTTCTCTAGTTGTTCCTCGAGGTATTCGTTTCTTTCTAAAAGTCGGCGAAGTTGTTTCTTGAGGTTTAAGGAACGTTCAATTTCTGGATCTAATTGATACTCAGGATCTTCACCTCTTTTAGATCTGCGCATAAACAAGAAAACCTCGTGAAAAGTGAGAGTTGAAAGTAAAAAAGTAAAATTAAAGAAAAATAAAAATAAAAACGAAAATCAAAGTAAAAACGAAAAGTGCAATGAAGGAAAGGTGTAGTTATGTTGCCAATCCCCGGCAATGGCGCCAAAAACTTGTTGCGTGTAAATAGACTATCGCAATTGTAGTGCAAGTGTATACGACGCAAGTAGTAAGTGATACGAAGTATCAGATATCGTCTCCACAGGGATTGGGCTAATGACTTCACCTTAGTTCACTGCACGAAGTAAAGGAAATAGTTTAGGAAGATTGTCACGAAAATAATTGAAGAAAACGTAAATAAAAGAATTGAGATATCAAGATAGAGAGAATGGGCTGGTATTGAGTTGCTCAGTAGTGCAGGTATTGCGATGCTTAAGAAATCCAGTTCTGTCGTCGCGCCCGTCGCCGACAGCACCTGTCGCAGCGGCTGTCCGTTAGCTGTCGCGACAGCGAACACACCAACTCCGTACTCCAAGTTTGGCAAGAATCCCAGAATTGCCTTGGCCTATCCCTAGGTCCAAGTCTGTCGATGATCACGTCTTTGACGATACCTCCCGGCGTGAATCGAAGGATGAAAACCGATGTGTATGAATTCTTCCTTAGCCACTTAACCTCGCCCTATCCCTAGGCACGAGATGGTTCAACTATAAACTAGAGAACGCGCTCTTATCTTCTTCGTATACTTAACTCTCCCGATGCTAAGTAAATAGATAACCTCACAATGCTCTCCCGATGCTCTTGCAAGATATTAAAACCAAAATAAGAGAACTTGAAGTTTATTTTATTGAACTTGGAAATTCCTAAAACAAAACAACCCTTGCAACTACTTTACAAAACAACCCGTGGCCCTAGGGGTTTTTTAGAACATAACAACGACGGGTAAACGACAGGGGGGTTTTGGGTTATCGGTTATGGGGTATGATGCCTCCTAGGTTAAATCTATGCCCTTATATAAGCTTTGGGCTCAAGTATTCTAAGTTAACAAGGATTACAACTTTAATGAAAAGTAAGATTCTAATAAATGCTTAATCTCTAAGGATTCCTACTTTTCAGCTGCCTCCTTGTTTTATGGGATTTCCTCTCTTTGAGCTTTGGCTTGACATATCTTTTGATCCGGAGCTTGGAAAAATATTTGGCTTTCACACGACATATGAGCACATTTTTCTCTATCTATCGAGGTCCACTTCACTTTTCCTCTTCATGAGGCTGCTGTCGCCTTGCTGTCACGACAGGTCCACGACAGCTTCGTTCTCGTCGTTTGTTTGTCCAGTTCAGCTCTTCTGCTTCTCTGCCCTGCACCTGCCTTCTTCGTCAACTATGGCTTAACCTGCAAAATCAGCCATCTTTTAGTAGAATCCGTACCTTTAGTGTATTTGTGATGTTTTACTGTAAACTGACCTAAATGCAATGCAATGGTGCTTGAATGCAGCAGGAATATGGGTTAAAAAGGGTGTAAATAATAGAACTTTTACACACTCAACACGAAGACTTTTGGGGGCAAATCTGGTGAATTGGTTTTCTCGATTGCAAGTGGTACCTCTGGAGGCCTATTATTTGTGTGGGACTCAAGTTTTTTCAAATTAGAGAGAAGGATTGTCGAAGATAGACACATAATCCTAATTGCGACGGTTATTAAGTTTAATTTTCAGTGTGCAATGGTCAATGTTTACGCTCCAAACAACCAGAGGGAAAGAAAGGAATTTTTCAACTCTTTGTCGGTATTCATTGAGCGATGTATCCTTCATGTGCTCGTTGTAGGAGATTTCAACGTCGTTAAAGAACCGAAAGAGAAAGTGGGTGAGAGCCTAAATCAGCAGTCCATTAAAACTTTTAAGAACTTTATAATGAAAAATCAACTGATTGATCTTCCATTGGCGGGTGACAAGTACACTTGGTTCAAAGGGGGAATGAGTATTAAGGCAAGCCGAATTGACAAGTCTCTAATTTCGATAGAGTTCATAGGTGTTTTTCCTCTGTTAGGTCAACATATCCTCCCCCGTGGCTTATCGGATCACTGCCCGGTAGTTATCAAGGCTACTTCTACAAATCATGGTCCCAAACCATTCAAATATTTCAAACATTGGGCGGACAATCCACAGTACGTGGAACTAGTACAACAAGTTGCACTGGATCATCACGACACAGGCGTCGGGAAACTGCTACGCGCCATAAAAAAGAATTCGAAATCATGGGCCAAGGATTTCAAAGCATCTGAAGAAAAGGCAGTGACTGAAATTGAAAAGTAGATTGCATCGTTGGAATTTGATATTTTAAACAATGGGAACTCCACTGAGAAATCTAAAGAGTTAGTATGTCTTAAAGCAAGATTGTGGGACTATTATCGAAAGGAGGAACGAGAGTGGATGTAGAAATCACGTACAAGATGGTTCAAAGACGGCGACAAAAATACCAAGTATTTTCATGCTATCGCCTCAATGAGAAATAAAGCCAATCACATATCCCGCAATCGTGTTGGAAATTCAGTCATCCAAAACCAGGTTATGATATCCCGAGTCTTCGTGGAACATTTTCGCGATGCATATAACCAAGCCCCAACCATCCCTATCTCCTATTTTGTTGGAAATTTCAAGTCTTTATCAGCGGAAAGTGTCTCTTCCCTCGAAAAGCCTTTCACATCAGAAGAAGTCTGACAAGCAATTGTATCAGCTGAAGGCTCTCGCGCCCCCGGCCCCAACGGATTTAATCTTAACTTTTAAGAGAAATTTTGGCCTGTTGTAAAAATGGACGTGATGAATTTTTTTGAGCAGTTTTATGGGGGTGTTGTAAGTGACTTATCCTTTAAACACTCGTTCATAGCCCTAATTCCAAAGGTAGCAACCCCCGAAATAGTAAATGATTTCAGGCCAATCAGTTTAGTTGGCAGTTTGTACAAGATCTTAGCTCGGGTTCTTTCTCGGAGGCTAGCAAGCTGTATAGACGAAGTTGTTGCGTGTAAAAGTGTCTATCGCAATTGTAGTACAAGTGTACATGACGCAAGTAGTAAAGTGATACGGAAGTATCGGATATCATCTCCACAGGGACTGGGCTAATAGCTTCACCTTGAATTACTGCACGAGAGTAAAAGAATGATTTAAGATTTTGTCACGAAAATAATAATAAAGAGTACTGGAAAATAAAAGTAGAGAAATCAAGATAGAGAGAATGTGCCGGTATTGAATTGCTCAGTAGTGTAGGTATTACTAAGTCTAGGAGAATTAGGTCTGTCGTCGTCCCCGTCGCGGCAGCACCTGTCGCGGCGGCAGTCTGTTGCTTGTCGCGGCAGCAAACACACAACTCCGTACTTCAAGTTTGGCAAGAATCCCTATTGTGCCTTGGCCTATCCCTAGGTCCAAGTCTGTCGATGAACACGTCTTTGATGATACCTCCCGGCGTGAATCGAAGGATGAACATCGATGTTGTTGAATTCTTCTTTAGCCACTTAACCTCGTCCTATCCCTAGGTCTGAGATAGTTCAACTATAAACTAGAGAACTCGCACTTACTCCTTTCGTATACTTAGCTCTCCCGATATTAAGTAAATAGATAACCTCGCAATGCTCTCTCGATACTCTTGCAAGATGTTAATAACCAGAATAAGAGAACTTGAAGTTTATTTTATTGAACTGAAAATTCCTAAAACAAAAGCAACCCTTGCAACTACTTTATAAAACAACATGTGGCCCTAAGGGGAATTTAGAACATGATGAGAGGATGAAAATGGCAACCCTTGCAACTACTTTATAAAACAACCTGTGGCCCTAAGGGAAATTTAGAACATGATGAGAGGATGAAAACGACTAGGGTTTTGGGAAGAAGGCTAGAGATAGGTGATGTCCCCCTCCTAGGTCGAATTACATGCCTTTATATAGGCTTTGGGTCCAAGTTTTCTAAAATAGCAAGAATACAAGTTTAAATTAAAGTACAACTCTAATAAAGACTAAATCTTCAGAGAATATAACTTTAATTCGTCATCCTTCTTGCTTGGATTTTCTCTCCTTGAACTTTGGGCTTGGCACTCCTTCTAATCTAGGGCTTGGAAAAATATGGCGATATTCCACGACAGACGGGCTTAATTTTCTCTTTCTGTCGAGGTCCACTTTGCTTCTTCTCCTCAAAACTGCTGTCGTCCTTCGCTGTCAGAGCGGCAACCATGGCAGCATCGTCCTCCTTGACTGCTCGCCCAGTTCTAGCTCTTCTGCTTCACTGCCCAGCGCCTGCCTCTCCATCTGCTTCAGCAGCAACCTGCAAAAGCAACCAATTTCAGTAGAAATTGTATCATTTAATATATTTATGATGTTTAACTGTAAACTAGCCTAAATGCAATGAATTATGCTTGAATGCAGCAGAAATATGGGTTAAATAAGGGATAAATAATAAAACTTTTACACACTCAACAGAAGTCATCAGCGAGAACCAATTCGCTTTCACAGCAGGTAAACAGTTATCTGATTCTGTGTTAATAGCTAACGAAGCTATCGATTACTTGAGACGAAACAAATGTGAAGCAATTTTATTTAAAGCTGATTTTAAGAAGGCCTACGACACTGTGGATTGGAAATTTCTTGATTTAGTTCAACAGGAGATGGGTTTTGGTTAGAGGTAGAGGATGTGGATACAATCATGCATTTCGAATGTGTCGATTCAAGTTCTTATTAATGGGGTTCCATCAGGCAGCTTCAACACGAGTAGAGGGTTACGTCAGGGATGTCCAATCTCTCCCATGTTATTTAATATGATTGGTGAAGCACTTAGCGTTTTAATTTATAGTGTTGTAAAGAAAGGGATGATTAAAGGTGTGCATATCGGCTCGAGCGGGTATCAAATCTCGCACTTATAGTTTGCGGATGATCTCATCCTCTCCCTGGAAGCTAGTGAAGAAAATATTCATAACACCAAAAGAGTATTGAGAATATTTCAGGCAATCTTCGGCTTACAATTGAATTTGAATAAAACAAGAATGTTCGGCATCAAGGTGGAAACCGACAGTCTCAAAATATAGGTTGATTCTATAAAGTGTAGTACTGACACCCTCCCCACTCACTATTTGGGATTGACGATTGGTAACACTCATAATGCAGCACAAATTTGGGAGCCAATTGTTGAAAAAGTTCGAACCAGAATCGAAGGATGAGAAGGGAAACTTCTTTCATTTGCAGGACGGGTGACATTAGTAAGATCTATTCAAGCCAATTTACTTGTGTTTTACATGGCCATTTTTCAGATTCTAGCGGCAATAGCGAACAAACTCAATAAAATGGTGGCCAAGTTCATATGGGGAGCTTCTTCGAATAGACCCATTCATTGGGTTAAATGGCAAGATATGTGCAAACCAAGGCAGTTTGGCAGAATGGGGCTCTTGAATTTTAAACTTCATAACCGGTCTTTATTAAACAAGTGGCTACAAAGGTATGGATGTGAACGTAACAGTTTCTGGAGAAAGGTAATCGATGCAAAAGTGGAAAGCAGCGTGAATAATCTAATGCCAAGTTATTCCACTGGTAAGAATGTTTCTTGGGTATGGAGGGGGATCACTAGACCTTTGTTGAATGAAAATGATGCTTTGTCTACGCAAAAGAAGGCAAGGTGGCAGATTTTGGTGCTAAGATTAATGGAGTTTGGGAGTGGAAAATACCCCTGCGCAGAAGATTGTTTAGCTGGGAAATAGATATTTGGGAGAATTTCAAGATGTCTCTTAATATAGCAGCTTCTAATGTTGAGAGCGTGGATCACCTTAGGTGGGCGGGTGCAACGTCGGGTCAGTATCGACCCAAAATGTATCGCGAACTAGTATCAAAGGATGGTCGGACTACTGATTGTTGGTAATGCTTCAAGGAGTTACCAAAGGCAAAGCTATATCCCACATTGGTTGGGAAAATAGCTAGGGAAGGGTATTTATACCCATGCTTCCTCCCTCCCTTGTTGAGTGGGAAAGAACAAGGGAAGTCCTCGCGCGCCGCCGCCGCCGTCCGGCCGGGCTCGGGCTCGGGTTCGGGTTCGGGCTCGACCAATCTTAGGAGTCAAAGTAATCAAATCTGAAAAGGGATTTTCTTTAAGCCAGGCACACTATACTGAGAAAGTGTTAAAGAAATTTGACAGTTTTGATGTCGTCCCTGTTCGAACTCCTTATGACTCTAGCATACATCTCTTTAAGAATGAAGGAAGTAGCGTTTCTCAAACGGAATATGCCAAAATAATTGGCAGTCTAATGTTCTTAATGAACTGTACTCGGCCAGATATTGCCTATGCTGTTAGCAGACTCAGTAGATACACTCATAACCCTAGTGGTGAGCACTGGGTTGCTCTTAGACGCTTACTTAAGTACCTTAAGGGTACTATGGACTGGAGACTTGAGTATGTTGGCTTTCCTGCTACATTAGAAGGATATTGTGACGCCAACTGGGTTTCCGATAGTGATGAAGTAAGCTCTACGAGTGGGTATGTATTTACTTTGGGAGGAGCAGCAATTTCTTGGAAGTCTTCAAAACAGACTTGTATTGCTCGCTCTACTATGGAGTCAGAGTTTATAGCTCTTGACTTAGCTGGGCAAGAAGCTGAGTGGCTAAGGAGTTTGTTAGCCGATATTCCGTTGTGGGGGACTCCGACTCCTCCTGTTTCCTTGTTGTGTGATTCACAAGCAGCGATTTGTGTTGCCAAGAGTCATGTTTACAATGGCAAAAAGAGACACATTCGCATAAGGCATGAATCTGTTAGACACTTAATAAGGAATGGAGTACTCTCTTTAGAGTATGTGAAGTCGGAAAGAAACCTAGCAGATCCGCTTACCAAAGGGTTAAGTCGGAAATTGGTCCTTGATTCGTCGAGGGGGATGGGTTTAAAGCCCATTGGTTGAGGAATTCATGGTGGATACCCAACTTAGTTATCTAAGTTCAATGTGGTCAAACGAAACCATGGAAAGACTCATAGTGTACATTTCTCACTGCCTATCCCTATGACGAATAATGTACATGCCCAGGTTGAGTACTATTACTCTTAATAAATTCATAGCCCAGTTTTTGGGTGGTCTTTGTGAGAAAGACTTGATGAATTTACCGAATCATGGTTGAATACTTATTCTTAATAAGTTCATAACACAAGTATGAATGTGTTGTCCTATTGAGAAGGACAAATATGGATTTACCGCCAGAAAGGTTGAGTTTCGAGAAACTCTTAATGAATTCAAAGTTTAAATGATCCTATTTGAGAAGGACATTTTGAATTCACCAACAATGAGGTTGAATATTTATTCTTAATGATTTCTTATCCCAATACTGGGTGGTTCATTTTAAATGGACTTGAAGAAATCACCATAAGTCTATAAGAGGTTGAACCATTACAAATGGTTCTTAATTATTTCATAGCCCAGATTCAGGGTGGTTTATATTGAGATAAACCTGATGAAATAACCTATGTAAGTGAGAAGGATTAGCCACCTTCTGTGAAAAACGTTGGGCCGTTTTTTTCTAAAAACACTTACTAGAATCCTGAGGATAAGATGGCCAAATATACACTTGTGTATATATATCTTACACATCGAGAACTTCGGTGGATGAAGGAGTTAGTTGTGTGTTATGAGTTTACCCCTATCTTAGAAAGTTCAAGACTAGTTTCACTTATCTAAGAGAAGGATCGCTCATTATCACTATGTACTAGTTCAAGATACGTTCACTAGGGCTTAAGCAACTAATTCCGCAACTGCTCGTCTGAGGAGGGCTGTGTTTGAGATACAGATGATTTCTTTCGCATTAGTGGGGGAATGTTGGTAATGCTTCAAGGAGTTACCAAAGGCAAAGCTATATCCCACATTGGTTGGGAAAATAGCTAGGGAAGGGTATTTATACCCATGCTTCCTCCCTCCCTTGTTGAGTGGGAAAGAACAAGGGAAGTCCTCGCGCGCCGCCGCCGCCGTCCGGCCGGGCTCGGGTAAGGGTAAGGGTAAGGGTAAGGGTAAGGGTAAGGGTAAGGGTAAGGGTAAGGGTAAGGGTAAGGGTAAGGGTAAGGGTAAGGGTAAGGGTAAGGGTAAGGGTAAGGGTAAGGGTAAGGGTAAGGGTAAGGGTAAGGGTAAGGGTAAGGGTAAGGGTAAGGGTAAGGGTAAGGGTAAGGGTAAGGGTAAGGGTAAGGGTAAGGGTAAGGGTAAGGGTAAGGGTAAGGGTAAGGGTAAGGGTAAGGGTAAGGGTAAGGGTAAGGGTAAGGGTAAGGGTAAGGGTAAGGGTAAGGGTAAGGGTAAGGGTAAGGGTAAGGGTAAGGGTAAGGGTAAGGGTAAGGGTAAGGGTAAGGGTAAGGGTAAGGGTAAGGGTAAGGGTAAGGGTAAGGGTAAGGGTAAGGGTAAGGGTAAGGGTAAGGGTAAGGGTAAGGGTAAGGGTAAGGGTAACACGTGTCTTCGACACGTACGCGCGCGTATATATTCTTTTTGGAGAAAATTCGTAGGAATTTTCTGATGAATAAAAGATTATATGTGAAAGAATTTATAAAACTGTTTGAATTGATTCGAACGTTCAGAATTTTATTTGATTTAATTCGAACGTTCAGAACAGTGCAATTTATTCGAATTAATTCGAATATATACAGTCAGGTTCAAAGTGTAACAGCATGATTATTACAGAAAGTTTTCAGCCTATAAATAGAGCTGCTGCATGCAGCATTTGGTACACACAACAATCAAACACATTCCAGCTTCTCTCTGTTTTCTCTCCATTTGTTCGAGCCGTTCCACTGTTGTTCACTCCGAGAGTCGAGTGTACGATTCAAGGAGCGTCCGTGTGCACCTCGGGGGACAGCCTGCCCGTGAAGCGACTACACTGTTCGGGGCAGTTTTGTTTCTAAGGCAGTGGCCACCATACCACGACACGGTCAACCATTTTACGTTCTGTTTTTGTTTACTTTTTCCAGTCAGTACTAACAGCTGTTTTGCAGTTCACTTTACCAACACTGATGGCATGTGGAAATGGGTTTGGTCGAAGCTAGTACCACCAAAAGTTGAATGCTTTTTATGGAGGGCTTTAAACAACAAAATCACGTCATTAGTGGAGCTACGGAAACGGGGGGTCAATAGCACAGGACAAGCAATGTGTGTGTTATGTGCTAAGAATGAAGAGACGACAGACCACCTTTTTTGAAAATGTGTAATTGTGTCGAAACTGTGGCAAACTTGGTGCGGGTTATGGAATATCCAACTGGTGGTCCCTGACTCTTTAAAATCCTTATTATACATATGGGTAAATCTGCCGATCAAGCCATCTTTAAAATCAGTTTGGATCGTGGCTTTTTATGGAATTGTTTGGACCGTCTGGTTACATAGAAACGAAATCATTTTTAAGAAGAAGAAGACTGCAGCTAGCTTACTATTGGACATGGCGCTATTAAGTATCGGCCATTGGTGTAAAGGTAACTGGCCCGAAAGTTTCATTTCCGTGAATGAGTTCTTGTATTACCCTGCAGGGATTTCGATTACCAAAAGAAGATCCACAAGGCCTGCTCTTGGTGCTTGGATTGCGCCACTGGAAGGCTACATCAAATTCAATGTGATACTGCTGTAGTAGGCAGTTTTGGCAAAGCTGGAGTCGGGGCATACTACGAGATCACAAGGGTGTTGCGTTGATGAAATTTTCAGAAGCTATTGGGATGTCGGATCCAACGGGTGCTGAGTTAACAGCCATATGGAGAGCATGCCAGCTATTTTCTCTATCGCGCTGGTTTCGAAGTACAAATGTATCATCGAAACGGATAGCCTCCTTGCCGTGTCATGGATTGGAAACCCAAGTTCATGCCCGTCTTGCTTCACAAATCAAGTACAGAGATGCATCCCCTTTGTTAACAATAACACATGTAGCATTTGTTTTGCATTTAGAGAACAAAATGAGTCAGCACACCAGCTTGCGCAGGATGGCATTCGAAGACAAAAAAACATGCCGTGGGAGGTAACTACGAATGGCTATGTAATTGCAGGGGATTAGTGTTATGGGCATTCGATGAACTTAACAGGTAAAACAATATTGGGACAGATTCTTCCTGTTGTTTTCGGAGAATGGAATTGCACTTTGGTAGAACAGTCGAGTATCATATGTAAGAGTTCAAGTCTGGTCTCTCCTGATGTATGATTATTAAAACTCGACACGTTGCACTCTTTTTTCTCCAACTAGGCCTAGGGAGGTTTTTTAATGAGGCTTGTATCGATGTTTGTCGTCAAAACTTTGATTTTGAATAAAACTTCACCACCTTTCAAAAAAAGGATGATCATATGGCTAATGGCAATTGTTTATTTTTTTTGTAAACAAATATATTATGTTGTGTGCCTAAATTTTATTAAGAGTTAAAATTGAACAAATACTACCATGAGACCACATTAAGATTTTTTTCAAAAAAAAATAAACACATTTATCATAAATATACAAGTCATATATAAAAACAAAAAAAAACAAAAAATGCCAATATATATATATATATATTGTAAAGACACTAACAAGGAATCCCATTCCATAAGATTAGCATATAACACCTTAATTCTAACTTGATCCAACCAAAAGATTTAATGTGCTACATTGGGCCATCAAAGTAACACTAAAAATAATTTGATTTAATTATTTTAATTCTAATACATTCTCTTAAGTCTGTATCTATCTATCTTTCTCGCAACAATACGATGTCTACTTTTCCAAAGCCCTACATACCGTCTTTTTTTGTTCAAAAGGAAACTTTATAGCATAAAGAAAGTTACAAATACAACAAGTGAGGTGGGAAAGCTACAGGATTTCAAAACACTTGGTCCTGCATGTTCCTCGCAAACTTGGCAAGCCAATCGGCTGCTTGATTACACGACCTAGGGGTAAAGGAAAAACAACAAGAAGCAAAAACTTTCGCAGTTTCCTTAATATCTTCTTCAATAGCTGAAGAAACCCAATCAGAGAAGCCTCAAGAGCCAAGCCTGGAAATAACAGCTAGACTGTCTGTCTCAATGATGATATTCCTATAAGCATACTGGATAGCCATCGTTAAGCCCAATCTGATAGCAAGAGCTTCCGCTGCTGCAGCAGACGGAGCGACACAGGGTGCTAGAGAGGCTTTCCATGAGGACTGGTCAAAGGTGTTGCGTGTAAAATAGTCTGTCGCAATTGTAGTGCAAGTATACACGACGCAAGTAGTAAAGTGATACAAAGTATCGGATATCGTCTCCACAGGGATTGGGCTAATAGCTTCACCTAATTTCACTGCACGAAGTAAAAGGAATAGTTTGAGAGAATTGTCACGAATAATAAAGTAAAAACGTAAATAAAAGGAATTGAGATATCAAGATAGAGAGAATGGGCTGGTATTGAGTTGCTCGGTAGTGTAGGTATTGAATTGCTTAGGATCTCCAGTTCTGTCGTCGCACCCGTCGCCGACAGCACCTGTCGCGGCGTCTGTCCGTTAGCTCTCGCGGCAGCGAACACTAACTCCGTACTTCAAGCTTGGCAAGAATCCCAGATCTGCCTTGCCCTATCCCTAGGCACAAGTCTGTCGATGATCACGTCTTTGATGATACCTCCCGGCGTGAATCGAAGGATGAACACCGATGTATATGAATTCTTCCTTAGCCACTTAACCTCGCCTTATCCCTAAGCACGAGATGGTTCAACTATAAACTAGAGAACGCGCTTTTATCTCTTTCGTATACTTAACTCTCCCGACGCTAAGTAAATGGATAACCTCACAATGCTCTCCCGATGCTCTTGTAAGATATTAAAACCAAGATAAAAGAACTTGAAGTTTATTTTATTGAACTTGAAAAATCCTAAAACAAAGCAACCCTTGCAACTACTTTACAAAACAACCCGTAGCCCTAGGGGGAATTTAGAACATATCGGTGACAGGTAATCGGCAGGGTTTTGGTTTCGGTTATGGGGGTAGTCGGCTATGCCCTAGGTTTAATCTATGCCCTTTATATAAGCTTTGGGCTCAAGTTATCTAAGGTAACAAGGATTACAACTTTAATTAAAAGTAAGACTCTAATAAAGATAACAAGTTATCTAAGTTATCTAAGGTAACAAGTTAGCTTTGGGCTCAAGTTATCTCTAAAGTATCCTACTTTCTAGCCGCCTCCTTGCTTTTAGGGATTTCCTCTCTTTTGAGCTTTGGCTTGACATATCTTTTGATCCGGGGCTTGGAAAATTATTTGGCTGCCACACGACAGACGAGCAGATTTTTCTCTATCCATCGATGTCCACTTCATTTTTCCTCTTCAATAATCTGCTGTCACCATGATGTCGTGACGGGTCCATGACAGGTTCGTCTCCTTCAGCTGCTTGTTCAGTTCCGCCTTCCTGCTTATCTGCCCTTCGCCTGCCTTCATCGTCAACCAAGGCAGCTACCTGCAAAATACACCATCTTTTAGTAGAATCCGTGCCTTTTATATAATTGTGATATTTAATTGAAAACTAACCTAAATGCAATGCAATGATGCTTGAATGCAGCAGAAATATGGGTTAAAAGGGTGTAAATAATAGGACTTTTACACATTCAACACACCCCCAAACTCAAGTCTTTGCTTGCCCTCAAGCAATTAAACCTAAAGAAAAATGAAAATTTTTTGTGTTGGCTTTCAAAAAGTGAACTGTCCCTTACCCGTCGCTCATTCTCTATGGTGGCAGCAACCTGTCGGAAGGGTTAGGATCTGTCCGGAATCTTCCTATAGCTCTCGTGCAGTGTGTGCATGCTTGTGAACAGTTATATGCTAAGACCCTCTTAGTTTCACTAGAATATTCAACTTCTTAACTTGAATTTTATGCCAAAGTTTACTTTCTTTTAGAAGGCACATTTTCATGCTTTTTCTTCTATTTTCAAGCTAAGTTTTTCTAGAGCCAGTTTTGGGCACCTCTAGTTAGCTTCCTAGAGCCAGTTTCGGGCACCTCTAGGTTTATTTTTGATTTTTGCTAAACTTCTTTCCTAGAGCCAGTGTTAGGCACCTCTACGGGCTTTTCAAGCTCTAAGCATCCTATTCTAGTTTGGCTAAAATAAGTCTAAGCAAGATAACAGTCACAAAAGTGTTTAAATTTTCAGAACTATAGAAAGGCTCTAAACTTTTCCTTAACCTGTCCTATAGATGCTGCCACGACAGAGACGTCATGACAGGTAAGTTAATTTCACAGTTTTAAGCCAACAGTTTAAATATTTTTTTTTTTAAAGAAGAACTTAAAAAAAATTAACAAACTAATTAGACATAACAATTAAACAAAAGATGTGCTAAGGACTCCATTGAATATGGAGGGCTGCCACCCCCAAACTCGAGGGTTGCATTGCCCTCAATGCAAGATGACACTAAAAACAATTAAAGAAAAACATAAAAAAAAAGAAAAGTACATCACAAATATATAAAGGCAGGCAGCAAATAAGAGAGGAAAAAGAAATAAAAACTTAAATTTTAAGTGTTGTCCTCATCACTGCTGCTGACGCGGATCTGATGGTAGCGTCTGCGTTGGGGAGGTGGCTGGGCAGGTTCCTGGGCAGGTGGATCAACAGGTTCCTCGGCCTGTTGAGGTGCAGATTCCTCCTCCGGTTGGTGGACAGGGTCGTCAGCAGGTTGAAGGGCAGGTGGCTCCACTAGTCGAACATCAGAACTGCCGCTGCTATCCCAGCTGTTACTCGTGATGGCCTTGGACAGCATCCTCTTGTTGGCCACATGCTTGATACGCTTCACCCGTGTGAAGGCGCTGTCCAAGTTCCTCCGGACAAGGGGGTTGTCGTCAGTGGCAGCTCGCTTTGTTCCTCGAGGGGAGGTGTCTGCTGGTGGGCTGCCGGCTGCTGTCGGTGAAGGTGTAGAGGAGGCAGATTCTCCGTGGGGAGAGACAGGTGGTGTGGGAGTGGGGGAGGGGATATTAAAGTAATGGGCGGGGAAGGTAGGGAAAAAGACATCCGAAAAATTCAAAGTATTGGTAATAAAGTTTACCGTGGCGTTGGAGAAGTCGCGGATGAATGTCATTAATCCCATCTGCCGCTCCTCTATCCTCAAGATGGCAGCTAAGATGTCGGCGTTCTGACCTGCCGGAGCGGTGTTGGTCGCAGCTTCTGGGGCAGGCTCGGTGGCAGGTTCATCATCAGATTCAGCAGGTGGGGCGTTTGGATCGAAGGCGTTGAGGGGCGTTACGACGATGATCTCCATAAGGCTGGAGATGTTGCTGTCGGTCCAGCCGCTGCCCTTCTTGATTTTGTCTGAAGGGTCCTCCGGTACGGCAGCGCAGCGGCAGAGGGCCGTGATGGTGAAGGGCAGGCATAGTCGTGAATCTGTTCTGAAGGCACAGTCGAGAATGCTTTCTCGCATGTACCTGCCCACGTTGATCGGCCTGTCATGCATGATAGAGTGGATGAGGGCAAGCCGCTGCCTGTTGACTGTCGTGTGGTGGGATGAGGGCAGGATACGCTTTTTGATAAAAGCGTTCCATAGCTTTGCCTCAGGTAAGAGCTGCCCCCTATTGACAGAATGGGGGTTCTTCTTACTCGTGCTCCACGTCGTTCCTGCTTCTGTCAACTCCCTCATGACAGCATCATGGCCGGCAGCGTCGAGGGTGTTCCAGAACTGTTGATGAGCATCATCGTTGGGGCCGAAGAAGAGGCCGAAGACATGGTTGATGCTGCTGGCGGTAAAAGGGACTGTCACTCCTCTGACGGTGACAGATGTTGCCGTCTTGCTCTCGATCGCCGCATAGAACTCCCTGACTAGGGTGTCATTAAGTTCTGCCGGCTGCTCGGCGAAATCTTCCCACAATTGAGCGGTTATGGCCTGCATGATGAACGGCCGGAGTCCCAACAGAGGGGCATCTCTGTTGTAAATGAAGCTTCATTCCTCCCAAAGTTCCTTGTTGGCGAACGGAGATGCTGCTGCGGAAGAGGAAGCGGCGGCAGCGTTCTGTCGGGTTTGTCGTGAAGACATGTTTGGTTGCAAGGGCTGAAAATGAAAGAAAAGAGATTAAACTAGAAGAGAATAGCAAGAGAGAAAATCTGAAGTGAGGAAAAATGAAAAGGAGAAGGGGTTTATATAGCTGTCGGGGGCTGCCCATTTAATGCCGCAACGGCAGGCGGGAATAACGGAGCGGCAGATTGAATGTTGCGTCTGACACGTCTGACGGACATTAATGTTGCGTCTGCCGCACGATTCTTCGTCTGCTGTGCGTCTGTTGACAGCCTGTCAACTCCGTCTGCGCCGGCAGCCGAAACGACATGTTATTATAAATGGACTTTATTTGGGCTGATGGATGGGCGGTGGGCTTGGGCCACTTCTTCTTTCTCACTTGCCTCCTTTATTTCCTAAAAACTGAAATTAAAAACAAAATATTATTAAAATAAATCTAATTCCTAATAAATAATATTAATAATAATAAAAATAAAAATAAAAATAAAAGAATTAGGTTAAATTAGGGATGCCTTGTGGGGCATCACCTAAAGTAACCACTTCCTGTATTCCTGGGGCTTCAGTCCCTTGATAGTGCTTGAGGCGTTGTCCATTGACTTTGAATTGGTGCCCGTCTTTTAATGATTGAATTGTAATGGCACCATGGGGGAAAACTTGAATTACTTGAAATGGTCCAGACCATCTAGATTTGAGCTTCCCTGGAAAGAGTTTCAACCTCGAATTAAACAACAACACAAGCTGCCCTGGGCAGAACTGTCGCGGCAGCAACTTCTTGTCATGCCACTTCTTTGTTTTCTCCTTGTATATTCTTGCGTTGTCGTAGGTCATTGTCCGTATTTCCTCGATTTCATTCAAATCTAACAGCCTTTTCTGACCTGCCTTGTCCAAGTCCATGTTCACTGCCTTGATTGCCCAATATGCCTTGTGCTCTATCTCGACAGGCAGGTGACAGGTTTTCCCATAGATCAATCGAAATGGAGACATGCCCAATGGAGTCTTGAAAGCTGTCCTGTATGCCCATAATGCATCATTCAGAAGTAAAGACCAATCTTTCCTAGTTGGTTTGACCATTTTTTCAAGAATGTTCTTTACTTCCCTGTTGGAAATCTCAGCCTGTCCATTGGTCTGTGGGTGGTATGCTGTCGCGATCTTGTGCTTGACACCATATTTTCTCAAGGCGGCAGCAATTACCCTGTTGTCAAAATGTCTCCCTTCATCACTGATAATCGCCCTAGGGATGCCGAATCTAGAAAATATATTCTTGTGTAAAAATCTTTGGACTGTTTTGGCATCATTCTTTTGAGTTGCGATTGCTTCTACCCACTTGGAGACATAATCTACTGCTAGGAGGATGTAAAGATTTCCACATGAAGATGGAAACGGTCCCATAAAATCAATCCCCCATACGTCGAAGATCTCGACTTCTAAGATATTCTGCAGTGGCATCTCGTTTCTCCTTGAGATGTTACCTGTCCGCTGGCACCTGTCACAGTTTTTGTAAAATTCCTGTGCGTCCTTATACAGTGTCGGCCAGTAGAAACCTGACTGCAGCACCTTGGCAGCAGTTTTGTTGCCTCCTAAGTGTCCTCCATATTGTGAAGCATGACAGTGATGGAGAATGTCTTCTTGTTCTTCTTGTGGTACACATCTCCTTATAACCTGATCTGCGCACATCTTGAAAAGAAGAGGTTCGTCCCAATAATAATGTTTAACATCATTTTGAAACCTCTTCCTGGCTTGATAAGTAAGATCAGAAGGTAATATTCCGCTAACTATGAAATTAACGAAATCAGCATACCAGGGAAGGTTAGAAGACTTACCTGCCGCCATGGCTGTTGCGACAGCTATTGCGGCAGCAAAGAGCTGTTCATATGGGAAGGTCTCTAGTATGTGTGTCTCATCTGGCGGTAGACTCTGTCCCGTTTCCAACCTCGACAAGTGATCTGCCACCTGATTTTCTGTCCCCTTTTTATCTTTTATCTCAAGGTCGAACTCTTGTAATAGTAATATCCATCGTATCAACCTAGGTTTAGCATCTTTTTTTGCAAATAGATACTTGAGGGTAGAGTGGTCAGTGTGGATTATAACCTTCGTTCCAAGTATGTAAGAACGAAACTTGTCGATGGAAAACACCACAGCTAACAGCTCCTTTTCCGTGGTGGTATAATTCACTTGGGCATCATTCAATGTTTTGCTGGCATAATATATGACATGAAATAGCCTGTCCTTGCGCTGCCCAAGTGCTGCCCCGACAGCATAGTCACTAGCATCACACATAATTTCAAATGGCTGCGTCCAGTCTGGTGGCTGTACTATGGGGGCTGTCACTAGTTTTTCCTTTAGAACCTTGAATGCTTCAGTACATTCTTCATTAAAGTCAAAGGGTCGGTTCTGCTCTAAGAGATGACATAGGGGCTTCGTGATTTTTGAGAAATTTGCAATGAATCTCCTATAAAAACCAGCATGCCCTAGGAAACTCCTAATGCCCTTGACTGTGGTTGGCGGCGGCAGCTTCTCTATGACTTCAATCTTTGCCCTGTCGACTTCTATCCCACGGCAGCTAATCTTATGGCCTAAAACTATTCCCTCATCTACCATAAAATGGCATTTTTCCCAATTAAGAACAAGATTAGCTTTTTCACATCTTTCAAGTACCTTTTGAAGGTTGCCAAGGCAGCTCTCAAAATCGTCTCCAAAGACAGAAAAATCATCCATGAAGATCTCAAGGAAGTCCTCTACCATGTCGGAGAATATTGCCATCATGCACCTTTGGAAGGTGGCAGGTGCGTTACAGAGTCCAAACGGCATCCTCCTAAATGCGTATGTTCCATAAGGGCGTGTGAAAGTCGTTTTCTCTTGGTCCTCCGGTGCAATAGCAATTTGATTATATCCTGAATAACCATCAAGAAAACAATAGTAAGGTTTACCCGCTAATCTATCAAGCATTTGATCAATAAAGGGTAAAGGAAAGTGGTCTTTTCGGGTAGCTTTATTAAGCTTCCGATAGTCCATACAAACCCTCCAACCGGTCACAGTCCTGGTTGGGATTAACTCGTTGTTTTCATTGGTTATCACAGTCATGCCTCCTTTCTTGGGAACACATTGCACCGGGCTTACCCATTTGCTATCGGAGATGGCGTAGATGATACCAGCGTCTAACCATTTAATTATTTCTTTACGCACTACCTCCTTCATTGCAAGGTTTAACCGCCTTTGGGCATCAATAGTCGGCTTATGATCTTCCTCTAAGAGGATTTTGTGCATACAGATTGCCGGACTAATGCCCTGAATGTCTGCTATGGTCCATCCTATCGCCCTTTTATGCTGCCTCAACATGTCGATCAGCTGTCGTTCCTGTTCCTGCGGCAGCTTAGCAGAGATGATTACGGGTAGTGTTTTATCACTACCAAGATAAGCATATTTAAGCTGCCCTGGCAGGGGCTTAAGTTCTAAGACAAGTGGTTCGACTGTAGATGGTTTTTGAATTAAATGGTTATCCGAAGTGTAATTTAAGGGTTCGAATAACTTACCTGGGCGATGGTCTAACCAATCTACCTCCTCATGACCTTCATTATCAGATATATCGAATTCAGAGGAGTTGCTGTCGTCGACGCTGTCGTCGTTACTGTCGTGACAGGCTTGTAATTGGCTGTCGCAGCAGTGACCAAATTTTGTATCTTGACAGCTCGACCTGATGCAGGGTTGATCAAAGGTCACCTCAATGATGGCCTTGCATTCTTCATCCACATCAGCATGTTTCATTGCTTGGAGAACATTCAACTTAATTTCTTGATCGTTTACGCGCATGGTGAGTTCTCCTTTTTCCACATCAATCAATGATCTTCCCGTGGCTAAGAAGGGTCGCCCTAGGATGACTGGTGCGTTCTCATCTGCCTCACAATCTAAAATAAGAAAGTCAGCAGGAAAAATAAGTTTATCCACTCTTACCAAGATGTCTTCAATTTTTCCCTCGGGGTGAACGTAAGAGCGGTCGGCTAGCTGTAGGGTAACTGTCGTGGGCCGCGCCTTGCCAATACCTAGTTTCTGAAAAACAGATTTGGGCATTAGATTAACACTAGCACCAAGATCACATAATGCCTTACCCACAAATTTATCTCCGATTACGCAAGGTATGAGGAAGCTCCCTGGATCCTTCTTTTTCTGGGGTGGTTGTCGATGAAGAATACTCATGCAACCTTCTTGCATCCTTACCGTTTCAAATTCCCCAAGTTTAGATTTTTTAGACATGACATCCTTGAGAAATTTAGCATAACCGGGCATTTCCCTAACAGCATCTAGCAACGGAATGTTAATATGAACCTGTTTAAAAATATCATAAATCTTTTTAAGTTGAGATTCATGCTTAGCTTGTTGTATCCGTTGTGGAAAAGGTGGTGGAGGACGGTAATCAGCAATGCGTCCTTCCCACTGCATGCGAATCTGAGGACGATAATCTTCCTTTTTCTCCTCTGTCGCTTCTGCTGTCGGGACAGGCTCATCGGCAGCAGTCTGTTTGTCACCTGTCGGGGCAGTTTCCTCGGCAGGTTTTTCCAAGGTCGGTTCCCTTTCTTTTTCAGCTTCTTTTTCCGACCCTGGTAACTTTTTCCCACTCCTAGTAGTAATTGCCTTACATTGCTCATGAGGGGGCGTTCTAGCATTTTCAGTATTGCTAGGGAATCCTCCATTCTGCCGTGGCTTAATATGCTGCGACACCTGACCCATTTGTGTCTCTAGAGATTTCAAGGTGGCCTCATGGTTTGTCATTCTCATCTTAGTTTCATCCATAAAGTCTTCCGTTTTCTTGACAAACTTATTGATGTTATCCATATACGTGCCAGTCTGAGACATAAAGGTAGCCAGGGTCTGCTCCAATATACTACTCGTGGCAGGTGGTGGCTGCTGTTGTTGCTGAGGCGGCAGGTTCTGCGGCAGGTTTTGCGGCTGTGGCTGCTGTCGCGTCAACAATCTCGGACCCCCCTGATTCTGATTATATGCTTGCGAATTTAGAGCATTGTTGGGGTTACTCCAGGAAAATTTGGGGTCTTTCCTCCAATTAGGGTTGTAATTGTTGGAATTATAGTTTGGCTTGTAATTTCCAACATATTTTCCTTCTTCTATATTTATAGGGCACTCATCCCTGCTATGATTTCCCTCACATGTAGCACAAACTTCCTCGACAGCAAACCCTCGTACTTCCTCTTCACTCAATAAGTGTTTCATGGCTTTAGTGAGGAATGCTACTTGAGATTTCATAGTGCTGTCGGCCTCATAATCCTTGACAGCAAGTACCCGTTTACCTCTTCTTCTAGCGGTTGGAAACTGCTCCTCATTTTTAGCCAGATGTTTCAGAACTTGCAGAGCCTCGTCTGGATCTTTGTCCAATAATAGTCCATTTGCTGCAGAATCAATTCGAATGCGAGTTTGTAAGTTAGCAGCATTATAAAACTTAGTTACCTGATTCCAGACGGGGAATCCATGCATTGGGCAGTTTCGAAGAAGAGTTGTGAATCTGTCCCAGGCCTCATGCATTGGTTCGTCATCTTCCTGTTGAAAAGTAGCAATTTCATTACGTAATCGCTCAGCTAAATGAGAAGGATTAAAACGAGACAAAAATTCACGAGTTAGATCTGCCCAAGTCATAATAGAACCCGGTGTAAGTTTATTCCACCAAGTTTTTGCTCTGTCCCTTAATGAATGGGGGAATAACCGAAGCCTCAGTATCTCCGGACTAACTCCTGGCAGTCTAAACGAACCACAGATCTCCTGGAACGTTTTGAGATGCTCCCTAGCATCTTCTGTCGCGGAACCACCAAACTGCACGGCATTGTTGATCATACTAAACATGACAGGTTTAAGCTCGAAGTTGTCAATGTCAATATCCGGCAGCGTGGTCTCCAGCTCTACATGATCGTTCAGCATGTAGTCACGACATGACCGTCGTCTATCTGCCCCAGGCGGGTCACCGACAGGTGGGTTATTATTGCCAAGGGGTGGTATGAAACCACCCGCAGGTTGGTTATGGCCCATCTGCTCTAGCTGTTCTTCAAGGTATTCGTTTCGGTCTAAGAGGTGGCGAATCTGTTTCTTGAGATTAAAGGAACGTTCAATCTCCGGATCTAATTTATACTCAAGATCTTCACCTCTTTTCGATCTGCGCATAAACAGGAAAACCTTGTGAAAAGCAAGAGTTTAAAAACACAAAAGAAAAATTAAAGAAAAATAAAAACAAAAATAAAAACGAAAATAAAAAAAAGTGCAAGGAAAGAAAGGTGTAGTTATGTTGCCAATCCCCGGCAACGGCGCCAAAAACTTGTTGCGTGTAAAATAGTCTGTCGCAATTGTAGTGCAAGTATACACGACGCAAGTAGTAAAGTGATACAAAGTATCGGATATCGTCTCCACAGGGATTGGGCTAATAGCTTCACCTAATTTCACTGCACGAAGTAAAAGGAATAGTTTGAGAGAATTGTCACGAATAATAAAGTAAAAACGTAAATAAAAGGAATTGAGATATCAAGATAGAGAGAATGGGCTGGTATTGAGTTGCTCGGTAGTGTAGGTATTGAATTGCTTAGGATCTCCAGTTCTGTCGTCGCACCCGTCGCCGACAGCACCTGTCGCAGCGTCTGTCCGTTAGCTGTCGCGGCAGCGAACACTAACTCCGTACTTCAAGCTTGGCAAGAATCCCAGATCTGCCTTGCCCTATCCCTAGGCACAAGTCTGTCGATGATCACGTCTTTGATGATACCTCCCGGCGTGAATCGAAGGATGAACACCGATGTATATGAATTCTTCCTTAGCCACTTAACCTCGCCTTATCCCTAAGCACGAGATGGTTCAACTATAAACTAGAGAACGCGCTTTTATCTCTTTCGTATACTTAACTCTCCCGACGCTAAGTAAATGGATAACCTCACAATGCTCTCCCGATGCTCTTGTAAGATATTAAAACCAAGATAAAAGAACTTGAAGTTTATTTTATTGAACTTGAAAAATCCTAAAACAAAGCAACCCTTGCAACTACTTTACAAAACAACCCGTAGCCCTAGGGGGAATTTAGAACATATCGGTGACAGGTAATCGGCAGGGTTTTGGTTTCGGTTATGGGGGTAGTCGGCTATCCCCTAGGTTTAATCTATGCCCTTTATATAAGCTTTGGGCTCAAGTTATCTAAGGTAACAAGGATTACAACTTTAATTAAAAGTAAGACTCTAATAAAGATTAAATCTCTAAAGTATCCTACTTTCTAGCCGCCTCCTTGCTTTTAGGGATTTCCTCTCTTTTGAGCTTTGGCTTGACATATCTTTTGATCCGGGGCTTGGAAAATTATTTGGCTGCCACACGACAGACGAGCAGATTTTTCTCTATCCATCGATGTCCACTTCATTTTTCCTCTTCAATAATCTGCTGTCACCATGCTGTCGTGATGGGTCCATGACAGGTTCGTCTCCTTCAGCTGCTTGTTCAGTTCCGCCTTCCTGCTTATCTGCCCTTCGCCTGCCTTCATCGTCAACCAAGGCAGCTACCTGCAAAATACACCATCTTTTAGTAGAATCCGTGCCTTTTATATAATTGTGATATTTAATTGAAAACTAACCTAAATGCAATGCAATGATGCTTGAATGCAGCAGAAATATGGGTTAAAAGGGTGTAAATAATAGGACTTTTACACATTCAACAAAAGGCAGCATCGCAATTAACTTTGATCATTCCCTGAGGCGGTGGTGTCCATTTCCTTACCACCGGTATTTTGTTAGGCATCTCTAGTTTATCAGCTAAGTTAGCGTGGAAGAATTCCATGAAGTTCCTGTTCGCTTTCAACCAGATATCCCATGGGGAGTCTCTTTTTCCTTCAAACACCAGGGTGTTTCGGGATTTCCAAATGGGCCACAGAAGGAAGGCAATTTGAGTGCAGCCAGCACCAGAAATACCAAGACTTCGATCTTCATTAACCATACGCCACCATTTTGGAAAACCAGGAAATCCAATAGCAGAAGGAGAGTAGTTAAAGCCAGAGGCTTTCCAGACTGCTTGAGCGAAAAGACAAAAGAAAATGAGGTGCTCTATAGACTCCCATGGACTCTCACAATGGGGGCAAACGTCCGGATCTCTGAGTTTTCCATGCATACGGTTTGTCAAGGCGCTCTTTGTAGGAACAATATTATGGCACGGTTTCCACAAGAAGGATCGAATCTTGGATGGAACTTCCAGCTTCCATATAGAGCTCCATAACTCCTTTTTTGTGAGGATGTCTTCGCTGGACGTTGGAACCATAATATCAGAAGATCTCTCAATGATTTGTAACCCGACTTAGCCGAATACTCTCCATTTTTGTTTTCGGCCCATATAAAGGAATCTTGAATATTGGGTCCTCCAATAGGAATTGTTAGGATAGCCTTAGCTTCAGCATGTGAGAAGAGATCATAAATCTTATGTTCGTTCCATGACCTGGAAGCAGAATCCATGAGGGAGCTGACAGAAGAAACATGAAACTCTGGCAGAGGTTGAGTCGAAAGTTTGAAGCCATGAATCTTAGGGATCCAATTATCGAACCATGTTGAAATGTTTTTGCCATTACCAACTCTCCAAAGGCCACCCTCCTTGATAACCTTGATCCCTTCCCTGATCCCTGACCAAGCCCAGGAAAGGTTAGAGCACTTGGGGGCTTCAAAGATGCTACCATTTGGGAAATAGATTCCCCGAAGAACTCGGGCTAAGAGGAAATCTTGATTCTTTATCAGCTTCCAGGAAATCTTAGCCACTAGGGCTTTGTTGAAAACTCTGAGGTTACGGAAGCCCATTCCCCCTTTATCTTTTGGTCGGCAAAGATCCTTCCAGTTTATCCAATGGATGCTCTTCTCTTTCTCTATACAGTTATTCCACCAGAACTTCGCAACTAGGGAGCTGATCTCGTCACAGAAAGTGACTGGGAGAAGAAAGCACTGCATAACATAGGAAGGTATTGCCTGAGCGACAGCCTTGATAAGAATTTCCTTTCCAGCACTGGTCAAGAATTTGGCTTTCCAACCCCTTAATCTATTTTGTACTCGTTCTTTGATGAAACACAGGGCTTCCTTTTTGTTTCGACCCCAAAAAGAAGGGAGTCCAAGATATCTCGTGTCTTCTTCCATTGCTTGGAACCCAAGAATATTGGATAAGTGAGATTTGAGGCTGTTGCTAACATTGGGAGAAAAGAAGATAGAGGATTTCATAAAGCTAACTATTTGTCCTGTAGAGGATTGGAACAGCTGAAGGATGTGAATTAATGCGGCACAATTACTTTCATCTGCCTCTGTAAAAACCAGGCAATCGTCCGCAAATAGTAGATGACTCAGAATCGGACATCTTCTTTTAATTCTAAGGCCATTGAATCTATCCATCTCAATTTCTTTTTCGATGATCCACGAAAAGATACACTAAATGAACGTAAATAGAAAAGGAGATAAAGGGTCCCCCTGTCTCAGTCCCCTTCTGGCTCTGAATTCACCCGACCGTTCTCCATTCAAAAGTAAGGAGAAAGAGACCGATGATACACAGGCCATAACTAGGGGTGTTCAAAAATACCCGGCCCGAACTACCCGACCCGCCGACCCGCCTACCCGATTTAATTTTACCGGGTATTTATATTAAAGTACCCGATTTTTTCGGGCCGGGTAGTTGGGCCGGGTCAGGGCCAAAAATTTTTTATAACCGGGTACCCGACCCGACCCGCTAATTTTAATATTTATATATTATATATTTTAAATCCTATTTTCATTTTATGTTTCTTATTATTTTTCCTTAAAAATTAATTTTAAACCCCTAACTTCTTTTTATACTTGTATTATATACTTTTAAGTTTATAACTTTTCAAAAATATTTATATTAATTTGTCAATATTAGAGTCGAAAATAATCATGGTCGAGATTAATATTTTTAATACCTCCTTTTGTCGATAAACTTTAATATATATACATATATATCCAAATATTTCTCTCTTAAAACTAACCACAAATCAATAATTTTAGTGTTTGAAATATATATCATGAAATTTTATGTGTTTCTTATGTATTTTTTTTTAAAAATAGATTTAAAAAATATAAAAAAATAAACCAGGTACCCGGTACCCGATTTTACGGGTACCCGAATTTTACGGGTACCCGATTTGCGGGTACCCGGTTATTATGGGCCGGGTCACGGGCCGACTTTTAGGTACCCGAAAATTCCGGGTACCCGAAATTTAGGGTACCCGAAAATCCGGGTACCCGGATATGAACACCCCTAGCCATAACTCTGTCAATCCACCAGCCATTGAAGCCCATTTTACTCATAGTGAACTGTAGAAGGTTCCAATCCACTTTATCATAGGCTTTCTCCAGATCAATTTTCAGAGCCATGAATCCCTTTCTTTCCTTTCTAGTCCTTTTGATAGCGTGAAAGGCCTCATTAGCAAGGATTATGTTGTCGTGGATAGATCTACCTTTCACAAAGGCATACTGGTATTGAGGGATAAGATCCGGGAGGAAAGCCTTCAGCCTTGAGGCAAGAATTTTGGTGATCACTTTTAGGGAGAAATTACAAATGCTGATCGGTCTTAAGTGTGACACTTCCGTGGGATTGATCTTTTTTGGGATCAGCACAATATTGGTTTTATTGACTGAAGAGTCCATAACTCTGTCCTTGAAAAAAGCTAACACCATCCCTATAAGATCGCCTTTCACCTTTTCCCAAAAAGTTTGATAAAAACACCCTGGAAAGCCATCGGGACCCGGCACTTTATTCGCACCCATTTCGAAGACATCCTTTTGTATTTCCTCTTCATCAACTTCCTTACACAGTTCGGAGTTCATCACGTCAGTTACCACTCTAGGGATGTAGTCCCTAAGGCTAAGGAAGTCGACCGAAGGGTCACTCGTAAACACCTTTTGGAAGTGATGTAACAGAAAAGAGGCTATGTCGTTCGAATCCTCAAGCCAAGCACCATCCTCATTTTTAATTTTGACTATGGAATTGGATCTGCGGTGCTGAATGGTTGTAGCGTGGAAGAACTTAGTGTTTTTATCTCCCCACTTCAGCCAATTCACCCTGGATCTCTGATGCCAGTATCTCTCCTTGCTTTCCCACTCCGCGTCAAGCTCTTTCTTATAATTTTTGTATTCATCCAGCTCCAAGTTGTTTAGTTTCCTTCCCTGAAGAGAGGAGATCTTTGCCAGAAGCATCTGTTTTCGTTCATTTCTCTTTTTCATCTTTTCCTTATTCCACTTTACAAGGGCTACTCTGGTGCTGCGGATCTTCCTTCGAAATCTAGAGACCACTCTTTCCCCTGGTGATATATCCCACCCTTTTGTCACCGTTTGGGAGCATTCTTCATCCAGGAGCTATTTGGTTTCAAATTTGAAGTCTTTTCTGTATTTCCTGGATATGCCCTTAGTAAGGAGGACTATAGGGGCATGGTCAGAGGCGGTGGTCACTTCCATTATCCCCAGGGCCTTAGGAAAGGCGAGGCTCCATTCTGACGAGAAAAGAATACGGTCGAGTTTTTTAAGGATGGCATGCTCCCCCCTCTTTGATTAAACCAAGTAAAATTGCCACCCTTTATAGGCATCTCAACTATGCCTGATGAATCAACGAAATCTTCGAACCATTTAGCCTCTAATGGATTAACCGGGTTCCCTCCTTCCTTTTCTTTCTGGCTAGCTACTATGTTGGAGTCACCCATAATCACCCATTTATCCTGGATGGAATCCATGAAGTTGGCCATTCCCTCCAAAAATGCTTGTCTTTCTTCCCTTTATGGGGGACCATAAATGAAAGTGTTAAACCAAGCACCTCCATCCTGGAGAACAATCTTTGTATCAATGTAATTCTTGTCATATCTTAGAATAGTAACATTTGCTTCCGATGTCCACCATAGAGCGAGGCCCCCCACCAAGCCCTGCGGTTCTACATAAAAGGAGTGTTCCATTTTCATCTTCATTTTGATCTTTTCAAAGTACATTTTCTTCTATTTTGTTTCACTGAGGAAAATGATGGACGGCTTGATCTTGAAAATTGAGTTTTGAAGAGCTCTCACCGTCTTCCTATTACCCATTCCCCTAATGTTCCAAGCCATGATAGACATAACTCCCCCTTCCTACGCCTTTGCAGGCAGCTCAAACTAGGCTGGAGATAATCTACTTGCTTAGCTGGATTTACAACACTTCTAAAACAACCCCCCACTGAAATTCAACCACAGAAACCAACCCACGCAGAAAAAGAAGAGCTCACAGCAGAGAAAACAAGGCAGCCGAACAGGCCGAAACAACCAGAAGAAAAAACAAATTCAATAACCCAAAGGGCACGCCGAAACAATCAGTCGAAAAACCAATCAAAAGCAGAGACACACGGTGCAATCACTCACCAATCATCAAAAAAACCAAACAACATACGACAGAGAAAAGAGCCAATTCAGCAGTTCACACAGAGAATCCAACAGCAAATACAAATCACAAAAGAATGGGTAAGTCCACAAGAAGACGGGGCGAACAAGGGGGAGAATGGGGGTAAGATACCAAGAAGTGGGGCAATCAGAAATGCCGGGTGAAAAATGAAAGACTGAACCTGATTGAGGGAAGAAGAGAAAGCCACAATTATCACCCCCGAAACCACCAATCTCTTCGACTCAACAGCGAGAGCCAGCGCCCACCGGCTAAAAGACAAAGAAGTTTGGAGTCTCCAGCTTGCACCAAGTCATGAGAAGTGAAGACGAGAAAATCCGAGATAAAAACCCCGATCACTCCTCTATTTCTGAGATATCCACGAGCAAACCACCAACCGATGACGATAATTGCGTCACTGGAACACGACGGTCGTCTGAGGGGGCAGATCCACGCACTCGCAGTCACCGAACAATGATACCGGGCCAGAGAGCAATTCGATGCCTGAGGCTCGGGGATTTCAGAAAATAGAAAAGAGAGGCGCGTTCAAATCTTTGATGCCCTATTTCAACCATCATGCCAAATCACAGTCTCCCCTCTTCCTTCAAGAGGGTTTTTTTTCCTTTAAATTCTTTCTTTCTTTCTTCCTCAGAAATCTGAACCATTTTCTATGTTCAATGATAGTCATGTGGTAATGGCAGACACCACTTGGAGAAGAAGACAAAGAGAAGAGAAATGAAAAAAAAGAATAAACAAATTAATTTTTGAATCAGGACTGGATTAAAACAAGTTACAAGATTTTAGGATTAAATTTATTATCGTACTAATTTTATTAACTTTCACATCATTCCCGTAAAAGTTTTAATAAATCTCAATTAATTTGTTACTTTTTAAAAGTCAAAACAATTATTTTATAATTTTTCATGGTCTCTTTTCTCCTTATCTTCCTTTATCGGTGTCCGCCATTACCATATGACTAGCAATGGACATAGAAACTAGTTCAATTTTTCAGAGGATGAAATGAAGAAGACTAAATTAAAATACCCTCACTTTACTAAATTAAAATACCCTTACTTTTCTATTATACCAATTTTATTAATTATCCCTTTATGCCCATTAAATCTTTTTGTTTTTTTAATTATTAATATTCGATTTATTGACCGATTAATTTAGATCGACTTATGCGGAGGCCTAACATGGAGCGACCTTTATAATCTATTTTTTCCATTCACAAGTCAAAATTCTAACTTCTGGCCTTATTTAACTACCTAAAACCTCATCTCGCTGGACCAACCGACTATTCGTCTCAAATTTTTTGCTCATGTGACCTTACTTTTTAGAAATATTTTTGTTTATTAATAAAATCTTATGGACTTTGGTCCGAAGTTTCCATTGATCGCCACCAGGCCCGGCCCTGGGCAGGGGCAACAAGGGCACTCGCCTAGGGCCTACCACTCAAGGGAGTTATATATTTTTAATTTTATTCGAATTATATTTATTTTTAATAATTTTATTTTTTTAATACTTATTAGTAGGGCTTAATTTTTTTAATATTTGTTAATAAAAGTTTAACTTTTTTAAAAAATTTGTTATTATGGACATACTCTTAAAATTTAACTTTTTATAATACTTGTTATCATGGGCCTGTTTTTTTAATATTTGTTATTTTAGGTATACTCTTAAAATTCAATTTATTCCATTTTTGATTTGTTATTAAGGGCCCAATTTTCAATACTTGTTATTATGGATATACTCTTAAAATTAATTTTTTTCGTTACTTGCTATTAAGAACAGAAATTTAAATAACGGTATGTAACCGCAACAACGATCGTTACATGAAGATAGCAGTAGTGGTGGAGTTGTGATTTTCTTATAGTGGGGTCATGAGTGAAGTTGTTATCCTCATACCCCAACAAATTAAGTAGGGTCAAATCTAATATTTCTTATGAAAAAATCTATATTACCTCATTGAAAACCTCGAACTCCAACAAATCAAGTGGGGTCAATTGCGCCCCCAATTTATATGCTACATCCGCCTATGGGTAGCGACACCATCTGAAACCGCGATACCCGCAACTGTTATGTCCACAATAACATATGTTATTAATAGATTTCACAACCGCGATACTTGCAGAGACCGAAATAGTATATATAATACCCGCACTTACAATAAAACCTACCATGATTATAAATACGATTACAACCGCAATTTAACTTTTTAATTTGAGGCATATTTTTTATATTCGCCCTACACTACCAAAAATTTAGTACCCGCGCTGATTACCACATATATTATCCATTTCTGAATCATACCAAATTGGTAAACAATAAGGTAACTCCTGGCAAAGGGTTGATCGCTAGAAAGTTCCAAAGCATCGACTAGATGGAGTTTCATCCCCCTTACAAATGGCAACATTGAAATTGGTACAAATCACATGAATCTTTAAAGTTTGGTTTACTTGCCTTAAAGATTCAATTTCTTAAAAACTATTTAGAAATCAGAAGTCCACAGTTTGAGAGTAGTAAAAGAGGTTGCACATTGAGATTTTAATCCCAGCTTGTTTGATTTATTTATCTTTAAAGATTTAAATTTGAAATCACAAAAAAATTATCTTTAGAAATGTGTTTTTATTGATGGTTCATGGTGAAGATAGTCTATGCGAGGATCGCATTCTCGACCACTGGTTAAAGTAAAAGAGATTTTTACTATTTCACCTAAATTTTGTGGTTTGATATTTGATATAATTTTTTTGGTAATATATATGTCTGTCTTACAGTCCATATTTGGGGTGATAGGTTGTACCTCTTAACAATGTCGTCTTTAAAGTTTGAACTTGTGTCATTTCCTTAAGAGTGGAATGTGCCTTAACAATATACCCAACAACATCAGTCTTATTGATGATGCATAAGTTGTCAATTAATTAGAAGATGACAAATTATTGTAGAATTTTAAAATTAAAATTATTCAAATTTATTCTTGATTGTCTACATCTTTTAATTCAATGAAGATATATAAAATTATAAACCAATCAATGCATCAAACATTTCGCTAAAATTAGATATTTCATATTTTCCCTACACCAAAGGAATACATATTTTTTATTTTAAAAAAATCAATTAATATTGTCTTTTAGGGATTCAAATAATGTTGCATTTAACTCAAACCAATTTGATTCCTCTATAAAAGGGCAGTCCCCTTAGTTTCTTAGCCTTACAACTTACCAAACTTAGATTTCTCAATTGTCATTGGATTCTTCCATTTTCAATTTTAACTCCAACACCAAAAGTGAAGGGCTTGGGAAAAAAATGAATCAAACAGAAAACCAGAAGCAGAAGCAATCACTGAGTCAGTTCATAGAATCTAAGTTGGATAGAAAACTGACTCAGCTGCTTCTTTCAGTTTCTGTTTTTTCCTTGTTTTTTTCCCACTCATATTGGCTTTCTTTGTTCCATTCCTTTAACTCCACCTTCCATGATACACTTGCGTTCAAGTTCTTCAGCCATAATATAGATAAGAACTTCATATTCCTTCTTTGCAATGGACTCCTTGTTTTCCTTGCAAAATACTCAGGACTCCTCAGTTCTTTATCAAAGCATAATCACAGTGATGATCATCAGTCTTTCAAGAGCTATGAATTATACGTTCCTCAAACTGAGCCAACTCGTTTGGACCCCGAAACTCCATTGTTGGAGAAGGAAGTTGCCTTGGAAACCACTGCTGAGGCACTCGAAAACAGTTCAGTAATGGAAGAAGAAGAAGAAGAAAATGCCGGTTTTGTTGAAGAAGATGAAGACGGATTAAAAGGGTCAATTGAAGAAAGTGAAAGGTATGAACCAGAAGAAGAAGAAGAAGAAATAATAATGGAAGAAAATCAAGTGTTAAGTACTGAAGAGCTGAACAAAAAGTTTGATGAATTTATCAGAAAGATGAAGGAAGAACTAAGGATTGAAGCTCGACAACAATTAGTTATGGTTTAATTTCCCAGAGAATCAAAATCCCCATAATGTTCGTATAGTTTCCAGTTTCCACGTCTGTATAAATCTTAGTATATCTTTTTCTTATATGTTTTTCTCCTCTAGACTATAGTTTTGTACATAAATGGCAGTACTAGTAGTTTTGATAGTCTAGACCTGTCATCAATTGAAGGGAAGAGATGGTTGATTTTGGAGTTCTGAATCGGATTAATTTTAGTTCGAATCAATTTCAGGTTCAAGTCATTTGAGTTTATTGGTTATATTCTTTTATTGGGATTTTTTTAATTTTTTCATTCAAGTTGGCACATAAGTTTGGATAATTTCATATTTTTCATTTATGATTTAGTTTGTTTTCGTTTAGGTTGGACAGGTTCGAATAACTAAATCGAATTTAAATCTAGATTAATCCGATTGGATTTTTAAATTTGGGTTAGAATTGATAGGTCTAGTCCTACCTATTTTGCATTAAAATTCCTTGTAGTTTCAAAGAATCGAGGCTGCAATTTCATGTAACTTATGTGTTAATACGATCATAACTCTTAAGCCTTTAGTTTTACTAGCTTTTAATTCATGCTCCATTTGCAAGGAAATGCGTTGATATTATCTTAATCTTTATTATTACACCAATATATTCAAAAAAATTACTATTATTTCAGGGTAATTTGATGGTAACTATCCAATATTTAAAGAGAAATCAAAATTCAAGGTCGCCCTTCAACTTCATAAAGTGATTTATAATCAAATCAACCAATCAAAACAAACCTAATGATACATGTGGGTGACAGAGAAAGAAAAATATGGAAGAAAATACACAGGACCCAACAAAAATCTTCTGCATATATGCTCATATACTCATACGCTCTAACCATAAATTCTAAATCATAAACCTTAAAAACTACACCTTACACTTTAAACTCTAAATCTAATTTTTAAGTGTTAAGACATATACATGAGCATAAAAAAAGACAAAAGATTTCTATTTATCTCGGGCCACTATTTATCTTATGGTTCCTGTTTGATACGAGGTCTTTTCAATTTCATTTCAAGTGTTTAAATGGCATTAATTATTAAAAAAACTATATAATTGTCTTTAAAATTTGACATCAAACGAAACCAGTGCTGATGGTAATATCTGCAACATGCTACCATGAAAACGATGGTAACTGGGACCAGCCTTGATCATCAAGCTAGCCGTAGCCTGTAGGTTTACTTAGTTTTAAGACCAAGGTAATTAAGTTAATTGATTGATTTGTGTGTGGCTGATTAAGATTTCAACACTTGGCACGTCTGTCCTTGATAATAAATAGGGTAATTATGGAGTTAGGTGGAAGAAAATAATGGATCAAGGCTCTTCACTGTTGGTACACCACCAGAATGGGTAAATTAATCTCCATTTCACAGTTTTTAAGATATTTTGAATTGCATTTACATAAATGTCAGCCTCAAGTTTGCAACTTTGATTTATACGATATGTTTGTTTTTGTCTATTTTTATTTATTTATTTAGAAGGTCATACAAAAATATGGCAGTTGATGGGGATGCATTTTTGGAAATTATATGCTTTTTTCACAGTTGCAGTCGCAGAAATGATAATGCCACCCCAAAAGGGTTTTGTTAGAGCAAAAAGACATGAGAATTTGTAATTTTTCATAGCTGAAAATGGATTGGAATTTGTCTACCTGCAGCTAACAGTGAAACAATCAGTAGAAAGTGACCAAAGAATCCATCATCTCTTTACACCTATGTGGCTAGAAACTCAAGAGCTTCCATTTTCAATCACACAAATATACATACCAGTGAATGTGAAAGGTGTATAAAGGACCCCTCTTCCTTGGGGTCGAATTTACTTCCGATCGGGATTCCGGCATCGACGTGAGCCATACACGTGACGTATACGAAAAACAGCAAGGTCCTTGAATGATAATGGCATAGATTTTGGTTGAATGAAATAATTGGAGTAGTGCAATGCATGCATATCAATAATGGTCTCAAAGCTAGAAATCAATGGAATGGCCCATGAAAACTTGTCTTATTCCATTGGACTGGTATAGGGGCAAAAGGAACATCAATAATTTACATTCATTAACAAAAGTCTATCTAAAAAAAAAACAAAGGTTCACTTCTCATATCTAGCTGCTGTATTAATTGCAGAATGTATACAAAAAATCATGAACTGGTCCTATCTTCAACAGTTTTCTGTCACTTTCAATTGATCATATTCAAATTCCAAAAACATTTCATTACCGGATCTTCCTTGCTTCGTTGCCGGACAACGAAAAATGGAGTATATAAGTGCTACTAGATTCTGGAACTACTTGTTACATATATTATCCAGCATGAATGACATGTGAAGCTGAATGTGATCATCAGTTCGTGTTGAAAGGTTGAGGAACTTGTATTAAGAATCAAGAAAGATTGATAAGAAGAGTAACAAGAAAGAAGGATTGAAAGCTTTTATTCTATTTTATGTTAAATTACATGGTGAAGGTTAAAGCCTTAAATAGGTAAAATAACGATCCTAACTAACCTGAAAACTATATCGGGTAACCCTAACTAACTTCACTAACAACCTATACAAACTGACTTTCAACACACCCCCTCAAGTTGGAGGGTGAAACACATCCTTCACACCCAACTTGCCCAAAATATAACCATGTTGTGCAACCCCAAGACCCTTGGTAAGAATGTCAGCTTGTTGATCCTTGGTTGAAACATGTTTTGTCTTGACAACTCCTTTTTGAATTTTTTCGCGAATAAAATGGCAATCGATTTCTATATGTTTGGTGCGTTCGTGGTAAACTGGATTAGCTGCTATTTGTAATACAGCTTGACTGTCACTAAAAAGCAAAACAGGTCCATCAAGCTTCATGCCAAGCTCTTCTAATAGCCCTTGTATCCAAATGATCTCTGCAACAGTGGTTGCCATCCCTCTGTATTCTGCTTCAGCAGATGATCTTGAGACAGTATTTTGCTTTTTTGATTTCCAACAAATCAGTGACTTTCCAAGCTTAACAACATACCCTGTGACCGATCGTCGCGTCATTGGACATGTTGCCCAGTCTGAGTCACAATAGCTCACCAATTCTAGTTCATTTTCTGCAGCAAAGAGAGTCTCTTGACCAGGGTTTTTCCTTATGTATCTTACAATTCTTAGAGCTGCTTCATAGTGATTCTTCTTTGGTGCCTGCATAAACTGACTTAGATGTTGCACACTAAAAGCAATGTATGGTCGTGTATTGGTGAGATATAAAAGTCTCCCAATTAGCCTTTGATACATTGTTACATCTTCAAGAAGCTCATCACTCTCAGCTGAATCCTTGTTGAGATTCTTCTTATCAAAATCAGTAGTTGTTAACTTCTGATTGACCTCCAAAGGAGTTGAAGCATTTCGAGCACCCCCTAAGCTTGTGTCTGCAATAAGCTCCAGTGCATACTTACGCTGGCTAAGAATTATGCCTTCTTTAGATCTCAATACTTCTATGCCAAGGAAATATTTAAGATTTCCCAGATCTTTCATCCTGAAATTTCCATTGAGAACACCTTTTAGTTTGTTGATCATGTCTTCACAGTTACCTGTAATAAGCAGATCATCCACATAGACTAAAACGACCACAATCTTGTCTCCTTCCCTCTTTGTAAACATAGAGTAATCATGAAGACTTTGACTATATCCATTACTTATAAGAGCTTCTGACAACTTGAGGTTCCATTGCCTCGAAGCATGTTTTAATCCATATAAGGATTTACGCAAACGACACACCATATTTCCCCCTCGATTGCTAAAGCCCTCAGGAAGGTTCATGTAGACTTCTTCATAGAGATCGCCTTGTAAGAAGGCATTAAACACATCCATCTGAAATAAAGGCCATCCATACATTGCAGCCAATGCAATAACAGCACGAACAGTAACTTGTTTTGCAACTGGAGAGAAAGTTTCTTGATAATCAAGACCCTCACGCTGGTTGTACCCTTTTGCAACGAGTCTGGCTTTGAACCTTTCAATGGTTCCATCAGCTTTGTATTTCACTTTATATACCCACTTACAGCCAATAGGTATGTGCCCCGACGGTAATTGTGTTAGCTCTCACGTCCCATTTGCTTCAAGAGCCTCAACTTCCTGCTTCATTGCCTCAATCCACCTATCATCCTTGACAGCTTCAGTATAAGATGTAGGCTCTATAGTAGAGGATAAAGAGGCTGCAAGAGATTGTGTATGAGGAGGCAAGTGATGATAAGAGATGCAATTGGATATAGCACAGGGATGTGCAGCTTCTGTATCAGGTTGATTAGAGCATACAAAGTCATTTAACCACGTGGGCGGCCTGGTAGCACGTGATGACCTTCTTAAAGCTAGTTGTTCATGCACAACACGTGAAGCATAAGGATCAGCATGCAAAGTTGGCTCAACAACATGAGGAGCATCTACCTCTTGAAGATATAAGAAATCAGTATTAGAAGAATCTGTAGGAAAAAAAAGAAGTTTTAAACGAGAATTTAAATGGAAAGATACTCTCATGGAACACACCACCACGATTAACAAAGAAACTTTTAGTTTCTAGGTTAAAAAGGATGTAACCCTTTTATTCAAGAGAGTATCCAAAAAAGACCGAGGGTATAGCCCTTGGAGCAAACTTATCTGTACAATGAGGAACAGTGGCATATGCCAAACAACCAAAAACACGAAAATAATTAAAAGAAGATTTCTTTTGAAACAACAACTCATAAGGAGACTTCCACTCCAAGACGACAGTAGGTAAACGATTAATGATATAGCATGCAGCATGAATGCATTCTCCCCAAAATTTTGTAGGCACATTAGACTGAAATTTTAAAGCACGAGCCACATTTAACAAATGCCTATGCTTTCTTTCAGCAACACCATTCTGTTGTGGTGTATAACACATGAATGTTGATGAACAATGCCATTAGAAGAGAAAAAATCAACTCCTTCAGCAGCAAAAAACTCAGTTCCATTGTCGCTGCGTATAACCTTAATTTTAGAAGCAAATTGAGTATAGACATGAGCATGAAACTGCTTAAGAGCAACCAAAGCATCACTTTAAGTTTAAGCAAAAAAATCCAAGTCATCCTGGTGTAATCATCAACAACCGTTAAAAATAACCTCTCCCCACTATGAGTACTAACACGATACGGCCCCCATAAATCAATATGTATAAGACTAAAAGGGCTACCAGCACGAGAATGACTAATAGGAAAAGGAAGACGAGCTTGTTTTGCCAAAGGACAAATATCACATTGTTGTATTTCAACTTGATGTTCATTACAGTTTACAAAAGAAAGCTTAGACAAAGTAGAAAAAGAAGTATGTCCAAGACGAGCATGCCAAACACTAGTAGAATTTTCAACAGAGGAAATGGAAGACAAACAGGTGACAGGATGAATAATGCACAGAATATCAGCAAGTAACTTGGGATCAGAATAACTAGAAGGTTGTAAGACGTAAAGTGTAACACCCCCTTCCCGACCTGGTAGAGAACCAGGTCAAAGGGCGTTACTAACAAACAGAACGGTGAACGGAATGATAAATTCTATTTTTTTTCTAATCAATATTCTTAAACCTTTTTGATCTTAGAAACATTATTAAACAATAAAACAAATCTAATTATTCTAATACGAACAATGTGTATTCAATTAGGACCAATTTATAACTTTTACAAATTTAGGGACTAAAATATAAATTTTATCAACTATATGTCCTTAGCCAAAATTCATATTATTAAATTGAAATTAAGCTTACTAATTATTAGCTTGCAAAAATTCGTTATCAACCAAGGTCGTTTACCTATCCGATTAGACGATACAATATTTTAGTGACCCTTCCGTAATTTGTCTAAAACTATTTTTATTCGAACTAACAAAGTATCTTAAACACTAAAAAAAATTATACAAAACATAGGTAACGTATACACAATGGTAGGGCCACAAGACTAGTATAATTACTTTAACTACTTTGCCACCATACTAGGAGTTCATAAGGACAAAACACATTACTATTTACTTGTAGTGACTTGTCAATCTTCCAACTAATTCCGATCTCGATCCGTTACTTTCCTTAACCTGAAATGTTATGCAAATGAACGCATTAGACTTATATAGTCTAAGTGAGGTAGTCAATAACAATAAATGAACATATATGTCATGTAGCATGCTTCCAAAAATGATCATAATGCTAATTATGCAATGACATGGCATACTTCATATTCATAACAAAGCATAATATCATATCATGAGCATAACATGGCATAACGTATCAAACATATATTATATTGGTACTATTGGATATGCGGATTTCCTGTACACCATATCATGAATCATAAATGAGTCGTAGCTCCATATATCCCTTACACATCCATCCTTTTATCTCCCACATATAGGCCGTAGCCCTGGACCGTAGTCCTCCCTTACATGGTGAGCTCGAATAATCCTATGGCATGCCAATTGTATCCAATGTCCATAAATACACAAATTCACATATATCCATAACTTTCATATCATACCAACTATCAAATGAGCCGTAGCTTCATGTCAAGTAATATATTATTTTCATATATGCACACATGCAACATATCATAGTCATTTTTGAGCATATTCAAATAATGCATGGTACTTACCAGATGCAGATAAATTCATAATTAATGCAACGGGGCAGCACCGAGCCTACCCCTGGCACGACTACACTCACCTTGACAGACCGGTGCTTTACTTTTATATCTTGGGCTTGACGGTTGTTCTGAATCGACTTCGTGTACTACGATAATTAATAAAACTAATTAAAATCGATAAGACAGTATCGAATAAATATAAAAATATTAAGCAGACCCGATACCGAAACTTAAACCAACTAAAGATTTGAGCTTACCCCGACGTCGGTAAAAATTCGATATTGCTAAATCATAAAATTCGATCTACCTATCTAACACTGAACCATATTATTTTCTTCCTTAATTCTTGTTGTTCATTATTCGTAGTGTTCCCCCTATTTATACCCACAATCGGCCGGCTCTCCCTGGTTCTTTCCTTGCTCCACGTAAGCATGGAAATGTGGCCTAAATTTGGGAGTTAAATCTCCTCCTCAAGTCACGTAGTGGCATTGTTTGCCACCCCAAATGGCTGTGTGCCGAGTGTCCTGGTGACTCACGGCATTTCCTTCAATTTGAAGGATTTACCATGGGTCCCACCCCCTATTATTTATAATAATAATAATAATAATAATAATAATAATAATAATAATAATTCTATAGAACTAAGCCGTATATTTGATTTTGAGTACCAAATCGAACTAACCTTTAACCGAAACGAAAATATTAGATTGCTGGAACTTGTCCCCAAATTTATAAATTAACCCGAATATTTTAATAAGATCGAATAACTTATCGAATCGATACAAAATATTCGGTCATCGGAACCTAATTCCGACTAGACCGATTTTCGGGGTGTTACATAAAGGCCCCTTCTCATTTTACCAATCTCCTTCATCTTTCCACTATAAATGTCCTGCGGGATACAAAAATCAGGAAAAAAACAACTATACAATGCAGATCAGTGGTAAGCTTCGAAATGGACATAAGATTATAAGTAAAGTTTGGTACAAGTAAAACATTATGAAGAACATCTGTAGAAGACAATTCATATTTTCCAATATGGGAAACAGAAGCAGTGTTGCCATTTGGCAATTGAACAAGTGAAGAAGAGTTACAAGGCATAATAGAAGACAAGAAATCAAGGTTAAAAGTCATATGGTTCGTGGTTCCAATGTCAAGAATTCACTCTGAAGAACACACGCCATGAATCATACCTGCCATGTGAGCTTGAATATCTGAATCAACCATATTAGCTTGCCATGAAGCTTCTTTGCCAAGCAACTTCAAAATTTGTTGGTATTGATCATGAGTGAAGGTTAGTGCAGGAGCAATGCTAGCCAAAGCATTTTGTGACTCTAAAGAATCAGAAATACTATTGGAATTCGAACTCACGGAAGTGGAACTAGAACTCGAAATAAAAGTGTTAGCATTTGAATTTACAGAATTAGCAACAGATCTATTATATGTCCCCCTTTTGTGAAACTTTGACTCATTAGGATAACCAATAAGCTTGTAACAAGAATCTTTCTTGTGCCCCTTTATGTGACAGTAATCACATACACCATTAAACTTCTTTCTTTGTCGCACACTTGAATATAAAGCTGTTGGTTCAGTCAAAACACTAGAAGAACTAGAATTCAGACGTTGTCCTTCCTCCTGAACAAGCATCGAGTATGCCTCATTTGCAGAAGGCAATGGTTTCATTAATAAAATCTGACTTCTTACCATAGAATAGGTGTCATTTAACCCCATAAGAAGTTGAAACAACCTCTGTTGCTTCACATGAGCCGTATTCTGCTGGGATGCTTCACAATTACAAGTTGTAAAAGGAACAAGAACATCATATTCATCCCACAACAATCGCAAACGAGTATAATAGACAGATATGAAAGAAAGACCCTGAGTGTGTGCAGCTATTTCTCGATGCAAGAAATAAATCCTTGAGCCATCAATCTTGTCAAATCTTTCTTTTAAATCTTTCCATACCAAAGAAGCTGAAGAAGCAAACACAATCCCAGCGGAAAGCTCCTGACTAACAGTGTTCAAGATCCAAGAAAGAACTAAAGTATTACATCTATCTCACTGTGACCTCAAATTCACAGAAACACTCTCCCTGGTGCAAGTACCATCTATAAAATCAATTTTATTCTTTGCAAGCATAGCAATACGCATTTATCTACTCCACAAACTATAATTTTCAATTCCAATTAACTGATGAGAAACAAATAATGTCCCTGACGTATCCGAAGGGTGTAGATACAACACATGATTGGAGTCGATCTCCATTGTCACACGAAAACAGAAAAACAAGAAAAACAAGAAAAAAGATCCAAGAAAAAACCTGTAGCTCAACGCACAAGAATCAACGAAGAAACTCCATCCTCTTCACTAACAACCTATACAAACTGACTTTCAACAGTTCGATGATGTGTTCTTCTGCATTTTTGTTGACTTCGACGCCGATAAATTGTCGGTATACACAGGAGCGAATGCAGGCCTAGGCCATGGCACGTCCCAAGCTCAAAAGTCTGAAAATTAGAGTTGTTCTCTCTTGGCTGAGCCGTTTCATGTCAAAAAAAAATTGGAATAAAGTCAACCCAAATGCAGATAATTTCCCCCCTCGTCTAAGATTGAGAGTTGCCTCTCTTCCACAGCTCTTAAACCCTGTTTCTCTTCAAAGAATGGGGTAATTGAATATTTGGCTGAGATTTCGAATTTTTGGTGTTCATTTATTGTTTTTTTTAATTGTTTTCTCTCATTCTCTAATTTTTTATGCTTTTTGTTCTTCTCTTAATTTTGCTTCTCTTTTTAATTTAAATTTTAATTTTTTAATCTGTGCATTGTGTCATATTGTATCATTCAATTAGAATTTAAAATAGTGAGTAATTGAGAGAGAAATCAGCAATTATGAATAGAGCTGATTTTTGTTATTGTGTTGAATATATAGTACTCTGTAAATTATGATAGATAAATTTTTTGCTCTATTTATATCGGCTTAGATAATAATATCTTTTTGAATTCACTATTGAATATACACATCATGCACATACCCAGACTCATCACATTAGACGTTCAATGTTGTAAACTATGAAATTCATAAGTAAAATTAAGAAACCAATGTCAAACAGGATGGAAATCATTTGCCCCAAGTTATGCTTTTTTGGTGTGTTTACTTAAAAATAAATTTAGTGTTTAGGAATTATGGTTAGGGTTTAAGAAATTATATGTGGGATGTATTTTTTAGAGTTTAGAGTTTAGGGTTAAGGATGTATAATCAAGATTGAGTTTAGAATTTAATTTTTTAGTGCGAGGCGTAGCAAGAGGCATGATTAAAGGGCATACGATTTTTGTTCAAGTCAAACAATGTTTTCCGGTACATAACACCATTTACATAAAAGGATAAAACTACATAAATGGTATTTGTTTTGATCATTAACGTTTTCATTTTGTAACAAAATAGTCATTGGACAGCTAATCTAATAATGACAGTCTTACATGACAGTTAATGTGTGGCTTTTTAATAATTTAATACCCTCCAGTAAAATTATGATTCTAGTGCCCAACCATTAAACCAAGCAGTAGTTTTAAAATATTTTGGCAAAAAAAATATTTCGTGCACTAATAATAGAAACAAAAATTTTTCACAAATATTTTAATTTTAGAAATTAGTTATTGAGTTTAGAGGTTTAACGTTTATGGGTTTATTTTTAAGAGTTTATAATTTAATGCATGGGAGGATCTAGAAATTTAAATTTGGTGTTTCATTAATTAGTATAATAATTTAGAACCAATTTACACCGTTGTAATAATGTATTAATAAGTTATAATTGGTGTGCAAACAAACATGATTATAGTCAGAGATATATCGACATTGAAGAACCAATATGTGTAAATATGTTTGAGAAATTAAAACTATATTACACCAACGTAATTGTGTTTTAGATAGTAGAAAAACTTACTCTAATGAAATTAAGTATTGATAGTGACAATTGACACGCGTCGTATAGTGTCAAAAATAAAACCTTAAACTCAAAATAAATAAGATTTAAATTAATATAGCGAGAGTAAGGGTCGATCCGCAGGGAATAGGAACTCTAACACCTTTCTTCTGATTTAGACCAATAACCTGTAGAAAATAAAGGGGGATTTTAGAATAGTGATTTGAATGAGAAAAATAGTAAAAACGTAAAAAAAATGTTGAGAATGAATTATGGATAGAAATAGCCTCAAGCCACGCTTTGCCACGACATCTTCAATCACTGAAGTTGATTTTTCTTCGACTTTCCTGCAGGTTACAGTCTACAAGGCCCAACCCTTGTAACTTACTTCTCGTTGGTAGATTCGACTCCTAGGGCAATCCTTGAAGTCAAACTTTAGTGAATTAGCCACGGCAATCGATGCTAACTCAAATCTAAGTTAGTTCTGGAGAAGCCCGTGCTCGAATATTCGTCTCGATGAGAATTGCTTCCGATTTTGATTCCCCTTAGTGGACCGCCACTAAGTTTGTTCTTAGGGAGTTGAATTGGCTACAAGCTTTTCCTCGTCCCCAACGATGGATCTAAACCACTTCAAGCCGATGCGCGCTCTCGGAATGAAACAATTGCGATGCCTAAAGATTAGGTCGATTGCCTAATCAATTTTACAGAGAATCTAAAAAGGAATTGTTGAAGGATTGAAGTATTTTCCTAATCTCACGAGGTTTGTCGGGTTTGGCGTTGCTTTTGGCTAAAGGGAATTTAGTTAAGCATGGTTTGTGAAAAAATCATACTTAATAAAATAAATAAAGAAAATGGAGAAAAGAAAATGGAGAAAATGGAGAGCTTTATTACTCAAGGAAGAAGAGAACAATGAAAAATGTTTGATGAATAATTCACCCCTAAAGTGGGGTATTTATAGTAGTTGAAAAACCCTAAAAACCTAAGATGATAATCCTAAAAAATTTAAATAAAATTACATAAGATAAATATCCAAGTTTTGAATTTAAAGATAAAAATCGGATGATAAGTGGACTGATAAGTTATCAGGCTTGCTGACGTCATCTTCTAGAAGGTGCTGACGTGGCGCCCAGTCAGCATTCATGCCCTGGTTCATGCCCATGAATCTGCCCACGACTTCAGTATTTTCTGCAGCACTTCAACTCATTTCCAGCATTACGTAACCTGCACGAGAACAACACAAAAACAGCCCAATTAAGTCCTTCAAACATATATATTCGATCAAAACAAGGACTAAAAACATAACCAAAATAAATACTTATCAAATTCCCCCTCACTTATCTGATGCTTGTCCTCAAGTATCTCGAAATTAATCAAACTTAAGTTCAAGTTTTCATCCTTAATTTCACGAAGTCTCAAAAGTTCTCAATATGATTAAGCATCTAAATATGAGAGAAAACTAAGGAGCAAAAATAGATAAATGGCAAGACTAACAATTTAAAGCAAAAATGACATTCTAAAACTTTACTAACATCAATGATGCAAACCAAGTACCCTCACAAGGAATCGCTCATGTCACTCAAAGTGTTTAAGGGTAGAGAAAAATCACTCGAGCCAAAGCTAATTAGAGCATAACCATAACCTTGTGTTTAAATCTAATCTCCACTACTAACATGAATATGATGCAAAAATCAAGAGGTCTTAAATAAGGGTTGTAATGGGGCTAAGGTAAGGGTAGGATAAAGGCTGAAAATAAGGGTTAAAATTCAAGACAAAAAATTCATCCCAAAAAATTATATTCGAAACTGTTTTTTTTTTCATTCGAACCAAAACTGCTCGATAGTGTACTTTTTTTCGAACTGCACTGTTTTTTTTCCTGTTTTTATTTTTCTGCAGACTCGAATAATTTCCTGCACTGTATATTCGAATCAATTCTGCACTGTTTTTTTTTCATTCGAACCAAAACTGCTCGATAGTTTACTTTTTTTCGAACTGCACTGTTTTTCTCCTGTTTTTATTTTTCTGCAGACTCGAATAATTTCCTGCACTGTATATTCGAATCAATTCTGCACTGTATATTCGAATCAATTCTGCACTGTTTTTTTTAAGACGATTTTTGTCTTGAAAAAGGGGACAAAAGTGATGGATTTGAGAAGAAAAATGGATTAGGTTTAAAATGTGGTGATTTTCAAGAAAAAGGCTAAGGCTTAAAAATTGTTTCACTAGGGGAAATTAATTAAAGGGTAGGTAATTTATTTGGGAAGAGAAATGGTTAAAACCTAGTGCCTCTATCATATTAAAGCATCATAATCAATCAATGTAATCTCAAAAAGAATTTAAAAACAAGTTCTAGAATGCAACTAATTTAGCTAGGCACACTCAAAGAAACAAAGAGCAAATATCATGCATGCTCATTAGGCTCAAAAACTCACAAATATGTCTTGTGTACTTAGGTAAGCATCATGTGGATTAATAGAGAAATAAAATGTCATATAAAAGATTAAAAATTAATCATGCCAAAAATCTACCATGCAACCTAGAGTTTTCTAACAAGATAGCTACAGAACCATGTGAAAATAGTGAGACAAGGCGAAATTAAGGATTTAAACAAAGAACTTAAATTAATAAAACCAAGATTTCAAGCGAACAATTAAGACGGATAAGCAAGATAAAAATTGATAAGCATATCTCCCTCCCCCTCACTTAGATGCATTTTGTCCCAAAATATAAAATTAAATGAAAAGAGAGGAAAGGAGAGACTCCCCTAATCAATTGCGGCCACGACCGCGGCCACGTCGTCCGCAGGAAGTGCCGGGGCAAAGATAGGATAAGATCTCGGCCAAGTTGGTCTCGATGGAATGGAGGCGCTCATCCATATCTCTTTGGGGTTGGTCGTCTTGTGTTGGTTGTGATTGGGCTTGTCTACGAAACACTCGTTCTCGACGAGTTGGGAGAGTGCCCGGGGGAGCAATATAAGGTGCATCAGGGGTGCCTGCAAGTAAGCCCATGGCATCTAGGCATCTCTCATCTAAAGCACTCATAGAAAACGCATAAGTAAACTGAGATGGATCAAAAGTAGCAGAAAAAATACGCAAGGCTAAATGGGTAATATAAGGACCCAAAATTAATGGTCGTGACCTAGTGGTTCGGGGGACACGATGAAATGTGTGGGCCAACCAAAAACCAAGATTTACCTTAATATTTACCTGCATACACCATAGAAAGAATAACTCAGTTCTACTCATGGTTGATGGAGTGTCGTTTCTGCCGGACAGGTTGTAAACGAGGAATCGATGGATATATCGTAAAGCAGGGCTATGAATAGTGTGGTCCTTAGTTGTTTTCGGATTGTACTGCACACCTGCTAAACCTGTCAAAGTCTCGAGAGAAATGTCATTATCGAAATCTTCCGGTATGTCTAAAAGTGCAGATTGATAGTTAGGGTCCGAAACATTAGTGACGAAACCCATATAAACATTAAACTGAGTAATGGACAACCGAAAGTATTGACCCAATAAGCGAAAAGATATTACATTTGGTGTATCAAGAGACCTAGCGCGACTACGATCAAACGAAAAAGTAGAATAAAATTCAAGAACTAATTCGTAGTACGTGTCACAAGTAATAATATGAAATCGACGCCATCCAATATTATCAAAAAGTGCTAGGACCGACTCACGTATATGCAAACGATCTAAAGTTTGATCGGGAATGTACTTACAGACCGGAAGTGAGCGATGTCGAATATGATTAAACATATCGAGTTCGTCTCCAGTAAATTGTAAAAACCCTTTCAAGTTCTCATCATTAGGTGTCGTAAATCGTTGGCTACGTCGTGGATGTTCTTCATGGTCCGATGGAATATCGTTGTGTTCGTGAGGCGGTGATTCCGGTTGAGCAGTGTCCGAGGGATTTTGGGCAGCAAAATCAGCGTGCATGTGATCTGCAAATTCAGAGGTAGGGTTAATAACAAATAAAGGTGAAAAAATTCAGAACTTACCTCATCGGCTGCCGAATAGTTATCCGAATGCCCGAACGTGTTGGTGTGCATGTGATAGGAGGGCACACGGGTTGGTGACTACATGGGCATGTGATGTTGTTGTGATGAGCCGTCAGCCGTATCGGATGCCAAGGGGTGGTAAGGGGAAGGTGGCGGCGATGGTGGACGTGATGAACGGCGGAGTGGTGACGGCCGCGTTTCGCCACTGCCGGTGACACGAGCAGTGCGGCCGGTGCTGGTCTGTCCGGATCTGTACGTGGGAGTGCCCCTCGCCATGGCCGGATCATTGTGGTGCGAGGGAGATGAGTGGTGCGTGCGGGCAGTGGCGGTGTGCATGGACGTGGTCGGCGTCTCAAGGGAGTGGAAAGAAGGTGATGGGGGTGACGGTGGTCGATGCGGTTGGTGGTGCGGCGGTGCATGGTCGACATGGTGGGGGGTGATGATGGGAGGTTCGGGAGGTGGGATGGTGTTGGGTTGCGACTGTGGGTGCTCGGAGTCGCTGCTGAGGGCGACGTACTGCGGTGGCTGGAAGCGCCGACGGCCACCGATGACGAGTGGTGGCTGCTGTGGAAGCCGACGAGCTTGGTTCCTGGTGTGAGGCATTCCAACGGTGGGGTGTAGGGTTTTTCGGGTGGTTGTTATGGGAGAAAAGGAATTAAAGGAGAATAAGGGTGGGAGGTGTGCGGCTGTGATGAAATAAATAAGAGGGTGGGGGTGTAGCCGTGTAGGTCAATGCTTTGGGTTTGGGGTGGGGTCCACGGGATTTAATTGGCTGTTGAAAAGAGAAAAAGGCTGCGTGGGTATTGGGTGTTTGAATTTAGTTTGGAGTGTGGTGGTTGACCGGGTAGATAAGGTTGGAAAGTGTTTGAAATATGGGTTTGATTGGGTGAAAAAAAGGGATAAAATCCGAATATTAAATTAAAAATTCAGCCCACAAAATCCTGATAGCTTCTTATTCGATCTAAATTATCTGCAAATAAAATAAATAAAAGATCAGATAAAAATAGAATTCGAAATAAAAAGGATAAAATGATGAGATAATAAAATAAATTTAAAAAGATAAATAAGATGAGATAAAAATAAATTTAAAAGTAGAAAAAATAAATATGAAAAATAATGAAGATAAATTTGAAAAAGATAAAATCAAAATTAAAAATCTTTAAATGGATTAGATAATTTCGACTCTTTTTTTTCTTTTTTTTTTCTTTTTATTTTTTTTTATTTTTTTTAAATAAAAAGAAAATTTTAATAACATTAAAAATAAAGAAAATAAAAATAAAAAGAAATGGGTTGCCTCCCATCTAGCGCTTGTTTATCGTCGCTAGCTTGACGACCTTATTTATGCATTCGGTTCCTCGAAATAAATTTCTTCAACCAAACCAACTGGAACATTTTCGAAAAATTGTTTTAACCGTTGTCCATTAACTTTAAAGCTATGTCCTTCGGTATCTTGAATTTCTAATGCTCCATGTGGAAAAGATTGAACAACAGTGAATGGTCCGAGCCATTTGGAACGCAATTTTCCTGCAAAAAGTTTGAATTTAGAATTAAATAATAGAACCTTTTGACCAACGGAAAAAGATTTAAAGGAAATATTTTTATCATGGAAATCCTTTGTTTTGTCTTTAAAAATTTGTGCACTATCGTAGGCATGTTTTCGGATTTCCTCGAGCTCTTGAATGTGTAACTTGCGTTCCCTTTCAATCGCATCCATTTCCATGTTACATTGCTGAATTGCCCAAAATGCGCGATGTTCCAGCTCGACTGGTAAGTGACAGGGTTTACCGTAAACAAGACGGTAAGGTGACATCCCTATGGGGCCTTTGTACGCAGTACGGTATGCCCATAACGCATCGGATAGCTTGATGCTCCAATCTTTGCGATCCGGCTTCACGATTTTTTCGAGTATGGTCTTTATCTCTCGATTCGACACCTCCGCTTGACCATTCGTTTGCGGATGGTAAGATGTTGAAATCCGGTGAGTGACACCGAACTTGTTCATGAGAGCGTCAATCACCCGGTTAATGAAATGCTTCCCTCGGTCGCTTATTATCGCTCGCGGTGTGCCAAACCTGCAAAAGATAGATTCTTTTAGAAACTTAATAGTGGTTTTAGCATCATTATTTCGGGTTGCTCTAGCTTTAACCCATTTAGAAACATAGTCTACCGCAAGAATTATATAAAAATTACCGAATGAAGAGACAAAGGGACCCATATAATCTAATCCCCAAACATCGAATATCTCACATACAGTAATGGGATTAAGTGGCATCTCGTTTCGTCTACTCAAATTACCAACCCTTTGACACTTTTCACAAGATTTGCAAAATAAATAGGCATCACGAAAAATGTTGGGCCAGTAAAAACCACACTCAAGAATTTTATGTGCAGTACGTTTAGGCCCGAAGTGACCACCGCAAGAATAAGAATGACAGAAATTTAGGATAGAGTTTACCTCGCTTTCTGCTACACATCGTCAAATTACCTCATCCGAACAATGTTTCCAAAGATAGGGATCATCCCAAATGAAGAACCGAGACTCCCTTTTTATTCGTTTCACTTCCGCTCTCGGTAAATCTTGTGGCATCTTACCTGTGGCTAAGTAATTCACCATGTCTGCGAACCATGGAACGTTAAGCTGAGCTGCCATCAATCCTTCGTCAGGGAACTCCTCTCTAACCGATAGATCGGACATAGATAATGGGATGCGACTTAAATGGTCCACAACAAGGTTTTCGCATCCCTTCTTGTCCTTAATTTCTAGGTTGAATTCCTGGAGTAATAGTATCCACCGGATCAGTCTCGGCTTTGCCTCCTTTTTGCTCATCAGAAAGCGTAAAGCTGCATGATCAGAAAAGACAACGATTTTAGTACCGAGTAAATAAGATCTAAATTTTTCTAAGGCAAAAACAATAGCAAAGAGTTCTTTTTCCGTTGTTGAATAGTTTTTCTGCGCATGATCTAAGGTACGTGACGCATATGCTATAACATGTGGTTCCTTGTCGATTCTTTGACCTAACACCGCTCCAACGCTAAAGTCGGAAGCATCGCACATTAATTCTAACGGGTGGTTCCAATTTGGTGGTTGGACGATAGGTGCGTTTACAAGCTTCTCCTTGAGTATGTCAAATGCCTCCTTACATTTCTCGTCAAAATTGAAGGGTTGATCCTTTTGCAATAGACTGCAGAGGGGTTGCGCCAATTTTGAAAAATCCTTAATAAACATGCGGTAAAACCCTGCATGGCCAAGAAATGATCGAATATCCCTCACAGTTGTGGGGTATGGGAGTGAGCGTATAACATCTGTTTTAGCCTTATCAACAGTAATACCTTTTGAGGAAACTATATGTCCTAGAATTAACCCTTTATCTACCATGAAATGACATTTTTCATAATTTAAAACAAGGTTGAATTCAAGGCATCTTTTTAGCACATTTGTTAAGTTTAATAAACATTCTCCAAAGGAATTACCGTAAACTGTAAAGTCATCCATGAATACCTCTATACCTTTTTCGATCAAATCTGAGAAAATGCTCACCATGCATCTTTGGAATGTGGCCGGCGCATTACAAAGCTCGAATGGCATTCGACGATAGGCGAACGTGCCAAAAGGACATGTAAAGGTTGTCTTCTCTTGATCCTCGGGCGCCATAGGAATTTGGAAAAAACCTGAAAATCCGTCAAGACAACAGTAGTGAGTTTTACCGGCTAATCTTTCAATCATTTGGTCTATAAAAGGAAGTGGAAAATGATCTTTTCGAGTTAGAGAGTTCAACTTCCTGTAGTCTATACAGACTCGCCAACCATTTTGGACTCTTGTTGGGACCATCTCACCTTCTACGTTTTTAACCACCGTGACTCCGGTTTTCTTAGGGACTACATGGATCGGGCTTACCCAGTCACTATCCGAAATTGGATAGATTATATCCGCATCTAGAAGCTTTTGTATTTCTTCTTTAACTACGTCCATCATAGGTGCTCGGTTTGATAGCTTGGTTGAGATAATAACCGGTAGGGTCTCTCTTTCCCCTAAAAATGCATACTTTAGGTGCTCGGGTAATTGTTTAAGTTTGATCTTGGGTGCCTGCAATACAGAAGGTAAAAGTTTAGTTTTAGATGCAGTAAGTATTAAATCTTTATTTACCGAACAAAGATTTTCAAACTCCCTGTCTTCTTCGTCGGAATTCGCGATTTCTCTGTACAAATCATCCATGAAGTCAGTAAAACTAGTGTCAAAGAAATCATTTATGGCAGGTTCAATGACATCGACAAAATTTAAACTAGCTACATTTTCAGGATGTCTCATAGCTTTGTAAACGTCAAATTTTACTACCTCACCATCGAATTCCATTGTAAGGATCCCACTTCTTACATCGATTTTTGTGTTTGCAGTGCTCAAAAATGGGCGGCCAAGGAGGATCTCAGAAGAGTTGTTCGCTCGGTCGTTTTCCATGTCAATGACATAGAAATCCGCTGGGAAGATTAAATCATTTACCTTTACGAGGACATTTTCCAGTAATCCTTCCGGGTAGATTATGGAGTTGTCCGCCAGTTGTATTGTTACCCTCGTATCCTTCAAAGGCTCAGCAGAAAGTGAGTTATAAAATGAAAGGGGCATAACATTAATAGAGGCCCCTAAATCACACATTGCTCGTTTAATACCCACTTTACCTATTTTGCAGGGAATGGCGAACATACCCTGGTCCTTCAATTTAGGTGGCAACTTTCGCTGGAAGACCGCCGATATATGTTCTCCTAGATTAACCTTTTCAACTCCTGTAAGACGACGTTTATTAGTACATAAATCTTTAAGGAACTTAGCATACCTTGGAATTTTTCGGATTACGTCGAGGAGCGGAATGTTGATCTCTACTTTTTGGAACACATCTAGGATTTCCTTTTCTTCTGCTTGTTTGTCTCTTTTCATTAATCTCGACGGGAATGGTGGTTGGACAGCATAAGGGGATGGTTTAGGGGTTGGATTTGATGTATCTTTTTCGACTGGTGGAGTTGATTTATCTTTTTGGTTGTTTACCTCTGAGGTTTTGGGTTCTATCACGGTGCCACTTCTAAGAGTGATGGCATTAACATTTTCTTTTGGGTTTATTTCTGTTTGTGAAGGGAGCTTACCTTTGGATTCAAGACGACTTACTGTTTGGGCTAGCTGGCTCATTTGTTTGTCTAACTCTTGTAAGTGGATTTCAGTACGGTTTTGGAACTTCTCTTGGGATATCGCTAGTCGTTCAACCAAGGTTTCTAGAGACGTCTTTTGTTGTGGGTAGGGTTGTCTTTGTTGGTACGGTTGATTTTGCCTTTGGTTGTTCGCGTACCCATAATTTGATTGGTTCCTCCACCCAGAATTATAAGCATTCCCTATGGCGTTGGCTTGGGCGACATGATCTTCTTGAATCATCGGACAACAGTCTGTCGGATGTTCTGGGCTGGTACAGATTCCACAAAGTCTAGCTGTTTTTCGCTTATCTGCAACAAGAGTTTGCACTATTTCAGCTAATTTATCGATTTTGTTTTCTAATGAAATTGTACTTACCTCGCGAACCCTTCGAGATGGTTCGCTAGACTGATTGAATCTTTGAGAGTTGGCGGCCATGGTTGATATCAGTGTTTTAGCCGCTGTTGGTGTCATGTTGACTAGAGCTCTGCCACTTGCCGCATCTATCACCTTCATGTCCATAGGCGTTAATCCTTCATAAAAATATTGGAGGAGGGTTTGTTCCGACAACCCATGTTGTGGACAATTTGCACACAACTTTTTAAACCTGTCCCAGTATTCATACAAGGATTCAACTTCTTTTTGTTGAATGCTTAGGATGCTGCGCCTTATTTCGCTTGCTTTCGCTGCAGGGAAGAACCTGTCAAGAAAAAGTTTAGCCATGTCAGTCCATGTTGTAACAGAATTAGGGGGTAAATCAAATAACCAACCTTTCGCTATATCAGCTAAGGAAAATGGAAATGCTCTAAGTTTGATTTGGTCATCGAATACTCCCTGTGGCTTTGTACTTAGACAAACCATGTGAAATTCCTTCAAATGTTTATGAGGATTTTCTGTTGGTAAGCCGTGAAAGGTAGGCAAGAGATGGATCAAACCCGTTTTTAGCACGAACGGTGTTTCGCCATTCGGGAAAGTTATACACATAGGTTGTTGGCCATCGGGCGCCGCATTTAGTTGGCGTATGGTTTGATTGTCGTCTCCCATCGGATTGGGCTCGTAACTCGATTCTGCTTTGGATGTGATTTCTAGATCGCGTTCGAATCTCTGTTGGCGTCTTTTGTTTTTCTTTTCCCGAAGTGTTTGTGCGTTCAACTTTCGGGCTAGTGCTTCGATTTCCGGGATGAGATCAAATTGTTCTCCCGGATTGTTCCTGGTCATAAATCAAACAAAACGATATTAGTAATTTGTCGTATTCCCCGGCAACGACGTCAATTTTGACACGCGTCGTATAGTGTCAAAAATAAAACCTTAAACTCAAAATAAATAAGATTTAAATTAATATAGCGAGAGTAAGGGTCGATCCGCAGGGAATAGGAACTCTAACACCTTTCTTCTGATTTAGACCAATAACCTGTAGAAAATAAAGGGGGATTTTAGAATAGTGATTTGAATGAGAAAAATAGTAAAAACGTAAAAATAAATGTTGAGAATGAATTATGGATAGAAATAGCCTCAAGCCACGCTTTGCCACGACATCTTCGATCACTGAAGTTGATTTTTCTTCGACTTTCCTGCAGGTTACAGTCTACAAGGCCCAACCCTTGTAACTTACTTCTCGTTGGTAGATTTGACTCCCAGGGCAATCCTTGAAGTCAAACTTTAGTGAATTAGCCACGGCAATCGATGCTAACTCAAATCTAAGTTAGTGCTGGAGAAGCCCGTGCTCGGATATTCGTCTCGATGAGAATTGTTTCCGATTTTGATTCCCCTTAGTGGACCGCCACTAAGTTTGTTCTTAGGGAGTTGGATTGGCTACAAGCTTTTCCTCGTCCCCAACGATGGATCTAAACCATTTCAAGCCGATGCGCTCTCTCGGAATGAAACAATTGCGATGCCTAAAGATTAGGCCGATTGCCTAATCAATTTTACAGAGAATCTAAAAAGGAATTGTTGAAGGATTGAAGTATTTTCCTAATCTCACGAGATTTGTCGGGTTTGGCGTTGCTTTTGGCTAAAGGGAATTTAGTTAAGCATGGTTTATGAAAAAATCATACTTAATAAAATAAATAAAGAAAATGGAGAAAAGAAAATGGAGAAAAATGGAGAGCTTTATTACTCAAGGAAGAAGAGAACAATGGAAAATGTTTGATGAATAATTCACCCCCAAAGTGGGGTATTTATAGTAGTTGAAAAACCCTAAAAACCTAAGATGATAAATCCTAAAAAAATTAAATAAAATTACATAAGATAAATATCCAAGTTTTGAATTTAAAGATAAAAATCGGATGATAAGCTATCTTGATAAGTGGACTGATAAGTTATCAGGCTTGCTGACGTCATCTTCTAGAAGGTGCTGACGTGGCGCCCAGTCAGCATTCATTCCCTGGTTCATGCCCATGAATCTGCCCACGACTTCAGTATTTTCTGCAGCACTTCAACTCATTTCCAGCATTACGTAACCTGCACGAGAACAACACAAAAACAGCCCAATTAAGTCCTTCAAACATATATATTCGATCAAAACAAGGACTAAAAACATAACCAAAATAAATACTTATCAACAATTGTTGTGCAAGTAAGCATAAGTTTTATATTCAAACCTGATTTGGAGTTCTAGGATTTTTCAAAAAAAGATTACGAAATTAAAATTATTTTATATTTCAAATACTCAAATTGAGATTTTTAGTTTTGATTCACCAATATTAACCATCATATCAACTTAAAATTAAATTATATTAAACTTTTGACAAAACAAATCATTCCAACCGTTGGGATTGATAAACGATTATTTCATGAATTAAAATTACAGTATGGGAAAAAACTATCTTTAAAAGGAATTAAGATTTTTTTTTTGAAAAGAAGACTTTGACGTAACACGTCAATATTTCTTAACGTGGTACAAGAGTGATCATAATAAATTTAAAGTAAAAGTTTATTGATTATACTGAAAATTTACAATTTCAATGATCAAAGTAGAAACACCTTGAAATTTTAGTGTTTGCCAAAGTAGTTTATCCTATTTTTTAATGGTGGGTCACTTGACCCATGCACCATGGTGCATCCGCCCTTGATTTAGGGGTTGTGGTTCAAATTTAATGTTTAGAGGTTATGGTTTAGGTTTTAGAGTGATATGTAAAGGATTTAGGTTCTATCCTAAAAACCTTAAATACTAACTATAAATTCTAACTACAACCCTTAAATTTTAAACCCGTAAACCTAAACCTTGAAGCTGAAAATCTAAACCCTAAAACTAAACACTTATAGAAACTTTTTGTTTTCACTATCAGTGCATAAAATAATTATCCTTAAATGATTTATATTTCATACTCTGGCGGTGGAAACAAAAAGTTTTCACAAGTGCCTTAATTTTAGCGTTTATAGATTTAATTTAGAGTTTATGAGTTTAAGTTTATGGGTTTAGAATTTAAGGTTTAGAGATTAGAGTTTAGGTTTAGGTTAATATGATTAGAAATATAAATTTTAACCTACAAGCCTTAAACCCATAAACCTTAAACTTTAAATTAAATCATTAAGCCTTAAAATTAAAGTATTTGTGAGAATTTTTTGTTTCCACCATCAATATACGTAATAATTATCTAAATTTGAGAAAATATTACATTCACCAAGCACAAAAAAAATCTAGAATCAAAATATAGGGTCCCTAAAAAATGTAATAGCTTTAGAAGTTTTTATTAAAAAAAGGGTAAACTACTGCAGGGGTCACTTACGTTTAGCGTCTGTACAGAGTTAGTCACCACTTTTGAAAAGTGCCTATTAGTAGTCCTCTACGTTTTCGATGTGTAAATATTTGGTCACTCCGACGTTAACTCCGTTAGTCCCCTAACGGATTGCTGATGTGACGAAAGTAAAATAAGGATAAATTACTGCAATAGCCATTAAAATTTATCTCGTGTACAATTTTTCTCCTCAATTTAAAAAAGTAAACATTATAGTCACTAATAAAACTGTTTCTTTATAATTTCACCCTTAAATTTTTAAAAATTCATTTTTCAATCCTAAAACTTTACAATCAATTAACACAATAATATTATAAATGCTTAGATGAAAAATAGGTGCCCAAAGTATACCCTTTGAAACTTAGGTGCCCAAATTGCTCCTATTTAATAACTCAAACTTAAAAATTTAGTCTACTAACTACTAAAAAATTCGAGTTATTGGAATTTCTATTTTATAATTCAAACTTTATTTTTAATTTTTGAGTCGAGTTTATGAAATTATGAGTCGAGTATTTTCACATCAAACCAAAAAAATTATTTTTTTCGAGTCAAGTCGAGTTATTGGAATTTCTATTTTATAAATCAAACTTTATTTTGAATTTTTGAGTCGAGTTTATGAAATTATGATTCAAGTATTTTCACATCAAACCAAAAAATTTAATTTTTTCGAGTCAAGTTGAGTTATTGGAATTTCTATTTTATAATTCAAACTTTATTTTGAATTTTTGAGTCGAGTTTATGAAATTATGAGTCGAGTATTTTCACATCAAACCTAAAAATTTAATTTTTTCGAGTCAAGTCGAGTTATTGGAATTTCTATTTTATAATTCAAACTTTATTTTGAATTTTTGAGTCGAGTTTATGAAATTATGAGTCGAGTATTTTCACATCAAACCAAAAAATTTAATTTTTTCGAGTCAAGTCGAGTTATTGGAATTTCTATTTTATAATTCAAACTTTATTTTGAATTTTTGAGTTGAGTTTATGAAATTATGAGTCGAGTATTTTCACATCAAACCAAAAAATTTAATTTTTTCGAGTCAAGTCGAGTTATTGGAATTTCTATTTTATAATTCGAACTTTATTTTGAATTTTTGAGTCGAGTTTATGAAATTATTAGTCGAGTATTTTCACATCAAACCTAAAAATTTAATTTTTTTCGAGTCAAGTCGAGTTATTGGAATTTCTATTTTATAATTCAAACTTTATTTTGAATTTTTGAGTCGAGTTTATGAAATTATGAGTCGCATATTTTCACATCAAACCAAAAAATTTAATTTTTTCGAGTCAAGTCGAGTTATTGGAATTTCTATTTTATAATTCAAACTTTATTTTGAATTTTTGAGTCGAGTTTATGAAATTATGAGTCGAGTATTTTCACATCAAACCTAAAAATTTAATTTTTTCGAGTCAAGTCGAGTTATTGGAATTTCTATTTTATAATTCAAACTTTATTTTGAATTTTTGAGTCGAGTTTATGAAATTATGAGTCGAGTATTTTCACATCAAACCTAAAAAATTAATTTTTTCGAGTCAAGTCGAGTTATTGGAATTTCTATTTTATAATTCAAACTTTATTTTGAATTTTTGAGTCGAGTTTATGAAATTATGAGTCGAGTATTTTCACATCAAACCTAAAAATTTAATTTTTTCGAATCAAGTCGAGTTATTGGAATTTCTATATTATAATTCAAACTTTATTTTGAATTTTTGAGTCGAGTTTATGAAATTATAAGTCGAGTATTTTCACATCAAACCTAAAAATTTAATTTTTTTCGAGTCAAGTTTGAATTTTTTGGTTTGATGTGAAAATACTCGACTCAAAAATTCAAAATAAAGTTTAAATTATAAAATAGAAATTCCAATAACTCGAATTTTTTAGTAGTTAGTGGACTAAATTTTTAAGTTTGAGTTATTAAATAGGAGCAATTTGGGCACCTAAGTTTCAAAGGGTATACTCTGGGCACCTATTTTTCATCTAAGCATTTATAATATTATTGTGTTAATTGATTGTAAAGTTTTAGGATTGAAAAATGAATTTTTAAAAATTTAAGGGTGAAATTATAAAGAAACATTTTTATTAGTGACTATAATGTTTACTTTTTTAAATTGAGGAGAAAAAATGTAAATGAGATAAATTTTAATGGCTATTGCAGTAATTTATCTTTATTTTAATTTCGCCACATCAGCAATCCGTTATGGGACTAACGGAGTTAACGTCGGAGTGACCAAGTATTTACACATCGAAAACGTAGAGGACTACTAATAGGCACTTTTCAAAAGTGGTGACTAACTCTGTACAGACGCTAAACGTAAGTGACCCTTGCAGTAGTTTACCCTTAAAAAAAAGGTAAACTACTGCAGAAGTCACTTACGTTTATTCTAAGTACAGAGTTAGTCCTCAAATTTGAAAAATGACCAGTAAGGTCCCAAACGTTTTCGGGACGTAAACTTCTAGTCGCTCAGCCGTTAAATTTAAACGGAATGGTGATCTGACACAATAAAAAATGATAAATTACTTAAATAGTCCCTAAACCATTACTTAACTTGTATTTTAACCATAGAAATAACAATAATTTATATAATTTCACATTTAATCCTATATATTTACAATTTTTTTATTTCTTTCCCCTCCACTACTCCCTAATGCTATGAGGCCTTTGATCTTTTCACTAACCCAATCAATGGCCAATCTCTATAAATTCTAAACCCAACTCCTTGCTTTTGCTTTTTGCAGAACATAAAGACAATTTCTTGTACCCCTATTACAATGATCTTATTATGTCTTTGTTTAGCAACTTGCTAAAGTGACAGCAGAAGAATACAAAAGGTAAACAAAACACTTTGATCTGAGATTTTCACAAAAGGGGATTACATTAACACTTTGCATTTACCGTTTCTGCCTTTGGATGTTTCCCTGCTTATATACTGAAAGCCATACAGGAATGGGGTTTTTGATTTATCCAAATAAACTAGCTTTGGATTTTGCTTTGTTTCTTGCAGGGAATCCATCAATGCTAGAAAAAGGAGGAATGGGGCAGAAATTACAATTACTTACACATTTCACAGTGTGATCCTTTCTTTTACTTAAATCTTCTAGGCTGGCTTTTAAGGTTTTTTTTTTTAATCTGTGGTCCAAACTCAAACTACTGAAACAAGAGGTTACAAGAGAAAGGCAATGTCTGACTCATTTCCTTTACAGCCTTTTATGCTTGAGGAATCTCTTGTGACTTTCACTTTCTGGGATGAGATGATTCTGTTTGACAAATTAACTTCTTTTTTTCTGTTGTATCACTTGATAATGGTGAACTGTTACTACTTTCACAGCATACAATATATATTGGCTCAAATTGACAACTGCATTCAATACTGCGAAGATGCTGATGTGAAGATCAGAGATTTCGATGCAAACGATGACGACGAGTAGGCCTGTTGGTGCTGTGAGTACAGCATTATCCATGTTCCTAATTTCCCTATGTAGATAACTATGGAAAACGATGGTGAAGAATGTTTTTTTGTACTCACCACATTAGGTGATTTGATGCTTTATTTTGTACTCACCACATCAGGTGATTTGATGCTCAGACATTTCAGGAGCAGATCTCATGCAATGTACATGTACCTTTATAAGATTAAAGGGTAACCACCTCCGCTCAGCTACTACTATGTGCAGGTTATGATGACAACGCCCAAACAGACGAAGACTTGAGCTCTCCACAACGCTTCTTTCGATACGAATCTGTTAGTGAAAAGATCGAAGGCCTCATAGCGGTAGGGAGTAGTGGAGGGGAAAGAAATAAAAAAATTGTAAATATATAGGATTAAATGTGAAATTATATAAATTATTTTTATTTCAATGGTTAAAATACAAGTTAAGTAATGGTTTAGGGACTATTTAAGTAATTTATCATTTTTTATTGTGTCAGATCACCATTCCGTTTAAATTTAACGGCTGAGTGACTAGAAGTTTACGTCCCGAAAACGTTTGGGACCTTACTGGTCATTTTTCAAATTTGGGGACTAACTTTGTACTTAGAATAAACGTAAGTGACTTCTGCAGTAGTTTACCCTAAAAAAATCACTAAAAGTATATCAAATAATTTAGAGAAAACTACACTGATGGTCCCCAAACTATTACTATTTTCCTATTTTGGTCCCTAAACTATGTTTTTCGGCAAAACCGTCCTTTCTGTTACATAGTTCTCCTGTTTTGGTCCCCGACGTTAAATAGCCAACGGTTTTGCTGACGTGGCATTTTTTAAATATTTTTTAAATCATTTCTCTCTCCTCTTAAAAAATGCCACGTAATCGTTAGATATTTAACGTCGGGGACTAAAACAGGAGAACTATGTAACAGAAGGGACGATTTTGCCGAAAAACATAGTTTGAGGACCAAAATAGGAAAATGATAATAGTTTGGGGACCGGTGTAGTTTTCCCAAAAATTTACCTATTAGTAAATTCAATTGTTTTAACAAAAACATGAAAAAACAATGCCCTTCTGAGTTTCAGTTCTAAACCTGTTTATGGCTCCAAAGCTGCAAACTCTAGAAACAACCAAACCAATCAAGAACTCGTGTCATCAACTAACTGGCCTTTGTTTCAAGCTTTCTTCGGTTTTAAGCCTTGTGATCCAGCCGCCACAATGGCGCCTGTAAGAACCACAGGCGCCGTCGTCGCTGCAACTGCCGCCATCTCCATTTCCATGGCTGTCTTCTCTTACTTCCTCTTATTCAAAAAGACCACTTCAACCCTTCATTCCAACAAGAAGAAAAAGCCCAGAAATGGAGTTGTCGATGCCATTGGTAACACCCCTTTGATTCGTATCAACAGCCTCTCTGAAGCCACTGGCTGTGAGGTTACTTTCATTTCCCTCTACCTCTAAGTTATTTCCTTTTTCATGTTTAAGTTTGTTTTTAATTTCAGATTTTGATTACTGGGTTTTCAGCAATATATCTTCTAATTCAAACTTTTTGTTTGAATTTGTGCCCTTGATCTTCACTGGCTTCGGGTTGGCCTTCAAGTTACTGTTTTTGTCTGATTTCGGAATCTGGGTCTTTCATGGTTTCTAAGATCAATCAATGTTTCTTTATGGATTTGATTTCCTGAAAATGAAGGAAAATGACTGCTACAATTGCTTTAAACTTATTCTTTTTTTCTTTTGTGTTTTTCAGATTCTGGGAAAGTGTGAGTTCCTGAATCCTGGAGGAAGCGTGAAAGATAGAGTTGCTGTGAAAATTATTGAAGAGGTAATTTATATTTTTATAATTTTTTTCAATTCAAATTTGGTTATATAAATAAAATAAATGAGAAAAAATCAATCTATTTTGAAATATAGCACTGTTAACCATGGAGTGAATATTGATGCCTTGTGTCTATGGTTAGATGTGTCTTTGTATGTCCTTCAGAATCTGGAGATTTAATGTTCATGATTGTAAATATAGGTTATGTTATGTTTATAGTCTTGGCACTTGTGTTTATTAATCTGTCCGTTTTCTTCGTTGTGCTTTCCGATTTCTGGCTCAATATAGGCTCTGGAATCTGGTGATCTAGCTCCCGGAGGAGTTGTCACAGAAGGGAGTGCTGGGAGTACCGCAATTAGCCTTGCTACGGTGGCTCCTGCCTTTGGATGCAGATGTCATGTAGTCATCCCGGACGATGCTGCTATCGAGAAGGTGTGTGTAAATTATACTGTTGATGAGCATATTCCTCAAACTTTCATCTCTATATTTTCTATGAAATTGCAACAAAACATGAATTTATTGCCTCTTGCAAACTTCTCTTAGTCTCAAATACTGGAAGCATTGGGAGCTACTGTCGAAAGAGTAAGACCAGTATCGATTACACACAAAGACCATTATGTTAATATCGCTAGGAGGCGTGCAGTAGAGGCAAATGAGTTAGCGGCGAAGAATAAAAAGGCCAGCCAAGTTGATGGAAAAGACTGGGATCAGATGGATGGTTGCACGCCTGACCAGGAGAAAGAAAATCCGGGTTTCTTGAGTCTTTGTAATGGTGGTTTCTTTGCTGATCAATTTGAAAACATGGCAAACTTCAGGGCCCACTATGAAGGTACCGGGCCTGAGATTTGGGAGCAGACTGGTGGCAGTCTAGATGCATTTGTTGCAGCTGCAGGTACTGGTGGTACTGTGGCTGGTGTTTCGAAGTTTCTCCAGGTAGAAATTATAACTTCGCTTCAACCACTTGTACATATGTATACGAGGGACTAATGTAATTCATGAATGTCGGACAGGAGAAGAGTCCAAGAATCAAATGTTTTTTGATCGATCCTCCTGGTTCTGGTTTGTTCAATAAGGTAACTAGGGGAGTCATGTACACTAAAGAGGAAGCGGAAGGGCGGAGGCTGAAGAATCCATTTGACACCATAACAGAAGGGATCGGAATCAACAGATTGACTAAAAATTTTATGATGGCAAAGCTTGATGGGGCTTTTCGAGGCACGGATAAGGAGGCTGTTGAAATGTCGAGGTCTGTATGATGTTATCTCATCAAATATGCCACTTTCATACATCTCCTAAGGCTACTTATTTATGTTGAATCCGATATGAAATGATGGGAAAGCTCTATTGCCTGGTACTATGGACTGATTCTAATAGAATGTATGCTTGGATTGTGAGCTGTAATCTTTTATCTGCGTGATATTTCAGGTTCCTTATGAAGAATGACGGGCTATTTCTCGGGAGTTCTTCGGCCATGAACTGTGTTGGAGCTGTTAGAGCGGCAGAGGCTCTTGGCCCCGGCCACACTATCGTAACCATTTTATGTGACAGTGGGATGAGGCATCTAAGCAAATTTTACGATGCCAAGTATCTGTCACGGTATGGATTGACACCCACGGCATCGGGATTAGAGTTCATGAGCACCAAATGAACCCTGCAAAGATTTCAGCTCCAATACAAACATTCCCCATCGAATCTGTTGGCATATTGAGTCATGTTTGTTGATGGAAATTTCAGAAGTTAACTCGGCCAAGTTGACCTTAACTTTTGGGGGACGAACATCCGAAATGCTAGTACAATTCAGCAAATCAAGCGCAATTCATTTAGTTAGGTTTGGAACTTAACATTTTTTAGTTTTTACACTTGGTGCTTTAAGTTGATAATCATTATTTTTCCCCCAAGAGAAGAGGAAATATTAGTTCCATGTAAACTGCTTTTATGAAATTTTGGAAACCATTTTATAATGAATATTACACATATATTGTTGTTTTGTTAATTCACCCTTCAGCATTTAGATTCCTCTCAGGACTGCAAAATTCCCTTACACTGCAAAAGTCGATGTCTATTGATCAAGCCTTGAAACTTTAATTTTGTACAACTTGACCAACTTCTTTTATTTATACATATAATGCACAAAGTATTCATAACTCCTACATTGTGCATTTAAATGCATCCGTAGTCCGGACCGATGATTAACAAATTAAGAATCTACCCTTCTCACTCACAGCAAGTTATCATATTGAATGAAAAAAGTATACATGCAAAGAAAATTGGAGTAAAAGAACTTAAAAACATGACTTTCAATGTCTTCTCATTAGTACTAAAACCAAACGGCTCGGTTGATGGATTATTGTCAAAATACATAAGCTCAGTAATTTGCTTGCATACAACAAGGCAGAGACTTATAATATATGGTGTCGGTATGCCAAACTTTGCACCGTTAAGTATCTTAAGCCACAGAAAGCTTTGATTCACTGGGGGTACGACTTCTCAAATTGCGACTCGTTGCAATGTGGATCTAGCCAATCCCTGTGGGAACCCTTGGACATGTTGGGGCCTGCTTTCCCACCACCTACAAGCTCTTTCAAGTTTTCCACCTTGTTCTCCCGCCCTGTCCCGCTGATCCTTCTATCAGCTTCTTTTAGTTTTTGTTTAAACAGTTGCTTACGGCTAGACAGATTCAGCTCCTGCTGCCTTGATTGTGAAGGCGGTGCACCGTGTGGTCCCAAGTAGATGTTTTCTTCCTTTTTTGTCTGCAAAGCCGAAATAAGAACATGTCTACATCTTAGCGTCTATGTGTCAACAAGACAAAAAGCTTCAAACAAATGAGTATCGACTCTTGACATCTACAGGTACAGGTATTTGCATTTGACCTGCTGCGAATGAGGTTTTGATGTTTCTACATCTGAGGTATCAGCTTTAATGTTATCCGGTTCTTCAATTCCCAAGCTTGGAATCACAAATCCATCAGTGTCTAATGAAAAACAAAAAAAAATGATGGATTAACATAAGAAAGCTCAGGTTAATCAATTTCAATGAGAATTTTTTTTTCTAAAATGAAGGAATTAAAAAATAAACAATGTTCCAGCACATTAACATGTAACTTCATAAGATTTTATCAAAGCAAAAACCTACATAACACCAAATCACTCTGCTCATTGGGGACATGGAGGGTAAAAGTCTCTCCCTCTCTACCGAAAACGATCAGAAAATAGAGCAACACATTCACTCTAATCCTAAAAGATAACCTTCACAAAAGGCTGCTTAACATAGCTATCTTTTAATTATGTGCCAAGATATAATGACCTGCAAAACACCTCTCTCTAACCCAAAGAGCTTCACGAGGCCACTGACCGGGGAAACCAAAACAACAAACTAATATAAGCCACAAAAAATCAGCAGCATATACATGCACAAAAGACGGGAACCAGAATAAATGAATGTTGAGAAATTTCAAACTCGAAAGTAAGGAGTAAAACAAAAATGCATCTTGTTTTCTATAGAACCAAAAAGGCAATAAAAGAACAATGAACAACTATGGAACAGATGTTTAAGTGGGAACTTCAAGATATGCATGTAAGTTACATCTACCAAAACTTAAACAATCAATCTAAACCAGATTGATACAAGGCAAACAACTTCATCTACCAAAACTTATACGAACAATCTAAACCAGATCGATGCAAGGCAAACAACTTCACAGATGAACTTGTGCATAAGATCATCACATACTATACAAGGCAACCAGATTCCAACTAAAGCAATAAAAAAACAATACAGGTTACAAAAACAGCACGGTAATGAAGGAAATGCATAAGCCTGAACTAAATGTAGCTCGATATGGATATGATCATGATCCAATTGGGAGAGAAAATCAACAAAGAACAGATAACTATGAATAGCAAATGTCGCCAAAAATTCATAGTTAATGATACCCACAAAGCAACTTTCAATTGATAATCGATTCAAAGACCCAATTCTCTCGCATATATCACTAGAATTTTTTTAAAAAAATACCCACATCCACAAACTAAATCTAAATAAAAATTTGATTTTTAGCTAAAGTTCCAAATTCTCCCATTTAAGAAAATTTTCCCGATAAACAACCAGAGAGAGAGAGAGAGAGATAATATACCCCACTCATCTTCTTGTTCATGGAATGAAGAAGTGGTGTAAACTGGAGATGAGTCCATGAGATACTGAAGATCATGGATTTCAATGGCGAAAGGGCAACAGAGCCCGGAAAGAGAGAGATCAACAAAAATCAGCAGAACCAGTCCAAAACATAAAAGGACAAAGTTGAGCAAAATATAAATAGACTTAAAGTGGCAAATAATCAAACTAGTATATTTTTTTTATATGTGCTTAAACTATTTTTTTGGCCATTAATTAATTTCTTAAATTTTTAAAATTATATTTAAAAATAAATAAAATAAAATATTTTCTTTATTTCACAAAATAGCCCAAAATTTAAAATTCTTTAACACTCCAAACCTAAATCCTGATTGATTTGATTTTGCTACCGATTGTCACGCCGCCGCTCACCACATCCGTCGATGGACCATCACTACCATTTACCCCACCATCTCGTTGCCGAAAATCGACTACGCCGTGTGAAACATCAAATCATCAAATTGTTCGTTCGAATAATTCGCGACGAATGACAGCATAACGGACGATGAACGGTGTGTGGGTCGTTCGGCGAGGGGATAACGCATCAGCATGTTGTCGAAAACGCGACCAACACCGGTGGTAGTGACCAGATTTTGGGTTTAGGGATTTGGAGACTATTTTGGGGTTATTTGAAAATTTTATGATATTTTAAAAATTTTGATTTACTTTTTCAAAAAAAATAATGTTTAATATTTTCACGTGTCATGTTTTTATTGGCTAACGAGATTTTTTTTAAATGAACAATTACGACGGACACCTATTTGAATACCATTAAAAACGTTAGGCACCTATTTGAAAAAAAATATAGTTTAAGCACTTATTTGCCACTTTAGCAAATATAAATATAATAGAAGCCAAAAAGAATCTTAAATTTGGAACCTTATTCCTTTTCTTCTTTGGGTAAACAACACCATTGGTCACTAATGTATTCTTAATTTCTTGTTTTAATCACTAAATTATTAACGTTGACAAAACCAACACTAATGCTACGTTTCCTTCCCATTTTATCATTAATATTACTTTTCCTTTTTATTTTGGTCACCAATCTATTAGTTTTTTCATGTTTTGGTCACCAAGCTATTGTTTGTTCCATGAATTTTTTAACGATAGGTGAGGTGAAAAAACATAACATTAGTGACGATTTTGTTAAAAGAATAATTTGATGATAAAAAAGAAAAAGAGATAATTTAGTGACTAATTGTTGTTTACCCTTTTTCTTTTTAGTTGATTTTCTTATCGTTCTATGGGGAGAGAGCGACACAAAAATAGAAAACCCTATCCCTCCAAATGATTTAAGATAACATATTTATTTTTATTTTTCTAAGTGGTAACAAATTTAAAACAGGCTTGAGGGTATACGAATTTTTTGAATTAAAGAAACCAATTAAGCTATATTTTTTTCACTCAATTAAATTTTTGAACCAATAAGTTAAATTAATTAAGTCTTTAAACTAATAAATTGAGTCTATTAAGTCATTTGATTAATTTTAATAAAAAAATTAAATATTATTGTCATCACTACAATTCTATCATACGGTAATTAGAAATTTTAAAAATAATATTTTTTTTATACTTTTATAAAGTTTTTAGAATTAAAGAAAATATTTACTTTGAAAATGTCAAGTGACAACACCGTGACACGAAGCGTTGTATAAACTGGGTCAAAAAATTTGTTAAATTCAACAGTCAATGTTGGTCAAAGACCATAATTGATTCACTTTTTTGGTTCAAGGGCTTAATTGATCCAATTTATTAGGTCAAAGACTTAATTTATTCAAAATTTGGTTCAAAAGCTTACTTGGGTGCAAAAAAAAAAATTCAAGAAATTAATTTTTTTTCCAAAAATTCAAGGGCTTCTTATTAGGGGTGATCAAATCTGGGTACCATGACTTTTGGGTACCCGAGGTGCCGGTTACTCGGTTCTCCAAGTAGCATATTTATCGGCCCGTAACTATCGGTTACCCGTTAGTCGGGTACCCGTAAAACTCAAGTACCGGGTACCCGCTTCACTTTTTTATTTTTTTAAATCTAATTTATTTTGTAAAAATATCGCATAATAAACACATAAAATTTAAAGGTTCATAATTCATAATCTAAACGCGATTTTAAGTTTGTTTAAGGCGGAAATATTTTGATTTATATATATATATATATTTATTATAAAAAAAGTATTAAAAATATTAATATCAGTCATGATTTTTCTTTGAATCTCACATCAATAAATTAATATAAATATTTTAAAAAAATTAAGAAAAGTTGAATGTAAAACCATGCTAGTTACTGTTGTGGCAGTATACTGAATTTCATCTAATATGCTTCTAACACTGAATCGATTTTATACTCGAATGAAACATTCCAAGTCATCTTCGCAAGCTTGTCTACTAATGTATTACCCTCCCGATTAATCCAGTAAAATTTGACTTTAAAAGCACATCATAATTAATACAAACATAGAAAGTATTTATAGATTTAAATTTAGTTGGTAAAAATATTAAGAAGCTTAAAATTAAAATATATTTTAAAATTATATATATATTTAAAGTACCGGATCGAGTCGGTACGCGGTTATAAATTTCGTCTATAATTCGGCCTTACTACCCTAAAAAATGGTGGGTAGGGTACTTTTTTTTAAATAAATACCCGATTTTTTAAGGTTTGAGTCGGCGGGTCAATACGCCGAGTCTCACAAGTCGAGTATTTTTTAACACCCCTACTTCTTATACTTTAAGTCTTTAAAAAATTACTAATAAATTACCTATTTACAATAGGTCAAGATATAGTTTTGATTATTTACCATGTTTAAATTTGGGGATAAGGACATTTGTAGGACCATTAGATGCTATTTTGACAAAAGTAAAACCCTAAATCTTGTTATGCCCGAACTAGCACTTTTACAATGAACTCGTCGTAAAGCCACGGCGAGTTCAAATAAAATATTATTTTGTCTATTTTTTGAAACTCGCCGTAGAGCCAAGACGAGTTTCAAAAATTTTCAAAATTTTCTTCTTTTTCGTATTTTAACTTAATTAATCGTATTAACGGATGATTAGTAAATCTTAATTTGGAACTCGCCGTGTATGGCGAATTTCAATTAAATTTTTTAAAATCAATATTTTTTTACTAAAGGACGAAAAAAAACTCGCCTAGCATGCGCTCCAATTAGGATTTGGTAATCATCCGCCAATGCGATTAATTAAGTTACAACATGAGAGAAAAAATTTGAGAATTTTTTAAACTCGTTGTAACTCTACGACGAGTTTCAAAAAAAAAATATATTTTATTCAAACTCACTGTGACTCTACGGCAAATTCATTATAAAAGTGTTAGTTTGGCTATAATAGGATTTGAGGTCTTATTTTGGTCAAAATAGGACTTGAGGGTCATACAAATGTCCTTAAGCCTTAAATTTGACATAATGGTAATTTTTTATATTTTTAAAGATTTAGTGGAATAGCTATTTTTTTAAATATAAATATTGATTAAAACATCACATTTTTAATGTTGTTGATATAGAATATCACATCATAGTCATGTATATTTCATAAAAATTTTGAGTTCTTTAATATATATATATATATTTTAAAAAATTTATATGTTCTTTTTAAATATTTTCATTATTTTAAATAATTTGTTGGTGTGATATCCATTAAAATTCATGTTAACATGAAGTATACGTGGACTATCAAATGGAGTGTCACTACTAAATTGTTGAATTTTCAATAGGTAAAAGGGCGATCAAACGGCTTTTTTATAATAAAAAAATTTGAGTTATCTAAGGCTAGATGTTACTTTTCATATATGAATACAAATAAGCCGAGTCTCAAATGGTCTGTCCTGCAGGATTTTCAGTGGCAGAACTCAATATTATTTAGTAAACAAGATCATTTAAAAATATTTAAATTTAATGAGACCAACAATATAAATTATATGCTTTCAAGAGATAAATACAATTTTATCATTACACCGACTTAAATTTTTTTCAAGTTTTTAAAATTTTGGGGAGTTGTGGCCCCGTCGGTCCTCACCAGATACCACCTTGAGGAATTTTTGAAATTTAATGTGGATGCTGCTTACAAATGAGAGAATTCTTGAGTGGGTTTTGGAGGCATTCTAAGAAACGAGACGGGTGAGGTAACATAAGATAGGATTAATATATATTAATAATTTGGGGATAAAATTAGAATGTTTAAAAAGTTTGAGGACCAACTTCGAATGAGAGTCATAGTTTGTAGATGAAACTAGAATGTTCAAAAGTTTGGAAACCAATTTAGAATGAAGATTATAATTTGAGGATGAAATTAAAATGTTTAAAAATTTATGAACTAATTTAAAATGAGCATCATAGTTTGAGGACATGTTGTGCAATTAACTTCGAGAGTTATACCAAGAAAACTCGATCTGATTTGAACAAAGAAAAGAGAAAACCGGCACATTTCGCGCGTGAACCAAGTGATTGGGATTTGCGTTTCGGTGCTATTTTGTGGTCTATTTGGAAGTATCACAATGCTTGCGTCTTTGATCCGGATGTTGCTGGTTCGTTCAATATTCTTGAGCACAATAGGTGGTTTGTGGATGAGAGTGTGTGGGCTCTCTCGATTTCAAACGTGTTTTCGGCCTCTCCGACCGTAGGCTCGGGCGTGGTGTGAAATGGGTTAAACTACCGACTGGGTGGCTGAAACTTAATACCAATGGCGCGAGGGAGGTGTCGAGTGGTTTCGCTTCTTGCGGCGGTGTTGGTCGTGACAGCCATAGTGATTGGCTCTTTGGTTTTGCGAAGTTTGTTGGGATTTGTTCTCCATTAGAGGCGGAGTTGTGGGGTGTATATACCAGATTGCTTCAAGCTTGGTTCCATGGTTATCACAAGGTCGTTTTGGAGGTTGACTGTCGGGAAGCTTTCCTTTTGCTGTCGAGGAGTACGTCGACAACGGTCCATATTGGGTTGGTGCAACAGATTTGGAATATAGTGCAGTGAAATTGGGTGGTTATATTTCAGCATATACGCCGAGAGGCCAACAAGGTAGCAGATTTGTTGGCTAAATTTGTTTGGGGAGGTTCTTTAGATTTTCACTGGTTCGCCCACCCGTATGAAGAAGTATAACGTCTGCTGCTAGCCGATCGACTCTCAGTAGTGTAGAGCTTGCGATTATCATCTCTTGTTATAAAAAAAAATGGAAAGAGAAAACCCATAGAAGTGGAAACAATGAAAAAATGATTTTAAGAATAAAAAAATTCCCATAAACATTTATGCACATTTCCTTGGAAAAGGGTCAAAATTGAATCAGTATAATGCAATAAATTGTTCCGTTTTATAAATAAAGGGAGTAAATTGACATAGTTCTCATAATAAAAGGACTTGACAGATACTTTTAACAATTTGGAACAACTTTCTTCAAATAAAACCACCCCAGTATCAGCCCACGAAATAATCCCCACCAGCAAACCCCAAAATGTGGGCCCATCAATCTCCAAGATACCTCCAAAAGAAAATCTCAGCCCTTGGATTTACATTGCAAAGGAGGAAAGAGATCAGAGTCGTTCATTACATCCCATCTCGAATTTCGCCCATTTTCTGACAAGATCCCGTCCTACGTGTAGTTTAACTGCATTTGAAATCCGGGTTTCAAGTCCGGACTTTGAAAGAATTGAAGCTAATTTAATTTGTATCCCCAAAACCAAGTTAAAATTCCTCACTTTAAACACTCTGCTCTCCCTGCGTCAGGCTCTTGAATGATTATAAAGAGCTCGTAAATCACTGTAAGTTTTCTCCTTTTTCTTTTTCAATTTTCAGCTGATATATGGTAATTACTCCTCAATTTCTTTTTTTTTGTTTTCTTTAGAATTTAGAATTTTATTTTTGTTGCTGGGTGAGCTAAAAATTTTGCGCTTTGGGTGTTCATGTTTTGGGAATTGTAAAATTTTGGCTTCTTTTAGTAGTTTTTGTGGGAAAACGTTCGGGTTAGTTTGGCTGCTTTAAAATTTGAAAATTGACGAGTTTTTTTTTTCCTTTCATTTTTCAGATTTAGTTTTTTTCCTGTCCAAATTGAAAATCTCATCAAATTAAGCTTAATAGACTTGGTTTAGGTTTGTTAAACTGTGATTTATGATTTGTATAGGTAGGGAAACAAAAGGGAAAAAATTGCGAGATTTGAAATTCTCTTTTTTTGTCCTCTCCTAGGAACCAAATAGGGTTCTTTGTTTTGAATATTCAGTTCTTGTGGGTCAACTTTGGGGTTTTCTCCAGTTTTCAACATGTTCAGTCTTTTGGATCTCTAATGTTACAGTTGAAGTTGAAATGCTTTATTTTTAACCTTGAATGGAGAGTGCAACTCTTTCTCTTTGTTACAGCTATTTGCTCATTATATTTCATGGGAAGCTTAGGAGAACTTTATTGTGTATGAAGAAGACATTCATTTTGTTATGCAAAAAGTTTGCAATGGAAAATTCACTTGAAAAATTAGTATGGCCACCCAATTATTTCGGAATTATTAATAATTTTTGTTCTAGTGGGGGTATGGTGTTTGTTGCTGAGTGTTGTAGTGTCTGTTTTATGGTTCTTTTGTTTTATGTGTAATTAATTGTTTTATTTTGTCATTATTATTATTACTGTACATTTTTTTATATATATTTTTTTATTTTGCAGCTATTTTGTTATTCCATCCTACAGCTTTGGAAGGCTAGAGAAAACAAAGTAAAGCATTTACTTTGAATTGGTTGGATTATGGGTGAAGAAGAAACGAAGACCGAAGTCCCTGACCCAGTGGCTAATGGGACTGCTCTTACGGAAAAATCTGTTGAAGTTGCATCAGAGAAAAGGGAGGAAGAAGATAATGGGGTAAAGGAAATGGAAGAAGATAAGAAAAATGATGAGAAAGTTGAAACTGAGAAGATGGATGAAGACCAACAGGCCAAGGAAGACAATGAAAACAAAGAAGTGGAAAGTGAAGCAAAGGAGGAACCTAAAACTGATGCAATGGAAGAAGAAACTGATGCAAACGAAGATGTCAAGAAAGTTGAGGAGGAAAACAAGGATGAGGCGGACGAGAAAGAGGATGAGTTGAAAGAAGATGAAGAGGAACAAGAAGAGAAGGCTGAAGAAGAGTTGAAAGAAGAAGAGAAGGCTGAAAATGAATCAAAAGAAGGAGAAGATGAAGAGGAACAAGAAGAGAAGGCTGAAAATGATTCGAAAGAAGGAGAAGATGAAGAGGAACAAGAAGAGAAGGCTGAAGAAAGTGAGGAGGAAAAAGGTTCAAAGAAGCGTGGGAAAGTTCAAAAAACTGGGGAGAAAGTTAAAGGGAAGACAAAAATGTCGGAGGAGAAGAAGGAGCCAGAGCAAAGAACTCCTCTCACTGATCGACCTGTACGAGAGCGGAAATCTGTTGAAAGGCTGGTTGCATCTTTTGAAAAAGATGCTTCTAGGGAATTCCAAATTGAAAAGGTACCCCCCCCCCCCCCCCCCCCCCCCCCCCCCTTTTCTTGGCTATCCCTTTTTTTTACAATATAGATGTTTAAATCTCTATTTTGATGATGCATTAGAAATTAATTGGTTGCTTTGGCAATTGCAGGGCAAGGGTACTCCACTTAAAGATATTCCTAATGGTGTGTTCTCTAGTTCTTATATCACTCAAATTATTGGGTTTGTTATAGACAATATCCTAAAATGGCTTTGTATGATGCTATATTTGTAAATAACAACTCATTTCTCCTAATGTTGTTCATTGTTGATTTCATACTGTTTGCATTGTCAAGAAAACATCTAGGATGCTGCTTCTTTAGTTTAATTTTGCTCGTCTCTTTGGCGTACATATTTCGACTAAGTTCCTTTAATGTGTATTGATATTCCTTTTCCTTTAAAATTGGATATGTTTTAGTATTCGATATTAGTTTAGATTTGAACCATGAGTTGAATGAAATAGCATCTGCTATGTCATCTTCTGCAGTGGCATTCAAGTTGTCTAGACGGAAGACTGATGACACTTTCAGAATGCTTCATACTGTTCTCTTTGGAAGGAGAGGGAAGGTAATCTGCTTGCTGTCAAATTTTTTGCATGTTACCGTTTAGCATTTCCAATGTGTTGTTTCATCCTCTTGCTTTGATCATAAGGGGCTATTGGCTTGCAAACACGCATAAACAGAACTTATAGTGATGCATGTGTTAATGAGTTGGGGCATGAGTCATTGCAAAGAAACAATACTTGGACGGTTCTGGATTGCTGCAGTAGTACTTCGCTGATTTTGCTTTCAGTTTACTCACATTCCTTGCTCTTTGCAGGCTGTTCAGATTAAGAGTAATATTTCCAGATTTTCTGGTTTTGTGTGGCATGATAATGAGGTAAGAGGATTATAAAATTGTGAAGCTATATATGTTTGTTACTTTGAATTGATTTTTCTGTAGGAATTGGACTTTTGGGCTTTAAACCTTTTAGGAGGCTTGTAGTTTTTCTATTTGGTTAAGTTGCCTACGTGGCTTACATTAGTGCACTATAGTAGGTTTTCTTGAGCTTATTTCATTCAAATGTTGTGATAATTGCAGGAAAAGCATAAAAGTAAAGTAAAAGAAAAGTTAGACAAGTTTAATAAAGAAAAGTTATTGGAGTTCTGTGATGTGCTTGACATACCAATTATGAAGGCTACTACAAGGAAGGTTTGTCGTACTACTGTAATCCGTGCTTTAATTCTTCCTATATGTCAAGGAAATGATGGGTAGTCTGATTAGTTAAGAGCATTTTCTTATTAGTTAGTTATTTAATATTCATGCAAAATGATCAATATGAACCCTACTAAGGCAGACTTATCCAAATTTTTTTCACACCTAACGTGCAGTAAAATGTTGGTGAGTGTTAAGGTACAGATCTTGTTACTACGATTGTGGTTCAATAGAAGGTAGGGGTGAATTTTGGAGTAGTTCTCAAATACTCTGGTTATGAGTAACATGAAAAGTAGTACCACTGCAGAGTCGAGTGTAATTTATAAGAGAACTTCAATAACCTGACTTTCACACTCTTGAACAAATTGCTAATTTTTTTCTGAAGAAACTGAAAGTCTCTAACTGGTGTTGATAAGACTAAAATGGACATGCAGGAAGATATTGTTACAAAGCTGATAGACTTTTTGGTGGCCCCTCATGCTACAACTACTGTTCTACTTGCAGAAAAAGAAAAGGTTACATTTTTACCTACTGCTTTTGCTAAAGTTCCATTTTCACATACTTATTTTCTAACCTGTAGTATTTATTTTTTTCATCCAGTCAACTAAGGGTACAAAGCGCAAAAGGGGTACGAAGTCTGGAACTACATCTAAACGATCGACAAAGGTATTATTTCTTCCTTGTTGACATCAGAAACCTGATATTTGTTTAACCATTGAAACTTTTTGTTAGGGCAATCACCTCTGGTTACTGTGTTTTTAAGGAAATTCTAGTTTGCCATTCAATCAGGTCTCCTATCTGTAAATAATTTGTGCTATATGAATGCTTAGTATTATGTTTTTGGCCAGGGACTTGGGGATCGGCATGTGGTTTTACTTGTTTTTTAAATTAATTTTCTTAGTTATTTTATTAGGTTTCCCCCTTATTGTATGTATTATGCAGAGTCGGAAAAAGAGCGAAGATACTCCAAAATCAGGGAAAAAGAACACTCCTGATTCAGAGGATGAGTCTGAAGAAGAGGAGGAAGAAGAAGAAGAAGAAGAAGAAGAAAAAGAAGAAGAAAAGGAAGAGGAGCAGAATGAAGAAGAGAGAAATGAAAATGGAGTTGCAGAAAATTCTGAGGATGAGATGCCCGAGGATTCTGAAAGCGAGGAGAAAAATGAAACTGAAGATGAATCTGAAGAAGATGCAAAGAAGAAGAAAAAGAGTTCAAAAATATCATCCAGAAAGCAGGAATCTGCTGGAAAAGCTAAAACCAAGAACGTCACGACTCCCAAAAGGTCTACCCCGCAGAAAAGAACCCCGAAAACATCATCAGCTAAAAAATCGAAGGCTGACGATGATAGTGATGAAAGTCCCAAGGTGTCTTCAAGGAAGAAACCTGAGAAAATCACCAAGGAGAAGTCCTCTACACCAACGAAATCTGCCTCCAAGGAGAAAACCAGTAAGATAGTGGCCTCCTTTCTGTATTTTGTTTTTGTGACACCTTTTGTCAAGGAAACTGAATAATTGTTTCTCATGGCCAAATTTGCAAGATTGACTTTTGGTTACAAGTGTTTATGGTCGTATCTTTTTCTCTATCTTTTAAGGCAAAAGAGCTGGAAAGGGAAAGGACAAAGTTAAAGAGCAGAAACTAAAGCCAAGTGATCATGAATTAAGGGATACAATTTGTAAAATTCTAAAGGAAGTGGACTTCAATACGGTAAGAGCTGCTATTAATATACTACTAAAATAGCTGCATCCTTTACTAGACTTTCTTAACAGCATTTTTTGGTCTGTTCCTGACTGGTAAGACTATTTTAGAAAGTCAGGTTATCAGGACTTTGTGCTCAGTGCTAAATGAGCTACCCATGGATAATAACTGTAATATCCATCGCCTTCATTGACCGGAAAGTTAGAATGATCTCTGAGGATTATTTACTGCTAAGGCTATTTGGTCTGGTTTTGTCACCTCGAAACCAAACATTCATAGCTGTTTTATTGAATCAATCCTGCTGTTGATGTTTTATTTTGAATCATTTCACTGAAGAATTAGTTCCAGAAAGATTGCTGAAACTCTGCTTAAACTTGCCAGTGTGGAAATGGGGTGGACTCTTTTCCATCGTAGTTGTGATAATGTTTATTGACAAAAATATTGCTTTTTATACTTGATTTTTTGAAACACACTGTCTTTGACCCTTGTTGGTCGATTTGATTGCAGATAAGACATAAGGATCTCAAGTGTTTCTAAATTTTATCTCGAATCTTTTCTTCCTAATTTCTTTATTCTTAAAGGAATTTGAAATTTCTCTCATGTTTTCACTTCATCATAGATACTGCTACTGTTCTTGCTGACATAAATTGTATGGCTTTATTCTGCAGGCTACATTTACAGACATTCTGAAGCTTCTTGGTATGCATCTTTTACTTTTCACTTGGTTCTTCTAACGGTGTTATATAATAACACTTCTGAGGCTCAGTATTGAATTATGAAAATTGACAATGAAAGCAATACTTTTAAATGTCTAATTTTGTACTTTATCTTATAATTCTTGGTAACCGCTTAGCATTTTGAATTTCATTGTAATATTTTGATGGCACCTTGACTTGGAACATGAAATGCTTTGTTTTATGGGAGTGATGACCACATTTCTAGGATGTAGACTTTTCTGATATGCAATGTCCTAATGGAGAAATGACTTTCCTTTCAGCGAAACATTTCAATACCGACCTCACCCCAAGAAAGTCATCGATCAAGCTCATGATCCAGGAAGAGCTTACTAAACTAGCTGACGAAGCTGATGATGAAGACGAAGAAGGCGATGCCGAGAAAGATGAAACCCAATCTGCTGGTCAAGAGGTTCAAGTCTGACTCTACAAGATGGAATAATAACGTGGAAAACAAAAAACGTGTAGGCATTTATGTCTTGTGCCAATATGTACTTTTTAGCTATATAACTGAGCAGGTTTGCTTGTAATCTATTGTTGCTTTTTCCGATGAGCGAATTAGCATTTATCGAATACTAGAGGGGGGAATTGGAGTCACCTATCTGTGTTGCAGGATTGTACAATCAATTAACATAATCTGTAGGTACTTTACTATCTGAAAACTGAGTAATTCGAGTTAGAGAACACAACTGCTTGAGTTTTTCTTTATACATAATATTTATCTTGAGAATTACTGTCATGAACCGGACAGGAAATAGGTTAAAGTAGAGAAAAGAAAGGATTTAAGAGATGGAAGAAGAAAGGATTTAAGAGAAATAAGATGAACAATTTTGATTTCCGTTGTTTTTGGTATATGTAATTAGGTGTGTTCATTTCCGTTAATAAAATAAAATCAATCGAATTATATAATTCAAGCATGAAGTTTAAGATTCAAATTATCAAACCTAATAATAATAATAATAATAATAATAATAATAATAATAATAATAATAATAATAATAATAATAATAATCTTAAACAATATCTCTAAGACATGTTAAATTTTTAATAATTATATATATATTTAATAAAAATATATTTTAAAACTTTAACCGGGTCATCAGGTCACCGCGTACCTCATAAGGGGTATTCTTGCGGCCCAAGTAAATTTTTTTGAGTAATTACTCGGTATTTTATGTTTAGATAGTCGGGTCGAGTAATTTTTAACACCCCGACTATGTATTGTTGTTTGATCACCAACTTTATCCTTGTAAAACCGAAATTGATTTTGATATAACACATAAACTTAAGGACTAAATTGCAAAACAATAAATTTTTAAGTACTCTTGAAAGTCTCACAATTAACAAGTGTTTTTAAATAAAATGATAATTAAAGACTTGTTCTTAAATCATATATATTTTTCAAAGTCCCTTTCTATGTTTTCCAAGCATAAGTATGCAAAAACGCCCAGGAGTATCGATACCCATAGCGTATCGATACCCTATTTAGTCACTGTAATGTTATTGAACATACCGTACCGATACGCACTAAAACCGTATCGATACGATATGCATCTGGGCAATTGCTTTCATGAACACGTACCGATACGCATGGTAACCGTATCGATACGCTAAGCATATCTTTGAAAAATCCGGGCATTTAATTATATGACCGTTACTTGTCAGTTGGTTGGTTTCCCAATTTTCAAAAGGTAGTTATACCGTACCGATACGCTTGCTACGCGTATCGATACACTTTTCATACAAACAAAGCTTGGGATTCCAGTAACTTTGGACCGTATCGATACGACGTCCGTATCGATACGCCCCTTAAAACCGTACCGATACGACTTCTACGCGTATCGATACGCTCTGTTTTCAGGCACAACGGCTCTTTCCTCTTTGATGCAGGTATCGATACGCCCTTCCCGAGTACCGATACGGTAGGCTGCAGAGCTGCATTTAATGCGGGAAAAATGTCCACAACGGCTCTATTGATGATCATAACTACCCAAACGGCTAGAAATCAATGCAAGGGTATAAAAACAAGCTTCATTTGACCAAGCAACAACCATTGAACATTCAAGCATCATCAAAGCAAAAATTCCAAACCCTTGAGCTATTCAAAGTCATATTCTTGTACTCAACTCTTTGTCTTTCAAATTGTCAAATTGTATTGTGAGTTTGGGTTTGTTCAAATTGTAATTGGGTAGACAAATATCCTTTGAGAGGAAACATTTGAGTTTACCAAAATTCCTTCTTTGTATTTGAGTGGATTAAGCTTTGGGTATAAAGCTTAATCGAAATTGTAAGGTTTCCTCCTCATCCAAGAAAAGGGGACGAATTCAATTAGTGAATTGTTTGAAAATCCTTAGTGGGAGCTAAGGTAGTGGATGTAGAGTTCATTTGGAGAACTTGAACCACTATAACCCCTTGTGTCATTTTTATTTTCAATCTTTCTCTTCACCAAAATTTTAATTGCCAATTCACCCCCCTCTTGGCCATTTGCAAGTGTTCGATCAACTCAACAATTGGTATCAGAGCTACACTCATTGGAAGGATTACAACCCTCTTGAGTCGATTCTTGGAGAGTTTGATCAACAACAAGTCAAGCAATGGCATCCACCTCCAACTATGAGTCCCAATCAACCACCAAGCCACCATTCTTCAATGGGGATAACTATCCTTATTGGAAGAATAGGATGAGGCTCTTCATCAAGTCTACCGACTATATGGTGTGGGACGTGGTTGAAGAAGGTCCATACATTCCCATGAGGAGAGATGGAGAAAGGCTCATCCCAAAGATCAAAGCCGAAATGACGGATGATGAAAGAAGAAGGATGCAAGTCAATGACAAAGCTCTTCATGTTATATTTTGTGCACTTGGTCCGGATATCTACTCCAAGGTGTCTTCAATCGAAAATGCCAAGGAGGTTTGGGACACCCTCGAGACAACATATGAGGGAACTAGTGATGTCAAGGAGACAAAGATTGGGCTACTCAATCTAAGCTATGAGAACTTCAAGATGGATCCCGAAGAAAGTGTCTCCAAGATGTTTGATCGGTTCTCGGTTATTGTCAACGGATTGAAGGGTTTCGGTGAAATCATTCCCGAAGACAAGCTAGTGAGAAAGTTGTTGTATTCTCTTCCAGAGTCATGGGATGGCAAGAGAACGACCATTATTGAAGCTAGAGATGTAACACCCTAAATTTGGTAAAAATATAAGAATAAAAAAAAAGAGGTTATTGCTATCATGGGGTGTTGAACCCATGACCTATGCTTAGTAAACCCATATGTTAACCATTTGAGCCAAATGGTCTTTATGTTAAGGGTTATCTAGTCCAATATTAAAGATAATCTTGGTTAAAATTTCAGATCGAATTAAAGACTCAACCGACTCCCCATATGCCCAAAAAAAAATTATCTAGGAATTTGAAGATATGTTCGATATCCCAAAATTTCTCCCCCTCACCAAATCCTCTCTGTTCACCGTCGATCTCGGCCACCGCTTGGTCGTGGTTCTCACCGCCGACGTTATAGTGACTGGTGGCACGTCGCGGTTCCAGCCCAGTGCACCACACGCGGTGAGCCGACACCGTTTGCTGTGGAGATTCAACCGAAGGTTGTTCGAAACCTTTGGTTGCCGCCCCTCCCTTTTTCGCGATTCCGGCCGCCTCCGTCGACGGCAAGGCTCGTCGATCGTGCGTGAGTGTTCAGCGCACGGAGGAGAGCAAAACCCAAGTGACCACTCTCTGATCCGCCGCCGGGAGAGCCCTCGTCAGAGATACGACCGTTTGGTTGTTTTTGCTCCGAATTGGTAAGTCCGGTAAGCTATCCGACTCGATTTTGGGTGATTAAGTGTATAGATAAATTTTTTTAAGTTGTTTTTCGCATTTTGGACCGTTTTCCGGCCATTTTAGGCCGCGCGTGGGCCTCACGCGCCGTCCGGGGCGATTTCCGGTAGCCCTGGACGGTGGCCGTTGAACCGGCCGGCTTAGACCGGTCTGACCCGTTGACTGACCCGGTCTGACCCGTTGACCGACCCGATCCGACCCGTTGACCCGACCTGTTGACCCGACCCGTTGACCGAGTCAAACCAGTGACGTCAGCATGACGTCAGCGTTGACCGCTGACGTCAGCATTGACCTGCCCGTTGACTTTGACCGTTGACTTTGACCAAAAAGTCAAATTTTTCGAGAATGCCCTATCTTATGTTTTTCGACGTCCTGAGTCTGATTTTGAAGCCCGTTTTGTGAAATTCTAACCCGAAAGCCTCCGAATCTGACCTTGAACCCGAAATTGTTTAATTCTGTTAAGAGCTCTATGGATGAGAACTGAAATGTTAATTTGTCTATTTGAAGGTATGATAATATCTCGGTATTCGAAATGTCATGGGACATCCAGTCCAGATTCGAATGCGATCGAATGTAGTATCGGGAGTCAACCGGTATAACTCGGAATTAAGGTAATACATTACTACCCCTTGTATGTTTTATGCACATGTTGATTTCCGGTTAAAGCATGCATGTTTGTGATGAAGTGTATCTGTGAACTCTGTTTAAGCCTAATTCGATACAAAAATTAAGTATCAGAATCAGTAAGATCAAAGTATTCAAATAAGAAAATAAATAGAATTCAGATAAGAATATTAATAGACCGAGAGTATCGAAAGTGCTAATAGTAATAAATAATACAGTTAAATCTGAAACTCTATCAATGATGTCCGAGAATCAATGTTCAGAATGTGGAGTATGATGTTAGATATGAAATTACAAAAATACCCTTAAAGCATAAGTTTGACTAAACTACTCCTCTGATAAAGGAAATGACCTAAAATCTGCATTCGACCCAATTATGCAATACGTGTGATACAAACTTGGAAAATCCCTAAATCTCTGTATAACACATGAATAAGAATTTTCTGGAAGTATTGTTGAAATTCTAAGTCGACCCTTATGATTGTAATACGTGATTTTGATGAGAATGATCGTAATGACCAAAAAGATGGTAATGCCCTCGAGCACCGAAATGTCTGATTAATTGGAATGGAGATATACTCTCAAGTTCTGTAATAAATGAATCGTCTGTAAAGGGCCGGAGAGTTAGGATGCCTCAATCTCGTTTGAGTACGTGAGTGTTGGAGGTACCAATTGATAGATTTATCTCAGTCTAAAATATCTGAAATACCCTCTTGAGTTAATCAGTAACTATGTATTTGATGAAATTCTGGATTTGTTAATAAGACCAAAAATAACTGAAAGGCAATGATAGCCTAAATAATCGGATTATCACTGAAAATATCTGATAACTTAAATAGACTTTAAATTAGAAATTCTTGCATATCTGGATAGAAAATTAATGAGCAAATACGATACCTGAGTTCTGTGAACCATTGTTTTCAATGTTGGTATAATGACCAGAATGTCTGTGAACGTTAAAATGACCATATTGCCCTTGTATACTTAAAAGACTAAAGTACTCATAATATGTCTGAACTTTCTAAGATCTTGAAGTATCACCTTCTGAGTATCTGGGTTATACCGTTAGTATGAACCCCTTTTTAAGAGGAGCCACGTTTCAAAAATCCGTTCAAGTTGTCAAGGTTTTAATATGTCTCATTCCGTAAATGCCAAACATCTCCAAGAAATGATTTGTCCCACCTAGTGTGTTTCCATGTGTGCTACATTCTGTTATATGTATATATTTATTTACATATATGTATGCGTGGGTCCTGTTATGATTCTCTGAACATTATAGATTGTACTGGAAATCGTAATGCATGACTATTGAAAAGCATGTTTATAATGTGATGAATGTCTGTTTATAGTGATATGTTAAAAAGGTATACCTCATGTCTGATCTGAACTAGAAATATCTAATCACTAAATGATAAAAATGTTATCTGACTGTTGTCTGAGTTCTGTTGATGGTATTGTCTATAATCCGATAAATTCAATAGTATGATCTGTTAGTCTGACCTATGATGGTACAATCTGTTTGCATGATGAATAATAAGTGTCTGCTCTGCTCAATAGTGTGCCTATTTATCTGTTAAAAACATGAACTTCTATTTCTGATACTCTGAATAGAATATGTCTTATACATGTATTATGTTATTCATATCTGAAATCTGAACACCGATTACTGTCTGGGGTATACTCTCGGGTTATGATTAAAGTGTCTGTCACAGCCCTGATCCAGCTGTTTTGTTAAGCTCCTACGCCCACAGGCCTAGGGTAAGTCTTTCTGGACCTAAGGCATTCCCTTAGGCAGGCTCCTACACCTTAGGCCTAGGGTAAGACCTTCTGTATGCAGTTCTGGGGGACTGCATTTTGGTGTAAGGTTGGAGGGTAGTTCTTGTAAACTTCTGTATGAACATTTAACATTTGCATTTAATCTGTTATGTGCCCATATGATATGATGTTAAGTACTTATGTATGTTTGATTTGCAACTTATTAAAACACACTAGGCCCCGTGGTTTAACTACTCCAACCCGCCACTCTGTTGATTCTCTGAACAATAAGTTCTCTCTTAATATTCAGTAACATAAAAAGAACAAACCTTGTAGTCCTCAAGAATAGTGCTTCACTAAATCAGCGAAACATAAATGGAGACAAGTATTGCCTGGAACATCATAAAAATGTTATGCCTACCATATGTCTGCATGAGCTTATAGCATCCTTTGGTAGTTCTGTATTACTGAGCTTTTCCAAGCTCACGTTGTTTTTACCATCGCAGGTTAAAAGATTATAGCATGGTATAATGTTGACATCAGTGTTCGGAGTTCCCTCGGCGTTGCCTCTGGAGTACGGTACTGTATAGTTAATGGGCATGTATGTCATGTATTGTTTCATGTTAGTGTCTGTAAAATGCTTTCTGAAAGTTTTGTTATGTGTTTGAATGATTTTCAAAAATTGTATTTTAAACAGAAGTTGATTTTACAGTTTGATAAGTGTTTTGAGAAGAAAAAAAATGTTTTCAAGTGTATTTTCACTGTGGGTCGCTCTTGTGACCCTAATGTGACTTCCTAAGATCCGTTGTAACGCATAGGCGGGTCTAGGGGGTTACATTTAGTGGTATCAGAGCTTAGAGTTGCGTCATTCTGGGTAGATCGGCCGATCTTCTGTCATAGGGTGTCTGGTCTGTGCATGCCCCTAGATCATAACCGTACTCCTCCGAGCCGAAACTCTGATGTCGAATCCTTTCTCCTGAAATAACCAAATCTGAGTATTCTGCCATTCATAGCTCAACATCTGCTTACAGAAAATGTCTATAACGTTCGTCTGTGTTTTGAATTAAATGGTTGAATTTGAACCTGGATGAGGAACTTGAGATGGTCTATACTTGTGAATCAGATTAAGAATAAATGTTTGATCTTGCGGGATAACCGGTGTAAGATTTCATGAAAGGCTATTCGGTGATAACGACTGTGTTTGAAAATACCCTAACGGAAATGTCAAAAAAAAACCCTATGAGCTTCAGAGTGAAGTGTTTGCAATTGTGCAGAAAGTGTATAATCTGTGGTACCTCTGTTAAACACGAAAGGAATAGTTGTCTGAATATTACGTTGAAGGTAAGTGATATCCGTTAATGACCTTAGTTGTGTTCGATCAGTATGAGGAAAGGCATCTCCTCCATGGTGTGGCTTGGTATATCGATAAATATCATCCCTGATTGAAATTTGGTGTCACATCCTGATTCTGGAGGGCCCTGGTTGACGCTTTGAGTACTCGCATAAACTTCACGCACAGTTCATCCGTAAATTGATTGTCAACCTTGTAGAGTAATTCAGATTCTGGTAGACATACTTTCAGACTGTATGATCGACTTCTGTGGTGGCGAGAATGTTTTGTATTCTTGACTGAGTATGCTATAATAATAGCAGCTACGAGACAAGTGTTCGTGCGGCTCCGTATGAAGCTCTGTATCGATTTATGTACTGCAGTTAACCAATTGGGTTGACGTGCATCATGAGATGTTTTGGGTCTAATGTCAGCCCGAGTGACCGAATCGATACCAAATTGATCCGTGACCTTCTGAGCGTCATGAGAAACAAGGATACCCTGATAGATAAGTTTTAGTACAAGAACGGATGAAAGATTTGTTTTGCATTTCTCTAACTCTGATAAATTTCGAGGACGAAATTTCTTTTAGGGGGAGAGAATTGTAACACCCTAAATTTGGTAAAAAATATAAGAATAAAAAAAAAAAGAGGTTATTGCTACCATGGGGTGTTAAACCCATGACCTATGCTTGGTAAACCCATATGTTAACCATTTGAGCCAAATGATCTTTATGTTAAGGGTTATCTAGTCTAATATTAAAGATAGTCTTGGTTAAAATTTCAGATTGAATTAAAGACTCAACCGACTCCCCATATGCCCAAAAAAAAATTATCTAGGAATTTGAAGATATGTTCGATATCCCAAAATTTCTCCCCCTCACCAAATCCTCTCTGTTCACCGCCGATCTCGGCCACCGCTTGGTCGTGGTTCTCACCGCCGACGTTATAGTGACCGGTGGCACGTCGCGGTTCCAGCCCAGTGCACCACACGCGGTGAACTGACACCGTTTGCCGTGGAGATTCAACCGAAGGTTGTTCGAAACCTTTGGTTGCCGCCCCTCCCTTTTTCGCGATTCCGGCCGCCTCCGTCGACGGCAAGGCGCGTCGATCGTGCGTGAGTGTTCAGCGCACGGAGGAGAGCAAAACCCAAGTGACCACTCTCTGATCCGCCGCCGGGAGAGCCCTCGTCAGAGATACGACCGTTTGGTTGTTTTTGCTCCGAATTGGTAAGTCCGATAAGCTATCCGACTCGATTTTGGGTGATTAAGTGTATAGATAAATTTTTTTAAGTTGTTTTTCGCATTTTGGACCGTTTTCCGGCCATTTTAGGCCGCGCGTGGGCCTCACGCGCCGTCCGGGGCGATTTCCGGCAGCCCTGGATGGTGGCCGTTGAACCGGCCGGCTTAGACCGGTCTGACCCGTTGACTGACCCGGTCTGACCCGTTGACCGACCCGATCCGACCTGTTGACCCGACCCGTTGACCGAGTCAAACCAGTGACGTCAGCATGACGTCAGCGTTGACCACTGACGTCAGCATTGACCTGCCCATTGACTTTGACCAAAAAGTCAAATTTTTCGAGAATGCCCTATCTTATGTTTTTCGACGTCCTGAGTCCGATTTTGAAGCCCGTTTTGTGAAATTCTAACCCGAAAGCCTCCGAATCTGACCTTGAACCCGAAATTGTTTAATTCTGTTAAGAGCTCTATGGATGAGAACTGAAATGTTAATTTGTCTATTTGAAGGTATGATAATATCTCGGTATTCGAAATGTCATGGGACATCCAGTCCGGATTCGAATGCGATCGAATGTAGTATCGGGAGTCAACCGGTATAACTCGAAATTAAGGTAATACATTACTACCCCTTGTATGCTTTATGCACATGTTGATTTCCGGTTAAAGCATGCATGTTTGTGATGAAGTGTATCTGTGAACTCTGTTTAAGCCTAATTCGATACAAAAATTAAGTATCAGAATCAGTAAGATCAAAGTATTCAAATAAGAAAATAAATAGAATTCAGATAAGAATATTAATAGACCGAGAGTATCGAAAGTGCTAATAGTAATAAATAATACAGTTAAATCTGAAACTCTATCAATGATGTCCGAGAATCAATGTTCAGAATGTGGAGTATGATGTTAGATATGAAATTACAAAAATACCCTTAAAGCATAAGTTTGACTAAACTACTCCTCTGATAAAGGAAATGACCTAAAATCTGCATTCGACCCAATTATGCAATACGTGTGATACAAACTTGGAAAATCCCTAAATCTCTGTATAACACATGAATAAGAATTTTCTGGAAGTATTGTTGAAATTCTAAGTCGACCCTTATGATTGTAATACGTGATTTTGATGAGAATGATCGTAATGACCAAAAAGATGGTAATGCCCTCGAGCACCGAAATGTCTGATTAATTGGAATGGAGATATACTCTCAAGTTCTGTAATAAATGAATCGTCTGTAAAGGGCCGGAGAGTTAGGATGCCTCAATCTCGTTTGAGTACGTGAGTGTTGGAGGTACCAATTGATAGATTTATCTCAGTCTAAAATATCTGAAATACCCTCTTGAGTTAATCAGTAACTATGTATTTGATGAAATTCTGGATTTGTTAATAAGACCAAAAATAACTGAAAGGCAATGATAGCCTAAATAATCGGATTATCACTGAAAATATCTGATAACTTAAATAGACTTTAAATTAGAAATTCTTGCATATCTGGATAGAAAATTAATGAGCAAATACGATACCTGAGCTCTGTGAACCATTGTTTTCAATGTTGGTATAATTACCAGAATGTCTGTGAATGTTAAAATGACCATATTGCCCTTGTATACTTAAAAGACTAAAGTACTCATAATATGTCTGAACTTTCTAAGATCTTGAAGTATCACCTTCTGAGTATCTGGGTTATACCGTTAGTATGAACCCCTTTTTAAGAGGAGCCACGTTTCAGAAATCCGTTCAAGTTGTCAAGGTTTTAATATGTCTCATTCCGTAAATGCCAAACATCTCCAAGAAATGATCTGTCCCACCTAGTGTGTTTCCATGTGTGCTACATTCTGTTATATGTATATATTTATTTACATATATGTATGCGTGGGTCCTGTTATGATTCTCTGAACATTATAGATTGTACTGGAAATCGTAATGCATGACTATTGAAAAGCATGTTTATAATGTGATGAATGTCTGTTTATAGTGATATGTTAAAAAGGTATACCTCATGTCTGATCTGAACTAGAAATATCTGATCACTAAATGATAAAAATGTTATCTGACTGTTGTCTGAGTTCTGTTGATGGTATTGTCTATGATCCGATAAATTCAATAGTATGATCTGTTAGTCTGACCTATGATGGTACAATCTGTTTGCATGATGAATAATAAGTGTCTGCTCTGCTCAATAGTGTGCCTATTTATCTGTTAAAAACATGAACTTCTGTTTCTGATACTCTGAATAGAATATGTCTTATACATGTATTATGTTATTCATATCTGAAATCTGAACACCGATTACTGTCTGGGGTATACTCTCGGGTTATGATTAAAGTGTCTGTCACAGCCCTGATCCAGCTGTTCTGTTAAGCTCCTACGCCCACGGGCCTAGGGTAAGTCTTTCTGGACCTAAGGCATTCCCTTAGGCAGGCTCCTACGCCTTAGGCCTAGGGTAAGACCTTCTGTATGCAGTTCTGGGGGACTGCATTTTGGTGTAAGGTTGGAGGGTAGTTCTTGTAAACTTCTGTATGAACATTTAACATTTGCATTTAATCTGTTATGTGCCCATATGATATGATGTTAAGTACTTATGTATGTTTGATTTGCAACTTATTAAAACACACTAGGCCCCGTGGTTTAACTACTCCAACCCGCCACTCTGTTGATTCTCTGAACAATAAGTTCTCTCTTAATATTCAGTAACATAGAAAGAACAAACCTTGTAGTCCTCAAGAATAGTGCTTCACTAAATCAGCGAAACATAAATGGAGACAAGTATTGCCTGGAACATCATAAAAATGTTATGCCTACCATATGTCTGCATGAGCTTATAGCATCCTTTGGTAGTTCTGTATTACTGAGCTTTTCCAAGCTCACGTTGTTTTTACCATCGCAGGTTAAAAGATTATAGCATGGTATAATGTTGACATCAGTGTTCGGAGTTCCCTCGGCGTTGCCTCTGGAGTACGGTACTGTATAGTTAATGGGCATGTATGTCATGTATTGTTTCATGTTAGTGTCTGTAAAATGCTTTCTGAAAGTTTTGTTATGTGTTTGAATGATTTTCGAAAATTGTATTTTAAACAGAAGTTGATTTTACAGTTTGATAAGTGTTTTGAGAAGAAAAAAAAATGTTTTCAAGTGTATTTTCACTGTGGGTCGCTCTTGTGACCCTAATGTGACTTCCTAAGATCCGTTGTAACGCATAGGCGGGTCTAGGGGGTTACAAGAGATTTGAAGACTCTCAAGCTAGATGCTCTTGTTGGATCTCTACTCACACATGAGATTATGAGGAAGGGAAGAGAACAAGAGAAGAAGATAGTGGAGAAGAAGGAAGTTGAGAAGAAGAAAGTTGGAATCGCACTAAAGGCCTCACAACAAGAAAGCGATTCTAGTGAGGATGAAGATGAGGAGATGGCTATGTTGGCCAAACGCTTTACTCGGTTTATGAAGTCAAATCGAGGAAGAAAATTCATTAGAAAGGGAGACTTCAAGAGTAAAAGCAAGGAAGAGGAGAAGGACCAAATTACTTGCTATGAATGTAAGAAACCGGGTCACATTCGTTCCGAGTGTCCTCAAGTGAAAAAGAAAAGCTTTGGGAAGAAAAACAAGCTCAAAGCACAAATTGCCACTTGGAGTGACGATGAGTCTTTCGAAGAAGAGGAGGAAGTGGCCAACTTATGTCTCATGGCCATCGATGATGAACCAAAGGTAACTCTAACTCATCCAATTTCGATTTTTCTATTGAGGAACTTCAAGATGCTTATGATGAATTGCAAGAAGTGTATGATGAGTTGGTAGGAAAATACAAAGAGTCCATTTTGAAAAACAAGAAAACAATTTTCGATTTAAAAATTCAAAATGAGACATTTTCAAAAAATAAATCCGAATTGGAAAAGAAGGTTTTGTTTCTAGTTAATCTTTCAAATGATCTTAAAACTAAAAATCTTGAACTTGAAAAACTTCTTTCCGATTTTCAAGATTATCACACAAAGGAAGTGGATAGTCTTAAAACATCTATTGCTATTGGGAAAAATAATTTTGAAAAAGGAAATCACTCTAAATCCCAATATGTAAAAAGAAAGCATTTTGTACCTAAACAAAGAAATTTTTATAACCAAGCTAGAAGTCATAGAGTTAGGAGTGTTTGGGTTCCTAAAGAACTCATTATTTCTAATGATTTGAATGTTATTGCTTCTTGGATTCCTAAGGGAACCAAATTGTTGAAGGCTAACTCTCATGGACCCAAAATGATTTGGGTACCAAAAACCAAGGCCTAATTTCTTTGTTTGTAGGGGGAGCATTGCTACAAGGCTAAAGCTTCAAGCAAAAATTCTTGGTACCTTGATAGTGGATGCTCAAGACACATGACCGGTGACAAGAGTAGATTTGTGGAACTAAAGCCTAAGAGTGGTGGAGTAGTAACTTTCGGTGACAACTCCAAAGGACACATTGAAGGAATAGGCTCCATTGGTAATCACTCTTCTATTTACATTGAAAATGTTTTGTATGTCAACGGTCTTAAACATAATTTGTTGAGTATTAGTCAATTATGTGATAGAGGTTTTAATGTTTTATTTGATAAAAGTGGTTGCAAAATTGTAAACATTAAAACAAATCAAATAATGCTCATAGGACATAGAATAGGCAATATTTATATGGTGCATTTAGATGACATTCATTCATCCCACACATGCTTAGTTGCACATGATGAACATGACTCATGGCTTTGGCATAGAAAATTAGGACATGCTAGCATGAGTGTCTTAGAGAAATTAATTTCCCTTAATCTAGTTAGAGGTTTACCCAAACTTAAATTTTCAAATGATAAAATTTGTGATGCATGTTCAAAGGGTAAACAACATAAAAGTTCTTTTAAATCCATAAATGATGTCTCTACTAGTAGATGTTTGCAATTGATTCATATGGATCTTTTTGGGCCAATTAGAACAATGAGCTTGGGTGGAAAATCATATGCTTTTGTGCTTGTAGATGACTATTCTAGGTATACTTGGGTTCTATTCTTAAGTACAAAGGATGAGGCTTTAGAAAAATTCATCACATTTTCTAAAATAACTCAAAATGATCTTGAACTTAAAATTTCTCACATTAGAATTGATCATGGAACCGAATTTCAAAATCTAGGTTTTGATGAGTTTTTAAACGAAAATGGGATTAGCCACAATTTTTTCGCACCTCGCACTCCTCAACAAAATGGGATAGTTGAGAGGAAAAATCGAACTTTAGAAGAAATGGCTAGAACCATGCTTTGTGAAAATAATTTACCTAAATATTTTTGGGCGGAAGCCACAAATACCGCTTGCTATATCATAAATCGAGTAATGATTAGGCCAATTTTGAAGAAAACACCTTATGAGATTTTAAAATCTAAGAAGCCTAACATTAGCTATTTTCACCCTTTTGGTTGCAAGTGTTTTGTTTTAAATAATGGTAAAGAAAACTTAGGTAAATTTGATGCTAAAAGTGATGAAGCTATTTTCTTAGGATATTCCTTAAATTCTAAAGCCTATCGTGTATTTAATAAAAGAACTCTAGTTGTTGAAGAGTCAATACATGTTGTTTTCGATGATAACCTCCTTCCGAGGAAGGAATCGTGTGATGATGATGATGTAGGAATCATTGATGCCATTGATGGAGGACAAACGTCAAAGGTGGATGAGATTCCAACCAAAGAAGAGGATTCACAAGATCCACCTCTTGAAGCCTTGAAAGACTTGGCTCTTGAGGAAAAGGAGGTGTCTTACCCAAGGGAGTTAAACTATGTCAAAGGTGGTGAAATCTTGGGTGATCCATCCAAGGGGGTAACTACTAGATCCTCTCTCAAATTAATGAATCATGTTGCATTTCTTTCATGCATTGAGCCCAAAAATATTAAAGAAGCTTTAAAAGATGATTTTTGGATTTTGGCCATGCAAGAGGAATTAAATCAATTTGAGAGAAGTAGAGTTTGGACATTAGTCGAAAGGCCTAATAATCAATCTACTATAGGTACAAAATGGGTTTTTAGGAACAAATTAGATGAAAGTGGTAATATAGTGAGAAACAAGGCTAGGCTTGTTGCTCAAGGCTATACACAAGAAGAGGGAATTGATTTTGATGAGACTTATGCACCCGTAGCTAGGATGGAAGCTATTAGGATGTTACTTGCATTTGCATGTTATCATGATTTCAAGCTTTTTCAAATGGACGTGAAAAGTGCCTTTTTAAATGGTTTTATAAATGAAGAGGTATATGTTGAACAACCACCGAGTTTTGAGGATTCAAAATTTCCAAACCATGTGTTTAAACTTACAAAAGCTCTCTATGGTTTAAAACAAGCTCCTAGAGCTTGGTATGAGAGACTTTCAAATTTCTTAATTGAAAAGGGTTTTGAAAAAGGAAAGGTGGATACAACACTCTTCATAAAAAGATATAACAATGACATCTTAGTAGTTCAAATTTATGTTGATGATATCATTTTTGGTTCTACTAATGAGTGTTATTGTAAGGAGTTTTCTAAGCTAATGCAAGGTGAGTTCGAGATGAGCATGATGGGGGAGCTCTCATTCTTTTTGGGAATCCAAATCAAGCAAAGGAAGGATGGCACCTTCATAAATCAAGCTAAGTACGTGAATGATATGCTCAAGAAGTTTGGCTTGGAGAATGCAAAACCTCAAGCCACTCCTATGAGTTCCTCCATAAAGCTTGACAAAGATGAAGGAGGTAAGTGTGTTGATTCTAAGCTTTATAGATCCATGATAGGCTCTTTGCTTTACCTTACCGCAAGTAGACCGGATATTATGTTTAGTGTTTGCTTGTGTGCTAGGTTTCAAGCTAGTCCTAGAGAATCACACTTAGTTGCCATTAAGAGAATTTTTAGATACCTTAGAGACACACCTACTTTATGCCTTTGGTATCCTAAGGATTCTACCTTTAGCCTTCATGCTTTCTCGGATGCGGATTATGGGGGATGTAAGATTGATAGGAAAAGTACTTCCAGGACATGCCAATTCTTAGGTAGTATGCTCGTATCTTGGTTCTCTAAGAAACAAAATAGTGTAGCTTTATCTACCACCGAAGCGGAGTACATATCCTTAGGGAGTTGTTGTGCACAAGTCCTTTGGATGAAGCAACAACTCTTAGATTATGGTGTTAAAATAGAAACCATACCCCTTAGGTGTGACAACACTAGTGCTATTTGTCTCACTAAGAATCCCATCCAACACTCTAGAACTAAACACATAGAAATTAGACATCATTTCATTAGAGACCATGTTTTGAAAAATGATGTTGTTATAGAATTTGTTGACACCTTGAACCAATTAGCAGACATATTTACAAAATCTTTAGATAAAGAGCGCTTTTGGACCCTTAGGAGAGAGTTAGGTTTAACTAGCCTTTCTTGACACCTTTTTGGTCCCAAAATGTCAAAATTTGCTTGAAATTGATTGTGATTCATGCTTGTGTTAATTTTGTCCTTCTTGCTTCTATGCATGTTGCTAGGGGGAGTACATATTGAGTTTAGCCATTAAAACTTGTTCATATGACATGTACATGCATTTAGGGTAGTTTCAAATTGGATTTTTGCACTTAAATCTGTCAAAACTGCAGAAACTGGCAATGGTGTATCGATATGGCTCAGGCGTATCGATACGGGTTGATTTCTGGGAATTTTTGATGATGAACAAGTATCGATACGACCCTCGTATCGATACGGTACAAGTCAAGGGAAATAGTCAAAGCCAAGCGTACCGATACGGATCCCGTATCGATATGGTAGTAACGACAAATATAAAATTAGGGTTAATGGATATCGATACGCGTGTATAGCGTATCGATACGGCCTCGACGGAGAGGCTATTTAGGGCTGTGTATGTTAAAATTCATTAAAACTCAAAAACCCCTTTTCTCTCCACAAACCCTAGCCGCAAAACCCTATATAAACCCCCTCAAATCTTCAAATTTCACCATCAATTTTCAAAATTTCTTGAGGGTTTTTACTCTACACATCAAGGCAAACCTTGGGCATCAAATCTTGTGCACTTTCATCCTCTATTTCATCCATTCTGAGATTCAAGGTATAAAATTTCTTTCTTTTTTTTTTAATTTTCGTTTGCTTTTAATTAATGTTTCAACTGAATTTTTGTACAAACCTTGTTTGATTATCATGTGTTTCACTTTTTTCACAAAATTTTCCAAAAATCAAAAAAAAATTTATTCGAATATAATTTATATTCGATATCTTTTAAACTGTTTTTTTTATATATTGCTTTTGTTTTGTGAATATTTTTTTGATTTTAAAAATTCTTTTTAACAAATTACCTTGAATTATTAGAATTTATTGGATCAAATAGGATGTTAATTGCATACATATTCGAATCTTTTTGATGAATTTTCAGGATTATGACACCGAAAAAGGGAACTAAGCGTCTTCGCTCTTCTTCCAATCCTAACGAGGATGTCGAGGGTAATCCTACACCTAACCTTCCTTATATCATCCAATTAAGTTTTCTCACACCTCTTGATAGAGAACGCTACAAACTTTTTCAAGGAATAAACCTTAGGGAAGAGCGAGTTGTGTCTATCCCTTTTTTAAATTCTGCTCGTTTCAAGTTTCAATACCTACCTTTGATTAAGCAATGGAAATTCTTAACCTTTTTGAATATTCCTCCTATCCTATATAGGAACCTAGTCATTGTGTTCTTTACTAATGCCGTATGTATACATGATGAACCTAGGGAGAATGTCATTGCTATTGAATCTTCCATTATGGGCAAACATTTTCAAATTGATCAAAAAGTTTTATGCAATGTCTTTGGTTTTGAAGATGTTGGTCTTGATGATGGACATTGTTTGGGTACGGGTTATTTAGGTCCCGCAAAAGTTTTAAATGCTCATGACCGTATCCTTCACCTTCTTGTTTCTTGGTTTCTTCGACCATCGGGTGGGAAATATTCAACTGTTCGTCAAACGGATGATTTTTGGCTTAAGTGTTTTAGAGAAGGTAAACGTCCAAATTTGTGTCAAATCATGTTTGCCGACCTTGTCTTTTTGGTTCAACACGCTCATACCAAACAAGTCTCATCCTTTTACTACTCCACGGCTTTGAGTTTTCTATTTCATTCCCTTGGCATTGATTGTTCACATGATTTTCCCGAAACCCTTGGCCTACCTATTGATGAGCGTTCCCTAGCTCGTTCCGGTTATACTTATGTTGATAATGAATGGGTTCGCGCTCCTCAAGATCCTCCGCCTGTTGCTCCGGTCGGTTCCTCCCGTGCTTCTTCGAGTTCTCATCGTGCTCCTCTTGATTCCTCCTCCATGGATACTCTCATGACCTTCCTCAATGAGAAGTTCACCGCGATGGATACTCGTTTCACATCCTTAGAGGATCGCATCCAAGGCATGGATAAGAAGATAGATACCATGGTCGCTCGCCAAGACTCCATGGACATCTCTCTTACTGCCTTCCATGGTGCTTGGATCAATCACACCCGAAGGAATCAACCCTCTCAAGACGATGAAGAAGAAGATGACGAGGACGATCATGATGACGAAGGGGACGAGTAGTTCATGCATCTCATCTTAGGCCATTTAGTCTTTCATTATTGCTATTGCACTTTTACTTTGTGGATTTGAAGTTTATGCCTATTATCTATGTTTTTAGGATTTTAAGAGTTTGGATTATTATGGTTGCTTTGATCTTTATACATTCGAACCTTTATGCTTATTTTGAAGTTTATGAATTTGAACTATTTGCTTGCTTTTAGCTTAATGAATTATTGTTGCTATTATCCTTGTATTCTATTTTGATCTAACAAAAAGGGGGAGAAGGATCATAGAGTCAAAATATTTTCTTGTTTTGTTTTGAAAATCTATCTTCAAGTAAGGGGGAGAAAGCTTTTCAAAGTTTCACAAACTTAAAAATTTATTTATGGTTTTGTTATATCAAAAAGGGGGAGATTGTAAAATCGAAATTGATTTTGATATAACACATAAACTTAAGGACTAAATTGCAAAACAATAAATTTTTAAGTACTCTTGAAAGTCTCACAATTGACAAGTGTTTTTAAATAAAATGATAATTAAAGACTTGTTCTTAAATCATATATATTTTTCAAAGTCCCTTTCTATGTTTTCCAAGCATAAGTATGCAAAAACGCCCAGGAGTATCGATACCCATAGCGTATCAATACCCTATTTAGTCACTGTAATGTTATTGAACATACCGTACCGATACGCACTAAAACCGTATCGATAAGATATGCATCTGGGCAATTGCTTTCATGAACACGTACCGATACGCATGATAACCGTATCGATACGCTAAGCATATCTTTGAAAAATCCGGGCATTTAATTATATGACCGTTACTTGTCAGTTGGTTGGTTTCCCAATTTTCAAAAGGTAGTTATACCGTACCGATACGCTTGCTACGCGTATCGATACACTTTTCATACAAACAAAGCTTGGGATTCCAGTAACTTTGGACCGTATCGATACGACGTCCGTATCGATACGCCCCTTAAAACCGTACCGATACGACTTCTACGCGTATCGATACGCTCTGTTTTCAGGCACAACGACTCTTTCCTCTTTGATGCAGGTATCGATACGCCCTTCCCGAGTACCGATACAGTAGGCTGCAGAGCTGCATTTAATGCGGGAAAAATGTCCACAACGGCTCTATTGATGATCCCAACTACCCAAACGGCTAGAAATCAATGCAAGGGTATAAAAACAAGCTTCATTTGACCAAGCAACAACCATTGAACATTCAAGCATCATCAAAGCAAAAATTCCAAACCCTTGAGCTATTCAAAGTCATATTCTTGTACTCAACTCTTTGTCTTTCAAATTGTCAAATTGTATTGTGAGTTTGGGTTTGTTCAAATTGTAATTGGGTAGACAAATATCCTTTGAGAGGAAACATTTGAGTTTACCAAAATTCCTTCTTTGTATTTGAGTGGATTAAGCTTTGGGTATAAAGCTTAATCGAAATTGTAAGGTTTCCTCCTCATCCAAGAAAAGGGGACGAATTCAATTAGTGAATTGTTTGAAAATCCTTAGTGGGAGCTAAGGTAGTGGATGTAGAGTTCATTTGGAGAACTTAAACCACTATAACCCCTTGTGTCATTTTTATTTTCAATCTTTCTCTTCACCAAAATTTTAATTGCCAATTCACCCCCCTCTTGGCCATTTGCAAGTGTTCGATCAACTCAACAATCCTCTATTCTTATATCCATTTTATCAAACATTTGAGCTTCGCCTTACTCTTTTTTCTAACCTCTATTTTTACTGCTAAATATTTCATTTCAAGTTCATGTTTTTCTAAGTTCCAAAATCCTTGTCATATAGCTTGAATTTTCGTTACATTTAGCTTTGAAGAGATCTAACATTTTTTGCACAACAGTTAAATTAGTGTTGTAAGTCATTTGTTGAATTCACAAGAGATTTTAATAAAAAATTTAGCTCTGATACTATTTGTTAAATTCACGATGGATCTTAAACTACTATAGAATACATATTTAACTTCAATTCATATCTTTGAAAATATTTTTTTAATTTAGTCTTTTGATTTTGTACGATTTCGCCATTTCTTAAATTTCTCTTTCGTTCTAAGTCTATTTTAACTAAATTTAAACTATATGCTCTACTACCAATATATAATATCTTTGTAACTTCAATATATATTTTTAACAAAAATATTATTTTTTGTATTTTAATCCTTTAACTTTACATTTTGTTACTTTAAATATAATTATTTTTGCAAATTCTTTCTTTTCATCAATTCTTTGATTGTTTTATACTTACATCAATACTTTTTCCTCACGAATTGAAAAGGGGGAGGGTCGGAGTAAATTAGAGTTATATATGTTTTTCATTTTTAAAAAATTAGTGAAATTTAAAAGTAAAATACATGTCATGTATTCATCGAATGACATATTTTTTAAGGCTTAAGTGGTAAATAAGTGTTTAAACTATATTATTTTCTTAGATAAGTGCCTAAAGTATTTTTCGGGTCAAACATGTGCCTAATATTTTTAACATTACTTAAAAAGGTACCTGTCGTGACTGTCTGTTAAAAAAATCTCGTTAGTCAATAAAAACATGACACGCAACAGTATTAAACATTATTTTTAAACAATAAATTAGAATTTTTAAAATATTCTAAAATTTTTAAGTAATTTTAAAATAGTCCCCAAATCCTTAAACCCCAAATTCGGCCACTACCACCGGCGTTGGTCGCATTTTCGACGACGGACTGAAGCATCCTCCCCTCTCCGATTGACCCACACATCGTTCATCATCTGTTATGCCGACGTTCGTCGCGAATTATTCGAATGAACCATTCGACGATTTTAACATTTCGCATGGCGTCAGACGATTTTCGACGACGAAATGATAGAGTATATGGTCATGATGATCCGGTGACGGATGTGGTGAGCGAGACGTGGCAATCGACGACAAAATCAAGTTAAATCGAGATTTGAGTTTTGGGGTGTTATGAATTTTAAATTTTGGGGTTATTTTGTGAAATAAAGAAATTTTTATTAATTTTAAATATAATTTCAGAAATTTAATAAGTTGACACATGTTAGTTAACACTGAAAATTAACAAACATTGACGGCGGACACCTATTTAAGTGACGTTAAAGACTTTAGGCAACTGTCTGGCCCGAAAAATACTTTAGGCATATATCTAAAGGAAAGAGTATAACTTTGGGCAGTTATTTACTACTTAAGCTTTTTTTAATAAATTTTTTTACAATATAATAAAATAAAACGTTAAGTAACTATGTTGATAAAAAAACTTTAACCGTCTAAAACAAAAAAATGAGTATAATTTAGACACATTTTATATTAAGCCTAAATTTCATTCTATTTTGTTGTTACTTTCATCATATAGGAAAATTCTACAACGGGCGACTAACATTGATGAACACCACTAACGATGAACATTGATGAACACCATTAATTTTTTTTTTAAATTTTAAAAATTTAAAGGACTAAAATTATAATTATAATTATCTCTTAAAAAATAAAAATCAAATTTAATAATTACTTTATAATATTTTTTAATAGATTAGAATCAAATATACCCAATTCTCCTAAACCCTAACAAAATCAAAAAAATAAAAATTAGTTTATAATTTTTAATAGATTAGAATCAATAATACACAATTCTCATATTATTGATGATGCTTGTATTTTCATATTATTGATGATGCTTGTTGGAAACAATATCATCATCGCCGCCATTATCATCCATTGATGATGCTTTCCAAGACTTGTTGAATTCGAATAAATTTTGGGTTGCTGAAGAACTGTGAGAGATTCGCGGGTGAATCATTGCATAATGTTCTTCCATGTGATAAGATTATCAAGCGATTAATTAGTCCTAAAATTTTCTCTGCTGATGAAACGCCATTATTACGATGCTTCCACTTTGTGCAATTAGTTCTAAAATCAAATATACTCAATTCTCATATTATTGATTTTAATCTATTAAAAAATTATAAACTGATTTTTATTTTTTTTAAAAGATTGATTTTGTTAGGGTTTAGGAGAATTGGGTATATTTGATTCTAACCTATTAAAAAAATATTATAAAGTAACTATTAAATTTGTTTTTTTATTTTTTAAGAGATAATTTTAATTATAATTTTAGTCCTCTAAATTTCTAAAATTTTAAAAGAAATTAATAGTGTTCATCGGTGTTCATCGTTAGTGGTGTTCATCAATGTTCGTCTCACGTGGTAGACTCATCCCATGATATAATATCAATATAGTAGTAATTTGTTTTATGACAGGATGTCTTCATTTAAGTACTCCTTTGGTATAATGAGATTGCTTGCTTTAACAATATTGAAAAGATTAAATTAATAAAATTATGAATGATTAAATTTATAGAGTTTTTTCGAATTAGAAAAAAAATAATAAAATGTTCCTAAAATTATTATTATACTAAATTACAACTTTAGAAGGAAAATAATTTATTTAATACCAGCCTAATTAAATGATCGAGTGTAGTTTACCTTAATACTTTTGTCAAAATTTACTTACCATGAGATATACTTGTTGAATTCGTAATCATATGTACTTATAAAGTTGGTATGATTACATTGATGTATTAATGCCAAATTTTGATGAAAAATGCTAACCGTAAATTGTATTTGTTCGGACTATCAATTTTTATGTAATCTCAAATTTTATTCACCACATTTTGATAAAAAAATGTTTGCCACATTCCACAAAAGGTGTTCCATTTTTTAGACCATAGTAGATCAAAAGTAGCCATATTTTATTTACATTGTAACACCATAAACATAGGGGAAAAAATAAACTAAATATTCCAGCAGGCCCGAGACTCAAACGGCCAATTGACCGAAAACAGAGACAAGAATGTTCAAAAGTTGAATATGAACACATATAAGAAATAAAATTTAACCAATGAACCAAAACATCATAAGAACTCACCCTTGCACCATTTAAGATTTGAAATCCCCCATCGAATGGAACGTCTAATTAAGCTTTGAATCCAATTGATGATTTCAGGTATCATCAACTTGCGAGTGAAAAACGAAGCTCGGAAATGTTGTGGTGATGTCCCTGTTTCAAGGATACAAAACAAGAATCATTGATAGTGAGAGTAGACATGGGGTAAAATAAAAGTCTTTATCGGTAACCTTTGGCAGCCAATTGGATTTCGTGATAGAGAGCATGTTTGGGACTTACTTGAGGTATTGCAGGGTCATGTTTTTCAGGAGGGACGGATGTCGTAGAACAAGGCTTCTCCACTCTTCCTTGTCGATCCTCCCATCATGTTTCGTATCTGCTTCCTCAAAGGTCTGTTGTAAAACTCGAAAACTTAGCATGCATAAACTAGAACCAAGGAAAATGAAAGTTACAAAAGATATGTCTTCGATTGAATCAGATTTGAGTGATTGATCACCTTGTCGATTATACTTTCTATAACATCATCTGAAAGGTTCATGCCTGATTCAGCAAGCGTAGCCACTACCATTTGCTTCACCTGTATGTGAAATATACATTAACCATGGAAAGAAGGATCAAAGAAATATAGAAAATAATAGATTGAAATCGGAAATATAGTACATACTTCCTGCCTTTCAATGAAGCCTTGCTGCTTGAGATCATATAGTTGAAAAGAGACTGCAAAAGGGCATAAAAGAATTATGAGAAGACAAAGTACCTGACAGATGGGGAACTGAAAACGGAATCAATTCTTAAGTTCATAGTTCCATTTAAAGATGCAAAATTGCAAATAAAGATGACCAAAGATGCAAATGAAGATCTCGATTCAGACAACTTAAATATGTGACACATACACTCAATCTTATCGTCAATTGGTGCATTTGGATGGAAGACTGAGAGAGCACGAGCAAACTCTTCAAAACCTAAAATTCCATTATGCCTTGTATCAAACAAGTCGAATACCTGCAATGAAATACAAAATACACGACAACAGCTCAGGCAAGATACTAATAACTGCAAATATCAGTATGATGAGTTTTAAGAGCATTCTTTTCTTGAGGATGGAAACAATATTAGTTAACATTCGATAAAAATACCCGATCTGCAAACAAGCTCTCCTTTTTGTTTGTTTTGAATAACGCCAATTGAAACTCCTCCTGCCAAACATAAAATAATATTCACATATGAAAAAGCATATGGTGATCACCAAAGCCCAAAACTTGACAAATACCACAAAGAATAAAATGTGAAGTAAAAAATAATAGAAAAAAGACCTTGTTAATCAGCCCGTCATCTATCACAGCGCTACTTATCTTCTTGAAGAGCTCGTAAAGAGCTTCTATTTCACTTACACTAACTGCATTGAGGTGCACAATAAGGAGACGTCCGATAAAGACATCAATTCATTCAAAAGCCTAACAATATTATTAAACTGAAAGAAAAAGAAAACGATAACATACACACAGTCTCTCTTGCAAGAAGTTCGGGATCATCTAGACCTCTAGATTGTTTGTACAAATCAATATTACAGCACTGCAGTACAGAAGCAAATAAATGCTTCAATCCATCTATGCACTGCAACATGATATTTTCCACACATCAAAACACTCCATACCTACGCAACATGAAACCTGAGGTTAGAAAAATCACATTCACATCATTCTTTGTTGCATGCATGATCTGTCTCGAGACGAATAACACGACAAACCTTTTAACCATTTCCTGATTCTGCTGATTGAAGCTCAAAATGTAAGAGTCCGGATTCTTAAAAAAAATCCTCAAAATCAAATCAACATCTGCTTTACAAATGAAACCGAAACCTCAATCAGTGCCTGTTTGATGCTTTTCTCCTAGCAATCTAAAATGCAATGATATTTCCCCTTATTCTTGTGCATGGAGGTATATACATGAATAAGAAAACAATACATTTGTGTTCATTCTTCATGCATTGGGTAATACGAAAACAATCAGGCAATGCACAACAGATGAATGCTGAAATGCCAAACAGAATCCTATAAAACAATAATTTTGTCAAATTTATGCAAATTACAAATATTACAGGTTGCCACAGCATTCCAGACTTTGTTACCCCCATTAATATCAAGAATCTTTAATTATACCCGGCTATGAAGTTGTTAAAAGGATGTATAAACAGAAATTCCCAATAAAAGAAATAGTTCAATAACAAATACCCATAAAATCAAACACTTTAAAAATCCCAATTCAAACCCAAAAATCATACCTCTATTACAAATTGAACCTGATCAGATCCAATCTAATCAATTCCACAAAAATTTAAAATATAGCAAACGCAGCGTGAATAGATCTATCGATGATGGGAAATTTTGATTGAAGATGGTTAATTTAACCTCACATAGATTAAAAAAAACATGGTAGTTTCCTTCTAATTTTCTCGGCAAACAAACAGAGAAAAAATTAAGGAAAATATTGTTAATACCTGGGGAGAGTGATTTGTGGTAGTATGAAAAATCTATGGAACCGGCTGTGAGTTTATCGGGGATGAAAGATGGTGATAGGAGTGGAAATGTTTCCTGAGTCGGAGATTTCAATCATTTATATATGCAGACATGAAAAATAAGAATAAAAAATTAATTTAATTAATTATTAAATAAATAAGGTAAACTAGATAAATGGACACTGCAGTCTTAGTAAGTTTCTTTTTTGACCACTGAAGCTTGAAAAGTTATATTACGACTGCTAATGTTACTGAAAATAACAAAACGACCACTCAATTGTGAACGTTTGTTATTTGAATCATGACGGTCTGTCACGTTAGGACAATTGATGTGGTATTTTTTAAAATGTATTAATTCTCTCCAATTAAATGATGACACGTAACGTCTATATTTGGGTAACGATACACATCACATTAGGACAACTGATGTGGTATTTTTTAAAGAAAACTACATGATCATTTTTTATTAGGTCAATATATTAACAAGACATATATTTTTGAACACTCGTAGTAAAAAATAGTTGTATCTTGTAATAATTTTACAAATTTCTTAATGTATTATTTTTCTTATGGTTTCATATTGTTCAAAAACTTGTAAATTTATTATCTTCATAAGTGAAATTATTTATTATACTTGATAAATGATGTTATTTTAGTCATTTTCAAAACGATGTGAGGACATAAACTCAATCAAAAGTATAATAAATAAACATATAATTTTGTAAGGAAACAGGCTTGGCTCAATGGCTTGGATAAAAAAATATTAATGAGAAAAGTCGGTTGTTAAATTGAAAATTTTGAAAGTTAAGTGACTAAAATAGAAGTAAGAAGAAAGTTAAGTGGTGAATAGTGTAATCTACCCTAAATACAATAGAGATATAAGGATGAAGTATGGAGAGTAAACGACGCCGTATATCCATTTAGGGAACCTGGGATGCGGGAGCAAAGTAAAACCCGCGACGCCTCCATTTTGAAGTCATAATTCCTGTAGGATTCAAAATCTCAAAAAAGCTTTAAGAGGAAAAAGGATAATCCCCAAATCAAAGAAGAAACCCTAGCAATTCAAAAAAAAAGAGAAAGAAGAAACCCTAGTAATTTTCTATTTTTATATTTCAAAAAGTATTATTGTTGACAATCAAAATTCAAATCAATGGGGAAGAGAAAGGAGCGTCGTTTAGCTGCTATGAGCAACGCCGGCCGCCGTGTTAAGCTCGATCTCTTCGCGGAACCCTCTGGTATTCTTTTTGCCTCAATATATATATATATATATATATATATATATATATTCAAAATATAAATACCTTAGAAACTGTTGAATGATTTACTTTAGTGTGTGTATATATATATATCTTCGTTTGTTTGTGGTAGTTGAAAAAGATTATGCTTTTAATACTTCCCCGTAAATTAGCAACTGGATATCAGTTGAAGAATTACTTTAGAGCTATTAAAAAGTGGATAAGAATATAAATTAATTATGTTTTGACTGTTTGTTTCATTTATTGTAACTTTTAGAAGATTTGGGTGGCTCCTCAGGACAAGAAGAAATTGATGGGGAACCGAAACATCCTTCTGGGTTGCCCAATTCACAATCTTCTCCAGGTGGGTTCCGTCAGTATTCTTCAAAAGGACTATGTAGAGAGAGCATGAGTGGTCTACATTATTTTGGTGGAATTTGGAATCTATGCCAGACATATATGTTGTTTGCCCCAGAAATTGTTTTCAGATTGTAGGGTTTCAGCTGTGGTCTTGGGAAACATTCATACGGAACTGATTGGGCCCGATCAATGTGATACTTTGAACGAGTCCCAATCTGTTATGCTCTATTTCGCTGCACCCAAGCATTTTGCAGATTTCTTCTGGAAAATTTGTATCTCGGTTCGTATGTCTCTTGGCTTTATTTCCATCATGCCTCCACTGACATCTTTCTTTCATTTGTAACAGGTGACCATCAAGAATTTCTCATAGAATGCTCCTAATGCATCTATAAAATTTATCATATGGATATTATTCGGCCTTTTATCTATTTATTCTTGTTTATAGAAGCTGTTACCTCGCTGGCCTATCCTAAATGAATGTTTTCTCAGCCTATTTTTTAAGGTTTATATAGTGACAATCATTAAGTATAAATTGTTATTTAAAGATTTAACATATTAGTGTCGTGTCTTCAGGTCAACAACCACCAAATCCTTTGCTATTACTCGGCCAGTATAGTGATGATGAGTTGGATGAGGAGTCGGATAAAAGACAAGAGCATGGCACTTTGAATGGTTCCTTATCTGACCATGGTGACCAGGTAATTTTTGGATCCCCTCATTGTTGTTTCTGAAATTATGCTTTTTAGTAGGTCTAGGTGGGAATCTTTGGACTGTATATGAGGTTATCTTGGTTGTGTCGGCTGCAGTCCGAGCTTTATTCTGTCTATCATGTAAATATATGATTTGTAACCGGAATTTACTCATTTAGCTGAAATAATGTGGGAGCTGTGGGTTAGATTGGTAACTTGCTAATTTGAAAAGGCATATGGTTTTCATTCACATTCTCATTCTCATTACTTACTGTTGTTAGGGTAAGGGTCCCCTAAGTGAGACCTGCAAAGATACAGAAGCTGATGCAGGTGAAAGTCTTGATACTCTAAAGGTCAATCAGTTGAACACAGAGAAGGATTCTACTCCAAACTCTATCCAGAACTTGGTAGGCCTTGATAACAAAGGAGATATTTTTGTTACAAATGAATCGGTCAAGAATAGTTCTACCGAACCAGATTCTTTTGCTGGAACTTCTGAAGTACAGGTCACTCAAGATGTTGGTTCAGGCTGGAGGATTGTGATGCATGAAGAGAGTAATCAGTATTACTACTGGAACACTGAAACTGGTGAAACTTCATGGGAGGTGCCTACTGTTTTGAATCAGATAAACCAATCAACTTCTCACCTGAAAGCACCTATTGTTGAAGATATGGAGGCTGCTCCAGTGGATGCACATGATTTGAATTCAACTGAAAGTGCCCAATCAGTTGCGGACAATGTGATTCTTCAGAGCAAGGTTTATTACAATGAGCCTGAGTTAGATGAGCTGGCCGGAGGATGCAAAAACGAAGCTCTGAAGGATAAAATCTCTGATGTCAGTAGAAGTGATTTTCAAAGTAGCTTAGATGCTGTTGATACTTGTTTGGCTGGTGGGAGTTTAGATCACTCTGGAAACTCTACACATGATGTGCATGCTAATGATGATAATAAAACAGGGATTGATCTCTCTATTCATCTTTTAAGACAAGGGGAGTGTTTACTAGAGAGACTGAAGTCACTAAAAGTGTAAGAAATATCTAATTCTTTCATTCATCTATTAGCAGGTTATTTGCTATTCTTGTAGCCAATATATTTTTACTATTTCTTTTGTTTAATGTATAAGACCAGAATTTCTTTAGTTTTCATTGTTATTTGTGATTCTAACATGGAAATATTTTCAGCTCCGAAGACAATCTACAAGGTCAGGGCTGGATGTCTAAATGTATTGTAGAAGTTGAGATTAGACTTTCGGATATCAAATCGTTGCTTTCATATGGATCATCTTTATCACCATTTTGGACACACTGTGAAAGGCAGCTAAAACGGCTTGAAGGTGTTATTAATGATAAAATCTACCAGCTTGCAAAATCAGCAATTATGGACGCTGAAGAAGCTCCGGACTCTTTTGAAGAAAAGCTCAATATAATGGAAGTCTCATACAATGAAGTTGAAGCAGATGGAGCCCTCAATACAGTTGCCTCTGCACCTAACACTTCTCATGTTTCTATTAATGCTGCTGCATTAACAGTAGGCACTAGTGATGTAAATAATCAAGTACCCTCCAGCAATGCTGCCCAGATGGTAGGTGTTCCTTCTTTTGGTTCACCTACTGAACATTGTGAACATGATGTTGAAGAAGGTGAACTGGTAGATGGAGATACTCTTTCTGGAGAAAATTCTAAGACTGCAGTCCATGCCCAAGAGGATGATGATATGGATGTGGACATGGAAGTTGAAGATGTAATACCACCTAGCACTGTGGCACTCAGAGATATGCCCCCCAACACTCTAGAGCAACTAAGGCCTTCTGCTGATTACTCAGCTGTTCCCCCACCTCCAAATGAGGAGTGGATTCCTCCACCTCCTCCTGATACTGAACAAATTCCACCACCTCCTCCTGATAATGAACAAATTCCTCCACCACCACCTGATGAGCCTCCCAAACATACATATCCTCTTGCCCCATCTCATACAGAGACCACACCTCTCACTTATGCAGAACACTACAACCTAACCTATTCTGATCCCAATTATCAGTATTATGGACATGCAGTTAATCAAATCCCTGTTGGTGGTTTCTATGGACATGCTGATGGATCTCAAATTGCTGTACCCCAAGCGTCACTTTACTATCAAGCAGTACCAAACACATACTCTGAAAATGCTTCAGTTTCTGTCAACTCTGTGGAACCTGTAATATTTTATAATCTTCAAGGTAGTAGAGCGTCTTCCGTGCCTATAGCAGGTGGTACTGAATCTTTTCAGTTGCATAGTGAACTAGGCACTATCAGTTCCAATACTATTGCTTCAAATCAAGTTGGATCTGGTTGTGATATTGCATTAGCCGAACCTAGTCTGAGGGCTGATGATCCTACTGTTAATGAGAAGACAGAGGTAGCATCAGTGGGGAGCTCTTCTACTTTTGCCACTATTGAAGCTCCTGCAACTGTTTCCATTAAAGAAAGTTCTGTTGCTGCCGCTGCCGCTGCCGCTGCCGCTGCTGCATCTGTGGCAGCTGCAACTTCATCATCAGCTCCAAAGGTTCAATCTAAAGGTATAAATTTGTGCCATAAGTGTTACGTGCCAATTTAATCTTTAAAAAATATGATGGTAAGAAGCAAATAGATTCAACCAAATGGATATTGGGTTATCAGAGTGATTGATCCCTAGAAAGTGCATTTGACTAGTAACTTCATTTGTGACATTTAAAACTTACCGACAGTTGTCACATGTGTTGACTGAAATTTATTAACTAATTATACGGTATCCTTGTATTTTCAGCTGCACGAACTAAAAAGAAGACAGTTGCTGTCACATCCTCCTTGAGGTCTAATAAGAAGGTCTCCTCTTTGGTGGACAAGGTATAGAGAATTTCCTGTTACGAGATTTTTCTCTCTCTCGATCATGGTCTTTATCTGGTTTGTTTTTAAAAAAGAGTAGAATTAATGCTTTTGTTTTATCAGTGGAAAGCTGCTAAAGAGGAGTTGCAAGAGAATGCAGAAGATGAGCCTGAAAATGCCTATGAGATATTAGAAAAAAAGCGACAGCGGGAAATAGAGGTCTCTAAAATGAACCTTTATTAAATAATTGTTTATTCATTCATTTTCACTGCGTCCCTGTGACTTACTTTTCTTTGATTTCAGGAATGGCATGCCCAGCAACTTGCGACCGGAGAGGCTAAAGAAAATGCAAATTTTCAGCCTTTGGGTGGTGATTGGTATGTATATAAAATTTTCATAAGCTTACTCAATATTTTACTTGTGTTGGTGCTCCTGCCTCATCCGATTATGTATTATATAGATCTTTCTCATATGTACAATTAAGTTATTATATTGTTTTTATTTTTCATCGGTTTTGTCCTTTTACTTGTTGGTGATATGCTTTCTTGTTGATAATAAACATAGGCGTGAAAAAGTAAAGCGGAGAAGAGCACAAAAGGCCAAAGAATCAAGGGAGATTCCCTCAGAGGCACTTTCTGATGGAAACCAACAACCTGATTTAGATGAACTCTCAAGAGGTCTCCCTTCCGGATGGCAGGTAAATGAGCATTGCTTTTGTAGTTTCGATTACTTATTTTGAATAATCCGTTGAAACACACTTCCAGATGGCTTCAAAGTTGTCGTAGGATCGAAACATATTTATTTTCTAGTAGTAGTTATCAACAAATGTCTAATGCTGTGTTCTCATTTTGCTAATTGAATTTCTGGATCCGAATTTCATCCTTTATGACTGTTCTCTTTTTTCCAGGCATATTTGGATGAAGCTTCGAAACAGGTCTATTACGGAAACTTGAACACCTCGGAGACAACTTGGATTAGACCTACAAAATAAGTTTCGAGACTGATTATATCAGTTTTTTGTTACAAATTTTGTGTTGGATCAATATGTTTATTACAATTTAACGTTTCATTTTGCCCCCATCATTTAATTTATACCGAAAAATGTAAATCTTTCCAGAGGCAGCTTAGGAATGAATCAGGCAATATTCCTCGATTGTTATGTTGTTAAAGGTTCACATTAAGTTGGTCATCTCACTTATTGTGCATGTTAGGCTTTTCTTCCAAAATTGTACATTTCCCAATCAATTTCAAAGATTTCAAGTTAGACTCTCAAATTATTCAAGTTAGTGATTAGAATACTCAAATTCAACTCGTTCGATATTTGAAGTTACTTAAGATCAACTCGATAAAGTCAAATTTATTTTAAATTCAAACCCAAATAATTTATGCATACAAGTATCTCGTTTACCCCTCTAATTTAAGAAGTTAGGTGGTTGATTTTGTTGGTCTATATCTTATCCAAGAAATATTGGTTTGCAAAGAATCATTGAACTATGGTCTCTCTTTGTATCCACTCAAAAGATAAATCTATATTTTTTTAAGCTCACCCCTTATTGTCTCAGTGGTAAAGGATGGTGTAATTCATCCAGATGACTCGGGTTTGAACACCAGTTTTGTACGGTGTGTGTCTTATTATTAAAAGATTAAAAAAAATTAAACATATGCTACCCCTGTATCACATCATCATATTCAAATATATATATATATATATATATATATATTACATGTGTATAAATCAACATGCATTCAAATCCTAACAACCTCAATTATTATTATTATTATTATTTGAAGATTGCGATTTATTTATTAAAAAGAAAGATGTTTCCGAGGGTGAAAAGCTACGATATCCATTTCCATGCACGTATTTTTATAATGTTAAGGAATCAAAGATGCGTACAAAGTTGGATGTGTGTTTATAATATATATAGATTTGTACTGCTCTGTGTTTGTTGAAGAGTGTGGGGACCTAAAAGACTAAAACGTTTAATCTTTTTTCCTTTGTTGAAACATCAATTTATTGGGATGGAATGGAAGATCTTCAGTCTACATCTATGTTTGATCCACCCTCCCTACCTTTATTTCTTTTTCAAACCCACCGCTACATTAATATCATTTATCTCCCCCTTTGAATTGGTTTGATCGATTTCTGGTTTTAATATTTTAGACTTATTTGAATTTGTCAATCGAATTTTCCGAATCCAGAATTATTTTGTTTCTTTTGGATTCTAATTATTCTAGTTTTATGTCATTTTCAAGTTCGGTTCAATATAGATTTAAGTCATTCAAGTTTGTTAGTCAATTTTTCAGGTTGAGTATGTAGGAAATAATCTGATAAAAAAAGAACATGTAGGAAACAAGGCTATTAAAAAAACTTCGACAAGTAGTTTCAGTGGAAAAGCGGATAATGCTTATCCTAGGAGACTCGGGTTTAATCGCTTTATATACAAGGTGTATGTGCTTTGTTAAAGGGTTAAAAAAATTTATAAACAGATACTATTTTGTAATCAACTTTAAACTATTTAAAAAAATTAGTATCGTAAAGAAAAGAAAAAGGCATGAAACTAGAATAATTAAAAAATAATAAAAATGTTGTTTCCATTTAAAAAAAAAAAACAAGAACGGGTATAAACAGTCTCGGAAAAAAAAAACATCACATACTAGTGAATAACAACATATAAAACTACTTCTTTGTATTACCAATATAATCAATCATTTTGAGGTTTTCTTTTTCATTCAAGCTTGACACTAAAGTTTTGGTCACTTCAAGTTCAATTCATTATAGGTCGGGTTGTGTTGGTTTCAAGTCATTGTAGGTTCGACTTATCTTTTATTTCAATAATTTTTCAAATTTAAATTATTGATTTTCTATAATAAAATCAGATTTCTGGCTAAATCAAATAAAAATTTTCTTTTTTTGGGAATTATCTAAAAAACACCCCATTAATGGTCATGTAAAAAAATACCCCTTTCAGTCTACATAAGGCTAACTCGCGTTTAGCTAAAAGTAAATTTTAAACACGCACTTAGTTAAAAGCGAGTTCTGTGTAAAAAAAAAGTTTGCTAAATTAATTTTTTTATTTCTTACCTACCCACTCAAAACATAACTTACGTTTAGCCAAAAACGAATTTTAAATTCGGTTTTAGCTAAACGCGAGTTTACCTTACATAGACAGAAAGAAGTGTGTTTTTAAATAGTCATTAATGAGGTGTTTTCTAAATAGTTCTTAAAAAGAGAATATTAACTTAATTTTGCCCAGATTTCTATTCGAATTAATTAAGACACCCGGGAATTAACAATGGAGTTGACTCCTCATCATGGATTGGGTTAAATGTTAATTGCTCATTCTCCCACAGTAGTTAATGACCATAGGTTTCAGTATTTCTTTACATGATTAAACAAATTAAAATAATGATGTTTCCTTAACTTCTCCGGGAACCCATACCATCAAATCATGCAGAAAATAAAAGAAAGATTCTACAGGGAGCAGGCGTCTGCGTTGGGATCATTTCATCCATCTATTTATGGAGTTTGGTGCTAAATCTCTCATCCCATTATTTTATATTTTCCAATAATTAGTAGGACACTTGTCAATGCCAATCTTAAACTTTTCTTCTCTTTTTATATTTTGTAAACTCCATGCATCCTTTTCTGATTTAATCCAAGACCCCATTTTTTGAAGGAAAAAAAAACTTTCAACTTTGCCTGAAAGTTTCTTTTCTATCTTCTGAAAAATGGGGTTTTTATATATTTCAGCCATTGTTTTTTGAATGATCCAAATAGATGCAGTTTTTAAGTGTTGGAATGGGGCTGTTGGATTGTCTGGTGGGTGCTGAAGGGAGAAAATCCATCAAAAGGAAAGACAGTGATGCAGGTGAAGCAGGTTCGTTTGAAATTTTCCTTGAACCAGATTCATGTTCTGTCTATGATTTTTGTTTTTCTGACATTATGATTGTGTTCTTTTTCTCTGGTTTTCTGAATGTGTCCATAATTTCTTTTTGTTTTGTTCATTCTGATTTGATATTCTGCCATTGAAATGGGTTATCATTTTCATCTTTTGCTATGTTATGTACTTATGTTAACTCAATCTGGGTTTTTATTCTGCCATTAAGGTTGCAGTTATTTATGTTGCACTATTTTGGGTAAGAAAACAGACAACCTGCTGGAGTTGTAAGGAAAGACATGGGATTTCCTTCACGTGATTGTAATAATTTATCTGAATCCTTGATGATATTATATTCCAGGTCTATTAACGGTTTTAGCTTTTTTTTTGTTCGTGGAGATTTATCGAAACTGATTGGCAATCACGATAAACACGACACAAATGAAAATAAATCAAATTCTGAATTGTTTTGCGCATGTAATCTGCTATGTTTTGTTCATTCTCTGTTTTTTTTTTATAACAATATCGTCATTTTTTCTTGAAAAGTTTAGGGTCTAACAATTCCTTTAATCTTTCCTAGGTAAAGCATTGGAAGAGCTTAGAGTTTCCCTCTACAATGAACTTAGAACCGCTGAAGGAGCCAAGCGCCAACAGCAACGATTTTGCAGACCGGTGGTCGCCATGTCGTTCAATTTCTTCGTTGCTGTCGGAATTATTCTTACAAACAAACTAGTTAGTTCCCTCAAACATATTTTCTTAGAATCATTCGTTCTTTCTTACAAACATGTTCGTAATCCGAAAATTTGATAAAAACGGTTGCAATCCAATATAGAATCCAGAGTCGTCCGATGCCGCCTCTGCTTTATGTTCAATGTGGCTCTTATATGAATCATATTTGATTTTTCAGGTGATGGGAAAAGTTGGATTCAATTTCCCAATCTTCCTAACCCTAATACACTACACCGTGGCATGGCTATTACTAGCATTTTTCAAGGCATTGTCATGGCTACCGGTTTCACCTCCGTCGAAAACAACTCCATCCTCATCCCTCTTTACGTTGGGGGCAATAATGGCTTTCGCATCCGGCCTTGCCAATACCAGCCTAAAGTACAACAGGTCTGTGAATCTGGGTTCGGATAATCAATTTCGAGAAACTGATTCGGTCATTAATCCGATTTTCCTCACCATTTAAGCTAACTTTTGCAGTGTTGGTTTCTACCAAATGGCTAAAATCGCAGTCACTCCTACGATCGTTTTCGCAGAATTCATTCTTTTCAGGAAAACCATATCTTTCAAAAAGGTGACTGCACGTTCTTCAAGGAACACCTTTCTGTTCTTTCCAATTTTCTTGTTCTTACAGAATCAGTCACTTTGCAGGTATTGGCTCTAGTGGTTGTTTCGGCTGGTGTTGCGGTGGCCACTGTAACAGATTTAGAGTTCAGTGCTTTCGGAGCGTGTATCGCCATTGCATGGATAATCCCAAGTGCTATAAACAAAATTCTGTGGTCTAATTTACAGCAACAAGCTAACTGGACTGCACTAGCGTAAGTCATACCAAGTAATTTGCCATGCTTTGTTGTTCCTTACCTGTGTCAGTCGTATGAAAGAATTGTCTGAAATGTAGGCTGATGTGGAAGACAACACCAATCACAATCAGCTTCTTAGTAGCATTGATGCCATGGTTGGATCCACCTGGACTTTTGTTGTTCAAATGGGATATAAACAACGCTTCTGCAATTCTCGTATCAGCATTGCTTGGTTTTCTCCTACAATGGTCTGGTGCTCTGGCATTAGGGTAAGTTTCTGGAACACATCTAAACCCGAATTGAACATAACCCGAAATGATTTGAACCAATAATGCCTCAATCCAAAAAATCTAAACATTAAGCTCAAACGAATCGAATTTCAGATGAATTTAGCCTGAAATTAATCCGAACTCAAATATGACCTGAACCTAAAGTAACACCAACCTAGTTTTCTGAAGCAATCTTTGTCTGTTTGTTTGGACTTTGGTTTGAAGCAAACTAATGGAAGGCTAATGGTTTGTTTTCCTTGTAGGGCAACTTCTGCAACATCTCATGTTGTTTTAGGACAATTCAAAACTTGTGTGATACTTGTGGGAGGATACCTTCTTCTGGATTCTGATCCGGGGCCTGTGAGCCTTTCCGGCGCCGTTGTTGCGCTCGCTGGGATGTCGGCTTACACATTACTTAACTTGAAAGAATCAAAGGAGAGTTCGAATAAGCAGATTCCAATGCAGGATCCTGTATCAAAAACAAAAACCAGTGAAAATGGCAGCGAAGGGTCAACAGTAACAAATACTACAAATGAAGTGTAAAAATATAGAAGAGATTCTATAGACAATGAAACGAAGACCCAAACAAGTTGAAGTTTTTTTTAAGATAAATATCAACCAAATCTTGCACTTGTTTGAAATCAGTGCTTTGAAAGTGAATTTCACAGGAAAATATTGAGTTGCTTGAATTATACCGTAGGGGTTCTATGAATTTATGACTATCCAAGTCCGAAAATCCGACTCAATTCGAATCCAAACATGAATAGATGCGGTCTGCCCTGCCAAGTTCAAATAAAAGAAACCAGGCAAAACTCTTCACTCATTCAATGTGAGAACCAGCCAATTAAAAGAAACTAGAAATTTGTCAAATAACAATTACAGCTTTTGTATCAACTTTCCTCCCTAGTCAAAATTTAATATACAGGTGAGATAAATTGAAAGAAAAAATTGGTGAAATCCCACCTAATCTATGAATCCATCTCTTCAAATCCCTCCAATTCAGCATCTTATGAGAATAGTAAGTTCCCCACCAGACTAATATCACCTGAGATGGCTTTAATATTTACACCCAAAAAAGAGCAGTTCAGAGTTTCACCCGTTCCTGAATTCCTCCATGTATTTCTATGTCGGGTATTCGTAAGATTTTAAGGGTTCAGTAAGTAGTGTTCCAATTGATTTGTGTGAGTTGAGGCTGCTGATGAGCACCGGATGCAGGAACCGCAGTTTCTGCAGCTGCAGCAGCCATGGCTTGAGGATGTTGAAGCAGGGTGTTAACATTAGGAGCCATTGTTTGTGATGACTGATAAAGTCCGGTAATGGCACCATGTCCAACCTGTGCAGGAGAGAAAGGAAGCTGTTGGCCGTGAAGCGAGACGTTGTACAACGGATTAACCGGCAAGTTGTATATATCTTGCCCTGCTGCAGCCATCCAGATAGCCGAACTTTCGTTCTGCAAAAAGAATTAACACTATGAAAATAGAATAGAACACCAAGTGCATATAAGCTAAAAGAAAAGCCCCATAACTACAATCACCATAAAATGTACAACCCAAACCCGCCCCATTTGACCTCAAAAATGATCTAGACAAATAACCTGAACAACCTTAACTCAAGATGACTCGACCCTGGAAACCCGACTGACAAACCCAAATTGATCCAATCCAAATCCAAATCCAACCCAACAAATTGACAGAAGGAAATGGAAAGCAAAACCAACCAATGGTCCAGTAGTATATATATGGCTTTCTTTCGATTGTGATGCAGTAAGATCCTCCTTGCCACTAGAGCTTCCAGAGGTCACTGATGGAACAGACAAATTGTAACCAACAGGTGGAGGGGTCAATGGACCATAGCCAGATGGAAGTGTAAAGTGAGCAGGGTTTCCAGCATTAGTTCCAGGCTTGAACTGTTGATGAGGGAACTTGACCCCAGGTGTAGCTGCTCCAGGAAGCATGTATAGATTGCCGGCTGGTGTTTGCTGAGGGATCCCGGTCAGGTTCAAATATTGATGCATTGCATGCATATAAAAAGGTGGAAGATATTGGGGATAAGGGAAGTAATTAGGCGTAAACGGCTGACGGAAAAGGTGAACTGCTTGGGGTGCTGCAGCAATGGAGCTGCTCCAGGAAGCATGTATAGATTGCCGGCTGGTGTTTGCTGAGGGATCCCGGTCAGGTTCAAATATTGATGCATTGCATGCATATAAAAAGGTGGAAGATATTGGGGATAAGGGAAGTAATTAGGCGTAAACGGCTGACGGAAAAGGTGAACTGCTTGGGGTGCTGCAGCAATGGAGCTCTGAAGAGGCGGCGTTGAAGTACTTGATGGAACTGGAGAATTCCCACCCTACAAATATGACAAATCAAGTATAAGAAGCATGTATAGTAGTGTAAGGCATAGGCTAAAATTTAATTGCACTATTGAAAAGGAAAAACAGTACAAGTTAGTTTTATGAAATTGTAATCCTCAACGGTAAACTGAAGAAAATACACACTATAAGAGACCCAAGGAGATGCTAGGAATAAAAAATATAGTAATAAAATTAATTAAATCAGAAAATGAAGCAAGAGCTTACAGAAAAGTTTGCAAGGCGAGAAACGTCATTTGCCCAAGCCTCGGATCCATCAAACTGTGCGAAGTGGCTTGTGGATGCTGGCATTAAACCAAACCCATAGCTAGGGGCATTTGGAACGGCACACTGATTACCTTCTGGGTGCAAATGCATTTCTTGATTTGACTGGTCAACTTTCAACTCTATATCAGAAGAAATATTGTCTTCTGGTAGTGGCACTTTCTCCAACTCAGGAGGAGATTGCAGTTGAGAAGCATTGTTCCCTTCCAGAGTTGATAACATACCTTGGCTTCTGCAGAAATCATAAAAAATGCACTAAGATGTAAAATATTAAGAAACAAAATAGGTAACTAGGAATACTGCTTAGAGGTCCCCAACCTTTAGCTTTATATACTGTTGGCAAATTAGGTGCATTTATAAACACTATAGTATTTATCCAACATGTTCAATCCCGCCAAAAGATACAACTGAAAACTATTCTTTTGACTCTTTTAAACAGTCGAACAACAAAACATCAGGCCTTGATTAATAGAACTAACAGACCAACACATCAAAACCAATTGTTGAGATGAATAAAATGATTTTGAACCGTGAGATGCATTTCTAACAGAAGGAAAACGTTAAATCAAACAAAATATAAATTCTAATAAGTACAGAAACTAATGCCCACCAACCTAGAAGATGGCTCTCTGGAAGGTTCATCACTACCTAGAGAAGTTTCAACATGGTATCCAGAGGTGATCTCCGCACTAGTGACATTACTGTGTTTCATTCCCAGGCCAAAACTAGCATCAAAGCTTCCAAAAGTTAAACCATTTTCAGAGACTTCGAAGTGGGTGGGAAAAGTAACATGTTGGCCACTGGAAGCATTTGAATCAGCAAGCAGTTGAGAATTGGCTTTAACAGTGAGAGTTGCAAACTCAGATGTAACAACTGTTTCACGAACAAGAGCAAAATGAATCTCCAATTAAACAAACAAACAAATCATGGAAGTAATACCTTCGAGCAAGGTGGACTCTATAGGTTTGGACTGCTTAACTTGTTCAGCAGCCTTTGGTTTGCTGGGGGCCTTATTTCCATGTATCGGGATAGGAACCTCAGAGGCTGTTTCCTCAGCTTTAGATACATCTATATCATCAGGAACATGTTTGTTCCCTTGAATATTGTTTATTTCAGCAGCTTCCCACTGGCGTCCAATTTCACTTTTTATTGTACCCACTGTACCAGCATGGTGTGACATGGTTGGCTCCACCACAGGATCTGAAGCAGATGAATAGACACTAGACACAGTTGTGGAAGTGGAAGAAGATGATGAGCCATTAGAATTTGATGCAGACTTCTCTTGACCTCTGATTAAAGAGACAAAGGATGGAGCATGAATGGTGGCAGGAGGTTCAACAACATCTGATTGCACAGTTTCACTATTAACATCATTGACAGACAATTGGGATCCATAACTGGATCTCCCATTTGGTAAAGTTGTATAGCCATTCGGTATAGCAGCTGTTGTTCTGTAAAAGAACAAAACAAAATATTTAGGTTAGGTATAACACCATTCTCTATAACTAACCAATGCACATGAAAGTCATTTATATATGCATGTTTACTTTTTCACGTGAGAAGCTGCGTTATTTTGCACTTTACGATTCTCCCTTCGAGCAAAGGCATTCCTTGCACTTCCAATGTCTTAAAAGAACAAAGCTTGTTATATTAATGACATACAAATTAGCAAATAAGTAATATTAGTGCATTGATGCGTAAAGGAGAAGAGAAGAGAAGAAAAAATAATACCTTTATCAACTGAGGTATAGTAGTTCCCTCGACTGCCCCGGCCTCCTTGTCCTTGTACACCAGCTGTCTGTATATAAGAAGAATTGAGTTGTAATTGACATCTAACTAACCTAAATAAAGCAAAATCCCAACTAAAATACTTTAAACGATCACACTACAACAGTTAAGCATCTTTTATGTTTCTTATGTTTCCATAATTGTTACCAAGCAAACACATCCAATAAACCACAGTTCTATAAAACCAATAGATTCAATGATGATCAAAATTCTAACAGGAGGTAAAAAGATTTTAAGAAAAAAAAACGAAGAGAAGTTCTATTTTCACCCATTAGAAAGGAAAAGACCACTTGCCTCCTTTTTCTTATAGCGTTTTCTTTTCACCTCATGAAATGTGTCTGCAAACCAAGCAATGCAAACATCATACACTATACATACTTTCAAAAAACAAAGTAAACCATTCGACACATTAAGCAAAGACAAAGTTTAAGTAAGAACTTAATGCAATTCAAGAATTCCCAACAAAAAGCTACTCACAGTATACCAATCCAGAAAGGCACTCTTCGATAAACCAAAAAGAAAAGCCATTCGCAAGCTATGGCCCTTTTACATATTTGCTTGCAAATCATCAACAGTTGTAAATATGCATTGGTTTTTGACAAAAAGAGATGTTTCATCTTATCGCAAATCAGCAAAGCAAGGATGAGAAATTAGAACTTCAACTTTTAGAATACTGATATCAAATTATGAGGGTAAAAGTTGGTTATTAAAACCTCTAATCAATCTGATAAATATTGAAAAACAAAACCAAGTCCAGGCTCTACTTTCCCTTTGCATAAGGCACAAAGACAAGACAAGCTTTCCATAAAAATCCCATAAAACAGTAGCAGAAAAAAAAATCAACTTTTCATTAGCAGAAACATATAAAGCACGAAAACCCCAACTTTCTTCACTTTCTTAACAGAAAACAAACCCACAGAGAAAAAAAACAGATAATAAACCCATTAGACCCTAGAAACAGGAAAACCAGCAAGAAAAAAAAACAGTCAAATGAGAAATGTTTTAATATTCATTCTTACCCAGATAAAGAAGCTTTTGGGCAGTTTCATCTGGATCCATAAAGCACTCCTTGAGGACTGCATAGACCTCTTCATCGCTGTGTTGCTTCCCTGTGATCTCCCTTATGCTTTGGATCGTTTTCTTTGCATTTTCTGGGGTCGAAACTCTCGACCCGCCGCCACGACCGCCGCCGCCTCCTTGGCTGCTCATGGTAGCAAGGAAAGGAAGAAGAGAAGAGAACGGGAAGAGAAAATTGAATGTGTTAAGTATTTATATTTGAAAAATAGCTAGGGCATAAATCATAAAACAGATGAGATGAACAACAATAGTGAGAAGATTACTATACTTTCTTTAGGGATGTGGCAATAAATTAACAGAATTTAGCCAATCATTTGTGAATTAAGGTTTGGTGTTTTTGGTCGAATTGTAGTTTTTTAATCTTTCAATTATATCCATATTTAAGATTTAGTCCTTCTATTTTAATTTTATATAATTCGACCCCACTCGTATAATGTCATTAATCAATCACAATAATTAATAAGGTTTAAAATACTATCAAAAACTTTTTTCTTCTTAAGAACACTGTCTTCTAACTCAACTAATGACATGGATTTTGTATCACGCTAGCATATTAAAAAAAAAAAAACTCAACTAATAACCTGTATTTTGTTTTTCGAAGGTGTTTTTAAAAAAATCATTTTAACTGGAATAGTTTATAGGATGTGAAAGTATTTAGCAAGTCCCTCTATCATAGGCATGTGCTCAATTTAGTACCTCTACAATTAAATGGATCAATTTAATCCTTCTCTTGGAGAGGCTAGTTCAAATTAGTCTCTATACTATTAACAAATTAGAATTTACTCCGTATTGTTTGGCTAGAGACATGAAGATTCATGAAGGTTTTTAAATTTTAATGGTATAATAATCTCCATTGAATCATAAAAGATATTTCTCTTTCAGAATCATAAAAGCTTTAAAAATGTTAATTATGTTAAATAATAGTAAATAATGTTTCTAAACAGTTAATGTTAATTCTGTTAAAGTTTTAGCCTTATTCGATTCTTGTACTAGCACAGGGAAGGAAGAAATTGATCCATTTATAGTATAGGGGTGATTCGAACCAACTCCTATAATAAAAGGGACTATAGAGTGATAGGATCCGTCTATACAGTGTAAAACTCTTTAAGTTTTACACGTTTTTTAAACTGTTAGATGAGTGAAATGAATGGATGAGATTAACAGTAAATATGTGAAGATTATTACTTGAAAAAAAAAGAGAGTAAAGAGTTAATCTGAGCCATCTATTCTCCCATCTAACGATCCAAAAAAACGTGTAAAACTTAAAAGTGTTATAAATATATATATAAGTGTGTGTAATAGTTGAGTGATTTTTGGGTGGGTCCTTATAAAAGGACTTGCCATCAGATTGCCTTATGACATTATAAAAGAGGAGGGTTATATTGTTTGAGTCTAGGGTGCGACGCCTTAATTTAAGGTTAAATGGAAGTGTAATTTAAATTGTTATCGCACAACTGAAATGTTATATTATTTTATAATATTTTAGGTTACGTGTTTTCACGATAAGTTTTGAAACTTGTCATAAAATCGCAAAACAAGTTTCAAAACTCTTCAAAAAAAAAACTACCAACCTAAAATGTTATCGAAAAGTATAACATTTTAGGTTCTATAGTAACATTTTAGGTTCAGTGTTTTCTAACATTACGGTTATACCGTTTTTACCCTTAAATTAAGTTATTGTACCCTAAATTCCCCAGGTCAAATTATATAATATGTGAATTAAATGTCAAATTTAAATATAGTAGAAATCTAATAAAAATATAGTAGAGAAGCTAAAAAGTATGATTTGATGAAGTTTATATTTGTTCATAGGGTTAAACAAGGTCAAAGATTTGAATATAAGATTAGAAGGGTGCTAGATTTAACAGGATGAGATGCTAAATCTCTTTAAGTAAGATTAGAGATTCGAATATTGATATTATGAAGGGAGAAAATTGGATTGTAAGGGTGTTCTATATTGAACCTTCTTCTAGTCGGTCAATAGGTCAAATATAGGGGTGAGAGTCGATCGGTGCAGAGACGATTTTGCATTTCTCAGTCTATCCCTAAGACTTACAGGTACGTTTTTAGGTAATCTCCATTACATGCTTCGATGATTTTTCGTCCTCATCCTTATACCCATCGAATACCCATGATTTTTGGATAATCCTCGTCCCAAAAGATTAAACAAAATTTACTATTTTACTAACCAAAATATATGGTCGATTTCAATTTACAAGTAATATACTCAATGCACTTAAACATATGGTTGAAGGGGAACAAAGTTTTTGCGTAACATGAACGGTAGAAATAGGGAGATAAATAGATTATATACTCTTAATTAACAAAAAAGGTGAATTAGTAGAGAAGTCACTCTAACTTAATATGGTTTAAATAAAAGACACAAATATATTGATGGACTGAAATATTGATAATAAGATAGATAGATATACATGTAAATAAGAGTTAATTGTATTTATTTTAAAAATCTTATAAAATATCAGAATCCTTACGGATATTTTGCGGGGATCCCCACAATTATTTATACTGTTACGGTTCGGTTATCCCTATTCTCTACGGTTCAGATATAACCATCCACGTCCCCATCCCTATTTGAATTTTAGTGATAACTTTCTCCATCCTCGTCCCCATACCTACCATTATCCCCACATTTATTTATATTGTTATGGTTCGGTTGAGATCCTCATAATTTTCGGACGTTTCGTACCAAATTCCCACCTTTAATCGAATATTAGCATTTAAGCAATTATTTTCAACATAAATAGTAAAAAATAATATATAACATTACATTATTTTTTACCGAGATGCATGGGCGGAGCCACATGCATAAGTGGGGTGTCTGTTGACACCCAAAATTTTTGAAAATTGCATTTTTTATAATATATATATATAATTGACTATCTTTTATAAAAAAATGGCATCTCCTCGTATTTAAATTGTCACTCATTTATAAATAATTAATTTTATAAGTTGACTTTTTTTGTTAAGCTCATTCCCTTGTGTCCTAGTGCTAAAGGTAGATGTGCATTATCTCTTGGGACTCAATAATACATATGTTGTGTATGCAGTCTTTAAAAAAATTAATAAAGTTAAACAAATGACTACCCTCACATCACAAAATATATTCAAAAAATATATTAAATATTATTTAAAAAAATAACACCCCTTAACTATATTTCTGACTTTGCCCGGGGATATATATATATATATATATAATTGAGATCTATACTTTTCATTTTCAAGGAAATCTTTTCTTTGTTAGCCTTAAAAACATCAAACTCAAGAATTTACGAAATTGAACAGCCGAGTTGAAGTTGTTGGCGTTAAGGATCTTCACACTCGTTTACTGTCTCAACTTCTTGTTCAATTGCCCGCAGTCAAATAAACTCGGCGACTCAGTGTGTTAAGCAATCAACAGAAAAACAAAAATGGTGGCCGAGCTGAAGTACGAGATCTCACAGAATGCTTACATAAAGTTGGTTCTACATGCTCTGAAGCACAAAACTACGGCGGTCAACGGCATCTTACTTGGCCGAGTCAACCCGCAAAATGAAAGCGTCGTTGAAATCAACGAATCAGTCCCTCTATTTCACTCTAATCTTGCCTTGTTGCCTCCTCTTGAGATCGCCCTCATCATGGTATCGATATTCTCTTTTATAGGGTTAAATGTATTGATATATTTTTCTTATTCTTTTAATAAATTCTCCCTTGGAACACTTAGTTTGAAAAAACAGAGGTTGATGATGGTTTAATTATTGGGTTTTGATCAAGGATTTCAATTGTGTTGTTAATTTTAATTTTTGTTTTGGTAAAATACTTTTTTCCCCTTAAAAAGGAAGAGAATACACTTTTGGGCTATTCTCTTTGCAATTTGAAATGTACATATAGAAGTGTTCTGATGGGTTGGTTTTGAGCAGATAGAGGAACATTATGGATCCAAGGGCTTGGGAATTGTGGGTTATTTCCATGCAAATGAGAGGTTTGACGATGCAGAGCTAGGCATTGTGGCTAAGAATATAGGTGATCATATTTGCCGCTACTTTCCCCAAGCTGCTGTTTTCTTGGTATGTATTTTGTTTGTTCTACTAATAGCTATTCGAATATATATCTCTGCGTGTGTGTTATGATATGCTGCTTTGATGGTTATGGCTATTGGTTATGTCTCAAGTTTGTGTTTTGTTTGTGATCTTCTCTTTTGTAGTTGGATAACAAAAAGCTTGAAGCTTTGCCCAAGGGGAAAGACCAGAGTCCTGTAATGCAGGTGTGTGTTGTGATGGTTTAAGTTTTATTTAAATGTTGCTTTCTTGTTTTCGATTGCTTCGGGGGGAAGTGATGGGGGTAAGACTCCACCTATGTTACTCGGACTTGGGTATGAGGTGTCAGATATGGGTATATTTCCGATACAGTAGGGTTAGTTAGTCTTGTTTAAGTTTTTCGATAAATTTGGAGGGTCATATTTTCATATCCATGACACTGGTACTTTAAGAAAACTTTAAAGTAGGAGCAGCGTGGTACTTCACTGCCTAAGAGATCCTATTTATCTGTGGTACTAACAAGTTAGAAAGTTAGCACTATTACAGTAGGGAGAAAAGATTAAGGGGGAAATACTATTACAGTAGGGAGAAAAGATTAAGGGGGAAAAATCGCTATGTACAGCCAGTCAAGAAGATTGCTGGCATTAGTACTGATATTGTTATGCTTGGCATGTAGCATCATACGGTTACTCGGTTAGTTTTTTTTTTGGCTTGCTTCCCATGATTGGAGCTGTCAAAATCATATTCTGAGTACATGGATGACCTTGGGGTTTCATATACTTTGTTGTGTATTGGTCTGTGTCGTAGAAATGTAGGCCTACCGATGGTATAGGCTGCAAATAAAATTGCTAAAGTTCTACATCTCTCTGAATTAGAATTGGGGTATTTGATAGGAGCAAGAGCCCAGTGCCTTTTGCAATATCAGTTCTCGGATTTTTTAAAGCATTGAATAGCAGTGGAACTAATGTGAATGTTGAGATTGTAGTTATCGGATTTATTTATTTAGTTTCTGAATCATCCAAACCCCCTCTCCCCCATCCCCAGTTTCTTGCTTTTGGTGCTTCGAACTTTATTTAGTCCCTATGATGCTACATGCCAAGCATAACAATATCAGTACTATCAGTACGAAAGGTATTCGAAGTATTTCTGTTTCCCATTAATGTGAAACTGTTTTATTTTGCATTGAATATTTGTAGTGACCATCAGATATTGTGCGTTAATTACATCGAATGACCTCCCATAGGTATTGTTTTAAGTACAATTGTTTTTTTTTCTTCCTGAAATCTACTTTCAATTCAACTCATATTGCCATTAGTTACAGCGTATGGCCTCCGATAACTTCTGTTTTAAGACCAATTAGATCTTTGAAATTTACTTTCGATTCAACTATCTGGTCATTATGAGGTTTTTTTTCCTTCAAAAGTTTTCGGATCGGTAATGTATTCATGGTCCAATAACCTATACTATGCCTTTTTCTAATGGAATTTTTTCTCTTGTCACGTATAAGCTTTATATAAGGGATGCATCCAAGAACTGGAAACTGGCTGGACCAGATGGAGGCAGCCGATTGGTAATTAAGGAGCCAGCGGCTAATGTTGTTTTGTCAGATTACATTTCATCTGAAAAATGGCAGGATGTTGTAGATTTTGATGACCACCTCGACGACATTAAGATGTAATTCCTACGGTCTTCTCTTCTCTTCTAATAGAGCGCAATTTTACATGTTATCTTTCTGATTGCAGGGACTGGCTTAATCCGGAACTCTTCAAATAAGATCCTTTGATTGGCAACTTGAAGTAGACAATGAATTCTAGAAACCATTGGAGATTTTGTCAGGATGCATTAACCGGGTATCGGTTATAAATTTCATGAAGATACGATCGACATTTCTTAAGCAAAACATGAGCGTTTTAAGGTCATTGGCTTCGAACTTGTTAGGGGAATGCAGAGCTGTTTTATTTTTAATTTATTGCATTCCTTTGCCTTTATTTTTTCCCCATGATCTAGTGGTTGAGTTTTGACATTGAAGATGATAATGGAATAAGAACTCATTGAGCATTTCATTTCAGAAAGGTTTAAATACCCCTGGGTGAACCTTTTCAAGGCAATCAAACAAGGGCTCTTCAGATTTAAAAATGATTAATGCTAGAAAAACAAATCCTTGAAATTATACTTGTTAGTTGGGTGGGTCAAGTTGGTTTTGGATCATGTCAATCTGGGTTTGGATCTTTTCATATTTGTGTTAGTTTCGGGTTTGGGTCATTTCAGGTTCGATTTGTTTCTATTTAGATTGTTTTAGGTTTGGGTCATTTAGATTTATCAGTTGGGTTTGGACTCTTTATTACTTCAGTACATATCCGATACAAAATTTATTAACTACTTATTTTTTAATAGTCTAAAGTTGAATACAATATAATATTTGTTCTTAAAATAATCGCCTACTAAAATTGTTGGTTTTGGGAATTTGGAAGTTTTATGGTTGTTTATTTTTTTAATATATACTATATTTTCTCATACTCATAGAGAGTGAAAAAATATTTTATATAATATATGTAACGAATAATTATAAATAAAGTAATAAAGAATTTATATTTTATCCGTAAATCCCATATTTGATCTTTAAATAATGATTTTTAGTTATTTATTTAAAAATATGAAAAAAATACAAAAATACTATTATAATGATATATCCATGAAAATCTAAAGAAAAACATTTCAGTCTTTCCCTACTGAATTACTATGTTATTAAGTTGTGATAACTATAGTCATATTCAATTGTTTATTGAATTAATTAATAATGTCTAATATTTAATATGGTACATGACTTTTACACTCTACTTTTGAATTATTGGAGGAGGGAATCTAATGGTTAAGATTAATAATAAAAAATTATGAGATTTTTACGAGAAAAATAGGTGAATAATTTTCAATTGACAATTTTAATTTCAACTAATAATTTTACTCATCTAATGATTTAAAAAATACAAAACATACAAATTTTACATTATATGAGTGGATCCTAACACATTTAATATTGTCATTTCGAAAAGGTTAAAGTAACCCTTGTACTACACTAAAAAAATGGGTAAAATACACAAATCATAGCTAAACTTTGTTTAAAAATTTAAAATAATAACCAAACATTCAAAAGTTACAAAATGACAATTAAACTTTTGATTTTGTTACAAAACGATAACTCGATTGTTAACCCCTTAATGACAGGATGATTGTGCTACTCCAACTCACTACTCCTGCTTGCATCCTCCGCCTCCACGCTTCTTCATTCTGTCTGTCAGCTTCGTGTTCTAAGCCAATTCTTTTCTCGACCCTATAAAACGTGTCGCATGCTCTAATTGCTGCTTCACCACCCATTTTTACTGCTCTATCATTCAAAACTTTTTAATAATTAGATGATCAATATAATTATACTCATAATTGAGTATATCTATTCAAAATTCTTTAATGCAATACAAAAGAGCTCTTAGTGGAGTTTAACCTTTAGAAAAAGGCAAACAAGTACATAATTTTTTATTCGCCATTTACAAAACGCCAAAAACGTGAATCATGAATATTACTCGTCTAATAATATAAAAATCAATCTTAAACACAAATGACAATCGTACATGATTGTTTTCAACTCTACAACAACCCCATTAAATATCTGAAGGTACAAGGCTCACTTTCCTTCAAGTTTCTTTCTCACAAAACTTGAATCATCCTCAACCCCCAAGGTTTTCATCCATGGCCAAAGCTTTCTCCCACATCAATGGCAACCCTATGTTTTACTTTCCCTCTAGACTGAATCCCAACCCTCCATTTCCTGTACTTTTGCCTTTCAATAAGCCTTTCAGGGTCACCATGTCATGCAACCAGTCTTATTGGGCCTCTGTAAGCCAAGACATCGAAGCTCATCTCAAGCAGGCCATCCCGATACGCGAACCGCTCACTGTTTTCGAGCCGATGCACCGTTTGATGTTCGCCGCCCCACGGAACGCTGCTCCAGCTCTATGCGTGGCTGCTTGTGAGCTAGTCGGCGGTCACCGTGACCAAGCTCTGCCGACGGCATCCGCGATTCACGTCGTCTATGCAGCTTCGTTCTTCCATGAGCATCTTCCACTAACCAAAAGCTCTAGGCCTAAGTCCAAAGTTGAACATGTATATGCCCCGAGCATGGAGTTACAGATTGGGGACGCAATGATACCATTTGGGCTTGAACTCTTGTCCCAATCGGACAATCCGACCCAAAACAATTCGGATCGGATTCTACATGTGATGGTTGAGATCACACGTGCTATAGGTTCACAGGGAATGATCCATGGTCAGTTCTACCAAGTAGAACCTCATGAATCGGACAACAACGAGTCGAGCCACATCGAACAAATCGAGCGTGTGTCCGAGAAATACGAAGGCACAATGTATGGTTGCGCGGCTGCGTGCGGGGCAATCATAGGAGGGGGAAGTGAAGAGGAAGTAGAGAGAATGAGAAAGTACGGTACATATATAGGGAAAATAGAGGGAATTGTGAATAGAAGTGGAAGCATTGACAAGGATTTGATGAGAAGAATGGTGGGAGAGCTAAGAGAGTGGGCTAGCAATGAATTGAGATGGTTCAATAAAGCAAAGGTTGAAGCAATGTTGAACTCACAATTTGGTTTGATTGATTCATGCTGCAATGATTGAAAACAGGACATCTAGAACTTTAAGTCTCTGTTCAAATCCAAGCAATATCACGTGCTACTGCTTTCCTTGTACCCAAAGACATGAATGAAACCAAGCATGTTTTAAATGTTATTTTGTTTGTTTTGGTACCAACCATATCCTTTTAGGGCATAGCCTTTACTTGTTTAATAATGAAGAATGCTGGCTTTATTGTTGTTGATTTTGTATTCTCGAGGCTATGTAAGCGGACACTAATTAACTATAAATTTTGTTTAGAAGAATGATGCCCATAATTTATTTATTCTTGAAGCAATTTTACATAATATCTAAATATGGTAAAATAATAGCATTCAAATTTGAACTATATACTATAAGTGTTCTTGTTCAACTATATATATATATATATATATATATATATATATATATATTATGAAAAAAATAAATTATTATCATATGCCTGATTAAATTTTTTTTTTTGCATGGTAATAATAAAACAAATACCAACCGAGACAACCCGGCAAAATTACAAGCGGTTGACTAAGCTACTGCCAAAAGTAAAAGCAAAACAAAACAAAAGATATGTGGCATCTAATGTAGGATGGAGGCGAGCCAGTTCGGTGGTTCAAGAAACATTCGAATGCTCAACTCCATGTATGGTGCAGCCCTTGGCAATGAATCAGCTATCATGTTGCCTAAGCGACCAATATGTTGAAAATTAACGATCCAGTCGCGCATACGTAACCCCTCGATATGCATACGGATACCAAGAACACCTTGGCGTGGGTTATGGCCTCCAGGTTATCAGATTCCACCACAATCCTGCGAAGATCTAAATCCCAAGCACATAACATACCAACGTAGATTCAGCAAAGCTCGGCCTCAAGTACTGAACAAACACCAATGAACTTAAAAAAACCCATCACCCATTGCCCGTTGTGATCACGGATGACCCCTCCACGTGAAGCATTACCATCCGTTTCACGTCGCACACCATCGGTATTAACCTTGAAACACCTCTCAAGAGGAGCAGACCAACTACTTGACCCACTCGGTGCTTGAGTATCCGAAGGTTCAAGAGAAGGACCAGACCCAGACCCATGCAAGATCGCATAGCTTGACATAGTTTGGAGATGCCGGCTCCTATCAAGGATGGAGCCACTATCCTCTAAAGGACGGTTGAACACGACTGAATTTCGGTATAACCATAAATTCAATAGCACAGTTCTCGTCCACCCCATCACGTGGGTTGGCAAATTCGGTTTAGGGGCTTTAACAGCCGCTACCTTGAGAAGCACATGTGTAGGAAGAAGATGCTGGAACGTCGCTCAGCTCCATCCGCCATAGAAGCCACGGTAATATTCCCTAATGAAGTAGCAAAATTTGGTTGTACAAAAGCTATAAGGGAACGGCATCAGACACGCCACAAAACCACCATTAACCGTTTCCAACCGACCAATGTATATTAGAACCAACATCAGTCCAAACCGTATTAATCCCTTTCCACAATCTCGAAACATTTTGATAATACAATGCCTCCGGGATAAGCTCCAGACACTTATATTTAGCACCGAAAAACTGTACACAAAGAACATCGTTTTTTGCGATCAAATTAAAAGTAAATTTCATAAGAAAAGCCTCATTAATAATATGCATCCTCCAAAAATCAAGACCACCATGATAAATCGGTCGACACATATCCTCCCAACGCACTAAATAAACAACCTTCTCATTCGAAGAGATACCCTAAATAAAGTGGCAAATCTATTTTTTTAACTTTAAACATATTTTTTTAGGATCTGCATATTATACGAGGGAATCGCCAATAGTACCACTTTAGCTAAAGCCTAAAGTAATGCAGCCAGCCAATGATAAATGAACTTTCCGCCTCGTTTAACGTTTAGTTTTTTACCGCTTTAACGACAACCAGAGAATTGTGAGAAAAAGATAAAAAAAAATATAACATATTTTTAATATTTTTTTCTTAATTTGTTTTAATAATTTTTACGTGTCACTCAATAATTAATTCAAATTATCACATTATTTTTTAACGGCATCACAAAACAAAATGGCCAAAAATGATGTAGGAATGAAACTTTAGTCTTTAAAGACCACTTCTAAAAAGATTAAGAGTCAAAGTGAGAATTCAGTTATAGTTTAAGGGCCAATCTACCTATTAAACCAAAAATTATCAAAGATAAAAATGAGAGTTAATTTTGTATTTTCACTCCTGCACTCACCTTCTCTTCACTTTCAATTCAAGTTTTAAAAATCCAAAGGCCGGACTTTTTTCCTTTAGTTTCTTTTAACCATTTTCTCAGTAAACAAACAAAACGGATTAACATCGTTTCGAAGCCAAACAAGACTGAATTCATGGCGAAAGGAGGGCAAAACTTGCCGGCTGACGTCATCCAAGTAATCGATCAACTAGAGCGCCATTGCTTATCTCCCGATGGATCTCTCATCTCCAAATCTGCCTACTACGATCTCCAACTCGTATTCTCTCTTTAAATTTTAAAAATAAAAAAATCAATAATTTGATGATTTTTGTTGTATCCTTTCTTTTTTTCCCCTCCAAGTAATGTGATGGTTTTCCATTTTTCAGGCGAGAGAGGAAATGTCGAGAGAAAGATTACGCTGCTTAGAAGCAATGGTAATATTCTAATTTAATTTTCATTTTTGGTTATCATTTTCGTAAGAAAAAGGATTGGTTTTAATTTTTACAGGCAATTTACTGTGAAGCAATAGCTATGGTGGAAGAGTATCAACAAGCGGTTTCGGTGGCGAATCTCGGAGGGATTCGAGATCTTCAAGGTCTTTATCCGCAGCTTGGATTGAAGAACTCTCCTCAGGTTTGACAAATGTTCATCCGTTTTTATAAATGAAATCTTGAAAATGAATCGGATATAATTGGTCCGCCGGCACTACAACATAGTGTACAACTCCCTTATAACTAATTGTTAAGAAGGAAATTAAGAAAAAACATATCATGAAAAATAAGCAGCAAAAGTGATGAGCAAACAATCAACATGGACGGGAATCTTGTAAAGGTCTTTACTATGTTTTTATGAACTTTAGGTTTATGAGACTCTAGAGCACCGATTGGTTGTCGCAGAAGCAGCTCAAAGATTGAGACTTCCACTTATATCTAAAGATGGGGAAATACAAGAGGAAGAAATTGAGAGATGGAGTATAATGTCACGGAGTTCGCTTGATAGTACTAGTACCAGTCTCACTATCAGCTCGAGTTCAAACTCTTTGAGTTATGTAAATAGTGCTGCAACCAGCGGTACAGCTGCGAATGGTGCTGGTGATTCAGGAGAACCTGGTGCTGGTGGTGTGCCTAATCGTTTTCTTGGAATAACACCTGCTTATTTGTGGCAAACTCAGCTCCAACGTATGCCGTTGTCTATGGTATGAAAGCTTTGTTCCATGATAGCGAAAGGAGATCTGAAAGGTTTTTTTAGAAATCTTCTCGGTATCTTTATTTACTTGAGGTCCTTGCTTCTGTTGTCATAAACTTTCATACAAGAAAATGGGACATTTTTTTTTGAATTTGCAATTTTAGGATATGGCTGACTATCAGTTAGCTCTTTCAAGGGAGATGGATGCTCGTTTGAAATCTAAATGTGACAAGTTAGCAGATGCCTTTGTCGATGATATCGGTAAGTTATGTCTTTATACTTTTTTCTCTTCTCAATATGCGTAGTAGTTTATATATGCCAATGTGTTTTAGCATGTTTTCCTGAATCCCGATACAATTTATCATTCAAAATGTTCTGCCCTAAAATTCATTACTGATTCTTGACATTAATCCATAGATCTTGTTGTCCATCGTCTTGTTGCAAGAGTCAGAAAGCATAGATTACTGGCAATGAAACTAGAATTTGATCACAAATATATGAAGCATATTTCGGTTCATTAAATGGTTACATCCCTAATACTCCCATTCTTCTTGTGCTGCAGACTTGTCTTCTGGAAGTCAAAGTTCGAGCTCTCGGCTTCCTGAAAGGTTTTAGTTACTTTCTCTGCTTTTTGATGTGGTTGGCTACTTGGCTTTATATGCTTGATGTTGATCATGTTTTAGTAATATTCATTTACCAGGGTTAAGTTGATAATTGAGGAGATTGAGAGGGAAGAAGCAGCTTTGCGGGAGGATCTCTATTCTGCAGACAGGAAATTTGCAGAATATTATAATGTAGGTTAATACTTCTCAAAGAAAGAAAATTATAATAATGTAGGTTGATATCAATCTGTATAAGATTGAGCCAGTTTATTTCATCGGATTGTTTCCTCATCTGAGCAATAAGATTGTTTGGATCACATCATGTTCTGAACAGCTTTTTATTCTTAATTTTGCTTGACATGTGATGTAAAACAACCCTCTCTAACCAGGTTCTAGAGCAAATACTTGGAGTGCTCATTAAGCTTGTCAAAGATTTGAAGTTGCAACATCAACATAAATATGTAAGCATTTATAATCTGGGAATTCTTTTAATGTTTCTAGTAAGAGTATATACTATTATTGGTGTCTGTTGATGGTCTCATGTTTTTTTTTTCTTTATTCTTCCTCGGACCAATCTCTAAACTCGTGCTTTTACAAATTTTATAGGATGAATTACAGAAGACATGGCTCTGCAAAAGATGTGAGACCATGAATGCAAAATTAAGGTTTGTTTCTCTATATTACTTTCTATATTGTGGATTGTTCCCTCTGTTATTGTGTTTTCAAGCATCTTTTTTGTTCATTTGTGTTAAAAGAAAAATGGGAATAGCATAGGAGTCATATTTTTAATTTCTTTTGTTGATTTAAATCTCCGACACATCTTTAATATGTCCAATTATTTTCTCAGGGTGTTGGAGCATGTTCTCTTGCTTGAAACTTATACACAGGAGTCGATACCAGCGCTACATAAAATACGGTACTTTTGAAGGCGGTTTACATAATTATCCATACAAATTATGGTTCAATATTGAACCATAACATTGTCCGACTTTGTTTCCAGGAAATATCTCGTCGAGGCAACAGAAGAAGCTTCTGCTGCATATAATAAAGCTGTATGTTCCATCTTCTATCTTCTGTTGACAGTCAATTCTTAGATTAGAATATACATAGTTTTGCATTCAAAATGAATCTGTCTCAAAGGGAAAAATCTTTGTTGAGACAACTTTGGGCTACTGTTGTTTCTTGTCTTTCTCGATATCAACTTGTGTTATAACCTTTTAATAGGTCACACGCCTACGCGAGTATCAAGGTGTCGATCCTCACTTCGATACAATTGCAAGGCAATACCATGATGTAGTGAAGGTAACATCAGCTTTGAGAATAGTTAAGTTTTCCACTCAAGTTTCCTTTTGACAAAACATTAAACATCGTCAGTTTATATACAGAAACTAGAAAATATGCAATGGACTATTCACCAAGTCGAGATGGACCTCAAGCGCTTACCGGATCACGCAAGTACATAACTTTTGGATCTTCAGTTCCATAATTGAATAGTTTGTATTATCATTTTTATTTCTAAAATTGGTGATTGAGTACTTATCGGTTCGATCCGATCCGATCCCTTGGTCAATTCCTTGTTTTGTGTCATGGCTTAACCTTAGTGAAAAGAATTCTGTGTGCCATAGGATCCACTGGATTTGCCTTGAAAGCTTTTGTAGAGCTATACTCATAACGAGCTTGACTCAACAATGATACAGTCGAATTCGAATTCAAATAACTGAATCACAAGTATCTGGTTTAAATCCCTAAGCAAATATATTACACTTGAAATGCTAACTCAAACCAAAGTAATGTAACGAAATCTAAAACATCAGTAAAAGCCATTAATGCACGGAATTTGGCTTGATTTCTGCAAATCCAATCATGCATAAAAAAATCTTAAAAGGACACGAGGATATAACACTCCAAAGACCCTTCAAATACATGAAAAATTTGTGTCGGGGGGATGAGCATGCCGGTGGCAAACACATACTATGTCTGGCAATCCGATTCAAATCGGACCAAATCCGAATAACACTGGAGAATTGGGTTTAAAGAAGATGTAAAACTCACCCCTTGTTGTCCTTGTCAAAATGTTGAAAAGCCTATGCCCATGCATTGTAGAAGTCATAAATTCAAGGGTTAATTATTAGAATATTCACTTATGTTTTCTCTCAATACAGAGTTGGTCACCGATTTTGAAAAACGATCAATAAGGTCTCTTATGTTTTCGGGGCGTAAACTTTTGGTCACTCAGTCGTTTGTTGTCGTTAAATATTGACGACTTGCTGACATGGCAGCGAAAAAATAAGGGTAAATGATTGCAATGGCCACTAAAGTTTATCTCATGTACATTTCTGCTCTCTAATTTTAAAAAATAAACATTATGGTCACTACTAGAAATGTTTCTTTATAATTTCATCCTTGAATTTTTAAAAATTCATTTTTCAACCCTAAAACTTTACAATCAATTAGTACAATAATATTATAAAGGCTCAAATGAAAAATAAGTGACCAAAGTATACCTTTTTAAATTTTAGGTGTCCAAATTGCTCCTATTTAATAACTAAACTTTCAAATTGCTCATATTTTCACTCTTATTTTATTTATTATTATTATAACATGACATGTGATTTTTATTATTGTTAAATTAAAAATATTTTTAAAATAAAATAAAATCATCATTATTATTATTAAATTTAAAATATTTTAAAAACATCACTTCTTAGAATAATTTAGGTGTCTAAAGTATATTTTTGTAAAAATAGATGCCCAAAGTTTCCATAGTTACAATTTTAGGTGACCAGTTGTTAAATGGGTGTAAAAAAAATTGTCAACCAATCGGTGCTTGACATGCGGCATTAATTTTATTTTTCTTTTAAAAACTTTTTAATAGAAAATACTCAAATTTTTCAAATTTTTATAAAATCTCAAAATTTTATAAGCTTCACAAAATAGTTCCTAAATCTCTAAAAATTCACAAACTTCTGTCGTCAATTGACGTCGCTTCAGCCGCCAATCGCCGTTGTTGACCACACTTACATGGTCACTAGACCAAGGCGACCATTTCTCCTAACACATCGTCACTGGAAACGCCCAACGGCGTGCAGCCGAATGTCAATCAAAGGCGACATTCATGTTTGACGTTCGGCTGCACATCCTTGGGCATTTTCGGCGACGCTGTGTTAGGGGAAATGGTCGCCTTGGTCTGGTGACCATGTAAGTGTGGTCAGCAACGACGATCAGCGGCAGAAGCGACGCCAATTGACGGCAAAATTTTAGGAATTTTTAGAGATTTAGGGACTATTTTGTGAAGCTTGTAAAAGTTTGAGATTTTATAAATATTTGAAAATTTTGAGTATTTTCCATTAAATTTTTAAAAATAAAAAATAAAATTAATGTCACGTGTCAAGCACCGATTGATTGATAATTTTTTATATCCATTTAATAACCCGGCACCTGAAATTGTAACTATAGAAATTTTGGGCATCTATTTTTACAAAAAAAAAATACTTTAGACATCTAAATTAAGTGATACTTTTTAAAATATTTTAAATTTAATAATAATAAATATAATTTTATTTTTAAATTACTTTTAATTTAACAATAATAAAAATGATATGTCATGTTATAATAATAATAAAATAATTCAGAGTGAAAAAATATGAGTAATTCACTATTCCAATAGTTAACCTTAATTTCAATGTAAGGCAACGAAATCAAACCCAAGGATTCATGGCCTTGAATCAATGAAAATTTACAATATTATAACATTCAAATGGCATCTTACAGCTTCCATCAGCTGCTTAACCTCGGCCTCTGTCAACTACTCAGCCTTGATCCAAGTTGAGCCAATCCGATCTTAAGTTCATTGTAAGTTGAAACAAACTAATCAATAACTGAAGTTAAAAAAACATTAATCATTAATCGATTATACCAAACATTAACTAAAAAAAATTGTTCGGTTAATTGAAACTGAAGTTTGAACACCCCTAAAATTAACTTGTTGCTTTTTTAAGTCAAAGGATCATTTTGTAACTTTTTCATATTAGTCAAACACATATAATCAAGGGACTATTTATGTAGTTTACAGAGGACAAGAAAAACAAGTAACTATCAAAAGGGTAAAATAAAATAGTGAGGTTTTGATAAATTTAAACACCATTTTTTGTAACGGTTCAATAAATTTAATAATTATTTATAAGCTCGATGCACTCTAATCGAATTTCACCGATAAAAGATGTGAAGGTCTCATGTAAGTATGGGAAGCAAAAATCGAAATAAAAGAAGGACAATTTGGCACCGTCAATTTTAAAAGTGGTTCGACCTTCTCAACCAATATTTACATCTACTACCTTAACATCCACACTAAATTTTTTCACAAATTTACTAATTTGTCCTCCTTTTATAGGCTTAAGAGATAACTTTTCCGTTTTGTAATATTCAAAACTTTAATAGCAAAAGAAAACCATTCTTATTTAATTTAGTGACCATTTACTCTATAAATTTATGTTGAAGATGAAGGGTGGCCTAGTGTGGGAGTTATAGCTAAAACAATTGAATGCAATTTAAAGGACCAATCCCAATCCCACTCTAATCTCAAAGTTGTCAGCCCACAGATGAAAGTCTGAAACTACCCATTCAGGCTTCAGCACACGGTTTGGTTTTCTCTCACACCTACTCTCTCATTGGGTTGTTAAGGTCTTCTCACCTAATGCCATTAACTTTTTCTTTCTATTACCGGAATAATTATTAAATAATCACTCTCAACCAATAAAGTTCATTGAATAATTTTTATTATTACTGGGGTCTCAGATGAAAAGAATTTGCAAAAGTTGGATATTCTAATTTTAATTAACTGGTTTTTAAAAAAAGTTGAATTATCTAACGAGTTTAAACTCATCTACCGTTTCACTAACAGTTTTCATCCGTCGATGAGTTATTTTGACTTAAAATAAAACGTTAAGGGTTAAATTGTTTTAATAAAATATAGACCCAAATGACTATTTAATCAAACGTTAGGGACATTTTTTTTAATTTATGCCTATAAAATTATTTTGGCACGTTATTGGATATGTTATATTACCTTATTTGGTTCATTTTATATGTGATGCACCTAAATGCAAGTGCAACAAATTATAAAAGGAGTCCCAGACAACACTATAAAATTAAATGATAATGTCTAAAGATATTGTGTTCTAATTAGCTAAGAACAAAATTTACATGTTAACCGTTGTAGTATTTTGGTTAACTATGAATACCCTAAAAATACAGCATATGAAGCCCTATTCTCAAATTGAGGCCATGCGAAAAAAGAATGTACGTGTGTATAATTTGTGGTCTAAATTGTTTAAATGGTGGATCTAATTATCATTTCATATTGTATTCGATTTAAAGGATTAACATGACAAAAGTTATAAATTGAGAGTAAAATTGTACAAAAATAAATTACATTCCACCTAGAATATAACATTATTTAAGCAATAGGATATTTTGATATTACCACTATATTCTTTTCTTTTTTTGAAAGGATATGAACAAATCATCTTATTGCCGCTATATTCTAAATAGTGTTAACTAGTATTAGGAATCTACATTACCCTTGCTAGACAATATTTACCGAACCAAACAAATAATATCTTTTTAGAATATTACATTATGGATAATTTTTTTTTCAATGTCTTTACTTATGTTCTAACACTAAAAAAATACTATGAAATTAAATTTAAAGCCTTAAACCTAAATTTTAAATCTCAAATCTTACATCATATACCCTAAAAATATAATATACCTTAAATTCCTTAAACTCTAACCCTAAACCTAATTTTGAACGTAGTGATATAAGTAGGGCACCGAAAAGGGACAAAAAATTTCCTCCTTGCATTAGATGGGGAATGTAAAATTACACTAACCAAATACACCTATAATGTTTAAATTAAGGACATAGTTTTTCTTTTAAAATTTTACTTTAATAATAAGTTAATTTATGAAATATCGGGTGAATTTCGTAAACTATCACTGAAGTTTAGACATTTAATTTACTTATTAAAGTTTAGACATTGGACGCTTTTTTACTCCTCCATTAATTTTATTACCGCGTCTATTTACTGGCGAATGAAAGAACTTTTTTTAAGATTTGAACGATAGAAAGCTTTATCAGTATGAGCGAAGCAATAAATTGAGAAACGAGCTCCATATGATGGTGGAGGAGGGAGACCGGCGAAAGACAAACCGAAAAGTTTTTGTCTGATTCATAGATTTTAAGTCAATTTTTGACAAAATGAAGGCCAGATTTAGACTCAGGGGACCCAGACAAATCAACTAGCGAAATTTGAGACCAAAAGACCACCATCTACGACGGTGTTATACCGCTATCAAAAAGTTAATGGATAAGTGACAAAAAAATTCAATATCTAAACTTCAATAAGTAAATTGAATATTTTAAAACTTCAGTGATCAAAATATATTTAAGAGTAAAATTTAGTGATAATGTACGTAATTTACCCTATTAAAAATTGATAAAATGACTTAAAATTTTTATTCAATGAAAGAAAGAGTTGAGAAATTAAATATACGTTTTTAATGATCTAAATGTGATTATGAGGTAATATTTGTCCTTTAACAATGTACATATACCTTATAGACAAAACAATTTGAACTCATGTATCCTAGAATGAGAATCATCCGCTTTTCTACCAGAACATTTTGTTGGACCTTAAGTTGAAATTGGTGAATGAAGAAAATGAGTTAGGGATAAAAATCCTTTTAACTCTTTTTGTGTCACTTTTTATGCCTAATACTAAAAAAACACTAAAAAATTAAATTTCAAGCTCTAACCTTAAATTTTAAATCTTAAACTATACATCTTATACGGTTATACCCTAAAAATACACCTTATCTTAAATTTCCTAAACTCTAAACATAATCCCCAACCTTAAACTTTAAACTTATAATTTTAGTGTGGGGGCGTAAATAAGGGGACCGAAAAAGGGAAGAGGATTTCTATTCATGAGTTAGGCCTTTAAGTTACATATTTATATGTAAATTTCCTTTCATTCATGGCTTCCTCTTTGCTAATACCAATAGTAACCCCCTGCATGCTTTTGTTTAGCTTTAGGGGCTTAGCTCTCATAAATGCCGCCTGCAATCTTGACTCTATAAATGCTTTGTGTTTACTTCTCTCCTCGAACAAAACCACCCATTTTCATTCCCATTCTTCCAATGTTGAAGGACTGGTTTGGTTTAGAGCCATAAACAAGAACATCCCATTTACATGTGCAAAAGCTGTTTTTGCTGCAATGGAAGAACATCACCTTGGAATTGGCTTCTTAATTAAAGTCTCAAAAAGAACCGTCTTTGCTGCTTTCACCTGCATTTTTGCCTTTGGTCCATTATCAAAACTATGTCTTAAGCATTTCAGCTGTTTGGAGAATTGTCTCTAACATCTGTTTCATTTTGTTGCAGGAGGGGCTATAGTGGGAACTGTTGTAGGAGCAATAAAAGGCCAGACAACCGAGACAGGGTTTTTCAATGGAGCTGGGATTGGTGCTGTTGCAGGTGCAATCACAGCCGTTCAATTGCTTGAATCATTGGCTGATGGGGAGTCATTATCAAAGGTACAGTATACCCTTACCAATTTGAGAAAATGGCATTGCATTGCATTCATTTTGGTTTTGTTTTTATAGGTAGCCTTGTTAATTAGCTTAGTAAATGGGAAGGTCTTCATTGAATGGGTAAGTCCAGCAGTGCTAAAAGCTTATCAATGGCAAGTAAGCAACTTTCTCGGTAGCCAAACAAGATAATACATCTTTTTTTTAAGCCACTGTTGCCTCTTTTCATCTAATGTTTTGGAGCCTGATAATGACATTTTCAGATGAACTCACTGGATTCAACATATAGAGAAATGGAAGACATTTATGATGTAAATGGAGCAAAGGGTTTGTCAAGAAGTTGCATTCGAAAGCTTCCGATGTATGAATTTCGATCCGGTGAGACGACCGAATCAAGGGATAATGATGATCAGCCTTCTTGTTCAATTTGCTTACAGGGTCTGAAAGATGGAGAATTGGCAAGGAATCTTGCAAGATGTGGGCATATGTTCCACTTGAATTGCATAGATGAATGGCTCAGCAGGGAAGGCAGTTGTCCCATGTGCAGACAACATGTCTTTAGTGATGCCGAGGGATTATAAATCATCAAATTTTGATTCACCCAAAGAACAGGTGATTGGTTTTGGAAACTGGTCCAATGTATGATTTGAAAGGAAAATGAAAGATGATATTTGATGCCAAAAATAAATGGTTGTACATTAATAGGGACCAATCCATTGCTAGGTTTCATATCAAGTTTCTCTTGAGCATTGGTTTGCTTGTAAATGTTTGTGTCAATTACGATATTAGTTTTTATTTTAAGAAATTTATTTTTATAACTAATGTATTATAAAAATGTTACTTAAAATTAGGTGTAAATGTCTATTTTGTTTGACAAATTCTAATCTTAATCCTACTCAGAGGATAGGGGAAAAGGAGACACTAGGAGAATGAAAGGATTCTCTTAGTAAGTTTAGAGCCCATGACTTAAGAAAATATAAAAGAATAAAGATAAATAATTTGACAAACCGACCAAATATGTTTACTCGAATTAAGCGTAAATGTCATAAGAAAATGTCTTTGATAGAGAGATTAATCTCTGTGTTAATGTAGTGTCACATTTTATGGGTGTGCTTGTTATTCAGCATTTAAGAGGATGTGGACCATGTGGTTTTCGAACATGCTTACGTACAATATTTTCATTTATATGTGAGATGAAGTATAAATTTTGATTTTTCAGATACAATGTCTTTTATGTTAATGTAATGTCACATTTTATGAGTGTGCTTGTTATTCAACATTTAAGAGGATGTGGACTATGTGGTTTTCTAACGTGCTTACGTACTATATTTTCATTTATATGTGAGATGAAGTATAATTTTTAATTTTCAGATACAATGTCTTGTATGTTAATGTAGTGTCACATTTTATGGATGTGCTTGTTATTCAACATTTAAGAGAATGTAGATCATGTGGTTTTCGAACGTGCTTACATACTATATTTTCATTTATATGTGAGATGAAATATAAATTTTGATTTTTCAGATACAATGTTTTGTATGTTAATATAGTGTCACATTTTATAGGCGTGCTTGTTATTCAGCATTTAAGAGGATGTGGACCATGTGGTTTTCGAACGTGCTTATGTACTATATTTTCATTTATATGTGAGATGAAGTATAAATTTTGATTTTTCAAATACAATGTCTTTATGTTAAAATTAAAATTTAAGGCTAGACTAATGAACACTATTTTTTGTTACCCTTTTGATTTTTTAAGGCTTTGTCTTGATTAATTGGAATCCATCTGTGTCGTACATTTGACTTTAGTGGGCGAGTCTCTCAACAGAAACTTTCTACATTCACAAAACCTCGAACTCAAGACCTACTTCAGCGATCTCAAGCTGCTTACCACTTGGACAAATCCTTTGCATTAAGGGTCCAATAGCTAATCACTGAGCTAGGCTTAGGATTTGGCTAAGTTTTATCCAAGCTAATATGTTTAGAGGTTTGAGGCATAATTAGAGGTTTGAGGCATGATTAGAGGTTTGACTAGTCAAATCCGCTAATACTGTTGTTTGGTGAACAGCGGATTGAAAGAGCGAATTGGAGTGAAACCTTTGAAAAAGCTCATAATAGGAGCTTTTTGAGATTAGAGGTTGATATTAGAGTTGTAAAGACTCTTTTACCCTTACCAGTTACCAAAAATTTCAAAACAATCTAAATTAAATATTTTTTCACACTGTTTATAAGCTAGTCCTATTTACTTTTTTATTATCACATATTTATATGTGTATTTAAACTTATTAATTAATTAAATTATATTAAAATAATTATATAAATAATAAATTAATATATAAAGCATTCAAATATGTTTACAAAATATTGATAACTAATAAACTATTCAAACAAGTATTGAATATAATTATGTCCATATATGTCATTTTGCTTATTTAAATAATCTAACAGCTATTAGTTAATTTTACCAAACACTTTTATATAATTAGCTAATACAATCCGCTAATGCAATCAGCTAATGTAATCTGCTATCAACTATCCGATAATTACCAAACAAGGCCTATATATTCACAAAATTTAATCTTTAATTTAAAATTTTATTATCACCTCAAAATTAATCAAAATAATACTAAAATTAATCAAAAAATATATTTTTAATTATTTTGAGAATAAAAAATAATTATTTATTTTTATAAAATTGTATTAGATCATTCTAAAAATTAATTAAATGTAAAATAATTTGTTCATATACATGTCAATGAATTAAATGTTATTTCAAAATTTACATTCTATTATAAATATATATTATATAGTATATTTTTAGAATGATCTAATAAGATTATATGAAAAATAAATAATTTTGTATCCCCAAACAAATTGGGAAAATGTTTTTAGATTGATTTTAGTAGTATTTTGATTTAATTTTGAGGTGATAATACATCTTAAATTAAAGAGTAAATTTTATGAGTATAATAAGTTCTCAATCTAGTTTAGTGATTAAGGAGAATTCTACTGCGGGGCGTCAAACACCATTGAAACCACTAACTCTGAACACTGTTGAACACCATCAAATTATTAATAAAGATTAAAAATTTGAAGAACTCAACGTACAATTAATAATAATTTAAAATAAAATTTTAATTAAATTATTTTTCATATATTTTCTATTTTTTAATCTTTATTTTCAAATAATTGAATCGCAGAAAAAGCTAATATGGGAATTTGGAATTAGAACCACCATTGATGCAATCGCATACGATGATTAACTTGTTTGAGAATTTGGAAATTTGGGTCCATTCAACCAAGTTAATCAATGGCGATTTCTATCTTTGTTCAAACATTAAGTCGCCAAACACCATTACCGAACACATTAGAACCCAAGTTAATCAATAGTCGTTTCTATATTTAATTTGGGAATCAAAATGCTAGAGCTCGAAGTGAAGAACCCAGAATATAGCCGTTAACTTTTATATTTCTGTTATGGTTGTTATGCTATGTCGTTTTGATTAAGTGTCTGTTTTAGCTTTAATGAAACGGTGCGTAAAGGGCATAATAATATAGAGTCCAAACGGTGTCGTTTTGTTTGGTAGGGTTTAAAGGCTTGGTAGCAAGCTGTCATCCCTATCTTTGTGCCGTTGTGATGTTGATGAATCTCTGAGGAGGTTACTCTGTCTGTTTCCTCATTTCTGTTTTCCTTTTCTTCTTTTTAATCGGAAATTGCAAGTTTTCAGTTACTTCCATTACAAGGGTATCAGAGCTACAACGATCTTCAGTATGGTAGAGACGAGGCAACAACTGAATCAGGCGGCCACTTGGCAGTCGGAGTCGGAGAGGTTGCAGACGGAAATTTCTAAGCTCGACGAGAAATTGGAGATGAGGTTGGTAGAATTCAAAGTTCAGCTGATGGTCGACTTCAAGAAGTTGTTAGATGATTCGATTGGGCGAGTGATAAGCACGACGAACACAGCTACGAACACTCCGGGCACATCGGGGACGGGTCCGACGGTCTCTAACCCGGACAATGCAGATCTATCTGGAGCAGCTGTGAACAACGCGGGGCCAGAGGTAACTATTCCAGCTACAGATGGGCCTAAGGAACAACCCGAGGATCAGGGCTACACTGGCAATGTGGCCTATAAGCTATTGTGTCCCAGATTCGATGGATCTGACTTCAAGGGTTGGCTCGCGAAGGTCGAACAATACTTTGAGGCGGAGCGTATACCAGAAAACTCCAAGGTACGACTGGTGATGTTACACTTGGAAGGGAAGGCGTTGTAGTGGCACCACTTTGCAACCAAAAACAACACAGAGCTGAATCTGCTTTCTTGGAGTCAGTACCTCACACGGATGAAGGAAAGGTTTGCCCCTGGTGGTTTTGAAGATCCATTCTCAGATCTGGTGGGATTGTGGCAAACAGATTCTGTGGAGAAGTATTATGAAGACTTCATTGATCTATTGAATCAGGTAAACCTTCCTGACGATTATGTTCTGAGTTTGTTTAAGGCTCACCTACGAATAGAGATCAGCCAGTATGTACAGTTGTTGCATCCTACATCATTGTCTGAAGCATTCCAAATGGCAAAGCATTTAAAGAGCATGTTTTTCCCAGGATCCAAGAGGACTTATTCGAATTTTAGTAGAACTGTGGCACCATCTGCTATTTCAATTCCTCCTAGGCCTGCATTAGTGGGATTCAAAGGTTCTGTGAGTGGAGTTAATTCATCAGCCCCCTCTATAGCTTCTAGAAACACCACCCCTAAAGTGATGAGTCCGATTCACCCTAAGGGGCCTAGTAACAATAATGCTAGGAATGCAGGGAAGCCTTTATCTGCTGCTGAGGTTGAGGAGAGACGCAGGAAAGGCCTTTGCTTTTGGTGTGCTGCGAAGTACTCACCAGGACATAAATGCCAGAAATCTCAGATGTATCAGATCTTGGTAGAAGGAATCGAGGAAGAGGGTGATCAGGAAGAATTTCTAGACTGTGAGGACCATGGGGACTTGAACAACCTGGAGGGACCTGGGTCAGAACCACATGTGCTATCCTTGCAAGCCATGTGGGGCACTGCTCAATGGGAAACAATGAAGCTTAGAATTAAAGTGGGTCACCTGGACTGTATTGCCTTACTTGATTCTGGCAGCACTCATAACTTCATTAGCTTAGCTGTGGTGAAGAAATTGGGGCTACCAGTGGACAGAAGGAAGCAGTTGAGAGTCACAGTAGCTGATGGCAACTCCATGGGCACTGAAGAAGAGTGTTTGAATGTAAAGTGGGAGACACACGGCCATTCTTTTCTATCGAATTTCTTGGTGCTCACCCTGAGGAACTGTGATGTGGTGTTAGGAGTACAGTGGTTTTCGCAATTAGGAGCAATTAACTGGGATTTTGCAGATTTGAGGATGGAGTTTTTGCTCGATGGAGAAACTATAAGACTGAAAGGGTGCAAGGCAGAGGCATTTCAGTGGACTGAAGCTAGGGAGTGTGCTAAGTTGATGAGAAGCACAAATAGCCCCTGTAATGTTTCAATGATGGATTTCAATGTTCAGTTGAGCATGAAGGGAGAGATCAAGGGTGGAAATCAGGAGATGCAAGCATTGTTGAGGAAGTATGAGGATGTTTTTGCAGAACCAAGAGCTTTACCACCTGAGAGAGCTCAAGACCACAGAATTCCTTTGGTAGATGAGGGTGCTGTAATCAAGGTGAAACCTTATAGATACCCTAGCATCCAGAAGGATTTGATTGAGAAGATGGTGGCTGAGATGCTGCAAACTGGAGTTATAAGGGATAGTACAAGTGCATTTTCTTCTCCAATTGTGATGGTGAGGAAGAAGGATGACTCCTAGAGGATGTGTATTGATTATAGGAGGCTGAACCAGATCACCACTAAGGACAAATTTCCAATGCCTGTTATTGAGGAGTTGTTGGATGAGTTGGGGAGAGCCAGGGTGTTTTCTAAGTTGGATCTGAGGTCAGGGTACCATCAGATAAGGATGTAGGGTCCTGACATCCACAAAACAACATTTAGGACTCATGAAGTGTAACACCCGGGTTTAGGGGTCGGGTGAAAATAATGTTTTAATAATTCGGGTTCGGTTCTATAATTAAAATAAATCTTTTAAGTTTCGGGTTTCAAGAGCCAACAATTGTTGATGGGCTAAATTGAAATGAAACTTAAATTTCAAGGATTTTACAAAATAGATGAAATGGCCATTCATTAATGGCATTTCTGTAATTTTGAGGACATCTTTTAAAACCCCATTTTATTAAAAGAAAAACCATTGTCTTCTTCCTCCACTCTCCAACATTTGAACGACCAAAGAGCTCTCTCTCTACCCAATCACTATTCCATCACATAGCTCCTCCATTTCAACCCATTTTCGAAAGGTAACACCATTTTTGACTTCTCCTCAACATCCTCTCTTCAAAAGTACACTTAGTTTTCATTTTCGTTAAGGTTTTTGGAAAATGGAGTTTTTGGAAATTTTGATTAAAAATGGTAACTTTATGTTGTTAAGCTTAATGTTTTGATTCAATGTTGTTAGTTATGAAGTCTAGGAGCTAAATGGTACCACATATGTGAATTTTGAATGGTTTGAAGCAATTTTCGGATTTGGGTAAACATGAGGTTTTTGGAGGGTTTTGGGTGAGTTTTGGGGGTTGTTTTAGGTGGGTTTTGATAGGCTATTGTTAGTACTATGGATAGGGGTTGAATTGGGATCGATTGTGGATGTAATGGAGGTTGGAAACATGGTTTTTGGGCATGGTTTTGGGACTGTCCGAATTGGTTAAGAATGGGAATTGTTCATAGCTTGCAACATGGTAAATTGTGATTGAATTGTATTCCGGGTTGGTCTTTTGATGTTGGGCTGATTTGGAATTGTTTGAAATGTGTTTGAGGTTGTTTGAATAGCGGAGATTGGTGTTGGAGAAGCTTCGGGAAGAAATCCGGGTTTGCGAGAGTGGTTGCTTGCTTGGCTTGGAGCTTGGAAGCTTAGGTGAGTGGTTAATGTTTTAATTTGATTTCAAAGGTTGGTTCTAGCATGTGGAGGTGAAAATGTTTTCAAGTAAGGTTTTGGTTCAAAGATGGTTTTGAAAGAATTTAGATTTGGCTTGAAAGTGAATTAAACTCGAGAGTAAGTTGTTGTGAATTGCCTCTTTAATTTCCCCTTTTTCCATTTGTTTTCATTACTTGTGGTGATGTTTTGTCAAGCATGAAATTTAAATAATTTGGAAAGAAGTATGATTGCTTAATATTATATCGTTGATCATGTATGATGGTATTAATGATGTTGTTGATATGCCTTGTAAGGTGTGGGTAAGTTGGTGCAAGTTGTGCACGAAAATGGTGAGTAAGACCATTCGTAATCGGTAAGATTCCAAGTAGTAAGTGATGCTTTTGTGGATTTTGTTACATCTTGTTTTGGTTGTGCATGATATAGTGAGTACATGTCGTATGGTAGTAATTGTGCATCGTGTTGCATGGTTGGTGTCGAACCTCACGTGATGGTTGTCGTTGCTCCGGTGATGTGTAGTCCCGCCGGTAGCAAGTGGTATAAGACTCCGGTGATGTGTAGTCCCACCGGTAGTGACTAGTAGAAGAGTACTTTGATGTGTAGTCCCATTGGAAAACTACTAGTCGAAACGGTGATGTGTAGTCCCACCGTGTGTGTTTTGGTTATGCTTGTGCATGCCATGTAATGTTCATGTTGTATCTCACTATATCATTGTCCCTATATTGTTTTGCTTTAATCTAGGACTATGTCCTTATGCATGCTATGATAAATGCCTTTATGGTTGACCTTTGGTTGAACTTGTATGTAGTAGAAGGTTTAGGTTGTAGGATGATTTGTATGTGTTGACCTTTATTTTAAAAGAAAGCTTTGAACCCTGCATTGTCGTAGTTATGTTTTAGAGCTCCGCTCACTAAGCTTTATGCTTACGCTCTCCTTTTTCCGACAATGCAGATCTTTAGCTTGGAGTTAGCAAGGAGCAAGATGAGGGCGTCCAAGCGTGTGGTAGTTTGCTCAAGTATGATTTGATTAAATAATGTAATAGTCTAGCAATGGGAAATGCTACGTGTCTTAGGAGCTTGTATCTAGACTCCTTTGTATTGGCCACATGTTGTAATGCCTTATGTTGATGTTTTGGTTTGATTATGGTTTGTAATGCATGATATGCTATGATGTATGTTGTATGTGTTGGCATGTTTATCGGTGTTTAGGTTGCCTTGCTAGAGAGGGCCAAAACCTCTATGTGCTTGTCTTGTGCCTTAGAGGCTTTGAGATCCTTGTTTGGCTTAATTTGTTTGAATGTCTCTTGTTAGAATGTCATGCTTGAAAGCCTAAATTGCTTGTATGCTTAAATCTTCATCATGTGTGAAACGTGTTGTAATTGTAAGCTTAAGCATGCCTAAACTCTTGGGTTGTTATTAGGATGCATGTTAGTGTGTTGGTTGAAGTGTTAGAGGGATTTCGGGGCCTCCTTGTGCTCTAAATCAGCTCAAACCTGCAGATTCGTGGCTGGGGTATCGATACCGTTGGTCTGGTATCGATACTGCCCTTTGGTTTCAGGCCACGCGTATCGATACTCGAAGGATAGTATCGATACCTTTTTGGCCACTGGTGCCACTGTCGATTTCGGTATCGATACCGGCCTCGAGGGTATCGATACCGTTGTCTTATTTTTGACCGTGGGAAGTCAACTCTTGGAAAGGGTATCGATACCTTTGAGGGAGGTATCGATACTGTCTCCTCAGGTTGACCAAACCCTATTGACCTAGTCAAGGGGTATCGATACCCCCCCTAAGGGTATCGATACCGCCTGCAGTTTAACTTTAAAAATGGACTTTAAAATGTTAGTTTGGGTTCGTTTGACTGCTTTATAAACATCGTTCCGCTGCATGATCACTTAGGATGTAATTTTCATCTAGACAAGATTAAAATGAAAAAAAAAATATATAGGGTTGCTAACCGAGTGGGAGTTCTTTAGGGAGTTTTCACTCGGTTTTCCCCGTGTAGCTCTCTCGGACCGGTCATCCGGCCAGACCGGGACGAGGGGGTTACATTTATTGGTTTCAGAGCCTGAGGTTTCCGAGACCTCGGGTAGGTAAGTGAGGTAAGATTGATGTGTTATGTTGTTGTTATGTCTCGGTGAATGTTTTGCCATGTATGCTTAATGTTTGCTTGTTAGTACGGTGTTTGAAAGCATGTGTTAGCGTGATGCTTGTGTTGAAGCGTAGTGTCGAGTTCCCATTGCTACTATTACTTATTTAAAAAGATTTTTGTAAAGGAATATACTTGAGCACCTTGGACCCTTGCTCTTGCTAACCCTAAATATTCTTTCTTGTGTGTTTTGTTTATTGTTGTATGGTTGTCTTGGGTAAGTTGAGGCCGAGACGTGGCCTAGAGTTGTTTTCTGTTGAAGGAGAACAATGTGACCGATCTAGATATGAGATGGTAATAGAAGTGAAGACTTAAGAGTTGGCTTCGGAAGGATGTCGATGTTGTAGCAAGTACTTCCTCGATACAGTCATTGGGATTGTTTTCTGATTAATTCTGGATCTACGCGTCTGTGTATTTTGAGTGAGTTTGCGAAGCTGTTGAAATCCACCTTATGAGGTACTAGAGGTAGGTGTTAGTAACACTAGCTCCTTCAGGGATACAATCGTGGTCAGAAAGTTGTACAAGGGATGTCCGTTGATGGTTCAATGGCGCGTGTTTTCAGTTGATGCGATGGAATTGCTTTTTACGGTTTTGATGTGAAGCTGTGCATGGATTGGTTTAAAGAACATAGAGTTAGGGTAGACTTTGAGACAATGGGAGTTTTCTTAAAGCTTACGGATGACTATGAGATTGTAATGGTAGGTAGGAATGTGGATTTCGTATCGAATGTTGATCCAACTTTAGAGGTCAAAGATTGATTGAGTTAGTTGACAAACTTGCCTAGCCAATGTGATGAATTTGATTTTGAATGAGAACTAGACCGCAGAATGTTAGAATAGTTTGTGTTTTCCCTAAAGTGCTTGGATGAATTTCTCGGTTTGTCTCCTGTTAGAGAAGAAGAGTTTGTTTTGAGATCGTGTTTGAGTTTGCTCGTGTCTTGGCTGCTCTGTACCTTATGATTCTCGACCGACTTGAGAATGTTGAAGAATCAACTGCGAGTTTGTTAGACCTTGGATTCATTAGGCCTAGTACATCATCTTAGAGTATGACAGTACAATTTGTGAAGAAGAAAGAGTGACAGTACGAGAATGTGTTTAGAATTCAGACAGTTGAAACAAGTGACAATGAATAATTCGTATCCGTTTTCGAGTGTCAGTGGTTTGTTGGTCAGTTAGTGTGTGCTTCAGTTTATTTGAAGATTAATTTGAGATCCGATTATTACCAGTTGAAGGTGAGAGAAGTTGAAGTATCGAAGACAACTTTCGGGGCAGATGTGATCACTTTGGGTTTGGAGTTATGCCGTTTGATTGACTAGTGTGTTAGTTACTTTCAGAGAAATGTTGAGTAGGATGTTTTCCTAAGTCCTTGATCAGCTTGTAGTAGCCCTCTTAGATGATCCGTGGGTATATTCATGTACCGAAGATGACCATGACAAGCCTTGAAGTAGAGTTGTAGATTCTATTAGAAAATCAGTTGTATGCTAAGTTGAGCAAGTGTGGACTCCGAGTCGAGGAAGATGTCCTCCTAAGACATGTAGATTAGCCGAGTGTATTAGAGTAAATCCCAAGTAGTCAGAAGAAGATGTGAGTCGGAAGAAGTTTGAAGACTGTGACATGTATCTATAGTTTCTAGGTCTAGCACTGTTACAATCGTAGGTTCGTAAATGATCTTTTGAAGATAGATGTTCCTTTGACAAGTTGCTATAGAAGAACGTTCAGTTGTGTGGTCAGATGCGAGACAATGAGCCCTTGAGAAACCGGAAGAAACTTTGAAGAGAGCTTCGACCTTGAATCAGCTTATATCAAAGAAGAGTTTGTGGACCATAGTGATGTGTCACAATGTAGAGTTAGGTTGTGTGCTTATGCAATGCAGAAGATTCCGGCTTGTTCATTGAGATAGTTGAAAGACCGTGAGAAGAGTTATCCGATATGAGACATAGAGTTAATTAAGTTGTGTTTGCTTCGAAGACTTAGAGACAAAGCTTGCATAGTAAGAAATGCACAGTGTGTCTGTACATATCATTAGATCTTGAAATATTCGAAGACTTGGGAATGGTTGTAACTTGAACAACATGAGTAGTTGGAACTTCTTGAAGACTGTGATATCAAGATTGAGTACCATCCGAAGATAGTCTATGTAGTAACCGGTGCTTCGAGTTATATTGTTGCTAGACTAGTAGTTGATATGTAACTCAATCCATTATAGGGCTATTGGTGGATTTTTTTTTAGCTGAGACTTTTAGGAAATTTTTTCGAGATAAGGACTTGCAAAAGCCGGGTTGAACCTACATTGAGTCAGAACATTTGAGGAGAGACAGTTGCAAGACGGATTCTTGGCACCTCACGTGCAAGACATGGCGGAAAGAAGACCTTCAGAAGTACAGTTCAGGGATGATAGAGCTTGTGTTGTTAGAGATAGAATTGTTGTACTGATTGACATAGTGTTTTGAGACGTGTTGTGTTGGCCGAAGCATATGACAGTTTATTTGTATGGCATCAGAATAGTATGAAGAGGTATTGTGGGTCGAAGATGAGTACTTCTGGGTTGAGTTGATGAATGACGTGGTTCAGTATGCGAGTAAGTGTATAGTTGCCTGTGTGTCAATATCGAGTATCAGTTTCTTCTAGTTTGTTACATCTGTGGGAGATTTGTAATGAAAGTGGGAAATAGATTTGAGGGACTTTGTGTCCGGTTCGCCTTTGATTTCTCACGAGAGAGTTTAACCGAGTAAGCAATGGTAGTTACATCGAGTGTGCTCATTTTATACATGTTCAAGCTACTTGTACCGTGGGTAAGATGGTGGAGTTGTGCCTTAGCAAGAGCGTGATTTGTACAGTGTCTTGTGTTTGATAGTGGCCAGTAGAGATTCGAGTTTTCGGCTAGATTTTTGAAGACGTCTGTATAGTGTTGGTTAATTGATGAAGACAGAGGATCAGTCAGAGAAGGTTATGAGTCAAGTGTTCAAGCAGTATTGTATGGGATTGTGAATCGGGCTAGTTCAGTTGTTTATTTGTTGCGGTTACCATCGGAGTTAGAAAGGGGTTTGCGATGTGTTCTGTGTGTCTATGA